>CM053784.1:380347049-382747049 GCA_028749045.1 Cupressus sempervirens
TTCATGTGTATGATTTTTGAACAAAGGATATTGGTGGAGAGAGTTCAAATGCTACACAAAAGGAAAAGATTTAAACAAGGTAAGAAAAAAAAATTTCATCTCAGAGATTCTTACTTATGTTAAAGCCAAATTAAAAGGTATCTAGTTGTTATTTTCTTAGTTATCAATAACTATTGATTTGTAGAAGAGAGTCTATATGCATTAGTGTGAAAATCTTCCAGATTGATAAATAGTTTAGAGCTGAATTATTTATATCAAAAGCATTATGTTTTGATTCTTAAATATGTATCTTGGAAGCTATTTTCATTTGGAAGTGTGAGTATAGAAGGGAAAATAATGTTGTTCTAGTTCTTGTTTCCCTAGAGAGAGACTCTATGGTCCTAGTCTAGTGAAAGACTTGTGTGGGTTTGAATAAAAGCACTAGGAAGAAAATACCTAAATGGGTGTCACACAAAGTATAAAGTAGCACCTTCCAAGGAGAATTTGGATTCCCAAGAAATGTAATATTTTGGGTCACAAGGTATATAAGCACTCTATTCTAGAAAGGGTTTATCCCATCAATTCATTAAGCTCCTCCCCATCCCCTCCATGGTGAAAACCTCCAAATCCAAACTCCTCTATAATTAAACTAATGTTAACATGTGTTTGAGCCAAGTAGGGATTTGAACCTTGCTTAAACCATTAATAGTGAAACCAAGTCATCATTACACCATAAGGTGATCTCTATATCATTGAATAACAATTTATTATTTTATATTATGAAAAACAATCCTTATAACAAAATATTTATAATTTTAAAATAAAAACTTTAAATTTAAAGAATAGATGACTTAAGTTATTTATATATAAGAAACTGATGGTCGCCTATTTCAATTGAATTTACATAAATTATTAATGACTTTTTTTGAATTCATCATGTGAATATAATAGGTTCATCAATATGTGCATGTGTGTGTCTATGCATGTGCAAGTGCATGTCAAATTATTAATTCATGGGATGAATATTCTCACAGTGTAGACGTCAAATTATCTTTTTCATATGGATCAAAGAAATCTATGAGGACTAGTTTTTATATGGATTAAGGCATATCTTACACTATAATAAATTTAGGGAAGTTTTGAAATTTAAATTTTTTAAGAAAAAATTATTTTAGAACTAATATTCTATGACATAAAGTTTTGGTTGCATTTTTTGATTTGATGTTACGAAGATGAACATTATACAAATTAGAAAAGAAGAAATCACATATTCACAAACACATTGTATGGATTCTAGATCACACCCAAAAAGTTAAAAAAATATATACAAGTAGTTGAGTAACTTAAAGATAAACAACATAATCCATAAACATCACTTGACAAGTAAAAAAGAGTCATGAGATCAAGTATTCGATCTACCCATGCATTCATTATTTGACATCTGGTGTTATCCCTTAAGATGTAATCAAACTCAATGATTCTCAGTGATCATCATAAGTTTATTAAAAAGAAAGAAATGGGAAGAAAAAAATCATAAGTATGAATGGATAATATTAATAACAAAAGAGAGAGCATCACTTCAAACTCCATTATATAAATGAGATAAACATGCAATGTGTTTCTCATTTAGAACAATATAACACATCTTTAGTAATTCAATATAGCAAAACCAAAAATGTGTGATTTAAATAGGGATGTGTGTAAATGAAATTGCAAAAAACCAAACCTCAAAGTTCAAGTATGTACCCATAGGTATAAGTATGTCCATAAGATCTAACTCCCTTGAATGCAAACCTACCCATAGGATCTAGCTGCGCATGTTGATTAACAAATGATCATAATGGGAGGTAAAATAATCAAATTTAAGGTGAAACCCTACCCATAAGTCCTAACTATGGATGTTAATTAACACATGATCAATAATGGAGGGTGAAATGACCAAATACAAAGTGCAAACCTGCCTATAAGATCTAAATAAGAATGTTGATCAACAAGTGATAAATAGTGGAAAGCAAAATGACCCTATCCAAAGTACAAGTCCACCAATGAGATTTAATTAACAAATGATCAATAACATATAAAGGCAAAGAAATGACCAAATTTAAACTACAAACCTATCCATAAAAACTAACTATAAATGTTGATTAACACATGATCTGATAACAAATAATAAAACTAAATAACCAAATCCCAAAGTGCAAGCTTAGACCTTTTACCATTTCACCAAGGAGCATGGAGAACAAACAAAACTAAATATGGTGAGTACACAAAACAAACGTGTTGAGAATACACTCCAATGAGTGGTAAGTAAACTGTTCAAATAGACCAAAAAACTTGGATGAAGACAAAGGAATGCTTGGACAAGGAAAGAATTCATATGGAAGAAAGGAGTAAAATACAAAGTCATAAAGCACAAGGATGAGGTCCATTTTAAGATTCATACATGGGAACATAAATAGTAGTTGATAGAGATAAATGAGTTAAGACAAAAACAAGCGACATGATAGGTGTGTGAATGTATGATTCCTTCTTATAATGTCAATAGCTTCCATTCTCAAAGGAAAAAAGGTGAGTGGGGAGTACATGCAATCTTCTTTTTAACATCACTTTTCTTCTCTGGATTTATCTAAAAAGACACTCTCTAAATCTGTATAAACTATTCTTAAAGTTAAACAAGCTCTTGTGATGCAGGAGCATCCAGAGGTATAAGGGCAATCCTGTGTCACCCAAAAAAATTTACTTAGACTTAGTTTTTGTTTCATGTGTTCTCATTTCTAGATACCCATTTGTGTCAAATAAAGGTTCCAACTCTCACAGTTCCATTATCAGTGTTCTAGGATAGAGTATTTGAACACCTTGGGATATGTGTAAATGCCAAAAAAATAGGAGTATGTAATTGAGCTATCATTTTGGTGAACTAGAAGGTGTAAATTGGTTGGATGATTATAATTGTAATTTAGAGCATTCCAGAAAAAGAATCAGGTCAAAAGGCCCCATGGTTTGAAAGTTATTGCAATTTTTTATTTTTGGAGACCTCTTAAGAATGCTTCAAAGTTAGGTTAGGGGCATTAAATGACCTCAAATAGGGCCAAAAAATGGGGAATGGGCAAGCTTTTCCATAGGGCTATAGAGTGCTTCGAGAGCTTTCTAAAAATGTAAATGGTTCGTCAATCGGAGCTACGGTTCAAAAGTTATGCCTCCTGGAAGTTCGATTACCATTTCTAGATTCTTCTAATTTTGTGCTAACTTCTAATGTAACTTCTAGAGCCTTCTATTTGGTCGGTGGATGCCTACTAGCACTTTCTATAATGTATTCCTAATCCTTAACCCTCCGGGGTCTATTTAAGAACATTTTTGGCATTGTAAAAGGCAGTTCGGAGTGGAGTTTGAGAGAAGGTACTAGGAGAAGAATTTATCCCCAGATTTATGATATTGTAAGCCCTTAGGGCATGTTTTGAAGAATATTTTCTCTGTACTGAATGTATTAGCATATTTACACAGTGAATAAAATTTTCCCTTTCTTGTTGTGTCCATTCTGTGCTTGGGTTGTGTCCCCATCATCTTGCATTCAAAACGGCAACAAAATATTCATTGATAATTACACTTTGTTTTCCTATTAAGGTTTCGTGGAGTATGGTTTCCCTTTCAGTTTAAAATAACTTGTAGGCAATGATTTACAAATAATCATTTTAAAATTACATGAAGCCTCAACTAGGTATTTTCTTGAGCATGGTTGTTATAGCTAACTAGCTGATAGAATTGTTTATCTTGGTGTAACACTACCACTAACAAAAATAAATAAATTTGAAAACCAATAACAAGTACAAAGAACGCAATATAATTTCTTTTTATTAAATCAACTTAATATGAGTACAAATACAACGATTGAGTTACTCTCAATCCAAAATACTCAAGATGAAATATGATATCATCCATATATGTTACCAATATGATGCTATTACATATTGAGTTCAATACAATTGTGAAGTACAACATTCTTTTTGATCTCTAATGTCCAACATATGGACCCTACAAGTAATTAAGCACTGATTCATTAAGAAACTTCAACAGTAATCTTTAGCTACTTGCTAATCAACTTGAAGCACCTGAAAAACACACAGAAATGCAACACAACACAAAAAGGGGCTCAGTACACACTGAGTTGAAAAGCGTAATCCACCTGCATACACGTTAGAACAAACATATACATAACCATAATGCAGATATCTGATTCAGTTAACATAGTGCAGTTCCATAATTAATATGCAAGAAGTAAACATTTACTTGACAATACAAAATTAAACTTGCACTGAGAATAACCTGTAAATGAATCATATATATACTGAGGTGTCATCGTTATGGCACTAAGATTTTGCATCCATGTATGGTATGCGCATAGTCAACACATAATGGAATTCTCTATTATACTTGTCAATGACAAAATAGAGATATGCCTTGTTCTCCGTACTTAACCATATAGGTTTAAGTCATAGGTAAGGCCAATTATCTTTTATATGTAATTAACCCACCCAATTCCTTTTAAAGTTATCACTAAATTAATTAACTGAATAGGATAAACCAAATTCAGCCACCCCGATATATGTTCATCACAGCTATCCTTAAAATACACATCAAACAGATATTCTAAGAATGTACATGCAACAAATATAAAATCAGTATTCAACATGATACTACATCCTTTAATCTATTTGAACACATCTTATTCTGGCTCTTCTAGAGATAAATTTAGATTACTATAACAACAGAAACAAATACTATAATAATAAGAACTCGTAAATACAATTAAATTGACACATTAATTTAATGATATTTACTGATCTTAGTACTATACTATTTAACCCTGGTGTCATAACAACCTATATTAATCCTTCGAAATAGAAAAATAATAATATTAAAGTACAAATGATATACTTGTTTAAAAATAAATATCATCAACATATATCATAACCGATTCATTATTTGAAATCAACATTTCAATTTAATCATAAATTGCAACATTTCTAAATCCAAATAAATAACAGATTGCACCTATAGAATTCTATTTTATTTTGAACATTATAAAATGTAACAAAATACCTCATAACAAAATTTAATACCCCAGATAGTTTTTTTTTCATAAACAAATTCAATCTATGTTTGAGCAGAGGATCAATTATGATGTTATCATTTGTGTTTAACTAAACATCTAAATCACTGTGATTTCAGTTCTACCCACACTATGTTTCCTCATTATTTCCCTGTTTAAACTACAACAGCATTATTCAAATTCACAATTTAATAAAATTATGACTGCTCATCCAAAATCCATGAATTCGCAAATTCATACTAACTATTTATCAAAATGTTGATGCCAAATATATGTGTTTTAAGTTTCATGATAACCATATAGCCAAATGCCGTTACCACAATCTCATACATATGTTCAATTCCTTAGCTATATTTGACACAACACAACTACGTATGGTCTCAAATACACTATTTGACACATTACTATATATATTTTTTAACAACAAAATATCAATTTCTATTGCCAATTATAAATAACTATATTAATACTCTAACTTTGTTTCAACTCTCTTCAACCAAACAATGATCGAGTCTAACAGTTAACAAACTATTTGACAAAATGTAATGATTGGAAATCATATAACAGCAATTACAAGATTCCAAATATCATATGAAACCTTATACAACTATAAATAAAAGCATTTCATATGCATATTCAAACCAGACATCAGTTGTAACTATATTTCAAAGTTAAATTACAAATTGTGATGTTGCCTAATAGTTCGATATCATTTTGAACCAAGCTAACTGTTTAACAAAACATCTAGGTCGAGTACCTACTGCTGAGTGTTAACCTAATTATAAGTTCATGTAACAAATCGATACCATACCGATTTCCATTTCAATATCATTGGTTGCGAATCATTATAATGGTCGGGCCTAGAATTTCCAAAGTCTGCTAAAACTGACAATTTATATAATAGTCAAATGAAACAACACTCTGCCCTATTGCTTATGGTAGTATGCAAATCGTATGACCAAATGAATTGTACCCAAGCTAACACAATTGTTACATATTATGACTGCCGACCATAACAAGTTTTCTGGCAACAATACTCACAGTAGTTTAACATAAAGAACTCAGCTTTTAACCAAAAAAAATGTACTCTTAAACATTTCCAACATATACAGCAACCCAAATTGCTCGCAACATATCCCAAATGAAATCTATATTCCCAAATCGAGCATAGCATTCTATAACACATTTTTAAAAAGAAAAATAAACAACAACCAAAACTCAAATAAAATCTAGGTTACCAAGCAAACCCTACAAATCCACACTCAAGCATGGGAATCAACAACACTCAACAATCTGTGTCGAGCCCTGCCCACTTCCAAACTGGGGGGTTGAGATGCAGCATAGTTTTATACATCAATTAATATTTTTATTACTAACCAAAGAAATCAACAGTAAGAGAGAGTAGGGATAGAGAGTGCCCCTACGTATAATACACGAAATGGAGAATGCTTAACACAAGCTCTGCACTACAACTCAAAGTCGAAGCCCCAAATACAAAGATCCAAACCATGTTTCCCAAATCGAACACCAACCAACAACACTAGAGAGAAATGTATCAAATTGACTAGCTGTGAGCAACTCCACAATGCTCAGCCTCATAAGCATGCATTTACATAAAACAAACTCCTCCATGATACTGATTCCATAGAAACAAGGGTTACAGGTGTTCATCAAACAGAACAATGTGGCCAAGTTTCTGGCCCTATCTTTACAGGAACTCCAACTCACAAAACAAAATGATCGACTAACCCTTAGTGTCATAATACCTCATAAAAATGCATTAAATTCAACTGACAGTCCAAATCCACCGCCATATTTAGGTTATCAAACCATTAACATAGCATTCGAAACCCACTAGGGTTTTAGAAAATGAATCCTCATTAACATATAATATATGAAAACACAATGACCTCATAAGTAATAACAACTGCGGATATATACATCTTATCATATGCAAAGTTCAAATTAATTATTTCACACTTAAATTTATATAAATATGTGCGATTATTTCACCCTATATTTATATGAATTTTGTGTATGAATCTTCAAGATATCTACTTAATATAAATAAATATATTTACACAAGTCAAGCGCAAATAGGTATGAAATGAATTTCTCGCAAATAACAATTACACCAATATAAATGAGAAATTCTCAATCTTAGGAATACCAAAATGTGTTCGTCATATACACATTAAATGTGTTTAATTTCCATCAAGAAAATAAAGATTAATATCTATGTAAACACACTCACCGATACATATAAACACATGAGAGTTTTACAGACATCCTATTTAACATAACGCTTACCATCTAAATATATCTATTCAAATATATAGAATTCGAATAAACCATCACATAAATTTATACCAGGTTTGTATGAAATAATCCAAATCTAATTTTCGTTATCAAAGCAATAACTAAATAACCCACAATAACAATCCTGCATCAAGAATTCCTTGCAAACATCCATAAATAAAAAAGACCCGTTTCAATTCTAAGATCAAATCATACATTTCTAAATCAGCATTACAACTAGATCTAATCAGCTGAAATCCCAAGTACAATCAAACTGAAATACAAAAGCAATATCCATAAAAAATGTATCTCGCAAATCTAAAACTTAACTGTTTGATCATAAACAAAACAGTGTTCAGAGTTTAAAATATCCCAGTAACAAAACTAATGACAAAACAAAAAACTAAAGTAAATAAGGAGAAACAGAAAGGAGTAGAGTCAAGCATGACAATTGGAATTTTTTAATTAAATAAAAAATAGAAAGAAATTGTAACACAATTTTTAAATTAATTATTAAATCATTAAAAAGGTGAAATTCAGTCACTAGATAGTCATTATGGTATCTATGGGTGTAAGGAGGTACATGCTTTTTGCAATAATATATTTATGAAATAAGAGTTTTAATGAATAACATGTTTATTATTTTTAATTAGATAAAAAATAACAATATATAATTAACAAAAATTGGTGGGTGGTAGATAGACTAATTAATATTTATTGATTGTCTCAAAAATAATTTATCATAAAATTTGACACTTCAACGATGTAAAACTTATTTTCAATACAAACAATCTATATACTACATCAAATTATAAATCAAATTAACATTAACACAAAAGGCATATAATAATAAATATTCAATGTGAATAAGAAAATAATTGTTGCCCATCCAAATTCAAACAACATCCATTAAAAGAAGACTAATGATCTCATAATAATCAAAATTAGGAAAAGAAATCAACATTATCTTTCATTTATATATATGGAATTATTTACTTTACATTTAATCACATGGTCATTTCAAAAGTATTATTTTTCTATTTATAAGATATATTATTCATTAATTCTTATTTAATAAAATGTATATTTTTTACATATTATTTATTTATTTATTTCAATAATTTTGTTTGTTACGCTCTATATTTTTTTATTTTTTTTATTTTAAAATATAATGAATAAAATATATTTATATAAGATTATTTTATTTACTAGTATAAAAATCTTTTAATTATTGTGCAAAATAAATAACATATGTATCATTGAAGGCATCCATTTTTATAAACAAATTAATATATCAAAAGAATTTGTCCATTTTCAAAATTCGTATTTGTATCACTTTCCAAACGATAAATGTCCATACTTGCTTATGCTAACTTAAATATTTTGAACTTTAGCTTTTGTTTAACAACTCATTGTAAAAGGAAAGAGTCTATAATGTAATGCTAACTTGTGAGTCACTCATCGAAGAGGCCTTGGGTTTAAATTTACTCAAGCTTAATAGATAATAATAACTAATCTTAGGCTTTGGCACATTACCTATCAAAAAAAACTACTCATGAACATAAATGGAAAGAAAAGTTCTATTTGGATACCTTTCATAAAAAAATTATGATAGAATACACAATTATTAGATTTAAAGCATTATACATTGCAACTCTACCTCCCTCTAGAATTAGAGAGTTGATTAAAAAACTGTTAACCATTTCATCAAAATTCACACTAATAATATATTTCCTAGCATTCTCATCTACAAGTGTAAATGTAGTAAAAGATCATGATTCCCACTATAGTGAGCCCACTTCTTGTGACTCAAGATCTTGAGTCAAATAAGTGACACCTCTACTAGATTTTTTCATTGTTTTTATATATGCTTTGTAATGCCCCACCTAGATATCCTTGGAAATAGGGATTAACATAGACTTAGACACATTTTTTTGTTAAATTAAATCATAAACACATGCACATAAATAGTCATAAGATCCAAATATTGCAACAAAAGACTAAAAACCACACCACACCACCAAAGACCCCCAAGCATTCATCACTTACAACTATGTACATATCTAGCTACACAAATTAATCATTCAAGGTTCACTCTGTTACCCAAACTAACATTATCTATGCTTATTTTAAAGCCTAAATACAAGTTCCTAAATGATTACGTTATGTATAAGCTCATTTACCAAGCTAAAATGCAACAACAGGGAGATGTCATACAAATGAACACAAGAATGTACAATATGTGAATTATTCTAGATTGAGAAGAAGAAACTCCCAAAAGGGTATCTAAATCGCAAGGTCACATCCTCAGGATAGGTCGAGAAGTTCTTATTGTTTGCGTACATGAGCTTTGCCAAACATAACCATACGATGAAACTTTAAAAGGCATATGATGAAATATCTTAACTACACATGATACAAAAGAAGTACCATACAATCAAACCTTAAGAGTGGGTATGATAATTCCCTAATCTATATGATAAAATTCACAACTAGAGATGATAAAACTCTAGCCTAGGTGTGATGAAACTCTTTCATCATTTCATTGTATGAGATGTTGACCCAAACTTGTCCCAGAACCCAACTAAGTGTAAAACATTAAATATAATCTATAGCAAGGTTAGAACCTACACACTGGGAGAAACAGATACATGTTTATCAAGTAATGAACACTCAATGCATCTTTATGAATCAATAATTCTAATCATACTAATCAATTAAGTACATTGCTACTCTAAGCCATAATATGCAACATCATAGTAAAGAAATAGGCACTAAGTACTACAAGTGCATCAAGAATACATGAGTCTCAAGTAATCCATATACATCAAAGAAACATAATCAAGGACATCTAGCATTGTATTCTACCAACAACATCATAGGTTCATAGTAGTGATAATAAGACATCAATATAAGATACAAAAAATAGATAAGGGAATGCATCAAGTAAGCATAAGATACAATAATGCACAATATGATATCAAATGCATCAAATCAAAGCATAAACATAAAGGAACATACTTCTAATAATCAAAGAATCCAAGTGAACATCAATCATTGGCCCTAAAATGAAAGAAGATCATCTATGTACATGTCACCAACCCTCAACAGTAGTATAGGTAACTACACCTCGCAACTACATGGTTCCTTTAGACCCACACCCTCTATGTTGATGGAGACATGACCCAATAAAAAATAAAAAATAAAATCATCGAAGGCTAACACTCATGCCAAACATAACATGAAACCAACACCATGATCATGAGGACAATGCAGTGCAACAAGTCACTAGTTAGATGTTATATGGGATAACTAAGTAAGGACTCTAGTGGAGTGTAATCATCTCTTCATATAAATTCCCAAGATATATATGATATGGTAACTCAACTCTAACATGAGGCCTCACTATGTTCCCTCAAACCAACTCTTGCAAAAGACTAGCAATTGTATAGGCACCACACCCTCAAACCGGTTCCTTTAAGATGCTCAACAACCATATAGGTGCTCGATTATATAATCATAATGTATTATTATCCCATTTATTAAATTTGATTATCACTTGTTTAAACCTCTTTATGTTACCTTGTTAGCCACTTCCTAGTCAGGGTACACAAGAGAAGCCACTCCACACATCTACCCTATATACCCATTCTCATTACATGATGAGTGCCTTTAGGCAATGCAAGTTCCCAACCCAACCCACAAATGAACAATCTCTCAACTATCCTATGTCTAGTATTTTAGTCTCAAAAGATTCCCTAATACATATATGCACATACTTATGTGTGGGCACAACCAACATCATGAATATAATTAAGTAATAGCAATGCAATAGTTGGATATGAGAAGTGCAATAAATTATACAAGTAATAAATAGTCTCTCAACTAGGAATCTTGTTGAGAGTACAAATTCATCACAAATCCCCAATGATGCAACAAATCACCAACTACAATATTACTCACTCAACCAGCCTAAATCTAGGAGCACAAATCTAACCTAAATCCCAACATCTATAAAGAAAAGGAATGACATGAAAGAAACATGGAATACAATCCATTTGCACAATCAAAACAAATTTTTCCAAAATTGCATCAAAATACGAGTGGCATGCAAAATGAGGCAAGTGTAAAATGTGTAAAGTTCAACTTTCTTAGAGTTTGAATAAAATTGAAACCTATTTCCAAGATGCGGTCAAACAACCAAGGTCTAATAAAATTCAAAATCAAGATCAAAATCACCATCCAATGAATCTAGAAAGAATTGCAAGACCGCCAAAACCAATTTGAAAACTAAACTTCAAATTATGAAATAAAATACCTCAAAATGTCCTCTAATCATTCTGACTCCATGATCCTATTCATTATAGCAAAGGCTACTAAATCAAATCCCCAATCAACCCAAACAAGGTGACAAGCAAAAATAAGATGGTATACAAAAAAAAGAAATGCCAAAGAACTCAAAATTTGATGAAATCAAAAAAGCATTTTCCAATTGGTATCAAACACCCCAATATCAAAGAAAATTCAAGCTACAAACTCTCAAAAAAATTATAGCAGTATAATAATGCTAAAACTTGCATTTCTAATATCCTATGATAATTAAATGCTCACCCCCATCCAACTAGGTGATGGATTGTATAAAAATGAAGTGGAATACTAGTTCTCAACTCCCTAATATTTATCAATTGAAAGAATCACTTAAAATAGATTAAAACTAATTGAACCAAAAAGACCTACCTCTCACGTTTGGTAAAAACCAATAACGAAAAGAAATAAAAGAATAATATGTTGAATTGGTTGAAACCTTTAGAGGAGTAGAGAAATTTTTATATCAATCCAATGAGATCAATCTCGTGAAGATCCATCAAGCCAAGCTCTAGCAATGAGAAAAATACTAAAATCACCCAAAGAAGGTTTGGAGGAATTTCTCTAAAACATTGAAATAACAATGTGAGGAGTGAGAATGATGTAACACCCTGCCAAGGGATCCAAAAGAAATAACCTAAAGTTTTACTAAGTTTGGTAGTTTTTTTTTTTTTGAAACAAGAAAGATAAATCATTCACATCAAGCACATAGTAGCAAAAGAAATAACATACATTCAACTAAAAGAATACATAACATGTTACATTTCTTAAGGATCCTAAGACATTGAATCACATTTAAATTTAATTAATACTAAGTCCATCAAATACCACATCCATATGAAATAATAATAAAAAGTCCAATGTCCTTTAAATAATATACATTTGTTTCAAATGCCCCTTGGCGAATTAAATTTGAAATGCTCAATCATCCACTATACATGTCACAGGGTATGAAAGGCTAAAAGAATATACATATGTAGAAATAGAAACACATCATCCTCTTTAGATCCATGATACAAGTACAATAAAATAAATGAAACTATCCACCATACATGATACATCCATACATCATAAAAGATATATACATCCAACATGAAATACAACTATCCATCATAAAGATACATAGATAGAATGAAAAGAAATGCAGACAAGGAATGCTCCAGCCATAGTGACTATGAATGGATCTCAATGGTAAGAGTAAAAAGTACTACCACTCGACCATGTGGAACCTAAATGGCCCACTCCCACCGTGCTGAGGAGATAGTCCTAAGTCCTAAATAGGATATCAAACCGAATATCAAAATACTCTCTAAGTCCATGAAATCCTAAAAGTATTCTAACTCAAGGGTTTCGAGATAAATCAAAATCTATACCCAGAGGCACACAAGACACGTAGGTAACCTGGTATGTAAGCAAGCAAGTGTCATTGCACAAATCATGCTAGAGTTACCCTGGCAGTCTCTTAAGACCCTGACGCCCTAGTGATCCCTATGCGGCCACTAGTATCCTCTCGTATTGACAAGGCATACTACGCATGCAAGGTCGCAACCAAGTGTTCTCTCTACTCCCATCCTAGTCTGCACTGGCACTTGAGGCATGGGCAAGAACATACAAAGACTCTTATTAGGTTCATTTTATTCACATTTAGTGTAATGTTTTCACTTATTAAACAACTTACAATGGGTTACCCTAGCAGCCACTTAGGGCCCCGCCCCCCATTGCAAGCCACTTCCTGACATTACATATAGATAACCCACCCTAAGCTCATGAAATCACAAATAAAAGAATCATAGTAAAACACCTCAGTCCTATACAAGTGATTGGAAAGTATCATAGATAAATCACAACACCCATTAGTTCTCAACGAGCAACCAGAAAGTATCCCAATAATACTGATCAATGACTCAAAATGGTTAACTCAAATATCTCATAGCACAAGTCTCACTATCCCAAAAAGGTACTGAAATATAGTAACCAATAATATAAACACACGCAAGATAGAGCATACCATCACATACCATGGTTCAATAAAAATAATCAAGATTGAGTTAGTGTACTTTCACACTCACAAAACTCCCAAGCCTTTGGTAGATGTCCTAGAACTGGTCAACAATCTAGTCAACCCAAAACCCCAAACATAGACATCACACAGGAAACAAGATGTAAGTTTCTTGTTTTGGTTTGTTTGAAATCTCATGGTTAGGTTAGATGTAAGGTTTCAGTTTTCATTTCAGAGTATGCTTTCAAGTAAAAATATTCTTCATTTTCCCTATAATTAACCCATGTATTTGTTTAAATAAAACAAAGATTTACCCCCATAGAATTTTAGATCAATTCCCTAAATACTTCCACTGGTAAATTGTTTGTCTATGTAAATTGATAAAAATTACAACTCATGATCTTCCATTAAAATTATTTTAATTTTATTAAAAATCATTAATGTTGTAAAATGAATTCAATTTCATTAAATCTTCCATTAATTCAATCTTAATTAAATTCCATTATTTAAATTAATTAATACATGAGAAAATATACATTTCATAATAACACTTTAATGGTAATCAACAATGGTAAATTTATTAACTAAATTAAATTTAATTTAATTTAATTTAAAACATATAAATATAAAATTTATTAATATTATAATTTATCATATTAATAAATTTTATTAACAATTTTAAAATGTTTAAATTTAAAATACACATTATTATTATTATTTTAAATTAAATATTAAAAGGTCGCACCTTTTTTAAAAAGGTCGTCGGCCCCCTGGGCACGCAGTACCCTACTGTCGCAGGGCCTAAAGCGACAAGGTATAGAGTACCTCTATCGTCATAGGTACTATGATGGCAGGTACTTGCGTGGCCAAGTAAGGTAAAAAGGGGGGGGGGGGGGGGGTACGAGGTAATTCCCTCCCACTCATTAACTTTTATATTTATTTTTCTTTTAAAAAAATTATAATAACATTTTTAAATAAAGCATTTTATTTTTTTAATATAAATTTTTTTATGTTATAAACTTTATAACAAAAAAATTAAATAAACAGAATTTAATTAAATCCTTTTCTTTCTTTTTAACAAAATCTCAACTTGATTTGATAGAGATATAATGACCAATCGATTGAATTCACAAATGGAATCTTTGAATTTATTACAAAACCCTACTCTGTCTCTTTTTTTTAATTTTAAAATCTATGTAAAGAAATATTATATTGCTCATTTAGAACTATCAATGCATAGAAGATTTAACAAATGAACTAAAAAATCATAATATGATAAAATTTGTCACAAGAATTATCTAGACAACCGTTTAACAAATATGATGAAGACAGGAAAGAGAAAGAGCGTATTAAAATATGCAAAAATCACAAGCATCTACCTAGACACTAATGCTAATAGCTACACCATAGAAAAACTGTAGAGAAAATTCCTCCTCTCAGAACCTTCTCCTCTCCGAAAATTTCTTCCTTCTCCAAAATTCGTCGTCCCTCGAAAATGAACCCCCAAGTTGTGATATGGAGTTCTCTCCCTAAAATTGGGGCACTAATTGTGCGTTCACCCAAGAGAACTCCTTGCTCACCAAACTACAACTCCAAATTAACTTTTCTTTTTCTTTCTTTTATCTTTTCCATGCACGTTTATTAAGTTATTAAATAACTTTATTTAATTTTCACTAGACTTCTTTTTAAATTAATTTATTAATTTTATTCTCATCCACACATCATGCAATCATGAAACTTTTAATAAATTAATTTCTTTTCCACTTCTAAATTATTTTCGAATGTTAAATTTGATAACTATTTATTAACTTAAATAATATTATTATTTAGCATTTATTTAAAAATAAATGCTAAATATATTATTATTAAATTAAATAAATATTATCACATTCCAAATTTATACTTATAACTTTTATTTTCAAATTTAATTATTTTATTTAATTAATTTCAGAATTAATTAAATATAATTAGATATTAGAATATCACAATAATTTTACATTAAATTAAATCATTAATTTAATCTCTTAATTAGACTTAATTAATAGAAAATTCACCAAAAACCCATAAAATAAAATACAAAAACCCATCATAGAAAAACACATACAAAATCAAACTAAAGGGTTATAATCATGAATTAACATCATCTGATGCATTCAAAGGGTACACAACTCAAATACTTGTCCTAATTTTCTAGGACAAATGGATTAAAGGTTTAGGATTTGGACTTAAGAATTTATCTCCCCTCTCTTACCATTGAGATAATGTGATAGGGTATGCTCATCCTGGTAATTTAGGGAAGTCGATACCTGATACCTACAACCTGCATAAAATCCATGCATGTACAAACACAATATATACTAAGCTAAACAAGAAATGGTAGGAAGTGGTGCATCATTTAGATCCTAACTAGCAGGTGACTATGACTCCCCTCCTTAACCACATCAGAAATGCCGTACATAAAGAAAACATACATGCACACCATACACAGGTAGTATGGGGTAAGTATTCATAAGAAGACACATAATAATCCATCTAACTAATCATCATCAATAATTGAAATCACTAAATAATCATCATGCATACATGAAGTATAGAGTACCAAGTAATCTCATCATATATCAACTAAATCCGAAATAATATATGATAATCTATAAACAATGCTACTAATCATCAAACATAAAACTAGCCTAAAAGAGTTTGGAAATGATAACAAAAATGTAAACTAGGGGTAGGCACTACAAATGAACTCATCTTTTAGCATAATATAAGCATTTTTATTAAAGTGACTTATAATTTAGAACATTAAATTTCTTAATAGACTAGTTAGCCTCTTTCCAAATTAAATTAAGCTATTCTAATTTAAAATTAAAATCACTATGAAAAATTAGGAAGCAAATAAATTAAATTGAATTGAATAAATAAAAATATTCCAAATCAATTAAATCAACATTCAATTTAATAATGCATGTAACAACTTTAGAATTTTAAATGCACAGATATACTTGCAGGTCTAATCACATAATGCAATATGAATTTGGATTCATTAATTACTAGAGGGTTAATACTGTGTGTACCATCTTAAATTGGACACACTTTGATTTAAGACATTTTAGCTCCTCTTTAGTGTGTTTGTATTTCATGTTCACACCTTAAGCACAAACTTCACTTATTTTTTCCTTTCCCTTAAGAGAAACTGAGGTAGGACCTAAAAAATCTTCCTTGAATTCACTCCTTCACACATTCACTACATTTAGACTTAATCTATGAGTATCATTTCTTCTTAGGACCCTAAAATCCTAGATTGGATCTCCGAGTGGCAGTTTGACACACCTATTTTGTCACTAACCCTTACTAGTCTAGAAACTAGAAGAAGGAGACCTTGAAGGTTGACCTTTTGGACTAGGTTGACCCAGGTCAACCTGATCTAGACTAGGACAACCTAGGTTGGCCTAGTCCCAAAGCTTTTGGCAATTTTGAGCTTAGTAGAATTTAATTCCTCCTATAAAATCCCACTTGTTCAATTGGCCCTTGTGGAGTAATTTCATGAATATTCTAAAAATCCACTATAAAAAGGCATTCATTTCCTTATTTGTATATGATAGGAGAAAGGAGAAAGCACATGTGGACACCAAAATCTAACTTAGGGAAATTGCAAGGTGAAAGTAAGGGCAGTTTTCTTATTTCTTCATTGCAAGTGAGGTCATTATTCTTAATCAATCATTCAAAGGTGAAAATATCAAACATGGAGTTGCAAAGGGATCTCAAATATGGTTAGATTAGTTTAGCCTTGGGGGCTTCATATGATGTAGCTTCAAATGTGATTGTTTGAAACTTCATACATTTACATTCATGCACACTTACATGCTAGGGTTTAACTCATGGAGTAGATTCTTAATATAATTACACTCTAGATCTACAAATCTAGGATAAGAAAATACACATGATATTTTTACTAAAAATTATTCATGGAGGTGGAAATCACCAAAATGAGGGTGTTGACTAAGGGAAACTCCTTTGTAGCCACCCACACACAAAAAACTTGTTACAAATTTGTAGGATATTAGCAAAAGCTTTACCGATTTGGAACCTACTTTTTGAGAGCTTTCTAGAGAATTCAGTTTCAAGTCATTGAACTATGTCAACTTGGTTATAAGACATCTTCCCAATTCTACCTATTCCTTTAGTCTTTTTGGGGAGGGAGATTTTTGGGTTTCACTCCTTTTGTCATTTTATTTTGATATTTGCAGTTGGAATTTCAGATCTGTGACTTTTGGAGCTAATTCACATCTTCCTTTTCATATTTCAAGGTGAGTACCTTATCTCTTATTTTCCTCTTAGCATACATTTACTTTCAGATCTCTATTGGGCTATTTTGCATGTTTAAAATCTATACTTTTCATATCTCTTTTTTACGTTGCCTAAAAAAGAACTTGCTAGCATACTTTCTTGACAAGTTTCTAGATTTTTGCATTAGCATCCCATTATCCTCTTTGGGTTTTTCCTAATAAAATTTAGGCATTATTAAGAGAAATTCTTGGAAGCCCCTATTTCCCTTGTATTGAATGGCTCAAGAAGAAAGTTTTCAACTTGCTTAGTCTTGTTTGCATTATCATCATCGGTGTCATTTTCCCCCTAAAGAATATCATCTAGACAAATGTGTTGCCCATACAAGGATGATGTCATCTTAGTATGAATGGTCAAATCACCAACTAGATGGGCCACTACCAATGATATAAGTCATGTACAGTAAAAAAGTAAGATCAAGTGTAGATGCATAATATATAATAGCTAAAGAAACAAGCATGTGCAATCACATAATAAAGCATCTAATTAATTTCACTTAAATAATCATTAGTCATCATTGCATAAATCTACTAAAAGAACTAGATAAATATATGGAGCACAATAATCCATGAATTCAAATGAGCAAATTCAAACTACAATTAACATCCATAATTATGAACCTGATATGGATAACTCATTTTCCAAGTATTCTAAGGATTTAATAATCGAAATTGTACATAGTAGAATCACATATTCATGAGACCTTAGTGCAGAGTTCAATCAAAATAACAATGACCTAATCTAGACCCAAGAAATCATTGTTAAACAAAGACTCCATGAACATCTCATGTTTCCCTAACTACAACTACTAAAATTGCTCTCGGTCTAGTATTTAGTGATAGTTCTAGAATGGAAGTATGCTATGAATGAAGATATACAAAAGTCTATGTGAGATCTATGTGAAGATGTAGATTTTATGAAGATAATAACACTAGAATGCTAGGATGTGTGCTTACATGAGACTAAAGAGAATGCTAAGTGATGTTAAATGACTACTAAAATAATATTAACATGAAACTAAATGACATGAATTCTATATAATAGCAATGTTAGAATGGATGATAGCTCTAAATATGCCCATAATGAAGATGCCTAAAACTTGGGTTCTTTTTCTCTTGAGTTTCCCTCCTATTTATAAGATTTCAGAAGGAGGTTGGGATAAGGATCAGGATTTTACTTTTCACTCCAAGATAATGCTGAAACTATAAATATCTCAAAAGGTACCAAGAGTAAAATTCCAACAAACTTAGTATGTGAGGATAAAGTGAAGATTTTTTGATTCTTTTAATTTCAAAAAGGAGGATTTTCACTTTTAAGAGAATAAATGGCTTTTATTGATTTATTAAATGTTCCATTTATTTTCAAATTTTGTCTTTTCCTTTTTCTTTTTCTTTTATTTCATTTTATGATTTATGAATTGTTTTCCCTCTTTTTAAAGTGATTTAGGTCCTTTTTTATTTGATAGGTGATTGATTGATTAATGACTTGATATTACCATTGATTTGAAAGTCTATCATTTTCCATCGTTATTTGATTTTGTCCTTAATTTGTGTTGTTTGATCAAAATTTGTGTTGTTTGAGGTCTTTTCCAATGTTAGAGTGTCTACAAATTCCCCTCTTTGAGCTAATATGTGAAGCATGTTAGTTGAAAGACTGTCTTGATTTTCTCATTTTTTTAGCCAATTTTGACGTCTAAGTATCTAATCAAAGATGTTCACTTTATTATTGATGATCTGATGCTTCATTTCTAATGTTGATATGGTATCTGATTTGAATTTGGTATGATGTCTAATTGTTGATGTCTGAAAAATCTTTTGTTTAAGATAACTTGCTTCGATGCCCCGGTTTGGTTTGATTGTCACTGAAATTGATTAGGGTAGAGAATTTTTGATATTTGAACATTTTTTATGGGACAATTTGATATGGTTATGCTGCCCCCTTAGAAATGAAATTGGAAAAAGTGATGGGAAAAAAGGGATATCCTAATTTTATTTCTGAAAATGTTGATGAGCACAATTGGTAGTAATATGGGGTAAATGTAGGTGATTAAGTTGTTTTGGAACAATACCCAATTCGAGGAAATGGGTCAAAGGCATTAATTTGAACTTATAGGGTTGAAAATGTCATAAAGTACCCCAAAGGAGGGTTAAATAGGTCAAAAAACCTTTTACCCATTTCATTTTTACACTCCCCTTTTACCTTTTTGCATTTTGGAGCTCTGAGCCAGTGAGCATGGTTGTCCCATTGCAAGAGCATGGATTCAAGAGGGGTTGTAGATATCAGTGTCTGGCTAACTATGATGCCCTAGTAAGTTATCAAGATCCTTCATAATTTAAAGTTTTTGAATTTTTTCTTTAATTTTTAGATTTTTGGATGAATTTGCTTCATGAATGTGTAGTTTCAACATTTTAGTGCATTTGATATTTGTTTTAGCACATTTAAAATCTTTTAGCACATTTGTAATATAGAATAGTGCACCCATGGTGTAGAATAGTGCATTTGAAACCCTAATCACCTAGTGATACATTGTACAGGGCTAAAATGTAGTGCAAATGCATGGTTTTCTCTTTTAAGTCCTTTAGCACATATGAGATTCATTTTAGCACATATGCCTCATAGAATAGTGCATTTGATAAATACCATTTCTAGATGCAAAGTGATGATAAATTTCAAGGTAGATGAATGTGTTGTAGCGCATATGTTAGGTTGAGTAGCACTTTTTCTAAGTGTAGCACATTTGATTAATGAGAGAGTGCATATGATGAATGAGATAGCACTTTTACCATCCCTAGTGCATTCAAGCTATTTACGAGTGCATGTGCTTTTTTTAAGAGTGCGTATGACTATTCCAGTGCATTCATGTCATGGGGTAGTGCTTGTGCTAAATGTAATAGTGCACATGAATTTTTTGGTGCTAATGCCTTGTGAAGTAGTGCATGCGAGTGTTAAAATAGCGTGAAAGAATCTGTCAACACTTTTGGTGCATTTGATAATGCATAAGACTATTTTAAGGGTTCGTCTCATAGTAGGATGTAGATTCGAATGTGTGTATCATTGGTTAGAGTATAGGATAGAATCTTGATGTGAAGTTGATATATTTGGAATCAATCTAGATACTTTTTAACATAATGAATCAAACGAGAATGAATGTGTGGTCACAAAGTGATGTGTAAATTCAATCACATGATGTTGGATAGATAGAAAGTAGTGCCCCCCTCAGGATACATAGTAGGGAAAACTAATATGTCCATCAAGATATAGAGTAGGAAAAATAACAAGTTCAAGATAGATCCATTAGCTAAATAGCTAGATGTTGATATTTGGGTGATGTAGGATGATCACTTGTAATGAAAAACTTATGTTGTTGTTCGATTGTTTGATGAAATAGGTATAAGGGTGAAATATCATGGTTCAAGGACTATACCCATGGTCATTAAAGTCAATAGGAAGATTGTTGATAGCTAAGAAGTAGGTGATAGTAAAATGTGGATTTACATATCTTTTATAGATGTCTCAGTTTTGAGTGAACAGAGGGTTATTGATAGTTGTGGCTAAGCAGTGTCACTTGGACCACAACATATTTCACCTGCCCCTGGGAGAGATGATAATCTCTATCGAGGATGTATAAAGGATTTTGTGGATCCCTACTATGGGAGATCTTGTTTATTATAATTAGGCTACTTATGGGATGGAATTTAGAGATGTATTCAGGAATGATGACATTGGAGATGACAGTGTACCCTAGTTCCAGATGCTACAATATGAGCTATTGCTTGTAGTACTAGTTGGACTAATAGGAGGAATTTTAATGTGAGATAGGAATGGGCACAAACATCCATTCAAATGGGGCCACATTATACAGGACATGATCAAGCCATCATGGAGGTTTCCATGGGATAGCTACATACTAGCCCATTTATATAATGATTTGCATCAAGTAGTGTATGTGGGGGATGCATTATTATCAAAAGATGTGGTTTTGTTATAGATATGGACATGGGAGAATCTTCCCATTGCTCTATTAATATGTGTTCAAAAATGGCCACAGGATATTTCTTATATATGTGTATACTTAGGTGTGATCATTCAACCCCATCTAGGCAAGACAAAGTATTGGCAGCATATGTTGGATGACCTTGATGAGGTCATATGGAGACCATATAGGTTTATAGAGCCATTGATTGAGGATGACGATAAGATGGTGTACTTCCTTTCTCTATGATATCTACTAGATTGGGTGCCTATAGTGATAGAGAGATTTTGTTTCAAGACGATGGTTAGACAGTTTGGCCAACTGCAACACATGTCACAGGGGTTAGCATACTATTCTTGGGTGCAGGAAAAGAGACTAGTATGTGGGCATATATTGGAGTACAAGGCATTTCATGAGGCATTAATGCAAATGGTAGTGACACCTCATATATGGACTTGGAGGGATGGAGAGGCAGATGGGGGATAGAGGGAGATTATGCATGATGGTTTCGAGAGCATCCATGTTTGAGATATACAGATACAACGAAGCTGATACCTTGCATTGAGGAGAAGTTAAGCAGAGGAGAGGGTGATGATAATGAGGTCAATCAAGGGAGAGGTAGGTGTAGATGCCAAACCAAAGGTGGAACTAGGGTGCAGGGGAGATATGGAGGCTGAGGTCAGGCAACAATGTTGTCATAGTGAAGGATTTTTTTACAAGGCCCAGTGTAGAGACCCAAGCATGTTGGAGTAGATAGACCTAGAGAGATCCATGGCTAAGGTAGGGTGATGATGAGGAGTGGCATCGATAACAAGGCAAGACCAATATGGCAAGTAGATGATATGGGTCATAGTAGGACAGAGAAACTTAAAGCCATATTATCAAATCATGTGCAATTTATCAGGCAACAAAGGCCATGTATACAAGTCCTAATCATAGGTGCATAGGGTTTATAGCCATAGGGGCATCCTTTGATATAGCCACAAGTGTAGCTACCACCACATAGATTGAGTGGGACCTCGAGGGTGGAGACTCATATTAGTGCCATGGACGTACAAGTTGGATTGATGGGGACACAAATTACTCATTTGACCAGTACATTGCATGCATTTATTGCTTCATTGGCACTAAGGGCTCCATCACCACCACCATCATTGAGGAAATATGGGGCTACTATGAGTTAGATGACCATAGCTATTCCAATGACACAAGTGACATATTTAATAGAGTAGGCTCCATGAGATGGGAGGAGTGTCCCCAATGAAAAGGGACCTTTGGGTCAAACACATACACATGATGCAGGTGGTGAGACATAGGGGTGATCTTTGTATCATGTTGTATTGCATTTTATTGTGTATCATGTATATCATTTATGATGATGACCTTTTGATGTTGATGATTTTCTCTTTTTGATATATGATTATTCTAGCTTTTGATGTGGGGAATTTTGCACTTGTTGTATCATGGACTTTATATATCTAATGTTATGGATGGATGTATATGATTTTGTGATTTCATTTATATGATAGTTGTATATGTTGATGCAATGTGGATGATTAATGTAGTTTGTATATGATTAAAGGATGCTTAATGTAATGCAATAATATGTGGATGGTGAATGTAGAAATGAAGTGCATAAATGAAATGTATGAATGAAATGTGATGTAATACATGAAAACTAAAATAATGGAATAGATGGTAATGAAAATGTTTTAATAAAAATATGACATGTAAATAAGATAAACTAAAAACAATGACCAACATGAAAGAAAATGGGTGGATGTAATAAAAATAATACGTGATGAAAGATGATTACGGTATAAAATGAGTAATGAATAAGTGAAACAATAATGAATATGAGAATGAAATTGAAAATCATTAAAATATGAAAATGTAATGAAATAAGATGGGTTAATAAGAGGAAAATGATATGATAATAATGAAATGGGATGCAGACTAAAGATATAAATAAATAAAAAGATTGAAAATGGTTCTAGTCAAATGAAAGTGAAAAATGGAAGGAAATGATAAAAATAAAGACCAATGATTTAATGTTTGATTTGTCATGAAGATGGAATGAAATAAATAATAAAAGAAAAGAGTGAAAATAGAAAATGAAAATGAACTAATGAATAAGGAAAGGTATAAGAAAAGATGAGAATGGTATAAAAAGAAATAAAAATGAATATGGTATAAATAAGAAGGAAATGAAATGAAAATGATGAAATACAATGGATGAAATGAGGATGCAATGAGAAATATCATAAAAATAAAAATGATATTCGGGGGTGAAATGATATGAAGAGATGTAACTCAACATTTGAGATTTGAAAGTCGCAAAGGAACTTTGAGGCCTTAATGAGGAGTATGAAATAGTGAATGCATAGAACATGATTGATGATGGCAGGAAAAAGAAAGTGTGAGATGAGGGAATAGTGACTGGAACATTTGAGATTCGTAGGTCACATAGTGCAATAGATGATATGAAAGGTACGAGGTAATGAGGTACATAGTGATTGGAACTTTGAGATTTGAAGGTCACGTAATGTAATAGGTGGTAATAAAGGCATGAGATAATGATGAGAATAGTGACCAAAACTTTTGAGATTCGAACGTCATGTGTAATGCCTCTCGTGTTTGCAGTCTGTACCTTATCTATTTTTTATTTGAGAGATACTTGATACTCTTATTATTATGTACTTTGAGATTACCTAAGGGTTAGATGTTATACTTTTGATTCAATATCATAGATGGTATACTGCTATGTTGTTCAGTTTATCATATTTGCATGTTGATGCCTTTTTGAGATGATAGAAGGTCTATGATGATATTTGACTCTCTAGTATTTGGATTTTTTTTTTTATTATGCTATGGTTAATTACTCCATTGTTGTCTCTTTATACTTTATGCAAACATGAGTGATGTAAATGGATTAACTAGGTATAATTGAATAAATGGTTAAATTATTTATTTAATGCATTTATTTCTTTGGATATGCTATTATATGCAATTGCACTTGATCTTGTGTTTTAGTGTGCAGGAATTATATCCTTGGCAGTAGCACATGGAGTTAGTAATTTAGTTGTTCATATTTTACCAATTTCATCCCTATATGGTCAATTTAGCCTTATTTAATTGTTTAAATTTTACCTTTTGGTGAATATAAAATATGAACTCATTTGCATTATGTGATTAGACCAATATGAATGTCTATGCATTTAGAGGTTCACATTGTTGTGAAAATTATTAAGTTAATTTCAATGATTTTGGGTTTTCAAGCTTTAAATTTCATTGAATTTGATTTTTGGCAGCTTCTCCTTAGGTGAATTCCTATTATGAGGGATAACCTATTTTTGTTTGGGTTGATTCAAAGTTTAGCTAGTTTAACTGGCTATTTACCCTAATCAATTATTCCTTTGAAAAGTGAATAAGTATTGAAAAAGCGATTTGTTTTCTCACTTCTCACTTTTGAAAATACAAATTTGAGAGCTTTTTTGAGAATCCTCTTCTAGAGGATCATGCTTCTATTCATTATAAGAGTTGTGAGCACGGGATCTTCACAAGCTCAATCTCATTGGATCTAGCTTGGGGAGACTTTTCTTTGTCATCGCTTTCAATAGTATCAATGGGTTATTTATTTTATCAACCTAATTTCAGCTTTTACCCCTTTTTCTATCAGGTAGGGCTTTCCCATTTTCTTATTTCTACTTCATTTTAGCTTCTATATCTAGTAGCAATTTGTTAGGAGGTTGAGAACTAGTGGTCCCCTCCATTTATGTTTTTTGGTTCTACTAGGTTGGTCGGTATGAACATTTTCTCTATTTTTGGGATGGGAGTTTGGGGTTTTGCATCGTTATGCTGGTCATTTTTGCATACAGTGTCTGAACCCAAATATTATTGGATTTTTGGGATTTTTTTACTCAAAGGCCAAATGGGTTTTAATTTCAAAGTTTTCCAATTTTTGGGGTTTTTAACCTCGTTTTATGTGCCCCCTATTTTCTCAAGTTTTTTTGGCATGATGTTGGTTGTGGACCTAGAAGATCCATTTGGATGTCAATCAGACCACTATTGCACTTTTATGTTGCATTGGGATGTGTGTCACATCTGTCCTCCTAAGTTTGTTTTTGATTGAGCGACTTTCTACTTTGTCTTCTCATCCAGTCCTTGTGTTATGATCTTCATGATGGTGGTGCATCACACATGAGTACGTGTGCATATATTTTTTAGGTGACTTGTGAGGCCTGATCTTCTGTGGTATTTCCAAAAGCTATGATCATTTGGATTGGGTTGGGAATTTTCATGCCTACGAGCACTCATTGTTGGATGAGCATGGGTAGGGTAGGGTAGCACATGGAGGGGATTCTATCTTGCAACCCAGTGACTATTTCTTTTTGATTGGTAGAGGGAGTTTTGTATGGGTGATAACTAAATTAAAATATTAGATGGTAATAAATATAAAGTAATTAAAATGTTGGGGAGAGTACCTTCCATTGGGAAGACTTGCCACTCGGATTGTGTGCCTTCCATTGGGAAGTGTAGCTACCAATACTACCTTGGGCTTGTCAATACCAAGTGACTCTCCATGATGTCAACCCCTACTTAGTATCTCATTGAGTATTTGACCAAGATTTGTAGCTTAGGCATTGTCTAAATTCTTGGTTTCAGTCATCACACTATTTGGCATGAGTGTTAGCCATGGACATTTGTTTTATGTGTGTTTTTGGTTGAATCATTATCTCCATCAACATGTTAGGAATGGGCCTATGGGTTTCATGTGGTTGGTAGGCATAGCTACCTATGCCACTACTAGGGAACAATGTACAAAGATGGTCTACTATCCCAGTGCAACCATTGCTAGATTTTTTCACTTGGTACTTTGGATTCTGATGTAGGCTTTCTTGGGATTTATGCTTTCATTGGAATGCTTGTATATCATGTTTAGATGATGCTAGTATTGCCACACTTCCTTATTATGATGTTTAGCATATGTAGATGATGAGTTAATTTTTAGGATTATCTTGTGGTTTACTTCTAGCATGTTAGATTTTCTTATGCTTATGTTGTAGCACATTTTAGTAGTGATGTACTCACATGATAGCATCGATAATCTAATCAATAGTTTAGGATGTAATGCATGGTGGATGGCTAGGACCCACAATGGTCTTATGATGCTATTATGGTTCAGAGGAATCGTGTACTTAGTTTGGTTGTTTTTTACATTGCGATGTTTCCTTCTATACTTTCCCTTCACTACTTTGGTTACATGTTTAGACTCAGATTCTAGCTTTCCATCTTTTAGTTATTGTTCAAATGTCCTTGCCTCAAGATGTGGAATTGGTACTCCCTGGTGTGGAGGAACTTTATTCCTTATCTTTTTACCTTCTTATTTTCTAGTATGATGTCTTTGATTCTTGCATGAAATTGTACTTTCTTATGTGAGAATGCAAGATCTCACATGGTGTGTTGGGTTTCCTCATGTGGCCTTTGGAACCTTCTTGCACAAAACCCAACACCAATTTTAGGTATCTAGTTGTTTTTCCAAGTACCTTCTCACATTATTTGATGCACATCCTCACGTGGAAGGTATTTCCTCGCGTGGCATGATGCACATCCTCATGCGAGAATTTGTCAGTCTATGAACCTCATGTGAAAATATGGGGCATCTCTACTAGTTTTTGGGGATCAATTTTTGGTGATTCTAGTACCCTTTGGGTTTACTTAATTTTCCATACTTTGATAGGTCTTAGATTCTTTATGTTGTTTACATTTTGGGTTTCTATTTCTAGTTGTGTGTGTCAATTCGAGTATTGGTGTTTGGAGATTCATTGGCTACTAGGATGGTGGTTAAGTCTTCCATTATGATTTATGTGATCCATGTATGATGTTGTCATGTGCACTCATACTTGTTAAAAAAAATCTTGGTTTGTATTTCATCCTTGTGCAAAGGATCTTCGGGCAGGGCATTACATCTGTAATGCAATAGGTGCAATGGATATTATGGGATAATAAATTGTGATGAATGGTGTTGGTGTTGTGATGAAAAAAAGTCCATAATATTTGAGTGCTAAAATATCATGGTGATGTTGATGTTGTTATCTTCCATTTGATATTTGTACTTTGATTTTGTTACCAATTTGTTAGATGATGTCATGTAGGCATTCTTATGTAGTCCTAATTTATATGCCAAACATTTATTTTTAAGGAACCCAAGATGAAATGCAAACTAGATGGATGTAGCTAACTATCATTTTTTGTAAAGAGATGCAAATAAAATATTATCAATGAGATCCTAAATAAAAAGTGTCATAGTACAACCACCACTAGCTCATCTATGGTAATATGAATACTTTTTCATGCCGAGAATTATAACCGCAAAACAAATAATGCAATGTAAGACATGATAATCATTAAGAATAGAAGTTATTGCCATAGTAAATGAAATTAAACATGCAAATAAACACATGTCAAACAAATAACCTCACCTGAGATGTCATTCAAAAATTTTCAAGGTACGCATGGGATTCCAAATGAGAGGAGGCACTTACAAGTGGACACAAATAATGCATACAATCAAAGGATTGTTGGATCAGAATAGTGAAAACCAAAATCAAATACAAGGTCATGACTTCATCCCAGTACCTCTAGTCAAATACATCATCAAGGTACTAGAAGCTCTAATAGTAGAAAAGTTATTATCTGTGAACCAATAGTGCTGACAGTTGTGTGTAATAGTGTCAAGTTTGTTCAATTGTTTATGGATTAAACTATTGTAGGAGTTTGGTAACAACTTGTGGAATGTGTTAATGGCAATTGTGCAGTAGAATGCATGGTGATTGTGTTGGAAGATATGTGTCAGTGGGGATCAGGGTGTTGTAATGTCAGAGTCTAGTGACAAGTGTACTTAGTACTAGTATGGGGGGTTGCATAGAGTGAACATGTGGCAAGGCTAGTGAAGTGTAGTGTGTGGTGAGTGATGGCCATAAATAGGTTAGTAATGCACATATGAAAGGAAACATAGTAAAGGGATAGGTATTAGGAAATTTAGTTGTTCGAGAGGTCAAGTAAGTAAACATGTGAAAGCATGTCAAGATTACTAGAACAATCATAACTTGAGGGTGATGTTAGCCAAGGAGGATAAGTGAGGCAAGGATAGAAGGAAAAGTGTATTTGACATCGAGTATCAACCTAAGCTCCAAGCATTATTTTTTGAGCAAGGTGAGCCGAGTCATGTAGGGCTAGTGCAAGCACTACCTGGGGGTTTGGGAGTCAGGGTGGAAGAAAATCCTTTATTAGTATTCATGATGTTGTTAGGGAGTGTAGCACAATAAGCTTTGCAAGTGGAGCTGGTTGGCAATTCAATGATGCAAGAAGAGAGTAGTCCTCCTAGGGTGACAAAAAGCATATTAGAAGTGGTGATGGAAGCAGGGGAGATGGATTCTTTAGGGAAGACCATGACAAAAGCATAGAGTGTGGAAAAGGATGTCAATGTAAGTGAGGTGATGAGCATAGCAAGTCATCCAATTAGCCTCAAAATCCTAGGATAAAGGTCAAAAAAAGATGAGATTGGCATTTTGAGCATAGTGGAGCCATAGTTAGAGGCAAAGGGTAGAGTGCAAGCAACAAGTAAAGTGGAGGATTTATGCAAAATGTTGGCCGCAAAGAGAGTTTGGGTAGAAAATGCAGAATAAGAAGTCATATTTTTTGGGGGGTTGATGAAGAAATCTTGTGATGATGGAGCACAAATAGAAACAAGATGGCTCTAGCTCATGGTGAATATAGAATGGGCTCGAGTGTGGTCAATGGAAGTAGAGCTACGACTGGAATAGTCACAAGTGGAGGGGAACATTGTGGGAATCCAAGCTGAGTGAGTGTAAGCATAGAGGTTACAAAATTTGCTGAGGATGGTGCAAGCAAGTTTGTAAAGTGTACAAAATGAATTGGTGTTACTGTAGGTGTAGTCAAAGACTTTCAAGGATGTGGCATCAAGAAATGAACATTGTTTCATTATAGTTGCAAGAGTGGTTAGCAGCTAGTGAGTCAAAGGTGAGGAAGTTGTAGTAGCGGTTGAATGAAGGAAAAGTAGATGTGGAGTGCTAGAGAATGGAAACTGATTAGATACAATAGGAGTGGTACATGGCTCAATGAGTGATCACTATGTTGAGTATAAATAAGTTGGTGGATAATGTGTTTGTGGATATACAAAAGACTATGAAAGTACACAAGGAAATTTACCTATTATATGGGGTTTTATTATTAGTCGATCCACTTGGAGTGGCAACGGGAGTCTCAATTTGTAAATAGACAATTTACACAACTATTGAACCTGCAACTGCACAGTGGGAGATTCCCAATACCAATATATGTTGTGTGGTTGCAAGGGGAATCTATGCCAGGGGCCTCATCTTCTAGGACTGGGCTGGGGGAAGTGCCACCAAATGGATATCCTAACCTACCACCTCCATAACGGAGGCTAGAATAAATGATTTGCTAGATTTTTACTTTGAATGTAATATTGCTTTTGTTGTTGTAATAGAATAAAAAAGTGTGTTGTTTGCATGGCAAGAAAAAAGGGGGCTAGCATTCATTTCATGTTTATGGCCAATGTGATTGAAAGCTTTGATAATTATTGTCATTTTTGTTCTTTTTGCATATATGTTTTTTATGTTTTTTTGCATTTTTGGAAATATTTGGATTTTTTATGATATTTTTGGAGATTACTGGAAGGTTGTCAATATCACAAAAGCATGGGAAATGGGATATTTAGAGGAAGATTAACCTTCACTTATGTGTGGTAACCGAATGTCAGTGTGGGATCTCAATGAAAGATAAGTACAAACTTGTCTAACATTTTGAGAGAAATAGTGCACAAGGTGGAAAAAGTAGGAAGTGCTAAACCACACATTGCAAGTGGAATCAAAGTGTAGAATTCTATATATATTGATAGCCTTTACATACAATATTAGGGCCAAAGTTGGGATTTTTCTCTAGGTATGTGTCAGAACAGGTAGTCATAGTACTTGTGAAAAGGCATTTGGGCCTATAGGAGACTCTACTGGCCAGAAAAGGCATTAGAGGGGCCTTGAAAAAGGTGTTTGGGCCTAAAAAGGTGGTATGGGGCCCTCAAAAGGCATGTGAGGACCTGAAAAGGTGCTATGCGGTCCTCAAAAAGGTGTATGGTCCTAAAAAGGTGAAACTGGTCCTTGAAAAAGGTGTTTGCGCCTAAAAAGGCACTACAAGGCCTTGAAAAAGGTGTGTGATGACCTAAAAAGGCACTATGTGGCCCTAAAAATGGCATATGATTACTTATTTTTGCCACTATTGAGTGGCAATGAAAGAGTGCAAAAAATATATGTTGCAATCCAAATGGTGTCTGGATTACCAATGTGTCCTCAAATTGTAAAGATGAGTCATGAAATCATAAGGAACTTTTAGGATAGTATTGATATATTTGTTGAAGGGTGTTGGATCAATCATGGTCTCTACAACATAAATGAGGTTGGAAAACTTGTTGGTATTTTTGTGAGAAAGATAGAGACAAGAACACTTCAGCAATCCACATCGTGCCAGATTTTCAAAAGCCCTGAGATGTGTTTGAAGACATAACAATGTTGCTTCTTAATTAATTAATTCACCCGTATTATTCTAGAAGTAATAGGGCAAGAAATATGCCATAAAATATTTAAATATTTTTCAATGTAGGGGGCCTCACCATCAATTTTTATAAAATTGGTTGAGGTACAAAAACCTATCCTGAAGGAACAACAATTATAGGCAGACACCAGCTTGACATGAAATCAATGGATCATCGGATTGAAAAATACAAAAATAAATTATGTCAAATTGAAGATAATATTTGTGGCATGTTTTCAATTGATTTATTGATTTTTCATGGTTTTGTTTGTTGATTTTTTACTATTTTTGAGGAGTTTTGAATTTTTTTGACTATTTTTTATGCTTTTTTATCATTTTTTACTATTTTTTATGATTTTTTAATCATTTTTTGACTACTTTTGAATTTTTTCTCTATTGGTAGTAAAAGGAGGATAGAAGTGAGATTTCTTGGAATATGGAGATCACTAGAGTCATTTTGGAGCACATAAAGAGTTAAGGAAACCAAAGTGGGCTGTGTAGGCTAAAAGGAAGCTCAAAGAGCTATATTTGGGATAATGAAGGCAAAAAGGATTTTTGGGACTTCAAATGGAATTTATAAAGGCTAAAATAGATTTGGGGAAACATTGGTTGTAGTAGATATTTGAGATGTACACTGATTTTCTTGTATTTCATGCCATCTAATATCTTAGAACATAATTGGACTCCATCTTTACTCTAAGTTGTTTTCCTTCCCTTTGTTTCTATTTTGTTGGTTGTTGTCATTGTGAACTATTTCTAATGCCAAGAAACCACTGAATTGTAGCCCACAAGTGTTTCTTAATTGGGTATGTGTAAAATTAACTCATTTGTGCTAGGTAGTGTGGGGATATGAAATGAAAAGGCCACAAACAAGAAAATTTTGGCTTAGAGAGTATTGTTTGAGCCATGTCATATTGTATTTCCACATTGAAGGACTTGTGTTATTTTAGGAAAGTCCAAAAGTGTTATCTCTCACTCCTTTTATACCAAAAGTGATATCTCTCATTCTTTTAATACTAGATTCATTTTTTTTCTTCTTCTTTTCTTTTCTTGGAATTTTTTCAGGTTTTGTGGATTTTTTTGATATTTTCAGATATGAGGTAGTTCTTTAAGGGTTTAGACATAGAAGCATTTGAGGTGGATGTTGTTAATGGGTTCTACTAATTCCTCTCCTTCCCAGTCGAAAAGTTTGTAAATTCCTATCCCAGAGGATAATGTGATGATATAAGGGTCAATCCAATTGGCCTACCATTTTCCTTTCTTTTTTCTTGTTGCCTAGTTTTTGGGGTTTTCTTGGAGGACTAGATCTCTATTTTGGAAAACACGAGGCTTCACCTTCTTTTTGTACTATCTAGACAATCTTTTCTAATACACTTTAAGATGTTTGTGTGTTGTGCAATGATGTTCTTCTAGTAATTTTAGTTGTTCTAAATGGACCACCCTATAGTCCTCCTCTAACATGACATCATGGAGGTGGACTCTTAGAGATGGTATTTCAACATCTAAAGGGAGAATTGCTTCACTACCATAGACCAAAGAAAAAGGTGTTGTGCCAATAGGCATTTGAACACTTGTTCTATATGCCCATAGGGAAAGATTTAACTGTAGATGCCAATCCCTACCAGTGTCATTGATAGTTTTTTTGAGGATTTTAATGATGTTTTATTGGTGGCATATACTTGGCCATTTCCTTGGGGATAGTAAATTGATGATGAATGATGGATGATGTGAAAATTTTCACATAACTCGTCAACTAATCAATTTTTGAAGTATAAGGAATTATCTATCAAGATGGCATGAGGTATGTTGAACCAACAAATGATATGGATAAGGATAAATGAGGAGATTTTTTTATCAATGGAGTCTATGAGTAGTGTTTCTTCAACCCATTTGGTAAAATATTTAGTTGTTGTAATAATCCACTTGTGTCCACTAGAGGAAGGTGGGTGGATTTCCCCAATCAAGTAAAAACCCCACTGATAAAAGGGTCATGATGTGGCTAATAAGTTGTGTTCCTAGGCCAGATCGTGAATGAGGTTGTTATGGATCTAACACTTCTTACAAGTCTTGACATAGTTGATAGAATATATTTCCATTGTGGGACAAAAATAACCCATTCTAAGGAGTTTTTTGGTTAGGTTGAAACCACTAGAATATGAACCATAAATACTAGTGTGAGCCTCATGTAGAGAAATCTCAGATTTATCGATTTCTAGACATCTAAATAAAGTGTCATCTAGACCTTTCCTATATAGAATATCAACCACCAATGTGTAATGTGAGGTTTGTTAGATAAAGTTTCATTTTTGGTTTCAGGATAAGTTAAAAGGAATAATGTTATCACATAATTAGGTGGAAATGGAATCATACCTAGGGGATTTGGGAGTGTCTAAATGACAAGCAATGTTGGATTATGGCTGAGTGAATGCAGGTTCAGCCACCTACTCTACTAAGAACTCATATCTTTCTTGTTGATTTGGTAATTGAAGTAGAGAGGCCAAAGTAGAAATAGCATCAACCATCCTATTTGTGTCTCTGCAAATCTTCTCAAATGTGATCTAGAAAAAGCATGCCTTAAGAGTATCAACCAAGAGTTTATAAGGTAGCAATTTTTCATCTTTGGTTTGATATGTGTCATTCACCTAATTGATGACTAGCTAGGAATCTCCATAGACCTCTATTGCTATCAATTTGTATTCTAAGGCTAATTTAAAACCAAGAACTAAAGCTTCATATTCTACCATATTATTTGTGCAAGGGAATAGAAATTTGTATGACTTTGGTATGATCACACCTAAAGGTGTGATGAATAGAATCCTGGCATGTAAGCCATGGTGTGTGTATGAAATATCAAAGTAGAACTTCAATGTTACTAGCTTTGTCTAGAGGATATGTGTATCTAGAAAATAAGCTAGGATAGGATTTGTGCTTTCTTGAGGTGTGTCTTCTAACTGGTTTGCAATTGCTTGTCTCTTTATGGCTTTTCTATCAATATGCTCAATTTTAAACTCACTTAGGATCATTACCCATATAGCTAGCCTTCCTGTTAATTTTGTTTTACTCAAAAGATACTTGAGTGGGTCTATTTTGGCTGAATTTTACTTTGTGGGTTAGAAGATAGTGACACAGTTTTTGGGAAGCCAAAAATACTGCTAAACAAGCCTTTTCAATAAAAGTGTAGTTTAACTCATAGTTGACCAAGGTTTGACTAATGTAGTAGATGGCTCATTCCTTTCCTTCGTCATTCTCTTGCACCAGGAGGGCTCCAATTAATTTTTCTATTTGAGATATATAGACCCCTAAGGGTTTGTGTGGCATAGGAGGCACCAAAATAGGTGGAATCACTAGATAGTTCTTGAGAAGGTCAAAGGTCACTTGACATTGAGTGTCCCACTAAAAGACCATTTCTTTGTGAAGGAGATGTGTGAAAGGTATGCACTTCTCAACTAGCTGAGATATGAATCTACAAACTAACTAAAGTCTCCCCTAGAGGGATTATAACTGGATTAGGTTCTTCGAAGGTTGCATGTTAATAATAGCTTACACTTTTGTGGGATCAACTTCTATCCCTTTTGCAAAGACAATATAACCTAAGAGCTTTCCATATTTCATGCCAAAAGCACATTTCTTATGATTTAGTCTAACTTTGAAGGATTCCATGCATATGAATTTCTTATCTAAGATCAAAGATGGTCTTTATGAGTGTGAGATTTTTCCAAAAGGTCATCTACATAATCCTCCATAAAGGTGCATCATGTCATAGAATATGGTATTCATAGCCCGTTGATAAGTAGCTCCTGCATTTTAAGGTGAAAGGGCATGATGTTCCAACAAAATTTTCTCCATGCACAAGTGAACATTGTCTTCTCTTGATCCTCAAGTGCTATTTTTATTTGGTTATAGCTCAAAAAACCATCCATGAGGGAGAACATAGAATGTCTAATTGTTAAGCCTATAATGGTGTCAATGTTGGGTAATGGGAAATCATCTTTGGGACATGATTTGTTGACATCCTAGAGGTTAATGTAGATACATATTCTACTATCTTTCTAGGAAATGGGCATAATGTTTGAGATCCATGAAGTGTGGGCCGACGGCCTAATGAAGTTGGTGTGAAGCCACTTTTCTAACTTTGTTTTGACCAACAATGCTATGTGTGGATGCATCTTTCTAAGTTTCTATTTGATGGGCTTAGCATCTGGAGAAATTTTGAGATGATGAAGGATTAGATTAGGATCTAACCATAGCATTTCAGCATAATACCATATGAAATTAATCTATCTATCTTTGAAGAAGCAAATAAATTCACTTCTTTCCTCTGGAGTTAGTAATTTTGCCAAGTGGATGATTCTAGGTTCTTGCTCTATTCCAAAATTAACTTTATCTATGGGCTCAATTAGGATCAATGAACTCTCTTCTAAATATTTTGGTAAAGGATAAATTATCTCATCTTTAGGTGCCACATTTTGGTTTTCACTATCATATGTGTCATTTCTATTTTTTCTATTTTTTATCCAAACTTGCCACAACGTGGTTTGGGTTGTTGAATGTGTGAATTGTTAGGCCTTTATTTATATGACTGAGATGATTGATACCATATCTATCCATACGCATTTTTTTGGTCCTATTTTCAATTTTTTTCCAACTATATTAAGGTATACACAAATGTCATGATCAATGTCAAATTTGGGAATGTAATGAGATTCAGTTGTGTCCCAATCAATAATCTCAAGATGGATTAAGGATAATAGCTCAGGATATGGATATGGTTCAACTTGGCTTAAGGCCATAACATCATTTTGTGACTCATACATTGTATCTATCAAGTCAATAATGTGTGCTTCTTCTAAATTGTTAAGGAAAGTAGAGTTTTCAAGTTGCTCATAATACTCATCTTCAACCTCTACTAGAAAGAAATTTGAAAATAAGGTCTAAAACTACAACTCGTTATTAGGTTCATCATCCTCATGCAATTTGATGTTATTTATTTTTTATATGTCATCTTCTAAGCCATTCTTATGTGTGTTGACTCTTTGTGGTGAAGTAAGGCCTGAATGAGAAGTGGATCCTTATGCTGTGAAACTATTGGGTGTCAAAATGTGAACAAAATCACATTCTTTATCTTGAATGGATTCTTTAGATAAGGAGTAAAATTTCTACATTGTGGAATCATCATCATCTTTTTTATTAGTAGCATCTATGGATAGTTCTCTTGCATGGTGTAAATCAAGGAAGGATAGATTGACATTCTCTGTATTAGTTTCTTTTTTATTGTTAATATCTTTCTCTTTTAGTACCCACACCAAGGTGGAGGAAGAGAAATCCCCATGTTTAGAATGGGATCTAGGATAAGATATGGAATTTTCATTGTATTTTTCTAAATATCCTACCCTTTTTTTCAATTTGTTAGACCTGAATTGTGCTACTAGGGGTTCAACAATACCTTTGCCTTTCCCTAAAGGACCATCCCCTTGGTAACCCATCTTTTTCATCAACTCATAACCTTTTCCAAAAAGGTGGTAGGTTATATCAACATGTCATATTCTCTCATTTTCTTCTTTCATTGTTCTTGTAAACATACCACTTTCTTTGACAAAGTTTTCATTATAAGTGTTCTTTGTAGGTGGTTTTCCATGTGATTAGGGAGATGATGGTGGATCAAACAATGAAACTAAGTATTCACCTATGTCTTTGTGATGTAGTTTACATTTTTGGTCAAATTCTTTCATTAAGAAATCCATTTTTTCATAATGTGTCTATTGAGAGTCTCTTAATGATAGTGGTGATTAATGGACGAACTAGAACAACCTACTTTCTCTTTTCCCTTAGCTTTTGTGGATAAGAGGTTATTATTTTGGCTAGTGGAGCTTGAGGCTTCTACTAATGTAGACTAGCTAGTATTACTTGTTGAGATGGGGACTTCTTCCCTATTGTGAGGAATAAGGGAGTTACACTATTTTGTATAGTTTTGGTCCCCATGTATGGTTACCTCCTAGCCCATGTATGGAAATTTTAGACATTGCTGATAAGTGCAAGGGGCTGCTTACACATCGTGGATCCATGGCCTGCCTAATAAGATTTTGTAGGTCAATTTCAAGTCTAAGACTTGATAGATGGTTTCTTTTATGACCAGGCCAACTATGATTGGTAATATTACCATACCTTTAGAAGATCTTTCTTCTTCATCATAAGCTTTAATTGTGATCTTCTTCTTAGGATAAACAATATCCTTTTTATATCCTAGTGCTTTTATTAGGTTCAGTGTGCAAATATTTCGACCAACCCTACTGTCAACAAAGGATCTCTTCAATTTATTCCTATGTATGAAGACTTCAATGTGCAATGGGGTATTTTGAGGATGAGTGAAGGACATTTCATCCTATGCTAAGAAGGATACATAGTAAGAGGCAATAAAGTTTCTCACCATGTTTTGGAGTCTATTTACATCAAGGTCATTAGGAACTAAGCTTTGGTGAGTATCTCCTTGTGTTATGGGGATATCTACAGTAGTTCAAATATGGAAATATAGGTAGGAGTTTTCAATAATTGGTTGACTAGACTATATTTTGGCATGGTGGAACTTGTTGTGGTTTGGTTTGAAATAGTGATTGCCCCTGACATAACCACTTTAGAGACTTGACCTTGAGTGATGACATTCAAGGCTTGTTTCTTATTTTTGTCTTTAACCATGATGACATTGATAGTGTCATCAAATCTTGAGGTCATGTTAATTGTGTTGTCATAATTATGAGCTTAGTTGAATTTTTCATTAGAGGATGTAAGCTGGTTAATTTTGGAAGACTCACATTTCTCATAATTCATGAAAGGATTTTGAAGGCCATGTGATCCTCATTGTTGTGAAGGTTGTTTACTTCAATAGTTCCATTATAAATTAGTTTTTGGATGGCCCCTTTGAGAGCATAATAGTTATTATTGAGGTACCCTCAAATGCAATGATAATCACATAAATGTTTTTCATTCCACCACAATATTTTGACTTGTGGCTCATAAGGTTTAGCTTCTAGTAGTATGATGAGCTCATCAACCAAGAGTGTTTGTAAAGCTCTTCCATATGTCTCCCCTAAGGGTGTATATACCTTGGGTATGTTGGTGGACTTGTATCCACTTAGATGAGGAGCATGGTTGTATGCTACTTGTTAATGGAGATTTTTCTATATTAAAGGAGAAGTTGTATTTAATTGGTAGAATGGATGAATATTATCATGTTTTGATGGGTCTTATTGAGTATGTGTGTTGGTGTTATTGACAGTTGGGCATGGTTGATTTGGATAGGGGTGAGGTTATGGTTTAACATGATTGCCCTCTACCACCTTGTCATTCATGGTGTTTTTATTATTGTTCCTCCACCACAATTTATGTTTGTCATTTGATGAGTTAGTGGAGTTTTGTGGTTGTGAGGGGCTACTTCAGAAACCTTTTCCATATTTCAATAGCTTAATGATGTCATTTCTTAATAGGGTTTCTTCCACTTTAGCTACATTTTCTAAAGTAGTTTTAAAGTCTTTTGGACCTTGGAGCTATAGCTAGTAATTCATGGGTTTAGATAGGCTATTGATGAAAATATCTATTTTTTATTTATCTAGAATGTCTCGATGATACTTGGCAAAGGTATTTCTCCATCTTTGTAAAAATACCTTCAAGGATTCTCTTGGGAGTTGTTTTGTATTGCACAAGTTGGTCATGGTAACCTCCCTTTCGATGTTGTATGAGTATTGTGTAATGAAAACCAATGCTATTTAGTCAAATGATTTGATATTAGAGGGGATTTTGGAGATCCACTACATGGCTTTCCCTCCCAAGCTCATAGGGAATAACCACATAAGGTAGGTCATGTCATGGATAAATTCCATACTTAAAGTATAAAATTGTCAAAGATGGTCTTGAGGTTCTGATGTGCCAAAATACTTATCATATTTTTGCATTTTCATGTTTTGTGGAAAAGATGTCAATGTAATGATTCTTTCAAATGGGAGAGGACATACCTTCTCAAGGCTAAATTTAGTTAGTTGGCCCTTTGCCCATTTCATTCTCTCCATTTCTAACTATAGGTCTTGAAGCTTTTGGGTCACAACCTCTAGGGCTGATTCTTCTTCATCCCTCTTAAGGTTTGATATATTGAAGTTAGACGATAATTTTGCACCTTGTTGTGCCAATGATAACAAGTAACATTTTTTATGTCTTTTGAGTATCTTGTCCATTATGTCAATGTGTTTCAAATTTTGTTGGAAATCCTCAATCTTAGTTTCAAGGCTATTTTCATCCCATATGTGAGACAAACCCATTTTGTTGGAGGGTTCTAAATTTTTCTATTTGAATGAGAATGATTCGTTGGCAATAGCAGTTGATAAGCAGTCAACGGGTGCAATAGGCTCAATCATATTTAGGAATTGTGTAGAATTGATAGTTCATTTTTCTATTATGGAACTTACTCATATAGGGGATCTTTTAGGTTCCTTTTGTTTCATCTACACTAGTTTTATGCACTAGCATGAGACCTAGATAAGACCCCTTTAATTCTTCTACATGTCAATGGTATGAGTATTGTTTCTAGACCAAAATTTGTTAGAACATCAAGTTATGTCTCAAAAAGGTGATTGGTGATGTTGGTGATGATAAGACTCAATTCTATGAAGTTAGGTAAGGAACAAATGTGATTTTACATTCATTTCTAACTTGATGTATGAAGTTAACATAACAATGGCTATTGGGTAAGAGACTCAATGTCAGGTTGGAACATTGCTTACTTTGAAGATGGTGGTCAATTTCAAGATTCCTAAGTCTTACAAAATGTCAATGAAGCAAAAGGGTATCAAATCTATTGTTCGCTTATGGATTTTTTGTGCAAATAGCCTTTGTTTTGAAATTTCTCCCTAATGCATTACAAGAACCTTCAAATGCACTTTTTTAGTGTTTATATGCAATATTTTATGGTGTGTTAGGCATTGTTCCATAGAGTGTAATTTCTATTATATATTCAAAGGCGTTATTTTATTCCTCAAATGTGGTGTTTGTTCAGTCAAATGCATTATTGTACTAGCTTGATGTGCTATTATAGGATGCAAATGTGTTAAAGAAGTGATGAGATGCATTGTTTAAGGTATTGAATACATTATTCCAAGGTATAAAACAATGTTTGTGTTTGATTTAGTACCAATTTATAGTTGCATTTGAATTGTCTTAGGAGGATTTAGCTTTTAACCAATAATTTTCAAATTTAACTCTCATGTAATAGAGAACTTCCCACCAACGCAAAGGAGGTTTGGTGCAATCTCTTGCAAGACTACTGGAGAAAGGCTATGTTTTGAACATGATTGACTTGCATTCAATTAGGAATGCAAGATGGAAAATTTTCCTTCCCACCAGCCCTACTAAGGAAAATCTTGGAACATAACCTTTCTATGGTTGAATAATCTACCTAGTATAAAGTAGGAAAATCAAAAATTGGAAGTAGGTTTGGGAGTTTGATCACTCTAAAAGAGTGATACCATATCCCTACTACTTTGATCTCTCAAACACAACAAATAGCATTTTCCAATTACGAGCCTTTACCTATAGAAGACAAGAGGCTCCTATTTAATCTTTATTTTTGTTCATTCCCAACTTGATTGCTACTAGCCCTTATAGAAGGTTTGGCATTTTGATCAACTCAGTGAGTTGAGAGCATAGGCCTACTTCTAAATATATTAGCTAAATCAAACTTCCTACTTAACAAGGTTATAAATTTGGAAATGTCACAATTTAATGGAAAAGGGTTCAAGCCTACCTGATTTGATGCTAGCAAAGGCTAGGCACATTTTTTATTGTCTTCATTCCCTTCTCTCAATTTTAGTGACTTTAGAGTTCCTATCTAGTCTAGAAGAGACTTATAAATAGATAGCAATCACATCTATAAGTTAGATATGGTAGTTTATATCTCTGATTAGATGTGCTATAGAAAATGGCATATGCATTATAGAAATGTGTAAATGCATTATAAGATTAGTCAAAAGTGCTAATTAAACATGTAAATGCGCTATAAAATCTAGAAAATACACTATAAAATAATGCAAATGCATTGCAAAATACTTCAAATGCATTATATAAAACTTCAAATTCATTATAGAACACTTCAAATACATTAGAAGACAATGTAGAAGCATTAAAACAATATTTAGAAGTGTCATTTGAAATGTTAGAGAAATCTCAAATTCAATGTTTGCAAGCTCAAGAATGTCTTTGAAAGGTTTTTGCTCCTATTATGGTTCTTCCCAAATGTTTTAGAACCTTATAAAAGTCAAATATGCACAAGAAACTAGAGAAATACCTAAAACTTGGGTCCTTTTGCACTTGAATTTCCCTCCTATTTATAGGATTTTAGAAGGGGGATGGGGTAAGGATTGGGATTTTAATTTTCACTAGAGGGTAATGGTGAAACTATAAATATTATTAATCTCATATTGGTTTTGACAAGTGAGTGTCTGTACACTTAAGTCATTTACTAAAGTTCATGACGAACAAGTAACATATGTCAAGCACAACATGTAAGTTAGAGCATGTCGAGTAAATAGTGAGTGCTAAGTCACTCATGTGCCAAGTCACTCAAGTGTCAAGCAAATAGTATGTGTTGAGTGATTCAAGAGCCAAGTGAGTAATGCATTCCAAGTCATTGAATTGTTGAGTGACAACATTGAAGTCATAGTTAGTACTAAGCACCAGGGACTTTAGATGTTGAGTAACACAGTTTTGACATAGTTGTTTGTATTGGCACAAAATACTATGTAAAACATTTTTGGGCTGACTTAAGGATCAATTTACGCCCTTTTGTTAATAAGGAAAAATATTAAGTAGGAATCCCTATGTATTACATGCATCCAATCAGGTAAATGGAAGGTTTAAGGGGCAATATGGATGAATCACAATCATTGATTCATACCTAAACCTAAGTCACCTAGGTCCTCTTAAGGAGGAAAAACCCTAAATTTTTATGAATGATCAGAGAGAGATAAGGAGAGCTTGCATGCACAAACAAGATGATCATGGTGACCAAAGTATTTTGATTTGAATTACATTGCAGAATTAGTAAAAGGAGAATAGAGTAAGGAAATAGGGAATAATAGAGAGACATCTGATCAACAAGGACCAAGTACACAACAAGATAGAGGTGATCTAACATCAAGAAATAGAGTGCCAATTATAGGATCATTTCTAAGACATTCTAACAAGTCAATTAGTTAAATTTCTTCATAGAGTAGTCCTAATAGGTTGTATTGAAATCCTCTTACAAGGTGCTTACTTAATTGTAAGTTGAAGTTCTTTAACTAGGCACACTTCTAATAGGGTGTTAAAATCATTTAATAGGGTAAGACCTAAATGTCTTTGTAATATTTTAATAGGGTAGACCTTTCACAAGGTAGATCATGTTTCATGATCAAACATTGTAACCTACATTGGATACACTTTGTTACTATAGTAGTGAATATTTGTGGGTTTCATCCCCACCCTAGTTTTACTTTTCATTGGAGGGTTTCTAAGTAATCATATCTTCTGTCATATATGTGTGAATTCTTTCTTTTTTACATACTTTAGATGTATATGTTTTACATGGTATTTCAATTTATTTATTGAATATGTGAGATGGATGTATGGTGAATTTTTTTATGGGTTATAGTTTAAACCACTGATTCACCCACTCCCCCCCCCCCCCCACCTTCAAATTTTACCTTTCCTATTATAATTACAATTATTGGTATCAGAGCCCAATTCTCTAAAAGTAAAGCTTAACAGCTTTGAGGAAAGATCTTGGAAATGGAAGTTTAAAAGTTGGAAAAAATTATTGAGAACTAGGAGATTGAAATACAACTCATTCTATATCAGTTGATTGAAGTAAGAGAAGATATAAAAAAATCATTGAGAAGAAGGAAGGAAATTTCTATTGAGGAGAATGACATACAATACCAAGAGATGGACACTACTAAGCTATTTGCAAATGGAAACTCTAATGAATTTGATGCAATAGTTGCAGATCTAATGTAAAAGAATAGAACCCTAGCTAAAGAGATTAGAAATCTTAAGAGAGAGCAAGAATCACAAGCCATATTACTATGTGAGGTGACTGAATAGAAAAAGAAATCTATGGAAGACAAAGTCATGATTAAAGATGACAAAAGGGTTTTGACCAGTAGATTGGAAGAGAGATCATCAAAGGTAACTAGGATTGCTAACATGCAATTAGAAACTTTGGGTCAAATGATGATTACAAATCATGAACTAAATGTTAAGGACATTGATATCACAACACTAAAGTTGCAGAATGAATAGTTGAGCAATGATATAAAAAGGGAAAAGAAGTTTGTTGAAAGCTTCAATAAACCCAGTGGAGCCATCAAGTACTTTGAACAATTGATGAGATCCCCTAAATTTAAAAATGATACATCTAGACTGGGATACACTAGTAGTGAAGAAGGAGAACCATCCAAAAGTGATGAAGAAAGAAGTAAAAAAGGTAAGAACTCTAAACCTACCTATCATAATTGTGGAAAGATTGGACATACTACTAATGTGTGTAGGAGCAAGACTGTAAATCAGAATGTTATATAGAAGAACATGGGTCAGTGCAACAAACAAGGGCATCAGCACATGAATGTAGAACCAAGACCATGCACACTCAAAGATTTGAAGGATACTATTATAACTATCAAAAGTATGGACATGGAGCTTTTGAATGCAAATCCAAACCCAAGTGTTCATCAAACAAGAAAAAGAAGGTAAAGAACAATGGAAACACTTATAATTGGGATTATAATACAAGGTATAATTTTCACTATTGTCAAAAGTATGGACATGTTCCTAAGAACTGCATTAGAACACACTTAAGAAGTGATTACAAAAGGAGGTTTAAGTCAAACCACATGTTTTAGTTATTTGAAGATAGGTCACATAAGCATATATTGTCCAACAAGGTCAAAGGCATCATGTTGTGAGTTCAACAAAGCAAAAGGCAAGGCAGATATTGGAAATGTCTGAGATGAGATGAGCAAGACATGGAAGAGAAAGGAAGATTGTAGCACATCAAGTGTAGATGAGATCACTTCACCCAATGGGTTAGGTGATCACAACTCATCAAATTAAGTAATCAAGAGGTATGTGGGACTGATATTTAAAAGATATACCATACATCAATTCCAAGGATTTAGTTTTGAAAAGATTACACATGCATGAATAAAGATGCAAAGTCTTGTTAGAAATCAAGGATAAATTTTTAAGTTTTGTCAAGTTTTCATGTTACTGTTGAGCATGAAAATTTTCTTATGGTTGCCAAGTGAAATGTTAGTTGATGCTGAGCTAAAAAAAAAATTTAGTTGAGGCCAAGATCATAGTGGTTTCTAAGCATATGAAAAGATACGTGGATGTCAAGTGAGCCAAAAATTCAACTAATGTCAAGCTTATAACTGTGTAAGTACTTAGCATTAAATGTAGTGTTTTACGGGCTATTTGATCAAATTCTTACTCATTGGACATCATTTGAATTCAAAGAAGAAGACAAAGAGCTAAAGGAAATCTAGAGAATTTGATCTAAGCATTTGTAGGAGATTTAAATGGTTGTTCAGCACCATTTTAGCAAGATTTATAAGGTATTTACCATATGTCAACCTACACAGTTTCAAATTTTGCAAACCCTAGATACATGTAATGGAATCTAGTTATTCTAAAGGAAAAGATGTAGAGGGAAAATAGGTTTTAAATATTCACTTGATTAGAAATGAAATCAAACAACCTATTTTCAAGGCTATCCAAGATATAGCTTATAAGCAGGATCCCTCTGGTGCATTGTCTACGATACCACCGCAAGTCTTGATGATTCAAGATGTTAGGAATTGTTACACATGCAAGATTCAAAGCATAGGAGACATGGAAATCAGATAATCATATGGGAAATCATGTGAAAATGGAGTGTTCAAGGAAGAATTCAAGATTGTCAAGAAGAAAGGATTAACTCTTTCCTAGATTTCCCCAACATCTTCAAAATAGAGTGGATTGAGATTATTTTAAGAAGAATTCATGGTAGCTCTATATGGTTAGAAAATGGGCTAGTAAAATCTCAAAGAAGATTTTTCACAAAGTAATAGGGTATGTAACCCTAAATTGGCCAAAGACTATGAGAAGTGAATCAAATGAAGTTATTGAAAAGAACACAGGGGCTATATGTAATAAAAGGGGAATGACCATTGATACTATCACAAATCCCCTGATAGCTTTTGCAATAAGGGTAATAGCACACAATTTTTATTAGTCCAACATATTAAACAATGTACCTTACATTTTTATGGATATGGGCTACAAAATTGTGAACAAGGATCATACCTATGATCTTGCTAAGTTGTAGTTGCAACAATTGATTGAGAATTTTGGAGCTATAAGGAAAACCAAGAGTACTCAGTGTAAATTTGAATCTATTATGGTATGTATTTTCTTCTATGTGTAGAATACATTTCCTACATTTGGTAAGGTTTCATGGAAGGTGAATAGATCAATTGTAGTTCAAATAGGAGAATTTATTGAGAAATTAGGTGATAACTTTGAGTCAATGATGACTAGTTATTTTGAATATTTTAAGCCAAAAATGAAGGAAAGACTAAGGATACTTGTCTCACTCATGGAGAAACATTTTAATGATGTTTTCTTCCTAGTTGATACTAATTTCACTTATGTACAAGAAGCAATTCCCATGGTGAGATGGCTAAGTCCATTAGGTTATGAAATCAATGTTGATGAGGCCTCTGCAACAATCACAACATTACTTGTAGAAGAAGTGGATAATAAAGCCAAACCATTTGGTAATTATGAATTGGTGAAGAAATTGAAAGAATATTTTGGGTAAGGAGCTAAGGAAGAAGAAGAGGAAGATGATGAAGAAGAAGAAAAAGAGGACACATAGGCTCAAGCACCACTAGTATTGACACAAGTTTAGGGAGAAGATTAGCAAGAGGAGGAAGTAGGAATTGTACAAGGTGCCAAGGAAGATGAAGCTGGTGAAGCACCTATAACTACTAATAAGAAGAAAAGAAAGGCAAAGACTCAAGCAGTGAAAAAATCAAAGAATATTGCAAAATCTAATCAGCTCAAACCTATAGCACCTATCACAAGGGCTAGTACAAGAGTCATTGCATAGAACGCTAAATAAGTAGCCAAGCCAAAAGATAAGGAAGCTAGAGCACATAAGTAACCAAGGAGGAAGTATGTTTCCCAAGCTGAATCTAATGACGAGAAAACTGAATCAAAAGACAACAACCAATTTCCAAGTGGTGAGTCATAGTCCCTCCTCAAATCTAGACAATTTATGTGAGAATGTTAGAAACAATGTTGATTTGTTAGGTTTTTCTCACCTTGAGTTTGATAATCTTGGTAAGATTAAGAAGAACCAAGTAGAAGAAGAAGTATATGACATGATGGCTACATTTAAAAAGACTCATCTAGAACTTGCCAACTCCATAACTTAAAGTTTATATGATAGAGTTGAGCAAAAATGGCATTATTATTTAAAAATTGAAAGACAAATTAGGGAGACATCCCTTGCTCAAGTTATGCTAGAACTTAGTAAGGCTAAAATGTCTAAAGTCATAAAGAAATATGTTGTAATATTTGTACCTAAGTACAGGACATTTAGAATATTCCAAAAACAATATAGAGGATATTGTAAAGAAGTCCAAACAAATGTGGAAGTTAACATACAGACTGTCAACATCAAAAGAAGATGACCAAAAATCTATTGAGGTAGGAGAAGATAAAGAAGATGATGATGAACAAGGAACGATTGAGGGAGGAACTAATATGACTATTGATAATTTGGTACTAGCTTAGGAAGAGCAGCAAATAGAATAGAGTGTACAAGATATACAAATGATGAGTGCTAACCCTCCATAGGTGACAAGTGTAAATAGTGAAATTGTCAAAGTAAATGATGTTTCTAATACTACTTATTAGAACATCAATCCCCTTATAAAAGAAGATTTGAAAAAGATACTAGTCCAGTCCACTCTCTAGGCCAAATTATGTGACAACCCTATACTGGTGAGCATAGATGAAATTGAGAAGATAGAGACTATAACTACAAGGGAGGAAGTGAAAACATAAGAAACACTTATAATCACTACTCAAGTCACAAGTGTACAACCTTCACAACCCATACTTGTATATCAAAGGAAGGAAACAATAGGTTTCACTGCCAGTACACTCATACAAGACACTCTAGTCTCAGGAAATGAACAAGAAAATGACAAAGATAAGGTTGAGATAGTTGGAGAAGACAAGGTGAAAACACCAAAAAATGATGGAACTTAAAGCCCAATAGGTCAGTTAGATATATGTGCACCTCCAGCACAAGATCAAGGTGTAACTAAAACCACAGAGGTAGAAAAGCACAAGTCTGAAGAGACAATTTTGACACCCAAGCTAAAGGAGATAGTAGCAATTGAAGCACTGGTGACATTACCAAAATTTGGTCCTCCTTCCAATCAAGGTCTTCAAAGACCAGGCACAGAGGCAACTCCATTACAATTCTCAGTGTTGAGTTTTATCTCATCTAAGGCAAAAGAGGTAATTACTTATGGAAATGTTAGCCTAGATGAAGAGATTGTACTACCTAAATTTTATTATGTAGCAATGACAATTGAGAAAATGGGTATACTAAAAGAGGCCCTAGCAAAGAAGAAACATCAAGAACTACTCAGAAGGGAGCATAGGCAGAAGCAACCTTTGATTGATATCAAAGAAATTTTCTTAGATGCATTCAACCTGCCTACTCTAGATGAAACCAAGCCACTCATTGAAGAATTAACCAATATAGTGGGAAGAGTTAGTGACACAGACCTGGATACCAATGTCAAACTATTAGAATGGTTTGAAAAGAAGTTCCAAAACAAGATAAATGAGAAGATATCCAGTGATATTGCACTAACATAGGTTGTGTTGGCAACTAAGATAGATAGTGTGAAGAAGGTTCTAGAGAACATTTTCTCTCTATACACCAAACTATGTAATCCTACACTCTTCACACAAGAGATAAGGGATCACATCCTGAGTTTGGAGAGCCAAATGTAGTCATTTGGTGCAACATCTCCCAAGTGTCCAAATCAAAGTGAGAAACACTTTAGGGCCCTATTGCAATCCCAGAGTTAGTTAGCATCATTACAAATAGATGAAGCCAACATAAGGACTAAACTAATCAGCATCTAAGTGACATTGACTCCTCATATGGAGATTTTTCACAAGGAACTAGGCTATGTAGAAAAACTTATGAATAAAGACCCCAATATTTCTACATTATATGGCATAGTCCACCTTGCTACTAAGCTTGCCATCCAAATTAAGTCTTTGGAGGTAAATTTTTATAATTGGGACACATCTCTTAGAGTTATACTTGGGGTCCATAAATCTTTTTTGGAAAAATAAACTATTATTGTATAACCCATTGACATCAGTGTCAAAAGGGGGGAGTAAGAACAATCGGGGAGCAAGCAAGCAAAACAAAGAGATATCCATGCAAAGGGGGAGTAAGAAACAAAGGAGTAAGAGAAATCTAAATAGGAATAGAGAAAGAGTATTAATTGATGCAAATCTACTTAGTAGGAGAAACATTTTGATACAATGTATAGTATAGAATAGATCAAACAACTTAGGGGGAGTTATCAAACTATTGAGTTATAAATTTTGAGGTATAAGTCATGTTGCAAAATTTTTATATTTTTATATTTTATATAGAAGTCGAATAGACATCTATGTTATGCTCATAAGAATAAGAGTATTAATGTATGACCAAGTATTTTTGACACTCATGTCAAAGGGGGAGATTGCTAATCTTAGATTGGTTTTGACAAGTGAGTGTCTATACACTTAAGTCATTTACTTAGTTCATGTCAAACAAGTAACACATGTTGAGCATGACATGTAAATTAGAGCATGTTGAGTAAATAGTGAGTGTCAAGTCACTCGTGTGCTGATTTAGTTCATGTCGAACAAGTAACATATGTCGAGCATGACATGTAAATTAGAGCATGTCAAGTAAATAGTGAGTGTTGAGTCACTTGTGTGCTGAGTCACTCAAATGTCGAGAAAACAATTTGTGTCGAGTGATTCAAGAGTCGAGAAAGAAATGCATGTAAAGTTATTCAATTGTTGAGTGATAGCATTGAAGTCATAGTTAGTGTTGAGCACCGAGGACTTCAAATGCCAAGTAACACAATTTTGACGAGGACTTCAAATGCCAAGTAACACAATTTTGACATAGTTGTTTGTATTGGCACAAACTACTATGTAAATCTTTTTTAGGATGACTTAAGGATTGATTTACAATCTTTTCTTGATAAAGATGAATCTTCAATGGGAATCCCTATGTATTACATGCATCCAATTAGGTAAAGGGAAGGTTTAAGTGGTAATATGAATGAATCACAATCATTGATTCATACTAACCCTAAGTCACCTAGGTCTTCTTAATGAGGAAAAACCCTAATTTTTTATGAATGATTAGAGAGAGAGAAGGAGAGTTTGCATGTGTAAATAGGACATTAATTGTGACCAAGTTATTATGATCTGAATTACATTGTAGAATTAATAAAATAAGAATAGAGGAAGGAAACGGTGAATAGTAGAGAGACATCTAATCAAGAAGGATCAAATACACAACATGATAGAGGTGATCTGACATCAAGCAACAAAGTGTTAATTATAGGATCATTGCTGAGACATTCTAACATGTGAATTAGTTAAATATCTTAACAAATTAGTCCTCATGGGTTGTATTGAAATCCTCTAACAAGGTGCTTACTTAATTGTAAGTTGAAGTCCTATAGCCAGGCACATTTCTAACAAGGTGTTGAAATCCTTTGACAGGGTAAGACCTAACAATCTTTGTAAGCTTTTAATAGGGAAGACCTTTCATAGCATGAATCATGTTTCATGATCAAACATTTTAACCTTCATTGGATACACTTTATTACTATAGTAATGAAGATTTGTGGGTGTCATCCCCACCCTAGTTTTACCTTCTCATTGGAGGGTGGGTAATCATATCTTGTGTCATATATGTGTGAATGCTTACTTGTTTACATACTTTATATGTATATGCTTTACATGGTATTTTATTTTACTTATTGAATAAGTGAGATGGATGTATGGTGAATGTTTTTATGGGTTAAAGTTTAAAGCACTGATTCACACCCCCACCCCGTCAGAGTTTACCTTTCCTATTGTAATTCTAACAAATATCTCATAAGGCACCAAGAGGAAAAGTCCAATAGACTTACTTTGTGAGAATAAAATGAAGATTTTTTAATTCTTTTAATTTAAAAAAAGGAGGGTTTTCACTTTTGAGAGGATAAATGGATTTTATTGATTTATTAAATGTTTCATTTATTTTCAACTTTATCTTTTCCTTTTTCCTTTTTTAATTTTATTTTATGATTTATGAATTTCTTTTACTATTTTTAAGTGACTTAGGTCCTTTTTTATTTGATAGGTGATTGATTGATTAATGACTTGATGTTACCATTAATTTGAAAGCCTGTTGTTTTCCTCAGTTATCTAATTTTGTCCTTAATTTGCATTGTTTGATCACAATTTGTGTTGTTTTAGGTCTTTGTCAATTTTAAGGTGTCTATAGAATTAATAATTGAATACCAAACAACATATAAGACACAATATAACATAAGATCTCAAATAGTCATACTACAGCATCATCATACTCTTCTAATATAAAATATACCAAATAAAATCACAAAGAGTCATAATATAGATATGGCCAAAATAGCATAAGTCAACATGATCAAACACATGATTCAACACTATTATAAGAGCCAAGTCATGTGCAATAGACTAAAATAACATACAGTGCAACCATTGTTCATATCTCAAGGATACTCACAAAACTTGATGTAGTAGAAGGCAAGATAATCCCCAAAGGAGATGTCATATCCCCTAGCAGTTAACTGCACAATAGAAGATAAACAATAACACTGATATTTTGATCCCAAAAATGTCAATTCTCATAATAGAATCATAAGATTTACATCCAACATCCCAATTTTTAAGGCCTTTTAGGTTATAGTCGAATACAAAGAAATTACAATAACAGATATGCAAGATCCAACCTCTAGCTAGCTTAGACCCACAATCTAGTAGAAACCCTAACAAGAAACCAATCGACCTTCTTGTTTTCTAAGCCCATAGTTAGCTATGAGCTCTATTGAACTTCACTCCTCTCAGCTACTCCATGTTAAATTGAATTACTCAAGACATTAAAAGACACTCTACTTATACTAAACCAAGCCACACGTCAATCTAGAAAGTTACATTAAATTAACACTTACATTAAATAGACACTCAAGCCATAAGTCATCTTAACAAACTAAATTAAATAACACTTAGCACAAGCCCCAAGTTTACAATTCATAACTAACTCATACAATAACATAAAAGTACTCACTCATAGCCTTAAGTCCACAAGCCATCCAATGATCCAAATCCAAGAGTGCATAATCCAAATCCTATAGATCAAAGCTCACAAAAATAATCTCCAAGGTCTGTCTAGGAAATTAGGAATAGGCTACAATGACTTGGGGTAAGAAGATAAGTCATGATACCATGTGAAAACATGTAGAATAAATTTAAATTAAACCTTCCAACACTCCCCTTCTCAAAGATGCACATAGAAGCTATGCATAACTCAAAGAAACCACATAGAATTCAAGGCCAAATGCAATATATTTATAGGTGTAATTATTTCACTTCACATAAAAAGAAACCACAACATACTTAGTTGTGAGGCCTTTTGGATTGTGGCCTTAAATAGAATAAGAATTAACAATCTCAAAGCCTCAACTCACATCCTCTATATTCTATCCTCTAAGAATCAATATCATTATTATCTCATTTCCTTTATCTAACCAAGTTTCTTTTATAGCTAGCTAAGCCACAAGTCAAATAGTAAAGCATTTGATTATAATATAGGTCCATACTTGGAAGAGCAAAACAAAATCCATGCCAAGAACAATATGAAATCATGTGCACTTAAAGGTAGGTCCACACATGTATTAGGAGTTATCTCCTAACTTTTTAAGATGTTTCCTTATCAAAGGAAACCATTCTAATCAGAACAACACACTTCATTGCATGAAAATAGAAGGAAATAGGGACCAAAAGAATGACACAAAACCCAAGAAATAAGGAACATTAGAACTTACACACTTAGGTCCTCGACATGATGACAACAATGCACAACATGAAATGAAAGCAATAATGACTACTTTGTAAACAATAGACTAGTATAGAAAACAAGAAATATTTTTGGTTGATGCAAGATTTCACAAGTTCCCAAGATGCTCCTACATTAAACACCTAGGGTTAATAAAGAACTAATTCCCACAATAGGCATGACTCCTATTCTAATCTGAATCATAAATATCAACTCAACTTGTGTAATCCATGAACTATCTTCAACTAGTTTGTCTCTCCACTGATCTAGGTATTCCATGTAGTCTTTTCCTTTGTACTTTTACTTATTCTACTATTCAAAAGATTTTCAATTTTATTTATCTTCTTCTTAGGATAATCTAATTTGGTTTTTAACCCATTATCTAATTCAAAATACAAAAAGATATCTACAATGTTGAAGATAGGTGAAATATCCATGTCTTCTAGCAATTCAACTTCAAAAGCATTTCCGCTATTAAACTTCCTTAGAATCTTACAAGGACCAAACTACTTCATTTTTACCTTACTATAGGTACCAACCCAAAAAAAATTCTTCTTCAAGTGAATCATAACCTCATCACCAACTTTGAAAGATTTATGTCTATGTCTTGTATAATCTCTTTGTTTGTATTCCTGATTACTATCCTCCAAGTTCATTTTAACTTCCTCATGAAAATTCTTCATGAGATATGAAAATTCCTTAGCTTTGTCACTTCACCTTGTCTCAAGGTTCAAATCTTTCAATTCAGTACTTCCCTTAGTATTTATTATAGTAAAAATCTCAAAAGGTACATCTTCTTAGTGCTCTGGTTCATAAAATTATTGTATGTAAACTCTTCTTGTGCCAAAATCAAATCCTAATTAGTAGGCTTATTTCCAACCAAACATCTCAACAAGTTACAAAAATTTATGTTAATAACTTATGTTTGTGAATGAAATGTAGAACTAAACTTTAACTTTATATTCAACTTCTTCCAAAGTGTGCTCTAGAAATAACTAGTAAACTTTGTATCTCTATATGAAACAATAGTTTTAGGCAAACTATGAAATCGTGTCATTTCCTTAAAGAATAATTCAGCTATATATATAGCATCAAATGTCTTCTTAAAAGGTATAAAATGAGCCATCTTTGAAAATATATCCACTACTACCAAAATAGAATAATTACCTCTCTGAGTTCTAGGAAAACCAAGAACAAAATCCATACTAATATATTCCCAAGGCTTATCAAGTATAGGAAACAGTTAATAGAATTCCAAGTTCTGACTAGTTCATTTTGTTGTTTGACAAATTCTACAACTTATTGCCATCTTCTACACATCTTTACAAATCTATGGCCAAAAGTACCTACCTAAAATCAATTTCACTATCCTATCAATCCCAAAATGTCCATCAAGTCCACCACTATGCTTATCCTTCATGTTATTCTATTGCATAGATTCTATAATGACCTACTCGAAGATCCTTGGAAACAAGGATGAAATAAAAGAAAGATAAAAAAATTTAAAAAGTAAGTGCGCAAGACCACAACATACATAGATCATAAAGATCGCAATGGAAGACTGAAAATCATCCAAACACCAATAGATCTCCAATGCCACTACTAACCAAAAACAAAAACAAGAAAACATAAGAGATCAACCAAGCTAAAAGACAAAAGTTGACTCTTGAAAATTGGCTAAGTCTGAAATCTTGAAGCCCTGAAATTTGGCTAAGTTTGAATTTTTGAAGCCCTGAAATTTCCTATAATCTTTATCTTAGCCTACAAAGTTCTGGAACATATCTCAAATGAATTGTCACATATATTGAAATATATCTTAAGTATAAGGAATTAAATATATGTCAACTTATACTTAAATGATATATTTTAAACCCCAAAGGACTGACTACGGAAGACACACAACCAAAATCAAAATGCAACACCAAAGGATAGAAGAACACCGAAGAGGGTATTTGAAACACTTCCCAAAAATTTTGGGTCTTACCAAAAAGTGCTAGCTACTTACCTACACAAGTTTTTTTCAAAAATCTAGGCGATACGTTAAATCAACATTGGGTGTTACTTTCCAGTATCGCGTGATGCTTCTAAAGGAGGAGGGTGACATTTTTAGGGACTAAGTGATACTTCTCTCAAGGACATGCAATACTTTTCAAGTATCGTATGATATTTCTTCAAAGGGGGTGTGATAATGTAAAGTATCACACAAAGAAACTCCAAGAGGTGTGTGACACAATCAATAAACACATGATACAATTCAAATGGGCATGCAATACTTTATTCTATCACACCATGCTGACACATGGTCACCTAGGAAACACAAGAAACACTTAAGGATAACACAAAGGGATAAAATAGAGAATAAAACCTCCACAGGAGGGAGTACCAGATCCACATCTCAAGGAAAGAACACTCAAACCATAATGGAAAGATGGAAAGGACAACAACTAAACATCTAACAATAGTAAGTAGTAAAAGTATAGAAGGAAACATTGCAGTGTACTAAAAATAACATCACAATAACAGAAGTAACATCACAATGAACAAAACACTAAGTACATGGTTCCTCCCAACTATCAATAGCATCATAAGACCATTGTGGGCCCTAGCCATCCCCCATGCATAACATCCCAAGCCACCAAAAAAATCATCAATGCTATCATAATAGGGATGTCACTATGAAAACATGCTACAATGGCAAAAAGGAAATCTAACATGCTAGAAGAAAGCATAAGATAATCCTACAAAGTAGATGATGTCACCTATCACATGCTAATCATCAAAGCAAGGAAATGCATCAATAAATAACACCTTCTAAAACATGATATACAACATCCCAATGAAAGCATAAATCACATGAAGGCATACTCCAGAACTTGAGGTACCAAGTGAAAACATCTAGCCACAGTTGTTCTAGAAAAATAGATCGTCTTTGTACATTGGTCCCTCATAGTGGTGAAGGTAGCTATGCCTCCCAACCATGTGGCACCTATAGGTCCACACCCACTGTGCTGATGGAGATAATGATCCAACCACCAACACATGCAGAATAACATCCATGGCTAACACACGCCAAGCAGTATGATGACTAAATCCAGGACATAGACAATGCATAAACTACAGGTCCTAGTCAAACATCTTAATGGGCTACTATGTAGGGGCTGAAATCATGGAGAGTCATTTGGCATTGACAAGCCCAAGCTAGTATTGGTAGCATCAACTTCCCAATGGAAGGCACACAATTTCAGGCAGCATCAACTTCCCAACAGAAGGCACACAATTCCCACTTTTTAATTATCTTATATTTTATTACCACCCAAATATTTTAATTTAGTTATCACTTATATAAAACTTCTTCTACCAACCAATGGAAAATAGTCACCAAGTTGTAGGATAGAAGCCCATCCATATGCTACCCTACCCTACCCATGCTCATCCAATTATGAGTGCCCGTAGGCATGCAAAAAACTCACAATCCAACCCCAATGATCATGACTTCTAGAAGTACCACGAAAGATCAACCTTGTAGGTCACCCAAAAAATGTGTGCGTACATACTCATGAGTGGCACACCACCATCACGAAGATCAAAACACAATGACTGGATGAGAACACAATGAGAAAGTTAGTCCACTGAAAATAGACTCAAGAGGATAGATGCAACATGCATCCCAATGCAACATAAAAGTGAAATAGTAGTTTGACTGATATCCGAATTGATCATCCAAGTCCACAAACCACACTATGCTGAGAAAACTTGAGAAAATAGGGTAGCATGTAAAATGAGGTAAAAACCCCAAAATTTGGAAAAAAATTTAAATTAAAACCCATTTGGCCTTTGCTCACAAAAACCCCAAAAATTAAAAAATAAATGAATTCAGACATTGTATGCAAAAATGGCCGGCATAATGGCTCAAAATCCCAAACCCCCATCCTGAAAATAGGGAAAATGTTCATACCTAACCAACTAGGTAGAACCAACAACTAGAAATGGAGGGGAACACTAGTTCTCAGCCTCCTAATATACTACTGCAAGAAACAAAAGCTAAAATGGAGTAAAAACAATAAAACAAGAAGGCCCTACCTAACAACAAAAGGGGTAGAAACCAAAACCCATGCAATAAAATAACTAACCTGCCAAATCTACTGAAAGCGACATCAAAGCATAAACTTCCCAAGCTGAATCTAATGATACCAACCTCACAAAGATCCCATGCCCGCAAGTCCCAGAATGAACAAAATTTAAATCCTTCAAAAGAGGATTCTCAAAAAGCTCTTCAAATTCTAAAATCCAAATTAGAAAAAGTGAGGAATTAAATTCCTCTTTCAACACTTATTCATTTTTTGAGTGAATAGTCGATTAGAGCAAATAGCCAACTATAGCAACTAGACTCTAAATTGACCCAAATGAAAATAGGTTATTCTCCATAAAAGAAATTCACCTAAGGCAAAGCTTCCAAAAATTAAACTTGAAAAGATTAAAAGCCTTAAAACCCAAAATCACAAAAAAACTCTTAACACTTTCCAAACAATGTGAACTTCTAAATGAATAGACACGCTCACTAGTCTAATCAAATAATGCAGATGAGTTTGGATTTACTAATCACCAAAAGGTTTTAATTAAAAATAATTAAATAAGGATATGTTGACCATATAGGGATGACATTGGTAAAATATGAATAGCTGAATCACTAACTCCATATGCCACTACCAAGGATATAATTCTCGCACACTAAAATACATGATCTAGTGCAATTACATATAATATCATAGTCGTAGTGACATGTATTAAAATACCTATTTAATCCATTTACATCACTCATGTTTGCAAAAAGTGTAAAGATACAAGAATGAAGTAAATAACCATAGCATAAAATTTATCTCATAACATAATCAACAAATATGTCCAATAAACCATATAACCAAATATCATCATAGATCTACTATCATCTCAAAATAGAATCAACATGAAAATATGATAAAATGAATAGTATAGCAATAAAGCATCTATGGTAATGAATCAAAATATAACATCTTACCCTCAGGTCATCTCAAGGTACAAATAACAATAAGAGTATCAAGTATCTCTTGAATCAAAATGGATAAGGTACAGACTACAAACACAAGAGGTGCTACAGATCCTCTAGGTATACAAAATTGAATTCCCTTAAATAGCATATCTTATTCAATGAAATAATCAGCTCACTTATTTCTCACCATATGTTCTTTACAAGATTCCCAAGGTTTTGCAAAATCAAGACTAGTTTCATACAAATACTCAAAATCATTAAAACCAAGTACTTCAACTATCATGTCTGTTAACAAATTCCTTCTTCTACTCAAAGCATCAAAAACCTTGTTCAACTGTCCACTCTTATGTTTCAATTAAAAGAAAAAGTTCTACAAAAACTCAACCCACTTCATATGTCTTTGATTCAACTTATTTTGACCTCCCAAATACTGCAAAGCTTTATGGTTAGTATACAACACAAAATATTTAGGCATCAAATAATGTTTTCATTTCTTCAAATCTTGAACAACAGCATAGAATTCTTGATAAAAAAATGAATATTTTTTCTTAGCATCATTCAATTTACCACTAAAGAAAGCTACATATCTTCCTTCTTGACTCAAAATAACTCTAATACCACTTCCACTAGCATCACATTCAACTTGAGAAAAATCTACTAAAATCAAGCGAAGAAATTGTAGGCAATTATACAATCTTTTTTTTCAAAACTCTTTTGTGCTCCATGTGCCCACTTGAAATCCTTTTTATCTGCTCTCATAGTCTAAGTCATAGCATTACAAAATAAACTAAAATTTTTGATAAACTTCCTATAAAAACTTTCCAACCCATGAAATGATCTTACCTCCCCAACATTCTTAGGTGTAGGCCAACCAAGAATAACTTTTACCTTTTCAAGATCCATCCTGAAACCATCAACTAAAATGACAAAATCAAGATACACAATTTCTTTTTTCATAAATAAACATTTCTTCAAGCTAATCAACAATTTCCCCTCCTTCAATCTCTACAATACTTTTCTAACATGCTCAAGATGTTCTTATTTAGTCTTACTAAATATCAAAATGCCATCTAGATATACAATCAAAAATTTACCCAAGAATCTCTACAAAACCTCATTCATTAGTCACATAAAAGTACTAGGTGCATTTGTTAAACCAAAAGGAATAACCAACCATTCATACAAACCCTCATTAGTCTTAAAAGTGGTTTTCCATTCATGTCCTTCTCTAATTATGCTATAATGATAAGAAATTTTCAAATCAATCTTGGTAAAATACTTTTCTCCACTAAAACCATCCATTATGTTATCCATCTTAGGAAAATGAAATCTATATTTCATTGTTATCTTGTTTATAGCTCTAGAATTAGTGTACATTCTCTACTCTCCATTATTTTTAGGTGTTAACATAGAAGGTACTGCACAAGGACTCAAAAATTTTCTAATCAGACCCTTCTCAAGAAATTCTTGCACTTGTCTATTCAATCTAGCCTTCTTATTAGGTGTTATTCTATGTGGTGCTTTATTAGGGAAAACAGCTCTAGGTATAAAATCCATACAATGACTTCTGCTTCTCACAAGTGGTAAACCATCTGGTACATTATCAAAAACAATGTCTTGAAAATTTTCTAACAAGGATTCAATCTCAAGTGCATATTATAACTCATCTTATTTCTCATTCTTTCTAGGAATCAAATAAAAACAAATATTTTTTTCTTTCATATATTTAGCAAATTGATTACCTTCAACCAAATATACTCTAACTATGGTATAGTGATTGTCCTCGGGTTTTTTTTCCAAAGGCAAAAATATTTTTTTCTTTGTGTCTACCAAAATAGTATATTGATTCAATCTATCATCATCCAAAGATTCTCTATCATACTGACAAGGTCTACACAAAATAATATGACAACAATCCATAGCCATAATATCACACAAGACTTCATCATGATAATTCCCAATTTTAAATTTAACAAGGAATTTCTCACTTACAATTAATTTGTGTTCCTTCTAGATCCAAGAAACATGATAAGGCTTAGGATATCTCAATCTATGCAACTCCAACTTGTTAACCAACTCCTTATATGCCAAATTATCATAACTTCCACTATCAATGATTACCTCACAGCATTTTCCAGCTATCCTACATTTGGTTTTGAATAAACTTCTTCTTAAAATAGGTTCTCCATCAATTTCCTCATTCCACAAGTTCCTTATTCTTATCATTAGGTTCTCACCATTTTTAGGTTCATTAGGTGTTTCAACAAATTCCTCACAAGCCAAAGTGCTTCTATTATTACCTACAATCTTCTTTCCAAAGTTAGTATATTCAAAGTCTCTTTGTCCTTCTTCAAAAAAATTGTAAAAAGTACCCTAAACATATTAGAATATTTATAATAACTAAGAGGGGGGGTTGAATTAGTTATCCAAGTTTTAGATTACCAATTGAAAATATAAACAATTAAACAACTTTAGATCTTAATATTCAATAGCTCGACCTCTCTAGTAAACATTCAACAACATCAACTAGTTGTCCACTATGCTAAATATATTAGACTTGTACAATGTAAACATTAATATTAAATCATTACAAATAACTATTGACATATTAGTCAAGATTGTTATTAGTGACACACACTTATTCAGATTCTATACAACTACCAAGCTCATTGAATAATTTACAGCGTTTGTCATCTAATTCAGTAGCCATTGAGTTCTATAGTTGCTACCAAGTCTTTTGAACTAATCCCAATGCTTATCGAGTAGATTTAGTCAGTGTGAAGTTTAGTAGTTCAAATTTAGTATTCCAGTGTATACCAAGTTTATTAGTGGTTACCAAGTTCATAGTTCACGTGATGTGAAGCCTATGTTTATTGATCATTACAGTATCTACCAAGTTCGTAGTTTAGGAGATGTGAAACTAATGTTAACTAAGCTACTTCATGGTAACTAAGTGATTCAATGTTTTCTAAGTTGCAAAATATCTACCAAGTCACTAGTGCAAACCGAGTTCAAGACTACTTGAAAGTGATCACTATGAAACGAGCTTCTACATCTACCAAGAGCATGACAATACCAAGTAGTGATAGTATATACCGAGTATCAGAACCTCACCAAGTTAGTCTTCAAAATATGAGTATCTTCATGTGAGCTAACTTTGTAATATTTGTGTTAACTTGTGTCATGGCTGACTTTGTAATTTTATAATTTGAATTGGTATATATATGTAATGTATTGTATCATTTCAAATGTATGAAAGTGTATAAACAAGAATGTGAATGTGAGCATATGTATTGTGAATGTGAAAAGTTCAAGTTCTAATAGCAGTAGACAAAGAATTATGAAGGTCATAATAGCATAAGGAGTAGCAAAGACAAATCTATCAAAGAAAGGTGATCTATACACTAAGGAATCTCTATCAACAAACTCAGTTACAAATCAGATATCTACTACTTCATCCTAACAGGTGAACTACTCAAAATCCTCTAACAAGGTAGACCTAATAGTATTTTCTAATTCTCTTTACTAAGTGCATACTTCATTGTATGTTTGTAAATGCTCTCACAAGGTGGACCTACCAGTCCTATTTGCTCCTAATAGGGCAAATCATCAGAAGTGATCAATGTAAGCCTTAACAAGCCAACTTTATGTTGTAGTACTAAAGTTTGTGGGTATTATCCCCACCCAAATTTTGCTTTCTATTTGGAAGGTTTTTGGGTCACCCAATATTTGTGTTTGAGTGTTGTGAATGCTTTCATGTTTTCAATTTCTCATGCATGCAAAAAGATCAAATGTGATGAATTAAGTGCTAATTGATTTATTGGATTAAGAATTAAAATTGTTAAAGTTTCAAAAGTTACTAATTCATCCCTCCCCTCTCAATAACTTATCATAGTCTTGAATATTTCCAAAAATTGGTATCAGAGCATTGTGGTTCTTAGGAGAAATTTTAATAGCTTGAGCAAAGATCAATGATATGGAGACATCCAGACTTGACAAAGCTATTGACAATAAAAAGTTGGATCTAGAAATGGCCATTGCACAACTCAAGAAAGCTAAGGAGCAAGTTTCCCAATCCTTGAAAAGAAGAAAAGAAATTACAAACCAAATGAATGATTATCTCTACATTGAAGAAAGAATTGAAGACTTTTACCCTTCAAGCAGTTCAGATGAAGCAAATGATGCAATCAAAGAAATCCTAGAGAAGAATAGTTCCCTACAAGAAGAAGTAAGAAAGCTGAAAAGAGAATAGGAAATTTAATCAATAAGGTTATGTGAAATCTTAGAAAAAAGGAAGAAGATAAAAGAAGAGATGGATGGAAGGAACAATGACATATAGAACCAATCCCTTTAGCAAGAAGACCTTATTGATCAGCTCTCCAATGCAAATGAGGAAATCATGAGCCTAAGACATGAAAATGAAAGAATAAGGAATGATCTAAATTTTCAAATGCAAATCAATGAAAGAATAGAAAATGAGCTGAGATCTATAAAAAAAATCAGTGAAAGATTGAGAAATGACCTAAACACTATGAAGAAAATCAATGAAAGAATGATGACATCTCAAGTAGACATGGATCAACTGAATGAGAAAAACCTCTATAGGAAAAAAGGAAAAGTAGGAATTGGATACAAAGAAGAAAGGGGATCCTCCAAAAATGGTTCTAAAAAGAATCAAAGACCTACTTGCAATCACTGTGGTAAGATAGGTCATACATCAAACAAATGTTGGAGTAATGAAAAACAAAATTCAATGGAAAATGCTACAATTGCAATCAGCATGGTCACAGAACTAATGAATGCAAACAGAAACCAAAATTTGAAGGCAACTATCCTAAATGTAAGAAACATGGACACAAAGCGTCAGAATGCAAAACAAAGACATTAAACCCTGCAGAACAAATTGTGAAAGCAATATTTGGTTGGGATTACAATACCTGATGTAGATGTCATTACTGTGGAGAATTTGGACACATTGGTATGAATTGTGTTAAGCATCATATGAGGAAAAGAGATACCACTAAAAGATCTTTTATTGGTACAAAACTTGGTCATCTTGCTAAGAATTGTATGAATACTGGTAAAATTGGAGATGAGAAGAAAGAAAATGCTGATAATATCCAAAAGTAGATGAGACAACAATGGATTCCTAAGTCTACCAAGGATACAGGTCTGAGTAATAATGGTCAAGTCACTCAAGAATTGGGTGACTCTACTATTCCTAATTAAGTTCTCAATGAAGAAGTAGAACCAGGCTATCAAAGAAGAAATCCAAATCAGTTCCAGTTGAAAGGTGACAAAGATCCAAATCCATATACAAGATACAAAGGGATTACTGAGCAAGAATGGTATTATTTATTACCAAGTTACCTTCTCTACTGAGCAAGGTCATGAGTAACAAAGGCACTTATGGTTACTAAATTATGGAAAGGTTGCTGAGTGATCATTAGCATAGTGGATGACAATCTGTCAAGCATAATGGTAACTCATCTACCACCATACCGAGCATTAATGGTGAAATTTTAACAAAAGGCATCAAACCAAATTTATTTCTCACCATGAATTTTTGAGTGCTATTGTGAAGAGCTATTTTCTATGTGATCAAGTGACTTGAGTGAATTTCTTGCAAAAGTTCTTCAAAGTTCTCTCAAGCTGCTAAGTGAAAATGGCATCCAGCAGCAACAAGGTCAAGAGAGGTTCTGACATGTTGGTTTGAGGTGTTGAGTGGAAAGCACTAGATTCCAAGCTCACACCCATGGTTGTTGAAACCCCAAACCCAAGTCGAGCTCAGTCACAAATCCCTCCCAAGGTACTTCTTGTTAATGGAATTCATACTCATTTTAAATGTGCAATTCAAGAAATTGGTACTCGGGAGATGGATGATGCCCTAGGTCAATTATGTGTTGATGGAACCCTAAAACCCAAGCATCAACATTTGGAAACAAAAGGGTTAAAACATATTCCCCATATGCCTCTAGGTTTTAAAATAAAATGGATTACATATATCCTTAGCTAGGTGCATAACAGACAACTATGGTTAGAGAAACCAATTTTGATAACCAAGAAAATGATTCATCAAATCACCGGCCTTTCCATGCTCGCCAAAGCTAAAACAACTAAAACCCTAGCTCGAGTAGAGTTGGAAACGAAAACCCTAGCCAAGTGGGATGGTAGAGGTATGAAAATAAGTAGTGTTATTGATAAAAAGTTAAAGTTTTATATTCATGTTATAGCTCATAATATATATAGTTCAAGCCATCTTAACAGTGTGTCATGTGAAGCGGTGGATTTGGAATATAAAGTGGTGAAGAATAACTTATCTTATGACCTTGTCGAGTTATTATTGAGGCAATTCAACAAGGATATGGAAAGTATTAGAACTTGCAAGAATAACCCATGCAAATTTGGTTCTTTGTTAACCTTTCTATTCTTCTATGTTCAGAAGTTCTTCCCTTCCAAAGGCATAGTAGTCTATAGAAAAGATGTGCATGTACTTTACCAAATAAATGAATATATTGCATAAATGGGAGAGAACTATGGTAGCATCATGGAAAAATACTTTGATGTATTCAAAGATAAAATGAACATAGATTTATAATTCCAAAGAAGATAGTTGAGGACTACAAGGATGATGTGTGCTTCATGGTGGACTGTGACAAGGTATGCATCCAAGCAATTAAGCCTAGAGTTGTGTGGGTCAAACCTCTTGGCTATGAGGTAAATATTGATGAGACCAAGGATATCATTGAAGCCCTTACCAATGAACCTATCAATCCCAAGGCCCCTTATTTTGGTACTTATGAAGAGGCTAAGGCAAGAATAGAGCTAGAAATAAAGCTCCCACAGGCAATTAACAAAGGGAAGAGGAGGATAGTCAAACTAAAATCTAGTGCACCACTCATGTTAACCAAGGGTAAAGGTGAAGATGAGGAATAGGAAGAGGATGAAGAATAATTAGGGAAAGAAGAAGAACCTTTTAAGAAAAAGAGCAAGGTGATCATCACCAAGCCTACAAAATCATCCACTGCAGTCTTCACAAGGAGGTCAAAGAAGAAAAGAAGTAACATTTTTTTCAAAAAAACCTCCACCTACCTTCCAGGAAAATTGAATCAAATGGAAGAAGGAACTAGAATTACAAGTTTTAAATCCTTAAAATATGAGACTAGGACAGAGGCAGAGAAAAAACAAGTTGAAGAACTAGTTCTGACCAAAATGGGTAAATGGAATTACTCACCAGACCAGATCGCCTCTTAAATCTCTAATGAATTTCTAGAGAAAATAAAGCCAAGATGGGATTTTTCTATACAAATAGTGAAAGACATATGTGCACAAACCCTGAGGTAGTTACTACCGAGCATAGCAGATGCTGAGGTTAAAGAGTCTTTAAAGAAAAATGAAGAAAAATTGACTCTAAGGTTTAATACCAGTTTAGTTTTGATTAAAGATATAGATCATGTTGTTAAAAATGCTACAAACACTTGGAAGAATATCTATTTTTTACACAAACCAAGTGATTTCCTAGTGGAAGTTAAGGATGATGATGATGAAAAAGATAAGGATGAAGAGGATGATGAAGGATCAACTCATTATGTTATAGTTGATTATGAAGAGTACAAGGAGCAAGAAGCTATAGAGGAAGAAAAGGAAGATGATGAGGAGACTAACCCAATCAATATGGTTGTTGTAGTCATGGCCTCACTTCCTCACTCCTTGAGCAAACCTTTGACTACATCAAGTATGGAGACAAATTCAGCAATTTTGGTTGTAACTACTATAGATACATCAAATGTCCAATCACTCTTTGCCCCAACTCACCTCAGGATATCATTAAAAAAAGTGACTTCCACTTCACCAATCAAGCTACAAATGCCTTCTTCATCTACCGAGTTGAGTTCTTCAGTCATCACCTCTCAAATTTTGAATTCTTCAGTTTTGAGTGCATCCATGGTAAGCTCTCTAGTTTTGTCTACTTCAATTTTGGATTCCACAATTTTGACTTCATCAATTTTGGATTCTTCTAGTATCTTTTTAAGTATTCCATTAGTCAATACTATATCAATTTTTACTAAAAGCTCGAGTATGTCCACTATTGTTTCCATTCTGGGTACAAAGGCAATAAGTACAAGGACAGTTGAGCCTAAGGCTCATCTGAGTACAAAATTTTTGAAAGGAAAGGAGATAGAAGAAGATATAGATTTGAATGAGGAAATAGAAATTCCCAAATGGGACATCTACAATATTTCAACAAACCAAATGCACATATTTGGTGAACTCCTCCAAAAAAAGGCCAAACAAAAAAGATTGAGAGAGGAAAGAGAGAGAGAGAGAGTATAAGATTATAGATGATGCCAATAATTTTTTGACCGAGGTTATTGGAATTGAGGTTGATTCTTCTCAACCTATTTTGTTTAAGTTTGGAGAAGCAATCCAAAAGTTCAATTAGGACACCAAAGGTCAACAAAAGTTGGTTGAAAAGGCTGAAAAGAAATTCAATAATAAAGTGCTAGAGCACATTGCTCAGAAAATAGCCATTAATAAAATTGAGATCTCAACAATTTTGGTTAATCTTGAGGTGTCTTGTTCAAATGTGTCATCACCTTTTGCAAAACTATGTGATGTCATTAAGTATACCAAGGAAGTGAAGGAAAAATTATCCAAAATTGATATTGATCTTAAAGCAAGTGCTCAGCAGTTGCAACTTGATCCTAGTTCAAGCTCTGCACATTTTAAGAAGATCAAATTTTTTTCTGACCTACAAGCTAAATCGCTAAGAGAAGAAGCAAGGATCCATTCAACATTGGTTGATATACAAAATATGATTCTTCCAGTCATGGATTCTATGCAGAAACACATTGTATATTCAAAGACCTTGATCCATGATAACAACTTCTTTATTGTTGATCAGATGATTGAATTATCAATAGAAGTGCAAATTACCATTAAAACATGCAAGGTATTGCAAGAAAATTGGGATAGAACCTTGGCAATCACCCTCAAGGTAAACTCTAAATTCTTATCTCATTTTGGTGCCTCCATGTAAATATGTTAGAATAAATCTTTGGCATTATTGTCAAAAAAAGGGAGATGAGATATGGATGAGATATAGGAGAAAAGTTATAGGGGGAGATATGTTATTATATAAGAGAAAATTAACATGTACATCGTGGAACACATTTTATGGTAGAGAAATATGCTATGGTGTAGAACTACTCTATATATACCTTACAAAGATCAATTTTGAAAAATCTCAAAATTTTACCAAGCTAGTATCACATGGTGATGAATACAAGGTATTCATCACCATGTGATACTAGCTTGGTATTAAATTTTTGGGCTAATAAGTGTTTTTTTCACTAATGTCAAAGGGGGAGATTGTTGACATATCATTCAAGTTTATTATTAGTGACACACATTTATTCAGATTTGATACAGCTACTAAGCTCATTGAATATTTTATAGTGCTTTTCATGTAATTCAGTAGCCACTGAGTTCTATAGTTGCTACCGAGTCTTTTGAAATAATCCCAGTGGTTACTGAGTAGATTTAGTCAGTGTGAAGTTCAACAGTTGAAACCAAGTATTCCAGTGTATACCAAATTTATCAATGGTTACTAAGTTCTTATTTCATGTGATGTGAAGCCTATGTTTACCAAGCATTGCAATATCTACTAAGTTCAAAGTTTAGGAGATGCAAAGCTAGTGTTGACTGAGCTACTTCATGGTAACCAAGTGATTTAGTGTTTTTTGAGTTGCACAATATCTACTGAGTCACCAGTGTAGATCAAGTTCAAGACTACTCGAAAGTGATCAGAATGAACCAAGATTCTATGTCTACTAAGAGCATGACAATGCCAAGCAGTGATAATGGATGTCGAGTATCAGAACCTCACCAAGTTAATCTTCAAAACCTGAGTATCTTTATGTGGGCTGATTTTGTAATATTTTTGTTAACTTGTGTCATGGCTAACTTTGTAATTTTTTAATTTGAATTGGTATATATATGTAATGTATTGTATCATTTCAAATGTATAAGTGTATAAGCAAGAATGTGAATGTGAGCATATGTATTGCGAATGTGAAAAGTTCAAGTTTGGATAGCAGCAAACAATGAATTATGAAAGCCATATCAACATAAGGAGTAACAAAGACAAATCTATCACAGAAAGGTGATCTATACACTAAGGAATCTCTATCAACAAACTTTATTACAAATCAAAGATCTACTACTTCATCGTAATAGGTGAACCAGTCAACATCCTCTAACAAGGTAGACCTAACAGTCTTTTCTAAATCTCTTTACTGAGTGCATACTTCATTGTATGTTGGTAAGTCCTCTCACAAGGTGAACCTAGTAGTCCTATTTCCTCCTAACAAGGTAGATCATCAAAAGTGATCAATGTAAGCCTTAATAGGCCAACTTTATGTTGTAGTACAAAAGTTTGTGGGTATCATCCCCACCCTAGTTTTACTTTCTATTTGGAAGGTTTCTAAGTCACAAAATCTTTATGTTTAAGTGTTGTGGATGCTTTCATGTTTTCAATTTCTCATGCATACAATTACATCAAATGTGATGAATTAATTGCTAATTGATTTATTGGATTAAGAATTAAAATTGTTAAAGTTTCAGAAGTTATTGATTCACCCCTCCTCTCTTAGTAACTTAGCATAGTCTTGAATATTTCCAACAATAACATCCACACAAGCTTGACACTAAGATTTAATGTGGAAACCCAATTTGGGAAAACCACTAGTAATATGTCACCAATATTTCACTCTTCTTAAGTGATTGGTGTTAGGATTCAACCCTATTAAAGGTTACAAAACACACTATCAAATGTGACCATGTTAAAGGATTTAATCATCTTGTTAGGAGTGGCCTTGTTAGAGGACTTTAAAGAACTCTATTAGAATGTCACCTTGAGGAAAATATTTACATATGACTATTAGGTCAACCCATATTCAAGGATTTCAATACCGATACAATGGTTAGAAAGTAACAGCAAATTTTGATCTGGCAAATACAACTCTCCTTGCAAATACAAATCTTAGTTCACCTCAAAATATGATCTATTGATAGGCCTTTATTTTCATTTCAATCTCTAACTCTCTTGGAAACCCTTCAAGAAATCACACTTCTCCTCTTTTCAACTCTTCTAAGCCTTTTACTTAAGTTTGACAGTCAATAGCATCAACAACTGCTCCAAACTTCAACAACTCTTCAAGATTAAACCTTGTACCCCCTTAAATAGGTAATTTAGATATGTTTCTACTTAAACAACTCTATATATCTTAGGGTTATGATCACATTCAACACATTCAATGAATATATCCACCTTCTTGTTCATCCTCTTCTTTTCTAGAAACTTCTTTATGATTCCTTGCATAGAAGCATAAAAACATGGTTTCCCTTGATTTAAATGTTCCAATTCATCCATCCTTATCTTCAACATGCTTTCCATATTCCAAGAAATCAACTCTATCAGCTAGAAATTATGATTTTTCATAAACTATCATATTTTTGTTCTTCGGCCAACACTATGTTCTAATGTTCAGTCATCACTGGATTACTCAATCACTACTAAATTTATTTTTTGGCATATATAATGTCACTTAGTAAATACTAATGCTTGGTCAACACTGTTTCTACTTGGCACTTACTGGCACTCGGTCAACACTAGCATCACTTGACATATAACTCAAGTTCCTTAATCTTCTACTCTATTTCTTGGTCAAGCCAATGCATTTCGATAGACTTTGATCACTTCTTCAAGAATTTAGTGCATTTTTCTTCTCCACTTGTAAAATGATTTAAAAAATCAATTTGCCTTGTCAAAGTCTAGAAAACCAAGTGTCCATCTATAGTTTCCTCTTCATAACTCAATCTTTCCTCTAGGTGCTTTTAATATGACCAATTTCTCAAACCCTATTCCTCAATCATATAGATATGACACTTAGATCAGATAGAAAACTATCTCACCAATAAGGTTTGACATTAATGACAACATAACAATTGTTCCAATTTTAGTTTTTAGAAATCTCTCTGTTTAGCATGATGGAAACACTTCTAGTTATCATGCAATCCAAAACATGTAATGAATCAAGAAAAATTTCTCTTTGTACAATATTAGATCTCCATTAATAGCCTTAGTTTCACTCTGATTCACATCTCTCCCTCTTGATGATTATGTGTTCTCATTCTTTCTTATGGTATCTCCCTCTTGCATTTTCTTTGTCTATCTTATGGTAACTTATTCACAACATCTCCCTCTTCATGGTAATCTCTCTCTCTTTGACAACAATGTCAAAGACACTTTAACTCACGCATATTTTCCATGTACATATCTCCATGTTAATACTCAATTCTTCATATGTCATCTATGTATGACTGATACAACATGATTATGTCCTTCCTCATTACTACCTTAGGAAAAACCTAAAGTAGGCCTATTTGCATCAAGTTGTAAGATAGTTTGATCAACACATTTGATGCAGAATACCATTCTAGCTTAAGTAGCTTTGTTTAGAAATGATGGACGTGTTTTATACAGTTAGATTACTCTAATATAGCTTGATTTATTAAGGAGATTCAAGTTTTTAATAATTTTGTCTATCTTTGTCTTGTAGACTTGATGTTGTACCTCTTAGATATTCATGAGCATCTTTAGATAAATCTTTAGTGAATATATAAGCTATTTTCTCCTTAGTTTTTACATAATTCAATTTTAATTTTCTATTTTGAACTAGCTCTTTCAAGTAATGATACTTGATAGAAATATATGCTTAGTCTTTGTGTGCATTAAAGGATTCTTTAATATGTTAATAGCACTAGTGTTATCACAATAGATAATAAATAGATTGGTAATCTCTTCCTTCATACCTTTCAACAATTTCTTAATCCATATGATATTTTAACAATTTACTACTACAACATTTTACTGTTACTACCACATATTCAACTTCAATTTGTAATTGAGAAATTTAGTTTTGTGTCTTGATTTTCCATGAAACAACTCTCTTTCCTAGAAATAATGCACCTCCACTTGTGCTCTTTTTTTCATCAAAATTTCTTGCCCAATCAGAATCAAAAAACATCTTTAGTTAAAACTTATCGTTCTTCTTGTAATATAATCCATAATCTTGTTTTCCTCTCAAACATCCCAGTGTCCTTTTTACTGCCATCATGTGATTCTCCTTAGGACTTGTAGAAAATCTTGCAACTATCCCAACTACCAATGCAATATCAAGTTTTTTGTGAATAACATATTGTAGTTTTCCAATCGTTGATCTATGTAATTTTTGGTTCACATAAGTAGAATTGTCATTCTTAGATAACTTATGTCTAGTTGCCATAGGTGTAATAATTATCTTGAATCTTCCATTCCAAAAAAAAAATAGTATCTCCTTGATATATTTGGATTGAGTAATGAAAATACCTTGCTTCATTTGATATACTTGTAAACCAACAAAGAATTTGATCTCACCAAACATATGCATTTCAATTTCCTTCTTTGTCTCATCAAAAATTTATTTGCATAATACTTCCTTGCCTCCAAATATGATATCATCAACAAAAAATTTAAAAAACAATACCTCCTTTTCATGTCAATCTTCAAATACAAATTTTTGTTATTAGTAGTTCTTACAAATGCAATCTTCACAAAATAATTTGCACTCTTTCATACCATGCTCTAGGGCCTTCCTTCAAACCATATAGAGCCTTGTCTAGCTTACACTCCATATTCTTCTTTTTGGGATCAAAAAATCCTTTAGGCTTCTCTATGTAAACTTCTACTTCAAGTATTCCATTTAGAAATGCAGATTTGGCATCCATTTGATATACCTTAAATCTTTTGTAAGAATAATATGCAAGTAGCGTTCCAACTCCTTCTAGTCTTACTATAGGGGAAAATGTTTCCCCATATTCAATAGCTTCTTCTTGTACATATCCTTTGCATACTAGAATAGTCTTGTTCCTTGTGAATTCACCTTTTTTCATTTAGCTTGTTCCTAAATACACACTTTCTTCTAGTGACATTTTTATCTTTAGGTCTAGGTACTAGTGTCCATGTTTTGTTCTTTTCAATATGCTCAATTTATTGATTCATTACTTATATCTAGTCCTCATTCTCCAAAGAATTTTTTATAGATTTGGGCTCAAAATTACAAAGTAAACATGTATCACTTTTGAGTCTTTTCCTTTTCATAACACTAGATTTTTTATCTCCAATAATTTTCTTAGGTGCATGATGTCTTCTTACATATCTTGCTAATATAGGTTATTTTTTTCTTTGTTCTTCTATAGGTTCATCTTGAAGAATGATTTCAACATCATTATCACTCTGTGGTTTTGGTTTTGGTTCATGTTCTTCTTGATCATTAATATCATCCTTATGTTCATCTCCCTTTGTCTATGATTTGGCATCACTTTTTTATTGCTCTGCACCCATTGTCTGTTGGTTAGAAACTAGTTGTTGTAACTCATAATTTCCATTCTATTCTTGATTTCTAGCTTTGTTTTCTTATTTAGGTGGGATTTTGGGAGCACCATCATTCACATATATGAATATATTGTAGTCTTCAGGTTTTATCTTGCATTCAACTTCATTCTATTCTGCATATTCATCAACTCTAACATTTGCACTTTCCACAACTTTGTTAGTGTTAGAGTTCAAACACTTATAAGATTTTCTCTTAGTGGAACAACCTAGGAATATGCCTTAATCATTTTTAGCATCAATTTTTCCATTTCTATTATCATTAAGTATGTAGAATTTTCTTCCAAAAATTTTAAAATACTTTACATTTTGTGTATATCCATACCATAATTCAAAGGGTGTAACATTTGTACCTTTCTTGACTTATACTTTGTTTAAAGTATAAGTGTACTTACAACTTCTCTCTAATATTTATATGACACATTTTTCTCCATCATAAATGTTCTAGCACAATCCATGATTGATCTATTTCTCCTTTCAGCTATTCCATTTTGAGGAGGGGTCCTAGGTGTTGACATTTGTCTATTGATTCCTCTATCATTGTAGAATATGTTAAATTCATTGGAAATGAATTCACCACCTCTAACAAATCTCAAACACTTCAAGCTCTTTCATGTCTCCTATTCAACTATGGCCAAATACCACTTAAATAACTAAAAAGAATCTAATTTTTCTTTAAGAAACATCATAGTCATCATTCTAGAGTAGTCATCAACAAATAGAATGAAATATTTGTCTCCACAATAGCTTTGAACACCAATAGGTCCACATAAGTCAATATGAACCAATTACAAAATATCATCAGATGAATATGTCTTTCTCTTGAGACTGGAATCTTTCATTTTTCCCAATTGGCATTGTTTACACATAGGATTATTAGGTTTCTTTAGCTTTGGGAAACCTCTTACTCCTTTCATCTTACTAATGGTAACCAAATTGTCAAAATTTGCATGACATAAACTCTTGTGTCATAACCAAGTATCTTCATATTGTTCAAAAAAACATGTCTCACTAGATAAATCTAGATAGAACAAGTTACCTCTTGTTTGATCACCACTTCCAATTAGTTTTCCATCAGCATCAAATATCTTTGCCTTTCTATAATGGAATTCAACTTTGTAACCTGATTTGTTAAACTTTGAAACACTCAAAAAATTATAGTTAAAACCTTCAACCCAATAAACATTATTACATTTGATGTTTTCAATCAATTATATTCATCCTTTACCTTTCACAAGATATAGAACATCATTACCAAATTTAATACATCCACCCTTGTATGGTCACTTTTATCACTAGTCATGTGATTTGAATCTTCTCTCATAGAAACATAGACTACTTCTTTGCTATTTCTTTCAAATTCATTATTAGTTTCTTCTTCAGTAATTTAACAAGGTTTCTTGCCTTTGTCTTTGCAGTTAAGTTGTTTCTCTTGTTGTCTTAGTCGTCTCTTCTTACTTTGTACTTTCTTTCTCTCTTATCATCCTTGTCTTCTCTGTCACGGCATCTTGCAGCAATATGACCAACTTATTGGAATGAATAACATATTATAGGAAGTTTACCTTTGTAATTCCTTTTTCCTCTTGGAAGTCTTATTTTTGTCAGTGCTTCAAGATCATCAAGTTCATCATCAGAAGTATCATTGTCACTTTTCATTTTCTTTTCTTACTAAGAACAAATTGTAATTTAAAAGAAGATTCAATGGAATTAGGAGTGAAATTGTCAAAATTAGACATCTCAAAAGTAGTAAGCCTACTAGTCACACCTTCCAAAGTCAGTTCATTACTTGGAGTACATCTCAGTTCTTGTATTGCAAAATCCCTAATAGCATAAATTTAAAGTAGATTTCTCAATACCTTTCTGATTATAGTGTCATCTTCAATCTTTCCATTTGCTCCTCTTAAAGCATTTACAATTTCATTGATTCTTGCATAGTAGTGGACTATGTTTTCACCTTTTGTCATTCTCATTTCATCAAACTTACCTCTCAAGCTCTCTAATTTTTCTCTCAGGACATTTGTGTCTCCTCCATAGATGGTCAACAATATATCCCACATTTATTTTGCATTCTTGCACATTTTAATGTCATCAAACTTGGCATAGCTTAGGGTTGATGCAATCTCCAAAATAGGTTGGTTGTGTTCTTTCTTATCCTTTAATTGTTGGGCTATCAAAGGGATTGTTGTTGTCTCCATATATTCATTATCCACAAAATGTTTGCACCTTCTCCAATTCCCACTAGGTGTAGCCTCATCAAAACATTCCATGTAGGAAAGTTCTATTTGTTCAACCATGACACCTCCTTTTTTACATCATGATCTTTAGCTTTAAGTACCTTCAAAAAATTTCTTTATGTAAGCACCAATGCTCTAATATTAATTTTTAGAATTTTTAGAATAACTGAGAGGGGGTGACTCAGTTATCCAATGTCTAGATGTAACAATTGAACAAAAAAACACTTAAACAACTTCAAATCTTAGCATTCAATAGCTCAACCTCTATAGTAAACTTGTAGTAACATCAACTAGTTTTCCATTGTGCTAAATATAACAAACTTATGGAATGTAAACATTGATAGTAAATCACTACAAATAACATCCACACAAGTTTGACACTAGAATTTAACATGGAAACCCAATTTGGGAAAAACCACCAATAACATGTCACCAATGTTTTACTCTTCTAACGTGAGCTCTATTAGGCACAAACCCTATTAAAGATTACAATAGAAACTATTAAATATGACCTTGTTAGGAATGGCCTTGTTAGAGGACTTTAGAACATCCCATTAGAGTGCCAACTTGATTAAAGGATTTACTATTGGAAATATTCAAGACTATGCTAAGTTACTAAGAGAGGAGGGGTGAATCAGTAACTTCTAAAATTTTAACAATTTCAATTCTTAATCCAATAAATCAATTATCACTTAATTAATCACATCTGATCTAGGTGCATGCATGAGAAACTAAAAACATGAAATCATCCATAGCACTTGAACACAAACATTTGGTGACCCCGAGACCTTCAAAATAGAAAGTAAAATTGAGGTGGGGATGATACCCAAAAACTTTAGTACTACAGCATAAAGTTGGAGTGTTAAGGCTTACATTGATCACTTTTGATAATCTGCCCTATTAGGAGAAAATAGGACTACTAGGTCCACCTTGTGAGAAGATTTACAAACATACAATGAAGTATGCACTCAGTAAAGGGATTTAGAAAATACTATTTGGTCTACCTTGTTAAAGGATTTTGATTGTTTCACCTGTTAGGATGAAGCAGTAGATCTTTGATTTGGAACTAAGCTTGCTGATAGAGATTCCTTAGTGTATTGATCACCTTTCTGTGATAGATATGTTTCTATTGCTCCTTATACTGACATGGCCTTCACAATTCACTCTTTATCTGTTGTATTCATAACTTGAACTTTTCACGTCCATATTCACATTACAATACATATGTTCACACACTCACATTCTTACTCCTTGGATATGATACATTACATTACATATATATACCAATCAAATTACAAAATATCAAAGTTAGCCATGACAAAAGTTAACACAAATATTACAAAGTTAGCCCACATGAAGATATTTGGATTCTAATGACTAACTCAGTGAGGTTCTAATACTTGACATCCACTGTTAATACTTGGCATCATCATGCACTTGGTAGATGTAGAATCTTGGTCCATACAGATCACTTTGAAGTAGTCTTGAACTTAGTCTACACTAGTGAATTAGTAGATATTGTGTAACTCAGAAAACACTGAATCACTTGGTTAGCATAAAGTAGCTCAGTTAACACTAGCTTCGCATCACATGAACTGCAAACTTGGTAGACACTACAATGCTCGATAACCACTAACAAACTTGGTATATAATAAAATGCATGGTATGAACTACTAGACTTTACACTGACTAAGTCTACTTGGTAACCACTGGGATTAGTCCAAAAGACTCAATAGCAACTATAGAGCTTGGTGTCTATTGAATTACATGGCAAGCATTGTAGACTATTCAATGAGCTTGGTAGCTATATAAAATTTGAATAAGTGTGTGTCACTAACAAAAAACTTGACTAATATGTCAACATTTACATATTACTATTAGGTCAACCTTGATTAAATGATTTCAATCTTGATACAATGGGTTTAAAGTAATGGTAGGTTTTGATCTAACAAATACAAGTTTCTTTACAAATATAGATCTTAGTTCAACTCAAAATTTGATCTGTTGACAGGCTTTCATTGTCATTTTAGTCTTTGATTCACTTGGAAACCCTTCAAGAAGTCACACTTCTCCTTTTTTAACCTCTTCTCAACCTTCTACTTAAGTTTTTCAATCAGTAACATCAATAACTACTCCAACCTTCAACAATTCTTCAAGGTTAGCACTTGTACCCCCTTAAATAGGTAATTATGACTTTTGTTGCTTAAACACCACTACAGATCTTAGGGTTATGATCATATTCAACACATTCAATGAATCTCTCCACCTTCTTGTTCATCTTTTTATTTTCCAAAAACTTCTTCATGAATTCTTGCATAGAAATACACAAACATGGTTCCACTTGATTTAAATGTTCCAAATCATCCATCCTTATTTTCAACAGGCTTTTCATATTCAAAGAAATCAACTCTATTAGCTGGAAATTACAATTTCTCATAAACTATCAAATTGTTGTTCCTCGACCAAAATTATGTCCTAGCGCTTGATCATCACTAGATTACTCTAAAACTACTAGATTTCTTGTTGGGTACATATACTATCACTCAGTCAATATTGATGCTCAGTCAACACTATTTATGCCCAACACTTATTGGCACTTGATTGACACTAGCATCACTCAATATATACTTAAGTCCCTTAATCTTGTGCTCTATTTCTTGATCAATCCTATGCAATTGGTCAATCTTTGATCACTTCTTCAAGGCTTTAGTACAACTATATTCACCACTTGTAACATGATTTAAACAATCACTTTATATTGTCAAAGCCTACCTAATCAAGTTTCCATTTGTAGTTTCCTCTTCATAACTCAACCTTTCCTCTAGATACATTTTCTATGACCAACTTCTCAAATCCACTTCATCAATCATATCAATATGACACTTAGATCAGATAGAAAAATGTCTCACCAATAAGGTTTGACATCAACAAAAACATAACAATTATTCCAATTGTAGTTTCCAACAAAACCTAGATTTTTCTTCCCTTTTTCCACCATTATTATTCCTAGAGTAACTAGTATAGCTACTTCTATCATTATTACCTTATTTGTCATCAAGTTCTTCCTTCCATTATGATTTTCCTTTATATTTTATTGTATTATCAAATCTACTAATTTCTCCATATGTTCTACCTTTGCTTCTCTTAAACCTACCACCTCTTCCTCTCTATCTCTGATTAGGTCTTTTTGCCAATCTTTCTTCAGCCTTCAAAGCATATTAATATGCTTCTTTCACACTATCCATGTAACATAGTTGATCTCATCTCTAATTGATGTCCTCAAACCATTTAGGTATCTAGCCATTTTCTCAACTTCATCATCCACATGCCCAAATCTAATATCCAATCTATAGATTTCCTCAATATATTCCTTTGTATTCATGCCCTTTTACATCAATTTTTTCATTTTGATCAAAAAATTAACATGTTAATCTGCAATAAAAAAGTTATTTTCATCTTTCCAATCATCTTCATTCATGTCTTAATCTTTTCCTTTCCCCTTTTATGTCTCTCACTTTGCAAATGATCCCACCAAAGTGAAGCATGATGCTTCAACTTTGTGACTACTATCTTAACCTTCTTGTTATTAGGAGTACCTTCAAACTCAAAGTATTTATCCATAGCATCAATCCAATCTAATAAAACATTAGTCTCAAGTCTTCCATCATAGCAAGAAACTTCAATAACATGTCTAACATTCTCCTTACACAAAACTCTTAGAAGCCTTTCCTCATCTTGCTCAACCTTAGGTTCAAGGTTAAGATTCAATGCTTCCTCTTCATCATCACTAACATCTTCAAGATGTATGACTCTTCTCTAAACTATCTCAATAGCTTCAAGTCTCACTACAATCTTCCTCAAAATTATCATAGTATCATTATCAACATTTCCTCTACCATGAACCATTTTGACAATAGTTCCTACAAGATCGTGACTTCTATAAGTTATTTGTTAGATTTTACATCTGTCACCCTATAACAAAATCAACAAGGTTCTCCACAATCCAAGCCTTAAGAAAGAAAGAACTTTGATACCATGTGATGCAAGGTTACAAAAGAACTCTTGAAACCATGAAAAATCATGTAGAATAAACTCAACTTAAACCTTCCAACACTCCCCTTCTTAGAGATGCACACAAAAGATATACATAAGTCAATGAAACCAAAGAGAACATAAGGCTAGTCGCAATAAATTTGTAGGTGTAATTCATTTAGTTCACATAAAAAGAAACCACAACATGCCTGACTGTGAGATCATTTGATTTATGGTCTTAAATAGAGTTTACATCCTCTGTCTTATATCCTTTAAGAATCATTATCATTATTATATCCTTTCCTACATCTAACCAATCTTATTTTATATCTAGCTAAGCCACAAGTCATCTAGTGAAGAATTTAATTATAATATAGGTCTATACTTGGAAAAGTAACCCAAAATCCATGCTAAGGACAATATGAAATCATGCCCACTTAAAGGTAGGTTTACACATGTGTTAGGAGTCAGCTCCTAATTTTGCAAGATGTCATGTAATAAAAGGAAATTGTACCAATTGAAACAACATGCTTCACTAGATGAAAATAGAAGGAAACAAGGACTGCAAGAATGACACAAAACTCAAGAAATAAGGAAAATTAGAACTTGTGAACTTAGGACAAGGATCTAGGATAGGTCCTTGACATGATCACAACTATACACAAAATGAAAATGAAAGAAACATTGATGACTTTGCAAACAGAAGACTAGTATAGAAAATAAGAAATGTTTATTGTTGATGCATGATTTCTCAAAGACCCAAGATGCTCATGCATCATACCAGAAACTAGAAAAAAGGCTCTAACTCCAACATTATTACTCCAAATTTATGCACATGTAGGAAATGGTTTCCCAATATGTCTCAAACATAACCCTAACCATGCAAGTGATGATTCCACAAAATCTAAGCTAGATGCTCCTGCATATAGGAATGTTGACTACTTGAGGATGCTCCTACATTAAACACTTTAGGTGCAAAGAAAAGATGTTCTTAATAGCTAGAAGAACACTTTTAGGGTTTAACACATAAACCCCAAACTAGTTCTTCACATACATGTCCTCCAAGTTATAAACTTGTACATTCTTTCCTTTGTTTCACTTCTCCAAATCTTTTCTAGTAATAGATAACTTCTTACTCTTCTTCTTCACATCATGATTCAATGTGCCACATGTCTATTTCCCATTTTGATCTCTATCATTTCAAGAATCCTTTAACTCAAATCAACTATAAAATATCAAGTTCCTTCTTCCAACTTTTGTATTCAACAAAGGAATCAAGGAATGCTTCATGCCACCCATCTCAAAAATAAACACATTCTTGACACAGTCATGCACAACCCTATAATCATATTGCCAAGGTCTATCATGTAATATGTGAAAATTGCTCATGTCCATAATATCACACAACACCTGATCAACATATTGTCTAACTTGAAAATCAACAAGAAACTACTCCCTCACTTACAAAGCATGTTCATCTTGCAACCAACTAATCATATAAGGACAAGGATGTCTTGCTCTCTTCAAACCAAGTTTCTGAACCATCTCCACGGCAACTAGGTTTCTATTACTTCTAGCATCTATAATCACATTCTAATATTTTTCTCTAGACTTACAACAAGTCCTAAAAATTATTTCTTTGACAAGGCTCCAATACTTTCTTACCAAGAAACACTTGTCAAACCAGCAAGTTCTCCTCCTCCTACTCAAGTTCATTCACTGAAGTCACATTGTCATTTACCATAGCAGCTCTTTTATCACCAGAATTCTAGGAGCATTCAAAAGATATATGACCTTCTTCTTCACATCTAAAAAAAGTACCCTTAAATACACTTCTATCTATTCTCTTCCTCTATTCAATAGGTTTTGGTTCATCCTCAAGAATCTATTTATCTTTCACATGTTTCTCCTTACCTCAGGAGTTACCTTGATGTCTTCTCTTCAACTTCTCTTTTGTTCCCCTCAAAGAATATTGATAAGCATCCTCGACTAAATCAATCTTCATCATACCAATCTCATCCTAGATATTGAATCTCAAACCATTGATATATCTAGACATCATTTCTTTAGAAATTTATCTATGTCAAGACTGAATATTCAACTTGTAAAACTCCTTAATATAATCCTTCACATTTATATCATTCTACTTCAATTTTGTAATATTTAAAATAAATAAAGTTCATAATTAGTAGGAATAAACTTATCCTTCAACTTTGTAACCATCAATATCCATGTAGTGATCTTCGTTTCACCTTCTTCTTCTCTATCTCTTTGTAATTATTTCCACCATAAAGTATCATGTCCTTTCTACTTAGTATGTTCCAAAATCACTCTTAGTAGATCTCCAATATCATCTCACTCAAAGTGGTCTTCTAACTCACCAATCCAATCAATTAGGTCTTCAAGTTTCAAAGTACCTGATAAATTAGTAACCTCCATCTTATGCTTCAATTTTAGGTAAACTCTAGATCTACCCAACGAACTAGTTATGTCTTCCATAGGTCTCTCCATCTAATCATTTTTGTCTTCACCACTAGACCCAACAACGTCAAATTCTTCAATAGCTTCCTTGTAACCATCTTTAGTACCCACATTTGTTGATACACCAATTATAGCTCTCATGATCTCAATGACCATATCATTCTTCATCAACTCCATCTCATAACTAAAATCTGATTGAACCTTCTTTGAAATCTTAGTCTCCAGAGCATCACATAGATCTTTAATCACCATAGGGTCTAATCTTCTTAAAGACATATTCCAAGATCTTTGCAAACACAAAAAAACAAATCCATAAGATCAACTAGCTCTGATACCACTTGATGTAGTACAAGGAAGGAGAATTTGTAAAGGAGGTAGCCTAGCCCCTAGAAATTAACCACATAGTAGATGATAAACAAACACAAAGATTTTGATCCAAAATAATGTCAATTCACATAATAGAATCATAAGACTTATGTCTAACATGCCCAGCTATAAGACCTTCTAGGTCATAGCCAAATATAAAGAAATTACAATAATAGATCTAAACTTGTGCTTACCAAATACCAAACAATCTTCTTGTTTTCCAAGACAACACTTAGTTACTAACTCTATTGAACTTTTCTCCTCTCAGCTACTCAATGTTGAATTGAATGACTCAAGACATCACAAGACCCTCTACCTACACTAAACCAAGCCACAAGTTTTCCTAGAAAGTTACATTAAATAAACACTCTCATTAAATACACACTCAAGCCACAAGTTGGCATGATAGACTAAATTTAATAATACTTAGGACAAGCCCCAAGTTTACAATGCATAACTAACTCATATGAAAACATAAAATTACACTCCCTTAGGCATAGTTCCATGTGCCATTGAATGATCTAAATTGAAAAGTGCATAAGCCAAATCCCACTAATCAAAGCTAATAGAAATAATCTTCAAGGTCTAACCAAGAAATTAGGAACACACTACCAAAAACCACCAAAAAGGATTTAACTCCAAAATGATTACTCCAAACTTTATGTGGACTTAGGACAAGGTTTCCCAATATATCTCAAATATAACCCCAACCATGTGAACCATGATTCCACAAAATTTGAGCTTGAAGATCCTATGTAGAGGACTATTGACTACCCTAGGATGCTCCTACATCAAAACAACATCATGATACCATAGAAATCTAGGTAACCACTAACACCTACCTTAGTGAAACCATCTAATTCATCATAATCTCATAAATTAGGCATAAAGCATAACTAATCTACTGATACAAAAACATAAATCAAATCACCCCAAGGGTGTTGGCCACTCATAGGTCCTAACATGATCACTCACAAAGAAAGAGCAGTGAGGTTAAATCCATTATGATGTCTTATAAAAATCAAATGGGAGAGGCACTACATGCTTAGCACAATTTTGATCATGAAAGGGAACACATTCATCTATTCACATTATATGATTTTTTGGATCAGCACTAGCTATTTCAAGATCCCCAAACTATATTATACTATTTATTTTGTTCACAACATTACCTCAACCTAAAGGTCACATGAAGTTTCATTCCCCCTCCTCCCCAATTCACCACTCCCCTACACATACACATGCACTATAAAGTAAATTGTTTACCTATTAGAAATGCAGGAAAAACACACAACACAAGATGCAATCAAACATGATAGGCAATCCCAATGTTGGTTACTAATAAGAGGACATTGAGTGTAATTTGCCTCCCCATGTTTGAATTTATTTAAGAAACATTCTACATCACTAGTACAAGGAATCTCTTGATTATGTAGACACCTAAAAGTGGCCAATTGTCTAAACATGACATTTTAACTAATATTCCTCTTATATTGTTAAATAAACATTATTACTTAATTAAATTATGTTCTACTTATTCTATATTCAAAAATATTATGTCTCCTTAATTTCATAATTAAGTTGTTTTAATTATTTACTTTAATTATTGAGCATCGAATTATTTTATCAATTGTTCATCTATAAAGTAATTAAATAATAAAAAATTACTTAATTATTCTATGTCTCATTAAAATTGATACTCTATATTTATTATTATATTATGTAATAATTAAAGAATATCTCCACTCTCATGATTAAATTATATTTATTTAATTGAACTAATTATTAATCTTTCATAAATAAATAAGCAAATATTTATTTGTATTCTTTCAATAGTGTAACAAAATAACTTATTTTATTTATATAATCATATTTATTTCTCAAAAGCTAAACTCATATTATCTTAATATTCACTCATCAATTATAATTTATATTTATGCAATCGACCTTGTTAATTTTATTCATCTTTCATAAATAAATAAGGAACTATTTATTTGTATTCTTTTAATAGTGTAACTAAATAACTTATTTTATTTATATTATCATATTTATTTCTCCAAAGCTAAACTCATATTATCTTACTATTCACTCATCAATTATAATTTATATTTATGCAATCGACCTTGTTAATTCCTCGACCTTCTTTTGTTTGATTAATTATTTCAATCAATTATCTATTCTTCTAAAGCATGGATTCTCTAATTAATTATACACAGTCAATATATTATTAAATGCATTCACTTAAGTCTCCAATCAATTCTAGTTCACTCTATTAACATAATGATCAAATCAATTTACTCAATAATAAATCTTAGTTAAACTCCCACTCACTCTAATTTTAACACTTAAATCAAAACATTTAATCAATATAAGTTAAGTTTTGAATCATAAAATCCTAATTGAAAACCCTAAGATTCTTATAAATAGAGAGTTAATTCTCTCATTTTGGGAACTACAATTACTTTGAATTCTCTTAAATAGAATATTTCAAGCTCAATACTAAGAGCTCACATTTCATTGAGAAGAAGAATGAAAAAGGAGGAATATAGGGTTTGCATATCCATGTATTTTGAATTTATTTCATTTTTATTGAGTGATTATGCCTAATGATTTGTTTTATTTTTCATTCTATATTAGGAATTCTAATTGGTTTAACAATATCTCTGTAGTTGGATTATTGTTGTTATTACAAGTTTTTATAAATCCAACTACTACACTTGACTACAATTGACAAACTCAACATTAACCACCAAGCTTCATAGTCATTTTTTACAAACAAATGTAGATCATTGCACTTTGTATGTCTCACCATCACACTTGCCATATCAAAATGTTGCACTTAACATATTATAAATTTGCATATAAACCCCTCTATTGTCATACTTGGATGAACAAATTGATGCATATGAATTAATACCATAACATATACACTGATCGGATGCAACACATGGTTTCGTTATTTCACTCATTTTTTCTTATCATTTTTGCTATCTTTTTTTTTTATTTCGAGTTTTTTTGTTTTGATTGAAAATAATTTATCTAAAATTATTTCTTACTAGAACACGACCCTTTTTTCTTGGTAGAAATATTATTATTTGTTTACCTATCTTTTCAAAAAAAATTGAATGTAAACAAATAGATCGATGCACTTGTACCTAGAAATCACTACATATTATACATTAAAATGATGCAGTCATTGTACATAATGTTGGAATTCTTTAGAATAACTAAGGTATATATGTACAAATAAAAATTTTCAAACCCATATCCATAAAACATATTCATGCATGCATCCATTAGATCATAAAATCACTTAAACTTGTAGATTACTCTTCTAGGTCGAAACAACTTTGCATAAATGTAAACATGAAACATAACATATTCAATAACACATTTGACACTAGGATTTTACATGGAAACCCAATTTGGGAAAAACCACCAGTAATATGCTACTCATTCTCACTATTCTAAAGTGATGCCCTATGAAAGGCAAGCCCTATTAAAGGTTACAATACACACTGTTAAATGTGACCTGGTTAGAGGATTTCAATCACCCTGTTAGGAGTGAGTCTTGTTAGAGGACTTTAGATCATTCACTTGGAATGTCACCCAGTTAAAGGATTTATAAATGACTTTTAGGTCAACCTTAATCTAAAGGATTTACCCTAGACTAGTACAATGATTAAAAATTAATAGTAAGGCTTGATCTGATAACAAATTACAACTCACTTGTAGATTAGAGATGTTTTTTTTAGTCCTCCATTCTTCTTAGCTTTCACACACTTCAACTCTAATAGATTGTTCACCGTTCAATCATTCATACTCTTAAACCTTCCTACTTTTCTTGCTAATATGAGTCTCTTTTGTTCAGTCATTGAATGAAGAAATACCTTAGACCTCTTGTATAACTTACATTCTTGAACATTGACCAACCTTGCTTCTGACTAGCCATCTCTATAAATAGAAAATTAAGATATTTTGTCATTCATCCTCTATCATCCATTTTATGGTTAGGTAGGATTAGGTAAGATTCAATGAATTTACCCATCTTTTCATTAGAGTCCCTTCTAGAAAATTCTTATTCAATCCTATTTGAATTTTCCTCAAAATGGTTTACCATGAATTTTATGGCACCAACTCATCATAGTTATCTTCCACATGCTTCACAAAATTCAAGAAAAAAAAAATAGCTGACTTAGATTTGTCAAATCTACGATTTAACATGAATATTGGCACTCAGTACCAATATGTTGTCACTCAGCTTCCAAATTTTTGTTTCACTCACCATCCACTAGATAACTCGGCAAACACTAAAGTTTACTAGTGCTCAGCATCAACTAAACTTTACTTGGCTTACACTATATCATTTGGCATACACTAAACATTCACTTTGCTTGGCTCCAACTAATTTTCTACTTAGCTTGTACTAACTTTGCTCAACACCTACGATCCACTTGATCAAGCTTGGCAGAATCAATTCTTCTTACTTGTCCTTCTAAACTTAATCATTGTATCCATCCACTACAACCTTAAGTAGATAATCAATGCACTATAACATCATTGTCTTAAGTAAGTCAACCTTTCCTCTAGGTGGTTTTGTTATCTCATTTGATCAAAACCTCCTCATAAATCAAATAAATGATACTACTCAAATCAAGTAAGAAATTGTCTTACCAGCAGGTAGCAGGTTTGACATCAGTGACAAATCAATGATTTAAAAAAAATCTCATACTTGTATCAATCTATTTTCAAGAATCTCCCTCTTTGGCATTGATGGAAAACCAATACCAAAAGGAAAATAATTCCTTGTATTGAAATCTCTCCCTCTATCAGTAGCTTTCATCTTTTGTATAGGATACAAAACTTTGTTCTGATCAACAAACAATTAACTCATCCTGATGACTCCCTCTTGATCACTTCCTCTTTCTAACATTCAGATATCTATCTTTGTCTATCATGTTCTTATATCTCCCTCAACACTATCTCCCTCTTACTAGGTAGATGTATGTCTTTTAATCATTTCTCCCTCTGTAGTTATCATCAGATACACTATCTCCTTCTAAGTAGATATTCCATGTTTCTTCCTTTGATTGGTAGTACACTATCTCCCTCTTTGACAAAAATGTCAAAGACTTGTCATCTCAACATGTAGATATGAACATTTTCAATTTCCCCCTCTATCACCTAGCTTGTGACTGATCTATAGCTCTAGCTCTTATATTACTTTAGGTAGCTCCTAAAGTAAGATCCACTGTATCAATGTGTAACATATGTAAATCATATTAGTTGATGTAGGGCACTTCTCATGCTTCTTAAATAGCCTTGGATAGGGGTATCACCCCCATTTCATCTCTTACATACTCATAAGCATCCTTATGTAATGCTTTTGTCAAGATATTAGCTATTTTCTCTTTTGTATTCACATAGTCCATCTTCACCTCTTTGTCTTGAACTAAACTCTCTCATGTAATGATACTCGATTGCAATGTGCTTGGTCTTTGTATGCATCATAGGGTTCTTTGATATATTTATAGCACTTGTATTATCACAATAAAGTATCACAGGTTTAATGATTTTCTCCTTCATACCTATTGGTGTTTTTCAACTATTAAGAAACAAAATACTTAATACCAAGATAATAAATATCACAATAACCTAAGGATCAACTACTTCCCATAAACAATTATATGTGCTTCATATCTAGACCCAATCTTCAACAAAATCAAGATAGATTTTCTATGTTTTAGGCTTTATAGAACCAAGGTGGGTACACATGAGGGATGGAAGATTTTCAATCTAATACTACATACATATTTAATTCATTCCATGACACTTTGCAAAAATACACATCCCTTAAAGAAGATTTGGTCACAATTCTTCTTAGATTTACAAATACTTCTGGCAATAGTAGCTAACTAAGACTCAAAGGTTAAATGCAAACAAGTGATGACCAGCTTTGACATTCTTTAAATAGTGAAGTAAAATTAATTTTTATTTTTAAGCAAATGCTTGTTCATGACTTCTCCATCTATAGACTAAATTAATAGATTAGTGCCTCATCCATTGGGATTCAGATTCCATCAATTTCTACACTAATTGACTGCATTACAATCAATACTATTAGAAATTCTCACTGAAAATCATTCTTACAGACATCCTTCCTATTACCATGGAAACCCTATCAACTTCACTAAAGAATTTACTTAATTCATTAAATTAAAGGCAATAGTGAATGTATTAATTTCCTTTGAAAATTGTATACAATTGAAACAAAACTTAGAATGACTCAAGATAAGACATCGAAATCCTATAAGATTTATGTATTCTCAAATATTTGTAGAGAAACGCAACATAAAGTTTACACCAAGAAACTAGATCAAACAAAACACAGTAAAAACTAAAATTATGCAATAACTCGGACCCTGTCTCCAACCCTAGAATCTCACTTATATAGGGTGAGATGCAATAAGCTTCAAGCATAGAGAACTGGAAACTATCCTTAGACAAAAGATATTTACATGTGTTACTATCATAAAGGGAAAAACTTTGTGTGAAAGAAAAACTTTACATCATAACATTCTTTTTGGTGGGCCTATTTTTTGTTACACTTTCAAATGCTACAAATTTCATGATTGGCTCTTTTACTATTTTGAATCCTCAAAATATGTAGCCATTGGGTTTGCTAATGATGTGTATGGATTTGATTCCTGCAAATTCACTTCAACTCAAGGATCTCCACTTGCATCATCATGTACTATTAAAAGAACAATTATTTCTAAATCCTCTTCTACCACATCATCAATTGGGACCACTGTGTTTTCCACTTGATCTGGTTGTTCTTATTTTTCTTCTTTTGAATGCACTAATGTATCATCTATTTGGTTCTCATCCTAGTCCACATCATCTTCTGTTATTTCCATTTTCTTTCAATGGAAAAAATCATCCATCCATTTGTTGAAGACTATATCATTAGGCCAAAAAAAGCTCAAAAATTTTCATTGCTTCTTAACCACCCAATCCCCTAATTTATTTATTTCAACAAATTATTCCCTGAGGGAATTATAAAATAGTTGCACTTTAACAAATCCTTCATTTTTCCTAGTCCATAGCAAATGTCCTTCTTCATTAATGACTTCATTTATTATTTGACACAATAAATCATTAAATTATTTTCCCCATTCTTATTTCTCTTTTATTATGTCAATCTTTTTGAGTGCCTGGGTAAAGAGATCAAATTTCTCACCTGAATATTTTGAGAGAAAAATTATTATTCTTTTTTGCACATCCACCCTCTTATTATCAAAATCAGATAGATTTCTAGTTATATCAAAAGTTTTTTCTATATGTTCAAAGATAAGCTAATAAATAAAATGCATAAGAGGGTGATATCCTTATCTCTTCCATCCCATTTACTCAAGATAGGTTTCAAAACCTCCTCATCACCTTTTATTTACCTCTACATATTTAATATGTTCACCAGTTGTTCATTGAATGCTAGCCAATCAATCTTATCTACTAGATATAAGATTATTTTTCTAAGTTTTTCTCCAGATTGATAATTTAGCTCATCTTGCAAGGCCCAAAGCTTATTCTTTTCTTCCTCAAACTCCTTAGTAGTATTATATTGTGGCCTTTGTGGTGTATCTATGATTTCATTGAGAGGAGTGGATTTAAAAGGTTCCACTGGTGGGCGAAGGTAGGTGATTCTTGGCCTAGTGGATTGTCCCATCACTTTATTCTCAAGTTCAATTCTTTTTTCAACTCCTTTATTGTATGCATCTAGAACCTTTTCATATGTGTATTGCAACTCCAACTTTTCTTTTTAATCTCATAGAGTTGTGGCTAAGGTAAAGAGGGCTGATCTAACACCCAAATGTGCAGCTTCTACACTAGTAGTTTCTTCAACTCTTTTCATAATTAGGTTGCCTATCAACCTAGTATCATCAAGCTGGGAAAAGCTAATCCTAGATCCTTTCCTTACTAACCAAATAACCAAGGTTTCTTAGTCTTTGATAAATTTAGCACCTTTTATTTATTTCTTCCCTTGATCCTCTATACTCAATCTATTTGCAACCGAATTAAAAACTAAAGCATCTACTATATCCCAATTGGGTAGCAAAAAAACACCAAATGTTTTTTACCATTTCTCTCCCCTCTTTAGAGGTCAGGTTCTTAAATTCCTGCATCATTTCTTCCTTGACCTAATTTTGGACATCTACCTCCTCCATTTTTGGATGCCTTATTTTTAGCTTATTGCATCTTTCTTCAAAATTTCCTATGTTTTTTCTCCATGCAAATTCATAGAAGGCTCTAATTTTGACAAAATTTTCATCAGAGATAAACTCATGAAAAGCTTGTTCCATTACAAGGTCCAACTCCCTTCCTTTTTAATCTATCATAGTTAATTCAAGGCTTGGCATTGGAGGTTCTTGAGGATTTCCCTCTTCTAACTCTACTTGACTGATGAATACTCCCCCTTGGGATCCCAACTGCTCCATCTACTCCCTAGTGAGATGTTCATCTCCAATTTGTAATGGGGATTGTGTAGGTGAATATTCCTCAATGTGAGGTGTTTGTTCCTTTATTATTTTCTACCTCTTAGGTGAGGGCTCATTAGGTCTTTCTTCAAGAACTACACTGGTTGATCCCATAATCTATTTTCCTTTGTCTATAGTGGTTCTTTCATTTTGGATCACATTATAGCCAAGTCTCTTCTAGACATCCAACTACCCTGATCCTATTGTAGGAGTGAATGCCAATCTCCTCATGACCTCTATGGCTTTTTCTAGAAAAGAATTGATAAAAAATAGTTTCTTTTCATTCATAACCTCCATGATTTCAGGAAAAGTAGTCATGAGTTTATTCAACTTGTCTGCCTCTATTTTTACATCAATAAGAGCCTTGTAATTATTATCAAAATAATGGATGAATTCCAAAACTCTAGAATAAACTCTCCATTTCTCTTTCTTGATCTCTTTCTCTTGCAAAGAGAACTCATTCCTTATTATATCCTAAGGGAATTAAGGTTCATGTTTTTTGGAACCAACTTTAGCCCTTAGTCTAAACATATCAAAAAATCCCTCAGTATCACAAAAATGGGAATGAGACATAGCTATCCTGTATTGTCTAGGAATTTATAAAAAAATAACCATCCACCTTTTGTAATTATGAAATGGTGGGCTACAATGCAAGTGCAAAAAATTGAACCTCTATTCCTTGTCACCAAATATGCCTCCTCCAATCCCCCTATTTGCCACAACATCTCAGCTATTCCCACCTTCAAAGGTACTTGGTAGGGCAATGAGGGATACCCTAGAATCCATAAACCCTAAAAACTATTGAAATAAATTATGGTATGATATCAGCCCAATTATGTGACACTTTCAAATCAAAAGGATTATCCATAGGTCTGATAAAATCCAACACTACCTTAGGGATTATAGGATTGTTTCTTAATAAGAGGTTTCTTGATCTAGAGGAAAAATATTGATCAAACCTAATAAAACTAGCTTTTTTTGTATCCCCAGTCATATCTACACTCATAGCTAGACTAGCAGAGCCTCCCCTTCATGACATTTGTTCAGAACCATCTCCTTCTCAAAATATGTAACTCCTTTTAACAAGAACATGTGCATTAATAATGAGTAGTGGCCAAAAGTATTTTCTACCTTGCTCTTGGAAATTCCAACTAACCCTATATGGATTTCTTCTACTATATATGATGCAAAAACAAAAATAATATCCACACCAAAAGAAGAAATCTGAGCCATCATATACATAAATTTTACTGGAATAAAACTCTATTCATCCTTGCCAAAAACCCTACAAAGAGTCATATATATTTCTAGGGTTGTAGAGGTGAAAAATTCCTTCTTAAATTGCTCTTTTGTAGACGTTGTGACCTATGAAAGATTCTCAATTAAGGCCAAATGTGCCCTCAATGCACCTTGCTTGACCTCATCCTTCTTTGATAAGTATTCCCTTTCTAGTCCTAGCAGGTCAATGGTTATATGGTAATCTAAAAATGGCTCCAAACCAAAGACCTTTCAAATTTCTTTAGAACTTATACTTATCAAGCACTCCCCATCTAATCTTCTCAATATCCTAGTTGTAGGGTCATAGTTTTGTGAAATGGCCATGAGTAGGTCATCACCCATGAATACACCAAGGACTACTAGTTTTCCCAAATCAAAATTCTAAATGTTTCCATGGGGAGAAAATAATTTCCTCTCTGAAAACCACTTCTTAAAAAGAAAATTCCTATATTTAGTAGTAGTAGCATCCCTAATCCAATTCCCTCTATCATATAAACCATCTACAATATTGAGCCTAGGGTTTATATAAAATAACTTTTTCATCCGGGCAAACTCATTTGTAGACTTAGGCAATAATTCAAGAAAATCATCATGTATATTTCTACTTGCATAACCTACTTGTCCTAAGAAACCCTTCTTTAGAGGCATGTTTACTAGTGAGAGAGAATACCAAAATTCTTCACTGTCTAATGGTTTTGAATACTTACTTGGCTAAATGTTTCTCTTTCATTGCAATTTTGTGACACACTATGAATACTAGAAATTCTTTTGCGCTCTAATCACACCAAGAACAATTTTTCAATGGCCTTGAGCTCTCTGAAAGTCTAAAATTTATTTGAGTAGAGAAGAAGTGGCAAAATCTTTGCAATATACTATGTTTCTAGTTCACATGGGGAGCCTTCAATCTTCATAAATGAATCATAAGGAGAAATAAGGTGGCATCACCTTCTATTTTTAAAACATGCCATTGATTCCAAAAAAAGTGATGATCCAGGACTAAAATCATGAGTGACTCACTTTCCACTTGCTAGGTTGGCAGTCAACCTAATTGAGTTTCTTCATGTAAGCCTTTCTCTCTAATACTGGTAATTTGAACTAGACTCATTGGCACTCACAGACATGTGTCACACTCTCGCTATGTCGCTATGCATAAACATCAAGCAACTCCTGCATGTGACATAGCAACCATCATTGATGCACTTCTGATCAGAAAATATACACTTTAAGAAACTTTTGGTGGGTCCTCCTATTTTCCCTTTGGTCATCATGTCATGTGTGCTAAAAATAGAACAAGTGTTTATAGCAACATGGTGCCTACCATAGATGTATCTTTGATTTGACAGCTCCAAACAACATGTGTCCTTCTCCTAAGTGTGAATCCATGTGGCATGTGACATGACATCATTTTGACATGTTGGCAAGGCATTTATAATAATTATCCTTTTGGCACTACTTTGTGAATTTAGGTTCCATTTTGTTTTGTTTTCACATGAAGGTGTTATGTCATTACTGATGAAGATCTCATATTTTCTGGTTGTGACATAACAACCACCATATTCTTTGAGGGAGTTTAGCAACATGAAATTCACACATTTCATTGTTGTTACTATATTTATTGCTCCTGACATTCCATAATGATCACACAACTCACTAATGATAAAAAACTTTATAGTGCCTGTCTTACATGTTAATCCCACCATTTTTTACTTTTACAGGAAGGTGCTATGTCATTACCGATAAAAATCATGAGTTTTCTAGTTGTGACATAATGACCACCATGATTCTACAGAAAATTGAAATGATGAAAAGAAAAATAGCACGTTATTATTTTTGTACCTTCTTTACTATGCCTAACATATCTAACAACCCATTATGTCGGCAAAGCTTATTTATGATAGACAAAATTTTGGCATTGTATCCACTTTTGGGACCACAATGTTTCACTTTTGTGGGAGGTCATCATGTCACTACTGGTGAAACCCTCCCATTTTTTGGTCGCAACATAGTGACTACCATTGATCTTGGAAGATCCAATGGTGCAAGAATTTTACCTTAAATCGTGCTTAAAAATTGAACTAGGGCCCACTCAGTCTCCATATCACATGTATTAAAAACCATGCAAATTCTTATAATGACTTGGCACCCACCATAGATTTTGAAGAGATCTGATGGTGCAAAATTTTTGGGGAACATATAGAACCAAAATAGAATTTCTTAAAAGGTTCCCAAAAATTATATACTATTTCAAAATAATTTTCCTGCTCGATTTTCAAAGGCAAAACATATGACACAAAGAGCTTTTTTAGGGCATAAAACTTATTCAAATTAGGGTTTTTCTTTAGGCAAACCAATTTTAATATGACCAAACCCTAATTTATACAAAAACTAGGAATTCATAGCAAATAATGTTTATGAAAACACAAGGCAAAAACATGACCAACAATGCCTTTGAGTAGTTATTTGATCCACACAATGTTTGTAAAATTTACTATAGCATAAACATATTCAACTTCAATGGTAGATTGACGTATGTAGTTTTGTTTCTTGCTAGTCAATGTAACCAACCTTTTTCCTAAGAAAAATGCTCCTCCACTAGTGCTCTTTCTATCATCAATATTTGTAGCCTGATAAACATCAATATACACTCTCAACACAAACTTCTCATTTTTTTGATAGTATAGACCATAGTCTTCTATTCCTTTTAGATATCTCATTATTCTCTTGAAAACCATCAAAAGATTCTCCCTAGGATTAGCAGAGAATCTTGCAACTATCCCAATAGATAATGCAATATCAAGTCATCTATGCACTATATATTGCAATTTTCCAATCATAGACTTGTACAATGTTTGATTCACTTCAACTAAATCATCATTCTTTGACAATCTATGTCATGTCACCATAGGTGTGCTTACTAGCTTGGAATCTTCCAATCCAAAAAAAATCAATATCTCCTTTACATTCTTAGACTAGGTGATGTAGATACCATATTTCATCTGATGTACTTGCAAACCCACAAAGAACTTAGTGTCTCCAAACATAGACATATCAAATTATTTCTCCATTTCATTTTCAAAATCTTTACATAATGTATCTTGACCACCAAATATGATACCATCAAAAAAATTTCAAATAGTAAATTACATTTTCCTTTTTTTGTCTTCAAGTACTAATTGTTATTATCATCAATCCCCTCAAATCCAATTTTCACAAGATAATTATGAAGCCTTTCATACCATGCTCATGGTGCTTGCTTCAAACCATATAAATATTTGCGTAGTCTACATACCATGTTTTTGTTGTTAGCATCAACAAATCCTTTTAGCTGTCTATATAGACCTCTTCTTCCAATACATCATTCAAAAATTCAAATTTAATATCCATTTGATAAACTTTGAACCTTTGTATGCAGAGTAAGCAAGAAAAGTTCTTACTCCTTCCAATCTTGCAACAAGGGCGAAAGTTTCTCCATAGTCTATCCCTTATTCTTATGCATACCACTTGAAAACTAATCTTTCCTTATTCCTTGTAACTTCACCATTCTCATCTAACTTGTTTCTATACGCCCACTTGGAGCCAATCACATTTTTATGTTCAGGTCTAGGAACTAAAGTCCATGTATTATTCTTCTCAATCTCTTCAATATATTCTTTCATGGCTTTACTATAGTCCTCATCTTCTAAGGCATCTTTCACTATTTTAGGTTTATTCATGCTAAGTATACATTTATCACCTCTTAGCTTGTTTCTTGTCATTGTTCTTGCACGTTTATCTCCAATAACATGTGCAATAGGGTGATGTCTTTTGACATACTTTAACAATCTTGGTTCTGATCTATTTTCTGTTAGTCTCAAAATGGTTTTTGACACTTTAGTGCCAACACATTTAATCACTTTCTACATTGGAGCCAAGTACACCATGTATATCAAGCCACAACATGAGCCAAGTCAGGGAAGCCTTCAAATGCCAAGTGATCTTTAGGTGTCGAGAAGTCTTCAGGTGCTGAGTGAAGATTAGGTGCCGAGCATGATACAAGTGCTAACTAACATTTGAGTGCCAAGTCATAAACAATGCCGAGCAATATAGAAATACAACAAGTGCTGAGTAAGCTAGTTTAATATAAGTGTCAAGCATCAGAGATCAGTAAGTGTCGAGCAACACAGAATGCATATATGAGTTTGTAACATTACAAATTTAGATGTAAATCATTTTTATGGCCGACATATGATGAATCTCAAAGGATTAAAAGATAAGATCAAATCCTTTGTATTTTCCATGCAATCAACATGCAGCCAATAAGAAAAATGGAGAAGGAATGCAGCCAATTATAAATGTGCAAGGAATAAGCAGGAAATAGAGATTCAATATGGATCATAGATCCATACCTAACCCTAAGTCTTTGAATGTCTTTATAAGGAAGACAAAATCACATTGAACCCTATGGTGGATGGATGAGGGTGTGCAAGGAAAAAAATTCTTAGAGTGAAGAGTATCAGATCACAGAGGATCAAGATCAAAAAAAGTAGATCAAGTGCCTGTATTCAACAATTGAAGGATTGTAAGTTATCAGGTTTATTATACCTAATACTCTCTAGCAATTGTATTAGAAAGAAAATCCTATGGTAATAGGTTAGCTTAGCAGCTATTTTGTAAATCCTAGAAATAGGTTACAAAATCCTTTAGCAAGGTAACACTTCTTGTAAAGTGTTTGAAATCCTTTAACCAGGTCACTACTGATATAGTGTAAAGCTTTTAACAAGGCAAGCCTTTAACAGGAGAGACCATCAGAAGTGGTTAAACCTTATTCTTGCAATAATTTTTGTGGGTATCATCCCCACCCCAATTTTACCTTCTTATTCCTGGAGGGTTTCTAGGTTACCAAAATCTCAAGTGTTATGTGATGATGTTTATGTGTTTTTCATAATTGTTTGATATGTTTATATGCATGCAATTTACTTTCAGTTAAGAAAAAGTTTTAATGGTCAAAGCACAGTACTTTTGATTCACACACCCTCCCTCCCCCTCTCAGAAGCATTATTCATATGTGAATATTCCAACAATTGGTATCAGAGCAGATAGATTCTCACAAGAAGAAGTCTAACAACTTAGAGAAAAAGATCTAAAGATGGAAGTCTTCAAACTTGGGAAGATTAATTACAATCAAGTGATTGATATGCATTTGGCTCTACACAAAGTAGAGGAAGCAAGGGAGGAATTAAAAAAATCCTTGAAGAGAAGGAAGGATATAGCTATAGCTGAAAATGATATAAATTATAAAGAGATTGATACCACAAAACTATGTACCAATGGAGATACTAAAGAGTTTGATGCAGCAATAGCAAAACTGATGGAGAAAAAAAAAGATCAAACAGATGAGATAAGATCTCTCAAGATGGAACATGAATCTAAGGCCATAATGTTATGTGAAATCACTAATAAAAAGAAAAGAGTAGTTGAGGATAAAGTCATTGAAATGTCCCTTTACTGATTTTATATGATATTTCATGCCTCTAATCAAATTTTCAAAATTGAACAACTAATATCACAAAGATCCACCAAATTTCTCAAGAAACCCCAAATTGGGTATGCCAAAAATAGAGCCAAAAGCTTCACAGCTTCACCTATTACTAATAAATCTGAAAATGGAAATTTTTACAAAAATTTGAGCAGAATAAAAGCCTATAAAATGAAATTTCCAGATTTATATAACATGCACACAATAGCTCTCAAACGGAGGACAAAAACAATGCTCATCGAGCTCCCGAAAATAGCACAAAATAGCTCAAAATCACCACAAAAACTTAATAATCTATCAATGAAGTATAATCATATCCAAATACATATTTTAAGCTCTATTTTAAAATTTAAAGTTTTTATATACAGCAGCAACCCAAACTGATATGAAATACTCAACCCAAAACACCAAACTCTTACAAAAAATACACCTGAAAACTCACAAATCTGCACTGTTCAGCACAAAGGCAAACTCTGCATAAGCATGCACATGGAATGGCTTCAAAGTCCCATCCTTAGCCTTCCTAGAAACCTAAAAACTCCCATTCTTGGGTCTCCCTAGAAACCTGCAAACTCTCATTCTTGGGTCTCCTTCTCCACAAGTTTGGCAGCCTCTGAAAAATAACAAAGAAATGAGCAAAAAATCAAGTTCTGGAATGAGCCCAAAATGCATCCAAACCTCTTAAAAGAGGGCATAACCCTAACTCACGTCCAAGAGGGGTTAATAAAACATATTTTAATAATAATTTTTATTTATTATTCCATTCGATTCCAAAGATTATCCCCTTTTGCTGAAACTTCACCTTTTTGGGCCTGCCTGCCTTAGCAAAGATTATTATTTTTAATTATTTGAAAAGGGGACATGACAAGTCCTCCCCTCCCAAATATTGCTTTTCCTCAAGCAATGGCTGAACAATAAACCAATCAATCCACTTGGATCCCAAATGTAGTCATGAACTATACTACTACCAATTAACACAGGCTCCTGCAATATCCTCTGCAATATGACCAAGAGGAATCCATAATCAAACTGACAATTACAACTCAACCAAACTCCAAAATCACCACTACCACAGTCAGGAACCCATGAGACACAAACTCTTAGAACATCAAAACCCAAGCAAAGTGGACAAATCAAACTACCAACACAGTAAATACCATCAACGCATCCCACTGGCCTATACGGAATGTACAATCCAACTCTGAAACAATGGTGAATGCTCTCAAATGAAACTATACCAAGTATGGATAATCCACACACTGTACAACTCTTGCAATCAACACAACTCTGCAAATCATCGGCCACTATCTCATAACCATAACTCCCATGCACTGCTGATGGCGAAAAGACATTACAAGATAAAGAGTAAGAAATGGAACCCAAACCAAATTTGTCTGCCATTAACTCCTCAAAATAAGGATCAAATGCTAACTGATGTACATACCCTACAATATAATGTTGATTAAAAAAACCAACCTCAGTTAACAGCTCACCATGAATAAGTGATACAACCCACTGTGACTGATCACTAGCTAAGTCAGGAGATGTCATAGCCAAAGGAGTAGAATCAATAACAACACCCACTGAAGCATCACTCCCAAACTCCTACTCTAAGTCATATATTATCAAGCTATCAACTGCAAAACCTATCACCATGTCATGCCCATCACAGCTCTCATCTTGAGGCATCAAACTGTCCCATAACTGATGATAAGCACTAGGAACCAAAGTACATCTCTGTATCATCATCTCATCAACATGGTCATCAAAGGTAAATTGATGAGCGTACCTCACAGTGTAATGCTGATAGAATGTGCCAATCTCAGTCAGTGGCTCAGACTGTAATCTAGATGAAACTAACTGCAATTGATCATTAACCATGTTGGAATTGACTACTACCTCTGAAGATATCACCAAGGGAGTAGTATTACTAGTAGGAACCATGCCAACTGCTGACTCAACAACATCACACATGATTTTTGATACATCTCTAGTCTCTGTGCCATCAGTACTAGAGGCCACCACCATGTTAGGCATACAACAATCTGCTACAACACCCAACTCAATTGAACCTAACTCTAGTGTGAATGAACCTGATATGCCAATGTTAGTATCAAGGATGGATGCATCCCCATCTCCACTGTCTCTGACAATCTCGGCCATGGACATCCTCGGATCACCAAACACCATAGCTTGTGACTATATAGAATTAGGTAAAGACTGTAGTTTCTCTAACTCCATGGTCACCTTAGCCAAATGAAACTGTGACTCCATGAAAGCCAACTGTGTACTCTCAAGAATCTCAGAAGTCACCTCAAGCTACTGAGTAAACTCACTCACCTCATCTTCCTTGGCCAATAATGCATCGTATGATGTACTGCCCCACTCCATAAGATAATCTCTATCGGCTACCAACTGCATATAATCGTATCTCAAAATTTGGATAGCCTCCCATAAAGAGTGGAACTCTATCAAGGAAAGATAACTGCCTTCCTGCTCATCACTAGTAGGAGAACCCCATCCATAAACTGCTAACAACTGATGAGCAGCATCGAAATGCTGGCAAGTGATAGCAATGTCTTGGTCACTAACTCTCAACTAATTAGACACATGATGACACTAGCTTGACTGTCTCCTACAAACCTCCTCTGATGCACTATCTAAAGGAGTATCCTCAAAGTTACTAGTCTCTAGAGTATTACCATCCATGTCTTGTGAATCAACTCTAAAGCTCATATCAACATATAGAGTATCAAAAACTATAGCACTGCAATCCAACTCCTCTGTACCCAAGGAAACTAAGTCTTCACAACTGCCCACTGCATCCTCCTGCATATCATCAATGCCAATATGATCTTGGGACTCATCTGTACACACTACCAAATATGAAAGATCATCAACACATTCCAACAAGTATGGTCAACTAGATATATGAACAAAGCCCAACACCAATGTATAAAAATTAATACCAACATCGGATAAGCTCCTAGCACAAGAAAAGACAACACTGTGCAATCTGCTAATCAAATCCATGATAGCACCCAAACAATCATTGCTACCAAAAAGTGTTAAAGATTTCCAGTCAACTGAATCCCAAATGCCAATATAAAAATCTTGAGTCCATATACGTAAACTATAATCAGCTGGTAACTCAAGAAAACTCCTCACCTGAGTAATATGACTAATACCAACTAACTCCACATACCTGTCATGATGAGATAATGAAGTCAAAATATTGTCTTTGTTCACTTTCAGCTGGCTAGACAAATCATGTGAAGTACTACTAGTCTCAACCTCATGTGTCGAAGCATCTAACTGTGCCTGATACTCTCTCTCAGAAAAGTCATGAATGCTCAATGTCTGCTCATCTCTACCAGGTATCTCACCATCATGCACAACAACATCCTCATAATCATCATCCTTGAGGTCAAATCTATCTATCACTCTTTGACTAAAATCATGAAATGTAGTTACCTGATCATGACCTTGAGTAGTCATTCCATGATACCACCAATCATAGGCTGCATCTTCCAAGTGTAGACTTGCAATTTGAATAGCATCACTCTCCTTCATGGGGTTAAGTGTGAAGAAGGTCTATAATTTTTGTAGCCATGCTCTAGCTGAAATTTTATTTGTTCCATCAAAAGTAGGTGCTATAAACTTGCTTATTTTATTTTTGAGCTCTCTTCCACTTATGTCATGCTCCCTTCTGTACTCTTTCTTGGGCATCAAAGTGTTCATCATATCCACATATTCTCTAAAAGGAACTAAACTATGAAAGTCATCATCTAAACCATTGTAAGTAGCTCTTAATGCAATCAAGTTACCTGTAACCTCTTCCATGGGATTAAGGGCTAGATTTGGCACCGGTGGCTCATCTGCATGCAGAAAAATAGTTTTTATTGATTGAGAGGGTGTGAGTTTTAGATTTCTTGACTCCTCTGAAGTGCTCCCTTTCTCATTAATAGATGCAACTCCTTGAAATTTTTCTGTCAATATTCGCAAAGCCTCTCTAGTTTCTGCCAAACTATCCACTGTTTGCTTTTGAGTATTTTGGATGTCTTGGAAGAATTTCTTTGCCATCTCATCTAGATTAGCCATACTTTTTCCTTCCTTGGGTTTTATACTTTTACTTTCAACTGGAGGTTTGATCAAAATTTCTTTATTCTTTTCTCGCTGTAAATATCTCTTTTCTCTTTCACTTAGTTGCATGCAACCATAAATTTTGACATGTAGCTGATTAGAAGCAACATGCAACCACCAAATTCACCAAGAACTAACATGCAAATGATTAGAAGTAGAATGCAACCATAAATTTTGACATCTAGCTGATTGGAAGCAACATGCAACCATAAATTATGACATGCAAGATTTGGGTAGTTATCAAAATTGACATGCAAGATTTGGGTAGTTATCAAAATTGACATGCAAGATCTGGGTAGTTGTCAAAATTGACATGCAAGATCTGGGTAGTTGTCAAAACTGACATGCAAGATCTGGGTAGTTGTCAAAACTGACATGCAAACTTCTACAAACCCTCAGGCTGGAAAGATCATGGATTTGATACCACTAAAATGTCCCTTTACTTATTTTATATGATATTTCATGCCTCTAATCAGATTTTCAAAATAAAACAACTAATATCACAAAGATCCACCAAATTTCTCAAGAAACCCCAAATCGAGTATGCCGAAAATAGTGCCAAAAGCTTCACAGCTTCACCTATTATTAATAAATCTGAAAGTGGAAATTTTTAAAGAAATTTGAGCAGAATAATATCCTATAAAATGACATTTCTAGATCTATATAACATGCACACAATAGCTCTCAAACGGAGGACAAAAACAATGCTCATCGAGCTCCCAGAAATAGCACAAAATAGCCTGGAATCAACACAAAAACTTAAAATATATATCATAGAAGTATAATCATATCCAAATACATATTTTCAGCTCTATTTTAACATTTAAAGTTCTGATATACAGCAGCAACCCAAACTGATATGAAATACTCAACCCAAAACACCAAACTCTTACAAAAAAATATACCTGAAAACTCACAAATTTGCACTGTTCAGCACAAAGGCAAACTCTGCATGAGCATGCACATGGAACAGCTTCAAACTCCCATCCTTAACCTTCCTAGAAACTTGAAAATTCCCATTCTTGGGTCTCCCTGGAAACCTGCAAACTCCCATTCTTGGGTCTCCTTCTCCACAGGTTTGGCAGCCTCTGAAGAATAACAAAGAAATGAGCAAAAAATCAAGTTCTGGAATGAGCCCAGAATGCCTCCAAACTCCTTAAAAGAGGGCATAACCCTAACTCACATCCAAGAGGGGTGATAGGACTATCATATCCTAAATAAATGAGTATATAGAATAAATGGGAGAAAATTTTGATTCTCTGATGACAAGCTATTTTGAGGATTTCAAGAAATCCATGAAGCAAAGGGTGAGAATACTAGTTTCCTTAGTAGAAAAACATATTAATTATATATGTTTTTTAGTTGATATTGACTTCACCTACATACAAGCTATAATTCAAAGGGTAAGATGGATAAGGCCATTTGGTTATGAAATCAACATTGATGAAGCATCTGCAGCAATAACTGCATTGTTGGCAGAAGAAATAGATAAGAGTGCCCCACATTTTGGCACTTATGATGTTGTAAGATCAAAAATAAATATCGAATTAAAAACTACCTCCACATTGAAAAAGAAAGATAAATTGATGAAGAAAATTAAGAAGCAATTTGGTGAAGGGTAGAGACTTAAGCTGAAGACAATGATGATGAAAATGATGATGAAGAGGATGAACAAGAGCAAGGCCCTATGGAACTAACTCAAGGCCTAGGTGAGGACAAGGAGGAAGGTGTTGAGGAAGAAGAAACCAAAGAAGCACTGACCTATGCTGAGCCAAAGAAAAGAAAGGCAAAAGATCAGCCTCTAACTCAGCCCAAACCAAAGAAAGTTGCCATGCCATCACCCCAAAAGCCAACAACTAGAGCTACAACAAGGGCCTCTACTCAAAAAGCTAAAGAGAAAGAAACAAAGAAGAAACCAATCAAGAAGACACAGGATGAGCCTAGGAAAAGAAGAAGATATGTAGCTCAACTTGATACTGATGAACAAGATCAATCTGAAAAGGTAAGTCATTCTTAAGTTGATATATTATGTTAAAATATTGGAAATGGAGATTTAAACAATATAAATAAAGTTTATTTCAATAAGTTCACTAAAGAAGAACATAATAGAATAGAGGAATCAATTTATGGAATGATGGCATAGTTCAAGTACACCCCTCTTGAACTAGATGGACAATTGCTAGATGAACTGTCAAAAATTGTAGAAGACAGATGGCATTTTTGTTTAAAAATGGAAAAGGAGATGAGAGAAACAACCCTAGCAAATATACTACCTGATTTGACTAAGGAGCAAATAGAAAAAGCAGTCAAAAGGCACAATGCTAGGTTTACACCTAAATATAGGGCATTCTTCATTATCCAAAACAAAATGGAAGAGATTGTACAAAGAACAACCAAATCATGGAAGAACTTATACAAAAGGATTGAAGATTTTCTTGAAGAAGAATACAAGGAAGAAGCTTCTACTCTACCAGAAGAAAGAAGAAAAAGGAAAGAAGAGAAGATAGAAGTAGAGCAAGGTAGAGAAGATGAGAAGAAGGAAGAAGAAAAGAAAGAAATAGAGGAGGAGACACAAAAGAAAGATGAAATGGAAATAGCTGAGGAAAAATAGCAACAAGATCAGAGTGTGCAAGACACACAATTGCCACCACCTAGCCCTCCGCATGTACCCATCACAACTATAGAAATAATAATTGTAGAGGATGTTCTTGACAGTTCTTCTCAAAACATCAATCCATTAACTGCATAGGATCTCAAAAGAATCCTTGACCAATCTACACAACAAGCAAGATTATGTGCAAATCCAGTATTGGTCCGTATGGATGAATTGCAGAAACAAGTAGAAAACACAATTAGAGATAAGGTGAATCCACAAAAACCACCTTCCAACATCTCTATAGCTACTAGTGGTCAACTTCAAATGTCAACAGTTGTTTCAACAGGCATAGTTGACACCATAGTTTAGAAGTCGAGTACAGCAGTAGACAAAGAAATAGAATAAATAGGACAGGCTATTACATATGATCCTACAGCACAAACTCAAGGTGCAATTCCTACAATTACAATAATTGATCAAGGTAGAAAGCAGGAGGAGAAAATAGAAGAAACCCCTAAAGAGTAGGAGGCAATACAAACATTGATAAATTTGCCTACCTCAAGGACTCCTTCACAAAATCCTTTACAAATATCAGCACCAGGATCAAGCTCTACAAATATTGCAAGGGTACTTCACTATGGAGACCCTGAACTAGATGAAGAGATAGTCATACCGAGTTATGACTCAAAAAAAATTAACATTGATCAAATCAATAAGGTGCAGGAAGCACTAAATAGAAGAAAGAGGCAAGAGATACTCAGAAAGGAGTATCAACAAAAGCAAACAATGCATGAAATTAAAGATATATTTATGGAAGCTTTTAGTATTCAGTCACTAGATGAGTCAAACCATATCATGGAACAATTATCAGATATTTTTGAATAGGTGACAAATGCAGACCTAGAGACAAATGCAAAACTCATGGAATGGTCTGAAAGAAAATTTCAAGGAAAGGTTAATGAGAAAATATCCAGTGAAATAGCACTTTCTCAGATTGAATTGGCAAAGGTCATAGACAAAGTCAAAAAGGTACTTGAGAATATATTCTCTTTATACAAAAAGTTGTGTGACGTTTTATATTTCACACAAGAGACCAGCCAAAAGATAATGAACCTGGAGAGAAATTTGAATATTTCTAGCATGCAGCTACCTAAAGATCCAACTCAAAGTGCGAAGCATTTTACTCAAATGCTTCACACTCAGAAAGAGATAGCTATGTTAACAGCAAAAGAGGCCACCATCAAGGCCAAACTATTACAGCTCCAATCTTCTATAACCCCACATTTGGAAATCCTCCATAAAGAACAAGTCTATGCTGAAACTGTTGCCAAGAAAGACCCTAATCTTTCTACTTTAGAAGGACTTATACACCTTGTTGCAGAGACTACCCTCAAGCATAAATTATTGGAAATTGCTTTGCATAATTGGGATGCAGCTCTTAGGATGATTATGGAGGTAAATAGCACATTTTTTGCAAAACATGGTCTTAACCCTTAAAACCCTCTAACATAAGTGTCAAAAAGGGGGAGATAATAAAAAATGGGGGAGACAAGATAAAAAGGCAGAGCATGATATACAACATCAAAATTTTGGTTACCAGTGTAGCACTAATAATGGTACAATTAACTCACAGAGAGTTACAATACTTTTGAGGTATATATATTGTACATTACAAATTTTAATTAAGGTTTTAAAAATCTCTATATATACCAAGTAGATTAGTACAGGTACTCATAAGGTTAGTTAAGTGTTTTTGTCACTCATGTCAAAGGGGGAGATTGTTAGTCTCAAAATGGTTTTTGACACTTGAGTGCCAACACACTTAATCACTTTCTACATTGTAGCCGAGTACACCATGTATGCCAAGCCACAACATGAGCCGAGTTAGGGAAGCCTTCAAATGTCGAGTGATCTTTAGGTGCCGAGCAGTCTTTAGGTGCCAAGTGAAGATCAGGTGTCGAGCATGATACAAGTGTTGAGTGACATTTGAGTTTCGAGTCATAGACAATGCCGAGAAATATAGAAATACAACAAGTGCCAAGTAAGCAAGTTTAATATAAGTGTCGAGCATCAGAGATCAGTAAGTGTCAAGCAACACAAAATGCACATATGAGTTTGTAACATTACAAATTCATATGTAAATCATTTTTATGGCCAACATATGATGAATCTTGAAGGATCAAAAGATAAGATCAAATCTTTTGTATTTTCCATGCAATCAACATGCAACCAATAAGAAAATGGAGACGGCATGCAGCCAATTGTAAATGTGCAAGGAATAAGCGAGAAATAGAGATTCAATATGGATCATAGATCCATACCTAACCCTAAGTCTTCAAATTTCTTTATAAGGAAGACAAAATCACATTGAACCCTATGGTGGATGGACCAAGGTGTGCAAGGAAAACTAATTCTTAGAGTGAAGAGTAACAGATCACAGAGGATCAAGATCAAAAAAAGTAGATCAAGTGCCTATATTCAGCAATCGAAGGATTGTAAGTTATCAGGTTTATTATACCTAATACTCTCCAACAATTGTATTATAAAGAAAATCCTATGGTAATAGGTTAGTTTAGCAGCTATTTTGTAAATCCTATAAATAGGTGACACAATCCTTTAGCAGGGTAACACTTCTTGTAAAGTGTTTGAAATCCTTTAACCAAGTCACTACTGATATAGTGTAAAGCTTTTAACAAGGCAGGCCTTTAACAGGGCAAACCATCAGAAGTGGTTAAACCTTATTGCTACAGTAATTTTTGTGGGTATCATCCCCACCCCAGTTTTACCTTCTTATTCCTAGAGGGTTTCTGGGTTACCAAAATCTCAAGTGTTATGTGGTGATGTTTATGTGTTTTTCATAACTATTTGATATGTTTATATGCATGCAATTTACTTTTAGTTAAGAAAAATTTTTAATGGTCAAAGCATAGTACTTCTGATTCACCCCCCCCCCCCCCCCCCCTCTCAGAAGCATTATCCCTATGTGAATATTCCTACATTTTCTTCATTAGATCTATTAACTTCTGAATCACTGTGTACTTCTTTATCAAGTAATTCAACATTTCTTTCATGTACACTAATCTCAAAATTAGAATGTGTCTCAGCTTCATTCTGCAACTCAGAACCTGACTATAGCTTGGGTCTTGAATGCAACTCGGCATTCATTGTATGTGACTCGACAGTCACTGACACTTGTTTTGGATTTGTAACTTAATTTATAGAATCTTCATCACCAATTATACCTTCATAAAAGTATACAAAAGATTTTTATTCGTCTGGTTCCTTCATAGATTTAGCCTCATGTACTTCTATATATTCATCAAATTTCACATTTTCACTTTCCACAACTTTTTAAGAGTTAGCATTTAAACTCTTATAAGCTTTACTTCTTGTGGAATAGACAAGAAATATACCTTCTTCACTTTTTACATCTAATTTAGCATTTCAAACATCTTTGAGAATATAACACTTGCTTCCAAATACCTTAAAATATTTTACATTGGGTGAGTATCCATACCATAGTTCAAAAGGTGTTGAATGAGTACCTTTCTTGACTTTTAAATAGTTCAAGGTATAGAAAGATTTACTTACAGCCTCTCTCCAATATTTCAAATCAATATTCTTATCCATCATTAGTGTCCAAGCATAGTCCATTACAGATCTATTTATCCTTTCAGCAATTCCATTTTGTGGAGGGGTCCTAGGTGCAAGATCTTTGTCTTTCGATTCCTCTTTCATTACCAAAAATATCAAACTCATTTGATGTAAATTATCCTCCTCTATCAAATCTCAAACATTTCAAGGTTTTGCCTATTTCCTTCTTAACTCTTGCGAAGTACCACTTAAACATTTGGAAAGTATCAGATTTTTGTTTCAAAAGCCTAACAATCATCATTCTAGAATAATAATAAACAAATAGCATAATGTACTTATCACCTTTGTGGCTTTTTGTTAGGTGTTCATTTTGCATGAGTTCAACGGCAGGAATCCATTGCATAATTCCTCTCTTGAAAAGAAAATATTTTTTAAGGATCCACTCCAAGGTTCATTATTTGTCTTGCGACATACCAAAATCCACTCAGTAGAAAATAAATTTGAATGTTCACGAGGAGACCTTTTCTGGTTCTAAAACTCTTTTATCTCAAAATAGAAGTAAATCTATTCGTAGTCTCAAAATATCACAGCAAAAGAACAATATTTTTCTATTTTTCAATGAATGTAACTCTAACAATGCAACTACTATGAGGTCCTATTCTAACAAGGGGTTAGCAAAGCAAATAACAAAATTGAAAGAAAATAACGTGAAATCAAATGACTTGAAATTTAAATTCCTAAACAGACATAAGCTACAAAACACAACACACTACAAGTTAAACCTTTGAAGAAATTGGTAGGAAACTAATGAAAATAGGAGCAGTGCTTCCTAGAATCCACTGATGCAATCGTCAGTGAGAATCTTTAATAAATCGAATGATGTTTCACTCTTCATCAAATTGCAAGGACATGGAAAGTGTGCTCATGCGAGATGAAAAGCTATGCAAACACAATCAAGTGATCTCTTCTCAAGCTCATTATATCAACAAAATTTGTATATCTATAGTAAACACTAGAACTAAAAGATTGCACAACCAGAAACAAAACAATAAACCTTTAGCTCAATCACAATCTCATGAATAAAATCCACAAAACAATGACACATTTAAGCAAGAATAACTACACTCCAAATGCAAGCACCAAAAGCATAATTTTATTACATCATAACAGTGGCCCTTGTTACATTTTACAAGGGGGTATTTATAAGAAATTGTCTCCTCAATTTGTGTTGAGAGTGAGAGATATCTTGATGCAATAAAATGATTTCTAAAACATTAAAATAAACTAAAAATATACAAACTATCAATCTAACTGGTGCTTAGAGGGACTACATCCATATTTTATTCGTTAATTGGATGCATGAGCCCTTTACATGTCTAAAACAATGAAAGCATGAGAGAGAAAGTAGGAGGAAGCCATCAGTTGAAGTAGAAGTGCGTGGAGGTGCCAAAAATAGAAGCTAGCCCTTCACTAGGCATGTGTCAGCGTTAACTTGCCATCAAAACATGTTCCTAAAGCATGAAAAGTGCTATTTTTGGAACTGGAAGTCAACTGTCAGTGCACCTCTAAATTGTAGAGTTGCGGACCTTGACTGGGTCAAAATCTCAAAATTTTACTAAGAGTCAAAATTGAAATTCTGGCATTTGGGTTTTATTCATCTTTATCCCAAAACTATGTTCGGATGTTTGCCCTTGAATTTCTCTATCATCTCAGTAATCCTAGTAGCATCCCAAAGATCTAAAGCCTCATACTTGTCCTTGACCTTCTGTCTGCAGTTGTCCACCTCAATTCGAGTCTCTGCAAAATCTTTGAGTTTGGTGTCCAACTCTAACAGTGCTTCCTCTATCTTGAAGGCTTGTCTGATGTCTTTATCACTGGATGCTTCCTCTAAAGTCTTCTTGAAATTTTCAATAAATACCTACACTGGCAACAACTTCTCTTGTTCTTCATCTTTAAAAATGTCCAAGCATGCATCACTGTACAACTTTTTTGCTTCCAAAATTCACTCTTGCGCTTGGTCCTTGGGCCTATGTATCTCATCATGCAATGTTTTCATCACTTTATTTTCATCAACAATCTTCTCTATCCAATCATCTATCATGTCTAATTCTTCTCCAATATATATATCAATTAGAATGTGATACCTTTTCCCTTTTATGGCTTGTAGAGTTTGCAAATCTTTGCTCCATGCCCATACCTCATCCACGATACTAAAGTCCTACCTCAAAATTGCCATGATATTATCCACATTCTCTTGCATAGCATGCAACAACTTCAAACTTCCTGTAATTATAGTGACACCTTTATATTCAAGGTTGTCCTGCCATTCCTAACAAGCTTTCAAAAATGGATTGAGTCATACACCTTCCCCTTCTCTAAGAATTGTATTCAAATTCTCCTCGAGGTGTTCGAGATCAAGAAAACCAATAACTTTGGCTAGATATCCCTTTAGGATGTCAACTTTCTTACGAAGTGTTCTGATTTCAATCTCATCCTGTTCCATTTTCCTGAGAACCTCTTTGACTCCCATAGTCATCATCTACCAGGATGTATCCTATGTAGGCTTTCCCAACATAATATCTTTCACTTCATAGTCCTCGAGACTAATAGCTTCTACATATATACCTTGTAAAGGATGAGCCACTTGTGCAAATAAGTCTTGGTTTCATATAGAACTGATGAACACAAATGGCATTGCATCATGTAATAAAGACTCAGGCTTGTTTAAAATCTCTACAATATCACAAATGTCATCCTCTAAAGCATGGAACTAATGCTTGGCACTTCTCATCATTTCTTTGTAAAACCATTTTGGGATGTGCCTCTCTACAACCTTGGCTCTAGATGATGAAGGGATGTGTTCAACTACCTCCCTCCCTTTATTACTCTTGCGCAAAGTCTCCTATTGTGAGGACTCTTCTTCTATAGTCTCAATCTTTGTAGATCCTATAGTTTTATCCTCAACTTCTTGAGAAGGTTGTTGTACACATTCTACTATATGTGCCTCTTTTGATGGATCATCAATAACCCTTGGTTCTAGTTGCTCTTGTAATGATGGTTCCTTTTGAACATGTTCCTCTTTTGAACTTGGAGGTGGAGGAGTAACTGAACCCTTATCTACCATTGTGACATGTGGTGGAGATGGAGGAATGAGATGAGGACCTTGTGTTTCTGGTGGCATCTATGTCTAGTCTTGTTGTTTAAGTTCACCTCTAGGGGTGTCTCTGATCTTATCTCCAACTAACTCTGTACCCATAGGCATGAAATCAAAATCTAGGATGGAGAGAACATGTTCACCTTACTCCCTTTTTTCATTCACCCATTGCTGCACTTCATCTTCTAAAGAAGAGAGTTCTATAGGTTCTTCTTAGGTGGGCGGCAAGGTACTAGTGGCAATCTTCCTTTTCTCCAATTTTGTGGCTTTTGCAAACTTAGTTCTCCTTCATAAGGGTATGTGTTCTTCCTCCTCATCTGATTTTTTTTCTTCCTCATATGATTCTTCCTTTGGAATGGTCTTAGGAATAGATGGATTAGGCACTATCTTTTATGGACTCTTTGCCTCTTGTTCGTTCTAACCTTGATCCTCTCTTTTTTCTATGAAACAATAGGAGAAGCAAGCTCTCCATACATTGAAGGAATGAGGTCTCTAGAATTTCTCCCTCTTCTCTTTGACTTGAAAAAATAGGAGGCAATGGAAATTCAACCTAGATATGAGAAGCTCCACCATCCTGGGGCTCTTGCAGACTTGATTCCTATTGCTGGGAGGAGACCTGTTCTTTGACATGCTCCATCTAAATACTCTAAGGAGAGGCTCTCTTCCTCTTTCCCTTCCTCTTCAAAGGGTGATAGTATCCTACTAGGTGATCAAGGTAGTAGACAATCTTTGGCCTAATAGGAGACTGGAGCACAAAGATAGCAACTATAACTTTCCTTCCCTTACCTCTTTCTGGGCGAGCATGTGCATGGAAGATCACTGTATCCAAAATTGGATCTAGTGGAAGGGGTTTCTTAATCCAACTCTTTGTCATTTGAATGACATGTCTTGCTCGGTGATTAATATCATCTCCTTCCTCTCTATCGACTTCTACTTTCAAAATGGGTCTCTCACTAACTTTATCTATATTGAATAGGGGATCCAATAGTTCCTTGGAGTCTTATAGCCTTATCTCATTAGGGATGGTCAAATGAAGAGCCTTTTCTACTAGATACAAATTCATCCTACAATAGTGTCTGATGTGGACATCATAGTCATTTGTGATGTTTATCCAATGATCTTCAATGGAATCCTCATGATAGAACTCCTTTCCAGCTAGGTTTTCCACTTTACCAACATTGTTGAAGAATGGCCAAGGAGAGTTATACTCTTCAAGAGGGTAGTTCTCCCATTCCCACTCGAAAGTTAGGATATCCTACTTTCTCTTCACCTAATATACTCCTACTACAAAAGGCCAATCCCAACAAGGTTTCTATTGTCTTTAGATCCTCTCATAAGCTGACTCAATCTGTCAGAATATTTCCATTAGGACCAACTTGTCACTTGGGTACCTTGGGAGTTTCTTCGGATTGATAGATGCACCACCTACTCAAATGTATGTAAATGTCCTGAACTAGATGAAATATGCTCCAAGAGTTGTGATCTATGCCTTGGATTCATCGAACAATCTCTTCCCATAGTCTCCCTTGATGAATCAAATGATGGAAAAGATGAAGGCATCATTTACAATTATGTACTCCTTTCTCTATGGCGAGAGCTTCTTCTTCACCAATTGAGCATAGACTATGTATGGCCAAGCATTGTGGTCTTGAATACTGCATTTCTTGTACAACCTAGGATAGTTGGTTGCCCTTGTTACAAATAGATACACCACATAAGAATTCATATAGAACTTCTTCTTATCCTTTAATATCCTCAACTAATCACACTAATTTTCTCTTAGCATGGTGGCCCAATCTAGTGGTCTCTTTGCATGCCTGATAGTCTCAATGAAGTTGACCATGAATGGAGCAAGATGACCTTCTTCAGGTAAGCCTATGACTCTGCTTAGGAGAATAATAGAGTATCCAATGTCATCCTTCATGTATCCCCATGTCATATCCACTTTTCTGATTATCTTTCCCCAAGGTGGCTTCTCAATGAAGTATAAGGAATGTATGATGTCGATGGCCTCCTAGTGGTGATATTTATACCATCTTTTAGCTACTTCATAGCAAAGTCTAATGAACTAATTAGCTCTAGGAAAATGAAACACTCTCTCAATGTTGTCAAGTCGCAAATCCAAGATCACTTCTCTAGTGATGCTCTTAATTACCCTCTCATCAGGAACAAAATGTCGAGATAGGTTCATGATCAACTCAACTAACTGTATTGACACAAGATGTGATGCTACATTTACTAATTCAGATTAGATCAATGCAGACACCAAGGTTGACCTTTGTGTCAGATTGTTGTAAACTCTCAAGAATTCTCCTAAGTCTATGTGTCTAAGGTCAATATCTTTGATCTCAATGTACTCATCATGTAATCTTGATTGTGGGGTCACACCTTGAAATTTGTAAACAACTAGTTTTGCTATTGATCTGAATGTGGACACCATCTGATTGTGTCACCTATGCATCACGAGAAAGAAAATAGGATCAGTCATCGGATAGTGAGGAAAATGCAAGTGAGGAAAAAAAGTCCCCCTTGGGGACTTATTCATTTTTTATCTAAAAACTTATTTTTTTTAAAAAAAATCTTTTTTTTCTTTTTTTTCTTTTTCTTTTTCTTTTTTTGTAATTTTTTCTTTTTTGAATTTTGGGTTTTTATAAAAAAAAAATTGTTTTTAAAGTTTTAGAACTAACACCTTACAAAAAAAAAAAAAAAAAATTTAAAAAAATGAAAGGGAGGTGCACACACACTAGCACCAACATGTAGCCACAGGCGCACTGCACGGGCACTATGGCTGGCACCGCTAGGGCAAAAGCACAAGAACCAGAAAGGGCATCATGTAGGCACTGTACTACAACATCGCACTAACACCATGAAGGGCATGTCGGTGCCATGAAGAGTGTTCTGTAAGTGTAGTGCGCATGTGCCCAAAAGGGAGCTGCACACGACTATTGTTGCACATGCCCATGAGGGTGTAGTGTGGAAAGGGGGAGGGGAACTCACCTCTCCCTCCTTGAGCTCCAAAAAAATTGAAACAAAGAAAAAAGGGGGGGAGGTTTTATAGCCTCTCCCTACTTCGTGCAAAGTGCAATGCACCTCGATGCGCACATGCACACGAGTGAGGAAAGGCGAGGAGAAATTTTTATTTTTATTTTTTTTGTGGTTTTTTGTTTTTTTTGAATTTTTGACACCACTTCAAAACTAATTTTCTCTTTTCTAACTCCCGAACTTTGAGTTTGGGAGTCAAAAAAAAAGTAGCGGGTCCCCATTCCTGGTGAGGAATGGGGCGTGTGTTGTGAATACCACAAAAAGTAGCCCCAAAAAAAGGAAGAAATGACCAAGGCATTTCTTAATCATCAAACATTCCTTGAATGCATGTCAAACACTAACCAAACTTCAAACATCTTGAGTGTTCTTTAGGTGACTCTTCAATCAAAATCTTAGAACTCAAAACCTTCCAACTCAGTGTGTGCATTGTGTATTCATTTCCTTTTGACGTGCCAGGATGTAGCTAGTCAAAGTTTTCTAACAACTTGAGACAATCTTCCACTCCTCTGAACTCATTCATTCGGGATCTCCACAAAGGCATTTTATCAATCAATTACTTGACCAAATGAGAGAATCAGTTCGAGGGCTCTTGGTGGGATGCCACGTTCTTTAGGATTTTTGGCTTTTTGAATAATCACTCCATGTCATTCAAAATGTTACTTTTGATAGAATGATACTTTGAATACAAGATAGTCTATTTTGAGAGTGTATCTTTAGCCATTTTAGATCTTTAGAATCCTTCAAACTCAACACCATATTTTTTTCTTTTTTTTTTTCTTTTTTTTTTCTTTTTTTTTCTATATCCTGACTATGCTTAGACTATGTAGTTAGAACATCGGTGTCATTTCTCGAATTCGATCTCTTGTGAACATCCCTTGTGTTCCTCTTTTAGAACTTTTAGGAAAACTCTCACACCAAATCAATGATCTTAGTAACCTCTCAAGGAGACCCTTACTGTTTGAACTTAGTTGAAATTTGGATCGTCTCTCGCCATTTTTTGACTTCAAATCAACAACACCTAAAACAATCATATCTTTAAATTTGCAAAGTGTTGAGAACTTGGTGGTCTAGGCCTCTGATTTCCAAATTGAGAGTCCCCTATTTCCACAAGAAATATATGTTGCTTGGTTGGTATAAGACACATAGCTTTCTGAATGTTTTGACAAAGAAATACCTCTTCCTAAAATCAAGACCAAGAAGTGGTTAGTGAAATCTTGAGAGAAAATCTCAAGTACACCTTACGCCTCAAGACTGACACAACTTAAAAAAATGAAACACACAACTCAAAGCAAACACGTAACATGAAAAAAAACACCCTTGCAAAAATAAACACACTTACAAGAATGAAAATCTAAGCTAAATGCAGAAATGAAATCTAAATTATTTTATTTTATTTTTTTGTCTTTTAGGCTTCCAAATAATGCTTCAAAAACTACCCATTTACTAGCATGGGAAAAAATTCCCCTATAAGGAAGTGAGCCTAAAAGTGTTTTCTCCTAGAATTTCTATAATTTGATAAGGGCATATCCACAAGCATTGAAACTTGGTATGACTGCCCAGCTTTTCTCTTGCCTTATCCTAGAGTAGAATGAGGTTAGAAATCCTGAATGATTTGATTATAGCCCTCTTGTCAAACCATGTTTAGCCATTTGCTCTAATGTGGTTTATTTCTCATCCATTTCTAGGAAATTCATCAATCTAATTTGAACTTTATCAGCATCTTCAGCATACCCACTCATGAATCTCAAAACCAAAATTTTGAGATTGAGTGGGAACACTAGTTCTTGTCCATAAACAAACAAATATGGAGAAGTCCCCAAGGTGTTTTTGACTCTCACTCTATCTATCCACAAGGTGTATTTTAGTTGTGTATGCCAATCCTTAGGATTCTCCTTCAACAATCATTTTATCATAGTGATCAAGTTCTTGTTTGTAGACTCTACTACCCCATTTCCTTGCAAGTAGTAATTTGAAGAGAACTTGATAATGACTTTGTTTTCAAATGCTCATTGGGTCAAGAATGCAGATGCAAATGCAGACCCATTGTCACACACAAGGGTGAATGGCATTCCAAACCTAGTAATAATATGTTCCTCCAAAAATCAGTCACCACCTTAGCAGTGCAATTTCTAAATGTATCTACCTTCATCCATCGTGTACAATAATATGTAGCTACAAGGATGAATCCATGTCCAATTGATGATGGTGGATTGACTAGACCTATGAAATCCAGTCCCCACTTTGTGAAGGGGTGCACCTCATACACCGATTGTAATGGCATCGTTGGGTGCCTCTCTTTATTAGCATTGATTTGGCATATATGACAAGAATGCACATGCTCAAAAGTATCCTTGAATATCGATGGCCAAAAATAACCCGATCTCAAGATCATGTGAGCTATTGCTTCTGTTGAATCATTTCTTGTACTATACTTGTCATGGAAATGTTCTGAGACATCCTCAGCTTCTTCATGTCCTAAGAATTTTAGATATATCCCTTCGTAGTTTCTTTTATACAACTTGTTATCAAGTAACATGTAAGATTCACGTTTCATCTTAAGTCCCCTATTTTGTGAACTATTCACCCATTTGGGGCATTGGTCTTGTAAGAGATAATAAACAATGTCTTGGTACCACACATTCATCACCACACCTTGGTTTATATCAACTTGTGATACAACCATCTTCTTTTGATCATCTTCATCCATTTCATCATCAAACCTAAATTCCTTTTCATTTCCATCTTGGATATCAACTATCATTTTTGACAACCCTTGACCTCTGACTAATCTCATAGATTGAATCTCAAGATTGAACTCTTGAAGTATGGCCATCCACTTTCCTCTCCTTTCACCAAGTTCATTCTGCATCAAAAGCATCTTTACTACTGGATCAGGTACAATTGCATACACCTTACTTCTGAGTATGTAGTGATGGAACTTTTTTACTGCCTTGATCAATGCAAAGGACTATTTATCAAGGTTTGAATATTTCAACTCTGCATTCTTCAAAGGATAACTCATAAAAGGAATCAGTCACTCATCTTCCTTCTCTCTTTTTTGTGTCAGGATCCCTGCACAAGAGTGTTCAGAAGCAAAGGAATAGATCTTGAAAGGTAACTCATAATCTGGACGTACCAAAACTGGGGTCGTGGAGATAGCAACTTTTATATCTTCAAATGATTTCTTAATTTCTGGTACCCATTCTATCTTAGGCCCCTTTTTGAGTAAATCATTAAGAAGATGGACTATCTTTCAAATCCACGTATGAATTTTTGTACAAAGTTCATCTTTCCAAAGAAAGACTTCAATTCCTTCTGACTATGTGGAGGTGCTGACTTCAAAATAGATTCAACTCTATCTAGATCAATGGAGATTCCAACTTGAAAAATGACATGTCCCAAGACCTTTCCTTTAGTAACACCAAATGAATATTTCTTGGGATTGAGGGATATTGCCGTATTTATGACATCTATTGAATACCTGCCTTAGATCAGTAATATGGGTACTTTGATCTTTTGAAAAGATAGTCAAGTCATCCATGTAGATGACTATACACCTATTTATCAATCCTTTGATAGCTTCATCCATTGCTCATTTAAATGTATCCCCCACATTAATCAATTTGAAAGGCATCCTTTTGTAAATGAAAGTTCCCCACTTGGTTGTGAAAGTATTCTTTAGCCTATCTTCTTTCTCAACCATCACCTGATTATATCCTGAGTAAACATCCAAGAATGACATCATTTTTTAACCATTAACAATTTGCAACACTTCATCTAGTGAGGGTAGAGGATAGTTATCCTTTTGAGATGCTAGATTCAAGTTACAAAAGTCAACGCAAAGATGAATCTCTCCTGTCTTCTTCTATACGGGAACCAAATTGGTGACCCATGTGGAATGTTGGATAGGAAATATGATCTTAGAATTTAGTAAATTTTTAACTTCCTTCATGATCAATTGTTCAATAAGAGGATTTATCGGTCTTTGTCTTTGTCAGAATGGCTTTGCATTGGGTTTTAGTGGGATGTCATGTGTGATAATCTTAGTATCATAAGTCTTCAACTCTTCATATCTTTGGGCATTGACATCCTTATACTCAATCAGTAATTTGAGCATGTCCTCCCTTTCTTGTGAGGTACACACTTTTCCTATTTGTACCATTTTTGGTTCTTCATCGGTACCCAAATTGTACGAATCACATTCTTCAATTCCTTTTTCTTGAGTTTCCCTTCTATGAGTGTTGAGTCATCATGATCAAAGATGCATTCAAGTTCAACCATCCCTTTCAGAATAGTGTTAGTTTTTAAATTCAAAATCCCATCTTCATCTTTGAGTCCATCATCTTCAGGTCTGTCATCTGGTGTACCATCATTTTTTGCCCCTCAAAATGACGAATACACATGATAAACTCAAGTATATGTTGGTCATCTTGAAAGATTTGAAACTTTGTGATATTATCAAGGATGGATGGAACAGTGACCAATTCTACTAAAAATCTTTTCAATTTGGTTCTTTCAACTAGTTGTAATGCACTAGCTGAGATGGCAAGAGCATTCGCTACCATATTCTTTCTCCTTGGAATGGATTTAATGTTTAAGGCCTCAAAGTCATCCAATATGTCCCATACCCTTTTCTTGTAAGAAAGTAATCTTTTGTTGTTGCAAGAATATATGGATTTTACTTGTCATATGACCAATTGGGAATCCCCCTAAATTTTAAGAGTTGTGACTCCTTTTTTGAGTGCAAAGAGGATTCCTTGGATTAATGGATCATATTATGCACCATTGTTGGTACATCTAAATTGCAATCAATATGTGGCATAGAAAGATCTACCTTTTGGGTGGATTAATTTGATACCTACACTAGATCTCATCTTACACCAAGAGCCATCAAAGTAGAGTGTCCAAATTACATTATCCTTGGGTTTTCTAAAATTATGCTTATTTGTCCTTAATTTCTCTTTCACTTAAGCCTTGAATGATAGTTTCTTAGGAACCCATTGTAACTTTCTTTGTGCAAGACTTGATGAGTCCCCTTTATAACCTACAGATAGAGGAAGTGTTTTTTTTTCTTATTTGTCCTAAATTTCCCTTATTAGCTCTTTGATTTCCTCAACTTTAGTTTTAGGATGAATGACTACTAAAGTCCATCCTTTACCTTTCACATATCATTTTCTTCTTTTAACTTTAAACATCCCTAGAGGAGGAGAAGACAAACCTCCACCATTTAAAGAGGTATCACTATACGATACATTTAGATCTTCACTTTCTTCTTCAATCTTTTCAACAAGGTTGGATGAATTCACTGAATTTTGACTTTCAGTGAGTTCATCTATTGAGGTCTTTGTATCCTTGTTTTCCATCATGTGAGTCAATACCTTTGCAATTGCTTCTTGACAAGATGAACATTCGAATTCAAAGTGACTAACTTTGTGTAATCAACAAAATCTTGGAAGGAGGAGGATACTAGGGTCAGCTTCTTCTCCCAAACATTGTAAATTAGTCACCATACTATCTATGAATTGTCTCACGGTTTCACTTTTGGGTACTGGCACCTTAGGTTCTTTATTCTAATCCTAAGGTGTATTTTGTGGAACCATATCCAATACCATCACCTTGTATGAACCCAAATCTGATTGTAAGAATGCTATCTCATTTGGGGCATTATAATCTATAATCAATGTTTTCAATTTGGGCTCAACATCTATCTTGATTTGATTGTTCAATCCTTTCCATGGCAACCACAATTGAGTGAAGTCTGTAGAAAACCATCCTCTCAAACATTTCATCCATTCTCTACTTAGAAGTAATCCATATATCTTTGGGATGTCAACCGCATGTATGTCAATAATATCCTTGATCTGAGGATCAACCGTTAACTATATTCACACATCTTTCAATACTCCAATGACTTTTACCTTTGTTTTATCTAGCTATATCACCACTCGATTAAAGGGTTGAGAACTAACTCCTAGCCTTTGGGCTATTGATAATGGCATTATGTTACAAGAAGCTTATGAATCAATGAGGAAATTGTGAAGATTCTTCCCATTTATCCTTATGCTCAGCAAAAATGAAGGTACCTCAACTTTGTATTTGAAAATAGTGGGCATCACTTCTACGGCATTTACTTGTTGTGGCACCATCTTTTGAGGGATAGCATTCATATTTTGGGAAACCTTTGTATTATCCAATCTCTTCATGAGTGCTTCTCTTTGTTGTGGACAATTATGAAACATGTCAAACATGGACATATTGGCTTTAGTTTTCTTTAGATCTTCTACTGTATTGTACTTTTTAGTAGACCAAGCGAGGTTCTTTAGCATTGTCGGTACATTAACTTGATTCTAATACTGTTATCCTCCCTGCACTAGTCTCACTGGTGGTAGATTGTTACTTGCTCTTGGATCAGGTGGAGTTGGTTGCAATCTAGGAGGAATTCCATCTATCAAGGTATCCTTTCTATTTTTGAGATTGTATGTACTCTAATTGTCATTTCAGAAGGCAAACATCTCGTCATGTTGAAGATCTGGTTCTTGGTTGAATGGGAATGAAATTTCCTCACTTTCTTGTTGTTCCACTTGTGTATTCTATGTAGAATCATAAGATTCCAATAGCATTGCACTGAATTGAATAGGAGGAGGATTTTCGTTCACTTGTGAGTTTTGATTCACTTCCTAATTACCATTTTATTATGAACCATCATTGCTAGGCATATTTTGGCTATCATCATACTGATTGATATCAGCATATTGAACATTGTTGTTGTTGTTATCAGCACGAATGCTTCCATTATTCAATCAAGTATTCAATTTTCAATTTTGTCTTTGGAAGCCATTGTTGCAATCAGGAGGATTGAACTTGTTTCCTCTGCCATTGTTTCCTGCATTGTTGTTACTGTTATTGTTCAAGTTCCTATTGTAATTCTGAAAAAAATTGTTATTTTAGGGGATAGCATTATTTCTTTGGAAGCTGTTATTTTTTCCTTGTGACAATCTAAGATGTGTCATCTCGTTGTTCATTTGTGACATGGTCTTCTTCATTTGACCAACTTTTGAAAGAAGATTGTTATCTGCTTCCACAAGAACTATTGCTTCCTATTCAAAGAAAGTTGTTTTTGGGGGCTCATGCCCTAGATATGTTATCACTTGAGTTTGTGGAGTGAGTCCCTATTGCAATGGAATTGGGTTCATACGTATGAACTCGCTAGGCATGGTGGGTGCTTTCACGAGGTATGTTGGCATCGTAGGAACTGCTTGTGCTGGAAACATCATTCCCCCTCCATTAGGATTGGCTTGCTTCATGAACATGATTGCTTCTACAAATTCTTTGTCCAATGTGTCAATATTTTCTATAGGAAGTCTTCTCAAAAAGATCACAGTAAGAGGGTCCATAGCATTCAAATAAATCTGAATGCCAGCTTCAATCGGTACTGTGTATGGCATTTCCAACTTGTGGTAGGCCATATGAAAGCGATGGTTGAAACATGAAATTGTCTTAGCTAGGTCCCTTTTTATATATATGAATTGTTGATGTATCATAGCTAGATTGATTAATGTTTTGAATTGTTCCAAAAATAATTTTTTGAATGTATCCCAATCTCCAATGCATCCGGGTGGCAAATTGAGTTACCAATTGAAGAATATTTCTCCCAAAGAGTAGGGGAATAAATGAAGAACCACATCCTCATTAGCCACTTGTTTTCAGTTGCAAATTTCTTTGAAAACTTTGACATGATCTTCAATAGTTTGTGTTTCACCATAGAAGAATCTTGGGAAAAACTTCTCGAGATTCTTTGGGAGGTCATGGAGTGCACCTCTCAATTTTATTGGTGAGTCTATAGCATTTAAAAAAAAGGCCATGGGAAGATTTCATGGACCTAACGGTGGTTTTTGGGGAGTAGCTATCAGAGTACGTAGTCATTCACTAGGTGGTCGGAGTGGAGGTGGAGTTGAAGATGATGATTAAAGCTTCAAAGGGAGCGGTTGAACTCGGGATGTTCCCTTGTCACTATGTGGTTTATGAAAGTGGGTAAGATTGAGAAATTCATGTTTACTTGGCATAGATATTGATGCTTGCTTAATTGGTGATTTTGGATTAATATCCTCTAGCTTGCATCAATTTTTTGAGAAAAAGTGCACCTCTGCAAAAGTACACTTTCTCACAGTTCTAAATTTTGTGGATCTATGGACCTGTAGACCTACATACCAGTAGAGTTGCAATCTTGTGGACCTATGTACCTAAATTTCTAATAAAATTTGAAGTAATTTCTAAACTTTTATAGAGTGCAGATTATTGCAAGGGTGCAAAAAAATTTGAAATTTTGTCAAATGTTCCTCACTTCCAGGAGTATGTTCTTTAGTTTGTGGCCCTCCTTCTAGCGCCACTTCTGTTGGTGTTCATTTTTCATGAGGTCAATGGTAGGAATCCATTGTGTAATTCCTCTCTTGAAAAGAAAATCTTTTTTAAGGATCCACTCCAAGGTTCAGTATTTGTCTTGAGACATGCCAAAATTTGCTCAGTAGAAGATAATTGTGAATGTTCATGAGGAGGCCTTTTCTGGTTCTAAAACTCTTTTATCTCATAATCGAAGTAAATATATTTGTTGTCTCAAAATATCACACCAAAAGAACAATATTTTTCTATTTTTCTATTTTTCAGTGAATGTAAGTCTATTAATGCAACTACCATGAGGTCTTATTCTAACAAGGGGTTAGCAAAGCAAATAACGAAACTGAAAGAAAATAACATGAAATCAAATGACTTGAAATTGAAATTTCTAAACTGACATAAGCTACAAAACACAACACACTACAAGTTAAACCTTTCAAGAAATAAGTAGGAAACCAATGAAAATAGGAGCACCACTTCCTAGAATCCACTAATGTAATTCTCGATAAGAATCTTTAATAAATCAAATGATGTTTCACTCTTCATCAAATCGCAAGGCCAAAAAAAGTGTGCTCATGCAAGATGAAAAGCTATGCAAACACAATCAGGTGATCTCTTCTCAAGCTTGTTACATCAGTGGAATTCATGTATCTATAGCAAACACGAAAACTAAAAGATCACACAACCAAAAACAACAAAATAAACCTTTGGCTCAATCACAATCTCATGAATAAAATCCACAAAACAATGACACATTCAGGCAAGAATAAATACACACCAAATGCGAGCACCAAAAGCATAATTTTATTGCATAATAATGGTGGCCCTTGTTACATTTTACAATGGGGTATTTATAAGAAATCATCTCCTCAATTTGTGTTGAGAGTGAGAGATATCTTGATGCAATAAAATTCTTTTTAAAATATTAAAACAAACTATCAATCTAACTGGTGCTTAGAGGGACTCCATCCATATTTTAGTCATTAATTGGATCCATGAGCCCTTTACATGTCAAAAAAAATGAAACCATGAGAGAGAAAGTAGGAGGAAGCCATCAGTTGAAGTGGAAGTGCATGGAGGTGCCAAAAATTGAAGTTAGCCCTTCCCTAGGTGTGTGTCGGACTTAACTTGCCATCAAAATGTGTTCCTGATGCATGGAAAGTGTTATTTTTGGAACTAGCAGTCAATTGTTGGTGCACCTCTAAATTGCAGAGTTGTCGACCTGCAAACCTCAACTAGGTCAAAATCTCAAAATTTTACTAAGTGTCAAAATTGAAATTCTGGCAGCTAGGTTTTGTTCATCTTTATCCCAAAACTATGTTTGGATGTTTTCCCTTGAATTTCTCTATCATCTCAGTAATCTTAGTAACATCTGGAAGATCTAATGCCTCATACTTGTCCTTGACCTTCTATCTATAGTTGTCCACCTTAATTCTAGTCTCTACAAAATCTTTGAGTTTGGTGTTCAACTCTAATAGTGCTTCCTCTATCTTGAAGGCTTGTCTAATGTCTTCATCACTAGATGCTTCCTCTAAAGTCTTCTTGAAATTTTCCATGACTACCTCAACTAGCAACAACTTCTCTCATTAATCATCTTCAAAAATGTCTAAGCATGCATCACAATACAACTTTTCTGCTTCCAAAATTCACTCTCAGGCTTGGTCCTTGAGCCTAGGTATCTCATCATGCAATTTTTTCATCACTTTATGTCCATCAGCAATCTTCTCTATCCAATCATCTATCATGTCTAATTCTTCTCTAGTATATACATCAATTAGAATGTGATACCTTTTCCCTTTTATGGCTTGTAGAGTTTGAAAATCTTTGCTCCATGCCTGTACCTCATCCATGATACTAAAGTCCTACCTCAAACTTTCCATGATCTTATCCACATTCTCTTGTGTAGCATGCAACAACTTCAAACTTCCTATAGTTATAGTGACACCTTTATCCTCAAGGTTATCCCACCATTCCTGACAAGCTTTCAAAAATGGATTGATTCATACACCTTCCCCTTCTCTAAGAATGGTATTGAAGGTCTCCTCAAGGCATTCAGGATCAAGAGGACCAATAACTTCAGCTAGATATCCCTTTAGGATCTCAACTTGCCTATGAAGTGTTCTGATTCCAATCTCATCCTGTTCCATGTGCCTGAGAACCTCTTTGACTCCCATAGTCATCATCTATTGAGATGTATCTCGTGTAGGCTTTCCCAACATAATATCTTTCACTTCATTATCCTTGACACTAATAGCTTCTGCATTTGTACCTTTAGGAGGATGAGCCACTTGTGCAAATAAGTCCTAGTTTTGTATGGAAGTGACAAATGTAAATCGCATTGGATCATGTAATGTAGACTTAGGCTTGTTCAAAATCTCTACAACATCACAAATGTCATCCTCTAAAGCATGGAACTGATGCTTGGAACTTCTATTTATTTCTTTTTGAAGCCATCTTGGGATATGCCTCTCTACAACCTTGGCTCTAGATGATGAAGGGATGTGTTCAACTACCTCCTTCCCTTTATCACTCTTTCTCAGAGTCTCTTATTGTGAGGACTCTTCTTCTATAGTCTTGGTCTTTTTGGATCGTATAGTTTGATCATCAACTTCTTGAGAAGGTTATTGTACACATTCTACTATCTATGCCTCTTTTGATGACTCATCAGTAACCCTTAGTTCTAGTTTCTCTTGTAATGATGGTTCCTTTTGAACATGTTCCTCTTCTAAACTTGGAGGTGGAGGAGTGATAGAACCCTTATCTACCATCATGACCTATGGTGGAGATGGAGGAATGAGATGAGGACCTTGTGTTTCTGGTGGCATCTACATCCAGTCTTGCTATTGGAGTTTACTTGTAGGGGTGTCTCTGATCTTATCTCCAACTAACTCCATACCCACAGGCATGAAATCAAAATTTGGGATGGAGAGAACATGTTCACCTTGCTCCCTTTGCTCATTCACCCATCATTGCACTTCATCTTTTGAAGAAGAGATTTCTATAGGTTCTGCATGGGTGGGTGGCGGGCTACTCATGGCGCTCTTCCTTTTCTCCAATTCTATGGCTTTTTCCAACTAAGTTCTCCTTTGTAAGGGTACTTTTTCTTCCTCCTCATCTAATTCCATTTCTTCCTCATCTGATTCTTCCTTTGGAATGGTCTTAGGAATAGATGGATTAGGCACTAATCTTTTACAGACTCTTTGCCTCTTGTTCATTCTAACCTTGATCCTCTTTTGTTTCTATAGAATAATAGGAGAAGCAGGCTCTTTATGCACCAAAGGAATGGAGGTCTCTAGAATTTCTCCCTCTTCTCATTGACTTGATAAAAGAGGAGGCAATGGAAATTCAACCTGGATATGAGAAGCTCCACCATCCTGGGGATCTTGAGCACTTGATTGCTATTGTTGGAAGAAGACATGTTCTTCAACATTCTTTGTTTGAATCCTCTAAGGAGAGGGTCTCTTCTTCTTTCCCTTCCTCTCCAAAGGGTGGTAGTATCCTATTGGGTGATCAAGCTGGTAGACAGTCTCTAGCCTAATTGGAGACTTGAGAGCAAAGATAGGAACTATGACTTTCCTTCCCTTACCTCTTTCTAGGTGAGCATGTGCATGGAAGATCACTATATTTAGAATTGGATCAAGTGGAAAGGGTTTCTTAATCCAACTCTTTTTCATTCGAATGACATGTCTTGCTCGATGATTAAAATCATCTCCTTCCTCTCTATCAACTTCTACATTTAGAATGGGTCTCTCACCAACTTTATCTATATTGAATAGGGGATGCAGTAGTTCCTTGGAGTCTTGTAGCCTTATCTCATTAGGGATGGTCAAATGGAGAGCCTTTTCTTCTAGATACAAAGTTATCCTACAATAGCCTCTGATGCAGACATCGTATTCATTTGTGGCATTCATCCAATGATCTTCAATGGCATCTTCATGATAGAACTCCTTTCCTACCAAGTTTTCCACTTTACCAACACTGTCAAAGAATGGCTAAGGGGAGTTATATTCTTCAAGAGGTTAGTTCTCTCATTCCCACTTGAAAGTTAGGATATCCTACTTTCTCTTCACCTGATATGCTCCTACTAAAAAAAGCCAATCCCAACAAGGTCTTCATTTTCTTTTGATCCTCTCATAAGCTGACTCAATCTATCAGGATGTTTCCATTAGGACTAACTTGTCACTTGGGTACCTTGGGAGTTTTTTTGAATTGATAGATGCACCACCTACCCAAATGTATGTAAATGTCCTTAACTAGATGAAATATGCTCCAGGAGCTATGATCTGTGCCTTGGCTTCATCAGATAGTCTCTTCCCATAGTCTTCCTTGATGAATCAAATGATGGCAAAGATGAAGGAATTGTTTACAATTATATACTCCTTGCTCTATGGTGAGAGCTTCTTCTTCACCAACTGAGGATAGACTATGTATGGCCAAGCATTTGGGTCTTGCATACAGCCTATCTTGTACAACTTGAGATAGTTGGTTGCCCTTGCTGCAAGTAGATACACCATGTAGGAAGTCATATAGAACTTCTTCTTATCCTTTACTATCCTCAACTGATCACACAAGTTTTTGCTTAGCATGGTGGCCCAATCTAGTGGTATTTTTTCATAGCTTATAGTCTCAATGAAGTTCACCATGACTGGAGCAAGATGACCTACTACAGGTAAGCGCATGACTCTACTTTGGAAACTAATAGAGTATCCAATGTCATCCTTCATGTATCCTCATGTCATATCCAATTTGCTGATTCTCTTTCCCTAAGGTGGCTTCTCAATGAAGTATAAGGAATGTATGATGTCAATGGCCTCCTGGTGGTGATCTTTATACCATTTTTTTGCTACTTCATAGGAAAGTATGATGAACTGATTGGCTCTAGGCAGATGAAAAACTCTCTCAATGTTTTCAGGTCACAAATCCATGACCACTTCTCTGGTGATGCTCTTAACTACCCTCTCATCAGGAACAAAATGTTGAGATAGGGTCATGATCAACTCAGCTGACTGTATCAACACAAGATGTGACACTGAATTTACTAATTTGGATTAGATCAATGCAGACACCAAGGTTTACCTTTGTGTCAAATTGTTGCAAACTCTCAAGAATTCTCCTAAGTCTGTGTATGAGGTCAGTATCTTTGATCTTAGTGTACTCATCATGAAATCTTGATTTTGGGGTCATGCCTTGAAATTTTTAAACAACTGGTTTCATTGTTGATCAAGAAGTGGACGTCATCTCATTGTGTTAACTACGCATCATGAGAAAGAAAATATGATCAATCATCGAATAGCGAGAAAAAATGCAATTGAGGAAAAAATCGTCCACTTAGGAACTTATTCATTTTTTATCTGAAAACTTTTTTTTTTTTTTTTTTTTTTGTATTTTTTTCTTTTTCTTTTTCTTTTTCTTTATTTGTAATTTTATTTTTTTGAATTTTGGGTTTTTATAAAAAAACATTATTTTTAAAGTTTTAGAACTAACACCTTACAAAAAAAAAAACTTTTAAAAAAAATGAAAGGGAGGCGCAAACACTAGCACCGATGCATGGCCTCAACCACAGGTGTGGCCCTGGTGCTATGCGGGCACTGCAGCTAGCATTGCTAGGGCACGATCATGGGTGTCACACCACAACATTGCACAAGCATTGCGCTACAGCATCATGTGGGTGCCACACTGCAGTGCCACACTAACAACATGAAGGGCACTATGTGGGCCCCATACGAGCGTAATGCACGCACCCAAAAGGGAGCTACATGTGACTATTGCCGCATGCACCCATGAGGGCATAGTGTGGAAGGGGGGAGGGGAACTCACCTCTCCCTCCTTGAGCTCCAAAAAAATGAAACAAACAAAAAAAAGGGGGGTGAGGTTTTATAACCTCTCCCTCCTTCGCACAAAGTAGGTTGCACCTCAATGCATGCAAAGCGCGATGTGCCTCGATGCGCACATGCGCGCAGGTGAGGAGAGGAGAGGAGAAAATATATAAATATATATTTCAACCTTTTTTATTTTTTTGTGCTTTTTTTTTGAATTTTTGATGCAACTTACAAACTAACTTTCTCTTTTTTGACTCCCAAACTTCGAGTCTGGGAGTCAAAAAAAAGTAGGTGGTCCCCATTCTTGGTGAGGAAAAGGGCATGTTTTATGAATACCACAACACTTTCCACATAAATTTTTCCACACAAGTCAATATGAACAATCTCCAAAATTCCTTTAGAGGTGTGAGTCTTACTCTTAAAACTAGACTTTCTCCTTTTGCCTATTTGACATTGTTTGCAAATTATATTATCAAGTTTCTTCAACTTAGGAAAACCTCTAACTCTTCTCATGTTACTAATACTAACCAAATTATCAAAATTAACATGACATAACCCCTTGTGCCATAGCCATACATCATCAAATTCTACAACTAGACAAGTAGCATCATCCATATCAAGGTAAAATAAATTACTTTAGTTTGATCACCTTTTCCAATTAGTTTTTCATCAGTATCATATATCTTAGCTATCTTGTTGTCAAACTCAACCTTACAACCTGAACTATTCAGTTGTGAAACACTCAACAAATTATAGTTTAGTCCTTCAATATAATAAGCATTGTCACATAGAATCTTTTCTATGAATTTGATAGAACCTTTTCCTTTTATTGGATAGGGTGCATCATTACCAAACCTTATACTATTTCCATCATAATAATTCAAGGTAACAAACTTACTTTTATCTCCAATCATGTGATGTGAGCACGAGCACTATCAATGATCCATCTATCATTCTTGTTCACACAAGACACTAGTGTAGTTGCCTCATCCTCATTAGAATCATCCTTTATTGCAATATACACCACTTCATCATCATGATTGTCAGATCCATCTTTGGTTTCCTCTTTTGTAATGTAGCTAGACTTCTTACCTTTTTCTTTGTAATCTCTATTGTCCTCACTCTTCTACTTTTGTATTTGTCTCTAGTTCTATTGTCCTTCTTCTCTAGAGATCTAGCAGCAATATGACCAACCTCATTGTAATTAAAACACATGATAGGTAACTTACCTTTGAATTTTCCTTTACCTCTATGAAATCTCCTTTCTTGTAGTGCTTCAATTTGTTATACATCCTCATCATCTATATCACTATCACTAGAAACATATTTTATGTTTTTATTCTTATTCTCATTAGGTTCCTTCAATAACAGCTTAGCTTTGAAAGCAGATTCAACATTGTCAGATTTGAAGTTATCAAAATTAGATAGCTCAAAAGTAGTGATCCTACCTACCAGACCTTCAAGAGTTAGATTAGAACCTAGTATACATCTTAGTTCTTGTATTGCAGAAACTATAATAGCATAGATGGGTAGTAGTGTTCTCAAAAAAAATTTTAATATAGTATCATCATCTATCTTACCACTAGATACTCTTGTACCACTAACAACATCTTTTATTCCAAAGAAATATTGTGAAACATTCTCACCTTCTTGCATTCACATATCATCAAACTTACCACTAAGACTTTTAGATTTGGATCTTAAGACATTTGAATCTCCTTTATAGATGGTGTGAAGAGTATCCCACATCTCCTTTACACTATCACAACCCTTGATGTCATCAAACTCAGCATAACTTGGGGAAAATACAATCTCCAACATTGCTTGATTGTGTTCTTTCTTCTTTTTGTGATCTTTAGCAGTTAGGGCTCTAGCAAGATCAACATGCTCAGTGGCAATGGTAGATTGTGCATGGTCTCCAAGACCTCCTAGGGTTATTTTCATCAAAATTTTCCATGTAGGAAATTTTTCCCTGTTAAGATTTGGTACCTCTCTTTTCAACATCTTGATCTTTTGCTTCTAGTACCTTCAAACTAGTCCTCTTTCAAGCAAGTGGCTTAGATACCAATTGTTGGAATTCTTTAGAATAACTAAGGGGGTGAATCAATTATCCAAGGTCCAGATGTACAAATAAAACTTTGTATAGGTTAGTGAACCCATATCCATAAAACATATTCATGCATGCATCCATTAGATCATACAATCACTTAAACTTGTAGATTATTATTCTAGGTCGAAACAACTTTGCTAAAATGTAAACATGAAACATAACAGATTCAATATCACATTTGACACTAGGATTTTACATGGAAACCCAATTTGGGAAAAACCACTAGTAACATGCTATTCATTCTCACTCTTCTAAAGTGATGCCCTATGAAAGGCCAACCCTATTAAAGGTTACAATACACACTGTTAAATGTGACCTAGTTAGAGGATTTCAATCACCATGTTAGGAGTGAGCCTTGTTAGAGAACTTTAGATCATTCACTTGGAATGTAACCCAATTAAAGGATTTACAAATTACTATCAAGTCAACCTTAATCCAAAGGATTTACCCTAGACTAGTACAATGATTAGAAAATAATAGTAAGGTTTGATCTGATGAAAAATTACAACTCACTTGCAGATTATAGATATATGTTTTAGTCCTCCATTCTTCTTGGCTTTCACACACTTTAGCTCTGATAGTTTGTTCACCCTTCAAGCAGTCATACTCTTAAGCCTTCTTGCTTTGCTTGCCAATAGCAGTCTCTTCTATTCAATTACTGAATGAAGCAATACCTTAGACCTCTCATCTACCTTAGATTCTCGAACATTGACCAACCTTGCTTCTGACCAACCATATCTAAAAATAGAAAATTCAGATCTTTTTTCATTCATCCTCTATCATCCATTTTAGGGTTAGGTAGGATTAGGTATTATTCAATGAATCTAACCATCTTTTTATTTGAGTCCCTTCTAGGAATTTCTTATTCAATCCTCTTTGAATTTACCTCAAAATTATTTACCATGAATTCTATGCCACTAACTCATTATAGTTATCTTCCACACACCTCACAAAATTCAAGAAAACAAAACACCACACACCTAATAGAAAAGAAAACAAATCACCACACACCTAATAGAAAAGAAAACAAATCTATGATTTAACATGAATACTAGCACTCGACATCAATATGTTGTCACTTGGCTTCCAAACTATTTTTTCACTCCTCATCCACTAGATAACTCAGAAAAACACTAAAGTTTATTGGTGCTTGGCATCAACTAAAATTTCCTTGGCTTACACTGTATCACTCGGCTTACACTAAACTTTCACTTTGCTCGGCTCCAACCAATTTTTTGCTTGGCTTGAACTAACTTTTTTCAACACCTATTGTCCACTCAGTCAAGCTTGGCAGACTCAATTCTTCTTGCATGTCCTTCTAGACTTAATCAGTGTATCCATCCTATGAAACCTTAAGTAGATAATCAATACACTATAACATCACTATCTTAAAGGATCTTTGTATTCCTTTTTCATACCATAACTCAATCTTTCCTCTAGGTTCTTTTGTTATCTCATTTGATGAAAACCTCCTCATCAATCAAAAAAATGATAGTACTCAAATCAACTAAGCAATTATCTTACCAGCAAGTAGAAGGTTTGACATCAATTACAAAACAATGATTAAAATACATTATCATACTTGCATCAATCTTTTTCCAACACATGATCATTTCAGATACATTACTAGAGTGAAGCACTCATTAAATAGGTCACCACATATTGAGATATACAAAGCTATAGATAAAGAGATGAAATGATGCACTTGACTAGCCAAAAAAAATGCATAGCTTTCTATCTTTATTCTTTTTTTTCTAAATTTCTCTTTTTCTATCATAAACCTTCATGGATTTTCTTGTGTCAATGAAAAAATTGATCCTGCTAAGCATGAGAAAGTCAGATTTAAAGAACTTGTAATACAAAAAAAAGAGATAGTCCAAGATTTACACTTAGATCATTGGGAAGAAAAACTTAGATTTGAAGGACTCATTAATTCATGCATAGACAATGGAAAATCAAATTTTAGACAAGCATGGTAATATTTGGTTTGGTTTTGTTGATACTTGATTTGATCAATTCTAGTTGCTAGGGATTTTTGGTAAGAAAATTTTTTATTTTCTTAGTATGTGACATGGTTATATTTATTAATCTAAAAGAAATTCATATTTAATTTAGTCTTAAAATGAATAGTGCATGCACTTAGATCACAATTCTGATGCATGAGCATAATAATAAAAATAAAGGAGCAAAGAGAAAGTTACAAAAATAGAAGGGAAAAAAACAAAAAGGAAAAAAGGAAAAAAAATGGCATTTCATTTTTCAAGGTGCATAGGTGGTATAAAAATAAAAATCATTAAAAAAAGGTGTTGTTTCATTCATCAAGATCTGTAGGTGGTATTTTAGAAAAATTTTAATTGGACCACATGATGTTGATTAGTTGTAATCAGGCAAGAATTTAATATTTATTGTAAGGTAGTTGCATTTACCTTTTATCCCTCATTGGTTTTGTTTGTAATATCTTGGGTGGTAAGTTCTTATATAAACAAGGGATATGAGCATTTTTAATCAAGATCTTCAATTGTAATCTCTTGGGATGAAAGATCTTTGAATTGAAGATCTTCTTATGTAAGCTCTTTGGTTGCAAGCTCTTAAGGTTAAAGATCTTAGTGTAGGACCTAGAAAATGGGCTAATGTCTAACATACTATGAGAAAATCACAAACTCAATAAACATATTTTAGCACCCTCTAGTCTACCATGAAAGCCAAATAAACAAAGGAAAACAACACAATGTTAAAACTCCCTCTTTCATTTGCAGCTCCCATGTCCTTCTTTCTTCTCCATATGATGTAGATCCAAATTTCCTATAGTGCACACAATGTTGAAGCAAAAGACTAAGATGGTGATAATGCTATGAGAATACTAGAAGATGTGATTTTAGCATGAGAGATGGAGTGAAAATACTAAAGAGCTAAGGACATAAGAATTAGGGACCAGAAATGAGAGAAAGAATGCTTATTTTATAATCAAAACAAAGGATGAGAGCATTGGAATCGTCACCTTGGATATGCGACTTGGAAAGAGATTCCTTTGAGAATCCATGACACATATGACATAAGATGCCAAGTGAGGATTGTATGATGCTTGGAAGAAAAACATGGCAAAAGATGGAAGAGGATATATGACGTATCATATGACACCTCAAACCCACTTAAATCCAAGAATCTATGACAATGGAAGCCAAATATTAATGTGCATAAGAGAATAAGAATATTGGATTATGACATATCTTAGCCAAGTGTCAATGGAGAATCCACAAGGTGTCATGCCCATGTGTCACGGTGATGTCAATATTATGTGGAATATTTAAATTAAAAATCTATTATTCCACACAAATAGAAATTAGTGAAAATGAAATTAATGGTGGAAAATGTGACTTAGGAAATCAATAATTTCCATGATTTGTGAATAATAGATCAATTAATTAATAAAATTAATTAAATGAGGATGATAATTAGGAAGAATAATTAGTGAAATGATTATGGGTTGTTTAATCCTATAGAGAAAATTAGTAGATGATTGGCCACTTTGATTAAATAAGTGCAACAGTATCCTTTGATGAAATGTGATGATAATGGAGATTGACTAGGATGATGATAGACAGACCAAAGCCATGGTCAAATTGATTGATTGATCAAAATTGATAGCATGCCAAGGACACGACATGAATTAAAGATACGTAACATTTAACTGACATTGTAAAATGCTACAAGATTGAGATTGGGTGATAGGGTTGATTATAATAACATCAAGAGACACTATCAATTTTGTTAAATGGTTGATAATTCCATGATTTGACACTGAGAGACTCGATAATGTCATAGATTGGATGACATGAATGATAGTTTGACATAGCACTAAGAGCCATGACAGTACTAAAGCTAGATTGATAAGATTTCATAGATTGATAGGTTTCCAAGGCACTGAAAGCCACAAAAATATCTAGGATTGGACAAATGATGATAGATTTGGGATGTTTGACATGTTCTAGGTTGATTAGGACTATTTTGGGTGATTCTGGGTTGATTTGGGGTGATTCCTAGTTGATTTGATATGATTCTGACTTGATTTGATATGATTGTGAGTTGATTTGATATGATCTTTGATGATGTTGAAATAGTTCCAAAATGATGTAAAATTGATGTGAAAGGGGATATGAATGATGATAGACATTATTGAGATACAATTAGGTTGGCCAAAAGATCAGAGTTAGTGAAATGAGAAAATGGGATGACTTAGTATGAAAAGTGATGTCGATTCAAGGGCTCGAGAGTATTTTCAAGGGTTACAACTCAAGATAATGAAAAAATAACAAAAAAAATAGCTCAATTTGTTCACAATGAAGATACAAATCCAATGCAACTGATGGTTTGTAAATTGGAGTTGAAACACAAAAGTTTTGGCCTCTAGAGTGAAACATAGGGGCTCTAGGAGAAGTTTTGAGTATCTTACTACCCCAAGTATGCACAAAACACACCCAAGTGCACCTAGTGTGAACTTGGTAAGACCAAGTGCACCCATTCCAAGTGCAGACTGCACCCCAGAAGGCTCTAAGGACCAAAATCAGCCCAACTAGACTCAATATGACCTGAAACTTTGTGTGCATGTCCAAAATGATGGAAAGAGATCAAAGCATGAGAAAAATTAGTCAAACATGGTCACATTTGATCAAACTAGGTCAAAAAAAGGTTAGACTAAGGTTGGATAATGTGGAAAGCCTTGGAAGGTTGACAGACACTGTAGGATGATGTTGGAATGCAAGATGGAGATGATTTGGTGTATCAGAACACATGATCATGGTTATGAATGAAGATATGAATGAAAAAGACTGAAGAGATGAGTTGAGGCCCAGTTAGAATGAGGTGAAGAATTTTTCTTTCAAAGAGTACACTATTTGTCAAATGGACCTTCATTTTGATGAAACTATAGACGTGAACTATTTTTGAGCATCTACATTTTGCCCCTCTTTGCTACAATGTGATTTAGAGCATTGTGTCAAAGAAAACTGATGAGAAGGCCATAACAACATGCCCCAATAAGAATTATATATGGGTTCTCCCTCAAGAAATTGACTGAGATATGTATATGATAGATCAATTTGTCAATAATGAGATGCAAGGTAGCAGATGAAGAAGACACAGAAGATGGAGGAGATGAGATGAGGAATTGTTAGTATGATGGGAAGGCTTTTGCTTTTGTAAAGTGCACTACATTTCAAATGGAGCTTTATTTTGATATGGCAAATGGAATGCAGCTCATCATGGCATAAAGGGCTAGAGCGCAAAACGTAAACATTTTGCATAAACAAGCATGATGCAGACAAAAAATGACCTTGTCCTCCCTAAGGCATAAATACATGCCCCAAACTCTCAAAGGTACATTTAATAGACAAAATAAAAATATGACCATGAACCATCTTGGCCACTCTCAAATATCAGGTTATATCATCAAGTAGCATAGGAACATGATCAAAGAAAAAATAAAGCAAAAATAAATTACTCACTAAACAGTGTGAGCCAACAGCTATTCTTGTCCATTATTACTTTCTTTTTAGTGTTCTAGGTCTTCAAATAGTGTTTGATAGGTTGATCATGTGATGATTTTGACAATTGATTCAGTTGATAGGTTCATAGTGACATGTTGGATTGATTTTCGGGCCACATTGCTCAGATAGTGTGATTGCCATGGAAGTACAGTGATTTGAATTAAAATGTACAAAAGTGTAAGTGTTTATGCAAAAGGGATTATTATGTACAAGGTTTATTAAAAAAATTTGATGGGTTCTCTGATTTTTAGGGTTTTTGGGGATATTTGATGTTTTTGTGTGACTAGTTTCTTCGGGACATTTTATGATTTTTAGGATTTACTTTAGGTTGTTTTATGATTTTTAGAGAGTTTTTTAGAACATTTTATGATTTTTAACAATTATTTCAGGACATTTTATGATTTTTAGTGAATTTTTTCAGGACATTTTATGTTTTTTAGAATTTTTTCAGGATTTTATTCAAGATTGTATTTGAATTTATAGGATTTTTTCAGGATCACAAAAGCATATACAAGTGTTAGCTCCAATCTGTTATGCGATAATTCCAATGGATAAAAAGTTCTTAGGGATATGCCCCTAGTTCAGGTTCAAACTCATTTACCACATAGGTAATATGCCCCCAAAAAAGACGCAAACTATGTACAAAGGACAAAGATAGAGTATGTAGAGAATTTTGATGCTTTAAATAAGATAACAATGGACATTAACTAGTTTCTAGGCCATGACAAGGGACCAGGGATGTCTTGCAATATGAAGGATATGATCAAGAAATGATAAAAGGGGAAAAAACTAGATGGAATCCTAATAGATGGAGGAGCAACAACTGATTACACATGGCACCTGTTTTTCAGGTTTTCACCATGGTACTTGACCAAAGTGCTTGTTTGCCACATTTTCACTTGTGGATGAAATTTTTCTCTTGACTCAAATTTTCATGCCAACACGCCTGTTTGCCAAGTTTTCATGAAGGTGTCCATTTTTTTCATGACTTTTTTCTCTTCTTTTTCAATGACTTCTTTTTTATTTTTTAGGAATTTTTGCCCTTTTTCTAATTTTTTTATAGGACTTTTTGATAGAATCACAAATGTTACTGATGAATGTTGAGAAGAAATCTATTGTTGGTGCTGCTAGCTAATAATCTCTAGACCCACAACTGACCATAACTCCTTAAGAGTCCTTCCAAGTTTGTAGCTAAGATCAAACCACTGGAAAGACCTTGAGATTACCATTGTGTACCATATGTAAGATAGTGTCTGCCTCTTGCAAATCAAGGCATCTGAGGATAAATGGGTCAAAGGATTTTTTGTATGGGATGTCACTAATGATGACATATGTAAAGGGTTCTTGGATAAAGATTTGATTTTGGGTGTTGGACAAGTTAGGTAGCTAGATTTGGCTTTAAGCATCTAGATATGAGGAAGGATTGAGAGGATTGAGACCAACAATTTCTCACATAAAGGCTGATCGAGAGAGCTCAAAAAGACTTTGTGGTATGTTGAACACTGGAAAACTTATATTCATGGCATCATCTTGTTTATCTTGTATCCTTTTAAGTTGCTTAGCTTTTGATTTTTCATGGTCTAATGGCACCTTTTGGTTTTCACCAAGAGACCTACTTTTGTCATTTTTTTCTCTTTTCACTTTGCAACTAGAAGGTGGAGTTGGCTCCCCAAAATATGCCAATGTGTTCACTTTAGGAGAAATTTCTTCTTTATGATCACCAATTTTAATGCCTTCATAGATTTCAAAATCTATTGCAAGAGCGTCATAATTTTTGAATTAATCAAAAATCAGTGGTCCATGTTGGTCCCAATCCAACAATTCAGGATAAATTGAGGGGGTGTCATCATCGATGTTGAATGGGCTTTGGTTGAAGGTATATATATGGATATCTAGTTTAGTAGTATAATTGGTGTCATGCTTAGAAGTTGGAGGACTATTGGTTTCAGGTTGGATATCCTTAGATGCCTTTTCATCGTTCAAAACATCCATAGTCTTACATGTAGGTATCATAGTACTAGAAGGACCTATTCGTAATGGTTTGAATCCAAGCCCCAAACTAGGAGGTTGCCCTTTTGTAGTGATAGGTTCAATTATTCCTTGTTTTTGACATCCAAGACCGCTATATCCATCATAGCCTTGTTTCTACGTGATAATAAACTTAGGTACATACTTGTTAGGAGATACCAAAGTGGGTTTTTTGTTCTTCTTTGGATTTCTCAATGCATATAGATGTATTCTCATTGATAGAGTGGCATTTTGTCTACTGATCTCAAAGTTTTGGTCTTGCAATAGTTGTGATTTACCATAAGATTGAGGAAAAAGTGGTGACTCCCTAATGTGGGATACTTGAGACATAAAGTATTCTCCACACCCGTTGTATTCAACCTTTAGCTTTTCCTTGGCCTTACTAAGAAGTATATCAACATCCACATATTTAGAAGAATTTGTGGGTTGTGCTTCATTATTTGTTGGGACTTGGTACGTAGTATCATCTCTCAAATTAGCACAAAAGTGGAAAGGATTTGGATCACTAGGGATAGTAACCTCCACATTTTTGTAGGAAAACTTCAAACATTAATGATATGTAGATGGACCTACTTGCATTGCATGAAGCCAAGGGTGTCCTAATATCATGTTCTAATTCATTTCTATATCTAGGACATGGAATAAAGTATTCTCAGTAGCTGGACCAACTTTGATAGGTAAGATGATGACCCCCGTAGAGAAGCATTCACCATCATCATAGGCTTTGATTGTGATTCTTCAAGAGGGATCCACATCATCTTCAAAATAACCCAAAACTTTGACTACTTTAAGTGTATAGATATTCAGCCCTACTCCTCCATCTATCAAGACATGTATAACCTTAACATTATGGACAAAGACTTCAAGATGAAAAGGATCATTGTGGTTGGGTTTTTCTTTAGGAATATCCTAAGGGGAAAAGGTGATATAGTGTGATGCAGATAGGTTCCCCACCTTGGCTCAGAACAGGGCAACATCAATGTTATCTAGGACTACAGACTCTTTAAGGGCTTGATCCAAGATTTTTTGATGTTGGGGAGACACATGTAGTAGGTCCAAGATGGATATTTTCTCAAGGGTCTTGCCAAGTTGTTCAACAAGGCTATAATTGGAAGAAGTAGGAGTAGTAGGTCTACTAGGGGTTGCAAGTCTAGTAGAAGTAGTACGTCTAGATGGGGCTCTAGGTAGGGTGATTTTGTTATAATGTGTAGTGATAATGCAATGAGGGTCCTTAGCCTTTAAGGTGGATGTAGATATGTGAGAATCTAAATCATTGAAGTAGTTGATGGTGTAGTCATATCCAGTGCATGTCTAATTCACATTACCTTGTGAGTTTGAGTTTTAACTAGAGGGTTTCTTTTTATCATAATTACCCAAAGGATCTTTGAAGATAGTGTGATCAGAGTTGGATGCTATCAATGATGGATCAACTATGATTACACCATCATCAATAAGGTCTTGTATTACATTCTTTAGTTGGAAACATGATGAGGTCTTATGTCCTTTGGTGCAGTGGTAATCACAAAAAAAATTGTCATCCCACCAGGATGCTTTAGTTAGTGGCTCATCTTTGATTGGGGGTAACTGTGGGAAGTTATTACTGAGTAACTATTGAAGTGCAGTCTCAAGAGGTATCCCCAAGGGTGTGAATTTTCTATCTTTTGTTCTAGGATTTCTTTGAGGTCCATATTACATGGAGGTCTCAATTTTCTATTACGGAGGTAATGTTTGATTAGTAGTTTGTGAATTTGAAAGGTTTTCACCTTTCAAAGTCAATTGAGGTTGTGTTGTGCTAATCGTACATGCATCCACAATGCCATCATTGGTCACATTCTTGTTTTTCAAGAAAAATTTTGCATTGCCATTGGAGGAGTTGGTGTTTGTGTTTTCCTTGTTCATCCTAAGGATTCCCTTACAAATAAGAGCATCTTCAATGCTAGCCCCTTTTTTCATTGGTTTGGAGATGGTGCTTGGAATTTTCATTTTGAGTTCATACATTAAATCAAGAACTAGGTTTTCAATACACAATTAAACTTGTTGTTCTTCAAGAATGTCTCATGAGCATTGATTGACTAATCTTCTCCAACATAGTAATAATGTGATAAATGGTTCTCCCATCTTCTATTTAGTTGAGCACAAATTGGAAAGTACAACCTCATTTGTAATGTTAAAGGAAAAGTGGGAGATGAATTTGTTTTCCAACTCTAACCAAGATTTGATAGTATCGAGAAGTTTGGAGTACCATTCAAGTGCAAGGCCACCTAAAGAATGAGCGAACAATCTCGTGAGGTAAGTGGGCTCATTATTAAGTTCGGTACAAGAGGCCTTTTCCTTGGTATTTTTCAAATCTTGGAGCCTCAAAGTGTTTTGGGAATGGAGGCATATACAGACTTTTATCAAATGGATTAGGGTGTAGATCCCTTTCTATTTATATAGCCTATTTATTTTGGACTCCCAATGCTTTGACTTGTTTGGAAATTTGTTTGAATTGTTGCAATAGCTCTTCATTAGGGTTTTGCATGATAGCTTTCCCTTCAAGTCTTTTGTGTCTATGAGTAGACCATTTTCTCTAGCAAGAACTATGTCTACTTGGTTCTAACATTTGTGTGTCTAATGAGTCTGGTGATGTGTTACTAGGTGGTGGAGGTATATTGGTACCTCGAAGACAAAAGGGCCCCTATTGTGATACATGTTGGGATACTTGTTGTAGTATTTGATGTGTCTTTTGTTGCTATATCAACTATGATTAATGTACCATGTTTTTTTGTTGTGCCATTTGTTGTGGTTGTTGTTGAGATACCTCTATTAGTTGCATGTGAGACCATGGGTGTGATTATTGTAGTAGAGGTATCTATTGGGTTTGTTGTGGTATGTGTTGTTGTTGTAGAAAATGTTGTTGGTATACAATTTGTTGCTCAAGGCATCTTTGGTATTCTAATTTTTGTTTGAGTTCCTATTTTTGCTTAGCAAACATGGCTTGTTGTTGTTGGAATTTTTGTTGATACATTGCATGGAAGTCAAGTGGGTTTACATTGTATTGAGTGTTAGGGACATTGGATGCTTGCACCACTTGAGGTTTTTGTTTTTGTGGTTGATATTGTTATTGATATGTTGAATGTGTGTTGGAAACATTAATTCCTTGGATTATTGTAGGTTGATGTTGTCGAGGTAGTTGGTTATGTCCTTGAGAATTGATCACCATGTTGGTATTGTTGTTTCGGCACCTTTGTGTGTTAGAGGTTTCTCCTTGGGACATCATATTGACTTGGCAATGAGGTGTGTTCCTTTTGGGAATAGGTGTAATATCAATAAGACTTTTCCTTTGCACATCAATCAGGATGGTTGCAATTGATGTTTCACATAATGTACTTGCAAGAAGCTCCATAACATTTGACATTATAACACCTGGTAGAGTTAGGAGCAAAGGTGTACTTTGTTGATTTTCCTTCGAAGGAGGTATGCTTGGCATCCCTAGAGCACAAATCCCTTTAGGCACATCTTGCTGTTGCACCATGTGATTGAGATCAAGTCTTAATATCCTTTTGGGATACTTAGGAGGAGTCTTATTTCCCTTCAATGGTTGTGATTAATCAAACAAGGGATTAATGTTGATGTGTTCAAATGTAATTTGGAGGATTTCGATTGTTGATTCTTGACGGGACCTTATAGGTGCCATTATTGTGTTTGAAAACTCCAAAGGTTGTTTTCCCTTATCTAAGTCCAAATTGATCATGGGTTGTATGTTTTAAATTGTTGTGTTGGTTTGATGTTTGGACTTAGGTCCCTCTAGGTTTGGGTTGAGTTTAAAAATTTCTTAGGCTACCAAAAGTTTGCAATTCTTGTGGAAATTTTGTCTTGACATGCCCTAGTCATTCTTCAGATCAGCAAAGCCATAATCAGTGTCAGAGTCATCACTTAGGTGTACAATACCTTTTGGTCTGTTCGATGCATTAGGGTTGAAGGTACTTGTGTTGGGTTTGCTGAATTCAAAGGAATGTGTTTGTTCATCCTTAGGTGTGGTTGGTACACTTCCATCTTTGGGTGGTATCAGCATGAATATAACTTAAAATTTAGGACTCTATTGAACCATCCCATGTGTGGGGGAAGTGTTTGAAGAAAACCTCATGGTAGGCACATTGCTCAAGGTTTGTTGCATCATCTCTTGATTATGGTGATCTTACGGATACATGTTTAAGGGATCTACTAGTAAAGGTTGTGATGCCTCGATTTGGTCTTCACCAAAGGTTTGTTGGGTTTTCTTGCTCTTCTTTTTTCTTGGACAAGGTTTTGGTTGTGTTGGTGCCTCAAAAAATAGAGGCTGATAAAGTTCTTTAGGTCTCTAAGCTAATTGTGTCCTAGTGAGTGATGGCATGATACCTAAGGATGCAAGTGTAGTGGAGGAAAACCTAAATGGACTTTTTGCCTCCCTAGTGCACACATAAACTACCAACTATGCTTAGACAATACCAAGTGTTTCCTTGGTGCACTTGGGGCCCTGAAGGTAAGCAGTTGGTAAGCAAAAGGTATGCAATTGGTAAACAGAGGTGTCGAGTGCCTAAAATGCAAAAAATGAATGATATGGGTGATTTTGAGTGTTTTCTAGAGTTTTGGGATGCAATGAAGGCTATGGAAATGTAGATTAGGGTTTTGGAACCTAGAATGAAACCCCTAATTACCAAGTGCACTTTGAAACTACCAACTACACACCTAAATTGTGTAGTTGGTAAAATAGGTCAAAACATGATACTTAGGATGTGGGTATGCAAGATATGAGTGTTTTTGGGATTTTTAAGTGTTTAGGGATGTTATGCAACCTAATAAAATTCCAAATGAAGTAGGGTTTTGATATGAAAGGTGCAAATGTCCTAGGGAAACTATACAAATGCAAATGTGAATGACGTTTTGGGATTTGACTAAAGGGTATGCAAAATGAAGGTTATGGTTAGACTATGAGCTTGGGGATGATGCTAGAGGTTTGTGTATGCAAGGGGGACTAAGCAAGGCATGATGTGCTAGGATTGATAATGATGTTTGGGATATGCAAAATGAGGGTAAGTGATCAAGAAGACAAGTTGGCTGATAGACAATTTGATAGGGTTTGATAGTGAAAATGATGCTAGGATTTTGAACAATGCAAGATGAAGGGGATATACCACTAGGGTAAGTTAAAATGACATTTTGGGAGACCAAGAATGTGATTATGCTAATGATAAAGGTATATGGAAGGTTTTTGAATTTAGGCAAAAATTTTAGAAAGTATTTTGTCTAGGAGTTTAACCTTGTGAAGGACTTTGGATCTTGACCAAAAAATGATAAAAGACAAAAAGATCAAAGATGACAAGATCAAATCTATCAAGACATAGATAGATTTTGACCAAAGAAAATGATAAGAAAAGACAAAAGGACTAGTCAAGATCCATCATCCATCACCACTAGGAGATACTTTAGGACTCATACTTTGTTCATATTTTTGACTAAATTCAAAGGTTTTGGGGTTCAAAATGATGTTTAGGGGGCTCAAAATGATGATGATGCTCAGTGGATATGCAATACAGAAATGTCTTAAGATGAAAAATGAGATTTTGGGTGCAAGATGGTGTTTCAGGTGAGATGCAGAATGAGGACCTACAAATGCTCCTAAATGCAATTTTAGGGTCCCAAAATGCAGTTTGGAGGCCCAAAATGGTCATATAGGTGCCCGAATGCACTCTGGTAGCACCAAGTGTGCTCCAACAGTACCAACTATGCATATGGTGTAGTTGGGGCTAGTTTGGGCACAATTGGTAGTTTCATGGTGCAGTTGGGAGACTGGATTGAGTGGTTGTTGATTCTAAGTGGAATGGTTGTCAAGTTGTTGTGCCAGGAAGCTAGGATGTTGGGGTTGATGTTATGATGGATTAGGAGATTTAGAATGAAGGTTACCATGTAGAGAATGATGTCCTAAGTGAAGACAAAAAATATTATGGGGTACATAATGCAGATCAGGGCATGCTACTACAGGGGGACCTATCTAGGTACCTATGAATACCTCTGAAGCCTCAAAATGTTGTCTAGTAGCCCAAACTAGGTTCTTAGACTACCCAGTGCACTCAAATAGTACCAACTACACCTATGGTGGAGTTGGGGCTCAAAAGGGTTCAGTTGGTAGTTTTAGAGTGCAATTGGGAAGCTGCACTAAAACTAAGGTAATTTTAGGTGCTATGGTTTCCATATTGATGTAATAGTGAGCTAGATAGTAGAGGATAGTGCCAAGATCATAATGAAGGTACAAAATGATGTTTATGACACCTAGGATGATGGTTAAAGTGTTTAGGATGAGGGTTGGGTATGCAAATATGTAAGATGGACAATGCAAAGTTGAAATTTGGAGGTTGGAATGTAAAAACTAAGGGATGCACACTAAACCCTAATGAATGCAATATGAAAGATGAGGGATACTAAGTGAGGACTAAAGGATGCAAGATGAAGCCTATATGATGCAAATATGAGGCTTAAACTAGGGTGAATGCAAGTGGAATCTATGCAATTATTAAACCTACATTATGCCAAGCATGTTTAGGATCACAAGTTGCCATGTTTTCTAAACCTTGAATGTATTGGACCAAAGTTTACAAAGTTTTGAAAGAGTTGCAAAATTTTTATAGTGTTTGATGTTTTGACAAGGTGTAAATTTGAATTTTGGCTTTTATCTTGATTAACATTTTACACACACACAAGACACATTAAGACAAGAATAATTGTTGTTAAAAGTGAACAAACACACTACAATCTAGTCTTTAGGATTGTATCCACTAAATTTCTACTTGAACCAAAGTTTAGTCACACTTATCCAAAGTGGACAACCTAATATCTTGGAACCATAGGCTCCCCCTTATAGTGCACTCAATTCTTAGGGCTACCAAGATCTGCTTCCCGAGGGACTGTTGTCTCTACTAAGGACCGCAAGAATGTAGGATGTCTTCATGGGCATGGGTGATCCCTTGAGTTAGTGGATAGAAAGGATTTTGGCCACTAAAACATGGTTTTTAGTAAGGGCATTCCATTCAACAAGTGAATGATAAACTTCCTTAGAAGGTCTCCCAACCCTGAGAACTGGGGTTTAACGCACCACAAGGGTACTGGAGGAGAGCTATCACTCAACAATACTGTCAACACAAATTTCACTGTAATTAAGTTTTATATAGTGGCTAGAATGTTGACTTGTTTTTTGGCCCATTATTGCTCTAAAGTTGTCCCCTGGCATACCCAATATCGGGTATTTTGGTCTAAGGCAAGCTTCCTATAGAAGTCACATAGATTTCTCTTACACCCAAGATCCAAGAATGGCGAGGGGAGAGGATACGTCCATGTAACCCCTAGGGTTTTAAATATCATAGACACACCAAGTAGAAAAGAAAAAGTTTATTTATGCACAAACAAAATGTTATCTAATCTAGGAAATCCACACACACATGGTTTTGACAAACACACAAGGTCTTCAACAACGTCCTGCAAACAAGTATTTGTAGTTTTTCAATGATTAGTCTTCATCCAATGATCACCACATGCTACAAATAGACCATCAGTAACACAAAAACATCTAACCTATTTCTTAGAAGTAAACATAAACCCTTAGTGCAGATTCTAAATGAAACAGGTGCTTTTTGTGAACCAAGTGTGCTCTAACAGAGAAAATTGCACCCCAGAAGGCCAAAATGGCTCAGAATACCCCCAAGTGCACTTAGACAGTGCTAACTATTCCCATGGTGAACTAAGTACTTAGAAGGCCGTAGTTGGTAGTTTATGGGTGTAGTTGGGAGTTCAATTGCAGATTGTGGGGAATTGAGCCCTAAACAATACCTAGAAACTAGATTTTTGAACTCTACCCTCCCAAGTGCACTTAGATAGTTTAGACTACACCTGTAGTGTAGTTAGGTCTTAGAAGGGAATAGCTAGTAGTTTCTAGGTGCAATTGGTAAGTTAGGAACAACGAATAGGGGTTATGGTGGCTCCTAGATTCCTAAAACTGCCTCCTAGGGGTCCCAAGTGCACCCTGACAGAGTAGAGTGCACTCTAGGATAGTAAGCTATTAGAATGCATGAACCAAGAGCATACAAGCATGCTACTAGTCCCCCTAATTAGACTAGGTGTGATAAAAGAGAGAAAATAAGGATTATACCCCTCCAAGCGAGCTCCTTCCTTGCACCTACAAGCACAAATACAAGAAACCCAAGTTAGTTAAGCATGTTCACATCAGGTTCACCAATTGTAGGACCTATAAAATGGGCTAATGTCTAACATACTATGAGAAAATCACAAACTAAATAAACATACATTAGCACCCTCTTTTCTACCATGAAAGCCAAATAAACAAAGGAAAACAACACAATGTTAAAACTCTCTCTTTCATTTGTAGCTCCCATGTCTTTCTTTCTTCTCCATATGATGTAGCTCCAAATTTCCTATAGTGCACACAATGTTGAAGCAAAATCCTAAGATAGTGATAATGCTATGAGAATACTAGAAGATGTGATTTTAGTGTGAGAGATGGAGTGAAAATACTAAAGAGATAAGGACTTAATAATTAGGGACAGGAAATGAGAGAAAGAATGCTCATTTTATAATCAACACAGAGGATGAGAGCATTGGAATCATCACCTTGGATATGTGACTTGGAAAGAGATTCCTTTGAGAATCCATGACACATATGACACAAGATGCCAAGTGTAGGATTGTATGACACTTGGAAGTCAAATGTGGCTAAAGATGGAAGAGGATCTATGACATGGAATATGACACCTCACATTCACTTAAAGCCAAGAATCTATGGCAATGGAAGCCAAATATGGACATGGAATATTTCAATGAAAAATCCATTATTCCACCAAAATAGAAATTAGTGAAAATAGAATTAATAGTGGAAAATATGACTTGGGAAATCAAGAATTTCCATGATTTGTGAATAATGGATCAATTAATTAATAAAATTAATTAATTGGGGATGATAATTAGGAAGAATAATTAGTGAAATTACATAGGATTAAATTATGTGTTGTTTAATCCTATAGAGAAAATTAGTAGATGATTTGCCACTTTGATTAAATAAGTGTGACAGTATCCTTTAATGAAATGTGATGATAATGGAGATTGACTAGGATGATGAGAGATAGACCAAAGCCATGGTCAAATTGATTGATTGATTGAAACTAATAACATGCCAAGGAAACATGACATGAATTAAAGATATGTAACATTTAACTGACATTGCAAAATGCTACAGGATCGAGATTGGTTGATAGGGTTGATCATAATAACATCGACAGATATTATCAATGTTATTAAATGGTTCATAATTTCATGATATGACACTAAGAGACTCGAAAATGTCAAAGATCGAATGACATGAATGATAGTTTAATCTAGCGCTAAGAGCCATGACAGTACTAAGGCCAGATTGATAAGATTTGATAGATTGATAGCTTTCCAAGGCACTGAAAGCCACAAAAATGACCACGATTGGACAAATGATAATAGATTTGGGATGTTTGACATGTTCTAGGTTTATTAGGATTGATTTTGGGTGATTTTGGGTTGGTTTGGGATGATTCTAAGTTGATTTGATATGATTCTGAGTTGATTTGATATGATTGTGAGTTGATTTGATATGATTTATGATGATGTTGAAATGGTTCCAAAATGATGTGAAATTGATGTGAAAGAGGATATGAATGATGACAAACACTATTGAGATACAATTAGGTTGGCCAAAAGATTAGAGTTAGTGGAATGAGAAAATGGGATGACTTAGTATGAAAAGTGATGTCAATTCAGGGGCCTGAGAGTATTTTCAAGGGTTACCACTCAATATAATGACCAAATAACAAAAATGATAGCTCAATTTATTCACAACAAAGATATGAATCCAAAACAACTAATGATTTGTAAATCATAGTTGAAACACAAAAGTTATGGTCTCCGCAGTGCAACATAGGGGCTCCAGGAGTAGTTTCGAGCATCTTACTGCGCCAAGTGCACCCAAAATGCACCCAAGTGCACCCAGTGTGCACTTGGTAAGCCTAAGTGCACTATGACAGTACCAAGTGCACCCATGGGGCACTTGGAAAGCCCAAGTCACTAATACATTAGGGGTCAATTTGTGATGTCAATTTGCGACGGCAAGAAAAGGTAATGTGTTTTTGTCTTTTTATTTTCAATTTTATCCCGATTCTGTCGCAATTGTGACACCACCAGGATATAAGAGAAAAAAAAATTGAAAAACCTCATTTGAAAGAAATCGACACAGGGTTCTTGGAAAAGGAAAGGCATGTAGGAGACTTCAGTAGCATTGAGAGGGGCATTGAGGCAAACTCAAGGCATTGAGAGGGCCAGGCAGAGACTTGCATCGGCTAACTTGATGCATTGAGAGGGGCAGAGACCCGCAATGGCTAACTTGATGCATTGAGCTTGTTTGACCTACTATATTGTATGGGGATCTCTGTGGCGAAAGGTCCAAGGGAAAAATTTAGAGGAGGATGATGGCAAGGTGCAAAACAAACAAACCCATTACTCCTTTTTTATTCAATCATTATTATTATTATATATATGAAGTAGAAAATGGGAGGAGACACAACCATACCAGATGGAAATTATCTCCTGGCCACCAAAAATGTGGTGGGCTCAAGCTATTTGCAATTTATCTTCCCATGTCTCGCAGATGGTTGTGCATTCTCATTATAACTGTTAATGTTTCTCATGAATGCCCTTTCATTTCTTGAACAAGACACTTGTTTTTAAGTGTTTTCATTGCATGCTGAGAGCTCCATGCTGATGCCTCCCATACTTCCATGGTAGTGTGCTTGGATTTGTGAACAAAAAGACATGCAAAATCCATGAAAATTTGTTGTTTCTCATAGTCCAATGCATCAAAGCTTATTTTATTTTGCATAGCCTTGGGTGGTAAGATCTCACTCCCGAAGCCCATTATGGTAGGATGGTAGAAACAAATTTATGACTATATATTAAAAATTTGGGATACAAGTTGGAAAGTTGTTACAAGTATCCCATTACATGAGATCAAGATTCAAGTTTAAATGTTCATATAATGAATAAAATTCAAAAATTCTTTCTCAATATTCATTAATTCAAGTATAAAAGTAATAATAGAACATTATTTTCATTGGAAATGAAAGGCCCTAAGTCCACAAAATGGCTAGTAATAAAAAGTACATTTGGTTGCATGTATCTTACACAGAAATGCAATGGTATTATATATCTGGCATAGTTATGAAAGTATGGCCTTCATTGCCAAGGTCTATAGTATCTACAATAGTAGTAAAAATCTTCTTAGTAAAAAAAAGGCAAACCAAAAGATTCAAAAATTATCGAACTATCATGAATCAATAAGAAAAAATCATATTTTCAACACACATAAAATAAAGATGAAAAAATTAACAAAACATGGTTTTATAGAATAGAGATACAAAAATAAAATAAAATGAAAGCTTATTCCATAATTATGAGATACATTTTTTCTTATTTATGTTCATATTGTATTTGATTAAATTGTATTGCACAATACATACTACACACTGCATAAATGATAACTAATTGTTGATAGTTTTCAATTACAATTTCCTTTGTATGAAGTCAACCTAAAAACTAAGTACAAAGTTGCAAAAAATTCTATGTTCCTTTAGAGTCTTGGGAAGGGTGGGACCTAGGATCTTGATTTGGGGATGGTGGTTAGCAAGGGTTGATTTGGGGACAATCGTTGGCACAGGTTTAGGGATGGAGCACCTAAAAGGGTCAAGAGGCAATGTCCCTTATAGGGATTTGGGGTTAGTACCCTCAGCAAGATTGACAAGCAACATCCCTTTTGTAATACAAGCAACATCACACTACCATTTTTCACAGTGATAGGATGAAAATTGATTGTAAATTAGAGTAGATACAATTCAGACATGTCCTTCACAATTACATAATCATGAACTTTGGCAATTAGTGATTAATCAAAAAATCACATTTTTTGGCTTCATCAACACATTCCTCGTAGCATCATATGAAGTTCCTTACACAGTTGGCAAATGTGGGCTTAACAAAAACTTTGGTAAATTAAAAATTGCTTAAGTTTATTTAAAAACAACTTTCTGTTATACATAAAAAAAAATTTGCTATCCAAGATTTTACTTGATGTTGTTTCTAGAAGAGATTGTATATGTTTTTTGAATCACAATGTTTCAGATCTCACTCTATGATCTATCATCTAGATGTTAGAGAGTAGAAGGAATAGAAAAATATATTTTTTATAAAATTAAATGATAAAATATATCCAATGAGTCCAAAAATGAGTACAAAATTGTTTTCTATCAAGGTTGACTCATTTGAATTTAATTGAGAAGACTAAATCCAAAAATGCATCAATGCATTCCTTCCAGCATCATACAAAGTTCCTTGCATGGTTGGCATACTTAGGACTCAACCAAAATTAGGATTGTCTTTACAGTGATTATCTTTAAAAATCATCATCATGATTCATAAATTGCATTACAACATTTTAAATCTTCATCTTCCCTAGTCTACTAAAAACTTTGGGAGAGGTTCTAATCCTTGCACTCTATTGTAGCTCCTCACTTCATATTAAAGGTTGTATTTTTGGCACTGAGTTAGCCAAATAATATGTGACAAGTAATCATGCTCTTTTCTCTTTCTCATTTAACTCAGTACCAAAAACATAATATAGAGCACTTGTGCTAATTTAGAAGCATTAGCAGTGATGGCAGTGAGTTGATTGGCATCCTTGTATTGAGTTGACATTGTCATTATGAAACTAAGTATGAAAATATTAACAATCACATTATATCTATCTCTTGGATCAGGTAGTATATCCCTAATCAAGATGGATTGAATGAAAATCATATGGGATCGAGTTATGATCCTCTATATTCATATTAGAGGCTTTGATGTTGAAATTGAATTAGCAAATAATCATGACGATGACCATAGTGTCTCTTGATAATTTTTTTGGTGACTAATCATAATCGATAACCTTTGGATTTTTTGGCTAATTAAGTTTATGCCTATGTGTCTCCTCAAGGAGACATGTAGTTGAATAGTTACAACTGCCCCTCATATGCCTCTTCATTTCACTAAATAAGATGACTGATCACAAGAGATGGATTATCGAGATTCATAAATGATTCTATCTCTTCAGATTGGGAATTCTAATAAGTGATCTAATTATATATTCAGACCTAGCAAACATTTTTCAGTATTGAATTAATTCATATCCATTCTATATTGATTATCACCTAGAGAGATCCATTACATTTACAAAGATCCTTCATTATTTAACATGGTATCAGAGCCAGGTTAATAAAGGTATCACTTTAAGAGAGGAAGGTTGCCAGCTATGAAATCAATACCATATGCCTTTGCAATTTTGTGCCCAAGATGGTGAGATATTTCAAGTCACCTCATTTTCGTCCTCTCTAATGTCTGCAACAAAAGAGTGTCTATAAATTTGTATGATGTTCTGCACAGATTTAGTTTCGATAACACTCGTTGAGTAGCATTTGGCCATGAAAGAGAAGAGGTGAAAATCAAAAAATCAGTGTTTAGGTTGTTGTGCTTGCTGGCACATTTTGGCATGAGGGAGCAAGTATCAAAGTGTTGGGCCTATCATTCTCACAGAGGGTGCTCCTAAGCTTCCCATTTCTACAAATGGTGTAACACTTGTTTAATTGCATGTTTAATTTGGCATGCAGATGAGCATGTGTAATATTTTTCTTGTAGATCTATTTATTTTTCTTGCAGGGAGACATAGCATAATAAAAGGAAATATGGTTAAAAGTATTTGTTCAGAGCTCATTTTCAAATTGTTTGAAAGATCACTCAAGTAATTCTTTAAATGTATGGATTTGTGGTTTTTTCTATCAATGCAAATTATGCTGTTGTTAGTAGGCTTAATTCCTTTTGATTACTATCTATGGAATTTTTTCATCTTCTTCACAAGGGCAGGAAAAGCCATACAAAAAGTTTCAAGTAGTGAGTGTAGCTTCTATTATTGCTCAACTAGTGAACAATATACCAAACAAATGCATCATTTATCCATCTATATATATATATTTTTTTTTTTTAAGTTGACAATGCTTCCTTTTGAATCTATTTATGTTAAAGAAGGATGTATCAGCATTGACTGTAGCAGAAAAACAAGTTACACAGATGAAAACTTGCATTGTTGCACTTACAGCTGACATTTGACACTTGGAGTTGATATGCACATTTCTTTGAGGTGGGTGATAACAAAGAGCTCATCAATTTTCACTGTGTTATCTTCTAGCTACAAGTCTACACCATTCTTCACTATTTTTTATTTATACCTAATACAATTTTATTTTTCAAAATGTTTATCATTGCCACAATTTTTGATAGTTGGCTTCTTTGTATTAACGCCTATAAGGAGCCATTAGATATTGGAAGATAAAGGTTATAAATCTCAGGTGGTTTGTCTATGAGATTTCTTTTGGATTTGGCTATGTTACATGAAATGCTGAAGTAAGATGCATATCAAATATATAGGTGTGGCTTTTGTTTATGTCCAACTCAGACATGGGCATTTTTGCCTGTGGTTACGATTCTGTGCATGATGAGTTTGACTTCATTTTTCATGCCTGGCAATGGGAATTGTTTTATGTGCCTCATAGCCTAAATTTATATTTGGTTTAGGAGTTTGACAAGAGAATTGTGCAGAATATTACAACTTTTGAGCCTATTGTACTTGGCCTCGCTAAGGTTGATAAGCTTATGAGATCTAGGCCCTAGTGCCCCAAACTTCAGGTCCAAGATTCTAAATCATTTTCCAAATAGTAATACTAATTAGGGTTTTTTTGATGGATTTTTTGTAAAATATTTCAACGGCAACACGTAGAAATTTTTCGGTGGCTGGAGATGAGCAATTAATCAATTCTTGTTTTATTGCATGTTTTCTCTCCTGCTAGTTGGGATTTATTTCTCAATAGATAATATTGTGTTTTTCAATTCATATTTGATATTACTCTTCATCTTTCTTCATATATCAATTTCTCATATAGTCTTTTTTAAGTTTTTGCTTGAATTCCTATTTATCTGTTCGTAAGTTGCCTTTGCCTTTCAATTATGTAACACTTTTTCTACCTTTTCATCTAGTTATAATAAACTGGAATGTCTCCTATGGACTTTATATTCAAGCCTCAATCAAAGAACACATTGAAATAATTTTCATGCCACTGACATGACATATAAGTGACCTGAAACAAATTATAATTTAAAACAAGAATCCGTGGTTGCCCTTCTCTTTTACGTACTCTCTGATTTTTCCATTATTAATAGTCATATTAAGTTCCTTGGGATCCTAGCAAGGTATCTTCAAAAATGAGTCGTATTTTCACAACAATATGCCAGCTAACTGAATTGATTATAAGTTCTAAGGAGAACGGGAGAAGAATATATAATCCAACAAGGAAAGCTTAAAGGAAACTAAAAACTTTGGCAAAAATAAAATTAAAAAATCATCTGAGTTCATCCAATTTCTAGATTTCTTGGGAAATTGGTAGAAGCTCCTCTATTGTCTTGAGTATTCCATGCCAAATTATGGGCTCTCTTGTTAAATGAGCATACACAGTTTAAATGGTATACTCTTACAAACTATTAGCTCTTTTGTTGCTCGCTTAGCTAATTTCCCTACAGCTATGAGTAGAAATTAACAATAAATATTTGACATATTATCAGTGTTGATCTTCTTAAGTTGGGCACTGATTTCAACCCATTCTTATTGATTTGTATAGATTCTTATAACCACTTCCATAAATTTAATTACATTTAGACACTATCTTTTAATGCTTTATTTCAGTGTGCTACATATTCTATTTCATATTTGTGATATATGATGAAAGTATTATAACATATAGAGGAACAGTCCATGAGTGGCATGGCCAATTGAAATGGTTTTAGTTTCAATTTTACACCATTTGATACAAATAATCAGTTTGCCAATCGACCCCTAGGTTCATTCCATTTGCAGTAAAATCTTCATTGCATAGAAAATGTTCATAAAATCTATTTCAATGCTCACACATCTTCTTGGACTTACACAAATCTATGTCAATCCTCACACATTTTCTTGGACTTACGCAGGAACTATGTTGCCCTGTAGCTCTTGTTAAATATGTTATCAACTTGATTTTTCTATTAAAGGCTCTCATGCTGAATTGAAAGCCAGGTAAAGAAAAATATATTATACACTATTTTGTTGGTACCCTGTGCAACACAACAAACTTGTTCTTACTATAAGAAAATTTTCTTTTCTTTTGTTTCATTGTAGATCTTCTACTTGCACGGAGGTCTCTCCCCATCATTGAACACACTTGATAACATTTGAGCTTTGGATCACATACAAGAAGTGTGTCTATACACATAAGTATAAACTTCTTCTTTTCCTGCCACACCTATAACAGAAATTTTAAGTGCTTGCAAGGTATATACTTATGAATAAATATTACATCTTGATTTAAATGTATGAAAACAATTTTCATTCCTTTTAAGCTTCATTCATCTCAAGGTGCAATTCACAAACTCAAGAATAGTGGCTTTTGTTCTTCGGGATACCTTTAGGGGAAGAGTATTTGAATGACCCCTAGTGTCTGGAGTCCAGTTTAGAGGAGATGGCTATTTACACTGCTAAGGTTTGTTGAATCTAATTCTGAATAACATTGCTTGCTATTGTTAAATCTAATCTAATGTATATTTTAACTAGACTTGTAGCTTATATGTTTTGAAATTTTTGTTAGGCCTTGTAGTTTGTATAATTTGATTGCTAGAGAGCTTCTACAGCTAAGCAAGAAGGTCGTTGCATGAGTTATAGCCGCGCGCTTAGGTATGAAAATTGTATACTTTTTATTCTAATGTATATTTTAACTAGACTTTTAGCTTATCTGTTTTGAAATTTCTTTTAGTGGCTTAATGTTATAAGGTCTCTTGAAATAAGACCTTCAGGCGGTTGGTCAAAGTTTTACAAATAATCTTAGGAATAAAGTCAAAGAAAGTATTTTTAAAATATTAAAGTATTTAGCTAGGTCTAAGAAGATTTGTGTACTTTCGACAATTTTTCTTAGTTTGTGAAATTTGTAGACCAAAGTTTTCATAGCCTGATTTTTGCTTCCTGCAAAGAACAATCATGTCAGATAATATAAGTGAAGAACAAAACAGGGAGACAATCGCTAGATTGTGGTCTAACTTGAAAAGAAAAGGTGATGGAAAATGTTATTGTCCTTGTAATAGTTGTAAGGGCTTAAACCGTAGAAGACTGCTAATCAAAACAGTTAAGAGACATTGTAGGGAGAATGGTCACATTGAAGGGGGGCATGACTATCATCCACTGGTAAGTTGTTCATTATATCATTTTAACAATTTATATACATATGAAATCACTTGATGATGAGTTGATGATCATGGTTTATTTATGTTAATCAATTTTATATATGTTGATCTTCCCAGGGAACTACATGATATGAACCACAACAATCTAAAGAATATGGTTTTTGAAGTGGAGGAACACGGAGGTGCAAATATCCAAGGTGAAGATAATGATCCCATGGAAGATGACGATCATGCACCAGAAAACACAATTGAAGAGGGTGGTATAAATACATTGATCCATGACACATCTAGTCCAAGAGTATCTAATCACGATGATGATGATAGCCTCGATGTACCTCTACTTCAGAAGGCATACGAGCCCCTATACAAAGACTCCCAAACAACTCTTCTCTCTGTTGTATTGTTGTTGTTGAACTTGAAGGTTATGAATGGTTTATCAAACATAACAATGTCACGTATGTTAAGGTATGTCATATATTTCTTTATAGTTAACAAAGGGTGAATAATGTACCACTAATATTTTTTATATTAACAACTTATTTTTTTGTTGTAGATTGATAGGCGAGTTTCTGTTACCATCATCAAATATTCTACCTCGCTCATATCGAGAATTAACTACGGTTATGAAATATATTGGAATGGAGTATGAAGCAATACATGCTTGTCTCAATGATCATATTATATATTATAAAGAACATGAATTTGCAACACAATGCCCTATATGTCATACGAGTAGATATCAAACAGATCGACTAACAAAAAAGGTGCCTCAAAAGGTTCTTTGTTACATCCCCATTATTCCACGGATGCGAAAATTATTCAGGTGTAGTATCTTGGCTCAATTTATGGATTATCATGCATGCAATAAAAGTCGAGATGACATTATTCGAATCCCTGCAGATGGTTCGGCATTTATGCACATAGAGGAAAAGTGGCAACACTTCAAAGAAGAACCTCGTAATCTCAGTCTTTCATTGGCAGCAGATGGTGTCAATCTATTTGGAGAGATGAGATCTGTTTACTTGGTGTGGCCTATTTTTGTTATCAACAATAACATTCCTCCGTGAATGTCAATAAAGAAGGAGCACATTATGTTGGCAATGATTGTTCCAGGTATCTTATATTTGATAGTTATTAATTTACATGTACTTACAAATCTTGCAGTAAAACGGTCACAATAATTATGTAATGTTACTATTCATTCAAGTAGGTAAATATCAAGTAAAAGATATGAATGTATATATTGATCCTCTTGTCGACGAGTTGGTGGAGTTATGGAACGTTGTCACTATGTATGACATGTCTAGACCAATAGGACAAAGACAATTTCAATTCCATGCAATACTTGCATGGACAATACATGATGCCCCAGGGCTAACACATTTTTGTGGTATTTTATAGTGAATTCAAGTTGCGCACAATAATTCTAATTATAAAAATCAACATATTTAATAATCCAATTATATCATTATTTGTAGGTCTTCAAACAAAGGGAAAATTTGCATGTCCAATTTGTGGTCCAAAGATGAAATCTCGTCATTCAAAAAGTTTAGGAAAGTAGGTGTTTGATGAGTGTAGACATTTCCTCCACAGGAATCATAAGTATCGAAGTACGAAAAAACATCTTTTCAATGGGAAAGAAGAGACTACATCAAAGCCACGAAGAATGACACCTCGCCTATGGAAGTTGGAATATAATAGAATTAATCGTTGAGGTAATGCCATTCTACCTAATGGTTTAGGTTTGTAATTTATATATTTCTATTGTGATTTTTGTTGACTAATTGTGTAATTGATGATCATGAAGGTCGTCAAGGCAATACTGACAACCTTCCAAAGGGACTAAAAAGCTATCCTAGACAATTTAGTAGATTGCCCTACTATGAGCACTTACAAATTGTGCATTTGTTTGATACTATGCATATTGGAAATAATATAACACAGACATTGTGGAAAATATTGGATGGAAGGCGTGACAAAGAAAAAATTGTCAAAATTTGTAATGACATACATGAATCCAATCATGCATTGAAGAATTTAATTCACTCAAATAGAAATAGAGATCAGATTAATATAAGTGCCCTTCCATGGTTATTAACAGAGCAACAAAGTGATGCCATAAAAGAAGTCATACAAAAAATTTGATTTCCCACAGGATTTGTTGCAAACATAAACAATCTCATATCAAAAAAAAGTGAATTTGGGCCAGGGCTCAAAACGCATGATTGGCATACTTTCATCAAGGTAAGTTGTGTTCTTCTATATTTACAATATATTCATAAACTATGTGTACTGTTTGTTATGTTATGTTAGAAAAAAATAGAATGATTGGTTTATAATTCCTGCAGTATGTGCTTCCTCTATCTCTCCTAGAGCACTTCAACAATAACATCAAACAAGTGATATACGATCTTGGAAAATATATGAGGTAAGCAGTAATATTTGTTCAATTTGTTGTATATATTTATCATATTCGCGATTTGTTTTTCTTGCTATGTAATCTATTGTATATTATTTTGTAAAGTCTCATATCTATATATTTTTTGTGACTTGAATTTCTTAATGTAGGTGGTTGTCATCTAAAGAAATCCATAAAGAAGATATAAACTATTGGAAGAGAAGAATTCCTCATTTACTGTGTGAAATGCAAAAGTGTCTACCTCCAACTTTTTTCAATGCATAGGAACACTACCTCATACACCTAGTTGAGGAGATTGAATTGTGTGGACCTATACACTCTAGGTCAATGTGGATGGTTGAGAGGCATTTGAAATCTTTGAAGGCTTTGGTTTGACAAAGAGCACATCCTAAGGGTTCTATGGTAGAGGGATATATGGTATACTAGACTATGGTGTACATTACTGAATATCTTCCTAAGTTTGCATCAAATATCCACATAGATCGCATTTGGGATCTCGAACCTTTTAAAAAATTAGAAGGGAAGTACTTGATGGGGAAAGGTACATTGAGGAAAGTGAGAGTTAATAAATTATAAAATGTTATTGTAATAAATTATTTCTTAATCTTCAAAATAAATCGGTTGTAAGTTGTGTATTTTTTTTTTGTACAGGTGCTCGAGAGTGGGATGCACTACATTTGTATATTGCAAACAATCTTGATTGGATGATGGTATGGATTGAACGATGTCAACATTCTAGTCACAAATTAACATGGGAAGGTGTATCTTCATTGGTTAAAGAAGCTCATTGTAATGGAGATTCCAATGTTACGCAAAGGGAAATAGATTTAGCCCGTCGTTCAAGAGATTTCTAGGTACGTACAAATTTATTAATCACCCGTATGTTTATCAACTCACGATACAATAATTTTGACATGTTTCACATATTATTGCAGGTTAAACACCACAAGGCTATGTTCTATAACGGTTAGAAATTTTGCATCAAAGTGTTGGATGACACGAAGAAAACTTGTGATTCAGGAATAACTGCAGTCTTTCAAGTGACTAATATTTCATCTAGAAATGACTTACATCCTCAAGAGTCTAAAAATTGATACTATGGAATTTTGAATGAGATACTTGAGTGTGACTTTATTTCTTTCAAATTAGTACTCTTCATTGTCAAATGGTACAGGCTACGACTTAATCAAAATGATCCTGATAGAACTGTTATTGAACATGATAATGAATTTACAATGGTTAATACAAGGTTGTTTGAGCCAGTTGGGAATGAGCCTTATGTTCTTCCAAGCCAATGTGAGCAGGTATTTTACTCAGAGGTTCCACATAAACTGGGTTGGTCATTTGTTGTTAGACATGAACCGAGAGGAAGGCCAATAAAGTATAATCTGATGGAAGAAGAAGATATTGAAGAAGTAGAAGATGATGTAGATGGTGATCACGATCAATAATTATTGGATGATGTTCCTGACACAAATTTTCATGAAGAAGAAGAAGATGATGACAATGATGCTGCTACTGATGATGATGATGAAGATGATGTTGATGTTGATGATGATGTTGATGAGGACGACGATGACGACGATGACAATGACGACGATGATGATGGCGAGGATGATGATGATGACAACAATGATGATGATGATGAGGACGACGATGACGATGATGATGATGAGGATGATGATGATGGAATTTAGAGGTATGCCATCAATCCTTAATCTATTTAATATTAATTTCTTGATAGAAATATATTTGTCTTATATATATGGTTACATAGTTTATTCATTATCTATTTAAAAGCTACAAGTTTCAACTACAAATAGAATACTGCTAATCTAAATTAACTATTAATCTAAATTAATTAAATAAAACTATTTAAAACACATATTGATGCATGAATGTATTGAGCCTTATTTTCTTTTAGGTCAAAAGAATTTGTAAGTGTTTAGTTTAGAAAAGGGAATTCATTAAATATCTATAAAAGGGAGTTGTACCTAGAATAAAATTCATAGGGAAAACATAATATAAGTGCTTACCCAATTTTTTGGTTAATAATTTTGCCTCTGTAGGTGATGCAAAGACCTAGGTGGACTTACAATCATTCATAACAAGAGGGACTTCCATAGTGTTCTCACAACACCAACCAAGCATCTTCATAAGATCCCTCTCCTTGATCCAAGCCAACTCCATAACCTATCAGAGTGTACACAAAATCCTTATGCCACCTTAGGTTCTACATCTTTGGAATAATCCCATGAATTTCCCTCAATCCATCCAATGGATTCATCCAAGCAATCTAATCAACAAACTATCAAATGCTCACAATGCCTCAATAGGCACCAAACTTGACTTCACCTTAACTAGGTGTTTCCTCCACCTCCACACACATCAAAAAACTTCAAATAGCATGTCCCCGAGGTGACTAAACCCTCAACTCATCAGCTGATACAAAAACCCAGTTTTAGCCCTTCACTAGGCCTACTTCCCTAGTAGGCTTATAACGTGAGCCTAATTTAAGTGTTTTATTGTGTACCTTTTAATGTTTTTAATTTTTATGTGATGCTAATGATGGATGTGATTATGATTATTATTTGATTATGCTCACGATAATTGAATTACATTTGAAAGAAACTGAACCCCTTTCAGGAACATCCCGCACAGTCTCATGGATCGGCAGGTATAAGTCAATACTCCTTATAGACAATCTATTTAATACACTTATCAATAGTAATATTGATGTCTTCTAAGATCTCTCCCATTTGCAGGTACCAGCAAATAGGTATTTTTTAGAAGTGTCTTCCTCGAGTGAGGGAAATATAGGAATAGAAGAGGAAAGTGAGACATGCAGTTTATCTAGAATAGGGAGATTAACTAGAGGTCAAAGGACTAGAAGGAAATTCAATAAATGCATGAAATTTTTCCTTGCTCAAGGGGGATCATGTTCTTATGATGATGAGATGGAAGGTGACATCGAGGTGCCCTTGAGGTACCAACATCTACAGAATACCCAAGGAACTTCCTCCAATAAACACTGGTTTTTGTGTTAACGAGAGGATATATCACACAGCACCATCATCACTACATGGTTTGGGCCTATTTTCTATGGATAGCATAAAGGTGTCTTACAACAAAGTTTCTGAATTGATGGAGTATGTTGGACCATGTTACAATTACAAAAGTTGGATGCATATTGTTCAATATAAAAAAAGTATGTGTAGGTATGCCCTCTCGGAAAATTATATACAACAGCAAGACAATAATCAAAGTAAAAGTGTGGCTCTATACATTGATGGAAGGCCAAAAGAAACAGGTAATATTGTGGGTTTTATAAATAGTGCATGACCTGGGTCAACTATAAAGCAACCCAATTGCATATTTGAGGCACATGAGGGAAATCATGTATTCATCTGTTCGATAAAATGAATACGTGCAGGGGAAGAGCTTCTTATTGATTACAATTTGAACCGCATAGATACAAACGAGGCTACTATCATGGGGGTGGTACATACTATTAAACCAACTTCTAATCAATGACTCCAACATACCATTTAGTCAATAAATTTTTGGCTAACATTTTTATACTTGATCTTTGACACAGGGGCACAATATGGAGCAACTGCCCGGAGGGGATGCTGGCGATGTTCCCCACTCATCTACACACGAGCAAGTAAAACTCATTGTAATTGTGCAAACTAGATAGAAGCAAAATGTTTTTTTTTTAATGTTGTTTTCTTCATTGTTTTGGAGTAATTTTGATAATACTAATACTATTGTTGTCATAGAGGGACAGTGGTCGAAGGGAGGGAAAGGAACCTGCAGTCCTTGATCAGCAGCCCCCCTTGAGGAGGACCCTTTTTATATTGATTTAACAGAAACTGATGACCCGATCAATTCAACTAAAAATTTGCTAAAGAAAATTGGCAGAGAAATTTTACGTTTGGCAACCATAAAGCCTACTACTCAGGAAATAAGAGAAAGGGGAGTTGAATTGATGCATACCTCTGAAACCTTAAAAGTAAGTATTAATGAAATTTTTAATTATAACAAGAGTTCAATAATGGTTTTTATGTTATGCTCTTTTATGGCATTAATTAAAATATGGATGTGTTATCTTTATAGAGTTTTTTGCGTGATTTCAAGCCTCGTTCCCATGATGAGGGTGCTGCAAGTGGTTCAGGTAGATCGCATGTTCCATTCCCCACTTCTATTTTCCACTTAATATATATAGGAATGATCATAATCATTGACAATACATGCTCAAACAATCCTTTTTTTTAATGCTCTAACAATCTTGTCCATGCTAGTCCACACATTCTATATTTATGCATGCTCTAACAATTTTATTCTTCAGCTTCACATCAATTGAATCCTATGATGATGCCGCCTCCATCCAGGACAACCACAAATCTCTTTTCGACTACTGAGTTAGCAACATGCAGCTTATAGGCATCGACTATTGCACCATCTTCTGGTACACAAATCCCTCTTTTTCTCTCTTATGACAGCAACAAACAATTTTTTTTTACAACTTTTTAACATCAATTATCATTTGTTCTTTTATACTTCTTGACAAAGACTTATGAAACTTTTTGCAATAGGAGCTGCAACATCATTTCCTAGATGTTCCTATGTTCCTAGTACAGGAACGATGAAGGATGTCATATTGATCGTCAGCGATGATGAAGGCATTCCATTAAAAGTAGCCAAAGTTCCAGGTACTTTAAAGTTATTATTATTCTATAGTGATATAATAGTAATTTAGTTTTTGATCACTCTTCATCGACTAATGATCCCATGATTGTTTTGTAGGGAATGATCCTTTTTGGAGAAAACTTGGTGATGAGTGTTTGCGAATATTTGGGCCCACCTTGCGTACCTGGTGGAACATCATATCCTAACTAAAACCCCAAACCACTATTTTGATTTCATATCATTTCTATAATAGTTTTCCTTTTCATCCATTTCTTGAACTATATTAAAGGTAGCTTCACTTCATTTATGAGTCTAACATGTTTTTTTTTTACTTAAAAGGTGGAATAACCAATGCAAACCGTTGAAGGATGATCTTATAGAGAGCATGACCCAACTCTTTGGACCTCGTGCATTTAAGAGAAACAAGCTCCTTGAAAAAGCTAGTTTATGTTTGAAGTATATTAGGGACCAGTATAGAAAAAAATTACGAGATAACCCCAGGTACGAGCGTCTACCCTATGTTCCTGAGGCTGAGTGGCAGGCTTTGATTTTGGATGGAAAGTATAAAGCTGACAAGAAAAATAATATTACACCAGTGGAGAGTACAACAAGGTATGTGATATTGTTGAGAACATAATTATGTACTAATTAACCTCTATATTTGTACTAACATATTTCAAACTTTTCATAGATTGCCTAACACATCAAAGGCAACAAAGGCAAGATTAGAAAAGCACAGGACACACAAGCTTGGCTCTGGTGGTTTTTTGAAACTTCAAGCAAGAGTTGTAAGTATTAGTAAATGTAAAATTGTATCAAATTTTTTATATAATGTGATGGGAAATTCCAGGATAGACTAGCTTGTCTATGCTCCTGATCCTCAACTTGGATCTCAATGTTTCTCCACACCAATATATGATGCAGAGTAACACGCTTTGGAAGCACTGGTGTAAGATAAAACTCCTAGGCTTAGTTTTCCACTTCCACCAAGATATTTCTCTTATCTCCTAGTATCCTATGCTTCAATAGGATCTCCTAATAGGATTAGATCATTAACTAAATCCTATTCACTCTTTACTACAAGTGTCACACCTTGAAAACTCCACCTTGGATGATCCACACCTTAATTTTGGTTCTCTTTCTCACTTTCACTTAGATGGATCTAAGTGCCAAATCCACTAAAACATAACAAATTTCAAACTTCATTGTGGGGACCTTCTTCACATTGAATTCATTCAAATTCCATCCCATTTTACTGATTTGGGAAGGTTCTTGTCTCTTAGGTTTATCATATTCAAGATTTCATCCAAACCCTTAACACATAACATGAAAAAGTCTTCAAAATGACTATAGAACACATCTCAACCACTGTATCAACATGTTTTAGGCTTCAAGTATGATTTTTCCTTCAAAAAAAAAAATATCACTTCAAAAATAGAGTTTTCCAGCAACTTCATTAACTCAAACTTTTTACAATATGCAACCAATGCTTGGAGATTCAAGACATCACTCCATTAGGTGTCTTCTCCACCATTCTAGGGCCTATTTGGTCGAAAATAACCTCCCACAATCAAAGGAATCCAAGGCTATCCATGTTGCATGGAATATTTGCAATAAGTGCAAAATGTTGTTATGACAACATTCTTACAACACTTGGCAACTTTGATAGATGCCTTAATCCTATATTATAGGCTTCTTATCCTCACATATTTTAAGGATCCAAGATCATTCATGATCATCATATTAATTTAATAACCATTAACCATTCTTAGGCCTAAGAACTAATCTGTTGTTACAACGCCTGCTCCTTTAATTCATGGGCCCAACTCATCACATAAGGCTGCATACTAGTTACTTCTCCCTTGTACCATTCAAGGCCTCCTACACCCAACCTTGACACCAAGTTTTTTGGACAACTCCAACCCTCTAACATAAATGGAAACCAAAACAAACATCAACACAACCCAAAACAAATCAGGTCTAAGGAAAACTTGTTTTTACCAGTGACAAGGCAGATTGCAGCACTTGACCTTTATTCTACACACCCAACCAAGAGTGAAATTGGATCCTCTAGGACTCCCAAAGACCAAAGACAATTTAGAACAACTCCAACATGACCAAAATAAGGTGTAAAAAGGGTTGGAAACCCTGCTAACTATTTACCATTTCCTTTTGATATTTTAACTACCCTCCATTGGTTGATGAAACAATGCAAGTAAAATTCACCATACCACGCAAAAATGCAAGGCTTAGAGTTCAAGAGATGCCTCATAGAAGAGGATAAGAGAATTGGCTTCCAACAAGGCTATAGAACTGTGGCTGAATGGCTACGAGCTTAAATCAGTGTGGAAGGTTCTAATAATGATGCATCTGAGCCACAGGTAAATAAGCTAAATGAAATTTATTTCAAATTGAATACTTTACCAATTAGTCTATTTGATGTTAAGTTCCAATATAAAGTGAGTATATCTGTTTTAAGCAAGCAATGATAACAATGTGTAGGATGTTGGAATGCAGCTTGACAATCCTTCTACACAATCTGTGGATGCCGAAGGTTCGCATGATGTGCATCCCAGTAGTGGAGGTATACATTTTCTATTAAATTTTTTATATGTAATTGCAATTGGTGTTTGGATTAATGTAACATTTTGTATAGCAGCTGTAGAGGATCGAGGGGTTGATGTTCATGACCGTGTTGACGTTGAGTCCAAACAAAATGATGTGGTTAGATCAGGTAAAGAGTGCCACAGTTATGTTATTTAAAATAATTAAATACTTGTAACAATTATAATAAATTATTTTTAATTTAACTCTTTTATTTGTTATTGCAGAGGACCCCCCTTTGCAACAGCATAGGAATTTGAGATCATCAAGAACAGAGAACAGAACAACTGATGAGGGGGGAATTGATGATGACACTGATGCTCCTCTTAGAGCTTACATAGAAAAAAGAAATAGAAAGAAAAAAAAGAAATGATTTTCATCTACATACCTTAATTGATAATGACTAAATTTTATGTCTTAATGAATTTAATTATGTGCTAATGAATGTTCATGAATTATGTGTTAATGCAAAATATTGATGAATGTTGCATGTTAATGAATCTAATGTGTTAATGAATGTTATCATGTGATATTGATTGAATGTTATCATGTGATATTGATTGAATGTTACATTTTATTAATGGTTGAAAGAATGAATGAATGTTAGATGTTAACGAGGAATGTAGAGTGATGTTAGGGGGAGGGGGGTGGGGCCAAATGAGCTTCCACCTTCACATGGTTGGCCCTGTTTAGTAGAGAATATTAAACTATTCTCGAAAAAAAGTGAAGCTCAATAAGATACTAACAATAGGTAGAAACAAGAAGCAATAACAAGCTCCTTCTAGAACATAACTCTTACCAAGTATTGCTATCTTCCCCACACTAGGAATCTCCATCATATTCTCATATGCTTGCAACAAAATTAGAATAACAAACCAAAAATAACTCATATTTTCATACTTCTCCATGCTTGGAATATAATCACCTTTTTTATCCTTCCCTTGGCTCTTCATCTCCATTGTATTCGCATCCTTAGTCTCTTTGCACCTTGAGACCTCTACTGCTATCTGCAACATGTCTTCACACCCTTGCCATTTGCCTTGGTATACCAACTCTTGGTTGGTGGCTGTTCTATCCAATTCAGTCATCATTATCTTTGTGAATTTTCTTTGTCCAACTTTCAATGGACACCATATAGAACTAATCAATATCATATCTGCTTCTCCAACCCTTGTTTCTTTGCTATTTACATCAGCATTTGTACTTTTCATCTTTGTTCCAATCATCTCCTTTCCCTCAAGCCCTTCAAGACCTGATCTTTTTCTGTCTTCATCTGCATCCTTTTTCTTTACCTCTGCTACAACCTTTTGAACCTTTTTGGTGTTAGGTTCTCCTTGCTCTTCAAAACTTGATTGCTGCTCATTTGTTATTTGTTTTTCAAATGGACAACTTGTGTTCATATCATCCTTTTCTAGGTTATTTTCCTCAACCTCATTCTCATTAGTTGTTTGCTTCAAAGCATCATCCTTTTTTATCAAAACATCTTCTGTTGCTTCACCATGTTCCTCTTTTCTTAGGAACCTTTCCCTCTCAAAGATGCCAATACTCGCTAACACCTTCCAAGTTGTCTTCTACTCCTCCAATGGTGTCAATACCATCTTCTCTCCATTATTTGTGAAAGTGTAGGTGTTCTTTCTACCATCATGTAGGGATCTCTTCTCAACCTGCCAAGCCCTTCCTAAAATTATATGACAACCACTCAAAGGTACAATGTCACATAGTACATCATTAAATGATCCAATGGTGAAGGGAACATAAGCTTGCTCCTTCACATCAACACAACATCCAACATCTAATCCTTGTGCTTTGTAAGGCCTAACATGTGCTATTCTTGGTAGATTCAATTTGTTAACCATCTCAAATGAAACAAGATTTGTAAATGAACCACTTGAAACAATAACCTTTTAAAATTTCACAGATCCAATGTCTAATTTCTAAACTTTTAAAATTTAATAAAATTCATATTCTGACATGTTTATTATTTGACAGGTTGTTCCTGGAATCATGATTTTAACTTAGTTTCATCACAATGATCCTTATGAACTTACATGTACATTCACTAACAAGTAACTCTAGATGAAACTTTAAGTTTATTTACCACATTTCAACATTCTCACCAAAATCTGAACTACATTATCTCATGATTGTTGCAGAGTACCACTTCTCACATGTGAAATATGCATCTAGATTATTGAACCCTTCTTAAAATTAGTTTCATTGAATTAATATATGTTATGTTATCACTGGGTGTGTAATTTGAGCATGAGAATAATGTCATATATATCTACGTGTTTTGCCTAACAAAATTCTAAAATATAATTTCTATAAGTTTTTAAAATTAGAGTAGATGAATTATTCTATAGGAAAAGGTGTTGCATTTAAGCATTTATTGATAGGTTTGGACATGAACAATTTTCTATTTCTAGTAGGTTATAATGATGATAGTATGATAAAAATATCGTTAGTATTCCAATTTAAAAAAATGCAAAATAATATAGTTATTTGTTTTCACTCCAAGATTTTCTAAGACAACTAATTATTTTATCTAACTGCCTTTCAGCTTGCATAAACAACTACAAGATTATTATTTTATCGTAACTCTAATTTCTTACGATACCATCCTTATCTATTTGGAAACATTGTAGGTAACAATCGCTTCCTTGGCTTCGATTTTTAATGAATATGCTCTAAAGAGCCAATTTGAGACAAGCATCTACCTTCAGGTGAGTAATTTGTAGTGATCTACTGATATCCTAGAGATCATTACTGGTCTAATACAGGTTTGTCACTTAGGCATGCTTAGTAGAAATGAGGATTTTCTATTGCTCATAAAACCTAGTAAGCATATGATAGTATTTTCTATGATATTTATATTGAGTAGAAATCATGTCCTTACTATTTGTGAAGTGCTAAAATGTTTTTTAACAAACATGATTGGTTTCACCCTGAAAGCTTTAGTTTCCCCCAATAGGTTGGCTATCTGACACTTGAGGCATTTGTTCAATTCTTGGACAAGTTTCAGGAGGAGAAACCTGGGGATTCGGTCCTGGAAAAAAATGAACATGAGATTGGATGGCTTGAAGCTAGGAAGCCTTTCTATCCAACAATGTTTGATCCTGTACTTCAAATTTTTAGTCATGACCAACCACTTAGTTGTCTGGGAAGACCTAGGTATGTAATTGCATTGTATTAGATATGGTTTACATTTTTGTCGAGATTCTATTACTACAAAAATGTTGTGCAGTCTGTAACTTCTAATTGTATGGTGTTTTAACATAATTTTTGTTTCAATTTGATTTAGTTAGATTGAAAAATGTCTAAATAGTTACTGCTAGAAGCTCTTTCAATTTTCACCAGATGGAATGTAGAAATCTCATGTCTTCAAACATTTAATAGAATATGTATATGAATTTTGCTCACTTTCTTTTATTGCAGGTCAATTATTCAACTAAATTTTTGGGATCGACATTTGAACTTCCATTTTCAAAGGTTAGAAAGTTAGGCTTAGAAACTCAAGTTATGTTGAACCATGCCTGGACATCAATGTCTAGTTCAAATAATAGTAAATCTACACAGGAATCTCAATCTAAGAGAAGCTCTAAGGTATTCTTTTGGTTAATAAATAAGTTTTGTTCTTAAATTGTGTTCATCGTTGAGGTTGTACTGAGATTTGAAATGATCTATTGTTTTAAGTTCTTTCTATCAAGCTTTTGAGTTTTCTCTCCAATTCATGCCTTTTTGGATTTTGGATTTTTTGGACTTTGGTTATGGTAGTTTTTATAACCTTGTGAGTAAAGGAAAAAATAATTGGTTCTAGTTTTTAGGATTGTAACAAGTCCAAGCAGGTCTACATTCCTTATTAATAGACTAATAGTTTATGTTAAATCTATTTATGCTAAAAACAAAAGGCTTCTAGGAACATCAATGTTACCTACACTACATAGTATACTGATTGTTCCTACTTCAAAATATTCTATTATGATCTTTGAAGAAATTTAACAAGCTTAGATTATTTTTGTCAGTAAAGAAACACAACCCACTAAAATTCTTTCCACCAAAGCTTAAGACATTGATAGCTTGATCCAATTTATCTTTACTACAAGATGGTAGTCCATCAACACAATCATCAATTTTTTTTGGCCTGTCAGGAATAATATAGTTTATCAATATTTCTATATGTTTATATTCCTGATTTATTGTCAATTGTTGCTGATATCATTCATAGGGCATATAGGGCATATTGTAGGGTTCTTTGGAGCCATACCTAAAACAATATTATGATAGCTTTATTTCTTTTTAGTCTTCTTGCTTCATTCATGTCAGTGATTCCCGCAAATAGGTTATTCATGAGTTGCTCGCGGTACAGGGTTCTAAAATTTAAAAATTTTAATCATTTCATTGATTATATGGTTATATGTGGAATTTCTGTATCTTTTTTCTGTATGACAGGCAACTGGCTTCATGGAATAGCAAAATTGAGAAAAAAACAATTAATACTTACATATATGCATATACTTGGTTTTGTGTCATTTGTTGTTGGTTGTTGATACTAGTTTAAGAGCATAGGATGGTTTAATGTAACCTTTATCTTATATTTAATATGGCTCATTAGATCTACTTCCTATTTCCTTTTTATTTTCTCTATCCCTTGATTTTAACATTGTGTCAATAGAAATTAATGGATTAATCTGAGTTGTGGTTCTGATGTCATTTTCAATTTATCAATTCTCTTTTAGGTCATATGTATAAATTATTAATGTTATATTTGTGTAGGTATTGTTGTATGGTGGACAAGGGACCTCATGGAAGAGTGAAAATGGAGAAGAGTTACTTTTCATGAGCAGTAAGGTGACTGTGAAATCACTAATGAATTCATTATTTATTCCTTAGTTACTAATTAAGAAACTTGTAACTTTATAAAACTTGACAAACCCAAATTTGACTTGGACTCAACTCAACAAAATTTCCAAACATAAAAAAAGCACATTTAACAACATTTATAAAATTGATATCAGAGAGCAAATAAGTGGTTTGTCATTCATTCACAAACAATAAAGAAGCTTAATACAATCACGGTGTTATATGATAAAAAATTGCAATTACAATTAATGTTTTACAAATTTCTTCTATGAGTAGAACTTCTTAGTGGCTGTGTGGGTGCTCTTGAAGTTCATGATATTGATTCAACTTGAGAAAAATTATCAGTTGCATCCATTCACATACCTTCTACCTTCTTATGCGGTTATACCTTCTGCCCATTCTGCTACTTCTTTATTAATTTTAGTTTTACCTTCCTTAAAAAAGAGTGTCTCTTAGGCTCATCCATATCATTGACAGTTGAATTTAAATATGAAAGTATGTCATGAAGGTCAATGAGAGGTAGATGCTAAATGCATTGCACAAGAACAGGGTTATTTAAGTACTATTGAGTCAGTATTTTGCACTTCTTGGTGTGGAGGGCTTCAAATGTGCTCAAATTTCACTCACAACTAAAACTGCTACAGGGCTGGCAAACTTCAAAGATTGTGCACCACAATCTTCTCACTACAAATCTACAAAGACAAAATTTAGAGATTGAAAAGCTGGAAAATAAATTGAAAGTTTTAGTAAATGATTGATTTAATTATTTATTTGTACAAAGTTGTTACTTTTCTAATGTATAAAGGTGAAGATAATAGCCTTATGTCTGTGTCCTTGTAAACTTCTTCAAAAAAATTTCCTTAAGGTCATTGTGAGGGACCATCCTCTATATTCATGAGTTGGGGCCATCCATGATGTTAACTTTCAAATTGTGTTTATTTCTATTTTTCAATTTACTCATGCCAAATATTGGTAAGTGGTGTAAAAATTACAAATCTAACTGCCACTCCAATGGATAATGCTATGTACAAAAGACCGATTCGTGCATATGTAGAAGCAAAGGGTTTCCATGAGCTAGAGGTGGAGAATTTAAATCCTAAAGCTACTTGTCTCCATATAACAACCACAACATTTAAACCAAGAAAGAGGAAAAACTGAAGCCCCACTTGAAAAAGGAAGAAAGAGAAAAAACCAAGTTAGGAAGTGAATGGGAGGAAGATTTTCAGAATCTAACCTTAATAGACCACCAAAAATAGTGGTAACAAGATACAAGGAGAGAAAATAGTTTTTGACACTTGGAAGGAATAGAAGTAATTAATTTTTTGAGTCCTCCTTCTGTCACAAATGAAATGAGTACATGGATTGATGATGATTATGAGATTGTTCTTACTGCATCTCAACGTCATACATTGAGGATGACATAGTAGGGATTGAATCTAGGGGTCATCATTCAGATTATGTGAAGCTGCTTGGAGATAAGGATGTTGATCAAAATTATCCTTCACCTTTTAAAAAGTACATGACATTGACTAGCATGTCAGTGTTTGTGCATGAGAAGAGTAATATTTCTAATGTCAGTCAATCAAAAAATACATTGTGTGTCAAATCTAATCACCTCAAGGAAGATAGACAAAGAGATTTGATAGTGAAGGATAGGAACAAGTAGGTGAGAAAATGTTTTGATGAAACTATGGCAAGTGAAGAACTAGGGAAATTAAGGGATCGTGCTGAAGATGTTGAAAGAGCTCTATGATATCTAGGCATGCCAAGATGATAGCTTCACAAGAAAGAGAGAAGTTGCAGAAAATTAAATAGGAGAGATTGTTCAGACTAAGTATTGTAATTCAAATATTGCTTCAAGAACTTCACTCACATTTACCTTGTCAAAAATCTCAACATATAGCATTGAAGTCCTTTAAGGATGAGATAACAAGACAGTAAGCAAGAATAGATCAATAGCTATATATCGTAGGACCTTGGATTGATATAAGAGAAAAAATGATAAGTTGATAGATGTTCATGAAAACATAAAAAATAGAAAATCAAGCTATAGGAACAAAACACTTCAAGGAACCAAAAGACAAAGGAAGAAATGATAAAGTGGACAACCTAGCTGAGACCTATGACCTGAAACATTGTCCAGAGAAATCAGACAAGGAAAGTTTGGAAGAAGAGAGATTTGACTTCAGAAACAAGGATAACTTTTAGCTTGTTAATAATCCCTTATTTGAGGTTAGAGCTAATGTTTGATGTTCCCTTATATGACTCCTAAGGGTCTGTGACTAAATCCTTATATTTTAAATCACAATAAACTTCTTTCTATTATTACTTATACTCAATTCTTTATTTTGCCACAAATAAATGTTAGGTATTAATTACAATATTTTTTCGGGGTAGATATATCAATGCGATTGTGCATGTATCTTGATGTTATGTACAAGTAATATCACCCGTGCTTCTGATATATTCTTTGATTCACTGCTAGAGAGATGCAATTGATCTTTGGTAAAGAATATAGATGAACAATATGCAAATGTCTTTTTAAGTAGTTCTGATATCTTCAATCAAACTTTGATAACCAAAAACACTTCCAATAATGATGGAAATGACTTTGTGAAAATTCCCAATCCAATCAATATCAAAGACTAAACAAGGATTATATATATTGAAGTTGGAAGTATAGTGGCAGTCAACTAAATGACCTAATGTCATAGATCCTGACGATCTAATGTTGATTACTGATCTGCAATAAGTATCATTAGAATTTCTGTAGAGCAATTTGCAAGACCAAGTAATCATTGTTACAGATTTATCATAATGCAAAAGTGATATGTACCATACTGGTATGAAGTTATTCACTGTATCTGATATCTGCCTTATTGAATGTGATATGATTGATTCTATTTGGTTTGTAAAGGCGTTGGATATTTATTTGATCTCTGTCTGATATAATATCTTTGTAATGGTGATGACCCAATGATGGGTGATCTATACTATTGCATTTTTTGATGTGACTCTTGTTACTTATGTGATATATATGTCACTATTCCTGATCTTAATCATTGTACTCATGGGATCTAGCTTTCTGATGTCTAGTGGATTACTACCACTTATGTTTGTATAGAATATAAAGTAATATTTTGTCTGAATAATGTCCTTAGACTGGTTATTGATGCCTTTTTAATATCATTTGAAGAATTGCAACTCTTCATTGCATCTTTTAGTATTTGGCTCCTTTGTCATTATTGCACCCTTTTGGATAACTAATCTATGATTAGTATTTGTGATCAGCATGATATAATTTAAAGAGAAAACACTTACATTTTAGTATCAAGCTTGTTTTATGAATGAATGGAGAAAAACTAGTGACATATCCATTTCAGCTTTGTTTTTTTTACTGTTAGTATTTGATTATTAGAACATAACTATACATCCTTGTGAATTGGAGTTTCAGCAAAGATTTAATATTATTTGGATTTCTTTCTTATTGTAGCAAAGGTTATGGAGGCCCTGAACATTCCAAGAGGTGTCCGGCATGTGCTTTTTTGAACACTTAATACTAACAGGTATTTTAAGTTTTAATAATATGGATCTGTATAATTCTAGTTTTAATACAATCTTATTGCAGGTTGATAGATTTTCTTAACAAGTTTTCAAAGTGTTTTCTGTAAAGTCATTGTTCACTCCAGTTCGATCATCCTGACTTTTAGCTGCAGGTGCCTTGCCTTTGGTCAAGCATAAAGCTTTCCTTAGGCCCATGTAATACGGTGGGTAATTTGTTGGGTTTCTCCTTACCAATGAAAACTTTGATGTGACCCTTACTGTATGCTTTTACCATGCATAACATGAATAAAAAACTAGCAATACTACATTGATGTGCAATGGGTACACTGAAGAGGTAGAAAATCAAATAGAAAAAATACATTGTTCTATGTTTTGCATGTATTTATGTAATACATGCTTACTAGGCACCATTACGAATATCTTCCTTATTTTTCCAATGAGAAAGGACTCTAATTGGAAAATTTAGGAGCATATCTCATGATTTCTATCTTCCTCTTCCTACCTCTTCCTATCTCCATCTCTGCTTTAGCTCTCTCTACTTATTTTATAACCTATTTATCCGTCTATCCCTATCACCATCTTTCTATATCTCCTTATATCTTTCTCTCTCATTCACCATCTATATATCTCTTTATCACCCCTTCTCCTTATTCCTCTTTATCTCTTTATCTGTTCCTCTCTATCTTTCCCACTTTATCTCCCTGAACATCTTAGCTTTTAGAGAAACAAAAAGCTTTTGCTAGTCAGGATCAAGTGAAGCAAAAGTCACTGTAGGCTGAATATGCTTGCGACAAGGTCGTTGTGGCAGTGATGGCAATTGATGTCGCTGCCACAGCGGCCCCGCCCAAGAGCTAGCCATGGATGTTGCAATTGTGATGTTTACACAACCATTGCGATGGAACATGCATCACACACATAGCAACTCCGTTACAATTCTTGCATTTGCATCGCAATTGTGACGCCATTGGAAGAATTGCGACAATCGACGGCATCGACGCCACAGCTATCGTGCCGCCAGTGTCGTCGTGCGTCCCCATCGAAATTTTCCATGGACGTCACAATTGCGACATCCAGGGAAGTAATGGGCACAGTGACCCCGTGACCAGATGCCGACGTGACCCTGTCGCAATGTGTGGGTGGACATCAAAATTGCGATGGGAGCTGCATACATTACAACGAGATTTGTGTCGGATTAGAATGGTGAAATTGTGATGGAGTGGCGTCAAAATTGTGACGATAGAGGATAGACGTCATAATTTGCAACTAAAAAACAACGATGTCTACTACTGTCGCAGTGGCAACACATTTCCGTCGTAATTGTGAAACTTAGCCATTGCAAATCGATGCCAAATGTATTAGTGAGTGCGCTTTGAAAGTGCAAACTATGCCCTAGAAAGCTCTGGGGGCCAAAATCAGCTCGACTGGACTCAGAATGACCTAAAACTTTGTATGCATGTCCAAAATGATGGAAAGAGTTCAGAACATGAGTGAAATTAGTCAAACATGGTCACATTTTGTCAAACTAGGTCAAACAAAGGTCAAATAGAGGCTAGACAAGGTGGAAAGCCCTAGAAGGTTGACAGACAATGTAGGATGATGCAGGAATGCAAGATGAAGATGATTTGGTGTATTGGAACACATAATCATGGTGATGAATGAAGATATGAATGAAAGAAGACCAAAGAGATGAGTTGAGGCCCAGTTAGAATGGGGTGAAGACTTTTTCTTTCAAAGAGTGAACTATATGTCAAATGGAGCTTCATTTTGATGAAATTGTAGACGCAAACCATTTTTTAGTGTCTACATTGTTTGTAAGGTCTTAGTTAGAAAGCTCTTTGTGGAAGCTCTCTTGGTGGAATCTCTTACTGTAGAAGCTCTTTGTGTGCAAGCTAGTTGGAAGCTCTTTTTGGAAGTTCACTTGTATTATAAGAAGTCAAGGTTCTATCATTTTAGAGAATTTGTAAGGAATTTCAAATATAAGTATATGCTTTGTAAAGTATTTTATCTTCTCTTTATCTCCATGTTGTTAAGAATTTTTTTATGAGTTGGTAAGGGTGGCCCTTCATCAGATTCACATTTTATTTTAGTGCTTAAAAAAGGACGTGTATAAAAAAAGCTAAATGAGGCAAAAAGTATTTGAGATTGGTGTACTAAAATTGAACAATACAAATCTCAAAATTCAACTTGTGTGTTTGTATAGATGATTTAGATTGTCTAACTTTTGGATTATCTAAAACTTAACGTAGTTTCTATTATGTTCATTGTGCTTGCACACTTTGTTAGATTAGCAACCATTTTTTTAGAGATACCTATCTAAGGGGTTCTCTTAACCTAATAAAGGATAACTTCAAATAAAAAATTCATTCTAGTCCATGTATAAATAAGTCTATAAGAAAACTTTTTTCTTATCCCCTCAAGATTGGGCAAGTTGTATCGATGATAGTTTGGATTGGGTGAAGTATACATAAGTAGCTAGCATGGTCAACTAGGCTCTTAAGTGAGTCACATGTAAAAATTGATGGGGGTAATTCCATAAAACTAACTACAACCCTATTAATTAGAGACCACCTAATTTACCTCTAAGCATTTATCTTGTTATAGTGTAATGAGATGCTAAAATAGAATCTCCCCCCAAGATTCCCATCATAGGTGTCCCAGGGTATTTTTTGCGAAAGAGATCTTCATTAATAAGGTGAAAATACCAAGAGAAGGTGAAATCAGAGGTGACTTGAAGAGGAATTTTGAACTCTAGTTGTGTGTTAAACATATTTTCAAAGATGGACATCCAAAAAAAATCTTAAATCCAAATTTGACCTTTAATGAAATAGATTGTAGACCACTTTCATTGTGATAGGCCTTGTAATGCTCACGCATAAATATTAGAAATAAGGATACAACATACACAAACATTTTTTTGTTAAGTAATACATAAATACATGGATACATGAATCATAAAGATCATAACGAAAGGCTTAACCAACTAACCAAAGATCCCTAAGCGTTCCATTACTTACAAAACACATACATTTCCATTTAGTTGATTAATCATGAAAGGTTCAATCCATTAGCCATATTAACATTAGATATAACGTTCATTTTAACACCCAAATACAAATTCCTACATGATTAAACATACAAGTTCATTTCTAACTAAAATGTAAAGGAATCATGACAATTTTCCTAACAAATTCAAAAGTGTATAATAATCAATTTTTTTTGACTTGGGAAGCTACAAGTTCCAATTGAGTATCCAAAAAAAAAAATCACGTGTACTTCAAAAAAGTCCATAAATGTTTATTTTCCAAGGTACGATGAAGTACAATATGCATCATATGATAAAATTTCTTAAGAAGTGTGATGAAATAGATTATCCTACAATACGGTGCTAAAAAGGGTGTGAAACTTCATTAGAATGGCTTATGATAAAAGATTCTATTAGGTACGATAAAACTCCTATGTGCAATAAAGTATTCCTTTGGGTGCAATATAACATTGTATCGGGTGTGACACAAGACTCAACAAGGCATGATAAAATATTGACAAAGTGTGACAAAATTGGTCCATTGAGCACTAATTTGATCTTCTCAATGGACCTTTTTTCTGTATTTCCTAATATTATTATATTATTAATAAATATATCACATTTTCCAATATAAAAAAGTGTGAGATTCATTCATAATCTTATTAAGCGTTTATCTATATTTTCAAATGAAAACCATTTGTCTTTTGGAAACTTGTTATTATTATTAAAATTTATCAATTTATAGTTTTCCAACAATAGTGTTTTATTAATTTCAATATAAATATTTGTTTGCCAAAAATTTCTACAAAAATTTCAAGAGACTATAAAAAATTGCAAAAAAATTGAGACCTTTCTATTGTGGTTCCATAACACACACCCCATTTTCAACTTCAGAAATAGGAACCCCCTTTTTTTGCTCACAGAAGCTCATTCATTAGAATAGGGTATCTTCCAAGGTGGCTCAAGGAGTGGAATTTTTGTAGTTTGGGTATAAGAGTCTAGTCAGCTAGCATCAATTTTTTTAACCCCTAACACTAGTATATTGATGTTTATCTTTTGTGTAGGTCATCATGGAATCCCCATCATCCATAGCACAAAACAATTACCATGGTATTGCATGTGCATTTTCAAAACAGATGCCTTGGGATTTCAGATAAAAGAAGCAGAAGTTCAAGTCTATGACAATGTTGGGTTATAAAGAGGGTATAAATAATCAGAAAGGGAAAAATAAGTACACTAGAATGCTCCTAGACTTCGTCTGAGAAAAAACCAAAAATCATTTTCAAAATCGAGAACATTGATTTTTTGGTGAACTTGCACAATTCCCTGAAGGTACGCAGGTGCGCAATTTGAATATTTGGTGAATAAATTCTCTAGAAGGTGCGCAGGTGCACATTGTAATTTTCAGATATGCATAAGTTGAAGGACTCTAGAAGGTGCACAATTTTACAAGTTTTGAAGAGCAAAGTACATAGGTGTGCAATGTGCACAAATATACCTAAATCATCAAAAAGATTAAAATAAGTACAAAAGAGTGATCTAAAACCCTATTTGAGCAAAACCCAAAAACCATTTTCAAAACTGAAAACTTTGATTTTTTGGTGAATTGAGCACCTTGCACAATTCTCTACATGTGCGTAGGTGCACAAGTGCGCAATTTGAAGATTTGGTGAATGAATTGACTCTAGAAGGTGTACATGTGCACATATCTAAAACATCTAAAGGTGTCTTGAGGTCCTAAACATTACCATGGTTTCCTTGTCTTCTACAACAACTAAGATCACACTCCATGATTTCCATAGGGAAGTGAGGGTAAAGTATAAAGCTTTAGACTTATTAGCTCCTCAAGAAATCACATCTGTTATCCAAAATTTCAAAGGGAATATCCACACATCATTTTGGTATAAAGGGGAAGAAAATCCAAATGCTAGAAATCAAGTTTTGACACTTAGAAGATTTTTTTGGATTTTTGGCTCCTGTCACCAAGGTGTGTAGGTGTGAAGGTGTCCATTTGTGCTTTTCTCAGAGGTGCACTGATAGTTTTTGAAGAAGAAATAATGCGCCAACATTTAATTGTCAGTTTCTATTTTAAAGCATTTCATGCACTGGAAACACATTTTGATGGTAGTTCAACTCCCAGAAATGCATAGAGAAGGTCAAATTTCAATTTTTAGAGCTTCCAAAGACTCCTAGATCATCTTGCAACTACATACTTCTTATATTCTCATTCTTTTATTCTTTTGTGTCATGTAAAGGCGCATGCACCCTTTAATTGATATAAATAAGGGTGGAGACCTACTTAGCACCATTTAGAGAGTTAGTTTGTATATAAATAGATTTTTTTTATTAGTTTTTAGCATGAGTTGCATTTTAAGAACTCTCTCTCCTAACACAAAGGGAGGAGATGATTTCTTATAAATACACGGATGTAATATGTACTCTAAGCTATTATTTTGATGCAATAATATATGTTATTGGTGCTCTCATTCTGAGTGTAGTTGTTATTGCCAAAGTGTGTTATTTTTGTGAATTTATGTTCATTAATAATAATGGAGCCAATGGTTTTATTGTGTTGTTATGATTGTGTGACCTTTTAGTTTTAGTGTTTTCCTAATGTTAACAAATTCCCTTGACGTATCGAGTTGGAGAAAAAATCACCTATTGTTCCTACATAGCTTCTTGTCTCACATGAGCACACATTTCATGGCCTTGCAATTTGATGAGAAGTAAAACATCTTTCAATTATTATTGAGTTCCCATTGATGATTGCATTGGTGGAATTGAGGAAGTGTTGCTCCTATTTTCATTGGTTTCCTACCAGATCTTTTCGACGATTTAACTCACAAACGTGTTGTTACCATGGTTTATGTCCATTAGGAATTTCCCTTTCAAGTTATTTGCTTTAATTTCTTGTTACCTTATCTTTTTTATTTGTTTTTCTAACACTTGGTTAAAATAGGAATTCATATAATTGCATTCATCATAAAAAAAATATATATATATATATATATCTATTGTGGTTACTTTTCAAACAGTAGATCAAACATATTATCTAAAATCGATCGAACTAGCAAAGGCCTCCTCATGAACATACACATTTGTCTTCAATTGACTGGATTCTAGTAGGTTGCAAGATTGCCCTGAACCTTGAAGTTGATCCTAGATTAGCTTTACAAGAGAGGAGTTGGAAAGGATTCCTGTCGTTAAGCATTGTGTAAAATGATAGCTCAACACTTCCCACAAAAATAATGAAAGCTAAGTCTTAATTTTTCTATAAAAAAAATTTAATGAGATTGAAAAAAAATTATCAATATAATTTTAAATTTTTCTTCAAAAAAATGTCAAATAAATTAATTGTTTTCATCAAAAATAATGAAAGGTTTATTTACCACCATTTACATGTAATAAAAATTCATCAACGAAATTTTATAATTTTTTCATAATGTTTTTCTTTTAAATTGTCAAAAAAAATCCCCCAAATAATGAAAGATTCACTAGGATTATACATCTTTACCTGGGGGCTTATTAAAGTTGTCAAAACTACTAATTTGGATATGGTTGTTTATTCATGGTTAGATATCATTTTGGAATGATTTATTGGTTTATTTGATGGATCACAAATCCTGTCAACATAGGTAGGAACAAGCTTAACTGATTCTAGTTTACATGATCAAGCAAAGGGCATGGATCAAACATGTAGATGTAGCAACTGATTCTCATATCTCTTTAATTCATCTTAATGATAGATCAAAAAGTTTGATTCAAAATTTTGATGCAAAAAATAGACACTATCGAATCTAGAAGAAAAGACATCATATGAATTGTGGAAATATTCCTTCTCTTAAAGAAACAATGTAAAAATTTGCACTCAAGCCATTACCTTCCAATGTGTATGTCATTCCAAGAACAATGAAAAATATTTCTCATCAATTGCATTCTACAACATTCTTTCTTTTAGCTTGGGAATTATATTAGATTAAACTAACTATGTATATTTATCTTGTATAGATAGCTAATGGTAGTTGTTAATGCCCAAATGAAAATTTTCTCTATAATACCATATTTAATTTATGAAATTTCTCACAAACAAAATATTGTTCCAAATCATTCATATTATAATGTCTCCTCGAATTTCTCCATATAATTCTACCTAAATACCCATTACATGAAAGTTCACTCCAACAATATAATTCCCAATAGAAATGAGCACATTTTTCATATAAGAATAATTAAGTGGTTTCAAACATGTACTCCAACTTTACTAAGTTGATTGAGAGGACCCATATGATATGTTGCTTATTAAAACACAACCATTTTTTATGTGTTACTACAAAGGTAAGCTCTCTGAGAACCTACAAAAAGGATTTAGATATTAGCCTATTGGCCAAAGAAGATTCGATAACCAATGTTTTGTCTTCCTTTTAGTTCATGACTATGAATAAAGATGTGTATCTTTCACCTTTATTTGTAGACCAAAAAAGAATTGGGAACATCAATATCCATCTCAAACTGCCATTCATTATCATAGGGATGGGCCCCTTAAAATTTGTGCATATTGTCCATTTGACCTATAATGCCTACCCCTAGTTTACTTTTCAATTATTATTGCCGAACTCTTTTAGGCCAACTTTATGATTATGTTTGATGATTAGTGGTATTTTTTTTCCAAATTGTTTGATATTATTTCTTGATCAGTTGATTATATGATGAGATTACTTGGTACTAGTTATTTCATGTCTGCATGATTATTCCTTGATGACAAGGATTGTTTATAGCTATTTCAATTATTTCATGATGTTAGTTAGATGGAGTATTTATATGTATTTTCTATGGATACTTACTCCATACTTGCATGTATATGGTGTACCTCTATGTTTTATTTTATGTATGATGTTTTTGATATGGTTGAGGGAGGGAGTCATAGTCACCTGCTAGTCAGGATCTACACGATGTAACACTTCCTGTCATTGCTTGTTTAGTTTAGAATATATGTTTATGTACATGCGTGGATCTTATGCAAATTGTAGGTACTGGGTATCGCCTTCCCTAAATTTCTAGGATGAGTGTACCCTATCACAATATCTCAATGGTAAGAGAGGGGAGATAACTCTTAAATCTGAATCCTAACCTTAAACCATTTGTCCTAAAAAGTAGGACAAGAATTTGAGTTGTCCACTTTCTGAATTCATCATATGACGTAAATTCATGATTATAACCCTTGAGTTTGATCTAGTATGTATATTATGATGGGTTTTCATAGTTTGTCTTGTGGGTCTATGGTGATTTTTCTGTTAATTAAATCAAATTAAAAGAATATTTGATGTTTTAATTTAATGGAAAATTATTAAGATAATTTTAATATTTAATTCTATTTAATTAACTGAAAAATTAATAAAATAAAAGAATTAAATTTAAAGATAAAATTAGAGCATAATAATATTTATTTATTTAATAATAATATATTTAGGAGATCATTTTAAATAAATGCTAAATATTATTATTACTTAAGTTAATAAATATTTCTATCAAAAATGTTTTGAAAATTAATTAAAGAGAGAAATAGAAATTAATTTAATAAAGATATTTTAAATTCCAAAAAGTGTGCATGAATATTTAAAAAGTAATAAAATATTAAAAGATATTGATCAACGAGTTCCCTTGCATGATTGTACAATTAGAGCCCCAAATTAAGGGAGAACTCTTTATCAGAGATCTAGAGCTCATTTCACAAGGACCGAGATTTTGGAGAAGGGATTTTTAGAGAAGAAGCTTTTCATAAGAAAGGGGTTTTCTCGCATTCTTCATGCGTTTACGTATTTGCATGTTTGCATGTTTGCATATTAGCATCAGATTCAGGTAGAATCTTGTGGTTAAATTATGCAAAAGATTTCTACTTTCCAATCTTCTGTCTGCTTCGTGTCTAGATAAATTCATTTTCGGAGAGGGTTCGAAGCTAGCACCTCGTTTTGTGGGACCATTTGAGATTCTTGAGAGGATAGGTCCAGCTGCCTACTATCTTGCATTGTCGGCTAGCCTAGCTCATGTTCATGATGTTTTCCATGTTTATGTACTTAGACAGTATATTCCTAATGTGATACATGTTCTTGATTGGAATGCGTTACAGGTAGAAGACGGGCAACTAGCTTTGGAGTCAGTTCACATTCTACAATAGTGGGATTTGACCCTTAGGGGTCGAACCATAGAGCAGGTACGGGTCCAATGGGACACTACTGATGAGTCATCAACTACATGGGAGGATGCATCTGGTTTACGGGATTTATACCCCTACTTGTTTATAAGCTTCTAGGAGTAAGCCTAGGTCTGAGAGGGGGGTGGATGTAGTGCCTACCCCTAGTTTACTTTTCAGTTATTATTGTCAAACTTTTTTAGGCTAGCTTTATGATTATGTTTAATGATTAGTGGTATTTGTTTTCCAGATTGTTGGATATTATTTCTTGATTAGTTGATTATATGATGAGATTACTTGGTACTAGTTATTTCATGTATGCATGATTATTCTTTGATGATGAGGATTGTTTATAGTTATTTTAGTTATTTCATGATGTTAGTTAGATGGATTATTTATACGTGTTTTCTATGGACACTTGCACCATACTTGCTCCATTTTCAAAAATTTGTAGAATTGTTTGATATCATTGATAAATTCCTATTGTGAATCATGGTTTAATTTCCTTTCGAAGATATATGTGTTTAAGGAATTAATTCTTTTGAAACCCTCATTCTTTTAAATTTTTATCAGATGGATTTTGGTTTAAAAATTGAATTTTAGAATGTAAATTTGAATGCTTTTTTTTCAAGGTTTCCCTATCAGAGTATTACTCAAAGTTTTATTAAAAATATATATATAAATAAAAATTGTTAAAAAGGGGGGGTGTACTGGTTTTTTTTTAAGTAAATAAAATATTTTTTAAAATATATGTTTTTGGTGGATGGGGCCACCAACCTCCCACCTGCCCTTTTTTCTCCCTACCCCCACCACGATAGTGAGAGTGTTACTGACGGCCATTTTTGGTTGCACACGATAGACCCTACTGCCATGACAATAGAGATACTGCCGTAGGCAGTACTCTGCTATCACGACAGCAGAGCTGCCATGGCAAGGACCTAGCCTACGACCTTTAAAAGTTTTATGATAAGTTTTGTTTTTAGTTTTTTTAAAATTTAAAATTATTAAATTAATTTAATTTAATAATATTTATATTAAATGTTAATTTTTAATAAATGTTTAAATTATTAAATGTTAGTTTTAAATTTTATAAATATTTATAATTATTAAATGATATAACATAACAATATTGTTATTATTTTCTTTTAATAGTTATTATTTTATTATTAGATCAATAATTACTTTATTAATAATTTAATTTATCTTATTTTATTAATAAATTAGTGATTATCGTCTTTAGTAATCTAATGACTATTGATTAAAAATTAAAAATATTCAATTATGGAATTAATGGATTATGATATTGTATGTGAAAAGTAAATTCAGAAATTTGTAAACCTTAGCAAACTGAAAACTGGCAATGAAATATAAGATGCAAACCTTACTATGAACTCAAACTATGTTTTAAAAATCAAACAAAACTACGAAACTACATTGTCTGTTGTATGCTTTCTTGTATGTTGAGTTTGGGGTTGACTTAGAGTGTTGACCTATTTCAAGATGTCTACTAGAGGCTAGGAGTTATTGTTTTGGTGATTACATATGTTGTCATGATTTGGTTTATGTATATTTTCTTGGATCAATCCTTTTAGGATGATCGTATTAGTGATGCTTGTACTTTGACCAGTGATTTCAATACTTGTGAGTTGCTTGTTTAAAGAACTGATGTATGGTATGTGGTCTTTTGAGATCTTTTTTCTTTACTGATCTTAGGGTAGGTTATCTATATGTAATGTCAGGAAGTGGCTTGCAATGGAGGTTGGAGCCCAAAGAGGTTGTCTAAGTAACCCATTGTAGGTTGTTTAAATAAGTGATAACATTACATTAAATGAGAGTAAAATGAATTAACAAGAGTCATTTTTTTTCATCGCCCATGCCTCGAGTGCTAGCACAAACTAGGATGGGAGTAGAGAGGATGCTTGGTTGCAACCTTGCTTCATTAGTATGCTTTTTCAATATGAAAGGATACTAGTGTCACATAGAGTCACTAGGGGGTCGGAGTCCAATTAGACTACCATGGTAACCTTAGAGTTGACTCATGCGATGACACTTGCCCACTTGCATAGTAGATTCCCTAAGTGTCTTTGTTTGCCTCTGGGTTTAGATGTCACTTGTGTCTTGGTACCTTGAGTTAGATTGCTTTTAGGTTTTCCCTTGACCTAGATATTACATTTGACTTTTGGGATTGTTATCTTGTTTGGGACTTGAGACTATCTCCTTAGCGCAGTGGGAGTGGACCCTTTTTGGGTTACCACGAGATTGGGTGGTATTGCTTTTTACTTTTACCATTGAGATCTGACAGTTCTATGTTGTAGCTGGAGTTCCTTGTTTTGCATTTCCTTTCATTCTATCTTTGTGTACTATGATGGATGGTTATACCTAATATATGTATTTTAATTTCATGGATCTTAAAAAGATGATGTAATATATTTTATGATGTATATTCTTTTAGCTTTTCATTCCCCGTGACATGTATAGTGGATGATTGTGCATTCCGATTATTGCGAAGTGACATTTGAGATAATTGTATATTATTTAAATGGATTTGAACTTGTAGTTAATATTTAATGTGGATGTGCTATATGTATATTGGTTTTAGTAATAATTAAATTTAAATGTGATTCAACGTCATGGGACCCCTAAGAATTGTAAATTGTTTTGTGGTATGTGTTTATGTGTATGTTATTGCTTCCACTATTTTATATCTGTTGTCGTTATGTTATTATCTTTAAAAAAAATGTTTGGAAAACTTAGTGAAACCTTAGGTTAATTTCTTTTGTGTTCCTTGGCAGGACATTACATGACCATTGCCACTTAATTAGTGTTTCCATATGTTATCCTATTCTATTTTAACTACCATCTTGACTCGTTGAATCTTGAGAATAATCAAAAACTCAAATTGATCAATAGATAATTTATATGGGAAGGAGTAAAATCAGGGAAGCATGTGTGAGAATACTTAATTATGATTTTTTTTTTCTTAGTGATGTCACTTAGAAAAGAAAGGTCACTTGCATTAACAAAACAAAATCATTATTCTTGTCTTCTAAAATGATGTGGATTTCAACATTTGGCATTGGAAGGGTGAATGTCATATAACATTCCACATAAACATCACTTGGACAATAAAAGAAGAGATGTCAAAACCAAGTATCTCATTGAGCTGCATATTCATCATTTGACCAATTAAACATCATCTTAAGATGAAATCTACATATTATGGGCCATGGTGATTGTTATAAGATCAATGATAATAGGCAACAAGAAACTAAGAGAGGTTGGGGGGGATAAATTAGTTGCTCCTTTCACTCTTGAAACCTTAATCCTTGAAACCCTTAAGCACTAAAAATATTATTACCAATTTGCAAAATAGTAAGCATGTAAACACAAATTAAAGATCAGTCACCACACATAACACATAGCTTCTTATCGTGGAAATCCAAAGTAGGGTAAAAATCATAGTGGGCTTCAATCCACATTAAGACTAATACCTTGTTAGAGTATAGACTTATTACAAATAGGGAATGCACATGCATTCATGCACACTTCATAGAGTTCACTACTCAGTTACAACAAGGCTACAACTCTCTAGAAGATTCATTGTCTTACAAACACAAATTGAACTCCAATTTGATAGATTTTTGAATTGTGTAGCATTATCTAACTACACCTTGATTAGTTCCATTGAATTACAATCAGAGATGTTGTGATTCTTTCTAACTCCTTTAGTTGAACAATTGAACATTCAATAGATTGACATAATAGCTTCACACGCAATCCCTGGTGTCAACGATTAATTCTTCACATGTGCAACCACATTTTTTCCCCATTTCATCAACCTTTTATTAAGAAAAAGTTGGAAAAGACCTAGCTTTCAATTTTCATCTCATTACGACATAATCAATAGTCGTGATAAATAATGCTTTGATCCAACATGGATTGATCTATCATAATCACCTCAAAATCATAACTCATACTTTCCAATCACCCTAAAATGTTTTATTGATCAAGTCAATCAAGAACAAAAGAGAAGTTATCGCCAACTTGGAATTCCCTTCAAATCTTATCTCTTTGATTGATGTAGAGTGCCAACTCATTGGGAACATAATCCAAAAACATCCTTAGGCATCTTTAAGCTCAAACAAAAATTAAAGTCATCCTAGCTAACAGATTTATCAGCATTTTATGATATACCTCAAGAGCACTATAACCTTCCACTATAATACTTTTAAATGTCTTGGAGACACTCATAATTACTAGTCCTTTGAATGGAAGACACGTCACCATGTGTTGAACATATTACCAGTTACACAACCAAAAGAACTCAACCAATGCATGTGTGAGTGAAGCCAAATTCTACAACCACTTTATAGTAGCTAATCACCATTCATAATCTCATAACTTGCTCAAATCATCATGTTAGGACCCAAAACTTGACATGAACCTAGTAAACAACCTCTCCATCATCTCATGAGGTGCACAACCCATCATCCTCACTATCCATTCCTCATCGTGCATCCAAATGTATTGTTCCTCTGGACACACTACATAATAGACATGTTGACATCAATCACAACATATATGTTGCTAGTGGAGTAAAGTTGTTGTTGGCACAATATCTTCCATTTTCACCATAGTGCAATTAAAAATGAAGATGTGGTAAAGCTTGTCATATAAATGAAAAAATTTCCACAGGTCACCTAAACCTACATGACAGCGCTCTAATAATTCTCTATAGCAAAAAGCCATTAAAAGTTATTTACGCATTCTTTTCTATCACTCAAATTAAATATCCATTAAAAGTAGCCTACGCCACTTGATATGTTTTATGGTTTGCATTAGTTGATTGAAATTAAAAAATAAAATGCTATGACATAGAGTCGCTATGGATAGGTCGGATGTTCTTTCACTATGAAGAGTTACAAACTAGACATGTAGATTGGATGATGCAATGTATGCTCTACTTTAAAACCCATTAATAAGATTAACAATAGACATGTAGCTTGGATAACACAATGTCTAAAACTGCATAACTTATCATTTTAACACTAAAATATATACATAATTTGATGGCCATGCATATAGTATATTTTTTTAACTCATTTTGACCCATCAGGAGCATTTTAGTTACAATAGATGCATTTGTTTTCATGTTTATTTCATTTTTTTACTTTCATTTATATTGCTTATTGCAATTGTTAGTGTAGTTTTTTATTTTTCCTATTTTGCTAAGTTTTTCCTACACTTTTAATAATCTCGCTTAGGTTAATAAAGCATGTCTTATTAGGTGAATGTTGTGAGGTGTCACCTTCCTACATGTGAGCATCCATTAGCTATTTTGGGAAGATACTTTGCTATCTGTAGTCCAATAGATGGTTGCTCCTCATTGGTTGGTGTTGCCACCTCCTCCCTCTTCCTAGCCTATATAAGCATGCTACCTAGCTTGTATTTGCATCTCTTGTTTTTTGCATCCTCTTAATGCTGTTTTGCTTCTAGCATTTGCAGTACTCTCTTGGAGACTAACTCTATGTTGCTATTTTGATTTTGTATTATTTGTATTCATAGTTTAGATATTTATTCTTTGCACTAGTTTTCTAGGTTATTAATCTTTTCAGATTCTAACATGGTATCGGAGCTTTTCTATGGGCAAGAGTAGATTTTAGTTTCCTTATTTGAGAGATTCGGGGGGGCTAATAAATTTTATTGTAATTTTTTGAAAAGAGAAGTATGCTCTTCTCTTGCATCTTTGGATGATCTTGAGAATCAGAAAAGTTTTGACAAAAACGATTTTTCTCTAGGGTTACAATCTCAAATCTGACAACCAACTTACATATTTGGAGTTTTCAATCAGTATTGCAAGTTCCAGCATGCCATTGATGGACTTAGGAAGTTGATCCAACATTTTCATGTCATATTTTGGTTGCTGGGGTCATTTCTTGATTTTTGGAGCCATTTTTTACTATTAAAGGTGATTGATTTACACTACAGCAACATCTTCTATACATCAACAAAAAAAATGCTTTTTGAGTTTTGTTCGCAGCCCCGAAAAACCATCTAGGTATCTTTTAGATTTTGCATGCAATATATATATTTTGCATGCAATATATATATTTTGTAGGATCAAGTGTGGAAAGCTACAGTCATATCCCTCTCTGTTGGCAGTCACAAATTTGAACGCAGTTTTCAAATGTCTCGTCCTTGCTCATACGGACTCCGATTTTGACAATTCTTGTTATGACCTAGGCTTATTTTTTGTGCTCTATCCACTAGTGGAGTTTTTTTTTGATTTTCATGCATAAATTTTTCAAAAATTGCAGATTCTTGGCCGTAACTATGCACAGTTCTCGTTTTGGAAACTTCGGAGGATCATAACTTTCTCATACGACCTCATATCGAGGCGATTCTTTTTTTGAAAGTGCATGATTTTTCAAGTAGATTATAGTGGTGATATTTGATTCCTTAATTATTGTGCCTAAGTTTCACTTTCAACATATGCTCTTCATGAGGGTTTGTAATGCATTGAAATCAAGACCATTAAGTATTTCTTTCTAGTGGTAGTTGTAAACGCACTAAAATAAAGTGCCAAATCATATTTCTTTTTATTTTTAGGGGGGGGGGGGGGGGGGGGTGAAAGGTTGCATTTCTTCTTCATGGATCAAACAAATATGCCCATCCTAACTCCATATAATTACTTTGAGTGAAAATCACCCATAAAAATTCACTTAAGGAAAGTGGGATTAAATAGGATAACTATGGGACTTGAAACTAAACCTAATAAAGATGAAGATAAGCCTAAGTGGTTTAACAAATGTGATGAGGCATATGGAACATTGTGTTTGTCTATTTCTCCTAACTTGCTATTTCACATTGAGTCTTTGGATACACCAAATGAAGTATGGACAAAGCTAGAAACACTATTTGGCACACAAGATTCAATGAGGGGTCATATGTTGGAAAATGAATTAATTAGTTTAAGTCCAGGCAATTTCAACACAATCCAAGATTTCTTCACCAAATTGAAATCACTAAGGTTGTAGTTAAAAGAATGTGGAATTGAAAAGAAAGATGAACAACTGATTCTTAGTATTCTCTCTAAGCTAAGTTCATAATATTCTGTGTTTGTCTCTACCTTCTATGCTACTAAGGGTGCACTTGGTACTCAATTCATCATGCCATCTCTAGATGATTTTGCTGTCAATCTCATTCGAGAATAGGACAAGCTAATCCAGATGGGCACTCTTAAGTCCTCTAAGTCACATGTCCTAGCAACCAACCAAGGCATAAAAGAACAAAAAGGACAAAGTAGTAACGACAATAGTAAGGATGAGAAACAAAATAATAGTGAGAAAAAGAAGGATTAGATACCAATTGCTTCAAAAGAAACTATTGATACCTCATCCTCTAAGGGTGATAAGCCTAAGAAAGAGAAGGTTAAATGTGCCTATTGTAAAAGACCCGGTCATGATGAACATAAATGTTTGAAGAAACAAATTGATCACTTGACATACATTCTTGAGAAGAAGAATATTAGTGTTCTTGAGTCTATCAAACAAAGTTCTAATGAAGAGTCTAACAAGGTAAAAGAAAACAACAAGGGGAAAGGAAAGGGCAAGGCTCTTGTTGCAGTTGCTTCCTCACCATCCACTTGGGTTCTTGATTCGGGTGCTTCGCACCACATGGCTTCATCTAAAAAAGAACTTGCATCTTTGGAGCCTTGTACTATGCCTTCTATTTTAATGGGTCATGACACTCCTATTGAGGTGTGTGGGAGAGGGTCTTTTGATGTGGGGGATGGCACATTCCATGATGTTCTTTGTGTACCCTTATTATCAACTAATCTCCTATCAATATACCAGATCACTCACATAGGTTTAGGCAAGCGAGTTGAGTTCACTCCTGATTCTGTGGAGATACGTGAGATGCATAGTGATTCTGTAGTTGCAGTTGGGAGAGCATATCATCATTCACAACTCTATATGTTTTATCACTTTGTTCTTGATCCTCCTTCATCTGTTTTGCTCACTCACTCTAATGATGTGAGTAAATTATGGCATGAGCGGTTTGGCCATCTTAACTTCTGCTATTTGCATCAATTCAACCAGCAGAACATGGTCACAGGGTTGCCTTCGGTTCAATTCTCAGGAGGTGTTTTCCAAGGTTGCATTCTTGGTAAGCATCCTAAGGAAAAGTTTGACAAAAGTAAGGCATGGAGAGCTTCACAGATACTAGAGTTAGTTCATAGTGATTTGGCTGGTCCATTTCAACATCCTTCTTTCAGCAAGGCCCGATATGTCCTCACATTCATTGATGACCTTTCTCAATATACATGGGTGTACTTTCTCAAACAAAAGTCAGAGGTATTTGATCATTTTCAAGACTTCAAAAATTTTGTAGAAAAGCAATCTGGGAAAGCCATCAAGGTTTTGCGCACGGACAATGGTGGTGAGTATGTCAACCATCGGTTTGAAAGATTTTGCACTTCAAAGGGGATTGATTTACAACATTCAGTTCCATACAATCCTCAGCAAAATGGTGTTGCAAAATGAAAGAATAGATCCTTGAAGGAAATGGAAAACTATATGATTCACTCTAGATCTCTTGCACCACAGTATTGGGCAGTCTACAGGTGATTGGGTCGGGGATCCAATCAGACACCAGGCGAACTCGTTCACAATTCCAGGATGCTCCACATGTCTTCATTGTTATTGCCTCAGATCCACAGTCCTTTCATGAGGCTTCTGGTATTCCTTAGTGGGATACAGCTATGCAGGAAGAGTATAGTTCCTTGATGAGGAACCACACTTGGGATCTTGTCCCTCTTCCTAAAGGAAGAAAACTTGTTCGATGTAAGTGGATCTATCGGACAAAATTTGTTGTAGATGGGTCAGTTGACAAACACAAGACTCGCGTGGTCGCCAAAGGATTCTCCTAGGTTCCTGGGATTGACTACTCTGAGACTTTTGTACCAATTTGTGATGTTCCCTTCTAGCTAGAGACATCACTTTAGCTTGTGATTAGCCTATCAAAGACCCTCGTAGGCTAATAAGATTGGACAAAGGGTCACCTTGGTGTGGAGATCCTCCAAGGACCAGAGCAGAGTACTCTTCTGGGTCGCCAGAGTTTGTTTATGATGAGTTTTCCTTTGAGTTTGGCTTGGTCAGGCTATTTTTAGCAGTTTTGGAGTTATAAAGATAGACCCCTGCTATTTTTAGAAAAGGGGTATGGTCATATGCAGTTCTATCATGTTAGCTCCCAGTCCAAACGACATTCAAAAATGTTGAGTAATAATGGAGATATTAATGTTTATTTAGTTAAAATAAACATTATTGGTTTTGAGCCTATATTGTTAAGTTATAATATATAACTTAAGTGAGGGTCATGATATCATAAAAGGGGCCATCGTTTCAATTAATTGTGGGTCCAAGCTTATGGAAAAATTAAAAGGGGTTTTCTAAGTTTTAATGTAATAACATTTTTTATGTTATTATTATATCTTTTATCCCACATTGAGCATGGAGACTCATTCTGGAGTTGAGGAGTCCTTATAAACAAACCTTGTCTTCCTTCAAGAGCAGGTTATGAGAATTGCTTAAAAACTTTGCCTTGTGAAATTTCTTGAAGTTGTGGCAAAAAGGGTTTCTACAATTTTAAGAAGAATTCAGACTGTGGAGAACGTAGTATCTTTAGAGTTGATGCAATTTGAGGGTGTGAAATATCACTTGAATTTTGCCTGTGAGTTGACTTCATTCTGGAGTCAATATTGTGTTTCAGTAGGGAAAAAGTGGATGAATCTGTTTACAGGTTGGAAGGGGTTATAACAGCAGCTACAGTGTTGTGAACAGTACAGCGCTACAGTGAATTAAAAATCAGAGATTTAATATTGCGGTTTTTGATAGGCGTTGCCCAAGGAGGAAGCAACCAGTAGCGTGGTTAAGTATCGGAGACAAAAATCAGGTTTATTCAACTATTAATGATGATGTTTTTAATGTATGCTTCCAGCAATAAGTATTGTACAAACATTAGGAGCCATCTGAATAAATGAATTTGATTAGCATTATAATCAAATTTGAGTTATAATTTGAGGTAGATTAGTTTTCAATATTTGTATTTTCTTTTCAACTCAAAAACCCAAAAACAGCTTAAAACATTCAAAAACAAACCAAAAACAATTTATTACACCCAGGAAAACAAGCAGTGATCAGCGTAGAGCCTATTTGGGGTTCTTACATTGGTATCAGAGCCTAGTTCCTGCCATCCTGAGGGTTTGGGGAGTCATATGCAGCCACTAGAAATTGGACCACACAGGTACCATACTCGTAGGAGAGCTCTGATTGAAAGAGAACAGTTACAGGAAATAGGAAATATGGAAGAGAGGCATGATGGTAGTCCACCTAGAAACAGGAGGAATAATGATGATCAGGATACCAGAGAATTCTACCATGCTATGGTTACAGGGTAGCAGCAGATGGCACAGGCATTACAGGCACTCACTACTATGGTAGAAAGGATGAACCCACCTGTTAGACAAAATGGGGAGCCGAGAGAACAGGGAGATAACAGGAGTGCTACAGGTAATCAGAGACCACAACGGACCCATTCCAGAATAGCTGATAGGCCTACACGCCCTACATTTGTTCCGGAGGAGCCAGAAGAAGCTCCGGTAGAGGAGGCGACAGGAGACCCCATATTCGCAGATGCACTCATGGCTGCAAATGATGTATGGGAATTATTAGCTCCGTAGGTTCGGGAGAGGATGACCTTTGAACGCTTTGTAAATCAGAGGAGAGAGCATTACAGGTCACTCAGACAAGATAGGAGGCCTAAAGGTCAAAATAGTGAGCTGAAGAGGGCTACAGGCAAGCTTACTATGCCTACATTTGATGGGAGTGGTAAGATGACAGCTCAAGCTTGGATTCATAAGCTTGACACATTTTTGGCACTAAGGCCAATGACAGAGATTGAAGCTATCAAATATGCCACCTTGCATTTGGAGGGAATAGCACATGATTGGTGGTACCATGGTATGGTAACACTTCAGCATAACCAAGTGATAGAATACCAGGATTTCGTGGATAGGTTGGTTGAAAGATTTGACAAGAAAGATCCAGAGATTTACTTCCGGGACTTAGCACAGCTGAAACAAACAGGCAACTTGGAGTATTTCATTGGTGAATTTCAGCGGTTGGCAGTCATGGTGCCAAACATTTCAGAGCATAGATTGATAGTTCTTTTCATTGAGGGCCTATCCGAACCACTGAGAGGTTGGATAAAGGCATTTGATCCTATTTCTTTACAGGAAGCGATGAGAAAGGCAAGAAGTATGGAACATGCAGTCCCAACAAACAAATTTCAGTCCAAAGGAGCATCTTCTAGTAAGGATAACAAACCATTTTATAAAAAATCAGAGAGGACTGATTTTAAAATTGATTCTAAAGATAAAACTCCAGCACCTTTTGACAGGGAAACATTAAACGATTTGAGGAAGAAAAAATTATGTTTCTACTGTAAGGGACCCTATGATGCAAATCATGATTGTCCTCTTAGGCCAAAGGGAAAAGCTAACAGAGTTATGTGGGCATACTATGAGGAATCAGAATCAGATAATTCAGATCAGCAGTCTGATATAGAGGTTATAGATGGTGAAAAAGAGGAAGACAAGGCTAAAAAATTGTCTAAAATGGAGTCCAAGGATGGGGAAGGAGATGGGAAACTTAGGGAAGCTCGTCTCACTAGTATTAAGCAAGAAGGGTCATTTCGGATGAGAGGAGTACTTGCTGGACAGCGAGTCATAACCTTGGTTGATACAGGTGCCACTCATAATTTCATTGATGCTAGGATGGTGGAGAAGCGTGGCATACAAACAGAGGAGTTTGGGGGAATTAGAGTGAGGGTAGCGGATGGCTATGTCCTCAAATGTGATCGTAGGATCACTGGACTCCCATTGAAAGTTAATAATTATGACTTTAAGGCAGATTTTTATGGTGTACCTATGGGAGATACAGATATAGTTCTTGGGATGAGTTGGTTGCACGATATTGGTGAGTTCACTCTTAACCTCAAGGAGATGGAGATGAGGTTTAAAGTGAATGGGAAGACACATATTCTTAAGGCAATCAGGGACAGTGATCTCAGGATGGTCTCTTTTCGTAGAATGGCTAGATTGATTCGACATGATCAGGTAGAGTGGGCAGCAGAGTGCATGTTGATGCCATCACAGGAGGGACAGCATAAGATTGAATATCCTCCTGATATTCAGGAGCTTAGAGTTAAACACTCTAAGGTGTTCAGTGACATTCCACCAGGTATACCACCAGACAGAGGTATTGAGCACATCATTGAGTTAGAGGAGGGGGCTAAGCCCATCATGATTACACCTTATAGGCATCCGAAGAGGTTGAAGGATGAAATTGAGAAAACCATAAAGGAGTTACTTGCTATGGGCCACATTAGACCAAGTAAGTCTCCTTTTGCTTCTTCAGTGGTGTTAGTAAAGAAGAAGGATGGGACATTGAGGATGTGCATTGATTACAGAGTGCTTAATAGGAAGACGATTAAAAAAAGATACCCCATTCCCAGGATCGATGAGTTGATAGATGAGCTTCATGGAGCTTGCTTCTTCTCAAAGATAGATTTGAGATCAGGTTATCACCAAATTAGAGTTAGAGAGCAGGATATCGAGAAGACATCCTTTAGATGTCATTGTGGCCATTTTGAGTTTGTAGTTATGCCATTTGGGCTAACTAACGCACCTGCTACTTTTCAGGCAACAATGAATAGGGTTTTCCATCCTTAGTTGAGGAGATTTGTACTTGTCTTCTTCGATGATATCTTGGTATATAGTAGATCTTGGGAGGAGCACTTGGTTCACCTGGACACGGTGCTGGGTGTATTGGACAGAGAATCCTTGTATGCAAAGGAGTCGAAGTGTGATTTGGGCATGACAAAGTTGTTGTACTTGGGTCACATCATCAGTGCAGAGGGCGTGTGCATGGATCCTGAAAAGATTCGTGCCATTGTGGAGTGGCCTTCACCGATGAACCTTACACAGTTGAGGGGCTTTCTAGGACTATGTGGTTTCTACAGAAGGTTTGTGGATGGATATTCCAAGCATGCGGCACCCTTGACAGATTTGATGAGAAAGGGAGCTTTCTTGTGGACTCTTGAAGCACAGGAGTGTTTTGAGAAATTTAAGGGGTTGATGACTTCTTGTCCAGTGTTAGCATTACTAGATTTCAGCAAACCTTTTGAGCTACATTGTGATGCTTCCGGAGAGGGCATTGGAGCGGTGCTTATGCAGGAGAAGCACCCTATTGCTTATGAGAGCAAGAAATTGAGAGGGCCAGAGCGGAGCTTCAGCATATATGATAAGGAGATGTTAGCCATTATGCATGCTTTGGCCAAATTCAGGCAATATTTGGTAGGTAGCAAATTTTGTATCAAAATCGACCATAATAGCCTAAGACACTTTTTGGGGCAGCGAGATCTCAATGATAGGCAGCAAAAGTGGGTGAGCAAGTTACAGTCCTATGACTTTGACATTACATATTTTAAGGGGACACAGAATGTAGTTGCTGATGCCTTATCACATAGGCCCCATTTGGGCTTGCTGACAGACATATTGGAGGATTGGAGACACTTGATCCTTGCAGAGTATGCAAAGGACACTTGGGCAGCTGGATTCATAGATGGGACTATTCAGGACAGCAGATACACCCTTGTGAATGAGCTCATCATTTACAAAGGACGAATATTTTTGGTCCCAGGATCAGTAGTGAGGAGGGTGGTTTTGAAATCTTTTCATGATTCACCTATGGCAAGACATCCTGGTTTCTACAAGACATACCGACAGATTAGAGAGCGATTCACATGGAAAGGGCTCAAAGCAGAGGTACTTCAATATGTTAGGGAGTGTCCCACTTGCCAGCAGAATAAGCAAGAACACTCCTATCCAGCCGGTTTACTTCAACCACTTCTGATTCCTGATAGGAAGTGGGAGTGTTTGTCTACGAACTTCATCACAGGACTGCCTAGAGCCCAAGGCAGAGACTGCATATATGTGGTTGTGGATCGCCTTACGAAGTTTGCACACTTCTTTCCGATCACTGCTACATACACTGCTACACAGGTGGAAGAGTTGTTCTTCAAAGAGATATTCAGATTACATGGCTTACCTCGGAGCATTGTAAGTGACAGAGACAGTAGGTTTATGAGTCACTTTTGGCAGGAGCTATTCAGGTTGTGTGCGACAGAGCTCACTCTGAGTACTAGCTACCACCCTCAGACAGATGGTCAAACAGAGATAGTAAACAAATGGGTGGAGGGATATCTCAGAAATTATATAGCAGGGCAACAGAGGGCATGGGTAAAGTGGATTTATCTTTGTGAGTATTGCTAAAATACCACTTATCACATGTCCATTCAGATGTCACCCTTCATGGCCCTGTATGGGTATGAGGCACCCAATTTTATGGATCTGCTTTTGAGTGATAGTAGAGTGCCCAGTGCAGGTGATTTGTTACAGGAGAGTCAAGACCTTGTTAAGACTCTCAAGGATAATCTAACTAAGGCACAAAATCAGCAAAAGCAGTATGCAGATCAGAAGAGGACTGAGCAGACTTTTGAGGTTGGAGACATGGTGTATCTTATGTTGCAACCTTACCGTCAATCCACTCTCAAGAAGAGTGGTGCCGAGAAACTCAAGCCACGATACTATGGTTCATTTAGGATTATCAGGAAAGTGGGAGAGGTGGCTTATGAGTTAGACTTGCCGGCGGAGAGCAAGGTGCACAATGTTTTTCATGTGTCACGCCTCAAGAAGGCGCTAGGGCATCATATTGTGCCTTCTACAGTACTACCACCCCTGGATGATGAGGGAAAACTTGTTTTGATACCGGAGGCTATCATTGATTTTAGAGAGAGGAACTTGAGGAAACGTACCATCCGAGAATATTTGGTGAAGTGGAAGGATTTGCCGGTAGAGGATGCTACTTGGGAGAGCAAGGAGATTTTACAGCATCCAGAGTTGAGATTGCTTGAGGACAAGCAATTTCAAGGAGGGCGGACTGTGATGTCCCCTTCTAGCTAGAGACATCACTTTAGCTGGTGATTAGCCTATCAAAGACCCTTGTAGGCTAATAATATTGGACAGAGGGTCACCTTGGTGTGGAGATCCTCCAAGGACCAGAGCAAAGTACTCTTCTGGGTCGCCAGAGTTTGTTTATGATGAGTTTTCCTTTGAGTTTGGCTTGGTCAGGCTATTTTTAGCAGTTTTGGAGTTATAAAGATAGACCCCTGCTATTTTTAGAAAAGGGGTATGGTCATATGCAGTTCTATCATGTTAGCTCCCAGTCCAAACGACATTCAAAAATGTTGAGTAATAATGGAGATATTAATGTTTATTTAGTTAAAATTAACATTATTGGTTTTGAGCCTATATTGTTGAGTTATAATATATAACTTAAGTGAGGGTCATGATATCATAAAAGGGGCCATCGTTTCAATTAATTGTGGGTCCAAGCTTATGGAAAAATTAAAAGGGGTTTTCTAAGTTTTAATGTAATAACATTTTTTATGTTATTATTATATCTTTTATCCCACATTGAGCGTGGAGACTCATTCTGGAGTTGAGGAGTCCTTATAAACAAACCTCGTCTTCCTTCAAGAGCAAGTTATGAGAATTGCTTAAAAACTTTGCCTTGTGAAATTTCTTGAAGTTGTGGCAACAAGGGTTTCTACAAGTTTAAGAAGAATTCAGACTGTGGAGAACGTAGTATCTTCAGAGTTGATGCAATTTGAGGGTGTGAAATATCACTTGAATTTTGCCTGTGAGTTGACTTCATTCTGGAGTCAATATTGTGTTTCAGTAGGGAAAAAGTGGATGAATCTGTTTACAGGTTGGAAGGGGTTATAACAGCAGCTACAGTGCTGTGAATAGTACAGCGCTACAGTGAATTAAAAATCAGAGATTTAATATTGCGGTTTTTGATAGGCGCTGCCCAAGGAGGAAGCAACCAGCAGCGTGGTTGCCTATCGGAGACAAAAATCAGGTTTTTTCAACTATTAATGATGATGTTTTTAATGTATGCTTCCAGCAATAAGTATTGTACAAACATTAGGAGCCATCTGAATAAATGAATTTGATTAACATTATAATCAGATTTGAGTTATAATTTGAGGTAGATTAGTTTTCAATATTTGTATTTTCTTTTCATCAACTCAAAAACCCAAAAACAGCTTAAAACATTAAAAAACAAACCAAAAACAATTTATTACACCCAGGAAAACAAGCAGTGATCAGCGTAGAGCCTATTTGGGGTTCTTACACAATTGCCCAAATGAATTCTATTTGAATTGTTCTTGCCATTGCTACAGCTAATCGTTGGGAAGTACATCAGATGGATGTGAAGAGTGCTTTTCTTCATGGTGACCTTCATGAGGAGATCTACATGGAGCAGCCACAGGGCTTTCTTCAGGATTCTTCACTTGTGTGTCGTCTTCGGAAGTCTCTCTATGGCCTCAAACAAGCTCCTCGGGCCTGGTATGCCAAGATGGACTCCTTCCTTCTATCAGTTGGGTTCACTCGGTGCCATTCTAATCCTAATGTCTACATTTTGCAACAGGGTGATTCACTTCTATTTTTGGTTTTGTATGTTGATGACTTGCTGATCACAGGAAGTTCTTCACCCACCATTAAGGCTGTCAAAGTGACCCTTTAGGACAGTTTTTTGATGACTGACTTGGGCTTGTTGCATTACTTTCTCGGGATTGAGATCCTTCAGTCTAATTCTGGGATCACCATCATACAATCCAAGTATGCTCTAGATTTACTCTCGAGGTTTCATATGGCTGACTGTAAGCCTCCTCCGACTCCCTTCCTTTCTAGAGTCAAACTTGAGGTCAATGTTCTTCTCCACTTATTGATGGCACTTTGTACCGCCAACTTGTTGGGAATCTCATTTATCTGACTCATACGAGACTTGACATCTCCTATGTTGTAGGCATGGTCTCTCGATTCATGCAGGAGCCCCATGAGTTGCACTGGAAAGCAGCCAAGTGGATCCTTCACTACATTTAGGGTTCTCATAGTTGTGGGATTCACTATGCAGCAGGTATTGAGCTTGATTTGGTGGGCTACACAGATTCAAATTAGGCAGGTGATTCTGAGGATCGCAAGTCTACTTTAGGGTATAGCTTCTCACTTGGGTCAGGTCCTATTTGTTGGTCGAGCAAAAAGCAATCTGCTATTGCTCTATCTTCTACTGAGGCTGAGTATCGAGGGGCTATAAATGTTGCCACTAAGGCCATTTGGCTTCAACATCTTCTCACTGAGTTTGGTATCCAAATTAGACGGCCATCAGTCATATTTTGTGACAACCAGAGTGCCATTCAGATCTCACGGAATCCGGTTCATCATCAACGGACCAAACACATAGAGGTCCACATGCACTACATCCAGGAGCTCATCCATGGTCATGTCATTGACCTTCGCTATTGTGCGACTTATGAGCAAGTTGTTGATATCTTCACCAAACCCTTCACTGAGAGCAAGTTCCTTCATTTGCGAGCTTTGCTGGGGGTGCAGGATATTTCATCTTTTGGGGGGGCCTCTTCCTCTCACTCGGAGTCCTGACTTTTTTTGGGGGGGGGGGGTCTCTTTTCTCTCTCTTTTGAGAAATCTTATGTACATGGGTACCTCATCAAGCTTGACTTGTCGGGACCCATTTCTACATCCACCTAAGCTTCACTTATGGGGGGGTGTTAGTGTAGTTTTTTACTTTTCCTATTTTGTTAAGTTTTTCCTACACTTTTAATAATCTCACTTAGGTTAATAAAGCATGTCTTATTAGGTGAATGGTTGTGAGGTGTCACCTTCCTACATGTGAGCATCCATTAGCTATCTTGGGAAGATACTTTGTTATCTTTAGTCCAATAGATGGTTGCTCCTCATTGGTTGGTGTTGCCGCCACCTCCCTCTTCCTAGCCTATATAAGCATGCTACCTTGCTTGTATTTGCATCTCTTATTTTTTGCATCCTCTTAATGCTATTTTACTTCTAGCATTTGCATTACTCTCTTGGAGACTAACTCTATGTTGTTATTTTGATTTTGTATCATTTGCATTCATAGTTTAAATATTTATTCTTTGCACTAGTTTTCTGGGTTATTAATCTTTTCAGATTCTAACAGCAATGGCTCCTTTAAAATTATATCACAAACATCTACATAATCATGTTTTCATCCCACAACAATATAGTCATATGGACTTTTATTGCATCCTAGGATGGTGAGAATTTAACTTCATTTTTGTTGACAAATTGACCTACTTTAGTCAAGTTTAACTCTTTAATTATTTAGTAACCTTAGCTACCATCAAGATCCTTCATGACCCTACATTCATGGAACTAGCATATATTTTTATATCCTTTCAATGCGAAGCTCTCTTTATAGTCTAGATTTACTATAACATTTTTATGTGAGTTTTAAGCTATAGTATTATTAGCCACAATAAGCTTTTGTTATTATGAATCCTATTGTTGCTTATAGTTTTATCATGGTTATTATTTGAAGCTTGCAGGTTTGTTGTGACATTCTATATTTTGATCTATTGTATATCTTTCTAAATGAAAAGTATCTTAAGAATAACACTATTCATGAAATATTACTTCATTTACTTCCTCACCGAATGATATTATATTTTATCATTTTCTAGTTCTCTAATTGTTTTACTTTGTTTTGGGTTTTAAACCATGATCTAATAAAGATTTTTATTGTTTTCTTAGAAATATTCATTTGATGTGTTGTTGTGAGTACTTGAATTTTTTTAGAGAGTTTCAGTGTGCTTTCTATCTTCTTAAAAGGTCACTATTCAACCTCCTTGTCCATCTTGGTTTAGGGTTTCTATTATCGATTGTTGGAATTCCTAGATTGTCCATATTCTATTAGTTAATACATAAATGAAATGTTTAGCATCTCTAGACCCAAACTAGTAGTAATCATTTTTAATGAGTCATATTATTCTTCAACCCTAAACATCATCAAATTAAGAGCATATGCACTTCAACATATGTATATTCATTCTTTTTTATAAGATTTGTTATTCTTCAATTTAAAAGAAAAAAAAATAGAATTAAGATCAATTAATAACAACAATGCTTACCAAAATTATAAAAATGACATGTTATGGAGTTCATTGTGTTTCTTAAAACGTTATTGGCAGATACCACCATAACTACTTGATGGTATTATTCTCAATTCTCTCAACCTAGAGTGTTTCCCCAACTCCATATGAAGAGTATTACCACTTGACTTGCTAAGAGAACTACCTTGAATCTCCCACTAGACTCATTTGATAAAATTTGCAATTATATTTTACATTAAATCACACTTGCAAAAAGTAGTGTTTTTAGATTGTGTGTTTTTCTTAATTTGCATGCTATCCCATAGACTTTATTTAACCTCATAAACATTAAAATTATCTATCTATTTAATATAATAATTTTAAATATATAAATATTCATAAGCAAATATTAAAATAAATAGCAGTCTCTCATTTGTTTTTAAAATATATATAATCAATAAAACCACAATAATTGTTCGCAAAAGTCTAAATATTTATTCCCATCCACAAACAATTACAGCTTCAGTGCTCTTACCGGATCCGTTCTTGAAAGATACAAGATATGGTGACAGAGAAAAGTGGGGTTCAGTGAATGAATCCTTCATAATTGTTAATCTCCCTTAATGAATCTGGGCAAGCTTAAAAGAGAGTTCACTCTACTCATACCATCTAGAGCAGCCCATTCGTCCGTAGCAATACATTCAGCAAGGCTACGACGGGATTCTTTGTTATTATGCTCCTCTTGTTTTGCTGGATTTTCAGTCTCCTCTTCCCCACCTGTATTACTACTGCTCAGAGCATTATTGTGAGAGGTATCATCAACATCTACATCCTTACTTACCCGAGATTGGGAATCAACATACAAACATACTGTGGCACAATCATCCATCCTGGAGGTTGGGTATTTATGCCTCCATGCACGAGCTGCTCTCTGAACTACTACTCTCGCAGCCTCTTCTCTACTTGGTGCAGATGACACTAAGCGAACAACTTCTTGATTTGAAAGGACATCCCAAACCTGCATCATTACCACATCCTCCACCAATTTTAGAGAAAATATTCACAAAATGGAGATCATAAGAAGATTATAAGTTGTCAAAAGTAAAAGAGATCGTTCTACGAAGCCGGATATGCAAAGCTATGGAATTTACCCCGTCTGTTGCAAGCACAATGAACTGATCTCTACTTGTGAGATGTCTGTATGTGATTTCCGGAACAGCAATAACGCCAAAGTCCTTTAGGCAAAAGTCTCCAAAGGCTCGAGCCATAGCAAGTCCTGGGGAGTCATCATTTGGTAACCAGACTCTATATACGTCAGGTTCATCTTCTGAAGAAAATACTCGACCTCTGCACCGCCTTATCCGTTCTGCCTCCTCTGCAACACAACTATTTTAATCTTAGCACGCTATACAAAAAATATGTTCTAACTTTTCTTCAAATAGAAAGCAATCATAGCGAAACTTTACAGAACGGTCACTCGAATTCAACATCTTCATATGCATTAGAGAGCAAAGAACTATGTTATATTCATGGACATCCATTCATAGCAGCATAAGTTCCATCTTGACCTTGATGGTTTCTTAAAGCAAAACCTTTACAGGGATAGGTAGAAATCAATGAATCCTTAATGGCAGGGCGCAGAAAAACGAACACTGTATCTGTACCTACTTTGCTAGTGCCAACTGCCAAGACAATGTAAACATCTCTTGGCTAAATATTAGAATTGAAAAGCTTACGAGGTATGTTTGGTTTTAAATCGACAGTCAATTGAACGGCCATCAATTTGTCATCATCTGATAATGTTCCCAAAATAGCCCGTGAATCTCCAACATTTGCAATCACAAGGTCCTGATCCTGATACATGATAACTAAAAGTAAGGCAATATACTAGTCAAAAACCAGACGAAGAAAGCCAAATTTATATATTTAAAATCCATGTACATATCACAACTCAAACTCCAATGTTCAGGAAGAGTTCTTAATTTGGCCATATATATACAAGGTTAAGAATCATTTGCCCAATCATCATGGCTCACAAGACCATAGTTCGTTCCATGAAAGTCCTACCATAGTGAGACAGAAGAACCACTGACCATCCTGCATTTGTACCTCAAAACTGCATCAAAATTATGCGCAAAATTTTTCACCTAGAAGTCTTAGGGGAAGGGTTAACAATATTGAATCTTAATACGTAGTTGCACTTCTACAGACCTCACCCGCATTTCCACATCCTCCGACTCCCCCGATGAAGCAACCTACATTGCCACTAGATGCTTCGGATGGTTTGAATCACCATCCAATGTGCTTAAGAATTGCATATATTCATTTATATCAAATACATTTGTAATTCCTTAGGTATACTGAAAATTCTAGTTAACTAATAGCAATGGCCATAGTCAAATAGCCGTATATGTTTATATTGTGAACATTACGGAGCCCTTCCCTTCCTTGTAATAACAATTTTTTGAAGATTTCCTCCTCTGATTTATAAGTTGTTGCATTGGGCTTAAAAGTGTACCATTTTCAACTCAGTTGATGATTACAATCTTTGAAGTCAAATAAAAATAGGAATTCCTGCAAGGGCAAAAGAGCAAACTAGGCAGATAGAGAAAACTGATACTAAGACTTCAAGGGGCAATGTCTAGGAGGAAGTGTTGCTGGACTTTGCTTCAATCCTATAAATCTACTAATTTGGAAGCTAGATTACAATATATCTTTTTTTTCATCCATTTAGGCATCAAACTTGAACTTTTTAGCATTTCAGAAGTCTGAAGGTATGTTGAAACAGAGATTCTGGAAACAAGTTAACTGATTGAAAATATATTTGCTGGAACTTTGGTTGTCATTTAAGTTGAGATAAAATCTTGGTCGTCTTAGAAATGAGCATTGTTTATGTACGCTAATACATGCTAAAGTCTTAACACTGTCATTCATATTCTATAAAAATACAGGAGTATAATGTGCATTTATGCCTATTGCATACTTTCTCTACATTACATTTTCCCATCCTTTCCTTTAGCTATGCATCTGATGAACACATGGGCTAGAAAAAGGTTTTTGGAATTTATACCTCATAGTTGGTTTCAATTCCAAAGCTATTGGAATTTTATTCCATGTGAGAAACATTTTGTTTCAGTAATCATTATTTCCTTATTGAAATACACATGACTAGAAACCATCTTTGGCTGAAAATCAGTTGATTGAGGAATATAGGGAAAATTAGGGCTTATGTGTTCAGATGCTCGGAAATGGTGAGATCTTGGAGTTAAGAATTTGGTATAATCTGAATTCACGTAGAAAGAGGAAATCACTGACTAGAGAAGAAAGCAGAAAATTTGCTCCCATATATGATATTGAACCTGTCAAGATTTATGTGAGTAAATCCCTAATCATCCGAAGAAACAGGATCATTTGCACAATGACATAATGTTGTTATCAGACTTCATTTAACGTCGAGGCTCTTCCAACTGAAAATGGCATCAATGGAATCAATGACTTTGGACTATAATCAGTTGAAATTGCTTATAAACCAGAAAGATGCAGTTAGCATTTTAGTTGAAGTATTGGACACTGTAACAAGTCTTGACCACCTAACTAGCCTATATGTATTCATGAAGTCAAGCATGCATAAGGGATTAAACTATGAAGCATAGTTTCTGAAACATAAGGCAGAAAGGAACGACTGCAGTCATAACTTTAAATTGTAACACTTTTCTCCAGTTAGAAGCGACTCAAGCTTACAGTTGACAGTGTGCAACAACAACATTAGAGCATGTCTGTTGGTAATGCTCACAAATGTCTAGGTTCAATGATCTCTGAACCAGAAGGAAAGCACACATGTTGCAGCCAAGGACATGATCAGAAGGAAAGCGCAGACACATGAAAGAAGATAGAAGCTGTTATGACAAGATTTTCATGACAAGTATATTTTAAAATATTTTTTGATGATTGATCCTTAGATTGTGGTGCCATACAGCGTATGACCAGATGGGGAAGTCTGCACTTCTTATCACAAGACACTGAATGAGAAGACTGGCATTTATGGTCATGAGACTCCTGACAGTTTCATTGAAGTATCTGGCAAGGGAGCATTCCAATAAACATCAACTGAAAGAGTAAACAGCATTGTGCACAATGATTTCTGTATACCAATATTGGGATCACAATTTGTTGATTGCAGGGAAGATTGTAGAAGTAAGCTTGATAATCCAGTTATTGGCACAAATTCATATCATTTAACTCATTAAATGAAACTGTTATGAAAGAAGCATGAAAAATGTTAACAGGGTTTGTACACAAAGGTTGATTCCATTGCAACAAAAAGTTGAAAACATGGATTGTTGCAACCACACTCAATGGCATATTAATTATTATAAAGTAAAATATGTGATCTGGACATTCATAGTGAAGAAGATGTTAGTGATGATTGGCTAATGAAGAATATAGTGGTAATGATATAGTTCTTTTGCATCACAGATTCAGAAAATTAAACCAAATCCATATAACTGACTCAAAATAGCTAGACTTACATAGCTTGATGCTTTAGAAAATCTTGGAAAGCTTCTGAGCTTTAGAAATACAAGTTCACAATCAAAAGAATATGAAATTCCAAGAGTATAAGAGAGAACACAATATGGGAAAGTGTTCAGATTTCAAACTCCAAAGCACTTGGAAAAAAATGTGAATCTATAAAATAGGAATCACTAGAAAATTGATTCACGAGGTGGGAATCATCATCTCTATTGATACACCTCTCAACAAATTACCAAACTGTAGGATGACCGATTAAGGATCTAACTACAATATAATACTGCATAGATTGCATATATAAGCACATTAACAAATGCAAGTTACACCCAGACAATATATATTGCCAAATTATATAACATACATGTCATTAATGGAACCCAACAAGGTGGGTTTCCCTCACTCCTAACGTTCCACCTAAAACATAAATTTGAAAGATGATGAGCAAGTTGCATTAGGAAGCCCAATCTCATAAAAGAGGACATGTCTTCACAATCGATCTGATTTGGATCACATAAGCTAGCAAAATTAGCTGAATAAACTCATTTTGCAAAAGCGTGTAACTTGAAACACTCGTAAGCACTCTAATGTGTAACAAAATTCAGAAAAAACATAGTTTACTGAAAGGCGCAGAACACAATGCAGATATGCAAAAGGTTCGGGAGAGATTCAGACACCTAGAGAACAGAAACAGCCTTTGAATAGTCAGCATCTGACATGTTTGAACATAGTCAAAACAAATCAACATGATCAGTAGGGTCAAAGTTGTCTTGATCTAGAAGAGCTTTTGGAAAAGGTTGAGCATAGTCGAAAGAGTTCATACATGCACAAATTAGAAAACTCAGCAGGAATTCAAGGAGCTGAAGCATTCTGTATGGTTTTAATAACTTTTAGGATATTTGCATTCAATCCTATGTTGAATTCTTGTATAGATTTATCTCTTGGGAATCTTGTAACTCCGTCTATTAATTGAGTTTCAGTGCTTAAGGGGGTTGAACAAAGTATGAGTATGCATAGAGAAAGTTAAACATTTTTTAGGTAGCTGTTTGGAATAGTAGATACCGCTTCTATTGATAAGCATAAGCCTTGAGGAGTTAAACTTCTAAACATGGAAGAGATAGTAGCTTAAGAGACTAGGTGTTACTTCTTCAGAGTTCTTATCACATGGCTATCTCCAACTCACTCTCACATATGTGACTCATTTCTGTGATGTTATCTCAGTTCTTGTTCTTTATTTCATGCATTTTAACAATCACAAATTGTTTCATTTTATGAACTGCCTTATGACACAAAAAAAATCAGTAGATATCCACATTAGATATTACATTTGCATTAGAAGCCAAAAAGGGAAGACCATGAGTCACAAGTTAGAATTCCACATTAGATGCTCCTTTGGGGATTTGAATTTGGGTCAAGTTAGAATTCCACATTAGATGCCCCTTTGGCGATTTGAATTTGGGTCTCCACAACATTAACCCAACATTTTAATCACTCGGAGTCAAGCCTCTTGGACATTTTGAGAATACTTTGTTAGGATCTAGGATCATTTGGAAGACTGTGAATTCATCTCAATGATCTCAATATATGGTATCAATGGATTTTCTATCACTTGATATGTCTGCAAGATCTCCATCTACCATTGCAGATTCATGGGTTTTATTCACATAAATCTCATACCTTCACAATTTAATACTTCAATTTTTAAGCCTCGATAGTGCCTTTTAATGGAATATCTTATTATCGATTAGAAGAAAGATTAAACAATTAAGTTTGCTCTCAAAGATTTTACTGAAACAAAGGTACAGATTGGCCTAACATCCACCCCTCTAGATGAAGGCACTACAAAATTCCAATTGGTATCTAGCACCTCACTTTGATCAGAACTGGAGCTTTACCCTTATTGAGAGATGAGCTAGAAGCTAAGGCAAAAAAGAGGAAGGTGTCCATTTCTCCAAACACCCATATAGCATGGATGATGGTCTTGAAAATAGTAAAGTTATGCCAAGAAAGAGATAGCCCTAAAAAAGATTTAATTCCTGTATAAATTTAATGAGTCAAGCCAACAAGGCAATTGTTTAAAATGCCTTGATACTACCATGCTAAGCCCTTTGTCCTACATTTTTGGGCAAAAAAACTCAAGTAGACTGAAACTAGCATGCTCTTGATGGGGGGACAAAAAAAGCCCAATATAATGGATTTCTTCATTATTGTAGCTCCGCTAGAATGACATTTGGGTGCCCAATTTTAAGCAAATAATGTCGACCTTCTATAACTCATCATGATAGCACAATTTGTAAAAAAATATTTAAAATGCAGCTTCTTTTTTCTTGTTTAAATGTAGGTTTGTCTTTAGCTTCCAATTGATTCTCCCAAATTCATCCTAGGCTATTACAAGATGAACCCATTGTCAAAAGCACACCCCTTGTCTGCATCTCTAGCTAAATCAAACTAGATTTGAACCAAGCTTGAATGCAAGGCCTACACCCAGTGAAAAATAACATTGGATTTTCCAAACTGTAATAAGTAACTATAAGCATCACCAAACATTTTTATGGTTATCAAATTAGGGCATGGTGGTACACATTCAAGTTTGCCCCTTCAAAACATCATCAACCCAATATATTTTTCAATTGTTGCATGACAAAGGCAATTCCAACATTTCTTTTTCTAAACTTCTTAAATCCTAATTCTGATTCATAATATCATAAATCTAATCCTAGGGTTAAGGCTGTTGGGACTCAATTTTAGAAAGTCAAATTTCAGTTAAGTCCCAACTCCTTTATCAATTTGGGCCATATTTTACCCATCATATATAACCAATATGAGAAAAGTTTATGTGGGTCTCTATTTGCAAAATTTACGTAAGTATTGATCTCTTTCATCCTCCTTGAGCCTATCTCTTTCATTGGATTAGGTAAAGAACTTCTTTACTACTCAAATGAATGGGATCATAGTTTCATGTCTTGTTTTTTATGAAGCCTTTTGGATGAATGCACAATAGAATGTGCACATTTCCCATTGTCAAAGTGCTAAAATTGGTCGGTGAGAAAAAAAAAACTCCATCAATCATTTGTACAAGGCAATGGAGGGGGAAAATGAGGCATTATGATCCAAAATGCAAACTATCATGCCAATTTGAATATTGTTGATGCTAGATGGAGTCACCAAATGCAATGTCACGTTCACGATACAAGATATTTTTTAAATCACTCTATCTATTAGTTCATCATTCTAGGTGGATGTAGAAGAGAGCGCAATCTTATTAAAATGAATTTCCTTATTCTTTCCTAACATAAAGAAAAGATGAGCAACCTTAGTGGAGTCATTCTTGTCTAGGTAGGCAAAAGGATTTTTCTCCAACATATGTTTAGTTCAATATGTGATGAAATTTTTAAATATTAATTTCTAAATTAATAATATTCAAACTGATTTTTTATACATTGAATGAGATTCAACTACTCAAGTTTATTAATAAATTTTGGTTTAGTGATGGACCTAATATCAGATGGTAGTACTCTCTCTGGTACCCTTTCAGGTATGGCTTGACCACCTCCTGTTGGTTTTTAGATTGAAGGGAGGGATTCGTTAAATGAAAAAACAGATTGACACTTTTGTCAGATTGGATTCTAGCTATGATGGCTCTAAAGGAATCTATTCTAGAGCTTGTGTGCTTTTAGACCTCTTTAGGCCAATCTTCCATTATATATAAATATCTTTTGCTATAGATTCATGGCTGCAATGTGTGGATATTCAAAGATTTCTATTCACGTGCATTTATCAATCAATTGGATTACAAATAATCAGATTGCTCTACTGATAAATGGTAGTGGGGCTTTAGTCTGCATTGCATCCCTAGAAAAGAAAACCTTGGCAAAGACTTCTAGAGGAACTCCCATTATAGCTGTTTTTTTGCATCTAACAGGTCAGTGGAATTGAAGGAAGTTCATATTCAAGAGGAGTAACAGTTAACAGATGGAGGGAAGGTTGTAATAGTGAGACTTGTTGAGCTCTTGAAAAGCTAAAAGGAAAAGACTTATGCAACTTGATTCAAAGATAGCCAATGTTAGGTATTTCAAGAGGCCAACCATGTGGTAAAACTCAACAAGAAGCATAATTGAAAATCACGCGTGCACAAGCTACAAATGGAAGCTCATGACATGTACAGAGATGAAATGCAATTAACTATCAAGGGCCTCTTTTCTCACCACAGCAAGAGGCTTGTAGAGTCTCAAGTTGGATAATGTAAAGGAATGCAAGATCTCTGACAGAGCAATAGAATGAGTGAAGCAATGCCCTTGACTGAGATTCTAATATATTATTTTAATGAACCAATCTCCTATGTACAGTGACTGTATTTGAATTATATCAAATACTTCAAAACAGGTATCAACATTGATATAATAATCTTCAGATAATACTGTGAAATAGTGCAGGATATATGTCTTGGATCGAATGCAGATTGTAGTGATGTAGTTCACTGCTGAAGATACTAATTATGCTGTGTATTAATGAATGTTCTCTTCACAGCGAATACACAAGATATTTATATAAAACGCAGAATCATGCCCACATAGGGACATGACTCTATGCGATACTTGATGTTCTCTTCGCAGCGAATACACAAGATATGCATATAAAAAGTACAGTCATGCCCACGTAGGGACATGACTCTACGTGGTACAAGTACCGCGTAGGGTCATGTCCCTACGCAGACATTGAAAAGTCAAAACTTATTAACACCGATTCAAATCAGTGCGATAACCCAAAGCACAGGGGTCCTTAACAAGTCAATATAATATGACTGCTGGTGGCTTAGATGCCATGATAACAGTATAAGGATATATATATATAGTACTCTGATTTATCACATGCTTCAATTCAACTAAAGCTACTACTCTTATACTCCCTCTTAGCAAGGGAGGACTGAATTATCAATGTTTTCTCACCATGGTGATATTCACTTGATATGTGCATTGACATCAGATTTGTGATGTCTATCAAGAGAATATGTTATCTGATTTCCGACACTCCGGGACACCAACTTAATGCAGTCTATCAAATAACAAATAATCAAAATGCCATGAAATCTATCATGACAAGTATCATGATCCCCGGCACTCCGGGACAACAACAACTTAATTTAGTCTTATCATGATACGTTTGTTATCATGACTTCTGGCACTCCAGGACAACAATTTAATGTAGCCTGTCATGATAACAGGTCAAGCTATTGATATGATTGTCGCCTTACAATAAAAACCTTAAAAACATATACCAATGAAAGATCGGCAGCTTTCATGACATAATCCACATATGAAAGATAGTAACTCTTTTAACATCAAGAATTTAAATGAATATATATATATATATACACACACACATCTTACAATATAACTGAGAGTCATTCTCAAGAGTTATAATCACATTTTTCTCATCCCAAGTTTACCTCTAATATGCTCCACTTTAGGTTTGGAGAGAAGTTTAGTGAATATATCGGTAGTTTTTCTCATCAGTGCTAATGTATTCCAAATTGACAACATTTTTGTCTAGCATATTTCTTAAGTAGTGATAGGGAATGTAGATGTGCTTTGATCACATGTGGAAAACTAGATCTACTGATAACTTTATGCAACTCTGATTGTAAAAATACATAACTGTAGGGTTCAGAGACTTCCCAAATAATCCAACTCCTAACTTTCTTAACCATACTGCTTCTTTGGCTCCCATAGAGGCAGCTATATATTCAACTTCAGTAGAACTTAGGGCAACTGATGACTGCTTCCTGCTAAACCAAGATACCATTGCAAATCTAAGGCTAAAACAACATCCTGTAGTACTTTTACGATTGATGGAACTATTGGCCCAGTCAGAATCCAAGTACCCTTGTAGTTGAATCTCAACATGATCTTATAATCCAAGTACCTTATAATCCATAATAGAATGGAGTGACAGAAAGGAAAAATAGAACTATTATTAAATTCGCAAAAACCATGATGCATGATCAAGATCTCCACATCTCAATCTGGGCTGAAGCATCAAATACTATAGTATACATCCAAAATAGATCTTAGAGTCCTGATTTTCTTCCCTATTTGATTTTTGACTAATGCTTTAAATTCTTTGAACTTTGATAATACTTCATTTGATTCCTTAAGTTTTAGAAAGTAAATCCAAGTTTTCCTCAAGAAGTCATCAATAAAAATTACATAATACACGAAACCTCTTAGTGAAGGTACTGGCATAGGACCACACAAGTTAGTGTGAATAAGTTCAAGCACAGTTTTTTATTTATGTTCTCTATGAGGGAATGATCCTTTGATAGTTTTTCCTAAAGCACATCCCTTGTAGGTTCCAATATGATTAGATTTTAGACTAGGTAGACCTGTTACAATCTTTACTATCGATGGTAAAGCAAAAATCAAGGTGACCTAGCCTTCAATGCCAAATTTCATTAGAGTTTGAAACTTCATGGTTTAAGGCTAGGTTTTGAGAGCTACAAAGTTTATACAAAATTCCATCTCTAAAACCTATGGTGATAGCGTTCTTGATATTGGAATTCTTCGGCCAAGATAGAACTTTATCTTCTTGAGAGGTGACATGATACCCTTGATCTGCTAGGCCTGAAATGGAGACAAAATTCATTTTGATGCCAGGTACAAATAGTACATCTTATAGTTGTAAAGTAACTTCGGTTTTCAATTGTATTGAACAAGTCCTTATTCCTTCCACTAGATAGGTGAAGTTGTCCCCTATTGTGACTTCTGCAGAGGAGTGACCTTCAAATGTTTCAAATTGGTCTTTGAATCCAGTTATGAGTCGAGATGCTCCACTATCTATTATCCAGGTGTTTTTGTTGGTGTTTAGTTCACTTGATAATGCTAAAAAGAATAGTGAGTTTTCTTCCTTGACTTCAGCTAGGGCAGCTTGAATTTTCTTACTTTTTGGGCAGTATTTGTGAGTGTGTCCAAATTCATCACACTTGTAGCATTGAACTTTAGGCATGTCTCTTTTCTTGTATGTTTGATTACTCTTTCCCCTTTTTCATTTCAAATGTTTTTTCTTCCCTTTATTGTTTGTGTTAACTTGAATAGTTTGTATTTCTCCCTCTTGATTAGGACTAGTTCTTCTTGTAAACAGTTTTGATTCCTCATGTACAGTCATTCTTGAGTTGGTCAAAATTTGGGAATTCAGGTCAAGCACTTATTCCTTGAATAAAGGACTACCAAGACATAGGTAAACCTTTGAGAGCTATTAGGGATAATTCTTTGTCATCAACCTTATTTCCAATTGTTGAAAGTTGATCTTTTAACTCTGCAATTCTCATGAAATAAGATGTGATAGTCTCTTCTTTATTCATTTTGATGTATAGTAGTTGGTGTTTCAAAGTGAGCAGTCTGCTGGTATTATCGACTTCAAATGTGTTCTAGATAGTCATAAACATCTCATAGGCGGTTTTTGGATTTGATATGGAAGGAAGTATATGATCTTTAGACTTTAACATAATCTACAATAATTTTCATAGCTTTGTTATTATGCCTTTTCCAGATTGTTTTATCTGGTTCATTTTCAGGCATAAATTTTCCTCCATGTATCCTTCTAATTCAAGTTCTCGAAGGACGATCATACTTCGAATTTTCCAAGATATGAAGTTTGAACTTTGAAGCACCTTCAAGTCTATCCTCCAGCCTTACATGGTTGACCATGGTTGCAATTTAGAATTTATTTAAATAGACTTGAAATTTGAGTGGTAAACAAATATTTAAAATCTATCAGTTAGGCTCTGATACCATGTAAAGGAATGTAAGATCTCTAACAGAGTAATAGAATGAGTGGAGCAATGTCCTTGACTGAGATTCTGATATATTATTTAAATGAACCAATCTGCTATGTACGGTGACTGCATTTGAATTATATCAAATACTTCAAAACAGGTATCAACATTGATATAACAATCTTTAGATAATACTGTGAAATAGTGCAAGATGTATGTCTTGGATTGAATGCAGATTATAGTGATGTAGTTTTCTGCTGAAGATACTAATTGTCCCGTGAATTAATGAATGTTCTCTTCACAGCGAATACACAAGATATTTATATAAAATATAGTCACCACATAGAGTCATGTCCCTACATGAACATTGAATAGTCAACACTTATTAACACTGATAACAGTATGACAAGGAACCCGATTATATGTAAGGCAGTATGAGATTCAATATATATAGTACTCTGATTTATCACATGCTTCAATTCGATTGAAGCTACTACTCTAACAGATAGTAATGCAAACTCATTCCAGCCATGCAGTTACTTTTCTTGGGAGCATTCTTGGGGAATATTTAGGCATATCCACTCTAAGAAATAGGATTGATTGAGGCAGAAATAGATAAATGATTTGGTCTCCATTCATACAATCTTAATCTTCGCTTAACTTTGAATAGTTTTTCATTTCTCTAACGAACACTAGTAGGTTGAGAATTGGTGTGTAATTTCCTCTTCCTGCACCTACTTAGTTTAAGGTTTCCATTAGCCTATTTTTGGGTTCCCATTGGTTAAGTGGATTTGGTTGAAGACAAAATGTCCTGTGAAAAGCTCCCGCAGGTATTTTCAGTGTTTTTAGCAGTGTTTTTATTTTTAGCACATGCCTATTTTTAGTAAGTGCTATTTTGAGCGCTTGGTCTTGGCTTCTCTATCCTCTTAATTCAAAGAAAAATGCTTTGCAATTTCAGTGCCTGGTTGAGTTCTAAGTTTGACACAATTATATTTTATTTGTTTCTCTTTAAGTTATTTATATAAAGTTGCTTTATCCCTTGAGTAAAAAAGGGAAACGTTTACACAAACTGTCCCTCCATTGCTATGCCTAGGAAAGGAGGGCAATAAGGTGTTTTTAAAAAGAAAATGTTAGACTTCATAATGTAATGCCAAGGTGAGGAGGGACTTCAGCAGTATACAAGATTTATATTATGTCCTCAAAATGTCACACCAATACTAGGAGATGAATGAAGTTCTTTAAAAGTTCATTTTTATGAGCTCAAAAGGGGCTGACTAGTAGAGGTAATTTTATATTGTTTAAAAGGGTGAAACGAGAGGAATGAATTCAAATTCCAATGTATTTCCCTAATTCTTCCGTCTTCTTATAAATTTGAATTTGCCCTCTCAAATACATATATTGGATTTCACAACGTATGGAGATGTTGGAATGAGCTCTGAGAGTTCTTCTTTTTCTGGTTGAGGACAAGAACCCTCTTACTGGTTGCTGGTTTTGGTGGTGAAACATTCACCCTAGCTGGTTGGTTGGAATAAGATTTAATTTATAGTGATTTTGGCTTGTGTTGAAGTATTGGGTTTGAAAATGGCGAGGATTTATGATGTATACTGATATGGGTATTGAACTGTCGATGTGGTATGAGCCTTTGAGAGTGCTTTTCGAGTTACATGGTGCTTTGGTGTGTTTTCAAAGTGTCATTCATTTTCAGAGCTACTAGAAGCGGAAACCATAGTTCTCATTACTCAGTGGGCGTTGGAGATACTTTTCTAGGTACCATAGTTCTCATTTTCTTTCTCATAGCTGGGTACCAAAATTTGATAGCTTAGTTGCATATTTTTGTGAGACCTTGAATTTTCTAATCAAGTCACCCTTACTAAGGTCACACATTTTTCCTCGGCACACACACATTTTTCCTCGGCACATGGATTTCACTTGGGATCAAAATCAGCATCTTTGGAGAGCTGAAATCATCCATTTGGAAGAGCCTATCATTACTAGTTGGTATCCTATTATGCTGGAGCAGATTTGGTGAAGCTAGTAGACTCGATAAATTGATTAGTGAATCACCCTTGCCCCATTTGGCACCTAGTTTGACGCTGATTATTTTCTGAGCTTTATATTCATGGTCAGAGACTATTTTCAGGTCTGAAAAATATAATTTCAGTCTGTTGCTGATTGCTCACTAAATTTTGTAGTGATGATATTTGTCATTTAAATGCAAATGTAATGTTCTACTCACTTTCAATATAATGTTTCTATGTATGCAACAAATGTGGGAAATGAATATTGAAAAAAACACTTTTTGGCTCTCAATCTTTTCTCTTTAAAAAATTTAAAAAACAAATCAGGGATGACCATTTCATTATGTGTTCCATCATTGCTAAATAGCTAATCTCAAATACTATCAAGGATGATCAATGAATTAATCTAAAATAGACTGATATTGATTCAAAAAGGATCACAACCAATGAAAAGCCTACATTGTTATGGATGGCAGTGGCCATGCTTGCTTGGAGACAAAAATTGCAGACATATTCCCTATAGATAAATAGAAATTCCACCATTCCATCAAATCAAAGGATGAGGGAAGAATATAAACTGCATCAACATCTCCCTTCAGGGGAATAGATGGGCCAACTCTGATTTGTGAGGAATTGAAGAGAAGAGAAGAGAGCAGGTGAGTGCCAACATTGCCCAATCCAAGCCAATACTATCTATATAATAGGGAGCCACTATGAGAGGCAAAAGGGAGACTGAGAGCTTATTCACCTTATCACCACCCCAATAGACCACTATAGAGTTGTGAGTTCTCATTTTAGAGTCGCCCTATTTTGTTGTTGAAGACCCTCCTTTGCCTGTGACTTTGTGATTTTACTCCAAATCTGGATGCCTTCAACACATTTAAAATTAGTCGGTCCCCTCCTCTCATTTACTCTTTGATTTCTTATATGAGTTACCCTTGTATATGTCATGTCAGTTCATGTCAAGTACTTGGTTTTTGTTTAAGAATTTTGGATCTCTTGAATCATTGTGAACCGTTTAAACCACTTTATACTAAGTTCAAAGAGGTTCACATGGATTCACTAAAAGCTAACATGGTTCATAAGATCTTTGGGCATGAGTCCCTTGTCCAAATCATATCAATTATTCTTGTACCTTATGGAACCGTCTCGTACTAAGTTCAAATAAGTTCAATAAGTTCATTGAATTTTTGAAGTACAACAGTATGATGTGGTGGCATGAAATAAGAGTGAATGGATCAAATTAATTATGGTACATCAGTAATAAAGTTTTAGGGCTCAGAAAAGAGTGTACCTGGAAACATGACATAAGCAAAAAGGCAGCCAGAACAAGTGTGGTAATCATGACATGGTAAGGTTGAATGTAGGATGTGACAATTATTGTCTACCCATGCCACAAGGTTGTCAAATCAAAATCTCTTACCAAGTGCAAAACTTTCCTTAATTGATCCTCAGGATATGTTTCTTCTCAACTACCAGTTTAAGAGTGTCATATAATGATGTGGGATTGGTAATATTTCTTTTAAAGTGTGAATTATGAAGGTGAGTTGACGAGGTACGAAGGAGTGTTCACTGGGTCTACAAGTTCAAGGTAAATACTGATAACTTTTCCCCGTTTGTGTTTCTATAATTTCTTTTGCATAAAGCTTGAAAGCATGTCGTCTGTTTGAAAGAAGAATTATGAGGTCTACCCTATATTTCTTTGGTAATGTCACTAGTATAAACTACAAAGGTCCCATTATAAGTGACACCGACTCAAAGGGTGTAGACATAGAAAGGATAAATGAGAGTTTTCGACCAGCTAGCTGAGCATTTTTCTCTTGAAATCTTGTTGAGTGGACTGTTGCAAGCGGTGGCTTTTCCACCTACAGTCATGAGCAATACACTAATCCAAGAATGCATAAACCACTATGACATTATGGCTAAGTGTATCAAGAAATACAATGGTGAAACTCTAATCCATGTCAATAGAAAGACAATAATGTTTGTGTTAAAAATTCCTAAACTCACCCCTACCTAGTCCCTGGCCAAGTTCAATGAGCTAGTTGAAAAGTATCACAATGCTATTGCAAGAAATAGGACCAAAATTGTTTTAAAAGGGGGTTCTTGTATGCCAAAAGCCTAAACAAAGACCACGTGGAGCCGTATATCCATGACTTGGTAGTACTATTACATAGGGTAAGAGGTTGCCCTGAAGTCTCCTTATTTGAGGACTAGATGTATTTTTATATTGAAATAATCCTAGAGGGTAAGCAATACATGGACTGGGGAGAACTCACTATGGGTTCATTGAGAGAACAACCCAAGTTATCTCAAGTGGTCAAGAAAGATTTCTACATGTCTTCTTACCTAATGCACTACCTAACCTGTACCCAAAATTTAATTGGTATCCGTATTCCACATGAACCTTGGGACAACAACATCACTATCTATGAGTACTTCCCCATGCTACAGAGGAATAGAGCCCTTGAAGATTACAAGAAAGTGCATGATGTGTTCATGGGAATATTATGTCTTGAACTAATCGAGACTCCAGGAGGAAGAATGTCACAATAAGACCAGGACTTAGTTCAGGTGTACGGTAGTTTCTACATCTAGTTTCCTCAATTCACATACATTCAAGTCAATGGTTTTGAAGATGAACCCATAAGACTACCAAGGCATGCGGTAGGTTTCTTTGTATTCGCGGAAGTGTACAGACAACTCTCTCTTGTCGTCAGAAGATTTCCACCTGAGGAAAAATGGGAGATGATTCTTCCTATCCAGTTGGGTCACCATGCATGCAAGACCATGGAGGATGCAGTAAGTATAGGTTGTGATCTGTGTAATTTCAACCTTGATTATTATATGATAGTAAGGGATTTGATAATAAAGGGTTCACCAAAAGATCCCTGAAGTTAGAGGATCATAAAGTACCAATTCCCCATTTGGAGGACTTTTGAGAAGATTGTCCAGATGAAAAAGAGGTTGATAAGAGGGATCATTCCAAGTTACGGCTGCCCCAAGTTGCCACTATGCAGTTGAGTATGAACATAGAAGTAGTGGAAGAGGATTGTTCTAATGTTGTTGAACCAAGGTATCAAAACTTAGAAGAAGCACTGTTACTTATGATAGATCGGGCCACGGAAGAAGAAGACAACATCCATCAAAGAGCCAGAGTTGTTATTAGACATACTGAAATCTAGATGAAACAAAAGAGAAAAGAAAGAAAACAGATAGTTCAATCAGAAGGATCTGATAGAAGTCCTCTCTATTCCCTTGTTAGTGCTTCTAACGTATCTCTCTCAATTGATGATGCAGGTAGAATACACCTCCTAGGCAAAAAGGCTAGTTCTAGTGGACAAGATCTCAAACCTTCTACAAACCACTCTGTCATATAGAGAACCAGGTTCCAAAAATGCAACAAAATGGCCACACAAGATGCTGCCTTTATGGATTTGGACAAAGAAAAGGAACTCGGTTCCCCCTCTCTAGATAATGAGCACCAAGGCCAAGAGATGCTTGATAGCCTCGCCCTTGTACTAAACACTCTAGTCACACCTGTCAAGACTTTAGGGGAGAAAACGATCTCTAGTCCAATGCCACAATGGTTAACGAACAGCCTAGGGCCAATCTCTGTACCTATCAAAGACATTGTGATTATGTACACAACAAAAGCCCCTAAACCTAGAAGGGTAAAGATGATCGCAAGAATGCTGACTGATTCAAAGACCAGAAGAGTGACCACAGAAGTTGCCATATATATGCCGAAGGAAGGAACACTGATTAGATGTTAGCAACTCTAAAATGACTAAGGTGGATTTGGGGATTCTAGACAAGGATGCAAAAGATCATTTCTTTAAACACTCTGCACAACATATGTTGACACAATCTTAGAAAGAGAGTCAAGATAAGAAGCAACTCAAGAGAAATTATTATTTCCTTGGGAAAGTACATAGACTTGTTTAGCAACTTTGGACCATTGCCCTTAGCTCAAGCCCCTCAATCCTTTGATCCAAATTCCTGTGACAACAAAAAGTTATTAAGCCAAATTCAAAGGGGCAAAGCGCTCGCTGGTTCAATGGAATAACCAAAGATGGGAATAGGTTCATCCAAGAGTCCAACACTATTTTTAATGATGTAAAGGAGTTGTTAGGGGAGATACAAACCTAGGTTTCTGAGTTGGGAAAAGAGAAAGGCAAGTGGACTGTTGTGGTTACACAGATTTTAGAAGTCGAAAAGTATGGGGCACCCAAATTCCTAGCTGAAAACTCTTTGAAGATAGTTGACGAATGCATGTTGTATGCCCTCAAAAAGAATATAGGTTGGAGAGACTTTGTGTTCAAAGTTGCTATTTCTAGGGTTCAAGCTATTGAGAGAGAAGTTAAAGAAATGCATGACAATATGATCAAAGACATGAAATTTATTAACCCCACAGGCATCCTGCAAAATCAAGACAAAGTGGCTATGATGAAAACCTTTGATACAGCCATGTCAGCCACCAAGGAAGAAAGGAATCTGACAACGGAAGATTTCACTAAAGTCACACAAGTAAGAGCCATGTTGCGTTTCTATGTCGATCAATGGCCCAAATATGCTGACCGAATTGTGAAGCTCAAATGGGAAAAAAATACCTGGAGGGTGTGGCTATTGAGTCTGAAGAACCCCAATGCACCTATGGTAAAAGAGTTCATGAGCTCATATAGAGATTGGAAGCTCACTCATGACACCATGTCAGAGAAAGATCAAGTAGAGGAGGCAAAACTGAATTTGTCTATCTAGTTATTTTTTTAGAAAGTTTTGATGGTAGTTAAACTTTGGGGCCATGTGTCCTTTGGCACTATTTGGTTTCATTAACTGTTTCTTTTAATTGCCATGAGGTTGGGTTTTCAGGGAGACCTCCTAGCTATTTCAAAAACTGTATATGCTAGAATGTAAACTAAGTAGAGGTTAGATAATTTGGAACGGACATTAAGGATAGCAGTGCCGATAGTTAGTGCTCTTTTTGGTTTGCTAAAATGAAATGCAACTACATACTTTGAAAATTGAAGTATCTGTCTTTGAGCATTAGTAATATAAATGAACATATGGAAGTAATTTGGATTTTTCTGTTCAGATTTATGAGATGAAAGTTTCTTTGTGAATATTACATTTTGAGCCTTATGTTATCTTGATCGGTTCAAAGTAAGTAGGCATTTCACACTTGATTAAATGTTTAATTAAATTGTGATATTGGATTAATTCATGAGAGATAGTAAACTTTGATTCTCGGAACTTGTGATTGATTTTATGCATTTGTTGAATTAAGCTCCTTACCCAAGAGTAATGTGAGAAACCTTATGTACTTTCTGGTTAAAAGTGCATGTGTTTGTAGAATATCATAGATTCATTTAAAATCTGTCTGAGGGAGTTGTATCTTATAAAATTCAGAGGGAAGTAACCGTCATGTACTTACCCAACTGTTGAATGATCAAATTTGTTTCCAAAGGACGGTAATAGAGTTAATATTATAAGGTGATAGAGTAGGAGAGAAATTTGTTCACCAACAAGAGGATAGGTGGATAGTGAATCACTAGTTGACTTTCATTTCACACATCTAGTCATGGCTGCTTTGCAAATTATTTGAAATTTGCATTCTCCAATTTTTTTTTATATATGGGTAAATAATCTATGACAATAATTACTCTAACACTAAAATACTGATCCTTTGGAGCATTCAACTAACTGCCACCATTGAAACGATTTGTCTTATAATCTAAGTGCATACTTCTTTTTTTCTGTTTCTATGCACTCTATTTGGTATGAAATTATATTTGCAGTTTTCTCCCATGGATTTTTTGAGTAAGCATCTTCTAATTTATTTATTTTTTCTTGAGCTTTACACTTGTAGTTAAATTTCATTTACACTTTCAATCTGCCCTCTTGTTGCTATGTGAGTATATATATTATTATAAATGTGAATTGTTCTTATTATTTGATTTCAGTGCATCTCTTATTTCTTGACATTTTCTGCATGATATCAATTTACCATCACTTGCATTCTAGCAGTCGTAATTTTTTCTTTCGGCTCACCATGTATATTTTTTGATTCATATGTAAAACAGATATCAAGTTGAGCAATTAAGTTTGTAAGTACACGTTAATATTCATATTAGTCTAGTATGTCTAGTTCGTCCAAACAAGACGCTGGACCAGCCATGGTTTGAACTAGTCCACGGTTTTGGTTTGGTCTGCCTAAGGGTCTAGACAAGGTCCATGCCGAATATGCCTAATTCAAAACAAACCATGGGCCAATCGAACTCGGGCGGAACACCTCCAAATTCGACGAGCTGACATGGAAAAAGCACAAACTAGGGCCCACAGACAACGACCAAGTTATTTTTTTGGAAATTTGATAAAAAATTTACATCCTCAACCCTAAACAGTGTATTTGAAAGGCTTATGTTGACTTCTAACTCTCATTAGTGGTGTGCAAATAGGTTATTTTGTCTTCAGCTAGAGCAAATAGGTGGTTGAGCAAGAGTTTGGTTGTGCAAAGAGTCAGAGGATTGATTTGTGGATTTTTTCAAGTGTTTTTGTCTCATTCATACACCTTGGCAAGCTTACAATGTGTGGAAATGGTGAGTTCTTGTCATTTTCTTTTCTTTTCTTTTTGTTCAAGTGTTTTTTCATTTTTCATCTCTCTTTCATTGTCCATAAGATCTACCTATTGTTTTTAGAAATTTTCATTCTCTTTCTTTTATATTGAATATGTATACTTTGTCTTGCAATAGGAAAAGGAACTACAATGCCATCTACCTCTTCCTCCGTAGGCAATACTAAACAAATAATAGAACCCCATTTTGATTCTCCTTAGTTGAAGTAAATTAATATTGTAAGACCCCTTGCAAAAGATAGTGCATTCTATTAAAAATATCAGGTTAAAGGAATAGTTCATATTATCGTGTGGTAGGCCATTTGTATGGAGTCCCTGGAAGAGGAGCCACAAAATGCCTTGAAAAAAAAGCATCTATACCAAATGCAATAGTATCAAAATATATTGCAGAGCATGAAGCAGCAAAAGAGAGAACATAGGCAAATACAACCATTGGCAGTAAAAGTAAAAAATAATGGAATGCAACCCCCCTCTACAAATGTTGTGATAGAAGGCCACCCCTATTATGTTGCCTCAGTTGACCTTGATGCTAAAAGTGAAGCACCCTTACACAGAAAAGAAAGGCACCATTGGGACCTGCATTCCAAAATGAGAGTACAGTTATGCTGACATTGATGTGACAAGATGCTTGTTTGCAAATGGGCTGCCTTCTAGTGTTGTTCGCTCCCCATGCGAGAAGAAGATACCGAAAAGTGCCAATGAAGCTCCAAAAGGGTATAAGGGCCCCAGTTATGAGAGAGTATGAGCCGCCTTGTTGGATAAAGAGATCAAGGGGATTGATGATCAATTGAAGCTCATAAGGGATCTATAAAGACCCGAACTTTCTTCCAACTAGAATGCTGAAGAACAAACTGATTTTTTTTATTTTGGTATTTTTTGATTTTTTTTGGAGTTTGGAATATGTATTTTTTGGTTTTTTGATATATCAGACTTGCATATATAAATAACTAAAAATAAATAATGCTTCATACAATGGATTTCCAATTTTATTAGCAAGAACTTTCAATGTAACCAAAATTTCAAAAAAAACATAAATCGATACCCTTTTCCTGATTGCTTATCTGCGTGTAAATAATAATTACAAATGACAATGTAGAACTTGCATATGTCAGCAGAACATAGCCCAGCAATTTCCAATGAATCTTCAATCACGTGTGCCTAGGAATTGAAGAATCAGCCTAATACCAAACCGTAGGACCACCAAAATGCATTGGCCACCTATCCAGCTGTTTGGCACCCCCTCAGAATATTGGATTGTTGGACCCAAATTAAATCAAAAGCCATAAATATGAAATCGCAGGCCCTGTAATTATTAACACTAGGCTGTAATGGAAATCGTGGGTCAAGAAAATGGCTTAGAATCCGTGATTTGTAACCCACAAGAGCATAAAAATGAAGCGTCTAGCTTCTAGAACTCCAAATTTTATACCTCAAGGCTCCACATGAAATACCAAATGGTCTATGGACATTAATTGCAAAAAATTGTACTTCCTAGGATAACTCCAATATTGCATTCGAATTCCACATATAATTTCTTCACCATCCCTTAATGCTATTCCGAAAATTGGTTCTCTGTAGACAATAATTACAGTAGGAGGAAATTGCAAATTATATACCTCAGCATAATTTGCAGACACCAAACTTCAGAATTCTTATAAATCTTCGGAAACCCTCATCCTTATAATCATAAGAGATATAATATTCAAGATGATCTCTTCTCAACAAAAAGTTGTATTTATAACACAAATTGAACCATCCAACTTCACACTCACACCTTTTGCTTAAAAAGAAACTTTATAATATAAAGTACTATGCTTATTAAATGCAAATTAAATCATCATTAAACCAACAAGCTCGCTCAAAAAAGACTTCAATAAAGAATTCTAGAGAAATCAAATAACTAGAATCAAAGAACCATCCTGCCTAAACTATGCACTCCAAAAATAGCAACTGACCAATAGTGACTTACTAAAAATAGTAAGTCCAAAAATAGCAATCTCATGACAAAGACCCCAAAACTAGACATGAGCTCATGAGGGTCGCGATAATGAGCTGACAAACCCACTCTCTGGAGACCTGCTAAATCAGGGACATTACAATCCTCCCTCCCCAAGATTGCTTGTCCTCAAGCAATCGAAGTCCAGAATGCTGTAGAATATCTTTAGGCTCCCAAGTAGCATCCTCATCTGGTAAATTTTGCCACTTAACCAAAAACTCACAAATGGTCCTCTGTCACAATTACCTTTCTCTAGTATCAAGAATTGCTTCTAGAACCAACTCCAATCTCCCTTCCTTATCCAATGGAGGCAAAACAGGAGGTCTCACATGATGACCCAAGGCCCCTTTGAGGCAAGAAACATGAAACACATTATGAACTTTTCTATCATCAGGCAACTGCAACTCATATGCTATCTCACCAACCCACTGCAAAATCTGAAAGGGTCTATAATATTGCGGCTTAAGTTTCTCAGCTCCAATCTTCTTGATCGATGACTGTCGATATGGCTGCAACATCAAGTAAACCATGTCCCCTACCTGATAAGTTCGAGTTGTTCTCTTCTAATCAACATGTTGCTTTTTCTGATTCTGCACCCTCTGTATATTATCTTTCAAGGTCCTTACTACATCATAGCTGTCCCGTAGCAACTCCCCAGCACTCGATACTCTGCTATCACCACATGACAAATCGACAAAACTAGGCGGATCATAACCATATAGAGCTCTGAAAGGCGACATATGTATAGTCATGTGATGAGTGGAATTGTAGCAATATTCACATAAGTGAATCCATTTTACCCACGCCTTCTGCTGAGAGGAGACATAATTCCACAGATAACCCTCAACCCACTTGTTCACTAGTTTCGTTTGGTCATCAGTCTGCAGATGGTAGCTGGTGCTAGGAGTCAACTCAGTCCCACACAATCTAAAAATCTCCTGCCAGAAATGGCTCATTAATCTATCGTCACGGTCACTCACAATGGTTTTAGGTAAACCATGCAACCTAACGATCTCTCAGAAAAATAATTCAACCGACTACATAGCTGAATAGGTAGTGCTAATAGGGAAGAAATGAGCATACTTTGTGAGTCTATCTACTACCACATAAATACAATCCCGCCTTTGGGCCTTAGGCAAGCCCAAAATGAAGTCCATGGAGATTCCCTCCCACTTCCCTTCAGGAGTAGGAAGTGGTTGTAATAAACCAAGAGGATATGTGTGTTCGTGTTTCTTCTGCTGACAAACCAAACATTGTCGGACATAGTGATGAACGTCATCCTTCAACCCCTTCCATGTAAATCTCTCCTGAACTTGTCTATAAGTTTTGAAAAACCCCGAATGACCAGCCATGGGAGAATCATGAAATGCCCGTAAAATAATCTTACGGACCATTGACTCTAGAATTAAATAAATCCGCCCCTTGTAGATAATCAACTCATCTAAAAGTGAATATCTATCATCCTGAATACTACCATCCACAATACCTGTCGCTCATTGATCCCAGGCGTATTCAGCTATAATTAAATGCCTCCAATCCTTTGAAATATCAGAAACTATACAAAGGTGAGGTCTCCTCGAGAGGGCATCTGCAACTACATTTTAAGTTCACTTGATATAGGAGATATCAAAATCATAAGATTGTAGCTTGCTGACCCATTTCTATTCCCTTTCATTCAAATCTCTTTGTCCCAAGAAATTTCTCAAGCTATTATGATCAGTTTTAATGCAGAACTTGCTGCCCATCAAAAATTGCCTGAATTTAGCCAAAGCGTGCATGATAGCTAACATTTCCTTATCATAAACGCTGAAAGTTTTCTCAAGACCCTGCAATTTCCTGCACTCAAAAACGATGGGATGCAGATCCTAGGATAAAATGACACCAATACCTTCTCTGGAAGCATCACAATGCAAATCGAAGGGCCTGGAGAAATCAGGCAAAGCCAACACTGGACATGAAGTCATAATAATCTTAAACTTCTCAAAACATTCATGTACCTGTGTTGACCACTGGAAAGCACCCTTACGAGTCAAATCTGTGAGGGGTGTAGCATGTCATGAGAAACCGGCCACAAACCTACGATAAAAGGCACATAGACCAATAAACCCAGGTAACTGTGTCAAGGTCTCTGGTGTAGGCCACTCCACAGTAGCACGGATCTTATCCAGGTCCATACGAACTCCATTGAAACAGATAATATGTCCCAGCTAAAGTAAAACTGTCATACCCAAAAATGTATCCAGATGAACCACATGATCATCCCACGTCTTGCTATAAATCATAATGTCATCAAAGAAGATGAACACAAACTTGCGGAGCTAACTGTGGAATACCCTGTTCATAGTAGATTGAAAAGTGGCAGGAGCATTGGTGAGACCAAAAGGCATGACCAAGAATTCAAAGTGCCCACAGTGACATCTGAATGTTCTCTCTATGTCTCACTCTCTAACCCAGATTCGATGATAGCCAGATCTTAGATCAATCTTTGAAAAATACCTTGCCCCATGCAATTCATTAATGAGCTCATCAATCCGCAAAATGGGATACCGATTTTTTATGGTCCTCTTATTCAACATCCAGTAATCAATGAACATCCGGAGGGTACCATCCTTTTTCTTCACCAAAACAACTGAAGAAGCGAATGGGGACTTACTTGGCTTGATATGCCCCTGATCAAGTAGCCCTTGTATGCTCTTCTCAATCTCATCTTTGAGCCTTTTCAAGTAGCGATAAGGAGTAATCATAATAGGCTTAGTGCCTGATGCAGAGGCAAGGGTTTAACAAGCACAATCCTAAGTTATGCTGAGACCAATCCAACTGGACTAACAATTCACCCAAACTTCTACACCTTAATACAAGAATAACACTAATGGATCATTACTAATCCATTCAACTTCACACTTGGCAAACTTGACTCATTAACCATATATGGTGGATTCACACATTTTAGATCTATCAGCATGTCAAGGGGTTCAATACAACACCAAAACCAAGGAATCACGGCTTAACAACAATCCAAACACAACTTTCATTACCCTGTCCTAATAATGCAACAACAAGCCTAGTAGCCCTTCCCAAAGCAATTTGTGTCATAAGTACAAATTTCTCCAAAGGACCCTAGGAACAAATCAGCATTCCTAACACCCTTTATTGAGTTTGTCATACTCTCAAAAGGACAAGTTTTGAAGTCACTTTTTGACCTTCCAAAATAGCAATGCTTAATAGGCCTAATAGCCCCAATTAGGTCACTTTAAAAAAGGAAGTACCAAACATTCAATGAAATGAACCAAACCAATGCATGAGATAGTTAGGTTAGGACAAGGAAAGAGAGATTTCAAGGTTTCACCCACTGGCTCAAACCCCAAGGCATGCAAATCAGCAAATCTCATAATGCAGCAAAGTTGTCACATGAGGATGCCAACTCATTCTTGCATGTACAGTACGGCCACCATCTGCTCCTATCTTGAAACCCCCAAAATCCTATAGTACACTTGACAACCCCCATTCCACTGAAAATCAGATTTTCCCAATGGTGGAAATGGGAGAAATTGCCATTTTCTTTCAAAACCCTAGGTAGTTAGGGTTTGTGAACAATTTTCACAAAATCTCTTATATCTCCAATCTCCAAGCGATTCAAGAGCTCAGAGTAGGCTCATTAGAAAGGTGACTCTGCAAGCTTGAATAAAATCTAACTCTCCAGCCACCACTATTCGTACAGTCCGTACGATGAACAAAAAAAATATGTTTTTGCAGGAAAAATGATGGTTTTTATTGATTCCAAAGCAAAATCTTACATTGTATGTCTTCCACCCACCTGTAACGGCTTATGAAGACCTTCCTCCAACTGGTCCAACCAAATTTTGAAGGTTGTGACCGTTGGAGGGAACCATTACAAACAAAAATCATTATTATAGTATAAATGTTGCATTATTGCTATTGTTATGCAACTTATTTTGCTTTTATGACTTTACCATGACTTCTAAAAGATTCTAACACCTCCTGAGACTTCTAGCAAGACCCTAGGAGACTACTAGACCCCTGTGACCTCATGAAACAACTAGTTTATAGAAATACCAAAAGTTGTTCAAGGGTTCACACAATAGGATCATAATGCAAGAAGGCCTAAAATATGCTAGAATCAAAGATTCAAAAGGCCTAGAAGACTTTAGACTACTTTGTTTGATGGGGCGCTCCTGCACCATGCTGCCCAGGCTGTTTGAAACTGAAGTTCTCACTTGACGCTAGTTGATCCAAAGTGTAACCATGTTTGATGATGTCTTGCTCTGTCATCCAAGTGGTATCAATGTCAGGAAGACCTTTTCACTTGACAAGGTACTGCAAATAAGTTTTGTGCCTGGTCTTCTTGTAGATTTTAGTGTCAAGGATCTCTAATTGAAGGGGTTGGCTTGGTGAGAGTTCCTGCAACCAATCAGCATGTGACTCTTCCTCATCATTGGTGCCTGCCATATCTGCATTTCCCTTAAAAGGAGTTAGATCAGCAATGTTAAAAATAGGAGAAATGGAAAGGGATGGTGGGAGAGTGATTTCATAAGCATTTTCACCAAACTTGTGTAGTATTGTGCATGGCCCTATTTTCTTCATTGGAAGCTTGGTGTGTTGATCCTTAGGAAGCCTCTCCTTTCTTAGGTAAGCCCACACTTTGTCACCTACCTTAAAATGAACCTCCCTTCTATTCTTATCTGCCATTGCCTTGTACTTTTGTGCTGATTGCTCCAAAAAAAATCCTTGACCTGTTCCTGCACCTATTTTATCATCTCTGCTAGTTCCTCCCTTTTAGCACTGATTTTAAAATCATTAGGAAGTTCCCTCAACTCCATAGGTCCCCTAGGATGCATGCCATAGACGGTTTGGAAGGGTGTTTTACCTGTGGATCTGTTCAAGGAGTCATTGAAGGCAAATTCAGCTTGTGGTAACAAGAGATCCCAACTTTGAGTGTACTGTTTTGTCAAACACCTAAGGAGATTTCCAAGAGATCTATTTATGACCTCTATCTGCCCATCCGTTTGAGGATGATAAGCAGAACTATATTGCAATTTTGTTCCCAACTTCTTATGCAAGGTTCTCCAAAAATGACCTTGGAACTTGGCATCCCTATCTAACACAATAGACTCAGGCAACCCATGGATTCTAACAATTTCCTTGAAGAATAATTGTGCAATATGTGATGCATCATGAGTACTCTTGCAAGGTATAAAGTGTTCCATTTTGCTAAAACAGTCCACAACCACAAAAATGTTATCATAGCCTTGTTTTGTTCTTGGAAGTCCCATAACAAAGTCCATTCAAATAGCTTGCCATGACCTAAAAGGTATAGGAAGGGGTTGGTAAAGACCTTGGTTAGTTGATGTTCCTTTGGCTTGTTGGCATATGACACAAGTTTCCACAAATTTTCTGACATCATTTTGCATCTTTGGCCAATGGTAATACCTCCTAACTGCCTCTAATGTTTTATCTAAACCAAAATGGCCACTCGTTCCCCCACAACGCTTTTCTTTAATAATGTTATCCCTCATTGAACACCTAGGGATACATAACTGATGTCCCTTGAAAAGTAAGCCATCTTGAATGAGATATTCAGAAAAATCAGTGTTATACCTGCCCACTAATGTAGTGCATACCTGATAAATATTGCCAAAATCAGTGTCATCTTTGTAAAGGTCCTTGAGAGCACTTATCCCAATGCTTTGGAGTTGGATTTGCTGCACCAAAGTGATCCTCCTATTCAATGCATCAGCCACCTTGTTGGCTTGACCCTTTTTATGTTTAATGCTGAAAGAATATGCTTGCAATTGTTCCATCCATTTAAGGTGCCTGAAATTCAACTTGTTTTGCGAGTTTAGGTAGCTTAATGCATGGTTATCAGTGAAAACTACAAATTCTTTAGGCAGGAGATAATGTCTCCATTTTCTAAGAGCTTGGACCATAGCATAAAGTTCTAAGTCATAGGTGGAATATTTCTTCTTGGCATCATTTAGTTTTTCTGAGAAAAATGCAACTGGTCTGCCATCTTGACTTAGGACTGCACCAATAGCTAGGTTGCTAGCATCTGTTTCCACTATGAAAACCTTGTTGACATCAGGGAGGGTTAGTATAGGATATTGTGCAATTCTAGATTTAAGGTATTCAAAGGCATCATTGGCTTGTTTTGTCCACACAAATTTAACCTTTCTTCCTCCTTTAATGGTATCCAAAATTGGAGCGCACACATGGCTAAAATTCTTCACAAACTTCCTATAAAATGTGGCTAACCCATGGAAGCTTTTAACATCACTTTGTGTTTTAGGAGGAGGCCAATTAATTATTGCTTCAACCTTTGAAGGATCCACTTTCATAGTGCCTTGAGAGATCACAAATCCCAAGAAGGTAAGTTCCTTTTGCAAGAAGGTACACTTTTCAAGGTTGATAATCAGTTTATGTTCCTGCAACCTTTTGAATACCATGCTCAAATGTTTAAGGTGCTCCTCCAAACTACAACTAAATATCCGTATATTATCAAGATAGATAACCAAGAACTTTCCATTGTAGCCTTGAAAAATCTCATTCATTAACCTCATGAAGGTTGAAGGTGCATTGCTTAATCCAAATGGCATAACAAGCCATTCATACAAACCCTCTGTTGTTTTAAATGCTGTTTTCCATTCATCCCTTGGCTTTATCCTTATCTGATGATAACCTGATTTTAAATCAATTTTTGAGAAGTAGGAAGCACCCCCTAGTTGATCAAGTAGATCCTCTATTCTTGGCATTGGAAACCTATATTTAATAGTGATCTTGTTGACTGCCCTGCTGTCAGTACACAATCTTCATTTGCCATCCTTCTTTGTAGCCAAAACAGCAGGCACTGCACAAGGACTCAGATTTTTTTGTATCAGACCTTTTCCTAGCAATTCACTGACTTGTTTAGCAATCTCAGCATTTTGTGCAGGTGTCATTTTGTAAGGGGCCTTATTGGGCAAGGAAGCACTGGGTATAAAGTCTATTTGATGACTCACATCTCTAATGGGTGGCAAGGAAGAAGGTAAATCAGTTTCTACTACCTCATGGTACTCCTCAAGAAGTTTTTGCACTTCTTTGAGGATTGGCTTAACTTTATCAGACTTTGTTTCCTCCCTTGGCTTATGGATCAGCACATACCCCTGATCTGATTCCTTAATGGTTTCAAACATCTCCTTTTCATTTACAACAACAGCTAAAGGCTCCTTTTCATGTTTTTGATCAAGAAAGGGTTTCGAAGTGTAAGTTGTGCAATCCCTGATTATGGTGTAGGTGTTCTTCCTGCAACTATAAGTGGCATCCATGTCATATTGCCAGGGTCTGCCAAGTAGCAGATGGCAGGCATCCATCTCCACTACATCACATAGGATAGTATCCTTAAAGTCACCCAAGGAGAATTCCACCATGGTTTGTTCAGTCACAAGGGTTTGTTGACCTTTAGTGAACCATGAAACATGATAGGGGAAAGGATGAGGAGTCTTGACTAATTCTAACTTTTGCACCATTTCCCTAGAAACTAAATTTTCAGTGGAACCAAATCTATTAATAGATTACTTAGCTTCCCTTGGCATTTAACCCTTGTTCTAAACAAATTCTTCCTTTGTGGAGGCTCTTGAGTATGTGGCACTTGCAAAAATGCTTGTCTCATCATCAATGCTATGCCTTCTTTTGCTTCAAGATCTCTTTCCTCACGGACAAGTTGAGTTCTCCTTTCACCTTCATTCTTGTTTTCTTTCTCCGGGCATTTGTTGGAGTAGTGTCCTATTTGATTGCAATTGTAACACTTTGGAGGCCTATCTGATCTTCCTTTACCCCTGCCAAAGTATCTTCTGCCTCTTGCATATCCCCTTGAACTAGATTCTCCTTGCTCTTTAGTCTCTTGATCAAAGGATTTATCTGATTTATTTGATTTCTCTTTATTCCAAGAGTTTGTTCTTGATCTATCATTCCTTCCTCTACCTCTTCCACCTTGTTCACTCCTCCTTTTGAACCTCTCTTCTACCTTGGAAGCCAACATGAAACATTGTTGGACAGTAGTTATGGTGGTTAGGCTCAATTCATCTTGAATTGACAATTTCAGCCCTTGCAAATACCTTGCAAGCTTCAAGTTCTCTGGTTCTACAATACTAGACTTCATCACAAGATTGTGGAATTCTTTAGCATATGTTGAGACATCCATATCTTTTTGTCTCAATCCCATCCTCCTTTTATGGAGTTGCACTTCATAATTTGCAGGTATATAGGCTTCTCGGAGCAAGGCCACCATTTTCTTCCATGTGGAGACCTAGTTTTTGCCTTTCTTTACCCTATCATTTTGGATAGAGTTCCACCATACCAATGCAAACCCTCTTAGCCTTGACTTGGCTACCTTAACCTTCTGATTTTCAGGGATAGTTTCACAATCAAAGAAACGTGTTAGGGCATTCACCCAATCCACAATAGCATCAAGATCAATCTTCCCATCATAAGTGGGCAAATCGAACTTAGCATCCAGGGATCTCCTTTCCATGGACTTCAGAGTCTTCACAAGCAGCCTCTGATTTGGAGAGCATTCTTCTTCTTCTTCCTCCAAAAGGGGTTCATCATCACTCCCTTGTTCAAGATCACGAGAGTTCCCACTGCTCTTCCCAAGCTCTGCCTTAAGCCTAATTATCTCATCCCTCATCTACATTATCTCAGTATTTCTGAGATCATCCCTGCTTCTTTTCTCAATCTCCTTCTGTTTTTGCTCCCTCAAATACTTCATAATCTCAGCATTTGTAATCCTTGATGACAATCCATCTCCTTCTTCTTCAAACATGATGAAAAACTTCAAGCCTTATAGATCTTAAGGCTCTGATACCAATTGATGCAGAGGCAAGGGTTGAACAAGCACAATCCTAAGTTATGCTGACACCAATCCAACTGGACTGACAATTCACCCAAACTTCTACACCTTAATACAAGAATAACACTAATGGATCATTACTAATCCATTCAACTTCACACTTGGCAAACTTGACTCATTACCCATAAATGGTGGATTCACACATTTTAGATCTATCAGCATGTCAAGGGGTTCAATACAACACCAAAACCAAGAAATCACGGCCTAACAACAATCCAAACACAACTTTCATTACCCTGTCCTAATAATGCAGCAACAAGCCTAGCAGCCCTTCGCAAAGCAATTTGTGTCAAAGTACAAATTTCTCCAAAGGACCCTAGGAACAAATCAGCATTCCTAACACCCTTTATTGAGTTTGCCATACTCCCGAAAGGACAAGTTCTGAAGTCACTTTTTGACCTTCCAAAACAGCAATGCTTAACAGGCCTAATAGCTCCAATTAGGTCACTTTAACAAAGGAAGTGCCAAACATTCAATGAAATGAACCAAACCAATGCATGAGATAGTTAGGTTAGGACAAGGAAAGAGAGATTCCAAGGTTTCACCCACAGGCTCAAACCCCAAGGCATGCAAATCAGCAAATCTCATAATGCAATAGAGTTGTCACATGAGGATGCCAACTCATTCTTGCATGTACAATACAACCACCATCTGCTCCTGTCTTGAAACCCCCAAAATCCTATAGTACACTTGACAATCCCCCATTCCACTAGAAATCAGATTTTTCCAATGGTGGAAATGGGAGAAATTGCCATTTTCCTTCAAAACCCTAGGTAGTTAGGGTTTGTGAGCAGTTTTCACAAAATCTCTTATATCTCCAATCTCCAAGCGATTCAAGAGCTCAAAGTAGGCTCATTAGAAAGGTGACTCTGCAAGCTTGAATAAAATCTAACTCTCCAGCCACCACTATCCATATAGTTCGTACGATGAACAAAAAAACTATGTTTTTGCAGGAAAAATGATGGTTTTTATTGATTCCAAGGAAAAATCTTACATTGTATGTCTTCCACCCGCTTGTAAGGGCTTATGAAGACCTTCCTCCAACTGGTCCAACCGAATTTTGAAGGTTGTGACCATTGGAGGGAACCATTACAAACAAAAATCATTATTATAGTATAAATGTTGCATTATTGCTATTGTTATGCAACTTATTTTGCTTTTATGACTTTACCATGACTTCTGAAAGATTCTAACACCTCCTAAGACTTCTAACAAGACCCTAGGAGATTACTAGCCCCCTATGACCTCATGAAACAACTGGTTTATAGAAATACCAAAAGTTGTTCAAGGGTTCACACAATAAGAGCATAATGCAAGAAAGCCTAAAAATACGCTAGAATCAAAGATTCAAAAAGGCCTAGAAGACTTTAGATTACTTTGTTTGATGGGGTGCTCCTACACCAGTGCCCTCCTCCAACTCAATAATATGCTCAATTCCGCGATCTAGTGGCCCAACAGGGGGTATATCATTAAACACTTTAGAGTGTTTAATCCTCAACTGTTGGATATCAGGATGATATTCTGCCTCCTCAACATTCTTTTGAGTTGGCATAATTTTGCACTCTATATCCTCATGACGAACCAAGTGTTGCATCCGCCTAAGTGAAATCTACTTCAACCCTTCATTCCGGATTGCTTTCAGAACTTGGGGCTGCCCATCCTTAACAAACCTCATCTCCATCTTCTCAATGCTCAAGTAGATATCCTTAAGTGTGTGTAACCATGCCATGCCAAGAACTATATCTGTCCCTCCCTTGTCCACCACATAAAAATCTGCAGTGAAAGCATACATATTAGGCTTCACATGAAGATCTGTAAACATCTTGTTACACTTCAAGGTGTAACCATCAGCCATCTATACCCGTAGGCCCTCAAAATCCTCAGTCTGCATACCCCTCCTGGTAACCAGACGAGCATCAATGAAATTATGAGTACCTCCAATATCAAATGAAGCAATAATACTCTATCCAGCTATATGCCCATGCATTTGGAAAGCCCCCTCCTTCCTCATACTAGATAAGTAAGCTACCTTGAGGTTGGAGTCATCCACCTCATCATCAACATCATCACTCCTATGCTGATCCTGATCACTAGCCCCAAATGGCTCCTAAAAATCAATACTGTCATCATCATTGTAGAACCATTCCATCATCCTATTTTTCCCCTTAGGCTTCATGGAACAGTCATGGTTGACATCTAGGGACCCCTGCAACAGAAACACAATTTCCTCCTCAAATCATTAATTGTTTCCTGGTCCAAGGGTGCTGCAGCAAAATGCTTACCCTCAGTTGTTGTGAGGTTTTCACACATCACCCCAAATCTTGGGGACCCCCCTTTTTTTTAATCACCTCGGCAAATTTTTGGATTGCCCAAAATTTTTGAGTTTTGAAAATTTTGAGCCTTGGCACCTTCAGGATAGATATGGGGAGGCTTAGCTTATTTTCACCCGGTTTTCTTAACTTGATTTTCCAGAACTATCAATTTTGTCCTTAGGTCGAATAATTTTCTAATTTAATTTCAACTTGGTAGGATAAAGTTGTGAATTTTGTACTTAGGCATTTTCTTTTGAAAATTTGGTCTTAACTCTATAAATTTGGATAATTCTCAAAAGAGAAATTTTAATTAGACTTAAGTTTTTCAAAAATCTCAAATTTTTCTTTGGTGAAAATTTTTAATTTTGTTGAAATGAGGAAAAGTGCAAAAAATCGATTTTTGGTTCTAAATGCAATTTTAATTTTTTAATTTTTAGCTTGGCAAAATCGATTTGGTAGAAAATTGCAAAAAATTGGCTTTAATTGGATTAATTGTCTTGAAAACTTTTAAGTTTTTAATGAATTTAGTAATTTAATATTGAAATAATGGCTTTTGGTTAGCCAAAATCCAAATTTAACGACGTATTAATTACTAAACCCTCATTAAATGGAAATATTTAACACCCTCAAGGCCATTTAATTTCGTTTTGCAATTGGAGCTAATTGGTAAATTTAAAAGTGCAATTTTCTTTTTGAAAAATTAATTTTTTTGAACTAAGTATTTAATTGTGGGCCTTAACTTGAATTTAATTTTTGTTTTTTGTTTTCTCCTAGACCATGTAGGCCAACTTTATGGAGAAAGAAAATTGGCTATAAAAGGAGTCTCCTCCACATTTCATTTTGAGAAATCATTTCTTCCTCTCTGTGCAGGTGAATTTTGTGGAGGAGCAGATTTTTTCCAGACTTGGGCGAATTTTGTGGAGGCAAATTTAGTGGAGGGCAGTTTTTTGCATGCGTGGGCAATTTTTGCTTGCATTTCTCCATTTTCAGACCCTAGCAATTTTTCTTGTGGGCAGATTCTTGCATATTTTGGTGGTTTTCTCCTCCATTTGTAGGCTGCGATTTGTGCCCTAGGTAGCATTTTGGGCAGATTTTAGACTCATGCATGGGCGAATTTGAGACAAAGGCAAAATTTTCCATTCTTGGCATTTTATTGAGGCAGATCTGATTCTGATTTTTGAGCAATTCATGGTGAAGGTCTGATTTTTTCCTACTTAGGACTGCATTTTTATACCAAAGTTTGGCAATTTTGTTGGGAGGAGATACATATGAAAATTTGATTCTTGCATAGAAGGCAAGTGTTGGATAGTTTTAGGAGTGTAAATTTCTATTTGCAAAAGGATTTGAACTTCTTGAAAGTCATATCCTAGGTTCCGAATAGTCGCTGTAAGTTTATTGGTTAAGGTGAATTTTCATCATCTAGAATTGCAAGGAGTGCTTAAGCTGACATCCATCTTTCGTTCTAGTCTAAGGATTGCACCGCTTGGTTCTTCTTGCCTTTTGGTCCACCACTCTACCATCCCGTAATAGGGCGACAAGCATGGAGGATGATAGTGCAAGTAAGAATCCCAAGCGGGCGAACACTAAGAAAGACAAAGAGGATATGATGCCCAATACTTCCTTCTTCTCGAAAATGAAAAGAATAACTGACACCAATATCTGTACAGTGGACATGATATGGATGAGAGACAGACTGAAGGAAGGACAATCTCCCTTGGCAAAAAAGATTTACAAGAGTGGAATTGTACATGCAGCGGCCTTTCCTCTCACATTGCCCTGTCCAGAATTGATTATGGAATGTGCATCCAGATTTGATCTAAACAGTAATTCCATCATTTTGATAAAGGGAAGAGAGTGTTGACCAGCATTGGCAAACAAGCAATTGAAGAAACATTTGACATTCCCCAATACAAGGGCATGACAATTGTAATGATGGATCAAGCAACTAAGTCATTTCAAGATAACCAAGAGGCCTATTACACACATCTAAAGCAGAATTGGATACACGAGGGAAGAAAAGGAGTTAACAAATCATCAAGGCTTACAGTGGCACTTGATTTTGAGGATATTAGAGAAGAGGATGTCAATGAAATAGATTTTGGATCGAGATTGGATGAGTTGGGAAAGGTTGCCATCAAGAAAAAGCATTTGGGCACCCTTTCCTCTCTCAGCGCTTTTATTGGATTTGCAAAGGAATATGAGAAGGATCACGAAAGGATACTACAAGCAGCAAACAGCATGGCGAAGTCAGTAGAACTCAGGGCAGAGCACACACCCTGTCCTCCTATGGGAGAAGTTAATGAAAGGCTAGCTAAGTTCATTGCCTTAGCTAAGAAAATGAAAGAAAAGGGAAGATTTATATTAGAAGATCATTTGATGTAAGCCCAAGTGGCAATTTCTCTTTCTTCTAGAATAGGACAAGTGTCTATTTCTAATTGGCCACCATTTTGGTGCCTTCTCATTGGTTGCCACTTTTTGCACTTTTTTCATTGGTCCATTGATGAGGTGGCAACTTCTCATTGGCCGATGGGGTGGCAACCCTAATTAGGGTTTTGAGGATCCAATCTGGATCATTGATCTTGTTTTGATCTTCACCATCCGTTGTATTTTTGGCCCCTATAAAAGGCCATTTTCTCTCATTTGTAAAGTGTTGGAGAAATTGTTGCGAAGATAATAGCAAAATGCTCTCTTTTTCATTGTTGCGATTGGCATGTTGATCAAGAACATCGAGTGTTATTGCATGTTTTCTACTTCCACTTAGTTAGATTTTCTTTCAAGTTGTTGAGGCAAATTTCATTTCAAGTTGCTAAGTAGGAGTGAAGTAGATGGATAGTTGTATAGTAGCATTGGTAAATGTTTGATAGGGATCAATACTAGACCACTAGCATCCTAGCGGCTGGTTGGGAAGCCTTGTGTGGTAAACTAGTCTATTATTCCTTTGAATCATTGCACCTGTGGAAGTGAGGCCGTTGGTCAGCTCTCATTAGGTTCGATCCCCGTCCATTTGCTAACCTTCCATTCATAGGAGTAGGAGTAGAATAGTGAGTAGCTGGGTAATTGAAGCTTAGAGAGGGAAGTTAGAAGGAGTAGGTCAAGCATTAGAACACATCCATTCACCTTCCATGACCATCACTTTCCCATCAACATCATCACTGGCAGACACATCCTTCATCACCACCACCATCAACATTATCTACTTCCACACATTTCACAAACCGAGCCACCATCACCTTCATCCCATCAAAGTCCAAGTCATCCTTGAATGAATAGGGTAAGGCCGCCTACGTGATTACTAGCAAATCACATCGATAAAACTGAGCAACTATCCACAAGAGTAAGGAACATTGGAGTTATTCTCGTATCCCATGAGTAATAACTTTTCAAGAGAGGAGTTGCATCTTTGATATCCCATATTGAATATTCAAATCCTAATATGTTATGTAAGTGATACAAAACTCGCATCAACATCAGTCTTTTCCTCTCTCTAGGGAGGTGTCCTATCATAGGAGGACGTAGCAGGCTTTGAGGCAGACTTGCCTCTACGTGTAGAGGCCACGTAGAGGCTTCTAAATTACAGGCCTTTTTCATTGCCTCCTATAATGATGGGGGGTCTAATGACTTAACCCACCCTTTGAGTGGCTCAATAAGGCCTTCAATGAAAAGCATAACCCTCCTCCACTCAAATATGTCATACACCATCATTGACAATCTCTGGAACTCAATGATGAATGCCTCCAAACCAGCGATCTGTCGTAACTGGGTCAACTCCCTAAAATAAACCTCAGGATCCTTCTTGTCAAAACATTCTATCAATCTATCAACAAACTCCTAATATGAAATGATCTGATCATGATGGAGAGATACCAAAACAGGATACCACCAATTGTGCACAACCCCATCAAGGTGTAAAACAGCAAACTTAATGGCATCCTCCTCGATCGTAGGACGCAAAGCAAGGTAGGTGTCAAGTTTGTGGACCCAAGCTCTAGCAGTCACTCTACCACTCCCATCAAAATGAGCCAATGTCATCTTACCAGCTACCTACTGGAGCTCAGTATACCTAGGCCGTTGTCTGTCAGTAGCAGGCCTACTCCTGGAGTGCTCACACTTCTATGTCAAATATCTGTCAAAACTTAGGTTATCCTTTAATACCCGAGGAAGAGCATCCCATTCATGAAAATGAGTCAGCACATCATCAACAAATGGAGCAGCGTCAGTAGTAGTACTAACTGTATCTAATTCAGGTCTCAAAAAAGTGGGTCTCTGTGGCCTGTCTTGAGCACCAATATAACCTGTCTTATTGACCTTGTCATCCATCCTGACATGATCCTCGGTCCTGTGCCTATCATCAGCCCTGGGCCCTACATCCACACGTGACCTATAGGAACCAACAAAAACATCTTGGACTCTCTCTCTCTACCTCGATCCCGAGGCAAACCTAACTACTGCAAGGTGTTAGACAACTGTTGGAGTACACCTGTCATCTATTGTTACTCGGCTGCAATATTTTGAAATATTTGCAAGGCATCTCTGACAACCTGAGCTTCTGTAGCACGTTGTCCAAAACTACCCGGACTACCCACCGTGCCAAACTGAATCTCTGGGAGGCAAATTCTGATCCCAACATGTGTAGTGCATTCCAAGCACAAACCTTCAATCACCATCCATACTTTAGGAAGCAGAAATAAAGAAATATGCCTCTGATAATTTCTAAGCCCAATTCCTCCAGGCTGGCAGGAAACCACTTTGATACCACTCTAAAGACCCAAACTTTCTTCTAACTGGAATGCTGAAGAACAAACTAATTTTTTGTATTTTGGTGTTTTTTTGTTTATTTGGAGCTTGGAATATATGTATTTTTTGGTTTTTTTGATATATCGAACTTGCATATATAAATAACTAAAAATAAATAATGCTTCATATAATGGATTTCTAGTTTTATTAGCAAGCACTTTCAATATAACCAAAATTCCAAAGAACCATAAATTGATACCCTTTTCTTGATTGCTTATTTGCATGTAAATAATAATTACAAATGACAATGTAGAACCTGGATATGTCGGCAACACATAGCCTGGCAATTTCCAATGAATCTTCAATCACGTGTGCCTAGGAATTGAAGAATCAGCCTAATACCAAACCATAGGACCACCAAAATGCATTGGCAACCTATCCAGTTGTTTTTCGACCCCCCGGAATATTGGATTGTTGGATCCAAATTAAATCGCAAGTCATAAACATGAAATCGCAAGCCCTGTAACTATTAACGCTGGGCTGTAATGGAAATCGTGGGTCAAGAAAATGGCTTAGAATCCGTGATTTGTAACCCACAAGAGCATAAAAATGAAGCGTCCAGCTTCTAGAACTCCAAATTTTGCACCTCAAGGCTCCACGTGAAATACCAAATGGTCCATGGACATTAATTGCAAAAAATCGCAATTCCCAGGATAACTCCAGAATTGCATTCGAATTCAACATATAATTTCTTCACCATCCCTTAATGCTATTCCCAGATTAGGTTCTCCGTAAACAGTAATTACAGTAGGAGGAAATTGAAAATTATATACCTCAGCATAATTTGCAAACACCAAACTTCAAAATTCTCATAAATCTTCAAAAACCCTTAGCCTCATAATCATAAGAGATATAATATTCAAGATGATCTCTTCTCAACAAAAGGTTGTATTTATAACGCAAATTGAGCCATCTAGCTTCACTCTCACACCTTCCACTTAAAAAGCAACTTTATCATATAAAGTTATAACACTTTATAATATAAAGTACTGTGCTTATTAAATGCAAATTAAATCATCATTAAACCAACAAGCTCGCCAAAAAAAGACTTCAATAAAGAATCCCAAAGAGATCAAATAACCAGAATCAGAGAACCATGCTGCCTAAACTGCACACTCCAAAAATAGCGACTAACCAATAGTGACTTACTAAAAATAGTAAGTCCAAAAATAGCAATCTCATGACAAAGACCCCCAAAACCAGACATCAGCTGACAAACCCACTCTCCAAAGACCTGCTAAATCAGGGACATTACAGGATCATGGATTGAGACATGGATGTCAATTGTTTCAGATGGGTGGAAAGATGCCAAAAAACGTCCCTTGATCAATGTCATGGTAGTGTCCCCCAAAGGTGTAATGTTCTTGAAATCCAGTATTGTGAGGGACAAGTAAAAGATGGGCCATTTGTTGTTGATATTATCATCTCTGCCATTGAGCAAGTGGATGCTAGAAGCATTGTTCAACTCATAATGGACAACGCAAAGAAATGTGGAGTTGCATTAGAAGTAGTGCTTGTCATTGCACCAAAAGATCAACCTGTAAATGCCCAATACAAAAACTAGACTTATAGAAGACACAAGAGGTTGTTAAACCATATAGTGAATCCCCACGAGGAACATTGACGCACTACTAACAATCCCCCTCCTAGCATTAGTCATCATAGTCTATGTGAATTCAAACCTGTAACCAAGCTCGAATACCACTTGTTAGAAGTGGTGGTTGTAGTTACACCAAAAGATTGACCTGTTAATGGCCACTACAACTAGTAGACTTATAGAAGACACAAAAGATTGTTAAAACATGTCGTGAATCCTCGTAAGGGATGTTGATGCATTGCTAACAAGTTGCTGGTTTGTTGGATGAAGAGCGATATCTGCATATCTTTTGGACAACTTGTTGAGTCCATTCACTCAAATCTTATTCTACAAAAGATTGGAACAAAATTGGGTAGATCAAGGAAGTGTATGAAGAAGCTAAGGACATCTAGTGTTCGTCACAAACTACCATATGACTCTAAAGAATATTCAAAATATTCTCACACTTGGAGCTATTGAGGGTAACTGAACTTGAGCTCAAGTTAGTAATTTAATGCTAAAAAGAATAGTTATCTTACAATTTCAGATTTTCATATTTTGATTGTGTAATGTGTACTCTTTTTTAAAGTATGTCTCTAATAGTTGTATTTTTTTGCTCTAATTTATGTTACAAGTTGCTGAAACTCATTTCGCATCAAATTTAATCATCTTGAGACAACTTGTGCAATTAAAAGAGGTACTTTGCAATATGGTAATCAACAACAATTGGTCTATATGAAGGTAAAGCAACAGTGAGAGGACAACCAAAATAAAGCAACGGATACTAGATGACTTATGGTGGGAATGTGTGGAATATCTCATTGAGTTCACCAAGCCCATTATGACCATGTTTCGGTACACTGGTATGGATAGCCCTTGCCTTAGAAAGATCTATGATGACATAGACTCAATGCCTAAGAAGAGCAAGCAAATTGTATATGAAAAAGAGCAAGATCCCCAAGAGACCTTCAAACAAATGCAGGCAATATTTGTAAAATGATGGAACATAATGACCAATCCTATACATTTGCTTGCTAATGCATTGATGCACAAATACTATAGCACCCAATATACTAATCTACCAGGAAGGCTGCCACAATATAGACATTTAGAGGTGTTTTATGGGTACAAGGAAGCATTTGAAAGACTCTTTCCTAATGATGATTTGCAAAATTTGATTACGGATGAGTTCATAGAGTTTGTGAATGCAAGAGGTTTAGGTAATGACGGTCTTCATAATTGGTTTAGGAAGGATGCTCATAGTGGTACCTCCATGGCCAAAGATATACAGCCCTTTGCAATCAAAATTATATCACAAGTTTTCTTTAAAAATTAGTTTTTTTTAAAAATTGCTAGTAATTTTTATTTAATAAGATTAATAATTTTACTTGATTGTTTACTTTGCCTTGTCTTCATCGGTTATACATACTCTTTTATCCACTCAATGAAATGCAATAGGTTGCAACCAAAGAAGGTGAAGAACTTGAAATTTGTGCATTACAACTTGTGATTGGTCTCACATAAGAGTAAAGAATACAATGAAGGGGAGACAAAGAGGTGGGATATAAATGCAGAGCTTGCAAACTTGGATGCTTGCACTTGATGAATTTAAAGGTCTTGACACCAATAATATTATTGGTGCAGCTGATCCCTTTGGCCTTAGCTCTGTCTGTGAGCCAACTAATGCCAATGAAGAAGATAAAGAAGGAGAAGAAGATGATGATGAAGAACAAGAATGTCAATAAATTTTTGTTAAGAGTATTAAAGTATTTTCTTATTAATTAAATCCTACTGATTTAATTATTAAGTCACTTATCATCTCTAGTTTACTTAAGCTAAACTTTGGGCATATAATAATTGAATCTTTTATTAATTATTATCATGCAACCTAGGTTAGTTACATGTTAGGGTTTTGATCTCCTTTTATAAGGATTGATCTCTTTGTAATTTATTAATTCACTTTTGATAATAGAAATTTCTCTTCTTGCTTATCAAGAATGTCTCATCTATGGATTTGGGAATTCCAACCTCTATAGCTTTTGCTTCTCTCTTTTTGTGACAGGTCTTTGCATACAGGTGATTATTGGGAACTGTGAAGTTGAGCTTTCATCAACTTCAACAATTTTTAATCCATTAGTTGAACTAGAAACAATGATCCTTACTTGATGTTATGATTTATCACTTGACAATTGACATTTTCATGTTTTGAATCTTTAATGTTGAAGTATATGATACTATGATGGTACGATCATGTTTCCTAATGCTATGATTACAAGTTCACTATGTTTTTGTTGTTTAAATATTTTTATGATACTATGTGACATTCTAATCTTCACTCATGCTTCTAGGTTTCATAATTATCAAATATGTAAATATATAATTTTTACATGATTTTGTACTAAAGAATCCAAACAAACCCAAACCCCTTTTCAATTTTTGTTGTAGTAGCAAACCAGTCCTTTGTACCTCAACTTGAACCCGAACCCGAAACGACATCCTAGGTATTTGTGAATCAGTAATTTCTTTTTGCTAAAAGAGGCTAAAAATTCTTCGAACACTAAAGAGAAGCAAATGCAATACTAAGAAGAGAGAGCCATAGAGAACCCTATCACTATTCACTAAATGATCAAACATAAGTGCCATATCAAGAGGCAATTGTCACTTATCCACTATATTCTAACCCTACATCCGTAAAGAGGCCATTTGACCAAACAATGAGCAGCACTATTCCTCTCCCTAGGAATATATGTGAAAGTGACTAAAATCCAGGGAGCTGCAAAACTGAGAAATTTGCCTCATAAATAAAGCTAAGTACCAACTAACATCTCCATGTTCCTACCTTTTTAAAAAGTTTACCACTACTTGAGAATCAGACTCGCAAATAATTTTACACACTTGTCTTCTCCATCCGAAGAACAACAAACAAGATGGCAAGAGTTTCCATTAGATTTTTGGTACGAAAGCCATTATACATAGAAAAGATAAACTGAAAATCACTAGAACTTTCCCAACCAACTCCACCTATACCAACATACACAAGATTCCCCTGAGACGAGACATCAGTGTTAATTTTTGAAAACTTTGAGAGAAGGGGGTGTCCAACAATCCTCCCAAATGACTCGTTGTAATGGATGCCTGCATCAATTGTTTCTCCCTTGAGCACCAAACAACATCAATGAGCTTAAAGGCTAGGAGAATTTCCGCAAAAAGCACCACTTAACTCTATCATATGCTTTGGCCATACCAAGTTTGATTAACATAGATCTCTCCTTGGAATTCACCATAGCATGAATGGCTTCAGGATCAACTACCACCCCGTCAAGAATTTGTATGCTAGCTACAAAAAAACCTTGCTGTAATAACCCTAGCTGGTTGATCACTTCAACGGGACCATTTTCTCCACTTTTCAATTGTATGACATTTTGTCAAACACTTGGCACACAATCTTGCTATTACAATGTATGATGTTTTTGGAATGCCTTTTGTGTTTGGAATATATAATTTTGCGAATTAAATACAGTCAAATGTAAATGCTAAACGCTAAACATAAATAATTGAGAACAAATGCCAACTGTGTAATTAATTTTATTAAATAAGGACTGGGAATTGCATTCATTAAATAATCAACCTGTGATTGCACAATGTATAAATAGTACTAACTTGCCTGCTGGCTGACTGTTCGCAGCCTCTAGAAACACTTTACAAACTACCTGAAAATCAAACGCCAACCTCCAAAACTCTACAGCAGAACCGTCAGCTTGGACACAGACCTCAAGAAAATTATCCCAGGCCTCTTTATGAGATTGCAAGTATGAAACAAAACCCAAATGCTGCTACATGTGATATCTGCAGCCCCTCCAAAATGCACAGCAATTTCCCCAATTCAAATCACAGGCCTGTAGGTTATGATCGCAGCCACCAAATGCTATGTATGTCTGCTAATTTGCAGATTTTGAACCTCCTTGTGACCAGTAAATTTACCATAAATCCTCACAACTTCCTAATTAATTAATGCAAAATTTGAAACGCTTCAACAACCAGTAGTCTTCCCAACCACAGGAGAAACAGTAATGGAAGGCACAAAAAATTCAGAATACAATCCACATGTCATGTCCCCTTCTCATTTCTAGTGCCTGGTCGCCAGGTTAATCTATTTCCACATCCGGAAAGATTAACGGTATGAATTAATAGGATGTCTACCAATCACATCGGAGGTTTATTTCACATATTCTAGTATTTTATTAAAGTTACTCTATGTTATTAAGTCATTTACTTTATAAAGTGACTTAAGTGACTACAGGACGAAATAGTGTTTTATCCCACATCCCTTGTTCCATTGTGTTTGGCAGCACTCCAAGGTTATAAAGGAGGAGTTTGCATTGGGATTTACACCATAAGAGATTGAATTAAAAGCTATGATAAATTATTGGTTTCTTAAATGTGACTAGCTTTTTTGAGGACGAAAAACCTTGGAAAAAGATCTATATAGGGGCTGGACGAAAACCCAATCTTTATTGGGAGTAAAAATCAATTCCGGAGACAAGAAGAATGGCATTAAGCAGAGGTTGGGAAGTATTCACGTGAGAGTAATGGAGAACTGAGCCTAAACTTGGACTGTCAATTTCCTGGTCGAGCTTCCAATATCAGTGAGTTCTTTTTGCCTGCATAGTATAGGAGGGTGTTGAAGGAGTTTTGAGGGGTGACTACGTGCTCGCGTAGGGTCTAAAAATCTGAATACCATACCTAAGACGTCGGTGGCTTGCAGCACGGGATTGACGTGATTAGTACCCAGTACGGCACTATAAAAATGTGAGCAGCATTTCGTGAGACCCTACTAGCATCAACTCCATCTCATGGTGAGCAAGTAAACGGGCATGTCGGGTTTGTTACAGGGCAGTCCGCATAACACGACATAGGGTCGGAAACCATCGATTAAGGATAAAAAGTAGCGAAGGAAGGGAAAGACGGGAGTGCAGTCCGAGTACTCATCAAACCCAAGCCCAAGTATCCCTGTGTGCGGAATCCGTCTCACTACCCAAGCACGCAAAAGGGCACCATCTCCAAGCATAAGACAGTTAGGTGTCACAATTTATTCACCTTGGGTTTATTGGCATTAAACGACTGTGAGTTGAAATGGTTTCCTACATTTTGTTTTGCTATAGGTAATACAATATTGTGGAATGGTAACTGAATGCCTATCTGAATTGTAATACATATTGTTTGACAAATTTCTAGTTGTATAACATTAGAAAAACAATGATGAAAAATTCTAGGAACTCATCACAATGACATACAAAAACTATAACCAAACTGTATGAGAACTGTTTGACAAAATTTCTCACATACATATATATATATATATATATAAGCATTTTGTTGAATAATTCAAGCAAAGACCATTACACCACAATACCTCAATCGTGGACTCAATGCACTTCTCAATAACCCTAGTTACCAAATTCGTGCATTTACCCTCGAATCCGGATTCGGGTCCGATTCGGATTCGGATCCGAATCCACATATGGATCCTTGAGGATCCGGGTAGGATCCGTAATCTTGCCTGTGGATCCGTAAGGATGCACGGCAGATCCTGCCCAGATCCTTGAGGATCCACGCGCCGATCCGCGTGAATCCGCGGCAGGGTCCAAAAAAATTTACAAAAAAGTGGGCCCAACCTCATTTTTTAATTTTTTTTTTTTTTTGTAAAGGCCCTAAACCCTAAAAACAACCCTCTAAATCACTATGCAAGTTCATTTACTATCTATAATCATGAATGTGTTGATTTTCTTTATAATCATGAAAATAGATTAATTATCAATGTCATTGATCAAGTATACTAGATTCATAGATGCATACTATGAAATGATTTAGTTTTAGAATTATGTAGATTTCTCTTATTTTTTAGTATATATAATGCATATATATATATATATATATGCACCAATCCTCCACGAATCATAATTGGGAAAATAAAAAATCCCCAAATCCACGGATCCAATTCCGTGCCCGAATCGGACTCTTGTCACGAATCGGCAACTAAGTCAATAACACTAAACATAGTAGAGAAGCAATCTCAATTCACTTTACCTCGGCGGCAAATTGCAAGACAAATCCAGTATCAAACCCTTATACTTCAGCAAGCGCATAAAACTCAACCTCAAACAACAAAAGAAAATTAGATAATCGGAAGCTTTTCCCATCAAATGGGCTCATATTTATAATCTCCAAATGGCACAAAGTTTCCCAAATACAACTTCACTTGAGAAGTGTCCTCAACACAACATTAAAATATAACAAAGTGCTATATAATATAATTTATTAATTGCTTTTGGCTCCAACAATGACCTTTTCCACCATAACATAATATTATGACACACAAGGCCACTGTTTCTTGTGCACACGAATTACAACTTTTCATCCCAATGCCAATGAGCTATGATACTGAAGTGACTAACATACAACACCAACAAAAATAGCAACCTCAGCATATTTAGATGAATAATAATAATAATTCACCCGTCTTGCAAAAACAACTAAAGAAGCATCAGAATTGAAATCTGACAACACCAGAGTAATCCTAATGAAGAAAGATGGTGAATGAACCTGACAGGGTGACTTACTATAAATAGATGCTCCCTCCAAAATTCTTGGAGCCCAAACCACAAGCTCGAATTAAAAACTATGAGCATCACTCAACTCCTCTAACCCAATTGATCTCATCGGAACCAACAGTTTGACTTACTATGAATAGTAAGTCCCTCAAACAGAGCCAAAACACACCATAGGCTACTGGAAAGGCTATAACCCCACAACTGAGACCCTCAAATCCCACTGTCAACTCACGAGGGTCGCAATGGTGTAGAGACCAAGCCAACTGCAGCAACCTGCTAAAAATGGGGACATTACACTTGCTCATTTGAGATCACAATGGGCACCACAATTTAAGCCTCTCAACAATTGACTTAATATTAGTTTTATAGACCACAATACAAAGAGCAACAAGGCGAAAAAAAAACCATCTAATTAGCATCTTCCATTTTTTGAATAAGAATAAGAGAAGTAGAATTCAAGGCCCAAAGCATTTGTTTGCTGTTATAAGATTCTCAAACCACCTCTAACAAATTTAGATTTGTAATATTTCAGAATTCCTGAAAAAAATCCACAGGAAACCTATCAGGGCTTGGAGCTTTACCCTTACGCATCCCAAAAACAGCCTCCATTAGGAATTTTTAATTTATCCCAGCTATGTATTTTATTAGCATAAAAAATGTTCCCTTATCTCTATAGTACTAGAGCCGATTGAGAAAGAGATAAAAATGAGTTGATTCTATTGTTGCAAAATATCTCCACTATGAAGTGGATGAGAGAAGTGGGAAGCATGGAAAACAAAGAAGAACAAATGCGTCAACTCAAAGAGTATAAATTCCTTATATTGGAAGGAGATGTAGCAAGATTCTCTTGTTAAATTGGTAAGCTTAATTGGTTGCTGGAGACCATGGATTCTTGCATGGGGAAGCTAGGTATAGGGGGTAACCAAGATAACTTGCACCTAGAAGTTAGGGGTGAAGATAACTAATTCCTCCCTTCCAAAAGCATAGAAGGATTGACAAGGCGAAAACCAACATGTTGGAAACAACATCTAATAATGAAGTAGAGAAGTTGGATGAATTAAAAGGATGGAGATAAGAGTAGATCTGTAATTTAAAAGGCGCAATGCATGTAATGTTGGGCAGATCTCGCTGTCCATGTCAAGAGAAGGTGAACTCCACAACTTCTCCAACGCTATTTGAGGGGCAGCCTTCTAGCAAGGGGAGGCAGTACTCCAACCACCCTCCATCCTTGGAGGGTGAACCTCAGAGTTGAAGGTCCAAAAGTTGGCACAAACGAGGATGATTCTAAAAGGCTTAATAGAAATTGGTTTGTAGCAAAGGAGCTCAAGGATCACAATATAGGTGGAGGAGTTGAGGTGGTCTGATCAGCCCTCGGAAAAGGTACTGAGAGGGTTCATTTTGCAAGCATCATGCCAATGTGGTTGGTAAGGTCAAGAGTCAGGGCAGTTTGCTAACTCACAAGGCCGTGAAGCAGAAGAGTGGGCTCATAGGCAATTTGCCCCACTTACCCTCAAGGGAAAGGCTAGGAGAATGTTATATGGCAATAGAATAGTATGGAGAGTGTCTCAAGGATATTTCTTACATTTCATGAGGGTACTTCTATGAAATTCCATCTAGATAGGAAAAAAGTGAAGAACTTTAAAGAAATTCATCTATCTATTGCACTTGGAGGAGGTTTTCTAGCATGCTAAGAGGAAGGCCATTTAGTACTAAAGGTGGACAGCTATAACAGTTAGACCAATAAAGAACTATTTCTCTTTACCTTAACTAGCATTAGTTGAATAAAAAGACATCCCATCCTTTCCTCAACAAAAATTTGTTCCTCCTAAGAAAACTAGTCTCACAATTACACATGTAACCAATCCCTCCAAAAGAGATACGCAAACAATAATTCAACTACACAAATAATATAAATTCACAATTGTGATTAGGATTGTATTAATACATGAAAATAGTTAAGAAGAAAAGAAATAATACATGTTACACAAGGACATATTACCTGATGTAGTACATGGCAAGAAAATCCCCAAAGGAGATGTCCTAGCCCCCAGCAGTTAACCACACAGCGGAAGATAACTAATAACACAGAGATTTAGATTCAAAACAATTCCAATTCTCATAATAGAATCATCACATTTACATCCAACATGTCTGACTGTAAAGCCTTCCAAGTTAAGGCCAAACACATAAGCAATTACAATAAAAGTTTTGCAAGATCTTGCAAGATCCCAACCCTAGCTAGCCCAGATCCATAATCTAGTAGAAAACTCCAAGAAGAATCTAAACTCGTGCTCGCAAGCCACCAAGCAACCTTCTTGTTTCCCAAGCCCACACTTAGCTACTAGCTCTACTAAACTTCGCTCCTCTCAATAGCTCCATGCTGAACTGAGTGTTGAATGAATCAAGACACCACAAGAGCCTCTACTTCTACTAAACCAAGCCACAAGTCAACCTAGCAAGCTACATAAAATAAAAATCCTTACATTAAATAAACCCTCAAGCCACAAATCGACTTGGCAACAAACATTAAATACATGAAATAACTAAATACTCAAGACAAGCCCCAAGTTTACAATACATAACTAACTCATATGACAACATAAGAGTATGCACACTTAGACATAGGTCCATGCGCCATCGAACTATCCAAATCCAAGAGCGCAAAAGCCAACTCCCACAAATTGAAGCTTGCGAAAACAATCTCCAAGGTCTATCAGTAAATCAGGAACATGCTACCAGTAGCCACCGAAACATCTCTAACTCCAACACAATTACTCCAAACTTTATGCACACTTAGGACAAGGTTCCCAAATAGGCCTCAAACACATCCCGAACTACACAAACCATAGATCCACAAATAACAACCCAATGTTCCTACATTAAATACTATTGACTACCCCAGGATGCTCTTGCATCAGACACCCCAGGTGTGAAGAAACAATGTTCTTAATAGCTGGAAGAACATCTTCAAGGTTCAATACATAAACCCCAAACTAATTCTTCACACACATGTCCTCCAAGCTATCGACTCGCACACTCTATCCTTTGTTCCACTTCTGCAAATCATTTCCAGCAATAGACAATTGTTTTCTCCAATTCTTCACATCCTTTTTTGGTGCATCATGCTGCTATCCAACCCTTCGAGAATCCTTCAACTCAACTTTCCTACCAAAACTCAGGTTCCTCCTACCAAGTTCTACATTCTGCAAAGGAACCAAGGAATGCTTCCTGCCACCCTTCTCAACAGTCTTGACACAACCATGCACTGCCTTACAATCATATTGCCAAGGTCTACCAAGTACCATGTGACTACTTATGTCCACAATATCACACAACACTTGATCGACATATTGTCCAATCTGAAAATTAACAAGACATTGCTCCCTCACTTCCAAAGCATGTTCATCTTACAACCAACTAATCCTATAGGGACAAGGGTGTCCCACTCTCCTCAAACCAAGTTTTTGAACCATCTCCATAACAACTAGGTTATCAATACTACCACCATCCACAATCACATTCCAGCATTTACTTCCAAACTTGCAATGAGACCTAAACAAATTTCTTCTCTGACAAGTTTCCAACACCTTCTTACCAAACAATACTCTTCAAATCAGCAAGTTCTCCCCCTCCTGCTCGGGCTCATTCACTAAATCCACATTTTCATTTATCACAGCAGCTCTTCTCTCACTAGCCTTCTTGGAACATTCAAAAGATCTATGTCCTTCTTCACCACATTTCTAGCAAGTACCCTTAAATGCACCTCTAGATGTTTTCTTCCTCTGTTCAACAGGTTTCGGTTTATCCTTAGCTACTGACTTAAACTTCACAGAGTGCTCCTTCTTTTCCTTCCCTCGGGAATCACCTTGATGTCTTCTCTTCAACTTATCTTCTACCCTCAGAGCATACTGATAAGCATCCTCAACAAAATCAATCTTTAGCATACCAATCTCATCCTAAATATTGAATCTCAAGCCATTGATATATTTACCACCTTTTCTTTAGAAAGTTCTCTATGTCGAGACCGAATATTTAACTTGTAAAACTCCTCGATATAATCCTTCACAATCATATCCTTCTACTTCAAATTTTGCAATCTCTTAACAATTCAAGATCATAATCAGCAGGAATGAACTTAGCCATCAACTTTGTCACTATCAATCTCCATATAGTGATTTCACCTTCTTCTTCTCCATCTCTTTGCAATTCTTGCCACCATAAAGCAACATGTCCTTTCAGCTTAGATTGTGCCAACCTCACTCTAAGTGGATCTCCAATATCCTGTAGCTAAAAGCAGTCTTCCAATTCACCAATCCAATCAATCAGGTCTTCAAGATTCAATGTACCTAAGAAATTAGAAACCTCCATCTTACGCTTCAACTTCAAGAGAGCTCCTAATCTATCCAGCTAGCCAGTTTTGTCTTCCACAAGTCTCTCCATCCAATGAGCCTTCTCTTCACCATTAAATCCAACGGCTTCAAAGTCTTCAACAACTTCTTCATTACCATCTTCAATATCCACGTTCCTATGTACACCAGCTATAGCTCTCATGATCTCAACAACCATATCATTCTTCATTAGCTCCATCTCAAATCTGAAATCTGATCTAACCTTCTCTGAAATCTTAGTCTCCACGGCATCACAAAGATCTGCAATTGCCCTAGGGTCCAGTCTTCTCGGAGGCATCTTCCAAGACCTTCGCAAACCCAAAGCAACCAATCCACAAGATCAACTAGCTCTGATACCACTTGATGTAGTACAAGGCAAGAAAATACCCAAAGGAGATGTCCTAGCCCCTCGCAATTAACCACATAGAGGAATATAACCAATAACACAGATTTAGATTCCAAACAATGCCAATTCTCATAATAGAATCATCACATTTACATCCAACATGCCCGACTATAAAGCCTTTCGAGTTATGGCCAAATACATAAGCAATTACAATAAAATTTCTGCAAAACCTCGCCTAGGTAGCCCAAATCCACAATCTGGTAGAAAACTCCAAGAAGAATCTAAACTTGTGCTCGCAAGCCACCAAGAAACCTTCTTGTTTCCCTAGTCCACACTTAGCTACTAGCTCTGCTAAACTTTGCTCCTCTCAGTTACTCCATGGTGAACTAAGTGTTGAATGAATCAAGACACCACAAGACCCTCTAGTTATACTAAACCAAGCCATAGGTCAGCCTAGCAAGCTACATTAAATAAAAATCCTTACATTAAATAAACCATCAAGCCACAAGTCGCCTTGGCAATAGACATTAAATACATGAAATAGCTAAATACTTAGGACAAGCCCCAAGTTTATAATGCATAACTAACTCATATGACAACAAAAGAGTAGGCGCACTTAGACATAGGTCCACGTGCCATCCAACTATCCAAATCCAAGAGCGCAAAAGCCAACTCCCACGAATCAAAGCTCACAGAAACAATCTCCAAGGTCTTTCAGTAAATCAGGAACATGCAATCAGCATCCACAAAAATGGCTCTAACTCCAAGAAGCTTACCTCAAACTTTATGCGCACTTAGGACAAGGTTCCCTAATATACCTCGAACGTATCCCCAATTGCACGAACCATAGGTCCACAAATACGAGGCCAATGCTCCTACATACAGAATTGCTGACTACCCTAGGATGCTCCTGCAACACTACCCGACAAAATTTTTTTGATGTAGGGACAAGTTGAAAAAGACAATCCCTCACCACCCCCAACACACCACCTATAGGAGGGAAGATCCTAAAAATTTGTTATTTATAATTTACATATGTTCATAATATGCTTCCAGAGAACAAATTCCCAAGAGGTCCTCCTTATAAGGGACAACAAAAGGATGCCTAGGCACCCCGCAATCATCACGAGGGCAACAGAGAGTCCCACAACCCCAAAAACACATTCAATTAAAAAAGCATTTATAACAAAATTTAATCATTGAGAATTTGACTTCCTCTTAAAGCTAGTGGAGGCATAAAGAGGTTTGGGAGAAAGAGAACAGGATGTATTGGACATAGAGTACGAAGCTCTACAAAATAGGTGTAGGAGTTTTGTTCCAATAAATTATTATAATTGAAAGCATTTAAATAGAAAAAGCATGCTTGGATGCATTACTCAATACTGACAGTATGCCTCTTTTTTGACAATATAACATGTGAATATTTTCTAATTTCATTTTACTAAACTTTAATCTCATATTGGGGTGACTTGAGTTACATCAACAAATCATCTTGTAATGTGCTTTGAGATTTAAATAATGGACAACCTGTCAACCATTACACATTTATAACAAGAAATCAGATTGTTAGCCAAATGAGGGTGGATGACACTGAATCAAGAGAGTGTATTATACAGCCAATAGTTTTCTCTGCTAGTGAGGCTAGAATTAGTAGAGACAAGGATGATTAACTTTCTCAGGATTAGCCAGGATACGAGGATGACCAACTATACCAAAATTAGCTAAAATACTAATATGATCAACTCTTGATTTTATTCATTACCCCACCAGATGAAATCACTAGACCAGTGCATGGGTACATCTCTAGTCTAGATATCTTCAACATGAAGAAAGAACTCAAGAGAAAAATGATATTGTGATATACTTTCCTTTCCTTCCAAATACTTGTTTCTTCTTTACAACATCAATGAGAAAGAAGTCCATTTACATATTTTATTTTGAATAATAATGAGATCTAGCAAAAATTTTCCACCTAGATGGACATAACTATTGTTGCCATCATGAAAAAAAATTAACCCTTGCAAGGTTTCAACAAACATGTTAAATATACTAATTTTAGCCCAATTAGCTAATGAAACTTGCCTTTCCAAATTCAACTTTTCGGGCAAGATCTATTGATGGAATTCATTATAAGAAAATTAATCTAATTGTTGAAGTATTATATTATATTTTGAAACCCTATCGAACGACAAAAAAATTATTTTTGGCAACCTGTAATGTCCCCTTCTCAATTTTAGTTCCAGGCGACGGAATTAATCTTTCTCCACATCCGGATAGATTAATAACGATTTCAAGTAGGATGCTCTCCAGTCACAATGGGGAATTTAATTTAATTTATTCCAGAACTTTATTAAAAGGAGCAGAGCTAAGTCACTTTAATGTTTTAAAGTTATTTACTTTATAAATAGCTTTAAGTGACCATAGGACGAAAATGACATTTAATCCCACATTCCTTGCACTTTGTACTTTTCCCTCATTCTGAGGCTATATATATGCGAGTTTGCATTGGAATTAACACACAAGAAATTTATGAAACCAAATGCACTAAGTTCTGGTTGCTTAAATGTGACTGGTTAAGTCTTGAGGACGAAAACCCTCGGGTCTGAGATTTTCAAGAAGGTTGGACGTCACCCTAATCTTCTCGGTGTGGTACAAATTGGGCAAGTAATCGGCAAGTTTAATGCAGTAGAGCAAGTTGCAAGTAAGGTGAGTCTATCTGTGTATTCTGAAATACTCCAAGTTGTGTTAATACTATTTCGAGCTTGCTGTCATTAAGGGAATTTCTTGTGGCCAAAGAGAAAATCGAAGGGGAGCTCTGGAGTTCATATTCCTGTAGGTCGTTACACAGGAACTTCAAACTTAGCATTTAACTGGCAGCATTGAGTAGCCTATTCTACACAGACGGTAATAACAGTCAAACATCGAGATGCTAGTGTTAGAAGGTATCAGGTCAGAGTTTGTATGATCCATGGACTATTAAGCTGGACGTTTGTGTTTGCTCTCTTCACAGGAAAATTTATAAATACCCGACTAAACATGTGGTTACACTGATTATAGGGGAGATTGCTTGGGATTTCAATAGTTATTGCACTATATGGTCTGAGACATAAGTTCCTTTTCCATTTACTGTAGAACAACACCTTTGCTAGAGTGGATAAGCTCAAGGACGTAGAAACATACTCCCGCATGAATGACAATCAGAGATAATCGCGTTTTGCTGAGCACTATTTCCACGCATTTACTAAAACATTTTCGCAAGGCATTATGCACAGGGACCCTCAGTTGACGTGAGTACCTGGTATCTTACGACAAGAGGAGTTGGAACCAAGGTTGCTTTAACCGTCGGGTAGCAGGTTACTGAGCTCATTTATAGAGTCGGATTCGAATATAAGGGAAAGTCGGGCCTAGCAAAAGCACTGAGAATCTAGTTCGAACCCCTATCAGCATTCAACATGCATTTCCAAAATACTAGATCTGTAATAAATCTCCATTTTAATTCTATTTCGGTTGAATGTTATCTTTCAAAAAAACATTGCTATAATTGGAATCATAAATCATTGTTGTAACTGGAGTCACAAATCAAACTCCGACCGGTTCATTGCTGGTATTTACATTTTGAGAATAAATTCTAGACACATTCTCATGGCAATAATGAGTGATAGTATTTAGCCTCCATATTGTACTAGGTTGGTAAAAGCAGTTAATGACTACCTGACAACTGTTTGATGTAATGTTTTTATTTTTATTTTTCCAAAGTTGTTCAGCATTGCAATACAATGAACAGTATACAATTTTAAGGTTACTCCTAGGGACTGTGATCTGTTTGCCAAAAATCATTATATTAAACATATGAGCATTCATCAGAATTTTAAGGGCAGTGATTACCAGTAAACTGCATAGGAAATTGTTCAGAATATTACAGTGGTATCAGAGCCACGAGTCCTGCCAGCTTGTGGGAAAAACTATTTTTGCAGGTTCGTTAAACAAAATGACAGCTGGGAATGAGTAAAAGGCAGTATACATTCCGTCATCTTCAGCCAAAACAGACAGAATCTTCAGAACATCTTGTAGTGGAAGATAGTTATTTAGTAGATGGGGACATAAGTTTTGGGCCAGAAATACAGGTTGAACAAACTAGTAGAATTGAACAAGTCCAAGAACAAGCACCAGCTTCTCAAATGACACGAAATGACGAAACAGTGGATAGGGAAGTAATGGAAACCTTGCGGGCCATTAGAGAGGGGCAAAATAACCTTGCTACAGCATTACAACAGCTCACAGGTGCCATGCAGCAGCTAGCTCCTGTAAATAGAGGAGCACCGAGCCATCACAGTGGGGGTGGTAGCATAGCAGGATCACCCCGTACAGCAAGAGCTCCTACTCAGAATACAAATAGACCCTTGATGCCCGTTTTTGTGGAAAATAATGCTAAAGAAGAAGTGGCTCAACCCGCAGCCCCAGCTTTGTTACCTAATAATGTTATGGCAATATATGATGAGTGGGATTTATGTAGTGTCTGCCCTCGTTTACATTTTTCTGGACATATTGTTGCTATTATTGTCAGACTATGTTAGACTAGTTTTATGTTGATGGTTAGTAGCATTGTTTCGAGACTATCAGATATTGTGCTATGGATTCAGTTGATGTATGATGAGATTACTTAGACTCTACATTTCATATAAGCATGATGATTATTACATTATTTTCAGTTATTGATGATGATTAGTTAGATGGTTTATTATCACATGTGTTTTATTATGGATACTTACCCCATACTTGCATGTTTATGGTGTGCGTGTTTGTTCTTATGTATGGCGTTTCTGATATGGTTAAGGAAGGGAGTCGTAGTCACCTGCTAGTCGGGATCTATACGATGCACCACTTCCTGCCATTGCCTGTTTAGCTTAGAATATATGTATATATTGTATGTACATGCATGGTTTTTATGCAGGTTGCAGGTACTAGGTATCGACTTCCCTAAATTACCAGAATGAGCATACCCTATCGCACTATCTCAATGGTAAGAGAGGGGAGATAAATTCTCAAGTCCAAAGCCTAAACTATATGTCCTAGTGAGGTAGGACAAGTATTTGGATATTTTACCTTCCAAATGTGTCGGATGACATAATTCGTGATTTTTAACCCTTTAGACTAATTTTGTATGGATTGTTCTATGATGGGTTTTCATATTTTATCTTGGAGGTCTATGGTGAATTTTCTATTAATTAAGTCTAAATTAAAAGATTTAATTAATAATTTAATTATTTAGGAAAAATTAATATAATATCATGATCTTTAGATATTTTGATTTTAATTAATTAAATGAGAATTAATTGAGAAAAAAGAATTAAATAAAAGAAATTAGAAATTAATAATAATAAAAATAATAATAAAGTAATAAATAAATAATAATAATAAAAGTAATAAAAGAATTAAAATAAAAGTTATAAGCTTGCCTAGGAGTAAACGCACTTTTTGATTGCACATATGTCAACAACACAGGAGTTAGCGCACAAATTAAGCACATGGTGTCTACAACCTTATGACTCATCTAGAAGGTTGGAAAAGGCTCATGCTTAGTTGTCAACACCTTCTGATTATTTCTAGAGACATTCTAGGTGCTTCCTGAGAGTTCTTTATATTCAATCACTCCTAGAAGCTTAGGGAGAGTGTTTGGAGAGTGCATTTGGAAGAACCGGGAATGTTGGAGAAGGAAGGAGCTTGCTCTGCGGAATTCTGAGGAGAAGTGATTCAGCATCAGTGTCCAGGTAGACACTCGTGATTTTTGCATATGCCATTTTCACTTCTCACACTTCCTGTCTTCCTCATGTCTTCTGAATACTTTCTAAGGATTCTATGTGTGAATGTCCCAGTTGTTTTAATCTTGTCATGGAATTTTAATTCTTTATGTGAGAAAACCCCACATGCGTAGATCTGAGAATTCTATGGACTAGGGTTAAAGATTTATAGTCAAAACCTATTAGAAGGATTAATGGGTAAAATTGGGAGAACAATTATTTTAAAAGTAAATTCTTAAGAATTAAAAAACCCCTTTTTGTCTTAAAAACTTTGTATTTGTTCTCTTTTTAAATCATGCAAATCTGCATATATATATATACGCTGTAATACTAATCTGCATATATATATATACACAAAATCGTAGTCAAAATTTAAAAAAAAAAACCGAATCACGATTTCCATTTGAGGAAAAGCAATTTTAAAATAAATATATATATAAAAACGTTTGACTCATACCCCAACTGTCGGCGGTGTACCTGCGTGAGTCGCAGAGTACCCGTGTGTTCACAAGGTACCTGCGACCACTATTACTACCGTGGGTGTATGTTATGAATCGGACCCTGCTCTCCACTGACTTTGACATTAGTACACATTAATGGGTCGCAAGGTACCTGCGTAAGCAGTGTACCCGCGACAGTATTGGTATCAATTTTTATATTTTGCAAATGTTTTAATAACAATAACATTATTAATATTGTTATATATTTATATGGGTATATGTATATATATATATATATATATTAATAATTGTTATATATTAATTATTAGTATATATATATATATGTATGAAATGTCAATGAAATTTTAAATATTTAAGATTTAAAATAAATAATGTAGTTTTAAATTAATCAATTTACTTAATTAGAATTTAATCTAATTAAGGTTAATTGAAAGTTATAATATTTAAGTTATCAAATATTTAGTTCTTCTCAAAATCGTAAATTGAGTTATTGCAAAACGAAAACTCATTATCAAAATAAGTATAACGTATATTGAATTCTAAGAGTTAGAGGGAAAAGTTTAAATCCATCAAAACAATACATGGATTAGGAAAATGTTCCTCCACTCAATTTGAAAACGAAAACTGAGACCTCCACACTTAGTTCAATTATAAGATTTTAGCAAACCCAAACATGTGCTTGCATTGTGTTTTCTTTATACTATCTGTTTTGGGTTTTGGGTTGACTAGTGTTGACCAATATAGGACGTCTACCAGAGGCTCGAGGGTTATGATTGTGATGCCATGATGATGTCTTTTGATTCTGATCTTTACAAACCCAACTATGGATATGTGATGGTATGCTCTATGAGATGTTTGTATTTACTGATTGTTATTGCTTTCCAATCTTCTTGTGTGAAGCTGAGATTCTTATGTATGAGACATTTGACTTAACCATTTGAGTCATTGATCAATTATACTTGGGTTACCTTCCAGCCATTTGATGGAATTGAATTGTTATCTGATCTTGATGATGTCATGTTGTGACATGTATTGACTCAACCATTTTGGAGTCTTCAATCAGTATTATTTTGAGATGCTTTTTGGTTGCTTATTAAGAACCAATGATTATTGTGATTATCAGGGATACCTTTAGTTGCCAATAGAGAACTGTTGTGGTCATGATTATCTATGGATGCTTTTCAGTTGACTCATGGAGATTTGATGTTTATATTGTGGATTATCTTTTGGTATTTGTGATTTATGATTCCATGAGCTTAGGGTAGGTTATCTACTTGTAGTGTCGGGAAGTGGCTTGCAATGGGGGTCGGGGCCCTAAGAGGCTGCCAGGGTAACTCATTGTAAGTTATCTTAATAATTGAAAACATTCACACCTAATACTGACTTAATGAACCTAAAAAGATAATTGTTTTGTTCTCGCCAATGCCTCGAGTGCTAGTACAGACTAGGATGGGAGTAGAGAGAACGCTTGGTTGCGACCTTGCATTCCGTAGTATGCCTCGTCTGTATGAGAGGATACTAGTGGCCGCACAGGAATCACTAAGGGGCTGGGGTCTATTGGGAGACTACCAGGGTAACTCTAGCATGATCCGTGCGATGACACTTTCCTGCTTGCATAGTAGGTTTCCTACATGTCTTTGTTGTGCCTCTGGGATTAGATGTCGATTTTGTGATTGGAACCCTTGAGTTAGTATACTTTTAGGATTCCTGGACTTAGAGAGTATTTGTGCTTTGTGAATTGATAACTTGTTTGGGACTTGAGATTATCTCCTCAGTACGGTGGGAGTGGACCACTTAGGTTCCACGCAGTCGAGTGGTAGTGTTTATTACTCTTATCATTTGAGATCCGTTTGAGACATCGTAGCTGATGCATTCTTGATTATGATGGTGGACATGTATCCTTATATTGATGATTTGCATATGTTAGATGATGTTATCTTATGCTTTACTTTGCATGTTAGATTTCTTTTCTGCATATGAAGTAGTATGTTTTTAGGAGTGACATTCCTATTTGATAATACCAATGATCTCTTCGGTGATTTGGAATGTTACGCACGGAGGGATGGCTAGGACCCACGATGGTCTAATGATGCTATTTACGGTTGGGAGGAACCGTGCACTTAGTTAATTATGTGGTGATTTATGGTTATCTCTTGTGAGGATGTATCATGTATGATATATGGTTTCATTTATGTTATTGCATCATGGATTAGAATTAGGATGATGATGTATTTTATTTCACATATGTATATTCTTTTAAGTCTTTCATACCCTGTGACATGTACAATGGATGATTGAGCAATCTGAAATGTAATTACTTAAAGGACACCTGTATATTGTTTAAGTACGTTGGATGTGTTGGATGTATCATTATTATTTCATGAGGATGTGATGTGAGATGAACAGTTAATTTAGATGTGATTCAATGTTAAGGGATCCTTAAAGAATGTAACATGTTATGTATGTTTATGTTACTTTCACTTGTATTGTTGCTATTGCTTCCGTTATCATGTGTATGATGTAGATGGTTTAACTTTCATGATTTAAAAATAAATAAAAAATGTTACCAAACTTAGTGAAAATTTTAGGTTAATTCTTTGGATCCCTTGGCGGGGCGTTACAATTTATTTCTAGATCCAATCAAACAAAATTTGACTTTTGTTCAATATATGAACCAAAAGAGGGGAGCTGAGAGACCTCAACATGATAGGAGGCCCAGGATGCAAAACAGGGATCTTAAACATGCTATGAACAAATAAACCCTTCCCACTTTTGATGACAGCAATAAAACTTTAACCAGGGCATGGATTCATAAGTTGGATACTTACCTAGCGCTCAAGCCCACGACGGAAACAGAAGCTATTAGATTTGCCACAATGCATCTTGAGGGAGCAGCCTATGATTGGTGGCATCATGGATTGGTCACCCAGGATCACAGACTCATCACTTCATACGAGGTTTTCAGCTCAAAGCTGGTTACTCATTTTGACAGGAAGGATATCGAGGTTTATTACAGGGATTTGGCTCAGTTACGGCAGAGCAGGACTTTGGATCACTATATAGATGAGTTTTAGCGGATATCAGTGATGGTACCGGATATGTCTGAACAACACAAGGTAATGTTATTCATAGAAGGATTACATGACAGATTTAGGGGTTTGGTTAAAGTCCTAAAACCAAACACTTTGGATGACGCCATTAAGATTGCTCACGATTTGGACTCACCTACCTCACTGTTATAGCCTCCTAAGAAATCCTATAAAGGATCCACTTCTTCTCAGGGAAATAAAAAACAGCAAAAGACAAACACCCCCAGACTGGATTTTGAGACACGCAATGAACTCAGGAGGAAGAAGTTATGTTTTACTCGCAGGGAGCCTTGGACTCCTGACCACAGATGCCTGGGTAAAGGAAAAATCCACTACATTGAGGTCCATTCTGAGGAAGAGGAAGAGGTAGAAGACCCACAGGAAGGTGATAACAGTGTGGACAGCGAGGAGGAGGAAGTTGAGGGGCAGCTTGGTAAAGATAAGAAGAAACAAACTCCTACCAAGCAGCCTCCTATTTTAACTACCCTTTCGAGTGATCCAGCATGTCATCCTTTCAGGGTGAAAGGGTTTGTTAGAGGCCAACGTATTATTTTCCTTTTGGATACAAGAGCCTCACATAATTTTATCAGTACATGGATGGTATCTAGGAGGGGTTTACAGACAGTGGCCATACCCGAGTTTGATGTTAAGGTAGCTAGTGGAGAAGTTTTGAGATGCACAGAGAAGGTAGCCGGTCTACAGATTCAGTTTGATGGTTATCTTCTAGAGTCTGATTTTTACGTGGTAGATTTGGATGGACTGGATGCTATTTTGGGAAGACAATGGTTGAGTACTCTCCGTAGATATACTTTTGATCATGAGACTATGTAGCTGGAGTTCTTACAGGATGATAGATGTGATCCTTAGAGCTATGCCTGATAGTAGTCCTAGAGTGATTTCAGCTCACAGGATGGAGGCTATTTTGAGACATGATGATATAGAGTGGGCTACTCAGTGTTTCATCTCGTCAAAGGAGACACAAGGTACAGGGCAGCGATATCACCGTGACATTCAAATAGTTATAGATAAGCACAGGAGAGTGTTCGAGGATATTCCTCCTGGGATTCCTCCAAATAGAGGATTTGAGCATATTATTGAACTTGAGGAGGGAGCCAAACCTGTTATTACTATGCCTTATTGTCATCCTAGGCATTACAAGGAGGAAATAGAGAAGACGATAAAGGAGCTTTTGGATATGGAGCTTTTAGATATAGGGCATATCAGACCCAGCTCTAGTCCCTTTGCATCTTCATTAGTGTTGGTTAAGAAGGATGGCACCCTTTGGATGTGTATAGATTACCGCGCACTGAACAAGCCGACTATTAAGAATAGGTATCCAATTCCCCGCATTGATGAGTTGTTGGATGAACTTCATAGGGCAATTTACTTCTCCAAAATAGATCTCCACTCAGGGTACCACCAGATACAGGTCCGAAAAGAAGATGTGCATAAGACAGCCTTCAGATGCCATTACGGACACTACGAGTTCTTGGTGGTGCCATTTGCGCTCACTAACGCACCAGCCACCTTCCAGTCATGCATGAACCATATCTTTAAAAAACAGCTAAGGAAGTGTGTGTTGGTTTTCTTTGATGACATATTAATTTACAGCAGAACTTGGGAGGAACATTTACAGCATCTAGATGAGGTTCTTAGTCTCTTGGAGGAAAACTTTTTATTCGCAAAGGAATCCAAGCGCAAATTTGGGTTGATTGAGATTCTTTACTTGGGTCATGTGAATGGTGCTGAGGGAGTTAATTAGGAGAAGATCCGGACAATTTTGGATTGGCCACCACCGAAGGATGTATCAGAGTTACGGGGTTTTCTTGGTCTATGTTTCTATTATCGGTGGTTTGCCAAGGGTTTTTCACAAGTAGCCGCACCCCTAACCGACTTGACACGGAAAGGGGCTTTTTCTTGGACAGAGGACGCCAGGGTTGCATTTGATAAGTTAAAACAGGTGATGAGTTCATGCCCAGTGTTAGCACTTCCTAATTTCTCTAAGCCCTTTGTTTTAGAGTGTGATGCATCGGGAAGAGGAATAGGGGCTGTTTTGATGCAGGACCATCACCCCATTGCTTTTGAAAGCAGGAAACTTCGGGGCAGCAAGGTATTATATTCCACATATGACAAGGAGATGCTGGCCATAATGCATACCTTAGCAAAATTTAGGCAATACTTGGTGGGAAGTAAATTTATAGTTAAAACCGATCATAACAGCTTACGTTACTTCCTAGAACAAAAGGAACTGAATGAAAGACAGTAGAAATGGGTTAGCAAGATTCAAGCGTATGACTTTGACATTGAGTATGTCAAGGGAAACAATAATATTGTTGCTGATGCTCTTTCTCGTAGACCCCCAGTGCTGGATTGTTACGTCACTTCTGAGATTTCAGCGGATTGGAGATCATAGCTACTAGTGCAGTATTCCAAAAATGCACACGCATGTCAGATTATGGACAACATACTTCAGGATGAGCGGTACAAGGTGTTGAATGATATTATATATTATAAGGACAGAATATACCTGGTACCAAAATCTAAGCTGAAGGAGGAAATTATGCGCATGCGCACCGTACATGATGCACCAGCAACAGGGCACCCAAGGTTTTTCAAAACCTACAGGCAAATTAGAGAGAGGTTCTCCTGGAAGGGGCTTAAGGATGATATTCTACAACATGTTAGAGACTGCCAGACTTGTCAGCAAAACAAGTCAGAACAGGGTTTTCCTGCAGGATTACTTCAGCCTCTCCCTATTCCAACTCAGAGATGGGAAAGCATTTCTATGGATTTCATCACCGATTTGTCGAGGGTTCAGGGCAGGGACTGCATCTTTGCAGTGGTGGATAGGTTGACCAAGTACACGCAATTCTTCGCGATAGCTGCAAACTGGTCAGCTTCCCAGGTTGCTGAATTGTTTTTCCAAGAGATTTTCCGGCTCCATGGATTACCCAAAACCATTGTGAGTGACAGAGACAGTAGGTTTCTCAATACCTTTTGGCAGGAAACTTTTAGATTGACTAGTACAGAATTGACTCCTAGCACGAGTTATCATCCACAGACTGATGGCCAGATCGAGATAGTGAATAAGTTGGGTGGAAGGTTACTTGAGGAACTACATTGCAGGACAGCAGAGTGTGTGGGTCAAGTGGCTGTATTTGGGAGAGTATTGCTATAACACCACCTACCATATGTCCATTCGGATGACACCCTTCCGTGCTCTTTATGGTTATGAGGCCCTCTCTTTTGTTGATTTGGCATTACAAGATAGTCAGGCACCCCTGGCCAAAGATTGGATAATGGACCAACAGGATATCCTCAGAGCTCTTAGGGATAATATTCAACAGGCTCAGAATCAGCAGAAGCTATACGTTGATCGACATCGCACCGAACGGAGTTTTGAGGTGGGCGATAGAGTTTACCTCATCTCCAGCCGTATAGACAGGGTTCCTTAAAGAAAAGTGGGTCTGAGAAACTCAAAACCAGATTTTATGGACCTTATTGTATCACTAGGAGGATAGGGGAAGTCACATATGAGCTGGAGTTACCGGGTGACAATCGGATCCACAATGTCTTTCATGTCTCGTGCCTCAAAAAGGTAGTGGGCCAGAAAATTGTACCTACAGAGAGTTTGCCTCCACTTGATGAAGTGGGTAAACTTATTTTGGTACCAAAGGAGGTGATTGAGACCAGGGAGAGGAAGCTACGTAACAGAACTGTCAGGGAATATTTGATCTGGTGGAAAGACTTGCCTTATGAGGATGCCACTTGGGAAGGCGAGTCCATATTGCAGCACCCAGCACGGAGATTACTTGAGGGCAAGCAATCCTGGGAAGGGAGGACTGTCATGTCCCCTTCTCAATTTTAGTTCTGGGTGACAGAATTAATCTATCTCCACATTCGGATAGATTAAAAACGATTTCAAGTAGGATGCTCTCCAGTCACAATGGGGAATTTAATTTAATTTATTCCAAAACTTTATTAAAAGGAGCAGAGCTAAGTCACTTTAATGTTTTACAGTTATTTACTTTATAAATAGTTTTAAGTGACTATAGGACGAAAATGACATTTAGTCCCACATTCCTTGCACTTTGTACTTTTCCCTCATTCTGAGGCTATATATATGCGAGTTTGCATTGGGATTAACACACGAGATTTATGAAACCAAATGCACTAAGTTCTAGTTGCTTAAATGTGATTGGTTAAGTCTTGAGGACGAAAAACCCTCAAGTCTGAGAATTTCAAGAAGGTTGGACATCACCCTAATCTTCTTGGTATGGTACAGATTGGGCAAGTAATCAGCAAGTTTAATGCAGTAGAGCAAGTTGCAAGTAAGGTGAGTTTGTCTGTGTATTCTGAAATACTCCATGTTGTGTTAATACTATTTCCAGCTTACTGTCATTAAGGGAATTTCTTGTGGCCAAAGAGAAAATCGAAGGGGAGCTCTAGAGTTCATATTCCTGTAGGTGGTTACACAGAAACTTCAAACTTAGCATTTAACTGGCGACATTGAGTAGCCTATTCTACACAGACAGTAATAACAGTCAAACGTTGAGATGCTGGTGTTAGAAGGTATCAGGTCGGACTTTGTATGATCCATGGGCTATTAAGCTGGACGTTTGTGTTTGCTCTCTTCACAGGCGAATTTATAAATACTCAACTGAACATGTGGTTAAACTGATTACGGGGGAGATTGCTTGGGATTTCAATCGTTATTGCACTGTATGGTCTGAGACGTAAGTTCCTTTTCCATTTACTGTAGAACGACACCTTTGCTGGAGTGGATAAGCTCAGGGACGTAGAAACATACTCCCGCATGAATGACAGTCAGAGATAATCGTGTTTTGCTGGGCACTGTTTCCACGCATTTACGAAAACATTTTCAAAAGGCATTACGCACAGGGACCCTCAGTCGACGTGAGTACCTGGTATCTTACAGCAAGAGGAGTTGGAACCAAGGTTGCTTTAACCGTCGGGTAGCAGGTTACTGAGCTAATTTACAGAGTCGGATTCGAATATAAGGGAAAGTCGGGCCTCGCGCAAGCACTGAGAATCCAGTTCGAACCCCTATCAGCATTCAACACGCATTTCCAGAATACCGGGTCTGTAATAAATCTTCATTTAATTCTATTTCGAAACATTGTTATAACTGGAGTCATAAATCATTGTTGTAACTGGAGTCACAAATCAGACTCTGACCAGTTCATTGCTGGTATTTACACTTTGAGAATAAATTCTAGACACATTCTCATGGCAATAATGAGTGACAGTATTTAACCTCCATATTGTGCTAGGTTGGTAAAAGTAGTTAATGGCTACTTGACAACTGTTTGATGTAATGTTTCTAATTTTATTTTTCCAAAGCTGTTCAGTATTGCAATATAGTGAACAGTATACAATTTTAAGGTTACTCCTGGGGACTGTGCTCTGTTTGCCAAAAATCATTATATTAAACATATGAGCATTCATCAGAATTTTAAGGGCAGTGATTACCACTAAACTGCATAGGAAATTGTTCAGAATATTACACAACCATTATGAACATACCTCTAAAATATTCAAGAATTATTACACGTGAAAGATGCATCATTAATTGGAAGATGAAGATGGTAATAGAAAGAAGCAGTTATGATCTAAGGTATGTGAGAAAGAGTGAAAAACCTTTGTCCAACTATTAGTTTTTGTGAAAACTAAACTATGCTCACACTCAATTCAATGAACTCTCGAAATCAATGCTTCATTTCCAACTTACATCTACTTATATGAGCCTTGATCTACTTCTTCCTTGTTGTCTCTAGAGATGAGTATCTTAATACTTTGCATTAATTAACTAATTACATAGATAATCAAATTCAATTATCAATCTCCAGCTTGTTTTGATCTTATCAAGGAAATAAATGTCTGTGTGAATTCAAATATCAGCTTTGTAATTTTACTCCTATAATGATATAATCAAGCTAATACGACAATAGAATAGTTCAATGATTTACCATTTTATGATAGGCTATAATATATGTTATGCATGATACTTTTAAAGGGAGCATCAAGGAACTTGTTCCTTAACAAAAAGTCATTTGTTTTACATTTAAGTAATAATCTGCCCTCCTGGCATTGCATATGCTAAAGATGTTTTAAAGACTATTAAGCAACAACTCTTGGCTCACAATCACAAGAATTCTGTATTGTTTTATTTTCTCATTAATTCAGTATCAATTTTAGAACTAGATCAAGTTTAGGACTTGCATACTTTTGTTATTCTAAGTAAGTTTGAGTTTGAGCAATTGAATTGGGTTATAAAGCTTTGATAGGAACTTAGTCTCTTAGGCAAAAAAGAAATGATCTCTTGTTTCCTTCTACAAAGTACATTTTAATCAGGCATTCATCCTACGAACTGATTCAAGAAAACATTGTCAAAGTTGTTGGTCTTGTTCAGGCTAATAAGATGTAATGGAAACCTAAGTTACCAAGATTCACCCCTGAACCCCAGGACAAGCCCAGGTTCAAACTGGTCTATGGTTAAGGGCCGGTTTGCTCGGTGGTCCAGGCAGGGTTTAATTTTTTCCTTGCTGGTTCAAACTTCTTGGAACCCAGTTCGAACCAGGGCAGAACATGTCGAAAAGCAGCAAACCAAGTTCGACTACATGATTTCTGGGCCCTGCAGATGGCAAAAAAGTTTTTTTTTTGGCAAAATTTAATATTTTTTTGGCATCAATAACCCTAAAAGGTTGTTATGAAATGCTTTTGGTGGCCTCTCATTGTCATTTTTTGTTTCCAAATTGATGATTTTGGCTTTTAAAAGTGCAAATAAGTGGTTAAGGAGTTCGAAGATTGATTTGTGGGTGTTCTTCAAGTGTTTGAGCCTCATTCCTACACATTTGCAATCTTACAATGGCTGAAAAAGGTAAGTTCTTATTCCATTTGCTTTTGTTTCTGTTCTAGTTTTTTATTTTTCCATTTCTCTTTCATTCTTTATAAGATCTTTCCATTTTTTTAAGAATTTTTCATTTTCTTGCATATAAATTACAAAATGAACATGTTCACAATTTCTCGCCATAGGAAAAGGAATTGTGATGGCATCTACCTCTTCATCAGTAGGCGATACCGAACAAAGATTAGAACCCCACTTTGATTCTCCTCTATGTAAGTATGTAGATATTGTAAAAAAACCCTTCCAAGAGGTGGTGCGTTTCGTTGTAGATATCGGGGTTGTGGTGTAGAAAAGAATAGTTCTTATTATCATGTGGTAAGTCATTTGTGTGGATACACTGGAAGGGGAGTCAAGAAATACCTCAGCAAAAAAGGTGCCCCTATGCCAAATGCAACTATGTTAAAATATATTGAAGAGCATGAGGCAACAAAAGTGAGAGAAGGATGTAGGACTACCAAACTCAATAGCAATAGACGTAAGAAAAGTGCAAAGGAAATGTAACCCCCTGCCCCCCCACAGATGTTATGGTACAAGACCACCCCTTTTTTAGTACCGTAGCGGATACTGAGACTGAAATTGTACCCCTTACACACAAAAGAAAGAGACCACTACAAATTGCTTTTCAAAATAAGAGTCAAGAAATTGTTGACATTAAGTTGGGAAGATGCATGTATGCAAATGGGTTGTCCTTTAATGTTGTTCGCTCTCTATATTTTGGAACAATATGTTGAGGGCTGCCAATGAAGCTCCAAGAGGGTATTGTGGCCCTGGGTTTGAAAAAGTACGCACCACCTAGTTGGATCAAGAGGTCCAGCTGATTGAAGATCAATTGAAGCCCATAAGGGACTCATGGGTTGAGATAGGGGTGACAAGTGTTCTAGATGGGTCGAAGGATTCCAAGAACCGTCCCTTGATCAATGTCCTTGCGGTGTCCCCTAAGGGGACAATATTTTTGAAAGCTATGGATTGTGAGAGGCAAGTAAAAGATGGGTCATTTATTGCCAATATCCTAATTGAGGCCATTGAACAAGTGGGTGCTAGGAACATTGTCCAAGTCATAACGGACAATGCAAAGAATTGTAGAGTTGCTGGTTGTTGGTTAAAGAGCTGGTTTGTTTGTTAGTTGGTTCGAACTCGGGCGGACCCACAATCCAAATGAAGGACCCTACCCAAACCCATGGCGAATCTGGACGGACCCACAGTGAACTCAGGAGGACCCATGGCAAATCCAGGAGGACCCACAGCGAACCCGAGAGGACCCATGAGTTTCTCTTATTTTTTTGTATATCTAATGCATATATATATATATATATATATATATATATATATATATATATATATATATATATATATATATATATATATATATATATATATATATATATATATATGTATGTATGTATGTATAATATATATATATATGTGTATATACATATATATATATGTATGTATGTATAATATATATATATATATGTATATATGTTTATATATATACTCACGAACCCACCCACGAACCCAAATGGAAAATTCTTTTTTGCCCAAACCCATGAACTCGAACCCCGAACCCAAATCCGTCCCTAAACCTGAATCGGCAACTTAGCATGTACCCAATAGTTGTTTTTAGCTCTAATTTATGTCACATGTTGCTAAGACCCAATTTGCATCAAATATCATCATCTTGAGACGACTTGTGCAAGTGAAAGAGGCATTGCAAAGTATGGTAATCAGCCACAATTGGGGTGTATGCAAGAAAAGGAACACTGATAGGGAAAACAAAATAAAGCATAGGGTATTGGATGACTAATGGAGGGAACGTGTGGAATATCTCCTTAAGTTAACCGAGCCCATTATGCGCATGCTTAAGTACACAACATGGATAGGGCTTGCCTTGGAGAGATCTATGATGGCATAGACTCAATGCTTGAGAAGATCAAGCAAATTATAAATGACAAGGAGCAAGATCCACAAGAGACCTTCTTCAAACAATTGCAAGTAATCATCATTGAAAGATGGAACCAGATGACCACTCCACTATATTTGCTTGCATATGCCTTGACGCCCAAATACTATAGCTCTCAATATTGTGATATATCAAGAAGGTTGCCATCCTATAGAGATATAGAAGTGTCTGACAAGTACCAGGCAACTTTTAGAAGACTCTTTCTTAATGATGATATGAGAGATGTAATCACGGATGAGTTCTTAGAGTTTGTGAATGCTAGAGATCTAGGTAACAATGTTCTTCATCATCGGTTCAGGGAGGATGCTCATAGTTGGTGGTACCTCCATGGCCAAAGATTCCATACATTGCAGCCCCTTCCAATCAAAGTTATATCACAAGTAAGTTTTATTTTAAATAATTTAGCTCACTTTATCTTCAAAAGAATCATGACTAAAAAGTAATTTTAAATTTTTTATAAGATTGAATTAATTCTTTTTAATTGTTTACCACGTGTTTTCTTCATCGGTTGCTAATTCTTCTGCATCATAACGAAATTGGAGCACCTATTCTTTCATCCACTCGGTGAAGCGCAATAGATTGCAATCAAAAAAAGCAGAGGGGAGACGAAGAGGGATGTAGGTGCAGAGATTGTAGACTTGGATGCTTCCACTGCTCAGCGTACACTAAATGATTTTGAAGAGTTTGATGCTAATACCATTGTTGTTGCTGCTGATCCCATTGGCCTTAGCTCTATTGCTGAGTCAACTAATGTCAGAGAAAAAAAAAATGAAGAAGATGAAGATTGAAGAACTTAGAATATAAATAGATATTTATTCCATTAGTTGAACAATGATACTTGAACTTGATGCTATCATTTATTTTTAATGTTTTGAATCTTTGATGTAGAACTTGTTACTTGAACTGTATGATGGTATGATCACTATGATTACAAGTTTAAGGTGTTTTTTTCGTTTAAATGTATTTATGCTACTACGCTACATTCTAATTTTAATTCATGCTTCATATATATATATATATATATATATATATATATATATATATATATTCGTTTAAATGTATTTATGCTACTACGCTACATTCTAATTTTAATTCATGCTTCATATATATATATATATATATATAACATGTTTTTGTACTTACATACCCAAATGAACCCAAAACCCTTTTCAAAATTGTGGCAAACTTGTGAACCGGTTCTTGAGCGAACCTGGAACCGAACTCAAACTAGTAACTTAAGTGGAAACTAATAGAACAAGCCAAGCTGCAATTGTAGAGAATCCAAATTGTCTGCATTCATAAGCAAATGATAGCATTAATTTTACTGTAAAATAAGCCTATCTTTCTAAATACCCAAGTTTGGCAGATGACATATTCCTCAAGGCACCATATAAGTAGATTAAAAATGTGTTGTTAAACTATCAATCCAATGCAAGATTTTAGAGTCACTACAGCAGTAGTGTTACCAAGATTCTCAATTAATTGAAGATTTTCCGACTAATTAGCTATTGGTAACTTTAGATCTTTCCAAATATATAACTTTTGAAGTTGCTGATTTTAAAAAGACCGTGCTCATATATATTTCAAAATGCTTTGAAATTTTAGTGAAGAACTTTTTGTCATCAGCGAGTCAATTTTCTCTGACCATTATTTGGCAAACATTGCAGAAGACAACATTGTTGTGGTTTTTTTCACTACTTGATCCAGGTTAGAAGATCAAGTAGAGAGTCGAACTTCAGACTCAAAGGTCAGTACTGTTACAACCCTGAAAAATTTCTAGTGGTAAAACTGTTTTTTTCTTGATTAAAGCTGACATAGGGAATTAACTAGGGTCAGCATACATGAAAGTTCTGAGCAAAACATATATCTGTTGGCTAAAACCAAAGATTCACATGCATTGTTCATTTCCAGTTGTATGAAGGCAGTAAATAGAAAATCCTGCACTAAGGAACAGAATTAGAAATTTGCTTCCCTAAAGCAAAAAAGGGCATCTAATGGAGGTACAAACAGCAGTATGATCAACACAGCAGGAAAATAGCAAAAATTGTCATATTTTGTTATTTTAGACAGGCAGACTAGGGTGCAATTTTATGGTGGTGCGTACATCAAACTCTTCCACCACAGCAGTTAAATCATGGTAATGCATGCACCTAGCATAAATAGGAACCTAATAGGCTAATACAATTCAAGTGCATATTGCAAATTGTAAAAAAACCCGTATACTTGTCTAGTGCACTTTTGGTTGGCAACAATCATATAAAACTGCCCCTTGGCCCCAAGCCCCTACAAGGGGCACTGCCCCTTGACCACATTTGAGGCATTGCCCCCAAACACCAACAAGAGGTGCTCTCCCTTGACCCTGCTAGGGACCATTGACCGCAAAAGCACTTGAAGGGCATTGCTCCTCAACCCCGTTGGGGTCTCCACTAGCAAATCCTTATTGGTTATTGGGATCTTGTGTTAGATTACAAGCTTGATTACAATGAGGGTGTGAAAAAGAATTGGGATATAACTCTAAGTATGCTAACTTCAACATTCTTAGTTTCTATTGCACAAGTTGCAAGAATCTCTTTAGAGGTTGAACTTGTTTTTTGGTCTATGATTGCTTTAAAACTCTTTATATATGATGGAAATCTGTAAAAAGATCTACAAATTTAGTAATATGTGGAATTTTGAAAGATAATTAAAATAATTATGTATTTTAAACTTTTGATAAAATTGCTAAATTATTGCCAAGTGTCAAGTTTTTGAACTTGCCAAGTTATTGCCAAGTCCAAGTATCAACTATGGTGCAAATCCAGGTCACTAGCTTCTAGTTTTCAAAGATTTGAGGGGGCTAAATTTTTATATGTGGAGTCCCAAAAACCTAATGAACTATTTGCTTGCCTCTTCAAATGATCTAGAGAATTAGAAAATTTTAAAAGGAAAAACTAACACCTCTCAGGTTTACACTTGTGTTTGTTAGATACTAAGTGTTTGCAACTCTATAAAAATTTGGGCAGCAATTTTTATTGTCCCATCGTATCTAGAAGGTTCAAGAAGACAAGTTTGGAAACCCAATTTACTACTAAGAGTTTAGGTAAGGTCTCAAGGAATCGGCTAATTTTCAAGGTAATTTTGAAATTTGTGCCAAATAGACCTTATCATTACATCTAAAGGTGTCAAAATCCCTACTTCCTTAGCCGAATAGCATTTATTTCCCTACATATTAAGTTTAGATTGATATTTTGTATTGAGTGAATCAAATAAGGGTATTTTAAATTAATTTTCTTATTGATTGGTATCATGTCCCCTCTCTCCTATATATCTGTATGCTGCTCTAGCTTGTTATCCATTCATGCCTTTGAGATTTTTTATTGTGAGCTCAATATTTAGTTTAACTCAATGTGTTGTCTTAAGTGAATCAAAAAAGGTAGTTGAAGTTACTTTTCGTATCGGTTCATCTTGCCTCCCCTCTTCCTATGAGTTTGTCCACTCCTCTAGCTTATTATTCAGTCATACTATTGCGAGCTCTTGTGATGCTATTTTGCTTCTTGATCAATACCATTATCTTGTGGGAACCAATTGATTTAGTTATTTCAATAGCATATCATTGTTAAAATAGGTTTTGTTTGACATAGTTTTTTACACTACATTTTGGGTATCAAAGGTTATTGTCCTAGTCTAGATCAATTGGTTTCTAGTTTTGAGAGATTTGAGGGGGATAAATTCTTTGTATGTGGATTTTCTCAAAACTTAGTTAGAAAAGTTCAAAAGGAAAAACTAAAATCATTGGGGTTTACATTTGGGTTTTTTGGATTTTAAATGTTTGCAACTTCTTGAAAATCTCACGAGCAAGTTTTACTATTCCACTTTATCCAAAAGGCTCAAGAAGGTCAAGTTTGGCTTTCATTTTGCCAAAATTGGAGATCATCAAGCCAATTCACAACAAAGGGTTTTTACATGGTCTCAAGTGATCTGTGATTTTTTGAGGCGTTTATGTGCCAAATAGACCTTAGCATTGCATATGAAAGATACAAAACACCTATTTCCTTAGTTGGATATAATTCTTACATTTTTATTTAAATTGCTAAGTAGTATTGAGTCTTGACTAAATCAAATGAAGGCTTCTCATTGCCTCCCATCTTTCCTGTATATGTATCTGCTCCCCTAGCTTCTTACTCATTCATGCTATTGTGAGCTCTTGTCATTCTATTTTGCTACATGACAATTTGCAATATCTTGTGGGAACTAATCTACTTATTTTTCCCTATTATTGCGATAATAGTGAAATAATTCAAAAGTACCATTCTTTTTTCTTTGTAATTGTATATGATGCCTTAGTATTTAGCAAGGTTGCATGGGTACGCATACCCACACCCCTTGTACATGTATCCACATACCCAAGTACCGAGTACTGGGTACTCAATGAAGAGCATCATAGCTAAGGACCTTGATTAAGATTTCTGATTTTTGTTTCAGTTTTTTGTTTGCATATCAGCTTCTTGTTTATCAAGCTTAATGCAATACATAATCAATTCGAAACTTTCAAACAATGCTAATTAACAATCAACTTTATCACTGTTCAAGTCAGCAGTTTATTATTTGCAATATGGCATTGTTATATGATTTATGATCTTCTTATTCACGTTTAAAGCCTACCTTCTTTGTTATGCATCTAAACATTATCATATATTATTATTACAAACATACTGCAAATCTGAAACTGAAACTAATACATTACATTTGCAAACTTTATCACTGTTCTTGATTGAAAAACCATTGTCATGACTCATAATTTCAGATTTTCTATAATATTAAATTATATTAGAAAAATAGTTTGATGTACCCAATTACCCCCGTCCTCTATTTTGAAAAATAGTCGTACCTCTACCCGTACCGGTACTCTTAAGTATCCCAAGCACCCCCATCCCCAAGAAGCACATGTCCATCTATAGTAAGGAGATGATGGCCATCCTACAAATAGTGGATAGTTGGTATAAATTTCTCCTTGGGCATAATTGGTTGATCAAGACTAACCATCAAGTACTTCAAAAAATCTATTGTGATAGAGAACACAGTCAATAGAAATTGATTGATTGATTGCAAAAATGCTATGTTCACATATTGAATGAGAAAGGAAAAGACGATGCTGTTGTAGATGCTTGTCGCATCAAAGTGGTATGCCTTTTGTAATTAATGATAGTAGATATTAACAATCCGTGTCAATATAGTTAGTATACTTCTGGAATCAGATTGGGTGTAATTTTTACCATCAATGTTTTGGACCATAGTCCGTAACCTATCATCAGTATGAGAAGAGAGTGCAAGGAATAGAAAGATCATCCATCTCTCTATTACTTGCACTCTCTTCTTATCATGATGATGGATCACAGAAAATATTGGTGACAAAAATTACACACAATCTGAATCCAGAAGCATATTAACTATGCCTTTCGTAATGTTTCCTATTTGGAAACCTTTGGAAATAGATGAAATTTCAAACAATTTGCAAGCTGAAATGATAAACGAACATGAATAACCAATTGTAGGTGCCAAAAAATGACTGAAATTGATGGTTATTAACAGATCTAAACTATTTTTAGTCAATACAAATGTATGCAAACTTACAATTAATTATAACTGTCATTGCAACAGCAGAAATAAAAGGTACAACAGCAACAACGGAATGTTCACAGCAACAATCTCCAGGCAATGAAAGCGTTTATGATCAGCTCAGATACCAACAAAAAATGGTGAAATTTCACTTACAAACAAGGAGGTCCAATTCTATAAGGCTGTAACTAAACATTCATCACCAATTTCAAGCAAAGTGGATCTTTAAAAACATATAAGAATATAACGATTAGCTTCTTGTGGTAGACACCAAGCTAGTATTCTCAAATTTGTAGCTAGATGTGTCGCCTATCAACGAAATAAAGTGAAGAACATGTCACCTCTTAGATTACTTCAGCCAAATAACATTCCTAATAAAAAATGGGAAATCATATCAACAGATTTCATCTCAAGCCTGCCACAATTGAAATATAAGACAAAAAATTGTTGTGATAGATTTTCCAACTAAGTGTGAACTTTTCTTATTTGACTAAGTTTGGGTCAATTGCATCAAACACTGTGAAGGTATATTTTCAGATTGTCTTTAAGTTACATGTGTTCCTACATTGTCTCAATCGCAATCAAGACCAAATTTTCAAGAAGCATTTTTAGCAAAAATTCTTCAATTGCATAGGGATAACATCCAACATTAGCACATCCTTAAATCTGCAAATAGACAGGAAACCTATGGTAATGAACATATGTTTGTAAGTCTACTTTAGGATATATAAGTGGAGAAAAAAGGGAAATAATAGAATGGTTGTGCTTAACAAAGTACTAGTAAAACACTAACTGCCACTCTATGATCAACATGACTCCATTTAAAGTGTTGAATGGTTATGAACTTCCCCTATTTCTAAACTTTTCCTAGTTGAATGATTTGTTTCTGGATTCGCTTCTATATGTGTTTTTAGCATCAATGTTTCGGATCACTCTCTATGAAGGATTGGTGCAATGGGATGTAGGCATCAGTATTTGACATAATGAGGTATCATTACATTTACTGTTCCGATTCTATTGAAGGGATGCATTAAATAAGTCTAAAGGAGAGAACTAAGATATAAGTAGGGATAAAAGGGCAGGAGCCAGGTGAGCATTAAGCTTGGAAAAGTGTGTAAAATTTCAACCTTGTTGAACATTTAAGTAATGCATTACTATTTTCACATTTGTCTATTACTGTCCACATGGTTTAGATCTGCTCCGTCTCTCAACATTTCCAAGTTTTATTTCTACAAGTTTGTCATAGAGAAATGGAGGGATTGAGTTCAGTTATTCATGAGATCCTACCACATTAAGTATTAAAAATTCCTATCCTTCAATCCACTAGTAAAAGAACAAGAATTTAGAAAATACTAAAGATACAGCCCTACTTAAACACTTGGAAAAATATCATGAAATTTACAGCCTAAAAATGTGTGCCAGTGGAGAAAACACATACAATGTGTCTTTTTTCTAACTGTACAAATTTGATAACAGAATGTGCCATCACCCGGCCATAAAAAGAAGTATTGAATAATGACTCCACTAGCTGAAATCATATCATGTCTCTTCCACACACACATGCTCTCATGAGAAACAACACCAGCCACTTGCTTCTAAAAAATGTAAAGGAAATACATAACACTTTGTCATAGCAAAAAAAACTCCTTCCTCAAAACCAATTGCCAACCAACCACTGTTTTTTTAATGCTAAATGAAACCACATCGTGCACATTGTGGACAGGAATATGAACAATTTCAATGATACATAAGAAGATTCAAGCTATATTTTATACCTGTTTAAGAACAGTTACGGCTGTTGTCCCACTGCATAAGCAGTCCAAAGTAGGATGCGACTGGAGTGCCTCATCCATCACTTCAAAAGCTCCAAGATGTGACTCTTTCCACATGGAATACATCCGAGTCTTATCCTTGTCCAAATCTAAATCATCTTTCACATTTCTTTCTGTTAGTTCGCTACAATCTGTCGATTGGTATCCATTTGAAGAACTAGAGTCAGCTGCAATATGCTCTTGCCATTGATCTATTATTGTTGAAGGTAAAGAGTCCCTTACTCTTTTGGCAACCAAATGCCCATATGGACCATGACCGTCAAAAACACCACAAAAGACTGTATCTTCCTGATTCCCAAAATCCTATTAATTGAAATTAATATGCACAATTACAAATAAGAAATGTTCTAATTCTTCGAGTCCTGCATGTTAAGAAGTATCACTATAATTGACTATTATACTTTCATCTTTGAATAATACACCTTTGGATATTCATTTGGAGAAAGGGCTATTCTAATTGGTTCCATTGCTTGCATGAGAACAATATTTTGAATTTCCAACTAAGAGTACAAAGAATGTAAAATTGTGGCAAAATACCTCCCAAACCAGCATACAATCCTGATTTATTCCTTTCTTTCCTTGCTGAGAGTAGATTGATGCATTAGCTGTTGATCCATTTGTGCATATTCTGCCTGGAAGGCACGCTAGCTGATCATCCTTCTTTTTCTCTACTTCTAAAGCTTCAATATCTTCTTTTTCCAGAGGCTTCTCCTTTGGCTTTGCTGAGGGATCACCACATTCTTCACAGATAGACATGCAGATACCCATAGCGATGGCTAATGAACAGTTTTAAAAATAATCCACTGTGACCTAGACCACAACAAACAATTTTGCGTCTTCAACTTTTTGGGGAGTAAATGCAACTCAAACAGTGACAGACATAACATTGATGCAACATACTTCCCGGTGACAAACTCACCTCGCACTAATGATACTGTCAGAGCTCCACCGTTAGCAAGGCTGGGGCTACACCTCCTCTGATATGGTGCAATTTACGGTCGCCCAAAATGCCTTCTACAGCTACTGTCTTGTATTCTCTGTTAGAGAACTCCAACGGCCAGTCAAAGTGGCTAATAATCCAAAGCTTCGCTTGAGCCCTGAGAGTGTCCATTTCAAAAATATATATATTGAATTTCCCACCCAATGCAAAGCATGGTTTGAATCCTGAGATTCACCAGTTCGAAATAGGTAAATTGAATTTCACACCCAATCATTCAAAACTGGGTTACTAGAATGACACATGACTGGTTTAGTATTGTAACACTAAATTCAGCAAGTCGTAAACTTGTGGGGAAAAAAATTGAGATTTTGAGATGTAAATTTTATATTTATTAAGGTTTTGAAGTCAGCGTACAATAATAGAGCATTGCCCTGAGGTTTGATAGATCCCTATGCAACGGAAATGTTTTTTACTTCATTGTTCCCGCAGTTATTTATTCAAATAAGGTTCGAAATTAGTTCTCTCACAGAGTGCAAAAAGTTAAAGGAGAATAAAGACAAACCAAGGTAATCGACAACATTTTGGCATAGGCGATGCCCCAGCATTGCAATTTATTGCACCAATGCTCACGAGAACAATAAAATTGAAGGTGTCGCATATTAAATTTTAAAGGGAAAAATCTGAATAAGTCGACATTTCGGCAATTAAATTCTAGGAAATACATCGAATATAATATCAGGGCCTGTTTTGTGTGGCAAAATGATTAAAATTATAGTTTCTTTCAAGTGTTCAAGAAATATTTTCAGCGGAAGGCAGCAGAATATTTACATTTGAAACATTGAGATTTCCGAAAATAAAAGAAAATGTCGATGTGCGACGATTTCACCGATTAAAGTTCCAAGTAAAAGAAATTAGTAATAAGCCTTCGAATAACATCAGGCGCCTAAACCATCAAAAAAATTCAACACTTCTCGATTAAAATCTTACGAAAAAATTAAAAGACCTTTGGATGGGCATTTTGCCGATCAAGTTCACACTCTACATCATCAAGTTCTCAGACGACGAGGAAAAACGCAACATTGAAACAAAATCCTCGGGGGTCAAAAAATGAATTTCATTTGAGGTTTAAGCGATAAAATGATTACCAGATAATCAAGTAATAGAATATGCACATGATTTGATAATTTAAACAAAATCTTCGGGACTGAAAAAATGAACTCTTAACGTTTAAGCAATGAAAAGATTAGCCGAAATTGAATAGTTGAATATACAAATAGTTTGATACTTTAAGATTACCAGAAAATCGAGCGACAGAACATACAGATGGCTTGATCCGTTAAAATTTGGAAGCACAGCAAAGTTTCTAGACACACAACTCCGCAAATCTTACCGCACAAAAAACGTGCCTTAGCATCAATGCTCTTCGACGAGTGCGTGGAAGTACAAAATATTTGTTAACTGCAGTGATTCGAAGTCACCACGAAAATTGAAGTGCACAGACCTCACTTGGCGCATTTTCACACCGAGACAGACAAAAATCTACCCGGAACAGAAAAATACAACAAATTTTTCAAAAGCCGCACCTGCAGTTCTCCAGGGGTGATTCGGATTCGATTTTACACGACTTGATTAGACAGTGTTACCGTTTACAGGATTTCCTCCACGTTTCAATTTGCTTATCAACCACACTTTTCTGTAGACGTGGAGATAATCTGTGGGGCGGACGCTCGGAGTAGAAAAGGAAGACGATATGTTGAACTGTGTTCAAGTCAGAATTCGAACTCGTGACGTTGGACTGCTACTCGCTTTGCCGCCCCACGTCAAACCGTCCTTTCACCAACTTCTCAACAAAGAAATGATATGATATGATATGATAGATTGAAATAAAAAGTTTATCCATGATGTTTCTAGATTACTGTGTATTTATAGTTATAAAACATGGTCTACATTCCCTCCAAGAGCTCCGGAATGAATCTACACCATACAGTGCCTGGTCATTTGATTACGCGTGTACTAAGTGGCGTCCTGTGTGCTGTCCTCTCAGTCTTGTCTTTGCTGAAAATATCTGCTTCCCCGTTATTATTATTATTATTATTATATTATATTTGCTGTATTCACACGGGCTCAAATTTTATTATATTAAAATAGACGATGGGTGGGGATCCCCATTTAGCCGCTGTTCTATTTTTTTCTTATTCATTGGAAAAGTATCCTCTGACTTTCCATCGTTTTATTAACATTTATAGTAATAATAATTAGTTTAAAGTATTGGTCATTATCTGTTAATGATTATTTGTTCTGTTTATGGGGTCAAGTGGAGTATTCTACAATAGAAGATGAAATGCGATAGATTTTCTTTTAACGTGGGAATATTTAAAAAATAATTTCGAAGCAATCTTTAAAGAAAACCTTGGGAACCGGTAGTTGGTTTTGGGTCACCGATCAAAATGGAAATATCGCTGCACAAACAATGAGGATAAGTTGTGAACGTCTCTCAATGGCGATTATAAAAGGAAGGAGACAATTCACTAAGAAGTATTGAAAAATAATTGACAAAATTGGCAAAGTGAAAAGAAGAAGATTTGAGTTGGGTGTGTTAAAGGATATTTATATTTTATAAACAAGTGCTAGTATAGTTTTAAAAATATTTTTAGTATATTTTTAGTTTTATTTTATGCAATCAAATTTTAAAGATTAATAAATTGAAAAAAATAATATACATTTGAATTTTATAAGACTAGTTTATTTATTTATATACAAACTTTGAAACTTTTATAAGACTAGTTTATTTATTTTTTGAAAAAAGAAAAAAATTTAAAAAGTTGTGTATAATACTTCTTAGTTTTTTGATGAATTGGAATATATTTTGTAGCTATAAAGTTTCATAGTTAATAAGAAGTTATATATATAAATAATCAATAAATACTTCTCTTTACAATTAAAATAAATACATCAATTTATAAACTTTTTTTTCCTTAAATATATTGTTATAATTAAGTTCATATGATATTTTTTTTAAATTAAATTCTTAAAAATATTATTTTTTAAATATTATTAAATACATCTAAAATAGAAAGGGAAGAAATACATTAAACTTCAATTTTTTGAGGTGAATGCAATTATGTTAAAAGTACAATCTATACAAATTCAATTTATAAATAATATTTGAAAAGCTTGTCATTAAAAATGCAATATGGCTCTGAAAAAAGGGGTCCTACAAGACCAAATGAATTGAACCAACTAGAATTGAGATAAATAATTTTTAAGAATATATTAAATTGATAAGAAATGTGTAAACATTAGAAATATTTAAATGTGGTAAAAATATTTGAACGGAATCGGTTGATGTGTGCAAAACTAATTCACTAATCGTGCAAAATGAATGCAATAGTACAAGCCTACGACAATTACAACATTCCTACCCAAAATGTAATGTTTAATATTTTTAGAGGTAAAAAGTAAGATATAATAAGTCCATCTATATTGGTATTTTGCAGTATACTTTGTGTGATGGTTGAAGTGAGAATTTGATTAATGGAGAATGCACCAAAATAAATTTGCACCATTTGATCTTATGTTCGAATGAACTACACTAGAATCTTCTCAGGCAATTGAAAAGGAGAAACATGTAAATTTTCTTGACTCTTCTACAATGATAAAATATTGTTCACCACTTAAATACAATGTAGATACAAATACATATATATAATTCCCTTTTATAAAGTATGCAATGAAATGCAATTTCACAAATGAAACAAACGCCTTATTAAAAACATATATCTATAAAATAGACCCTAAACAATGGAAAACTAAAAAACTTCAATGCTTGAGTAAAGACTCAACCATATCCTCATTTCCTTATCTACTAACTAGATACTTTCAATCATCTACTCTTATTGGATATGTGTGTGTGTGTGTGTGTGTGTGTGTGTACATATAATATATGTGTGTGTGCGCATGTGTGTATGTACGTACGTGTGTGTGTGTGTACATTTTATATACACACACACACACACATGTACATGTACATAGTACATATAGATATATATACATATGTGTGTGTGCATATATGTCCATGTATATATGCATATATAGATATACATATATGTGTGTATACACATATTTATATATTCATATATACTTGTATATACATATGTGTGTATACACATATATAAGTATATATGAATATATAAATATATGTGTATACACACATATGTATATACATGTATACATGTATATACATATATAAGTATATATACATACATATATATGTACATGTATACATGTACATATATGTATATATGTACACACACACACACATATATGTATATATACTTAAACATGCACATACATATGTATGAATGTACATGTATTAAAAGTATTTAGTAAGTAGGTAAGGAAATGAGGATATGGTTGAGTCTTTACTTATGCATTGAATTTTTTTTAGTAATCTATTATTTTGTGTCTATTTTATACATAGATAGTTTTAATAAAGTATGTGCTTCATTTGTGAAATCGCATTTCATTACATGCTTTATAAAAGGGAATTTCAATATTGTGTGAAATTAAAAACTAATAGGCGATCCTCTAAAGTGCATATATATGTACATACACATATATATACATATATTGTTATAGAGTTTTTTCTTATTAATTAAATCGTATTGATTTAATTATTAAGTCGCTTATTATTTCTAGATTACTTAAGCTAAATTTTGGGTATATAATAATTAAAATTCTCTTTTTAATTATTATCATGCAACCTATGTTAGTTTCATGTTAGGATTTTGATCTCATTTTATTAGGATTGATCTCTTTGTAATTATTCATTCACTTTTGATAATAGCAATCACTTTTTTGTCCATCAAGAATGTCTTATCTGTGGATCTCAGAATTTCAGCGTCCATAATTTTAAATTCTCTCTTTCTATGATAGGTGTTTGCATGCAAGTGATTCTTGGAAGCTGTGAGGTCGATCTTTCATTAATTTTAACATATATATACATATATAGATATGTATATGTGTGTGTGTGTGTATATATATATATATATATATATATATATATATATATATATACACATCTCTCTCTCTCTCTCTCTCTCTCTCTCTCTCTCTCTCTATATATATATATATATACATATATATGTATTATATATACATATATACATACATGTATATATATACATATATACATACATGTATATATATACATATATACATACATGTATATATATACATATATATATATATATACATGTACATGTACATGTATATATGTATATACATATATATATATATATATACATGTACATGTACATGTATATATGTATATACATATCTATACATGTATACATATGTATATATGCATATACATACATATACATATCTATACATGTATATATATATATATACACACACACATGCATATACATATATGTACATATATACACATGTATATATGTATATGTGTGTATATATGTATATATACACATATATGTATATATACATATATACACATATATGTATATACATCTATACACATACATACACATATATATACATATAGACATGTGTGTGTGTGTGTTATCTAATAAGAGTAGATGATTAAAAGTATCTAGTTAGTATCTAAGGAAATGAGGATATGGTTGAGTCTTTACTTATGCATTGAATTTTTTTAGTTATCCATTATTTTGAACCGTCTATTTTATATATAGATGCTTCTAATAAGGTGTGTGTTTCATTTGTAAAATTGCATTTCATTGTATGCTTTATAAAAGGGAATTTCAATATTGTGTGAACTTAAAAACTAATAGGCAGTGCTCTAAAGTGCATGTAAAAATTATGAAATTTGCACTTGTCTTCATAATATTAAGCATTTTGAAATTTCTAAGAATAGTGTTTGATTCAACTATGGGTAGGTTATTTCCATCATTAATAATACCAAATGTAGTGATTTCTTCAGTGTTTAGTGTCATGTTTTATAATGCCTACCCCTACTTTACTTTTTCATGTTGGATTGTTGGATTCTTTTAGGCCAGTTTTGTGATTATCGATACTTGGTTACCAAATTTAATTTGATGTTATTTCATACTCAGTTGATTTATATGATGAGTTAGTTATTTCATGTGTTTAGGATTATTTTGATAATGATACATGTATGTTGATACAATGGTTTCAGTTATTTAATGATGATGAGTTAGATGAATGGTTTATATGGAATTCTATGGTTACTTACCTCATACTTGCATGTGTATGGTGTACTTGTATGTTTTACATTATGTTTGACATTTCTAATGTGGTTGAGGCAGGGAGTCGTAGTCACCTACTAGTCAGGATTTATATGATGTACCACTCCCCACCATTGCATGTTTAGTTTAGATTATATGTGTATGTGCATGCTTAGATTTTATGCAGATTGCAGGTACTGGGCATCGACTTCCCTGAATTGCCAGGACGAGCATGCCCTATCACAGTATCTCAATGGTAAAAGAGGGAAGATAATTCTTGAGTCCAAATCCTAACCTAAAGCCAATTATCCTAGAAAGTAGGACAAGTATCTGAGTTGTTTACCCTTCCAAATTCATCAAGTGACATGAATTCATGATTTTGACCCTTGAGTTTGGTTTAGTACTCTGTCCATTATATTGGGTTTTCATATTTAGTTTTGTGGGTATGTGGTGATTTTCAGTTATAATTAAATCAAATTAAAAGATAATTTGACGAAAATTTTATAAAGAAAATTCAATATTTAATTATATTTAATTAATTGAGAAATTTAATTAAAGTTCTAGTTTTGGTGTAATCATATTTATTTAATTTAATAATAATATATTTAGGAGTTTCATTTTTATTATAAACTATAAATATTATTAGTTATTGATAATAATAAAATAACCAAAAACTAGGGGGTTGGCCCTTTACAACAATGGTAGAACAGCCATCAAAAACCTGCTGGCAACTAGCACAAAACCAGCTAGCAACCAGCACATAACCAAACAACCCCCCTAATGGTTCATATCAAAAATAGCATAAAGAGTATACCTGAATATAGAGTTACTAGTATTCCCACTTTTAAAACCAACAGAGTTTAAGTTAACAAATTGCATGTAGGTGGTCATTGCATCGTACCACCTACAACCCATAAACAAGTTCAGCATAAAAAATAGAATCATCAACGACAGATGGGGAGAGACCAAAAAGCCATTAACTAGCCTCCTTTTTCTTTCCCTTCCCAACCATGAGAAACTTGGCCCAGTCATCAATGAGGAAGCTGTAAAGGAGCTTTGTGTCCTCCTTTCCAAGGCTCTCCTCCTCCAAGCTATTAGCCAATAGCTAAAGAGTAGTAGTTGTCATGTGCGTCACTTTGAGGGTGAACTTGGAGAAAAGGTTGCCATGCACCTGTCCATCGGCTCCTTGTGTTCCTTGCAGGTGACAAGTTCATTCTCCTTTAAATCTAGCTTTAGGGTCCTGCTACAATCCTCCAAGGGGTTCCACTACCTGCACATCAGAAATATTATTATTAGTTAAATTAATAAATATTTGATTAAAACCGTCTAATGATTTAATAAAAGAGAGAAAGGAATTAATTTAATAAAGTTTATTTTAATTAAAATACAAAAGCTTGCGCATGAAATTAAAGTAAAATAAAATAATAAAGGAAAAAGGTTTCGCATGATTGCAAAATCAAATCCCTAATTTGGGGAAAAGCTCCTTTTTAGGAGATCAAAGCTCATTTCTCCACACATAGGTTTGGAGAAGCCAATTTCCAAGAAGAGGGTTTCGAAAGGAAAAAAGGGAATTGCTTGCGAGTTCTATGCATTTGGTTATTTAGGATCAGATCCAAGTAGGATCTTGTGGATTTTGAGCAGTAGTTTTCATTTTTTGAATTCTTTGTCTTCTCTGTGTTTGTGGATCTGTATTCCAAATTTAATTTGGGTTGAAACCTTTGTTTGTGAAGTTATTGTTTTTTGTTTTGAAAATGACTGTAGACAAAATTGAGATTGGAAACCTTGTTTGATGAACTTAGGGATTTGAGATTTGATTTCTTGGATTCGGGATCAAAGATTAAATTATTAAATTTGAGTGTTTCTTTTTCATTACTCTATCATATCTATGGTAAAAAAAATTTTAAAAAATTTAAAAATTATATTAAAAATGTTAATTATAGTAAAGGAAAAATGTTGATTATATATATATATATATATATATATATATATATATATATATATATATATATATATATATATATATATATATATATATATATATATATATATATATATATATATATATATATATATATATATATATATATATATATATATATATATATATATATATAATCTTGTGGATTTTGAGCAGTAGTTTTCATTTTTTGAATTCTTTGTCTTCTCTGTGTTTGTGGATCTGTATTCCAAATTTAATTTGGGTTGAAACCTTTGTTTGTGAAGTTATTGTTTTTTGTTTTGAAAATGACTCTAGACAAAATTGAGATTGGAAACCTTGTTTGATGAACTTGGGGATTTGAGATTTGATTTCTTGGATTCGGGATCAAAGATTAAATTATTAAATTTGAGTGTTTCTTTTTCATTACTTTATCATATCTATGGTAAAAAAAATTTTAAAAAATTTAAAAATTATATTAAAAATGTTAATTATAGTAAAGGAAAAATGTTGATTTTATATATATATATATATATATATATATATATATATATATATATATATATAATAGAGGGTGGGGGCCGCCACCCCCAACCCCCCTTCTCCTCCTTGCATTTCACGTCGGTGGTCTCCTTTGGGACTGCGTGCAACAGTACTGTTGCAATAGCAACAAGTACTACTAACGCAGTACCCTACTGTTGTGGTAGCTTAGCCAACGTGCCTTAAACATATACTACGTAGGATTATTTATTAATTTATTTATTTTATTAATGTTTTTAATTTTTATAATAATTTTTAACATATGTACCTTAAATTTTTTAAATTTTTTTTTATTGGTAAGAGGCCGAAGCCAAGATTAATTATTATCTATTATTATTATTTATTATTTTATTAAGCACAGGTAGATTCAAACCCAAGACTTCTTTGATAAGAGGCTCACAATTTACCATTGTGTTGTAGGCTCTTGCCTTAAATTTATTAAATGTTAATAATTAGTAAAAAAAATTATTAAATATTAAATTTTATAAATATTCTTATATTATTAATAATTATTATTTTATTAATAGATTAATAATTATTTATTAATAATTTAATATAAATTATTTTATTAATAGATAAACAATTATTATCATTAATAATTTAATGATTATTGATTTAATTTTAATAATATTTAATTGAAGTTTTTAGTTAATGTATTATTAAAATGTATATGTACAGTAATTCACTAATTGTAATTGGAGAAATGATTATTTTAATAAAATCAATTTTTGCTTGATGGTTTAGTTTAAATATGGAAATGATTTCTATAATTCAAAAACCTTAGTAATCTTGATACTTTGAAAAGACGAAAACTAAAACCCTATTTGTATATTGTGCTCTTATGTTTGAAAAAAAAGATATTGAACCATGAAAACAATTGCTAAATTTTTTATGAGATTTATGATGTTTTTTTTCATATTGGGGTTTGGATTTGACTTAGTACGTTGACCAAATAGGATGTTTACTAGAGGCTTGGGGGTTTTTGTTCTATGATGATGTTTTGTATATGATCTTTCATACCCAACCATGTGATGTGTCACGTGTTTCTATGATGAGTTATTCATGGAACCCAATCTTTTCAAATAATAGTTTAGAAATTGACACAAGATAGATGTTTCAAAATACCATAACTCTTCATTAAAACTTTCACAACTCTACTCTGTCTCCACAATGAAAACAAACACCTACTTATTATAGTTCCAAAAATTACCATATTTGGTAGATTTTTGGGAAAGTGGATTTTTTCATTTTTGGTCATTTTTAAAACTCATCCTACAAATCCCCTTTTTCCCCAAGAAAAGCCCCCAACTAAGGAAAGACAAATTGCCAGCTAATCAATGAAATCAAAAATACGATTTCAGATTTATTTTACAAAAACAACTTACTAAAAAAATTGGAAAAAACATAAAAAGCCAAATTTGGAGGTCAAGATGACATTTTAGGCTCCCGAAAAAATGTAAAAATGGCCACCTATCTAGCTGAGCTCCATTGGCAATCCAAATAACTTCTTCTAATGCAACTACCTGTAAAATTCAGCCAAAACCCATAGTTATGACCTCCAAAAGTAAATCTCGACCAAAACCCACATCTAAGTCAATAACCTTGACCCTCAAATGCCCCTGCATTAGTTATGATCAGTGCTTGTTTGTGCTTTCCAGTTACTTGTATAGAATTGAGGTGATAATTGTGACTTTCTTGTTGTAACCTTTGAGCTTTCAATCAGTTATCTTCTAGTGCTTTACAATTGCTTGTATAGGACTGAGATAATTATTATGATTTGTCTCATGGTGCTTTCCACTTGCTTGCATAGGACTAAGGTGAATGTTGTGATTGGTCTTTAGGTGCTTTCCAGTCACTTGTAAAGGACTAAGGTGAATATTGTGTTTTATCTATAGGTTGTTTCCAATCACTTATAAAGGATTGAGGTGAAAATTGTGATTCTAGGATTTATACTTTTTATGAACCTAGGGTAGGTAATTTGTGTGTACATTGGGAAGTGGCTTGCAATGGAGGTCGGAGCCCTAAGTGGTCGCATGGGTAACACATTGTAAGTTGCTCTAATAAGTGATAACATTTCATTAAATGGAAATAAAATGAATTAATAAGAGTTAGCGTTTTTCCTCGCCCATGCCTCAAGTGCTAGTACAGGCTAGGATGGGAGTAGAGAGGATGCTTAGTTACAACCTTGCCTTGTTAGTATGCCTTTTCTATACGAAAGGATACTAATATCACATAGAGACACTAGGGGGCCAGAGTCTAAAGAGGCTGCCAGGGTAACCTTAGAGTTGGCTCATGGGATGAAACTTGCCCACTTGCATAGTAGATTTCATACGTGTTTTTGTTGCCTTTGGGATTAGATGATACTTGTGTCTTGATACCCTTTTCTATCAGGATTTCCTTGACCTAGATGTTGGTTATTGACTTGTGGATTGATTTTCGTATGGTACTTAAGTTTATCTCCTCAACATGGTGGGAGTGGGATATTTAGGTTCCATAAGGTTGTGTAGTAGTGCCTTTTATTTATACCATTGAGATCCAACAACTAGATGTCATTGATGGATGTTCGTGTGTAGATGATCCTTTCTTTTTGATCTTGTATTTCTTATGGTGGTTATATTCTGTTGTATTGTACTTGATTTATCAGAGATCTTATTGATGATTTATGTTCTCTGAGATTTTCATACCCTGTGACTTGTATAACGGATGATCATGCATTCTAGTTATGCCAAGTGGCATCTTATGTAATTGTATTATTATTTAAATGGATTAGTACTTGTGATTATTCCTTGATGTGGTTTTGTTATGTGTCGGATTTAGTATTAATTAACCCTAAATGTGATTCAATGTCATGGAAACCTTAAGAGATGGAATGTGTTTTGGATGGTTGTATGTATGTGAGTTATTGTTTCTACTATATTATATATTGATGTTATTATCTTTAAAAAAAAGTGTTTGGAAAACTTAGTGAAACTTTAGGTTAATTTCTTTTGGGTTCACTAGTAGGGCGTTACATGTTTGATTGAAATGGTTAGTCCAATTTTTTGCAAAGTTGAAACAAACAGTGTAGGTTAAATTGCATAGTTTACTTGAATTAGACTACAAAAATCATGGAAAATTATCAATGTCCAATTATGAGGATAAGAAATAAATTGGTTTAATTTAAAAATTGGCATATCAAAAAATCACGTCAAGACATGGGACATGGTTTTGTCCTTGGTTGACCAAAAGATTGAGAGAAAGACTAATCTAATTGATAACTAGGCACACATAATAAACATGTGATTGGGTGTAAGGTTAAATTTCAATCATTGGATTACTTCGAATTTAGTTGCCAACAGAAAAATCATACTAGAGAGGTTATCTGGTGTCTCTTTTTTGCACATTGTAATTGCTAGAACTTTGCCTTTTGTTTTTTAATTTTAATAGTTCAAACAAATTGTCTTCGAGTTTTAAATTGTAAATAAATAATATCTATGCTTAGTGCCTTTCTAAATTTAGAATTTCTCATCTTCTAATAATTTTTGTAGGGATTTGTTGCCATGCAAATTCATTAGCATGAAAATTGTGGGTATGGTTCATGGCATCTTGCAGGATACTTTACTTTCCTTCACACATCTTGTACAAGTTGCATTTAAACTATTACATGGAGAGTAACATGTAATAAAAGTTAACAACTACATGATAAAGATGAGATGCAGTTCAAGTTCTTTTATTTTTTTAGTAGGATCCATATCTCAAGGAGGTAATACTAAGAGGGAATGGCCTCCAAAGCTTCTCAAGTTTCTATTTTTGTTTATGTTGTTGGCTTCCAATAACATTATTAGTGTGGTCATGTGCTCCCACTTGGGTAGTTATTTGGATACCGGGAGTTCTTTTGTACCCCAATTTTATCTTTGGGAATTCTAGTCCTTCTTGCAGTAATTGCAATCCTAAGTATAAAGAAGATGAAGAAGCATCCATGATGCAAAATCCTAGTTAAAGCCCCCCAGTTATCTGATGCAAAACTGACTTAATGAGCTACTTTGAAGGGCTTCAATGGTTCTAGTGAGGATCTTAGTAACATTTTAAATCTTTAGCCAAAAGTCACCATAGATTATGTTTGATGCAAAGGACTCCCCTTAAAACCATAAACTCATAACAAAAACAAAGAAACAACAACAAATTCGAGAACAAAATATGAACTTCTTATTATTGCCGCACATGTGGAATTGTAAAATTTTCAATTACAATATGTTAACCCAAATGGGCGCCTTCATTACATTAATTTGCAAGATAGTGCTGCAAACTATCACCCAGAGTTGTCCTAGACAATCTTTGGGCCTTTCTTAAATAGGCAGTTTTATGCCACCCAGGAAGGTTCTAGATGCTTAAACTTAATACTTAGGGCCGATAAACCCTAACAATACACATAGAGTTGGCCAAATACATCTTTGACAAATTATTTTAGAAATTTTGGTAGCCCAAATTTCGAAGGCCATAACTCATGAAATGTTGCTTCAATTGGCTATTATAACCACTTTTTGGAAATGCCAGCTTGTGATCTACAAGATCAAAATTGCACTAGCGCCCTTCTGTCAAGTTTTCAGACCTCATCCGGGCACTCTAAGGTCTCCAATGGTGAGCCTAAAGATTTTTTCTGCAAATTTTTCCACCAAGAATATACAATAACTTCTCTGATACTATTTCTTGAGCAATGAGCTTTTTATGGTAGGCTTACAAATCTAAAATGAACCTTCCTATAGAAATTGAGAACATTCTAAGCTCATATGAAAAACTTACTAAAAATAGTAAGTTCCCATTAATAGTAACCACCCTATCTACTAATCCTTATTAAAATAGAAAAGGTTGACAGTAAAATATTTTTGGGTGATGCAAGATTGCCCTTACATCCAAGATGCTCCTGCATTAGACACCCGAGGTAATTTGAGAAGTGACCCCATCACATCTTATGTGTTTAGAGGAAAACCAAGATGGTTGACCTCCTCCTTTGCTAGCCATGATGAATCCTCAACTAGTCTCCCTTTCCATTTGACCAGATATTCCTCATAAGTTCTATTTCTGGAACTTTTTCCAATACGACTGTCTAGTATCTCCTCAATCTCCTTGGTAGTTGAACTAGCTGCTAGAATGCTCCACTGTAGTTCTGCAACTTCATCTCCATCACCTCCTTCATAATACTCTATCAAATCTAAAATATTAAATACTAGTGATATATTCAATTCAACAGGAAACTTCACTTCATACACATTTCTAGAATCATGCCTCTTCACTATCTTGCATGGTCCAAACTTCTTCATCTTTAGCTTATTATATGTTCCTACTGGAAAATGCTCCTTTCTTAAATGAACCATAACTTCATCTCCAATATAAAATTCCTTATATCTCCCTTTCACATATGCCTTAGCCTTATACTATGTATTCATCTTTATGACATGCTTCCTCACCTCCTCATGGATGTTCTTCAAATGTTTAGCAAAATCTTCTGCTTCAGCACTACTTATCTCTCCCTTGTCCAACTTCCTCAATTCAGAAACATTTCTGGGACTACTCCCATATACAATCTAGAATGGTGATTTACTAGTACTCCATTTGATAGAATTATTATATGCAAATTCTGTCTATGGTAAAATCATATCCCATCCTTTTGGTTTATCTCCAACCAAGCATCTCAACAAGTTTCCCAAATTGCAATTCACAACTTTTGTTTGCCCATTAGTCTGTGGATGATGTGATGAACTGAACTTCAAATTTGTCTTTAACTTCTTCCACAATGTATGCTAGAAATACCCAAAAAAATTGGTATCTCTATCTGAAACTATACTCTTTGGAAAACCATGCAATCTCACCACTTCTTTGAAAAATAACTCTGCTACATGAACAACATCACTAGTCTTCTTGCAAGGAATAAAATGTACCATCTTTGAAAACCTATCAACCACCACAGAAATAGAATCATGCCCATGTTGTGTCCTCGGTAATCCAAGAACAAAATCCATGCTAACATCCTCCCACAACTTCTCTAGTATAGGTAATGGTTGATACAACCCTATATTCTGCTTCACTCCTTTTTCCATCTAAGATACTCAGCAACTTTGTACAAACATTGTCACATCTTGCTGTAACTATGGCCAATAATAATTTTCAACAACCAAAGCTATAATTTTATCTCTGCCAAAATGTCCAGCCAATCCTCCACTATGTTTCTCCTTGATGAGGTTCTCTCTCATTAAACTTCTTGGAATGCACAACTAGCTTCCTTTGAACAACATATTATCTTGGATCATAAAATCCAACCACTTTGTCCTGTCAAGTGTAATAGGTTATGTACATGCCTTCCACGCTTCACCAAAATCAGGATCATCTAGATACAATGTACTAAGTTCCTTGAAGCCAACCACCTCTATCTACATTTTTGCTAGCAAAAGTTGTCTTCTACTAAGGGCATCTGCAACTTTGTTAGACTTCCCACTTTAGTGTTTTGAAACAAATGTATAACTCTGCAAAAACTCAACCCACTTTAAATCCCTTTGGTTCAATTTTCCTTGACTATTCAAATATTGCAAAGCTTGATGATCAATATACAAAACAAACTCCTTGGGAGGAAGATAGTGTCTCCACTTCTTCAATGCTTGAACTATGGCATAAAATTCTTGATCATAAACAAAATATTTTCTTTTTACATCATTCAACTTCTCATTGAAATAAGCAATATGTCTTACTTCTTGGCTCAAAAAACTCCTATTATAGCACAACTAGCATCACAGTCTACTTGAAACACCTTGTTAAAATCAGGAAGTGCTAAAACATGTTGCTCAGTAACTTTTTGTTTGAATAGATTGAAACTCTTATCTGCTCCTATAGTCCACTTAAACTCTTTCCTATCTCCTCTTATTATTTTAGTCAAGGGTCCACAAATACTGCTAAAACTTCTTATGAACTTTTTGTAAAATGTAGTGAGTCCATGAAAAGATCTTACCTCTATCGCACTCCTTAGAGTAGGACATTCAAGGATAGCCTTCACTTTCTCTGGGTCCATTTTTAGACCTTCTCCTGAGACTACAAATCCTAGGTACACCAACTCCTTCTTTACAAAACTACACTTCTTCAAGTTTATCAATAACTTTTCTTCCCTCAACTTTTCAAACACCTTGCAAATATGAATCAAATGCTACTCCAATGTCTTACTAAAGATCAATATATCATCTAGGTAAACAATGACAAACTTACCTAGAAACTCCTTCAGTACCTCATACATGAGCCTCATGAAAGTGCCCAATGCATTGGTTAGCCCAAAAGGTATGACTAACCATTCATATAGTCCTTCCCTTGTCTTGAAAGTAGTCTTCCACTCATCACCTTCTCTGATACGAATCTGATGGTACCCAATCTTTAGATCTATCTTTGTGAAATACTGAGCTCCACTCAAATAGTCCATAATAGCATCCATCCTTGGCAAAGGAAATCTATACTTGATGGTGATCTTGTTGATAGCACAAGAATCTGTGCACATTGTCCATTCACCATTCTTCTTTGGTGCTAATACTATTGGTACAACACATGGACTCAAACTCTCTCGAATCAACCCCTTCTGCAAAAACTCATGAACTTTCTTGTTCAACTCTTCACTTTCTTCTGGTGTCATTCTATGCATTGCCTTGTTTGGCAATCTGGCTCCTGGAACCAAATCCATCTGGTGACTAATCTTCCTCATTGGGGGCAATCCATCAGGTACATTATCTAATACAATATCAAAAAACTCTTCCAACATATCTGCAACTTTTGTGGGTACCTCCTCTACTTCTTCTTTATTATCTTTAGGAATTATAACAAAACACATATGCTCATGTTTCATACCTTTAAGAAACTCTTTTCCATCAACAAAACATATTCTGGAAGCACTACATACCTTTTCTTCTTTATCCTTCAACGACTTCAACTTATTTTTCACTCCAGCCTTAGTTAGAGTGTAGGTATTTAGTCGCCCATCATGTACAACATGCCTGTCAAACTGCCATGGCCTACCCAACAACATATGACATATGTCCATAGGTATGATATCACATAGTACCTCATCCTAGTAGCTCCCAATCTTGAACTTCACTAAGCACTACTCATTGACCATAACCTTGTGGTCATCTTACACCCAAACAATACGATATGGATGCAGGTGTTTCTGTCTCTTCAACTTCAACTTGGTGACCATCGTTTCTGACACAAAATTGTTAGTACTTCCACCATCAATGATCACATCACAACACTTATCTTCACATCTACACCTTGTTCGAAACAAACTCCTTCTTTGATCAAGTTCATTTTCACCACTTAGTAGGACTCTTTTGTTAACTAGGACTTCTCCTCTTTTAGCATTTTTAGAATGTGAGGATCTTGCATCTTCATCAACATGTGCAACTCTCCCTGACCTTCTGTTCTTCAATCTATCCTTCCTTGGTGCTAGGTACATTCAAATGCTCTATTCCCTTCTTCCCCATAGTGAAAACATTTTCCATAGAAGCCTCCTCTTCTACACCCTTGTCATCTACCTCTTCCTCTCTAATCTCTATTATTTTGATCATGGAAACGATTGGAATGGTTTCCCCTTTGGTTATAGTTGCTACTTCTAGCCTCATCCTTGTTCTTCTGATCATCATTATGGCCTCCATAAGATTGTTTGCTAGATCTTCCACCATGACCTCTTCCACTATTCTTATTGTCAAAATTTCTCCTTAACTCTTAGGGCAAACTGGTATGCCTCCTCAATACTATTCATCTGAACCAAACTCAACTTGTCCTAAATGTTGGGCCTTAACCCATTAAGATAATGGGTAACTTTATCCTTAACAGCTTTTTCATGGTCGGTTCTAATGAGAACTCGGTAGAACTCCTCAATATACTCTTATCTTCTTCAATAGATCAAGCTCATAATCCATAGGAATGAATTGTTGCTTCACTTTAGCTGTCATTCGATCCCATCTGGTGATTTTTTCCTTTCCCTTTCTATTTCATTCCAACTAAACCTCTTGCCACCAGATCTTTGCATGCCCCTTCAATTTTTCCTTCGCAACCTTGACCCTATCTAGATCCTCAATATCCTCATACTCAAAGTACTCCTCTAGTTCATTGATCCAATTGATCAGCTCTTCTGGGTTAAGATTTCTTGAAAATGTGGGAACCTCAAACTTAGGTATTTTTCTAACCTTGGAGATGGCCCTAAAAAGCCTCTCTTCCTCTGGGTTTAGAACTGGCTCTCTTATGGGAAGATTCATTCCTCTATGCATTTGTTCTTCCAATGCTTGCATTTGTCTTTGGAGGGCTCAAAAACCATCAGGTGTAACACTTGTAGCTCTTTTTCCACGCTCTTCGTGGAGGCATTTTTGTGCTTCTACTGAAACCCTAGTGCAAACTACCTCACAATCGACGATCTGTCTACATAGTCAGCCCAAACCACGGTCCTGGTGTGAACTACCTCACAGTCAGTGATTTGTCCACATGCTCAAGAACTCTAGCTCTGATACCACTTGATGCATTAGACTCCAATTAATACCATAAACTCATAACAGAAACAAAGAAAAAACAACAAATACAAGAACAAAATATGAACTTCTTATTATTGCCACAAATGCAGAATTATAGAATTCTCAATTAAAATATGCTAACCCAAATGGGCATCTTCATTATAGTAATCTGCAAGATAGTGCTGCGAACTATCACCCAGAGCTGTCCTAGACAATCTTCGAGCCTTTCTTAAGTAGGTAATTTTATGCCACCCAGGAAGGTTCTAGATGCTTAAACTTAATACCTAGGGCCGACAAACCCTAACAATACACATAGACTCGGCCAAATACATCTTTGACAAATTATTTTAGAAATTTTGGTAGCCCAACTTTCGAAGGCCATAACTCATGCACCGTTGCTCCGATTGGCTATTATAACCAGTTTTCAGAAATGCCAGCACATGATCTACATGCTTAATAGTGGGCTAGCACCCTTTCATTGAGTTTTTGCACCTCATCCGGGCACTCTAAGGCCTCCAATGGTTAACCTGAAGATTTTTTCTGCAAATTTTTCCACCAAAAATCTACAATAACTTCTCTGATACTAATGCTTGAGAAATGAGATTTTTATGGTAGGCTTACAACTCTAAAATGAACCTTCCTATAGAAAATGAGAACATTATGAGCTCGTATGAAAAACTTACTAAAAATAGCAAGTTCCAATAAATAGTAACCAACCTGTCTATTAATCCTTAGTAAAATAGAAAAGGTTGAAAATAAAATATTTTTGGGTGATGCAAGATTTCCCTTACACCCAGGATGCTTCTGCATCAATGTTTGAAGGTCTACCTAGTTGACAAACATCTAAACTTGTAAAAGCACAATTTGGAACAATAATAAGTGTCATTGCAAACTCCAAAACATGATATGAGTTTAAAGTGTGCAACCATTATATAGTGCAACAAGTAGTTTATAATTTTTATGCCATGTTCTGACTTGTTGCTAATGCACTATTAAAAATTTATATTACTTTACCCTAATTTAACTTTATAAAGATAAAATATTTATTTATTTTATGTATGGCTTCATTTTTAAATAATAGATAATATTAATCTCAATAATCACATATTTAAATTTTGATAAAGAAATTTAGATTTTATAAAATTAGATTTCTGCTTGTTTCAATGGAACAATATCAAAAAATTGTAACTAAATATTTGTAAATTGAAATAAAACTTCATTCTATTATTTATCAAAGTAAATCACATTCTTTTAATATTTTTAAAACTAATTTATTAGATAAAATAAAATAAATTACATCATAACATATAAATAATTTAATTGTATTTTTGAACTTATAAAATGAGATTAGATGAAGTATTGTTTTGTGATTTAATTAAGACCCCATTTTAACAAAGCAACCTACCACTAAAGTAATTTTTTTAGAAACTAGAAACTTGTCATTCCAAACATCATTCATCACCAAAATCTTTGTATTTGAGTTGTCAATTCAAATTGATTTTTTTTTTTTGGCGAAACATTATATTTATATTAATAATAACTGGTTTAAAATAGCTCCTAGAGAAAAGAACAAGAAAAGAAAAACTCTAGTCATTGCTTGATACAAAAAAGGATGAGAAGAAGAAATACTACACCAAGATAGAGTATGTATTAACACTAATGAATCTTGTCCTAGAGATTCCCAAATTGAGAATATAGTGATTACAAAGAGCCCAAAACTCATATGAATACAATTCATTATTCGGTGCCAGAGACAAAACCATGAGCCCGGCCAAAAACTATCATAAAGTTTACCATCATTGATCTACATCCAAAAATCCAATTGAGACCATGATATTAGAAAGCCATCTGATGCAAGTGAAATCCAAGACCTTGTCTTGCATACAATATGTCAAAAGAACAAGTGGCTTCCATAAAAGAAAAAGCATGTGAAATCATAGAGAAGTCATGATTTACTATCAAATAAAATATGAGAGGACTCAACCTTATTCTAAACATATTCTTTTGTCACGATATTAACCAAGTTGGGGAGATCAAGTAGGTTAAGTGGGGAAACTAAAGATTTAATATAAACCCTTTCCGTACCCAAATTGGCCAGACAATCAGCTAAAAGATTGCCTTCTCTATAAGTATGCATGATGTAACATTCAGAGATTGAATCAAGAAGAGACCATTCTTGATGTAATATATATTGTATGGACCAATTATATACATGACGTTTTATACATGCATTAATAATAATGGATGAATCCCCTTCAACATGTAACTTTGATATAGAAAGTGACTTTGCAAGTTCCAAACAAAAAAGCAAGGCCAAGGCCCTAGTTTTTTTATTAGTACACTGAGGTAGAGAAGATGATTTTTCTGCAATTACATGACCTTTAAAATCTCTAATGACTATGCGATAGCCAAATTTACCAAGATTTCCTCTAGAGGCCCCATCAAAATTGAGTTTGAAATAACCCTCAATTGCTAGAATCCACTTGGTTTGTGCTTGGATTTAAGAGGAATCTTGGATGCACACAGTGGAGCAGGAAGATGAGGAAAAACTAAACTCTTCCATTGATGAATAACATAGCCATCCCAAGGAGAAAAAACATGTTTACCCTTATATTTACTTACTGAAGCATTAACAAGCTCAACAATTGATCTCTCTAATCCTTCCAAAAATTGAGGGATTCGAGATGACATCTGTCTAAAAAATCTCTTGTTTCTTTCCCACCAAATTGCCCATACTACAGATGCAAGGATGCACTTCCAAAGACATCAAAACATTGATTTAGAGTATTGGCCATGCTTGGAATAAATCCCATAGAGAATTAGGTAAAGGCATATGACAATTAAGCTTGTTAAGGACAAAATGCCAACAATCTTGGGCAAAAGGTTAGTTTAAGAGGAGGTGATATGTTGTTTCTATAAGTTGCAGATAGAGCACACTGTTAAAGGGATCATAAATGTTGAATCTATGAAGATGATCACTAGTTAACATTTGGTTCTTTAGTGCAAGCCATGCAAAGCATCCTTCTTTTGGTAGAACTGAGCTATTCCAATAGAATTCAAAAGCATGATATGTTTCTAATTAAACTAGTTGTGTTGGAAAGCCAAGTATCTTAGTTTAATAGAGTATTTACCATCTTTAGCTGGAACCCAAAAGAGGCAATTTGTTTTATTAGACATAAAAACATTCCTTTTAGCTAGTACTTATTTAAAAGAAGCAGCCTGATTATGGGATATAGGAAGAATTGAGGGGTCTTGCCAAATGACTAGCCCTTTGACTCTATGAATAGCTAAGACATAAGTAGAAAAAGATGTCCCCCAAGCTTGAATCACTATATTTGAAAAATCCTTTAGAGAATCAATAGTGGCAAGGGGGGTGGGGAGTGGGGACCCATTCCATGAATCAAACCAAAAATTGACACTATCCCCATTGTTCACTTGCCATGATATGAATGAAGTAATAACTTCTCGAGAAGCCATCATGAAATTCGAAATGGAAGACCCCTTTCATGGGTCTAGCACAGTAAGAACTCTAGAAGGTTCCAAGTTATCTAAATATTTCACCATTTGGCAGACGATTTTTCATACATTTTCCAAACAAGTTTAGCACCAAAAGCCCTATTCCTATTGGTAATGTCGGGAAGTTTGACACCTCCTGTTCTATAAGAGCTTGACATGGCATGAATAGAAATTAGCAATATTTTCTTCTGACCATTCATATTATCTGACCAAAGAAATGTGCATATTAAAGTTTCAATTTGAGAGATGATACCTTTGGGGGCTTGTAGAATGGAGAAGTAATAATTAGAAATGGTAGAAAGAACAATTTTGATAAGCAAAATTCTACCAGAGAGGGATAACCAACGAACCTTTCAAGCACTAATTTTACTATTGATATAATTAATCACAAATTTCCAATAAGAGGGTTCATTTAATCCCATAAAAAAGGGAACACCAAGATAATTAGAAGGTAAATGATCATGGGGGAAACCAAGAAGATGGATTATTCTTTGAGAAACCAATTGGAATGTATTAAAAACATAAATTTTAGATTTAGTTACATTGATACATTGAACTAAAACTTGTGTATTTAGGTCAATGGCTTTCTTCATACTTTGTGCTTCTTGATATGTAGATGATCCAAAAAGTAAATTATCATCACCAAAAAGAGAATGGGTTATGGACAAAGATGTACCTACAATATTGATACATTTCCACAACCCTTTTTTATTAAAAGAGTTAATAAGTATGTTGAAGGCCTCTGCCATAATGATAAACAAGAATAGAGAAAGAGGGTCACCTTGATGAACTCCTTGGGAAGAGGTAAAGAAACCTACTAGTGCACCATTAATGAGCATAGAAAAATGTGCACCTAAAATGCAAGCTTTAATCCATTTGCACTACCTAGAAGAAAAACCAAACTGATGAAGGACTAGAAGAAGAAAAGACCAATTTAGTTTATTGTAAGCCTTCATCATATCTAATTTGGCAACAAAGGCTGAAATATTATGTTCTTTGATGGAATGAAGGGTCTCATGGGCTATTATAGCTCCCTTAGTTGTTTCTCAACCAGGAACAAAACCCCCTTGTTCTGTCAATATAATTTTTGGAATAATGGGATTAAGTCAGAAATAAATAACCTTTGTGATAATCCTATAGATGGTGTTACATAAAGAAATAGGATGGAAATCAGAAAAAGAATAGGGATCATTAACCTTTGGGATGAGAGCAATATTGGTGGTATTAAAGTTCTTCAAAATGGAAACATTATTCCTAGAGTCTTTAAGAACCTCAAGCAATTCAAAACAAATGACATCCCAAATTTTTTGAAAAAATAATGCAATGAACCCATCAGGGCCTAGTGCCTTATCAACAGGTATAGAAAAGACTACAACTTGAATCTCAGAAAGAGTAAATGGGGCCATAAGGATCAGATTGTCTTGTTGTGTAATCAAATAAGGAATGGAATCCAAGATCTCATCCACAATGTCAGAAGAGTTGGGATCCTATGGTGGAAGGGAAAGCAAATTAGAGAAGAACCTTACACTCTCAATTTGAATGCCCTTAGTGTCAAAAATCAAATTTCCTAGATGGTCATGAATTGTAAAGATTGTGTTACTAACCTTCTTTTGTTTGGTAAATGCATGAAAAAAGTTAGTATTATAGTCCCCTTTTTGAAGCCACAAATCTCTACACTTTTGTCCCCAATACTCTTCTTCTCACTTACATAATTCAGACCACTCCTCTTGCAAATTCTTTTGTCTTGAATTCATACAAGCATTTAAACCATGGAGTAAAATATGTTCATTAATCTCAACTACTTTTTCTTCTACCACCTTTTTCTCCTCAAAAATATTTTTAAAAACATGTTTATTCCAAATCTTGATAAGCCCTTTGACATACTGCATTTTATTGTGAAACTAAAACATTTTGGTTCCTAGCTCTAGTGGAGCATCCTTCCACCATTTTTTTAAGAGGCCATGAAAGTGGGCATGATGATACCATACACTTTCAAACTTAAAAGATGGTCTAGAAAAACTAGTAAGAGGAGAATCTGATGAAAGAATGGACAATTGAATAGGGAAATAGTCAGATTCTGAATATGGTAGTATATTCGATTGGATAGTATAACTCGCCAATTTCCAATATTGTGAGCACAAAAATCTATCCAATCTAACTGCAATCCAGTGGAACCCAACTCTTCTATTAGTCCAAGCAAAAGATTTAGCTTGTGGGGGAATATCAAATAAAGCATTATTGTTAACAACGTCATTAAAGTCCTGGGTAGCTCTAGGAGGGGAAATAATACCTCCATACTTATCCCTAAGATGAAGAATGGCATTAAAGTCACTAACAATAATAAAGTTGGCACCTACTAATTGTTGGATAAAACCTGTAAGAGTAAGCCATAAAATTTGTTTATTTGACGTAGGGGTAGGGCCATAAACATTAATCAAATCGAATGAAAGTTCATAGTGTTGAATGGATAACATTTTCCAATTAGTTCCTTAATGAAGATGTTGAGACTTGATAGTCTTAGGATTCCATAATACAGCCAAGCCCCCAGAAGCACCTAAGCTAGGAACATGTGAGGAATTCCATGTTGACCAACATACAATAGATTTTTGAAAGTTATTTGTTTATAGCTTTGTCTCCTAAAGCAAGACTAGATCACGTTGGATAAAATCAAGACATTTCTTGATCCTATTACGTTTGTCAGGGGCATTAATGCCCCTAACATTCCATGAGAGGATCTTCATAACTGACAAGGAGCACTCTTAGCACTCCTTGTTGATCATTTAGAGGTAGGAAAATTACTGCCCAAAGTTGATTGGATCCATGCATCAACTTATTTTTTAGCTTTAGAGTGTACATTATCCTCAGGTAGGTCATGGAGCATGTTATCTTCATCAAAGAATTTGGGAGGAATTTGTACACTACACTCTATTGCTAAAATTTGGGCATATTCAGAAGATAATGAATGTCCTTGGGAAACTGATGCAACTTCTAATCTAGACAAGAAAGAAAGAGATTGATCATTAAAAATGAGCTCATTGACAACAACATCCATTTGAGAGGGAAAATAACATCTTCATCATTGGTAGTCAGATATGTAATTACAAGTTTAGAAGATGTAAAAAGAGATTGATCTAGAGTTATATACTTATCTCGATGAGTATTCCATTTACAAAAAAGATGGATCAAAAACAACATAAAGTTTTTACCAAAATTAGAGGAAAAAGACCCTAAATTGGGAAAAGCCATAAGAGAAAAAGAATTCCCCAAAAATGAACATTGAGAGTTATTTAGACCAAAAAAATCTCCATGGGATTGATCTTTTTGTATATAACAATGATCTTTGGTGAATGGTAAAAAACTAGATTTAAAAATGAGAAATGATATGGGTCACTTGATAATTTAGCTTGAGATACACAAGCATCATTAGGGGTAAAAGGAAAGGACTACGTCCTAAAAGTGCACTTCAATGGGTTAGAGTTATGGTTACTACAAACTATCAGATTAGAGCAACTCAAATCTCGACATTGATTAGTAAAATGACCCAACCAACCTGCTATCTTAACCACAATCTATGCATCCTAAATAATAATTGTTTGGTTCCAATGTCCATATTTAGATGACACAATTAAGGAAGAAGGTAATGTTTTATTTAGATTTAGCAAGGCACGAAACCTTATAGAAAGAGATGGTTCATCAAAAGGCACTAGATCATGTGGGATGAGTATCCCAATTTTATTTGCTATTAATTCAATAATTTTTAGATCTCTATATTCCATTGGTAAAGCAGGAAGCTCAATCCAAAATGGTATAAAATCACAGTCTGTATGACTAGGTTTAAAGTTTGGAGACCAAGCTATATATTCCCAACCCTTTACAAAACTAACTCTTAATTCAAAGAACATTATCCCAGGTAAGCTTAGAATCAAATATAACAATAAAAAAAGACTCATGATCAATGTAGAATAAATCAGTAACACCATATCAATAATGCTTCACCCAAGAAAAAAGATCTACAGTCGAGAGGAAGGACCAAATCTTATCGATGATTGTTGTGTTGAGCATGTAAGAGATCTATGGTTCGAGAAGTCCATCTTCAATCACAAGAAGTTGGGCATCACCATCTATGAGTGTGGCATTTGAACTATCTAGATTATTAGTGGGACCAAATGATTTTATTGAAGATGTAGACCCCAAGTTTTCCTTCCAAATTTTGGCAGGTTGATTTCCCATAGATTTTTTACCTCCAAGTAAAATATTATTGGGATAAGACAAAATTTTTGGATTGGTAATGGAGATTTTATTTGGCCATAACATATAAGAAGGGAGTTGGTAGTTGAAACATCCTATCTTCTCACCAGTTTTAGAAAAAAATAGGTGTGGGTCGCTAAAGTGGCCCATGACATGTCAAAAATCAACTGGATATGGGGTTTGGTAGCCTTGAGAACATGTTTTTTCTTCTTTGCACCATGTTCACTACGGCCAGAGCCATATGATATGTTGAAATCCCTTACATCTTTTTTTCTGCCATGATGAAGAAGAAGAGGAAGATGAGCTTGGTTCAAAAACCTCCCATGCACATCAAGAGCTCTAGTCCTTCCACCTCACTCATGCTCAATATAAAACTCAATCAATTCCCCTTTTTTTAGAGATCTAAATCCATTATAGCGAATCAATGTCTTGTGAATGAAAATATCTTTGTTGCCATCATCAGGGGTAATGAATCCATAACCCTTTTGTGAATTGAACCACTTGACCTTTCTGGTCCTTTTCCCACTCTATGCCATATTTGTGTTTCAATAATCAAATTACAAACCTTAGTAAATGCATACAAAATTGCAGATCTGGATTTGTTGAAGGTCATAGGTCCTGATTTCCTCTCATATAAATATAGTAGCAAATTAATGATTAATGGAAGTCACAATTTGGTATCCTGGGTTGCAAATCTAATTCTAACTTTCCTTGATCCAACTTGACTTTTTGATGTAACTTTTTAGAATTTGATATCTAGTGCAAGAAATGGTTTGATCTTATAGTAATTTTATCTAACTAAAATCAATGTTAATTTTGCACCTCTGATTCCACTTCCCAATCTTGAGCTGTGAAAAACTATTGAATCCTTTTTAAAATTTTCTTTTGAATCATGTGTTGTTGTAAATGGAGGTCATGGTGAATTGGAAGCAAATTGGAGGTACTCTATTGAAAATCGTTGTTGCTAGTAGAGTTTTTTGCCGTCGCTAGAGTTCGCTACTCCAAATCCATTCACTTTCCTTTGCCACTACTAGAGTTCGCTGCTTCATTCCATGATAGTTAGGGCAAACAAAAATTTTCTCCCCAAGAATGTTAGTCTCCTCTAGAGCTTACCTTTATTCTTCCAAATGAAATGGATTTTATATTCCTTGAATTTTGAATATAGTCTTCTTACATCTGCTAAAACTCAGGAAATGGAGGTGCGAAATCTTTATTCTCCCAACACACTTTTAAGGCAATACTATTCTTCACATTACTAGAAAGGAAGGGCATTTGGAGCTACTTCAATGGATTCTTCAAAATGTGAAAAGTTGTTGTATGTCTGGATTATGCAATGTCGATCACAATATGCTGTTGTATGAAACAATTTACTTTTGTCCGCTTTTCAATTTTAATTCTTAAATTATTTAATTATTTTTATTTTTATTTTTGATCGATAAATGACTGAAGACTAGATTCATTATTTTTATTTGTTGTAATTATTTATTTTATGTGTTAAGTGAATTCGAACCCAAGACCTCTGACATGAGAGGCTCACAAGTTACTATTGTGTTGTAGGCTCTTGCCTTAATTGAAAAAATATTTTGCTAATATGCTTAAGGTTTTAAATTGTTGAAGAAATGATTGAGATACAAACCTATTATAATATGTATTGTCGATATATATTCTTTTTTTTTTTTTTTTTAATAGTTCCAACAAAACTTACATTTTGAATTGTTTATAAATGATATATATGCCTATTGATTTGTCATCTTGTGAAAAATGTAGGTCTTTGTTAGCTCAAGGATTTGATATTAATTTCCCATGTTTAAATTTTTTTGTAAGTCTTTGTTGGCACGTGGATTTGATTTTAATTTCCCATGTTTAATTTTTTTGTAAGCCCTTGTTGGCACATAGATTTGCTGGCACACAATTGCATGTGTGATGTGGCATCTTGCAGGAAGCTTCACTTATCTTCTCACAATTTTTACGAGGAGGGAAACATCTGACAAAAGTTGGTTTTACTACTTTTGTTGTAACCAAAATTTATGTCCTAGGAGATTGAAGCCATGATTACAATGTTGAGATTGAGAATTTGAGGGAGACTCACCTACAATGGACTAAACTGTAGTTTGAAGATTGAAGTTACAACTACAATGATGAGATTGAGTAATCATGGAGGATTGTCATCAAGGAGAGACTTTAGTTTTTTCATTTTTAGTGTTGGTCATGTTTGTAGTGGTAGGCTATATCTAGCAGAGTGCGGTGGTAGTGTGTATCTACAGGAAAGGGCTATTGAGGGCAGTGAGTGCCCAAGTCCACTATAGAGTTGGGATTTGATTTAATATGGGAATCTAGGGTAGATGTCCTATGAGTAAATGGTCAACCAATAAAATATGTGAGAAGAGGATCATTTAGCATGGGAGGATTGTGCTTTGTTAACTTGGTAAGAATTCATTGACCATGTGGGATTGGAAGGGGAGCATTATGTGAAACATCCATATCCTTTTATGTAAGTCATGAATTGAATGTAATGGGCATGATAATTTTGGGGGTGTTCATCTCTATCTTTGAGGGCAATAGGGTAGAAACCTGTGATTCAAATTGTGGAGATGCATAAGAGCTTGCTGAATCTCGCATTCTTTTGAAATTTGTAGTGGTAGTTTGCGATTGTTCACCAACATGATTTTGATGACAATGATCTTGGAGCCATTCAATGACAAATGGATAATTCAACAACTACTCATCCTAAAAGAAAATTGAGTATTAAAAATAGAGATGTTATTCACCTAAAAATATATTAAAATAAAATAGAGAAAGAAGAAACTTGCAGTTTGATTTTATTGAATAGTAGAAGCCTATTTATAGAACTGATTGAGCAATCAACATTCCTAAAATACTGCAGAAGAGATTGATAGAAAACTACTACGAGTTTGAAAACATACTAAGAGGATTTGAAAACACAACAAGAGTACTATACAAGTGTACAACTCTAGATAGATAACTAGGTCTAAGAGAAAGATCTACAGTTAGTCATTTGTTCAAACATGAACTCTATGATACAACTACAATTAAACTAGACTCTTGTTACCGACAACTCAGACTTGAGTTGCCACATGTGTAGTAGAGATCATCCCTTTTTCTTTAACAATCCATCTAAAGGAATAATCTTATTTTGTTTGATTCCTAACATATCCTTAACTAAATTTACCATTTTTTTGCCTCTTTCTCATTTTGCATGTACATGAATGTAACTAGTAAATCATTGATATCTTTGTCTGTCCAACTCATTATGACATGCAATCTTAGATATAAGATCCTCATGCTCTATAATAATTTCCCTCAAGTGTGCATGTTTCAACCCACTCAATGTGAACCTTTCTAATAAAAAGGTGTCTCTGATGTCAATTAATCTTCATGACACTTAGACAATTTTCTAAGTTATCTTCTTGAAAACATAACTCCAGAATCTTCTCGCTAAATATATCATATATGTTTTTATAAATGACAACCTCAGAGTATTCCCTTAGCCAAATTTCCAACAATCTCCCCCTTTGGCATTGATGGCAACATATGGGAAAATTGGCTTAGTCCCAAATTTACAAATTTACAAAATGTGAAGTTCTTCACATGACCAGACAAAATTTTTAAAATGTGGATCATTTCCATTTATATACCATATTTTACATTATGCATACTCCCCCTTATATTATACTTTATATCTCCTTTTACAATGTTTATTACTACCCATTACATTATACTTTATACAATTGCCCATGCTACTACTCCCCCTTTGACATCAATGACAAAGGTGAGTGTCAAAAAATATTTACAAATCAATTTTTTTGGAATCCTACTTTTGTACTTCAAGCTGACTAATTTAATAGGCATGAGATACAATTAGAAAAGTTTATCTTCAAATTTGCAAATTCTTTATCCCATGTATCTTGGACTATCTCTGACCCACTGATTAAATCCCATAGTCCGCATGATTCTAACTCTTTTGCATTCAAATCTAAATAAACAAACTTCTCATATGATACCTTAGCTTTAAGGCATTCATCCAACTGCTTCTGAATATGGCTTATTTTTTAGAGTGAGGTGTTCCCTCAATAATGAAAATCTCTTTATTATTCTTTTGCTTCTAAACTCTATCAGACTGATACCATCACTCACTTTCCCAATTATGCTCTCCAATTCTTCAATCTGCACATTGGGTAGATGGAGCTCATTCACAATGTTATGCAATTCTTCTTGTTTCCCCTTTAGTTCTTCTATGATACCTCTAATTTAATTGTATGACAGAGCACATTGTCCATAGAATGTTTTCCCCTTTGTCAAACATATTCTTAACTCTTTGATGCAAGACTCAAGAGTTACTAAGTCTCCTCTAATGTTGCTGCATATAGTGTCAAATAATTGTGCATCGTGACTGACTTGAGCTTTTGCATATGCAACCTCTAAGAGAGCAGAAAAAATATTAACACATGCATTTATTATCTCTCAAGCTCTCTTGATTTGATTCACTTATCTTGACTAGAATGGTGTCTTGCAACTTATTTGTCACTTTCTCAAGAATTCGTTGAGTCCTTTTGGTGCCTTTAGTCTTCTCAATGATTTTTCTAGTGGAAAATAATGAAATTTGATTAAACATCTCAATCTCAAAATCTCGTATAGCTTCCAAGGATGTACTGCTCATCATGCTTGCTAAATATGATTCTAATGAGGATTTTGATGAGCTTGGAGTTTCTTTGCTTTGCTCCTCGGTAGGTGTGACAAATTCTAATTGCAAACTCTGACAATAAACTCTAATCTATTCTCTTTTCTCTATCTTTGTTTCCTCTTTCTCTTTCTCTTTTTCTTTTTCTTTTTCTTTTTCTATGCCTTCTTGTGGAGTGCCAATTAATTGGCTCACCTCTAAACTATGCATATTCTATTGAGATTCTACAACCTCTTCAATTCTTGTAGATTCTTATTTTCTCTCCTTTGTTTCTTCCTCTACTCCTCCTTCCATCTCTTTTCCTTTATCCTTCTCTTCATCAGTGCTAGAATAATCAAATTGGTGCTCAGTAACCTAATTGTCAATATTAGTGTAATGATCTTTGCATGGATCTTTTATCTCATTAATAGTAATATGTGTGTTATAAATGTTCATGGAATCATCATCAACAATGATTTGTGGTGGCTCAATAACTGTCCCTTCAAAATTTTCTTGTGTTCTTATCGAGGATTACTTTAGTGACGAATATTTGCCAATCGGTAAATCTCACTCACTAGCGACCCCAAATTTGGCTAAAAAATTGCACATTTGAGGAGGTCATATTGCCCAAATTTAGTGAAATTTGGGTCCCATGATTCAACTTGTAATGCCCCGCTCGAAGATCCATGGAAAAAGGATAAATAAAAGCCAATATTTTTTTTTTATAGAAAAAGCATGAAATCAAACACATCAACATGCAATCATTTGACAGATCATCATAGAAGACTCAACTAAACAATCCAAACATTCAAAGATCTCCGACCATCACTACTTATTGATGTGTTCAATTGAATATGAAAGTTAGACACTTACGAAACCTAGACTCTCCAATCTATCAAATTCTAGGAAGGTGTGCAATCCTAAAGGGTACTCAAAACACCTAAACATATTTCCCAAAAATTAGTGGAGATACTCCTCTTTTTCGCACAAGGAAACACAAAACTCTAGGCTTGCATGAGAGAAGTACCTCTTCGCATGAGGAAGCACCTCACTGCACACAAGTAACTACTTTCTTGCATGAGGAAATGCATTTCTTAGATGAGGAAACACCAAAATTGCCAACATCTTCTCCAGAATACTAGACAAGGGCTCAAGCAAGTGAATACCTTGCCTCACATGAGAGAGTACAATCTCGCGCGAGCATTCACCATGCACCACAAGAGAGAATGCATTCTCGTGTGAGGAATCCACTCTCTTACATGAGGTTTTACAACAATAAAAAAGAAAAGCATAGCAAGAAGAGTAAAGTAGAATAATTTCTCCACATTGGGGAGTAGATCCACAAATATCAAGTCTCAAACATTCAAATGAATGCAAAATAGCTAAGCATGCTAGAAAGGATGAATCAACCATCTAACCATCTAATCCATAGCATCTAGTAAAAATGCAGAATAGTAACATTACAATGATCATACATGAGCATAAATCAACTATCTTTATAACTAAAATAACATAAATCATAGGGAAACATACTCTGGAAGATACAGAGAACCATGTGAGCATCTAGCTCCATAACTGAACATGGAGAAAGGTAAACTTTGTATGTTGGTCCCTAGTAGTGGTAAAGGTAGCTATGCCTCCCAACCCGTAGGACCACTCCCATCGTGTTGATGGAGATAGTGATCCGACCACAAATACACACAAGACAATCATCCATGGCTAACACTCATGCCAGATAGTGCAAAGGATTGAAACCAAGATCACAAGATAATGCAATACAATAGGTCCTGGTTAGACACTTTATGGGTCTACTATGTAGGGACTCTAGTTGAGAGTAGATTGCTTGGTACTCTCAAGCTCAACATTGTTATAGACCATTTCCCTTGGTAGTCCCTTGGGAGGCCAACATGTTGTGTCCCTGGATGAGTCATATGGACAATGCATTTTCTTATCTTAATTAATTACCCATAGATTTATTTAATTATCACTTAATTAGAAACTTCTTCATGTATACCTCACTAGGAATATGACTCGGGGTTATGAGAGAAGCCCCTCCATTGACCTTACCATATATACCCATGGTCATCACACGATGAGTTCTGTAGGCAATGCAATTTTCGAGTGCCCGTAGGCAATGCAATTTCCCAACCCAAACCTAATGAACATAACTCAACCAAAAAGCAACCGAGAACTCGAGTCTCGCAAGAACCTGAAAAGTGCACGCTCATGTGCCCATGTATGGGCACACCAATTGCATGATGATAATAAATAACAAGGGCTGAATGAGAAACAAATCACTCTACTGACCTATATCCAAGAGTACATATTTGGCATGAATCCCAATGCAATAAAAATACATCAAGGGTCAGAAATATATCCCTATAGATAATCTAGATCCACAACCAACTACACTGCTAAGAAAACCTGGGTCACAAAACAACACACAAATCAAAGCAAAAACCAAAAATGTCAAAAACCTCAAAATTAAAACCCATTATGTCTTTGGGTACAAAAGCCACGAATATCAAATAAAATCTAGGTTCAAAGTCTATACAAAAAAATGGCAAGCATAACAACATGAAACCCCAAACCTTCAAGTCAAAAAGCACTCAAATGCTCGTATCTACCCAATTGGGTAGAGCTAGCATATAGGAATAGAGGGGTACACTAGTTCTCTACCTCCTAGAAAACCGCTATCCAAAATAGTCTCTAAAATAGAGCTTAAACATAAAAATGGGAGAGCCGTACCTGGCAACCAAAAGGGGAAAATCAGGAACACACACGATAAAATAATTGCTTTGCAAGGGTCACCCAAAATCTCAGCAAACCAATGTCTCCTCGAGCCAAATCCAACAAGACCAACCTCATGACGATACCACACTCATAACTCCCACAATGAATCAAACAGTAATTCCTCCTGAAGAGGATTTGGATTTTTCTCTCAAACTTTCTAATTCAAAAGTGAGAAGTGAGGGAATATTCCCCTTTTGGGATATATATTCACTTTTAGAAGTGGAATATCATATTAGGAAAATAACAGGCTCACTAAAATAACCCTTTTCAACCCAGACAAAATTGGGCAATTCCAATTAAATGGAATTCAACTAAGACAAAGCGGTTGGGAATTAAAATAATTAAATCTAATATAAAATTCCCTTAAACTATTAAATCGGGATATTTCAATATAACTTTTGTGACAATTGTGAACCTCTAAATGCATTGACGCACTAACTATGCTAATCACATAATGCAAATGAGTCCAGATTTATTAAATCACCATAGGGTTTAATTAATCAATTAAATAGGATACATCGACCATACATGGATGACATTGGCTAGGTAAGAACAACTGAATCACTAACTCTATGTTCCACTGCCAAGGATATAAATCTTGTACACTGAACAACATGATCAAGTGTACTTGCATAATATAATATAGCCAAAGCAATAAATGCATTAAATCCCATTAAATAACCATTTATTTAATCACATTAAAATCATCTATTTAAATCACTCAGTACATCATAAAACATCTTAAAATAAGAATTAAGTAAATAGTCATAGCAACAAATCAAAGTATCCAAAATCCAATAAGTCCATCATATAATCATAAACTAAGTATATGTCCAAATATAAAATAACTAGGTATCATCATTAAGCATAATATCAAATCAATAAGTATCATCATGTAGATATGATCAAACTAAACAACATAACATCTAAGATCTATGATCTTGGTAAATCAAAATAAAGTATCTGACCATCAAGTCATCTTGAATGTCCTTGAACATGATTATCAAATTATCTCTCGAAACCAAAATATAACAAGGTACATAATGCAAACATGGGAGGCATTACACAACCAATCACTAATACTGATACAATTTTTCCAAAGCTTACCTTTATTGATAGTCATATTCACCATTGTGTGGTATAAATTTAAGTTAGCTGAGAATTTAAGTACATATATATAACACATGTCTCTATTTCAGAGAGTTTCTTTGGAACTTTATATCCTTTCTCACTTTGTCTCGAAATAGATATTATTATAAACATGTGTCTTTATTTCAAGTACTTTCTCTAAAACATGACATCCTTCAAAAAATTTACCCAAATATGATTTGGGCCATTGTAGTGCCTGTCCCCTATCTTACATTTTTTGCTATCATTGTCGAACTCTTTTAGGCTAGTTTTATGCTTGATGATTAGTAACATTGTTTTGAGATTATCAAATATTGTTTCACATTCAGTTGATTATATGATGAGATTACTTGGTACTCTATACTTCATGTATGCATGATGATTATTTCAATGATTTTAGTTATTGATGATGATTAGTTAGATGGATTATCACATGTGTTTTCTTATGGATTCTTACTCAATACTGCATGTGTATGGTGTGCATGTATGTTTTCTTTATGTATGGTGTTTTTGATGTGGTTAAGGAAAGGAGTCGTAGTCACCTGTTAGTCGAGATCTACATGATGCACCACTTCCTACCATTGTCTGTTTAGTTTAGAATATTGTGTTTGTACATGCGTGAATTTTATGTAGATTGTAGGTACCAGGTATCGACTTCCCTGAATTGCTAGGATGAGTGTGCCCTATCACATTATCTTAATGGTAAGAGAGGGGAGATATTTTCTTAAGTCCAAATCCTAGCCTTTAACCCATTTGTCCAAGAAAATTAGGACAAGTATTTGAGTTGATTACCTTTCGAATGCGTTGAATGACGTAAATTTGTGATTAGAACCCTTTAGTTTGATCTTGTATGTATTTTTCTATGATGGGCTTTTGTATTTTGTTTTATACGTCATTGGTGATTTTTCCATTAATTAAGTCAAATTAAATTATTAAATTAATGATTTAATTTAATAGAAATTTATTATGGTAACTTTAATATTAAATTATATTTAATTGATCAGGAAGTTAATTAAATAAAAAGAATTAAATTTAAAGATAAAAGTTATAAGTTTAATATTAGAATGTGATAATATTTATTTAATTTAATAATAATATATTTAGATTTCTTTTTAAAATAAATGCTAAATTCTATTATTATATAAGTTAATAAATATTTTATCAATTAACGTTTCAAAAATAAATTAAAAAGTGAAAAGATATTAATTTATTAAAAGTTTTAAGATTGCATAAAGCGTGCATGAAATTAAATAAAGTTATTTTATATTTTATAAACTTGCATGAAAAAGATAAAGAAAATATAATAAAGAGTTAAAGTCTAGTGAGCAAGGAGTCCTCTCAAGTGATCACACAATTAGTGCCCTGATTTTAGGAGAGAACTCCATATCACAATTGAGGGTTCATTTTCGAAGGATCACAAATTTTGGAGGAAGAAAATTTCAGAAGAGAGAAGGTTTTGAGAGGAGAAATTTCTCTCATAATTTTTTTGGATGTAACGATTAGCATCATATTCTAGGTAGATTCTTGTGGTGATTTGCACAATTTATTACGCATTTTCTTTTCCTATCTTCATCGTGATTGTGATATGGTTATCTGGATAGTTCTTTGTGATGAGTATTTTGATTTGAAATTACTGGTATCCGTGTAGATATCTTCTACATATGTAGAGATTAAAATATCTTAAATTTCCTATTCAGTAATTTCAAATTAGATATTAAACCGGGGAGGGTTTTGGAATTTAATAAGGAAGATTTAAATAGAGAATTTGACCGGTTGGTCATATTCTCCCTACTTGATTAAGGCTAGAACCTTTATGTATATATAATGTTTTTTTTTGGGGGGGAGGGGGCGGGGGGTTTGTTTGTTTTGTTTTATAACACAATATTTCTAAAAATAAATTCAAAAAAATATTATGAGGGAGGGCGTTTTACCCCACCTCCCCCTTACCTTCATTGCATGCAGCTTCTATCGCTGACGCAAGGATTGCGGCAGTGGCAGTACATAGTACTGTCGCGGCCGCAGGCCCTGCGGCAGCTGAAGAGAGGCCGCGACTCTTTATAAGGTTGGTGGGCCTTTATACTAAACGCTTAAATTGTTTATATATATATATATATATATTATTATTATTATTATTATTTAATTTATTTTTTATAAATAGTTTATTAAAAATTAATAATATTTAATTTTAAATTATTTTTATTTAATAATTATTTTTAAAAAAATTATTAATATTTATTATTTTCAATAATTTATTTAATAAAAGATTAAGATTATTATTTTCTACAGTTATTAATTAATTTAATTAAATAAAATTTAATTAAGTTTAATTAATATATAGGAATACTTAGTGAATTTAGATTTATTTTATTAATAATAATATTGACTTTAATAAAATTGAGAATAAATTTTATTGGAAGATCAATAGATATTATTTTAATAATATAAATGAATAAATAATTGTCCTTAGAGTATATTAGGAAATTGACTTAATATGTAATGGGGATAATTCTATATTTTATTTGAATAAATGAATGGGTTAACTTGTATGGTGAACTAAGAATCTTTTTACTTGAAACGTACATTGAAATGAAAACTAAAACCTTACATTTAACTCAACTACATGTTTTCAAAATCAAACCAAACTATGAAATCTCCACTTTGCTATTTGTATGTTGTCTATGTTTTGGGTTTGGGTTGACTAGAGTGTTGACCAATTTTAGGACGTCTACCAAAGGCTTTGGAGTTTTGGTGATTATGGTATTATGTTGAATTGATCTTTGATCTTTTAAACCCAACCATGGTAATGTGTTTGGTATACTCTATGATGAGTTGCATTTATTGTTTGTTATTGCTTTCTAGTGTTCTTGTGTGAAGCTGAGGTGAATGTTCTGACATAATTGACTTAACCATTTTGAGTCTTCGATTGGTATTTTTGGGATGCTTTCCAGTTGCTCATAGAGAACTGATGTTTTATTGTGAATTATATTTTAATTCTTTCCAGTCACTTATATAGGACTGAGGTGATTTTATATTAATCTTTGATTTGTGATTTCATAAGCCTAGGGTAGGTTATCTATATGTAGTGTAGGGAAGTGGCTTGCAATGGAGGTCGGGGCCCTAAGTGGCTGCCAAGGTAACCCATTGTAAGTTGTTTAATAAGTGAAAACACTACACTAAATGAGAGTAAAATGAACCTAATAAGTGTCTTTGTATGTTCTCACCCATGCCTCGAGTGCTAGCACAAACTAGGATGGGAGTCGAGAGAACGCTTGGTTCTGACCTTGCATCATTAGTATGCCTTACAAGTACAAAAGGATACTAGTGCCACATAGGGTCACTAGGGGGTCAGGGTCCTGAGAGACTACCGGGGTAACTCTAGCATTGATTCATGCGATGACACTTGCTAGCTTACATAGTAGGTTTCCTACATGTCTTTGTGTGCCTTTGGATCTATATGTCGATTTATCTTGGAACCTTTGAGTTAGATTACTTTTAGGGTTTCCTGGACTTAGAGAGTATTTTTGATACTTGGATTGATATCCTGTTTAGGACTTGAGACTATCTCCTTAGTGCAGTGGGAGTGGGCCTTTTTGGGTTACCACACGGTTGGGTGGTAGTGCTCTTTACTCCTACCATTGAGATTCGTCTGTTGATAACGTGGCTGGAGTTTCCTTGTCTACATTTCCTTTATTTTTATCTTTGTGTATTATGATGGATGGTTGTATCGTTATGATAGATAGTTATATCTGTATATGAGCAATGTTAGTATGCTAATAGAAACCAAATTTAAATAAAGCTTCTACAAACTAAACAAAATTCATAAATTTTAAGATAGACTAAGATGAGTTCTCAATTGAGAATATGAGCCATTAATGGGCTCTCTCAATGAGAAGCTCTCTTGTTGAGTGGCTTTGTCTAAATAGATAGGATGTATGCTCAAGCTTATGCTTCAAAAAGGGCTTCAAATGGAGTTGGAATTTGGGTGTGAGTGTATGGTTTTGATGTAAAATGGCTTCTTAAAATGGCATTATGACTTTACTTCATGGATTGTGTTGTTTTGCAAAGGGGAAGGATACAATTTATAGGCAAGAGGCTTGAGGGATTGAGGGCTAAGATGCAAGGATGGGAAAAAGCTCATGGAGGGCTCAGATTGCATGAGAGGAGAGCACATGGATTGTGCTTCCTTACAGCCAATCAGGGAGTGACACATGTCACAGGGTGAGAGGATGGAGGAAAGGGGAAGGATGATTCAACAAAGGAGGCTCAAGGGATAAAATCTTCATAAAGACCCTCATAATGGCTTGTAAGAGCAATAAAAGGGCTTGGAAGAGTCATTTATGGCCTAGTGGGCTTCATAAAGTTTTATGGTTGGGATATTTTGAAGGAGATGAGAGGAATTTCGACTTGGGCTTGATTAGGAAGGTTAAAAGCTTGCTTAAGATTGTGCAAATGATTAGAGGATGGATTAGGATGGTTTAGGATTAGCTTAGGGATAGGCAAGTGGATGGCATTTAATGAGGGTGGGTAAAGGAGGAGATATTTGTTAACTTTGGCTTGGGTTAGTAAGTCTTAACCCATTTTTAGGGAATGTGACAAGGTTAGGAGGGGATTAGGATTAGGTTTAAACACATCTTCTAGAAGAGTCTAGACTTTGGATGAGGATGAAGACTTTCTAGAAGAGTCTAGAACTTCTTAGGATGAGGACGAAGACTTTCTAAAAGAGTCTAGAACTTCTTAGGATGAGGATAAATTGGATTTTTAGGAAATAAATAAAGTTTTATTTATTTCAAGGGTTTGGGTTGAGGAGATATTTATTAAAACTTTTTTAATAAACATGAGGATTAATATTTAATCTTAATTAAATATTTTGAGTTGGGATTAGGGGTAGGAAATGATGGGATTAGCCTTTAATCAAAATTAAAGAAGGATTAGAAGATTTTGGAAGAGGTTAGTGGTCTTAAGGAAATTGGCCAAGTTTTGGGCAAAAAATAAATTTTTTATTTATTTTAGATTTTTTGGTCAATTTATTAATTAAATAATTAATAAATAAGGAAATAATGTTTAAATAAGATTTAAACATTTTTGGGAGGGATTCCTTAATTAAATATTTTTAATTAAGATAAAGGGATTTAATGGCATAAAAATAAATTAATTAATTAAATAAATAATTAATTAATAAATGATGATGTCATCAGGAATTTTTCAGAAAATAAAAATACTTTATTTTCTAAAGGTTTTTAGGTGTCTACATTTTGCCCCTCTTTGATGTGATGCCACAAGTGGCATGACATCAAAGATAAGAAAATAAGATGCCTAAGGCTAGAGCAGAAGAGGAGAGAATGGACTGCAAGATGCCCCCTCCAGTAGGCGGCGGGGAGAGAAAGCGAGGCTCGACAACTTCTTGAAAAGTACAAGAATCCGAGATGAGCAAGAAGACTCAGATTGGCTTAAGAGAAGAGGTTTAGTTAGCTCAAACTCTCACTACGAGAGAATGATAAAGGGAGAATCAGAGGCACAAGAGGAAGCAAGCTTAAGATCTCAGGGATTGCAGAGGATGAAGGAGCAGAGTGTTATAAAAGGAATCTAGGATGGGGAGATGGATGAGGGGATTAAAAAGCTAATGCAACAAGATTTCAAGGAGTCAGATTGGCGGAAGATGGGTTTCGGAGATCCCTAAGACTAGTATTGTGGATCTTGAAAGATGAGGCTTGGTGGATTGATTTGGATTGGTGGATCCCTAAGACTAGGATTGTGGATCCCCAAAGCTAAGAGTGATGATTGATTCTGAGAGATACGGTTGCACAAGCTGGGGTAGGAGAGACAGATGTTGGATATGGATGGGGGATAATGGAGATGAAGAGATTCCATTGAAGCTTTTTGAGCGGTGGGATACTTCAAAGAGAAGTACCACCATGTAGTTGAGCACTAGATTTGCTATAGGATTGTTGGTTAATTGCCAAGGTTACCAAGAACATCAAGGCCTTTTCACCAACTGTCCAGAGGACTGACGGACTGACTCAAAACAAACACGCAAGGATTGCCCCACCATCACACATGAATCTTGAAAGAATCAGAGTGGAACCGACACTGGGTAACCCACAAGCAGAAAAGAAAAATAAATAAAAGACTTGATCAAGACCTTACACCCAGATTGCCCCATTCGTAGTATACCATGATATGGAAGATCGTGGCAACTTTGAGGAGGGAACAAAAAGATTGTTTGGAAAAGATACTTCAAGACCCAAAAGGGAAGATTCCAAATCAAAAGAAAGTAAAAATCCAAAAGAGAAACATTTGCCAACGAGATGGGTAGGATGAGGTACTAACGGACCAAGATCAGACATGAGGAAAGCTATATCCTAAAAGGATCTATCGGAGAGCACCTAAGTTGGTGGATCTGGATGAGTGATGCGTCTGGCAAGCTGAACTAAGAAGGATAACACTTTGGTGATAGGAGATCTAGCTAAAGGATGCATTGGGATAGCTAACCAAGGGTTGTGCGATGTGTGCAAGATGCTGATCAAGGACGAACTGACACGAAAGCTGGATAGATACAATGGTACTAAGCTAAAGAGGATGTACAAGCTGACGGACCAAGATATTTACAAGCAGGCTAATCAAGATATGGTACAAGCTAACAGACCAATGATAGGTATGATACAGATGGATAAAAAGCTCAGGATGAGAGGATAGCGGGATGGCTCAATTTGGTGCAAGAGGCAGAAGCTAAGGATGAGGTGATATCGAAAGATATGGATTTGACAAGATGCATCCAATGATGATGATGGGGACAATGCTAAGGTTGGTGGTAGCTGAACGAATAGATGGCACTAGAGTGAATGGCTAATGAGAAGATGACATTGGATTTGCATGAGGATAGCCTAGAGTGGGATACTAATGACAAGGGAGGATGGACAAGACAAGATCTCCAAGGAATACAGTGCCCCCAGTCAAAAGATGACATGTGGAAGGAGGTCTTACGATGGATGTGATTGGATTCAAGCTAGGATGGAAAAGCGGAAGGCGCTAGTGAGATGGATGATAGCTGGGATGATTGGCTAAAGCTGTAGAAGATCAGTGGATGCTGTGAGATAGAAGCTGGAGGATGGAGGATAGGTGTGTAGATTGGAAGATGGATTTGGATGTCAAGATGCGACCAAAAGCATGAGGATGATAGGCTAAGCTGGGGATGGTTGGATTACGCATGATGCTTGTTTGCCAAGTTTTCATCATGGTACTTGTCCAAGGTGCTTGAATTGCCAAGTTTTCACTAGTGGACGCTTTATTTTTCTTTATTTTATTTTTTTTGACTTTTTGAATTTTTGACTTTGAACTTAGCTGGAATGATTTTGGCTTTCTTCAGCTATTTTTGGCTTTTTTGGGATTTTTCACTGGCTGTTGGAATGTTTAATTTTGTTGCTAGCTGTTGGTACATCAAATGTGTGATTTATGCAATAGATCAGATTAGATGGGATTGATGGTAGGAGATGGAGGGATGAAAAGGCTGGAAAGGAGCATGAGATGGAGATGCTTGTAGGATCAACATTGGCACATGTTGGGACGGGTGTGAAAAGAGCAGATGGGGAATAGATGGTAGACGGGGGCTTGATGGAGGATTTGTGGAAGCGCGCTTGGGGATATAGGCACCCAAGATGGAGTTAGGAGATGGGGGACACGAGTCACTAGATAGGGGATTAGTAATGGCAGATGCCATTATGCATTGGGTTTCAACTTTTTTCTTTGGGATCCACATGGTTTTGGATTTTCTTTTCATAGGCTTTTGCATTATTTTGCATTCTCTGATTGGAATCTTCCCTTTTGGAGTATGTCTTTTAGAATAGACATATGATTTCCTAAGATGTGGATTTTTAGCTTTATGCATTTTGAAGTTGGCATTTACATTGCTGTGGTAAGCTTTGGGAAGATGGTTAGGAGAAGCTTTGTGAGATGGAGAGGATATGGGAGAGCGTGTAGGGGGATGATGATGGATGATGTGCCTTGATATGTGCCTTTGTTGATCTTGCATAGGAATGGAGGGAATAGGATTTGAATGATGGCTGATAGGAGGATGGAGGATGGTAGATTTTGGGACATAGGGACCCAAAATGGATTTAGCGGATGAAGGGGGGATATGGTAGGTTGTTTTAGGTTGCAAAGATGGTGGAGGGGGGATGACATAAGATTTTTTGAAGGAGTGATGGGAGGCTGGCATGGGGGGTTTGGAGATAGGTTTGGTTTGGGGGTGTGGTGTACCAACACCTTTAGATGGTGAGCCTTTGGATACATATCCAAGACCATGAAATCCTAGATTTTTTTGTGCAATAATAGGCTTTCTGATTCCTTGCTCTTGTGGTCCTAAACCTTGACCTTGATAATTCCATCGATTGAGCATTTGAACTAGCTGAGGATACTTTTTGCTTGTAGAAAATGGTGGAAGTGCTTTATCAGATGTACTGCAATAGGGAGATACTATTCTTAATTCTTCTGCTGAGTGGAGGCCAATATGGATGAAGGTAAGTGAACCAAGAGGGTATATTATAGATGGTGAAATAGCTTGGATAGGTGGTAAGATGGAAGCATGGAGTGGAGGAGATGGTAGGATATGATCTTGATTTAGCTAATGGGATGAAAAGATATCCTGCAGTAGAGGAGGTATGGCTTGAGGTTTTGGAGATGGAGGGGATAATGACTGCACTATGGATGGAAGACATGGTATGATGATATCTTCATTTATGCTTTGGGGGATGTCAACATGCTTTGGGGAAGGATCTTGATAGGATTGGTTTGGAGTGGATGGTGCGATAGGAGGTGAAGGGATGGACTCTTCAAAGGCAGCGGATGGATAGATGGGAGATTCAGTAGTGGAGATGGGTGAGTAGAAGATGGATGCATAAGGGTCATTATGGGAGATTTGGGAAATGCTTGGAGGTGATGTGGATAGGATTTGGAGGGTTTTGACAGATGGTGGAATTTTGATGCTTGCGGGAAGTGGAAGGATTTTAAGCAATTTGATGGATGGTATGAGGATGATAGCTATGGGAGATGGAGGTGATATTATGGATGGGAAAGCTTCATTACTGACTACTTCACATGGTTGGATTAGATGACATGGATTATCGATTGCTGGAGGCGAATTTTCTTGTATTTCCTCTAGGAGATTCCTTGGAGACTCATGTGTCAAAGGTGAAGGTGGATTGACATGAATAGCTAGTGTGATAGGGGTGGAAGATTGGAAGCTTGGTTGATTGGGTGATGGAGGAGAAGCTGGGATATCAGATGGCATAACTAGATAGTTTGGAAAAATGCATGGATTTTGTGGGATGCTTGGGGGAATGTTTCTAAGGCTTTCAATATACCCATCATAGTCAACAAGATTTTCATCATCATTGGAATAGGAGGTGGCGGGAGCAAGGACAATACGATCGAACACATCATGATAGGTTTGGGATTTCATGTTTTGATGATGAGTCAGATGGGGATGGGGTCTTGCATATTGATGAACATGGAAGCTCATGGTTGGATTTGGATTAAGCGCAAATTTTGGATTGGCTGATGAAGGATTTTCTAGGGAGAGTCAAAGTTGTATGACAGACCTAAGGAGGATTGGCTGGAGATTTTTGCCTTTCATGTGGATGGAAGACTTCAATAGCATGCTGTCAAAAAGTGAGAGTTTTGCTTTCCTATGCGCTGGATTGGTGGAGATTGTGTCAACTTAAGGATAGACTAATGATCTTATGGGCATGACATGAGATTGACCACTTGTGGATCCCAACCTTTAGCTCAAGGTGATGAGGGATAACAAGTGACAAAGCTAGATTACCCTAGACAAAGCTCTGTCAAAGGGATAACCTTGGTGAGGCTGGTGGATTGTTCGGATTGATTGGATAGCAAATTCTAGCAGAATGACAACAACTCTCTAAAGGCTTGGGTGTGATTTTGGATTGGGTTGCTAGCTGGCTGGGGGGGATGATTTGGAGAGACTTTGGATTTGGGATTGTTCTAAAGCAAGGAACTAGATAGATTCGGTTGCAGCGGGGGAGCTTGGATGATTTTCTGATGAGGCAGTGACTACACTAAGTATGCCTTAAGTTGGGAGATTTCTAATTTTTTTGGATTTTGACCAAAGTTGGCAAACATTCATTCAAAAGCTATGAACAAACAAGCAGACAAAATTTTGGAGCAAGCTCGTCAAACACACCAACATCCTAGAAAGCTTTCTACAAGGATGAAATTTGTTATAGCTAGGGAGTCCTCGATATACGCAAGGTATGTGAGGCCCAAATCCGTAGATGAAACCAAAAAGATGTCACACAGCCGAGAGGAGCGGTAACCCACTTCTCCTCTTTCACTTCTCAAGGGTATAAAGTTCCTTGAGGCTTAGCCCAAGTGACAAAATCTTGATTCCAAGAGAGGTGTCTTTGGATTCACCTCCCAATTTTTATACTCCGCTGAAACGCTGGAGTTGAGGTCGTCCCAAGGGGTGATGAAATCCCCAAGCAGGCCTCCTAAAAAGTGTAAAACAAGACCACATACATGATCTTGGGCTTTAAAAGACACGCGTTTATTCCAATTGATGATTAAGATTTTGTAAGCTATGATTGAAGACACTTGTGATTATGGCATACAATGTTCATTCCAATTTGATAGCATCGTCAACATAATAAAAGTCGAGAGATTGTCAACATAAGAAATGCGAGCGTCATTGAAAATGCGTCCAAACCATGCAATGTTCATTGATTGTTAGGCATTAAAGATTGAGTGTGAGTTTGTTTTAAGCCCAAAACAAAGATGTGTGAAACTTGATTGTCAAGCGCGCGCTCGGAGGCCCTTCACGTAAAGATTTGTCCAATTTTTATGCCCAAATGAAGTGTGAGCGAGATTAATGCACATTCAAGGAATTTTCTAACTTAGAAAAATCACTAAAGACCCAAGTGAGTGGAGTTTGATCTTTGTGGAGCACTTAAACCCATCCCCATAGATGGCGCTGAGATTACAACCAATGGTTAAATTGATGGGTGATTAAAGAGGGTGAGTCCAACTAAAAACTTACTCAAAGTGTCTTTATTAGTTTTTATAACTTAGAAGATTTCAAAATTGTGGATTCTTTTTATGCCCCAAAAGATGATTATTTGATCTATGGCATTCAAGATTAGATTTGTTGTTTTAATCATGCATTCATAAAAAAAAAAAACTTGATTTTAATCCATGGCACTCAAGAGTAATTTTAGCAACATGCATTCAAAGACAAGTGATTAAACATTCAAGTTTTTTCCTTTGAGCATTCAAGATTGAGATTTTGTGTGTTGTTTTAAGAACTTTGAAGTGCTTTGTTTTAACCTTAGATCATTCAAGATTGTTTTGTACTCAAAAGTGAAAATGACTCTTTGGACTTTGGTTTTCATTCAAGATTTTGTGTTCTAGTTTGCATATTTTAAGCCCAAAAATGATATTCCTAGATTGTTTTGATGCATGAAAAACCTAAGAAACATTCAAGATTTTGCAACAAGACATTTGTTTGGAACAAATAACAAAGCTTTTAGGACAATTTTTGGCAACCATTTAGGACTCTTAGTTTTCATGAGATTTTTAAAAGAACTTTAAAATATTTGCAAATGAGGTTCATTTTATCCTTGATTGATGCTTTGAGTTTGATTTAGATTTTAGTGTGCACTTACTGTTGATTTTGAACCTTTTGAAATGGAAACTTGAAGTTCTTTTTAAATTCTCAAAAATGAAGTGTTCCTAACTTTGCATGAATGCATCTAAAACCTTGATGTTGCAAGGATGCAAATGATTGGATTGGTTTAATTTCACTTGTTAAAAGATTTTTTCTTTTTTGCAAATTTTTAATTTTTTAATGGATTTAAGTATGATTTGGGGGTTCATTTTAAGCACTAAAAAGAAGTGTGTATGATTTTGCTTCCTTAAAACAAAATGGCCAAGATCTCCCACAAGAAGAAGAAGAAGTAGATGGAATAAGAAGAATATATACAAGAAGAGGAAGAAGAATTTCAAGTGCTTTGTCCACCTATAAGCTTAAAAAATCTGCAAACACTATGAGATAGACTATGAGTTCCTTTGTCTTCTTCATGCTCATGTGGACCTACAAAACCAATTTATACAATCCTACCAATCACAAAAATAAGAAAAATTAGCCAAAATTAGCAAATGACATACAAAACTTGACTAAAAATGCTAATAAAGATGACCCATGCGGGGTCCCACCGGGCGTGCCAAAATGTCTATGAGCAATGTTAGTATGCTAATAGAAACCAAATTTAAATAAAGCTTCTACAAACTAAACAAAATTCATAAACTTCAAGATAGACTAAGATGAGCTCTCAATTGAGAATATGAGCCATTAATGTTCTCTCTCAATGAGAAGCTCTCTTGTTGAGTGGCTTTGTCTAGATAGATAGGATGTATGCTCAAGCTTATGCTTCAAAAAGGGCTTCAAATGGAGTTGGAATTTGGGTGTGAGTGTATGGTTTTGATGTAAAATGGCTTCTTAAAATGGCATTATGACTTTACTTCATGGGTTGTGTTGTTTTGCAAAGGGGAAGGATCCAATTTATAGGCAAGAGGCTTGAGGGATTGAGGGCTAAGATGCAAGGATGAGAAAAAGCTCATGGAGGGCTCATATTGCATGAGAGGAGAGCACATGAATTGTGCTTCCTTACAGCCAATCAGGGAGTGACACATGTCACAGGATGAGAGGATGGAGGAAAGGGGAAGGATGAGTCAACAAAGGAGGCTCAAGGGATAAAATCTTCATAAAGACCCTCATAATGGCTTGTAAGAGCAATAAAAGGGTTTGGAAGAGTCATTTATGGCCTAGTGGGCTTCATAAAGTTTTATGGTTGGGATATTTTGAAAGAGATGAGAGGAATTTCGACTTGGGCTTGATTAGGAAGGTTTTAAGCTTGCTTAGGATTGTGCAAATGATTAGAGGATGGATCAGGATGGTTTAGGATTAGCTTAGGGATAGGCAAGTGGATGGCATTTAATGAGGGTGGGTGAAGGAGGAGATATTTGTTAACTTTGGCTTGGGTTAGTAAGTCTTAACCCATTTTTAGGGAATGTGACAAGGTTAGGAGGGGATTAGGATTAGGTTTAAACACATCTTCTAAAAGAGTCTAGACTTTGGATGAGGATGAAGACTTTCTAGAAGAGTCTAGAACTTCTTAGGACGAGGATGAAGACTTTCTAGAAGAGTCTAGAACTTCTTAGGATGAGGATAAATTGGATTTTTAGAAAATAAATAAAGTTTTATTTATTTCAAGGGTTTGGTTTGAGGAGATATTTATTAAAACTTTTTTAATAAACATGAGGATTAATATTTAATCTTAATTAAATAGTTTGAGTTGGGATTAGGGGTAGGAAATGATGGGATTAGCCTTTAATCAAAATTAAAGAAGGATTAGAAGATTTTGGAAGAGGTTAGTGGTCTTAAGGAAATTGGCCAAGTTTTGGGCAAAAAATAAATTTTTTTTATTTATTTTGAATTTTTTGGTCAATTTATTAAATAAATAATTAATAAATAAGGAAATAATGTTTAAATAAGATTTAAACATTTTTGGGAGGGATTCCTTAATTAAATATTTTTAATTAAGATAAAGGGATTTAATGGCATAAAAATAAATAAATAAATTAAATAAATAATTAATTAATAAATGATAATGTCATCAGAAATTTTTCAAAAAATAAAAATACTTTATTTTCTAAAAGTTTTTAGGTGTCTACAATATCTTTATGATAGATGGTTTCATTTATTGTATTGTACTTTTTATCATGGATCCGAAAAGGATGATGTAATCTATTTTTATAAATGTATATTATTTTAGCCTTTCATACCTTGTGACATGTATAGTGGATGATTGAGCATTTTGAATTTTATTGCGAAGTGCCATTTAGAACAAATTATATTATTTAAATGGAATTTGGACTTTTAATTATTCTTTCATATGGATGTGGTATTTGTTAGACTTAATATTAATAAAATTCAACTGTGATTTAACATCTTGGGATCCTTAAGGAATGTAATCTGTTATGTATGCTTATAGATGATTGTATGTTATTGCTTTCGCTACTTTATGTTTGATGTGTATGTTATTCTTTCTTGTTCAAAAAATAAAATGTTTGTCAAACTTCGTAAAACTTTAGGTTAATTTTTTTGGATCCCTTGTTGGGGCACTACATTTGGGATCAGAGCCTGAGTTTTGCATTGGGAGCTTTGGGCATATTGGAAGGCCACTAGTTGTTAACTAGTTGAACTAGAATGAAACTTAAACTGTTATGTATATCAATTACAAACTGAAACTTGAACTAGTTGAATTGAAATATACTGAAACCTAATTTAGGAAAAACCGAAAATTGAACTTATAAAGTTTTTGAAACATGTGTCTTTTATATATATGCCTTACAATAGTAGGTTTTATGGTTATTATAGCTTCTTGTTATCTCATATAATATTGTTGTAGTTTTCTTAGTGGAGTCATATCCTCCTACGAAGGGGAAAGGGTCCAATAGGACCCGCATAGTGAGTTCTTGAGTTTTACTTTTCTTGTAGGCTTTTAGGAGCAAGCTTAAGTCTAGGGGAGGTGGATGTAGTGCTTGCCCCTAGTTTACATTTTTTGCTATTATTGCCAAACTCTTTTAGCCAGTTTTATGCTTGATGATTAGTAGCATTGTTTTGAGATTATTAGATATTATTTCAAATTCAGTTGATTATATGATGAGATTACTTTATACTCTATACTTCATATATGCATGATGATTATTTCAGTAATTTCAATTATTGATGATGATTAGTTAGATGGATTATCACATGTGTTTTCTTATGGATTCTTACTCCATACTGCATGTGTATGGTGTGTGTGTATGTTTTCTTTATGTATGGCATTTCTAATGTGGTTAAAGAAGGGAGTCATAGTCACCTGCTAGTCGAGATCTACATGATGCACCACTTCTTGCCATTGTCTATTTAGTTTAGAATATTGTGTTTGTACATGCTTGAATTTTATGCAGATTATAGGTACCAGGTATCGACTTCCTTGAATTGCCAGGATGAGTGTAACCTATCACATTATCTCAATGGTAAGAGAGGGGAGACAGATTCTTAAGTCCAAATCCTAACCTTTAACCCATTTGTCCTAGAAAATTAGGACAAGTATATGAGTTGAATACCTTCCAAATGTGCCGAAAGACATAAATTCGTGATTATAACCCTTTAGTTTGATCTTGTATGTGTTTTTCTATGATGAGTTTTCGTATTTTGTTTTATAAGTCTTTGGTGATTTTTCCATTAATTAAGTCAAATTAAATTATTAAATTAATGATTTAATTTAATAGAAATTTACTATGGTAAGTTTAATATTTAATTATATTTGATTAATCGGGAAATTAAATAAATAAAAAGAATGAAATTTAAAGATAAAAGTTATAAGTTTAATTTTAGAACACAATAATATTTATTTAATTTAATAATAATATATTTAGAGTTCATTTTTAAATAAATGCTAAATACTTTTATTATATAAGTTAATAAATATTTTATCAACTAATGTTTCAAAAAAAAATTGAAAAGTGAAAAGATATAAATTTATTAAAAGTTTTAAGATTGCATAAAGTGTGCATGAGATTAAAATTTAATAAATTAATTAAAAAGAGAAGTCAAGTGAAATTAAATAAAGTTATTTTATATTTTATAAACTTGCATGAAAAAGATAAAGAAAAGATAATAAAGAGTTAAAGTCTGGTGAGCAAGGAGCCCTCTCGGTGATCGCACAATTAGTGCCCCGATTTTACGAGAGAACTCCATATCACAATTGAGGGTTCATTTTCGAAGGACCGCGAATTTTGGAGGAAGAAAATTTTGGAAGAGAGAAGGTTTTGAGAGGAGAAACTTCTCTCAATCTTTTTGGGCATAGTGATTAGCATTAGAGTCTAGGTAGATTCTTGTGATGATTCACATAGTTTATTGCACTTTTTCTTTTCCTATCTTCATTGTGATTATGATATAGTTATCTGGATAGCTCTTTGTGATGAGTATTTTGATTTGAAATTACTGGTATACATGTAGATTTCTTCTACATATGTAGAGATTATATCTTAAATTTCCTATTTAGTAATTTCAAATTAGATATTAAACCAGGGAGTGTTTTGGAATTTAATAAAGAAGATTTAAATAGAGAATTTGACTAGTTGGTCGTAGTTTCCCTATCTGATTAAGGTTGTAACCCTTTTAAATATATTAACCCTTTGTCTGTTTTGTTTTATAACAAAATATTTATAAAAGATAAATTAAAAAAAAGATATATTATGAGGGAGGGGTTTTACCCCACCTCCCCCTTACCTTTATTGCATGTAGCTTTTGTCACTGATACAAGGACTGCGACAACGGCAATACATAGTATTGTTGCGACTGTAGGCCCTGCGACAACCGTCGAGAGGCCGCAACTCTTTATAAGGTTGATGAGCCTTTACACTAAACACTTAAATTATTTTTAAATGGTTTATATATATATATATATATATATATATATATATATATATTATAATATAACATAATTTAATTTTTATAAATATTTTATTAAAAATTTATAATATTTAATTTTAAATTATTTTTTAAATATATTTTAAAATTTTTTTATTAATATTTATTATTTTTAATAATTTATCTAATAAAAGATTAATATTATTATTTTCTACAGTTATTAATTAATTTAATTAAATGAAATTTAATTAAGTTTAATTAATATACAAAAATAATTTGTGAATTTAGATTTATTTTATTAATAATAATATTGACTTTAATAAAATTGAGAATAAGTTTTATTGGAAGATCAATAGATATTATTTTAATAATATAAATGAATAAATAATTGTCCTTAGAGTATATTAGGATATTGACTTAATATATAATGGGGATAATTCTATATTTTATTCGAATAAATGAATGGGTTAACTTGTAGGGTAAACTAAGAATCTTTTTACTTGAAACAGACATTGTAACGAAAACTGAAACCTTACATTTAACTCAACTATATGTTTTCAAAATCAAACTAAACTATGAAACCTACACTTTGTTATCTATATGTTGCTTATGTTTTGAGTTTGGGTTGACTAGAGTGTTGACCAGCTTTAGGATGTCTACCAGGAGCTTGGGAGTTTTGGTGAGTGTGATATTATGCTAAATTGATCTTTGATCTTTTAAACCCAACCATGGTAATGTGTTTGATGAGTTGAATTTATTGTTTGTTATTGCTTTCTAGTGTTCTTGTGTGAAGCTGATGTGAATGTTATGATGCTTTCTAGTCACTTGTATAGGACTGAGGTGATTTTATATGAATCTTTGATTTGTGAATTAATGAGCCTAGGGTAGGTTATCTATATGTAATATCAAGAAGTGGCTTGCAATGGAGGCTAGGGCCCTAAGTGGCTGCCAGTGTAACCAATTGTAAGTTGTTTAATAAGTGAAAACACTACACTAAATGAGAGTAAAATGAACCTAATAAGAGTCTTTGTATGTTCTCAACCATGCCTCGAGTACTAGTATAAACTAGGATGGGAGTAGAGAGAACGCTTGGTTGCGACCTTGCATCGTTAGTATGCCTTTTTAGTATGAGAGGATACTAGTGCCACATAGGGTCACTAGGGGGCTGGGGTCTTGAGAGACTGGCAGGGTAACTCTAGTGTTTATTCATGTGATGACACTTTCTCGCTTACATAGTAAGTTTCCTATGTGTCTTTGTGTGCCTCTAGATCTAGATGTTGATTTATCTTGTAACCTTTGAGTTAGATTACTTTTAGGATTTATGGACTTAGAGAGTATTTTTGATAGTTGGATTGATATCTTGTTTGGGACTTGAGACTATCTCCTTAGCATGGTGGGAGTGGACCATTTTGGGTTACTACGCAGTTAGGTGGTAGTGCTTTTTACTATTACCATTGAGATCTGTCCGTTGATACCATGGCTGGAGTTTCCTTGTTTGCATTTCCTTTCTTTCTATCTGTGTTTATTATGATGGATGGTTGTATCTTTATGATGGATAGTTATATCTTTATGATGGATGGTTTCATTTATTGTATTGTACTTTGTATCATGTATTCAAAAAGGATGACGTAATCTATTTTTATAAATGTATATTATTTTAGCCTTTCATACCCTGTGACATGTACAGTGGATCATTAAGCATTTTGAATTTTATTGCCAAGTGGCATTCAGAACAAATGTATATTATTTAAATGGACTTTGGACTTTTAATTATTCTTTCATATGGGTATGGTATTTGTTAGACTTAGTATTAATTAAATTTAAATGTGATTCAATGTCTTGGTATCCTTAAGGAATGTAATTTGCTTATAGATGATTGTATGTTATTGCTTCCACTACTTTATGTTTGATGTGTATGTTATTCTTTTTTGTTAAAAAAAAAGTATGGCAAACTTAGTAATACTTTAGGTTAATTCTTTTGGATCCCTTGGCGAGGCGCTATAGCCATCGATTAAGGACCATCCAATGATTATAGAAATAGGGTTTCAATATGTTATATGATATAATAGTAACTCAAGCTCATTTAACCTTCAAGTCTGATAATTAATTATGCTCCATAAAATAACAATAATAAAATAATAGTTTCTACTTATGTGTACTTATGAACCTATGGCTTATTAACTTTGATTTTCTTCCATGCTGAAAGATTCACCAATATTTTATAGAATTTTAATAGGATTTGAAAAAAATCACTGATAAGATTAAAAATTTTCCTACTTCGAAAAAAATCAGCAATAGAAAATAATTTTTTTCTCTAAAGTAATGTTGAATTCACCAAAGTTTTATAGATTTTTACAAAGGGGGGATTCTTAAAGTTATCCCTGGTTTTTACTAACCTCCTCACTCATCATAGTGTCATGTTCTATCTTTACCTCTCAAGTACTAGGTGATGAAGTCTATGTTGTTGATGTTGTAGTAGTGTCCAATACTAACAGGCTTGATGGTGCTATAGAAGTTGTGACTCTTTCATTTCCTGCCTCTTCAATGTAGGCTCTATTTATAGGTTCACATTCACAAGATCCTTAGTAATATGTATGTGCCTTTGCACAACTTCAATATGAGATATCAACCTTGCTTGAATTTTATTCACCTCATTTCTAATTTGGCACTCTTCTTGTAAATTTTTCAACTAATTCCCTTATAAGAATTTGGTCTGTGAATAGTAAATTGAGCTGGAGTTGGGATCCATGCTCAACTCTTTACTATCATTCTTTAACTTTGTACTTATCTTATCCATTATGTCTCTTATAAATAGGCAGTAAGAGGGAACATCCTCACACAAATTTGCAAATAATGTATTTACATTTGTGTTCAACTTTTCTAGCTCAGTGACAAGAGTGGAAAGTTCAACTTGCGTGATTGCAATCTCACTTGATACTTTTTCCATCACTCTATTGTCATACTTCCTCTATGCTCTTTGCATCAATTTCTCTTGAATATCTACATCATGATCATTGATTTTCTCCACAATATTAATCAATTTCTCAATAATTTGAGCATTCTCATCCAAGTCATCAACAATAACTATATCAAGAAAACTATCTTTTATATCATACAATACTTGTCTCTTTTGATGTTCACTTCTCATCTCAGCTTTCTTGGCCTTTCTTACAAATAATTCACTTAGGATTATCATCTTCTCTTCACCCAAATTTGATTTATCAATGTCTTTATCTAGAGTGATAGGTTTACCTCTTAAGGCTTGATTTGAATGTTTCACCTTCTTCTTCAACTTCTTGCTCTTGGAGTTTGGTGTGCTGGAGCTCAACACATTTAGTTGTGAATTTTGTGTTGAAATCTCTAGACTCGGCTTGAAGACTCTTGATTCACTTCTTCTTTCTTTGTTTGATCTTTTCACTTCTTCTTCTTTATATTCACAAGTGTACCTGTCTATTGGACAGATTCATCTTATCTTTTGTCTCTTTTTCTAGTTTGAATCTCATTGGTGAAGCTTGGCTATCCTGCCTCCTTACTTCTCTCAATTTGAGGTCTTGAGGCAACTGGTCTTACACCTATAGCAGACTAATCTTCTTGATCATTTTGGCTCTCATCTCCTTGACTCATACTAAAATTACCCTTTGTGGTATCTTTTTGTTGTGCAATCACTTGTGTGGTTTCACCTGTATTAGTTGGCACACTTTCTTGCTCAGCCTCACCAATTTGTACATTACCTTGACTATCAACTAGATTTAATGTAGAAACAACAATATTGAAAAGTTCAACTAGTTTAGTGGCCACTTGTGTGTCAATCTTTGGGTAATCTTTGACTTTCACTTACACAAGTTTATAATCCATCAACTTTGCATGAATTGGAAAATATGCATACTTGTTGTGAACTTGACTTTCACTCTATTGTACTAGATTAGTTGTGACATTCTTAATAGGATTGATTTCAAGTTCATCATCTATAATTATAGTCTCTATCTATCCTCCACTTACATGTACTAGATTTTTGAAAGCATCAACATGATTGTCTTTCCCATCATCAAAGTCTTCAGCACTATCCAACTCTACATTTGCCTCGCCATCATTTTCTTTCTCATCCTTTTGATCATCATCAAGTATTAGAGCATAAATATTATTCCACTTTATTTTTCTCTCCTCAACAACATTTTCTATCATATTCTTTAGTATAAAAAATGCTTTCCTCTTTGGTACAAACCTATTTTTATAATCTCTCAATGTTAAACAAATCTACCTTTTATTCAATTTTGGCATAACTTGTACCAATGCTGTTTCTTTGATTTTTCTTTTAGTGGATATTTATTTAATATAATTTCTAATTTTTTTATCCACAATTCTAGAATAACATTAGTTCTCAAGTGTCTTTGATTAATTTGATGCATTGTTAACAAGGTCCTAAGGAAAAAGTGACTGAATTTATTGTTAGATTTAAACATTTGCATGCTTATATTTCTTATCATATTCTTGATATTGATATTGAGCATATTCTTATAGAAAACTCACAAAAAAACTAGAGATTAGATTCTGCTTATTGAGTGTACTTCCTTTTAACAACTTTGTGTAGCACTTCATATTAATCAATTGCAAGTGAGTTAGTTTGAGAGCATCACTCCAATGGCTCATGTACTCATTGCTAAGAGTGGTGCCACACCTAGCCACAATAAATTCTAGAAACCTAATAACTACATCAAGATTAATAAAGCCAAAAATACACTAAATGAACAAGTAGTTTTTGCATCCGAAGATGTTGATTCTTCTTCCTCTATTTTTCTAATGAATCGTAAGTTTACTCCTCTTTTTGAGTATTTGAATTCCATTATGGGAAGGTTAAACCACTTCATCCATCTACTACATCAAGTCTATACTTTGATCCTAAATCCTTTTGTCCATATCATCAACATTTTGATAATGATACTAAGGCATGTTATACTTTGAAACATAAGATTCAAGACTTGAATGATTCTAATGCTTTATCTATTGACATTCATGATAATATTAAAAATATGTATTGCCTCACAATCAAAACCTTCAAATCTATACCAATCCTTTACCTCAAAACACTACTAAGATGATCTCTCAATATTATTATTCTTCTTCCCCTAATCTAAATGTTGTTTATTATACCTTATGTGAAGAGAATGATCATACTGTTAACATTGTGGAAAGTGTGCCTCAACCTCCACCTCCACCTCCACTTAAGAAGAAAGTGCCATATAAATCTCATGATCAACCTAATCCTAAACCTACTCTTAAGCATATTAGAGACCTTACAATTTGATTTGATGATTATGACATCTTCAAGGCTCCTAATGGTCCTCTCTATATTGCCACTTAGATTGCTAAGAATCATTCTTATGGTTTTCTTGTTGATCCCACTTTCATGTTTAATGTTATCATTAAGTAACTTTTGTTTTCTAAGATATTACACCTTTATTTTTATGATTCAATTGATACTTGGATTCATACTTGTAATGGTTTCTTGTATCACCCTTATTTTGTTCCATTTCCTTATCTGTTGAACAATGTGGTGAAGTGATGAATAGTACCTTTTTTTCGTTCCTACTTTTGATCAATTCCAAGTGAAGCTAGGTTTAACTTGGTTGACTTCCATGAAATCCATTACTTCTACTATTCACTAGTTCATTGAATTTCCTTATGATGGTGAGATTAAGATGATCAATCATAGTCGTTATCATCTTTCTAGGCCTAGACGTTATTCTACCCTTTTTATTTATTTTGGCCTTCTATTCCTACTACACCTTCTAGTCCTCCTTATTATCTTATTCAAGCTTATCAACCTCAGAAATGTCAAAATATTTTTCAGTTGAGTATTCCTAGGGATATTACCCATGGTATTTTTCCTACACTTTCTATGCCTATTTCTTCTAATTCATCAATTTGTAATTGTCAACTACCTCTTGTATCTAATGACATTTCTAGTGTGGTTCCTCCTTCTAGTTCTCAACCCGATGTTGTTCCTTCTATTCACCCTTCTAATGATAGAAAGGAACCTATGGTTGTTGATCCTTTTCTTCTTCTTAATTAGTTAATGGTAAGACTAAGCATAATTGAATTGCTCTTGAATGTCAAAAGAATCATCAAAATCATGTTAAAGCTTGTATATATACCTATCATCATCCATGTATATAGAGAAAGTTAATTATGTTAGAGTGGGGTTGTAATTGCACCAAAAAATTGATCTATCAATGCTTGATACAACCATCAACCTATACTACACATGAGGCAATCAAGCCCTTGTCACAAATCTTGAGGGAAGTGGTGAACAAATTTCCAACAATCTCCCCCTCAACGTTACCCAAGGGTCTGAGGATTCAAAAATGTAACTAAGCTCTAATACCACTTGTTGGAGTGGGGTTGTCATTGCACCAAAATACCAATCTATCAATGCCTAATAAAACCAATCAAATTATAGTACATAGGAGGCGATCAAGCCCTTGCCATGAATCCCGAGGGAAGCATTGAACAAATTTCAAAAAAATCATACTAATGAGATAGATAAATGTGATATCCATATTTTAGATTCTATTGTTATTAATATTGATAAGGGTGATACGTTAGATGATGTTGAACATGAGATTATTGATCTTTATTTTTATTTGCCTAACATGTTTTCTATGTAGCTTACACTTACATCTAGTCTTGAGGATAGCGATTCTCAAGAAGGTCCTTCTTTAAACTTAGCGATCAAGCCCTTACCATAAATCCTGAGGGAAGCATTGAACAAACTTCCAAAAAATCATACTAATGAGATAGATAAATGTGATATCCATATTTTAGATTCTATTGTTATTAATATTGATAAGGATGACACATTAGATGATGTTGAGCATGAGATTATTGATCTTTATTTTGATTTGCCTAACATGCTTTCCATGCAGCTTACACTTACATCTAGTCTTGAGGATAGTGATTCTCAAGAAGGTCCTTCTTTAGACTTAGCTATTGTTCCTACAATGTTGGTTATTAAACTTGCTTCAATTTTTCCACCTTATCTACATACTATTGACTAGGATAGGGGTGGATGGAAATGCACCTGAGTGAGTACTCTGGCATACTAGTTTTTAATATTATTTCCTATTGTGATGTGCTTCCCCTGTAATGTGCTTGTGATATATTTTTCAGATTTCATTAGACTACCCATTTTTTATGTTAATACAAGGTGGTAAGGGAAACAAAATGTCATCTCATTCATCTATTTGTATCTTACTTTTTCTATATGTTGTACATGTGTCAATGTTTGTAACTATATTGACCTTGTGTTGTTTGCTTGGATTTATGACATGGTAGTACCAATTCTTTTGGTCCCCATGATGGTGCCATAATACCCCACTTATCCTAATATTAATAGGGCTTTGAAGATAGTATAAGTACACTTGGACTAGATTGGGAGATAAGGTTACTTTGAGTACTCCTTGATTTACCAAATTGACAAATACATGCATAAATAAAACTATAAGATAACGTCCAACATTCTTAGCACAAAAGAATGTTACCTATATACTCTAGAGTTAGTAATCAACTAGGTACTTATGTTATTATATGTTTAGAAATATTTATATACTTATCATTAACATCCCTTCTAGCTTATGACGTTAAATATTTCTTTGCATGCTCTATATAACATCTTCAATAGATTAGGTAAATGGTTGATTTGTATAATTCCTTTTATATTATTCTAAATTTTTTATTATTCTTTTACTACTTTGTTTATAAAATTATGATTATTTGGTTTCATGCTAACCCAACTAACCCATTCTAATTTTTTAAATTATTCTTTTACTACTTTGTTCATAAAATTATGATTATTTGGTTTCATGCTAAAACAACTAACCCATTGTGCCTTGTGTGTGTGCACGCGCACGCGCCCATGCTCTGCTAGGCATATCTTCATGGTTAGGGGAGTGTTAGAATTATTTAGAATAACTGAGAGGGAGGGTGAATCAGTTATCCAAGGTCCAATGATGTCCAATACAACTTTTTCTTTTAATCCTTAAGGGCACATAACTGAAATTATCATGCATGCAATTGAACATTAAACAATCATGAAAAGTAAACATGCATCACACCATAACACTAAGGATTTTGATGACCCAGAAACCCTCCAAGAATAAGAAGGTAAAACTGGGGTGGGGATGATACCCACTGAATAATTGTGCAATTGATTTCAACCACTTCTGATGGTTTGCCCTGTTAAAGGATTTCTACACCTTTTTAGGAGTGTGCCTTGTTAGAGGACTTAAGAACATTCAACTTGGAATGTCACCCTGTTAAAGGATTTACATAGAGTTGTTAGGCTCACCCAAGTCCATGGGATTTACAATCACCTTCTCAAAAGAATCTTTCATCCCTCTCCAAGGATCTCCTATCCTCCTCCTAAGGATCTCTTATCCTTCTCCTGGGGATCTCTTTATCCTTTTCCTGAGGCTTATCAACCTAATTGTTAAGCTAACCTAGCAATATAGGATTTCAATATCTAATACAATGGTAAGAAAGTATTAGAAGGGTTTTGACTTGATACAGATTGCAACTTCAACCTTGCAGATTTCATATCACTCTTTAGTCCTTTTCTTTGCTTGTCTTTCCTCCCTCGTAGTGCTGACAGCTTGTTCACCCTTCAAGATCTATCTCCTTGAGTTCTTCCACTCGTTATGCCAATGCACTCCATGATCATTTGATCAACTCAGAGTCTTGATGCCCAGTTCTTACTCCTCTTGGTTTCTTTGCATGACCACACTTAAGACCAACTCCCTCTCTCACATGCGCATTTGATCTCTGACCTATAACTCCTTATAAAGGAGTTATGTTCTTCATTTCCCACTCAAATCTTAATTTGATCTTGAGAAAATGGTATTGTTTTCCCTCCAAATTATTTCTTCTAGAAACTTCATGATAAATCCATTAGCATTTGCCTTGAATTGGTTTGCATGGTTTACATAAAATTCTGTGACATCTACTCATCATCCTTATCATCAAACTAATTCACAAAATTTGATGTAACAAACTTATCACTGTTGATCTGGCAAATCTTTGACTTAACAAATAATGCAACAACTTGGCATTATTGATTTACTGATGCTCGACTCCTTCTGTATTACTTGGCTTCTATTGTTATTTTACTAGCACTCGGCACTAGAAGAAATTCTGTGTTACTTGGCACCTGATCTTCACTCGGCACCAGAAGGCTACTCGGCACCTAAAGATCACTCGACACCTGAAGGTCACTCGACACCTAAAGGCTGCTCAGCACCTGAAGATCACTCAGCACACACTAAGTTGAACTTGCTCGGCTTCAACTGAGAATCTGTTCGGCACTAACTAGCTAGCTCAGCTCTCTCCAATGAACTTAGTTAATCCTTACATCTTTGATGTGTCTCAGTGTTTCCATCCTTTGTGTCTTAGAATATATCATCAATACACTATTTCATCAATGGCGTAACTGATCCTTATACTTCATTACAACATCATAACTTCAACCTTTCTCTAGGTACTCTAGTTACATCTTATTGATTGCCACCTCCTTGTCAATCAACCAATTGATAGTATTTGGATCACTAAAGCAATTGTCATTCCTGCAAGTAGCAAGTTCGACATCAATGACAAAACAATGATTGAAAACATTCTTTACTAGTTCCATTATTCTTCATTCATGATCTTTTCAATCATTTCCAACAAGGAGGCGGTCATAGTCACTTCTTTGGGAGATCTAAATGATTTCGTACTCTTCCTTACTTTCTTGTCACTATTTGTGTGTGTGTACACATGCGCGCATGCGTGCGCATATGTATTGTATCTTGTTGGTTGGTGATGCAGATACTAGGCATCGACTCCAACTAGCTACACAGATCAGAGCATGCCACAAAATACTCAAACCATTTTTTGTTAAAATTAAGATGAAACCATAATCCATATAGGCATCCTTATTTCCTTAGAAATTTAATAAGAAGTGTGTCACCTAGTTCAAGGTTTATATTTTAATCATTTTTTTAATGGTTTGATTAATGAATTCTAGTGTTTAGAATTATGTATTCATGATTTAGATATTTGATTGGTATATTTATATAAGTATATGTGGGTGCACACATATATACCTATATAGATATACATGGTTGCATAGTTAACACATGTAATTATTTGTGTATGTTATAAATTGTATGTGAGCAATTTATTAATACACAGATATAAAGATAAATTTAATATAATATAAAAATAAATAAATTAAAAGGTGTAAAATAAAAGGAGTAAGTATTTAAAAGAGGAGTAAACTCCCTAACATACAAAGGATGGTTACGACATGTAATCAAGAGAAAAAGTTCATAGATTTTACCCATGTGGAATAATATGAGGTCATTTCAATGATGGGCATAAAAAATGGGTTATAAAGCACCAAAGAGGGTATTTAAATCATTTGTAGACCATTTATTCATTATATACCTCTAAAATAGGCTTAATTTACCCCTAATATGCCTAAACAACATGTAAAGTGATAATTACATAGAAAAAGGCTATTTCAGATTTTGGAATTACTTTTATTTAAAAGGGTGGTGTCTTTTAACCTAAAGGGGTATGAGAGCTATTCCACAACATATATATGTGGGATAAAATGTCAAAATGAAGGGGGGCGGGAGTGGTTGAAAGGTAGAGGAGAGATCTTTTTTACTTTTATGAATATTTTTATGGAGAAAAAATAATGATATGTGATGGAGAATTTATGAGTATAATTCTTTAAGGAATTGTAATTTTATTTCCTTTTGGAGAGAGAGAGTTATATGTGAGAGTTTAGGGAACTAAGAGAGGGACTTATTTTTGTGAAATTGATTCTTCTTCAACCATGGAGGTTTGTTAAATTGGAGTGGGTTTGAATGATGCATCTCAAGTTGGAATTATTTTTTCTTTGTTCTTGCTTTCATTGAATCTCCATAAGACTTGAGGTATGCATTGAACTTATTAATTACATTATTTGTGTAAAAAAAATAGATATATTGATATGTTATCTTGATGTGCTATAATTTTATAGTTAATTTCTATATTTATTTATATGTTATAAGTTTCTATTTGTGAAAATTACTATGTATTTCCTATGGAATTCAGTCAATAGTTTTTTTAGATATATTATTTTTTGTTAGAAGATTGTTGGTAAGTTGAGTCATGGAATATTGTATTGTGATATCTTTCATGTCTTCTTATGCATGGCTTCTTGTGCATACTACATATTTCTATTATATGCTTTGGAATTATGTATGCTTAATTTGGGATTTTAAAACCTGTTTGACCTCCTACTTGACTGTTCACACTTCCAATTATTGTTTAAGATAGTAGAGGAATGTAGAATTATTATGTGATGTATACCATTTATACTTTTATTGGAAATTATTATAAAGGATTTTCTTATAGTCTTTGTGACTCATGATTATTTATGTATTGTGATGCTTATATGATGAGTTAGGGTCTTGTTTAAACTAGGGGTATGAGACCCTAGGAATGATGTTCCCTAAACTCTTTCATAATTTTGGTTTTGTATTTTTAAGTAAGGTATATGTCCTAGGTGAGTGGCTTGCCATAGGTGTTTGGGATCATAAGTGGCTGCCAAAGGATCCTATCTGTTAGAGACCAAGGCCCTGTGTAGGCTAGCTCTACATGTGATTTTTGTAATCAAGTGGAAACATTAATAAAATTAATGGGTTATGGGGGTTGGTAATTCACATTAATTAAGATGATAATGATTTATTTTTTGAGTACTCAGGGAAGGGACATCCTATGTATCTTATAGATCCCCAACCTAGTACATTGATCCCAACATTACTGGGCCATTCCTATCCTTGTTGGAGTACTTAGGGAAAAAATGTTCTATGTGATATGATGGTCTTAATCCTGAGAGGTTGATCCCAACACCTTAGGAAGGGACGATGACACTCATCTAAATGTGGTAGAACCCCTCACTCTGCTTTTGCCTCTGGTTGTCCATTTGCATTGTGATGTCATTTTGGGAATTATGCTTGTGTGGCTTTATGTTACCCTTGTACTTTGATTTTTAGGGTATACGCCTTGGATTACCTTAGAACCTATGTGGATCATGGTCTTATCTCCTAGCTTAGGGGAGTGGACAATTTATGGCTCCACGTGGCTAGGTGGAAAAATATTTTGAGGTATTGTTCGAGTTTTTATTAGATAGATTTATATGGATTCTTGGTGATTAGTTGTTGAAGATTGATTCTTGAAGTCCATTTATTGTATATCATTGAAATAAATCTATGTAATATTATAATGTAAAGTCTTGAAGAAAGTACAAGTCATTTGTATATGTATCATGAAATGAAAAGCTATGTAAAAGGGTAAAGAGTATCTCTAGGAGAAATAAAGGGATATGTGAATAAATTATATTAATTAAAAGGATGAATGTAATTATACCATGCCATTGTATACTCCTTGTATATAGATAAGTGTATGATGCATACACAAACCATGTATACTTCATAATGCTATGAAATGAAGTATCTAAGTAATTATTAAATAGAAGGTGAATTTGTTTACATTTATGTTTAATGATTGTAATCTATTTCATGTATCATTAATTGCAAGTTAAGTAGATGCATTTGATTATATGGATTATGACATTAGTTCCTAATATGGAAATAGCTAATAGAATGAATAATGTATCAAATCATAAGTAGATAAAAAACTAATAGATGGATTAACTTAAGTAGTAAGGATAAATGTTAGTAAGCAAATTAAGCAACAAATACTCACTGAGTTGATTGGATGGCAAAAGATAAATCTTGAAAGATAAGTAATGGTACTTAAAGGTGATATTAGGGAAATTGTTAAGATGCTTAATTCTAAAATTAAGTGAACTTAGCAAGTGAAAGATGTTAAAAAAAAGCTTATTCACCAAACTTGGCAACATTTAGACTTATCCTTTTGGGTTCCCTACTGGGGAATTATAGGTGTTCCAAAAAAACTATTCTTTGTAACTCTTATGTGTTTTTCTTTCATTGTGTTGTATTTCTATTTCCTGAGGGAATGATGATACTTCATATTTGATTTAATATTCACATGTTATCATATGATCATACTGACCCTAAAGTTAGTATATTCCTTTTTTATCTATATATATGTTATGTGTACATTTCCCTTGATTTGTCTTTCCTCATGGGTATCTCATAGTGGAACATCTCTTATAGGATGTTTGTATATGTTATTAAATCCATTTCTCCTATTAAAGTGTTAGAAATGGCTTTATTTGTGAGGACATATGCTCTACTCAATTTTCTTTCAATCATGGAGTAATGAATACAAATTCTACATATGGCTTAGGGTACTTTAGCTTTGGACGCTTGGTATGCTTCTTGGGTTATCTTCAAATCTATGCATTTCTACTTCATCCCTTATTTTTGCACACATCTTGTGAATCCCTTTATGGATTATGTATAATCATAAGAATGGATTCTCCATGTACCCCTTTAATTTAGGAAGTGATCATTCTTGACATTGGGTCTCTACCTCCTTTGCACACACATATGTTAAATCTCATATATGGGCAATGCGTACAAGTTCACTAAATTTCATATATGGAAATGCATAAAATATCACTAAATCTCATACATGGGCAATGCATCCAGAAATATATGTCAAATATTATATACGGGTAAAGTGTACAAGCTTACTAAATATCATATATTGGGCAACACATTCAAGAACAACATGCTAAGTCCCATAAATGGGTAACACATTTTTAAAAATTTTTTTTGTATGCACAATGGGATGTACATTTCTCATTAGGGAATTAATCACACTCCTCTCTCTACTTGTTTTAGTCAGTGATTTCTCTTTTATTATGATCTTGGGGTTAGAAACTTGATGGATTCTTTGTCTCTTTGATTGTGATGAGAGTATCTTACGTCTTGTGCTCTACTTTACCAAGAGTTTTGATCGAGTCCACACAATCACTAAAGCAGGGGTTGAATGTAACATCTTAAATTGGAAGCACTTCAATTTAATTAGGTATAACACCTATTTAATGCAAGATCATCATCTCCTTGCATCTCTCCTCCTTTCTTCCCCTTTCTTATCATTTCTCCTAAGTGGAATAAGGGTAGGACCTAATAGATCCTCTGTAATGCTCCTATTTTCATGGCATAAAGAGAAAGGTAGGATCTCTGCCTAGGTACTCCATTTTTTTCACCCAATCACACAAAATATTTTTTCCACACCATAATGATTATATCTTAAGTTTTGCACTTGTTTTCTAGGACTCAAGACCTATTTCAAAAAATTGAAGGAATCTTGAGGATTTTGGGCCCTGGTTGGAAGGAACTTAGTGCATCACTTCCAAAACAAGGATGCATTACATCCATATTGGTCCAATCAAAGATGAAATGCCCTCTTTGAACCTTATTTTGGGTTTGCTTCATAGGTCTTCTGTCTAGTTTGTTCTAGGGTGTTGATTTCTAAGTTGGGCGAGACAGATTTAATTCCAAGCCCTTTATAACACATCCATTTTCTCCATTTTTCACATCATTATTTCACATGTTATAAATATTTCACATGCACTAGCATTCAAGTACTCAAGTTCTCAAGAATTCAAGGTATCGAAGTAAATTTCTCAATTAAAGATCAAGGATTTAGGAATTCAATAATTTAAAGGATTTTATCTTCAATATCTCCTTTAATCTATTCAAGGTGCTTTATTACATCTTCTACATCTATTCATCCACATTATTGATCCAATTAATTAGTAAAGAGAGCTCATTTCATTTGATCTAAGAGATCCTACTAAATTTGTATATTTACTTTATATTTCTAGAATTCAATTATTTCAATTCAAGGTTAATTTTAAAATTGGGTTTTGAATGAGGTAACCCCCCCCCCCCCATAAACAAGTAAAAACCCTTTTATTTTGTAGGTTATAGATCTTGGATGGGCAAACATGTTGTAGATTTAGATACTCTTTTTGTCATTTTGTAGGATTGCAAAATCAAAATTAGGTTCAAACATAGTTGATCAGGGATGCATTTCTCCCATAATTTAGGAGAAATTCACCCTCCAAAAAAATTTATCCCTATTGAATTTTTGAATGATCTTATGTGTTTTAAAGATTCAGTAGTTTGAGGCCCAAATCTAGTACTATTTGGCAATTGTGATCAACACATCAAGTGGAAAATTAGATTCTTTACTCCTATGGTGAGTCTTCTATTTTCCTTCTTTATTTCAACATATCTTCTTATTACATCTAGTATCTTAATTTCATTTCTTATCTCTTATTACACTAGGGTTTCAAGGACTTTTATATTTTTCCCTTGTTTAATGAGTACTAGATTCTAGCTTGCATTAATGCTCCTTTATTACTTGGGTAGCACTAAGCTTTCTAGATCTAGTCATTTTAGAATTGGGATTGAAAGGATTAGTTTCCTTGAGTCCCTCTTTGATTTGTGTGTTTAGTTATGTGATGAATTTAGGTTTACTTTTGTTGATTCACATTTTCACCCGTATAGGCGAGATGATTTCATTAAAGTGTTGATTTGTGGTGAATGATTAGGTGAAAATTGCACACTTTTCATAAGGTTATGTATTTTTGGGTTAACTCATCAAGAATTTCTTAGTTGAATTATCAATTATGTTCCAAGATTGAGGATGAATTTAATACTAGCAGAGAATCTAGGTGATGAAGGTTGCATAATTACATGTAATGATAAAAATTGGGAAGTCTCAAAAAATTCCTTAGTAGTAGAAAAAGGTGTGAAAGTAGGAATCTTATATCTTTGTAAAAGTCATATTGTTCCTTCTACTTTAATTATTTCAGAGAAAAATCAATGTTCAGTAATAATTACTATAGTTGAGTAAGAAGTATATCACACAATTGTTGTAGATTTTAAAATAGTACTATGAAACAATAGACTCTGGTACATGAGTGGAAAAGGTATGAAATTACTTTATTCAAGGAAAATTTTACCTGGTACAAAATACATATATATCAATTTCTATGAAAGTCGTGTGTATGAAAACAAAAAGAGAATTAATTTTCTAAAGAGTGGGAAGGAAAAAAAAAACTGAGAAATTAGAGCTTGTGGATGCAGATGTATGGGGACTATAATAGGTATCTTCCCTTGGAGGCTCTTTGTATTATGTTACGTTAATTGATGATGAAACTAAAAAAGTATGGATTTATTCCTTACACATAAATATGATGTATTTGAAAGTTTTAAGAAATGGAAAAGTTTGGTTGATAATGAGACTGGTAAAAGATTAAAATATCTTAGATCTGATAACAATGGTGAGTATTGAAGGGGTATTGATTTGTGAGGGAGATTGAAGATTGTAACATTTTTAATTTGCTATATAATAATATTGGATTCTCTCATTGGGTGAAATAGCCCAGAATTTAGTGAACTACATTAAATCTTTGTATTTTTTGTTCTATTTATGTGTGTTCTATATTATTGGTTACATTTGCATGTAACTATTATTTTCTATCTAAATAATCATAAGAAGTGGTATTAGAGAGAAGTTTTCTTAGTTATCCCATCTAGAAAGGTCTCACAATTGAGTTGAAGTCTCATTTTGAGTTGGAGTAATGTTTATACAAGTGTAATTAGAAGGTTGAGAAATTTAATAGGAAGAACTTTCAGTTATGGAAAATGGAAATAGAGGACTATCTCTATCAAAAGGATTTATGGTGACCATTGGGAGGAAAGTCCATGAAAGACCCAAATATGTCAAATGAGGACATGGATATTATGGATAGAAAGACACTTGGAAGTATTCATTTATGCCTAATACAAACATTTGAATTTAATATAACAAAAGTAAAGACAACTAAAGAAATGATGGAAACCCTAGCAAAGTTGTATGAAAATCCTTTTGCTTTAAATAAGGTGTTTCTAATTATTTATTTAATAAGAATATGGTAGGTGGTTCTATTATTATTCATTTAAATGCATTTATTAGTAAATTAGCTCATGTAAATGTCAAATTTGATGAAGAAATTAGGGCTTTTTAAATTTCTATGTTATTTTCCTAAAAAATTAAATGGCTTGGTAATGGTTGTTAGTAACTCTATTTCTAGTTAAAATACCCTAAATTTTGATGATGTTGTTCTTTTTATTCTAAGTGAGCAAAATCATAGGAAAATTTAGGTGGGTCTACATTAAGTATTATTTTCAATGCAAAAAATAGGGGCAAAATGAAAGAGAGAGAAGCTAATTCTAGAAACTATGGGAATTCAAGACGAAAATCAAAGGGAAAGTGGTATCAATCTAGATGACCAAGAGATTAATTATACTATGGAAAATTAGGTCATAAGAAGAAATATTCCTAGTCTTGAAAAAATAATGGAGATAATCAAGAAGGAGATAAGGAGACAAATGTGGTAAGTAATAAACCTGAAGATGATGCTTTTTTAGCATGAATTCTTGATGTTTTTGTATAGGGGAGTTTTCCAGATTATCAGAGAGCTAATTGGGTGCTTATGTGTTGCATTCATGACAATTCTTTTAATTAATGTCAACATATCAAATTTTTGGACAATTCTATCAGAGTTGTAGAAGAAGATTTCTTCAGCGAGGTTCATGGTCAGAGAGTTATGTTATGCATACTTGGAGATGAATTTAGGAATGTGTTATGATGCCATGTCTATGTTCATGGAATAACATTCATAGTTTGGCATGAGTTACAAAAGTTTTTGTAGAGACTGCTCTTAGCCGAGTGAGTATCTAGTAAACAATTTGTGGTAATTGTGCTAAAATATCTTTTTAGTAAGGCTAAGGATCATTCATTGGGATTGGATTATGGTTGAAGACATACATAGGATTTTTTGGTTAACATGGAAGAATTATATGTTTATTCTATGAATAGTTGTGAAGTCTTTTTAGCGTAATGTTCCTAGCAAGCCAATTATTGTCAATATCTTTATGGGAAGTGTTATTTTTAATGTGTCATGCAATGTATTATCTTAACAAGGTCATATTCTTATTATGGGGGAAAATGTGAATCATTGAAATAAAACCCTAAGTTCATCACATAACCACACTTACACAACTCAAACAAGTTAAGGAGATTGATCATTTCAATCTCAACTCAGAGGTAACTAATTTTAGGAATATTAGTGCCAACTGAGTGATAAAGGAGAACTAATGTAAACAAAGATATAATGGTTATAGGTGTTAGAAATACTTTAGAATAACTAAGAGGGGGGTGAATTAGTTATTCAAGGTCCAAATGTCCTAATAATTTTTTTCACCAATTAAAGTGAGCCCATTAAACTGTTCATTCATCCAAGCTTAAACTTTCCTACTTAGCAAGTTATTGTATATCAACATGCAAGCATAACATATGAAGAATCAACACATAACACATTGATTTATGTAGAAACCCAATTTGGGAAAAACCACCAGTAACATGCTACTTAATTCTCACTCTTTTGAAGTAATGTCTTGTGAAAGGCTTGCCCTGTTAAAGGCTGAAACACACTATTAAATGTGACCTTGTTAGAGGATTTATCCACCCTATTAGAAGTGCGCCTGGTTAGAGGATTTTAGAACATTCACTTGGAATGTCACCTTGTTAAAGGATTTAAAAATGGCTGTTAAACCAACCTAAATCCATAGGATTTTACCCTAACTGATACAATTGCTAGATAGTAACAATAAGGGCTTTTCACCTGAAATAGCTTACAACTTAATTTGCAGATTTCAAATCACCTTTCAGCTCTTAACATTGCCTGGTTTTCAGTGTCTGCAGCTCTGATAGATTGTCCTCCTTTCAAGCTTTTTTTTCTTGAGTCTTCATGCTCAATGTACCAGTGAAATCAACTCTCTCTAACCACTTATCAAAGTAGAGTCTCTGTGCTTTGTTCTTTCTTCTCCTTGATGTCTTCTCCTTGACACCCTTCAACCACTTCACAATTTAGCACACTAGCAACTCTGGCTTCTTTGCTTGTGACTTCTTAAATAGAAGTCTAAAATTACTTTTCCTGCTCGATTCTTCCCTCTTTTAATTTTGGTTCGAATGGATTAGGTAGGATTCATTGAATCTAACCCATATCTTGTTTCTTCTAGAAACATCATGAAGAATCCTCCAGAATTTGCTCAAAAATGGTTTATCTAAAATTTTGTGCCTCCAGCTCATCATCATTATCCTCCATATAGTTCACAAAATTCAAGGTAACAACCTTGTTGGCTCAGATTTGGTGAATCTTAGACTTTTAAAATAATGCAACAACTTGACACTATTGGAATTCTGATGATTGTCACATATTATGTTACTCGACACCAACTACATTTTATTGGTGCTTGGCACCTACTATGGATTCACTCGACATCTACTAAGTTTCATTTTCTCGGCACTTGAACACACTAAACTCCTTCTGTATCACTCAACATACACTAGATTTTTCATTTACTCAGCACTAACTAAAAATCTGCTTGGCTCAAACTAGCTTGCTTGGCACTCACTAATGAACTTAGTTAAGCTTTGCAGACAAGCTTGTTACAACTTATTCTTCTAGTGTTTCTAAGTGTGGCCAACCTTTGTATCTTCAAGTATACTATTAATAGATCAATTAACCAGTGTCTTAAATGATCCTTGCACTTCATTACAAAACCATAACCCAACCTTTCCCTTAGGTACTTTTGTTACATTTTGTTGGTTAAATCCTCTTCATTAATCAACTAAATGATAGTACTTGGATCTTATAAGCAATTGTCATTCCAACAAATAGCAGGTTTAACATCAAATAACAAAACAATGATTAAAAACATTCTTCATCAACAATCTCCTTCTTTGCAACAATCTCCCTCATTGATAGTACTCTTTTTCAATTAGATTTCCAACAATCTCCCTCTTTGGAATTAATGGCAAACCAAACTGATCAACCATCAAACCAAACTATTCAACCAAGTCATCAAAATGCTAACTAGGTTACAATAGTAAGTCAAATGCCAAAAAGAAAAAATGTGTTACCATTAGTTTTTCACTTCTCCCTCTTTGATCTGTATCCTGATTTCTTTACTTCTACTTCTCCCTCTTAGCTACTGTTTCCTCTTTCTCACCTTTCTAGTTTTTGTATACATTGTTTGTGTTCTACTATTCTGGTATCAACTACTTCTCCCTCTAACCAATTGAATGCTATTGATCAATTTTTTCTCTTTGCTCTTTCTTCTCAAATGTTGTTGATAAGTTTCTCTTTGCTCTTTCTCCCTCTTTGACAACAATGCCAAAGACATATTATTTCAACATCTTATTATGAAAGTATAGAATCTACAAGTACTCCAATTTCTCCCTCTGTCACCTTGCTTTATGACTAATTTGGAACTTCAACACTTTGATTGCTTCAGGAAAAATCCTAAAGCAAGTATCCTCTGCATCAATTTCTAATATTTCAACAATCTTGCTATTTCTTAGGTAGCCTTGGCTAGTAGTATCACCCCTAACTTACCTCTTAGAAATTCAAATGCATCTTTAGGTAGTGCTTTTCTGAAGATGTTAGCAATTTGTTCCTTTCAGCTGACATATTCCATCCTTACTTGTTTGTCTCCACCAATTCTCTTACATAGTGATACTTAAATGCAACATGCTTTGTTTTAGCATGCATCATAGGATTCTTTAATATGTTGATGGCACTTGTGTTATCACAATAGAGTATCACAGGTTCAGTTACCTCTTCTTTTGTACCTTGCAACAGATGTTTGATCCATACAATATTGGTGCAATTGATAGCAGTAACAACATACTCAACTTTTGTTGTAGATTGTGAGGTACAACTTTGTTTTTTGCTGGTCCAAGTAACCAATATTTTAACAAAGAAAAGTGCCCCTCCATTGGTGCTCTTTCTATCATCAATATTACCTCTCCAATCTGCATTAGTATAGGCCTTCAACTCAAATTTCTTACTCCTCTTGTAATACAAGCCAAAGTCATCTGTTCCTTTTAAGTATCTCAATATTCTTTTTACTACCATAAGATGATTTTCTCTTGGATTAGCAAAAAATCTGGCCACTATTCCAACTACTAATGAAATGTCTGGTCTACTATGCACAACATACTATAACTTTCCAATCATTGATCTATACAATGTCTAATTCACTTTAGAAGAATCATCATTCTTGGATAGCTTATGTCATGTTACCATTGGTGTATTGATATATTTTGATTGGGTCACAAATATGCCTTGCTTTAGTTGATGTACTTGTAGACCAACAAAGAGTTTGATTTCTCTAGACATTGACATCTCAAACTCATGTTTCATTTGATTAGCAAAATCTTTGCAAAGAACATCTTTTCCTCCAAATATTATATCATCAACAAAGATTTCAGATATCAAAATGTCTTTACCTTTTTTTTCCTTGATATATAGGTTGTTGTTGTCATCTGTTCTCTCAAATTCTATATTCACAAGATATTTATGCAGTCTCTCATACCATGCTCTAGGTGCTTGCTTCAAACCATAGAGTTCTTTATGCAATTTGCAGACCATATCCTTGTTGTTGTCATCTACAAATCCCTCTGGTTGTTCTATGTAGACTTCCTCTTCTAGTATACCATTAAAAAAAGTAGACTTTACATCCATTTGGTAGACTTTGAAACCTTTGTAGGTAGCATATGCAAGTAGTGTTCTTACTCCTTCCATTCTTGCAACAAGGGCAAATGTTTCCCCATAGTCCAGTCCTTCTTCTTGTGCATAACCTTTGCAAACTAGTTTGGCCTTATTTCTTGTGATCTCACCATTCTCATCAAGCTTGTTTCTAAATACCCATTTTGTACCAATCACATTCTTATCAGCTGGTCTAGGAACTAAGGTCCATATTTTGTTCTTCCTTATCTGATCTATTTTTTCTTCCATAGCTTTATACCAGTCACCATCTTGTAGTGCATCTTTCACTATTTTAGGTTCAATCTTGCTCATCAGACATGATTCATTTCTTATTCTGTTCCTTGTTATTGGTCTGGCTTCCTTGTCACCAATGATTTGTTCTATAGGGTGATGTCTTCTCACATATCTAGATAATCTTGGTCCTGTTCTTCTTTCCATGTTTGATCTTTCAGCTTCAGGGTCATTGTGCACATTTCTTTCTGGTATTTCATCATCTCTTTCATGGGTACTAACTTCTAAGTTAGAATGTGCATTATTTTCATTTTGCAACTTGGCTTCTAAATGCAACTTGACATTCACTAGTTGTGACTCGGTTGATACTGAGATTTTTTGATGATTCCCAACTTGATTGGCAATATCATCTTTAGTAGGTAGGTATTCCTTCATAGAGGTATACAAAAGATCTGTACTCTTTTGGTTTCTTAGATTCATCAACTTGGACTTCTGTATGCTCATCAAAATTTACATTTTCACTCTCCACAATCTTGTTAGTGTTAGTATTCAAACACTTATATGCTTTGCTTCTAGTGAAATATCCAAGGAATATGCCTTCATCACTTTTTGCATCAAACTTTCCATTTCTAGTATCTTTAAGAATATAACATTTACAACCAAATACTTTGAAATGTTTTATATTAGGTGAGTGACCATACCATAGTTCAAAAGGTGTTGCATTTGTACCTTTCTTGACTTGGACTCTATTAAGGGTTTATACTATACTACTTACAACTTCTCTCCAGTATTTTAGAGCAACATTTTTCTCCATCATCAATGTTCTAGCACAGTCTATCACTGATCTATTCCTCCTTTCTACAATGCCATTCTGAGATGGAGTTCTTGGTGCTGATGTTTGTCTTTTGATTCCTTTATCATTGCAAAATGTCTCAAATTCTTTTGATGTGAACTCTCCTCCTTTTTCTGATCTTAGGCACTTTAGACTCTTTCCTATTTCTTTCTCAACTCTAGCCAAATACCACTTGAACATTTGAAATGCATTAAATTTTTGCTTTAAGAACATAGTAGTCATCATCTTGGAGTAGTCATCCATAAATGACATTATGCATTTGTCTCCTTGGTAGCTTTGAACTTCTATTGGGCCACATAAGTCTATATGGACTAGCTCTGATACTTCTTTGGAAGTGTAGGTTTTGCTTTTGAAACTTGACTTAGTCATCTTTCCTAGTTGACATTGTTTGCACATTGTATTTTTAGGCTTCTTCAGTTTTAGCAACCCCTTGACTTTCTTCTTTTTGCTGATACTAATCAGATTATCAAAGTTAACATGACACAACCTTTTATGCCATAGCCACACATCATCAAGTTTTACAATGAGACAGGTTACATCTTCTATATCTAGGTAAAACATATTACTCCTAGTTTGTTCACCTTTTCCTATTAGATTTCCATTAGTATCCTTGATTTTGGCAATTTTGTTTCCAAATTCTACTTTGCAACCTACATTGCCTAGTTGTGACACACTTAACAAATTATAGTTCAATCCTTCAACATAGTATGCATTATCACATGAAATTTTCTCTATAAGTTTAATAGAACCTTTTCCTTTGATTTGACATTAGCATCATTTCTAAATCTAACACTATTTCCATCATATTGAGTAAAGGTAATAAACTTACTTTTGTCTCCTGTCATGTGATGTGAGCATCCACTATCTATGATCCATTTGTCATTCTTGTTCACATAGGTTACCAGTGTTGTTGCCTCATCTTCATCTGATTCATCCTTCATGGCTACATAGACTACTTCATCATCATTCTCATTAGAATCTTCTTCTTTAGCAATGTAGCACCTTTTTCCTTTGTCCTTGTAATCTCTGCTATCATCTTCTCTTTTGTTTTCGTACTTGTTTCCTTCTTTGCAGTTCTTCTTCTAAGTTCATCTTGCAGCAAGATGTCCTACTTCATTACAATTAAAACATATGATAGGCAACTCACCTTTGAATTTACCTTTGCCTCTATGGAATATTTTGGCCAGTAATGCTTCCAATTGTTCCACATCTTCCTCATCAGTGCTACTATCACTAGATGCATACTTTGTCTTTTTCTTCTTCTTTGATTTCACCTCCTCAATGTCCTTCAATGTTAGCTTGGCCTTGAAAGAAAATTCAAGATTCTCAAGTCTGTAGTTATCAAAATTGAACAACTCAAATGCAGTAAGTCTTACTACTATCCCTTCAAAAGTTAGTCCATTTCTTGGTACACATCTTAATTCCTAGATGGCTGAAACTCTTATAACATAGATAGGGAGCAAGGTTCTTTAGAATTTTCTATTGACAGTTTCATCCTCTAAATGACCACCTAAACTTCTTATTGCACTTACTACTTCTTTCATTCTAGAGGTATATTGGGCTACATTCTCACCTTCCTCCATTTTCATGTCATCAAACTTTCCTCTGAGGTTTTCTCTTTTTGCTCTTTGAATATTTTGATTGCCTCTATAGATATTTGTCAAGGCTTTCCATATCTTGAATGCAGAGTCACATCCCTTGATGTCATCAAATTTAGCATAGTTGAGTGTAGAGGCAATCTCTAGCATTGCCTGATTATGCTCCTTCCTTTTATTTAGATCATCTGTAGTGAGGGCTCCAGCTGGATCTACAGGTTCCACTATAATTGAGGTTTTTGCATAGTCACCTATTGATCCAAGTTGTAGCTTCATTGGGCTTTTCCATGTAGCGAAGTTATTTCTGTTGAGCCTGGGAACTTCTCTCTTGGACATCTTGATCTTCCTGCTTCTAGTACTTTTAAACTAAATCAATAGATGGCTTTGATATCAATTGTTAGAAATGCTTTATAATAACTGAGAGAGGGGATGAATCAGTTATTCAAGGTCCAAATGTCTTAATAATTTTTTTTACCAAGTAAAGTGAGCCCATTAAATTGTTCATTCATCCAAGCTTAAACTTTCCTACTTAGCAAATTATTGTATATCAACATGCAAGCATAACATATGAAGAATCAACACATAACATAGTGATTTATGTGGAAACCCAATTTGGAAAAAACCACCACTAACATGCTACTTAATTCTCACTCTTATGAAGTGATGCCCTGTGAAAGGCCTGCCCTATTAAAGGCTTCAATACACTGTTGAATGTGATCTTGTTAGAGGATTTATCCACCCTGTTAGAGGTGGGCCTGGTTAGAGGACTTTAGAACATTCACTTGGAATGTCACCCTGTTAAAGGATTTACAAATGGTTGTGAAACCAACCTAAGTCCATAGGATTTTACCCTAACTGATACAATTGCTAGAGAGTAACAATAAGGGCATTTGACTTGATATAGCTTACAACTTAACTTGCTGATTTTAGATCACCTTTTGGCTCTTAACATTGCTTGCCTTTTAGTCTCTACAATTCTGATAGCTTGTCCCCCTTTCAAGCTTTTTCTCCTCGAGTCTTCATGGTCAATGTACCAGTACAATCATCTCTCTCTGACCACTTATCTAAGCAAAGTCTCTGTGCTCTATTCCTTCTTCTCCTTGATGTCTTCTCCTTGACACCCTTCAACCACTTTGCAATTTTTCACACGAACAACTCTAGCTTCTTGGCCAGTGACTTCTTAAATAGAAGTATGGAATTACTTTTCCCACTCAATTCTTCCCTCTTTTAATTTTGGTTCGAATGGATTAGGTAGGATTAATTGAATCTAACCCATATCTTGTTTTTTCTAAAAAAATCATGAAGAATCCTCTAGAATTCACTGAAAAACAATTTATCTAAATTATGTACCTCCAGCTCATCATCCTTATCCTCCATCTGGTTCACAAAATTCAAGGTAACAACCTTGTTGGCTCAAATTTGGCAAATCTTAGACTTTTAAAATAATGTAGCAATTCGACACTATTGAAATTTTGATGCTCAACACATACTATGTTACTTGGCACCAACTACATTTTATCGATGCTCGACATCTAATGTGGATTCACTTAACATCCACTAAGTTTTTCATTTTCTTAGCACCTGAAGTTTGTTTGGCACCTGAACATGCTTGACTCCTTTTGTATCACTTGACTACTTTTGTATCACTCAACACACACTAGATTTTGCATTTGCTCGGCACTAACTGAAAATCTGCTTGGCTCAGACTAGCTTACTCGGCATTCACTAATGAACTTAGTTAAGCTTTGCAGACAACCTTGTTACAACTTATTCTTCCAATGTTTCTAAGTGTGGCCAACCTCTGTATCTTCAGTATACTATCAATACATCATTTTACCATTATCTTAACTAATCCTTGCACTTCATTACAAAACTATAACTCAACCTTTCCCTTAGGTACTTTTGTTACATCTTGTTGATTAAATCCTCTTTATTAATCAACTAAGTGATTGTACTTGCATCTTATAATAAATTTTCATTCTAACAAATAGCAGGTTTGACATCAAATGACAAAACAATGATTGAAAATATTCTTCATCAACAATCTCCTTCTTTGCAACAATCTCCCTCTTTGATAGTACTTGTTTTCAATCAAATTTCCAAAAATAGGGTTGGATAAATGATACAAAAGTCCTTGAAACTCAAATGTAAAAACATATATGAAGAACAACTAAGTAGATGTGCAATGTAAACTGAGATATAAAGAAATGCTAGAAATTGTATGAATTCACTTTACAATAGTAGGATTTCTTGAATTATATAGTGTGCTCACTTAACCAATTTATTTGGATCAAGAAGATGAAGAGGAATGGATATAGAAGATTCAAGAAAGGATCTTGATGAAGATCTTTCTAGATAAACTCCTTCAAATTCTTGAATTCTTGAATACTTAATCTTCAATGGAGGAATTGGTTGAATGATGCTTGAAGACTTGAATGCTTGAGTAGTTTATCTTGTGAATGCATGATATAATGAATTATTGTTGTGAAAATGAAAAGTGAAGGCTCCTATTATAGATATGTCAAAGTGACAAATGCCTTGAACTTTAAAACGATGTAAGACCCATCTTAAAGTGGTGCAATAAATGATTTACCATAATAAGATTCCTTTGTTCAGTAAATGAAGGATTATTAATTTGAATTAGTAAAGGTCTACACGAATTTATAAAATAAGAGGAGGCACATAATATTAATTTACATGGGAGATAAAATATTATCTAAGATAGGGCCAATTTTAAATATTAATTTAAATTAATTAATAAATGAGGACACAATATTCAAGAAAAATAAAGATCCAATCCATTCATATAAATTTTTAATTGATAAAAGGTACAATGAGATGAAATGAATTATTTAGATGGAGGAAATTGAGAATTGAGAAAGCCTTAAGATTGACTCAATACTTATTTTAGGACTTGGTATAAAGTAAAGATGCTTTTCTTGTGAATTAATCTGAAGTGTGATTATGATGCAAGAGCATCTTGGATCAATGAGAAATATTGCATCAACCAAAAACATTGCTTTATTTTCAATACTTTTTTCTTGTTTGTGAAGTATCTATTATTACTTGTGGTTCAAAGTTGTGCATAGTTGGAATCTTCTTGAGGACCTATTTTGGATCCTTATCATAAGAGTGTATAAGTTACAATACCTTATGCTTATTCTATGCCAATTGCTTTCGATGATTTCTTCAAGCATTCCATGTTATTTCTTTTGGCATGGTTTCTTGTGATGACATGGCATCTTGGGCAGCTAGAATCCAACTCCTTTCTCAAGGGAAGACTTATCCTTAATAGTGTGTGAACAATAGATGTCCATTACTTGGGATATAGTTTACTCTTCCAAGATAGGACCTATTTGTAATTAAATGCCTAACAGGCCAATTTTTGGTCTTGATGGCTATATAAGAAATTAGATTAGCTATAGAGAAAGTGGGATAGAAGAAGGAAGTAATCCTTGGAGATAGGATGATAGTAGAGAATAAATGGAAGATAAAGAAGATAAACTTCTAGATCTATAATTGTAATTTCTTTGTACTAGTCATAATGTAGAAGACCTCAAAGTTGGACATGTTGAACATTTGAAAGTATATTTTACCATGCCAATTGTCTAATCAATAAGTAAATCTTCCTATTTTTCAATATGTTTTCTTCTATGTATAATCTTGGAAAGGTGTTAGGAGATTGGATCTCACTCCTTCCCTTACCTACCTTGTGTTAGATGGTATCAGAGTGAGGTTTTTTTTCTTGTCAAGATTGGGATCATGGAGAACCTTAATTAGATTGGTTATAGGGTGGAAGATCTAGAATTTGACCTATAACTTGTAGAAGGTTATAATCTTGCATGGACTATTATCAAGATGGTTCAAGGTAGAGGAAATGTAGATAATACTATTACAAATATATTGAGGAAAATTGCAATAAGACTTAAAGTTGTTGAGATAGCCAAGAGAAGAGGTGCACATCTTGAGAATGTTAGTGATGATGAAGAAGTTGCCCCCAATCTGAATTTTAAACTTGAGGGGGAATAAGATGAGGAAAGGCTTTTGAGAGTTTTGTCCAAGGAAAAATCCAAACCCATTGTCGAGGTTGCTTGCTATAATGGAAGACTTGAGACTCATGTAGTTTTGAATTGGATCTCTTAAATGGACAAGTTCTTTGAGTAGGCAGCCTTGATTATAAGAAGATAAAGATAGCAGTCACCAAGTTGAAGGGTTGTGATTCAATTTGGTGGGATCATTTGTAGATTGAGAGACATAAAAGAGGAAAAGAAAAGATCAAGACTTGGGCAATGATGATTGGAAAAGTGAAGAAGTTAAAGTTCATGTTAGAAAGAAAGGTCCAAGATAATTAAGAGTGTGGTGGGGGGGTGGGGGTGGGGGTGAATCAGTTATTAGATCAATATAACTTTTATCAACCTTAATAAACCTTAAACATGTGATCAATTTAATCAAGAACCATAAGAAGATGCACATACACAACAACACTAGATATGCTAACTAGGGAAACACTTGATCAAAGAGAAAACCCTGGTGGGTATGGATCCACAAAATGATGTACTAATATATAAGTTCCTTGTAAGAGGATGGACTCTGTTAGGAGCCAATGAAATACATTTAGTACATAACAGTCCTTGTTAGGAGACTTGAATCTTTGTTAGGAGATTCCTATTAGAAGCTTACATTTGGAACAATTTTTGTTTTGTCATTGATGTCAAATCTATTGATGAGAAATATTGCTACCTAATCTAAATGTCATATCTATTTGATTGATGAAGAGAATTCAAGAAATTTCTCATAGTTATGAAAAGGAAGCTACAATGGACATTTGATTTGATAGACTTTGATAAATCAAAGTGATTGTTTATGTCAAGAAAGTTAAGCCAAGCTACACAATAAAGTAAATGGAAAAGGAATGTTGAGTGATGCTAGTATCTACCGAGCCATAGTTAGTGCCATAAAAATCTAGTGTTGATTTGACAAGTATCGTCCGAGCAAGCTAGTTGATTTCAAGTCAGAAAGTTTTAAAACACCTAAGTGTTTAGTGATGACCAAGTGTTAGAACTTAGTGATTGATGAGTAACATTGTTGAAGATGAATTCAAGGAAATTGTGATTTTTGTTAATTTCTTGGGAGATGTAAACCATGTTGAAGATAAGATTGATGAGTTGGATCATTAAATTCAAGGAAAGGATTAGGTAAAGACCTAACAAACTGATTTTGGAGAAGTCTCTAGAAGAAGATCAAGAATATGGATAGATACAATGAATCATGTTGAACCCGATCATAAAACCTAAGATCTACGGTGATCATGGAAAATGGTAAAGAAAGAATTACCTATTTAAAGAGGTTCAAAGCTGAATAATATGTGTGCAAGTGCATATGTGAAGAGAGACATACAAAGGAAGGTGGATCAGAGATGCACAAGTGTTAGATTGAATGAGAAGGTAAAAGTGATTGCTTATGCAGATGTTGCTGATATTGATAAGTGAAATCTAAGAAAGAAGGCTTAAGTTTTTTTGAAGGGGGAAGATTGATTACTTGAAGGTTTGTCAAATGAATCAAGAATATAGATGATAGTGGATAACTTATTAGTGAATCAACACCTTAACCAAACAGAGATCTGAACTTGCGAAGTGAGTTGTAATCACACAAATCAACACCTAGTATTTTCTTTCTAATCATTGTAAAAAGTTTTTACTCAAATCATTTTAATAGAGGTTGACTAATAGTCATTTGAAAGACTTAATAGTTTGTGTAAATCCTTTCACAAGCTGACATTCAAAATGGAATGATAAAAGTCCTTTGACAAGGCAACTCTTAAAAGGGTGATTAAATACTCTACCCAGGTCACATTTAACGATGTGTATTATAACCTTTAATGGGGTTGATTCCTAATAGATCTCAATTTGAAAGGGTGAAAAACTGGTGACATTTTGCTAGTGGTTTTTCCCAAATTGGGTTTCCACACAAAAATCCAAGTGTCAAAACTGTGTTGAATGCTTTATATGTTTAAAAGTTCAAATGGTACTTAAGGACCTTGAGTAACTGATTCACCCCCACTCTCAATTATTCTAAACATTTCTAACTATTGGTATCAGAGCTCAGTGCTTACAGAGAGAAATTTGAAGGTACTTAAAGCTAAAGATCATAACTCACAAGAGAGATGTTCCTAAGCTGAACAAGGAGAACTTTCCTACATAAAAAACCTTGATGAGGTTTCACATATCCAGTATCAGTGATGCTACTGTCAACTTTTTGGACAATGCATATGTAAAAGTGAACACTACTCTGACAACTAATCAACTAAAGTAGAAGAAAGAACACAATCAGGCAATGTTGGAGATTTCCTTAGCCCTAAGCTATGCCAGGTTTGATGACCTAAAAGGCTATGACAATGCAAAGAAAATGTAGGAAAAACTAAAGACCATATACATAGGTGATGACAATGTCTTGAGAGCCAAATTAGAAATCCTGAGAGCTAAATTTGATGACATGAGAATTGTGGAAGGTGAGAATATAGTACAGTAGTGTACAAGAGTTAAATAAGTTGTTAATTCTATTCATGGTGCAAATGGAGAAATCAAAGATGAAAGTGTGATAAGAAAGGTATTAAGGATTATACTCCCTATTTATGCCATTAGAGTATTTGTAATCCAAGAATTAAGAAGCACACTAGGTAACACTTTGACCTTAGAAGGTGTAATTGATAGACTTACTTCTTTTGAAATGTCTAACTTTGATAACTACACACTTGCTACTATTGAATCTGCATTTAAGTTACAATTGGTCCTTAGCAAAAAGAAAGGAAAATATGTGAAGAGTGATAGTGATAGTTCTGATGATGATATTGATGAACTTGAAGCCCTTATTGAAAAATGATTTGGAATAGGAAAAGGTAAATAGAAAAGTAAGCTACCTATCATCTATTTTTCATGCAATAAAGTAGGTCATATTGTTGCTAGGTGTCCTGATAGAGAGTATAAGAATGAAAGGAAGGAAAACAAGTACAAAGGATGAAGAGATGACCAAGACTTCAAGAGAAAGTGGGATGGAAAAGATAAGAAATCTTGTTATATTGTTGAAGAAGAAACTGGTAATGAATCTGAAAGCAATGATGATGAAGTAGTCTATGTTGCTATCAAAGAAGAATTTGATGAAGATGAGAAAACTGCATTGATTTTATATGTAAACAAAAGTAATAGATGGATAATTGATAATGGATGTTCAAATCATATGACTGGTGATAAAAAAAATTGAGGACATTTGTCCATACACAGGTAGATGTGTAAAATTTGGTAATGATATTCCATGTGTTGTAAAAGGTAAAGGGACTATTCATTTGATTGATAAGATAAAATGTGACAATGTTTACTGGGTTGAAGGACTTAACTATAATTTTTTGAGTGTTTCATAGCTTAATGAATACAGTTATAGAGTTTAATTTTACAAAAGGTAGGCCAAGATACATGATGTTGATGGTAAGCTAGTTGTAAGTGGTGAACATACATGACGTAACTTGTTTTATCTAGATTTATCAAATGAGACATGTTTGTTTTCACAACAAGATGTTTGGTTATGGAAAAAGAGATTATGTAATGTAAATTTTGACAATTTGGTGAATATCAGTAAGATGAAGAAAGTAAGAGGATTTCCTAAACTAAAGAAGCCTGAAAATGCCATGTGTAAAAAATTTCAACCGGGAAAAATGACCGAGTCTAGTTCTAAGAGAAAAACATACACTGCTAATCATATTTTGGAATTGGTTCATGCTAACCTATGTGGACCCATTGATGTTCAAAGTTACTCTGGAGATAAGTAGTTCATTTTATTTGTTGATGATTACTCTAGGATGATGTTTGTGATGTTTCTTAAAGCTAAATCATATGCTTTTTAGTTATTCAAGTGGTATTTAGCTAGTGTTGAAAAAAAAAGGAAAGAGTCTAAAGTGCTTGAGATCTGACAAATATGGTGAATTTATTTCCAATGAGTTCAATACATTCTACAATGATAGTGTAGACACCTAAAAATCCTTTAGAAAATAAAGTATTTTTATTTTTTGAAAAAGTCCTGATGACATCATCATTTATTAATTAATTAATTATTTAATTAATTAATTAATTTTTATGCCATTAAATCCCTTTATCTTAATTAAAAATATTTAATTAAGGAATCCCTCCCAAAAATGTTTAAATCTTATTTAAACATTATTTCCTTATTTATTAATTATTTAATTAATAAATTGACCAAAAATCCTAAAATAAATAAAAAATTTATTTTTTGCCCAAAAATTGGCCAATTTCCTTATGACCAATAACCTCTTCCAAAATCTTCTAATCCTTCTTTAATTTTGATTAAAGGCTAATCCCATCATTTCCTACCCCTAACCCCAACTCAAAATATTTAATTAAAATTAAATATTAATCCTCATGTTTATTAAAAAAGTTTTAATAAATATCTCCTCAACCCAAACCCTTGAAATAAATAAAACTTTATTTATTTCCTAAAAATCTAATTTATCCTCACCCTAAGAAGTTCTAGACTCTTCTAGAAAGTCTTCATCCTCATCCTAGGAAATTCTAGACTATTCTAGAAAGTCTTTATCCTCATCCAAAATCTAGACTCTTCTAGAAGATGTCTTTAAACCTAATCCTAATCCCCTCCTAACCTTGTCACATTCCCTAAACATGGGTTAAAACTTACTAACCCAAGCCAAAGTTAACAAATATCTCTTCCTTCACCCACCCTCATTAAATGCCATCCACTTGCCTATCCTTAAGCTAATCCTAAACCATCCTAATCCATCCTCTAATCATTTGCACAAGCCTAAACAAGCTTAGAACCTTTCTAATCAAGTCCAAGTCGAATTTGCTCTCATCACCCTCAAAATATCTCAACCATAAAACTTTATGAAGTCCACTAGGTCATAAATGACTCTTACAAGCCCTTTTATTGCTCTTACAAGTCATTATGAGGGTCTTTATGAAGATTTTATCCCTTGAGCCTCCTTTGTTGACTCATCCTTCCCCTTTCCTCCATCCTCTCACCATGTGACATGTGTCACTCCTTGATTGGCTATAAGGAAGCACAATCCATGTGCTCTCCTCTCATGCAATCTGAGCCCTCCATAAGCCTTTTCCCATCCTTGCATCTTAGCCCTCAAACCCTCAAGCCCTTTGCCTATTTAAGGAATCCTCTCCCAAGCCATTTGAACACAATCCATGAAGTAAAGTTATAATGCTATTTTGAGAGCCAAATCCATACTAAAGCCATCTATCCACACCAAAAATCTACAATCATCCATTGAAGCCCTTTTTGAAGCATAAAGCTTGAGCATACATCCTATCTATTTAGACAAAGCTACTCAACAAGAGAGCTTCTTATTGAGAGAGCCCATTAATGGCTCATATTTTCAATTAAGAGCTCATCTTAGTCTATCTTGAAGTTTATGAATTTTGTTTAGTTTGTAGAAGCTTTATTTAAATTTGGTTTCTATTAGCATACTAACATTTTCTCATATACATTTTGGCACGCCCGGTGGGACCCCGCATGGGTCATCTTCATTAGCTTTTTTAGTCAAGTTTTTTATGTCATTTGCTGATTTTGGCTAATTTTTCTTGTTTTTGTGATTGGTAGGATTGTATAAATTGGTTTTGTAGGTCTACATGAGCATGAAGAAGACAAAGGAACTCATAGGCAATCTCATAGTGTTTGCAGATTTTTCAAGCTTATAGGTGGAGAAAGCACTTGGGATTATTCTTCCTCTTCTTGTCTATATTCTTCTTATTCCATCTACTTATTCTTCTTCTTCTTGTGGGAGATCTTGGCCATTTTTTTTGTTAAGGAAGCAAAATCATACACACTTCTTTTTAGTGCTTAAAATGAACCCCCAAATCATACTTAAATCCATTGAAAAACTAACAATTTGCAAAAAAGAAAAAATCTTTTAACAAGTGAAACTAAACCAATCTAATCATTTGCATCCTTGCAACATCAAGGTTTTAGATGCATTCATGCAAAATTAGGAACACTTCATTTTTGGGAATTTAAAAAGAACTTCAAGTTTCTATTTCAAAAGGTTCAAAATCAACACTAAGTGCACACTAAAGTTCTTTTAAAAAATTTCATGAAAACTAAGAGTCCTAAAATGGTTGCCAAAAATTGTCCTAAAAGCTTTGTTATTTGTTCCAAACAAATGTCTTATTGCAAAATCTTGAATGTTTCTTAGGATTTTCATGCATCAAAACAATCTAGGAATATCATTTTTGGGCTTAAAATATGCAAACTAGAACACAAAATCTTGAATGAAAACCAAAGTCCAAAGATTCATTTTCACTTTTGAGTCCAAAACAATCTTGAATGATCTAAGGTTAAAACAAAGCACTTCAAAGTTCTTAAAACAACACACAAAATCTCAATCTTGAATGCTCAAAAGAAAACACTTGAATGTTTAACCACTTTTCTTTGAATGCATGTTGCTAAAATCACTCTTGAATGCTATGGATTAAAATAAAATTTTCCTTGAATGCATGGTTAAAACAACAAATCCAATCTTGAATTCTAAGGATCAATTAACTATTGCAATATCAAACACTTCATTTGGAGCTTCTAAAAATTGAACAAAACAAATCTCTTTTCCACATGCAATCTAGGTAAAGTTTGATTTTTGGACATTTAAGAAACCTTGTTAAGTTAAAATACAAATTTGCAAAAATCAATTTGAGTAGTTCCTTGGACTCACCTCTTTTCTAATCACCCATCAAATATTAACCATTGGTTGCAATCTCAGCGCCATTTATGGGGATGGGTCTACTTGAAAAAGGTGTTAAATGTTCCACAATCTAACTCACTCACTTGGTCTTTGAATGTTTGCTTTAACTTTATCAAAATTCTTAAATGATCAAAACTCTAAATTAAATCGATCACACTTCAAGTTTGGGCACTAAAATTGAACAACAACTGACGTGGAGAGCCTCCGGGCGCGCGCTTGAAATCGAATCTCACACACTTTTGTTTTGGGCTTAAAAAAAAAACTCACACTCAATCTTGAATGCCTTAAAGAAAATTAATCGATACTTGACGTGGAGGGCCTCTGGGCGCGCGAGTTTGCTTTTGTTGACCCTAACTCTTCTTATTGTTTTCATTCTTCGATCGATTTACTTTTGTTGACGCTTCAAGTTGGAATTGAACATTGTCTCTTAAACATGAGTGCTTGCAAAGTCTAGATTAGCACACATAAGAGTCAGTTGGTAAAAGAACAAGCGTGTTTTTTAGCCCAAGGTCATCCAAGTCTTCTCTCCCCTTGTCGTCTTTCGAGGCCATCTTGGGTGCATAAGATTAGGATCCAAAACCTTGTTTCTTTTTAGGAGGCCTGCTTGGGGATTTCATCACCCCTTGGACGACCTCAACTCCAGCGTTCTGGCGGAGTATAAGAATTGGGAGGTGAATCGAAAGACACCTCTCTTGGGATCAAGATTTTGTCACTCGGGCTAAGCCTCAAGGAACTTTATACCCTTGAGAAGTGAAAGAGGAGAAGTGGGTTACCGCTCCTCTCGGCTGTGTGACATCTTTTTGGTCTCATCTACGGATTTGGGCCTCACGTACCTTGGGTATATCGAGGACTCCTTAGCTAAACCAACTGTCAGCCTTGTAGACAACCATCTAGGATGTTAATGTGTTTGAGGTGACTGATCGAAACATTTGTAGAACATACACACTCCTTGGCACAAGTATCACTTTCTGAGAATCAAAAACTTCTATCTGGTTGTTTCTATCTATTGCTTGATCTTTTATTTGTTGAATGAATGTTTGCCAAACTTGGTCAATCCTAGCTTAGGGCATACTTAGCGTAGTCACTGCCTATTCCAGAAGTTGAATGAGTTGAAGCAAAACAACCAAGATCTCTCAAAGCCAAGCAAATTCAGAAATTGATGTCAGAGCAACCCAAACTCAAACAGAAGTTCCACAAAGTTAAACTCAAACCATCTCTAGCATACCAAGAACTTTCAGCCAAGAGAAAAGAAATAACACCAAGCCCACGAATTGCCAAACTCCACAAAGTAGAGGAAAAAGCTACCGACGAAGCACTTCAAGAGGCTTGGTTAGAGCGCACCATCAAATTTAGCCAACATCCAGGAGTTAATCCTGCTTATGCCTTACCAACTAGGCATGATTTCTATGATTAGACACCCTTGTTTCTCCACATCTTCTTGGATAAGCTTCACTTTAGAGTCATTTTTGTAGAAAATCCAGCCATCTTAGGTTATCCCCTTAAGCATTATTAGCTCATCCATCTCATTTAGAATCAAACCATCTAGCTAGCAATCAAAACCTCACATCCAAGCCTTAAAAATTGTTGTCACTTTTGCCAAAAGTTTGCCACTCCTAAAATCTTCCAAATCCATCAATCTCACCAAGGTTATCCCTTTGACAGAGCTTTGTCTAGGGTGATCCAGCTTTGTCACTTGTTATCCCTCATCACCTTGAGCTAAAGGTTGGGATCCACAAGTGGTCAATCTCGTGTTCTTCCTAAAGGATCATCAGTCTATCCTTAAGTTGACACAATCACCACCAAGCTTACACATAGGAAAGCAGACCTTTTGTGCTTTGACAACATATCTTTGAAGTTAGAATCTCCAACCCAATCCTCCTTAGGTTTTGTCGTATAGCTTTGCCTTAACCTAGGAAATCATTTGCATAGAGAAGCCTTCCCCCTTTTGCATCCATTAGCATTATTGCATCTCATCCCTAGGAGCATTTTTCATGCCACCCGTCACTCGCTTAGCCAAGAAGAAAGAAACAATGAAGCCCTATCATTTGGATCAAACAGCCTCACCCCCCTTGAGCACTCAGCCATCCTTCAGCGCAGAGAAAGCTATGCCATCACGTACTGACATTGAAGCTTTCATGAACCAACCAGGAAATGCAGTATTGGTAAATGCCATTATAGACAAGAACAAAGAGACAATCATGGCTAATTTTCGAAGGGAAAATGTAGGAACCTTTGACTTTGGAAGACCCCCTCCATTATCAGATCCATCTCACCCATTGTTTGGGCAGCTACCACCACCCATAGGCTCTTATGATCCAAATTATCCTCAATATATGCCAAAAGAAGAGCCTCCAGCCAATCCATATGATCCAACAGACCCAAACATACCATCATCCACCCAAGTTGAAATCTCCATGCCGCAAGCCAACCCAGCCACCACCACTCCATCCTTGGTTCATACCTCTCCGCTCCAAACCCCCTTTACCCAAAACAGCTCACCGTTCACCCCCTTCACTATTGCTGCTGCTGCTCCCCAACCCAGCCTTCCAAATCCACCCATCTCCCAAATCAGTGCTAGCATCTTTGGCCAACCTCAGCAATATACAACAGGGATGCCACCCATGGGGCCAAGTAATCAACCTTTCATCACCCCCAGCTTGTTCACTGCAGCCCAACACACAATCCCATCATTTCCATTAGGTCTTGGGAGCTCAATACCATTAGCCACAAATCTACAAGCTACTACCCTCACTCCACAAAGCTATCAAATCCCACAAGCTACTACCAATTTTCTACCAAGCTCCCAAGTGACCCCAGCCCCTGCCACCACTCTACCAAGCTTCCAAATCCAACCACAAAGCTATCAAACCCCATCAGTTCCATTCCCAAGCTTTCAATTCCCACCACCTCCACCACCAACTAATCCATTACCTCCAATTACCAACTACTTTTCAATGCCACTTCTAGGAGGTAATCCACCACCCCAGCCAGCCACCAATTATTTGCAGATACCATCCCAAATGGGGGCACAACCCACATATATTGGTCAAACCCCACAAGCCCCCCGATCCTTTCCCCAAGCCTCTCAACCATCTTATACCTTACCTCCACAAAGCAATCCATTTATCCCACAGCCAGCTTATGTTCCTCAATCCCAACCTCAAATCCCATATCAACAGCAAGCCTCACAGCACATGCAGCAATATGCGCCACCTCCCCCTCAGCAACCTGTCATCCACCATGCAGCTGCCCAAACAATGTACAATCCCTATCAGCAAATCCCTCATAGCCATCCATATTCAGTGGCCCCATCCAGTACATACCTACCTCAAGGCACTCCTACATTGGGGGCACCCCAGCCATCACCTATCAATTCAGAATGGGAGCAAATGAAGATAGCTCTAAAAGCCATCCAAGAAGAGAATGATCCGAAGACATTCAAGTTTGAGAATGTGTGTCCTTACCCATTTGACAGAGCCATTACCATGACACCATTTTCCAAACACTTTGAGGTACCCAAATTTGACAAATTCAGAGGAAAAGGAGACCCTGTCACACATATCAAAGAATTTTACATGCACTGCCAGGATGTAGCATACAATGATGTCTTCCTCTTGCGCCTTTTTCCCAAAAGCTTAGCTGGACCAGCTCTTGAATGGTTTTATAGAATCCCCTATGGTACAATTAAAAACTTTGCTGAATTATCTGAGGCATTTGTAGCCCAATATGCCCATCTTGTTGAAACAGAGCTATCAATAGTTGATCTTGTCCACACCAAGCAAAAAGGTGGAGAAAGCCTTGCCGAATACCTGCAAAGATGGCAAACCCTTACCACCCGCATATCCTGCACCTTGCCAGAACGCCATGTTGTGAAAATGTTTATTGATAATGCCCATCCTAGCTTGGCTCACCACATGACCATGAACTGTTTGCAAACCTACAAAGATATCAAAGAGAAAGGAATGATCCTTGAGCAAGGACTCATTAAAGATGGTGTGGTCAAGCTTTACAAGGAAGCCAACCAAAATCAATCATATTCCAATGACAAGTCTAGGTATTGGAACAAAAACAAGCACGTTGCAACAGATGGCGTCACTGACACCAGACATGTGAATATTGTTGGTCCTTCTCACAACCAGTCCAACCCACCATATCAACCAAAAAATCAACAAGCTATCAACTACCAACAACAGAATAACCAAAGCTATCAAAACCACAATCCAAGACCCAACTTCCAAGGGTCTAGCAATCAAGCTAATGCCATCAATGTAGCTGCAGGACAAAAGCCTAGATTCCAACCTACACCTAGAAACTATACACCCCTTGGTGAACCATTGGATGTCATTTTTGAGAAATTAGTCAAAGAAAACCTCATCAAATTTCCTCCTACCCAGCAAATTGACCCAAGCCAATCCAAAGCTGCATGGTACAAAGATAATGAGTACTGCAAATTTCATAGGGTAAAAGGTCACACTACCCTCAGATGCATGAAACTAAAAGACTATGTGCAAGACCTCATTGATCGGAAGGAAATCACTGTTGGTGCCCAAACCTCTCCCAATGCAGGCTTACAAATCTATCAAAATGCTTTTCCTCCACACCACAACCAAAATCTTGGAAAAGCACCTATCCAAACCAACAACAACAACACCAACAACCGTCAGCCAAACCAACAGCATGGGAAGAACAATGACCACACTTCATCCTATATAGACTATGGTAGCCTTATAGGTTGTATATCTGAGAAAGGGCCTTCCGTCAATGTTATCAACATCCAAGGACCAAACAATGAGTGTGCAGTCACCACTCGAAGAGCGCGATTTAACATCGCAGGCCCACCTATTACACCAACACCATCAGCTCCATCAAAAAGTCAGTACAATATCTTGGAACACCTTGGGAACATTCCAGCCCAAATCTCCATTTTAGACCTTCTTCGCACTAGTCCTGTGTACAAGAACATCCTTGAAAGTGCTCTCATAGAATCCCGTGTCCCTTCTGATATCAATGCTACTGATTTTCGTAATCTTGTTGGACACCTCTCATCCTCATGTGCCCTATCGTTCAAACCCACCGACATACCCGTGGTCGAGCCAGATCACACCCTTCCGCTTCGCATAGCCATCATGGTATCCAACTTTGCTGTGAAAAGAGTAATGATAGATAATGGATCAGCCTTGAATATTTGCACCCTAAAATTCATAAAACAAGCTGGGTATACTGAGGCAGATATCATCAGTGAGGTTATCACCATCAAAGCTTATGACAACTTGGAAAGAACCACAGAAGGAACTATTTTGCTGCCAATCAAGGTTGGGCCAGTCATCCAAGAGACACTCTGCCATGTTATTGATCTAAACCTACCATTCAACATCCTCCTTGGTCGCCCATGGATTCATGCCATGAAAGCCGTTCCATCCACTTACCATCAGTGCGTCAAATTTCCGCATCAGGGCACTGAGGTAACCATCCATGCCGATCCAGAACCCTTTGCTTACTGCAATGCGGTTGAAGCCTCATATACAAACCATTGCCCTGGAATTGATATCGGCACATCCATCGCCAGCTCATCCCACACTTATAATGACCCAGAAACCATCCTCGCCTCTACCCTGTCTACCGTGAAGATCAATAACAAAGGTTGTGGAGAGTATAGTCTGTCAGATGCATTTGCTGTCGGGGCACTCCCACTTGATCCACATGCCCATGGACGACCGACATATCACAAAGCTAAGGAAATTCCACCTCCTCGATACAAATAATTTGGCCCAACAACCTTTGTATCCTCGAAAATCCCTCTTCATGAGGAGCTCACTCCAGATATCAACAAATGGTTACATAAGGATGCACCTCAAAGAAATCAAGCACGCCTTGATCACTTTAGCCAAAAGTATCCCCAAGAACATAAGCTCATCACTAACAAATGGAACTATCAAGGTGGTGGTCTAGGACCAGAAGAAAGAGGCATGCAGTGCCCCATCGACGCACACAAGTGGGAATCGAAGTCAGGTCTTGGCTTTGGCATACCCACAACTGGGGGCACCAATGAGAACGGTCACGCTTTTTCAAACATTCACCGCGACCTTGTTGAAATTGAAGACATTCCTGAGGAAGTTGAAAAGAGAGCCTACGACGATATCCTAGACCAAATCTCCCTCGGAGACTCTGTTCTCCAAGAACTATCCATCCACCTCATTGACCTACCACTCGCCCATCCACAACTCATAGATTGGGACCAACCAAGTGTCATACACATCGATGAGTTCACATCAGAGGAGGCACTTCTAAGATTCATGGGAGCTGAAACTCCTCACAAGAAAACAAAGCCAGATTCTGCCTATATCTACAAGCTAGATCCCAAGGGGTATTTTGGAGAAAATCCTCAACCTAGTTCCGATACACCCAAAACTGGAACTAAGGTGAATCTGAGACTAGCTAAGGCAATGAAGAGAACCCCTCAGCAAGAAAATCTAGAAGAACATGAGGATTTAGCATTGCCTCCTCAAGATAATCGACCAGAGGTGTCTTCTATTCTAATTGAGGATACTCAAGAAGTCAACATTGGTTCTTCAGAGATCCCCAGACTTGTTCACATTGCTGCGTCCCTATCACAAGACCAAGCTGACCTCCTCTTTGAGGTCTTAAGAGAGAATATTGGCCGATTTGCATGGTCATATCAGGACATGCCAGGACTTGATCCAAAGCTTGTAGTTCATCATCTTGCAGTTGATCCAAAGATCAAGCCCGTCAGACAAAAGCTTAGAAAAATGCACCCCAAGGTGGCATTATTGGTCAAAGCTGAATTAGAAAGAATGCTAGCTGCTAAGGTTATTCGAACTATCGACTACTCAGAGTGGATCTCCAACATGGTCCCTGTCACTAAACCTTCCGGTGACATCAGAATCTGCACTGATTTTAGAGATCTTAACAAAGCTTGTCCAAAAGATGATTTTCCCTTGCCCAACATAGATATGATTGTAGATCTTACAGCTGGACATGAAATTTTGTCCCTCATGGATGGATTTTCTGGGTATAATCAAATCAAGATTGCAGAAGAGGATCAGCATAAGACAGCATTCACTACCCCTTGGGGAACCTTTTGCTACAACATGATGCCTTTTGGCCTAAAGAATGCTGGGGCTACCTATCAAAGAGCTATGACAACCATTTTTCATGATCTCATCCATAGCATTTTGGAGGATTATGTGGATGATATCTTGGTCAAGTCTCATACCTTCATGGATCATCTTGCTGACCTGGAGAAAGTCTTTGATAGGTTAGCCAAATATCATCTCATGCTGAATCCCAAGAAATGTGTCTTTGGGGTCACATCTGGCAAGCTTCTAGGTTTCATAGTTTCTAAACGAGGTATAGAGATTGACCCCAAGAAGGTCAAGGCTATCTTAGACATGCCTCCTCCCCAGACACTGCGACAACTTCGCTCTCTTCAAGGAAAGCTCCAATCTGTCCGGCGTTTCATCTCCCAGCTTGCAGATAAGTGTACACCATTTTCACATTTACTAAAGAAGGATGAGAACTTCAAGTGGGATCCTTTATGTCAGCGCAGCTTTGACCATCTCAAGCAATATCTCATCAATCCCCCTATCTTGGTTCCACCAGTTCCTGGTCGTCCCCTAATTTTGTACATATCAGCAACACCTACTGCTCTAGGGGCACTTCTAGCACAGCTTGATGACTACAACAGAGAAAGAGCCATCTACTACATCAGTAGAACCCTAGTTGGTTATGAACTCAATTACACTCCTATGGAAAAAGCTTGTTTGGCAGTTGTTTTCTCAACTCAAAAACTTCGCCATTACATGCTAAGTCATACCATCCAACTAGTCTCCAAGATTGACCCTCTCAAGTATATGCTCTCTAGAACAGCACTTACAGGCCGTTTGGCCAAATGGGTTATGCTCCTTAGTGAATTTGACATCCAGTATGTGGATAGAAAGGCAATCAAAGGGCAAGCTATAGCAGATCACCTAGCTGATGCACCTCTAATAGATGTTTATCCATTGATCACAGAATTTCCAGATGAGCATATCTGTCTAATTGAAGAACAACCCCCATGGAAACTTTATTTTGATGGCTCATACACATCTCATGGATCAGGGGCAGGAATATTGTTGGTCACACCTCAAGGAGATTACATTCCAAAAGCCTTCAAGCTACAATTCCCTAGCACCAACAATATAGCTGAATATGAGGCCCTCATAGCAAGATTAAAGATAGCTGTAGAATGGAACATTGTTGAGCTACAAATCTTTGGCGATTCTCAGCTCATCATCAAGCAAGCCCTAAATGAATATCAAACCAAAGATGAAAAGCTATTACCCTACAAAGAGCTAGTTGATCAGCTAACCCAACATTTTACAAAGCTTCAGTTTACACAAGTGCCTCGAATACAGAACAAAGCAGCAGATGCTATGGCTACTATAGGCTCGCTCTTGGAAATTCCCCAAGCAGCTACACAATATGAGTTTTTAGTGGAGCAGCTCCTCACACCCGCCTATGCGAATGAGGATTCAAACCGTGTTTGTATCTTGGTTGGTCCCCAATCCCCTTGGTACCATGAGATTCATGCTTACCTTAACGATGGTATCATATGCCCTCACCTCACACGTACCCAACGCCAGAACCTCATCCGAAAATCATCCCGCTATGTTATCATAGCCAATACCCTATATCGTCGGGGTTATCATGATACTCTCTCTCGATGTTTAGACCAAAATGAGGCCGCGATGGTGTTAAAGGAAGTACACTCTGGACTTTGCGGTGCCCACACGAGTGGTATTGTCCTAGCGCGACAAATCCTTAGAGCAGGCTACTATTGGCCTACCATTGAAGAAGACTCCTGTGACTTTGTCAGAAAGTGTCTCCCATGTCAGCAGCATGCAAATCTTGTGCACGCTCCGGCACAGGATCTACAGCCTATTGCACCACCTTGGCCTTTCGCTTGTTGGGGCCTTGACCTAGTTGGAACTATCACACCCCTCTCATCTGATGGACATAAATGGATAATAACAGCTACAGACTATTTCACTAAATGGGTGGAAGCAGTCCCCCTAGTCTCAGCTACAGGAGTTCAGGTCTCCAAGTTCATCTTGTACCACATTGTTTGCCGCTTCGGCATCCCATCCACCATCTTCACCGACCACGGAGGTAACTTTGAAAATCTCAACATGGAAGAATTATGCACTTCCCTCCGCATCCATCACCGCTTTTCTAGCCCATATTTCCCACAAGGTAACGGCCAGGCAGAGGCAACTAACAAAACCCTCCTCAAAATTCTAAAGAAAGTTGTCAATGATTCCGGCCGTGATTGGCACCTACAAATAAATCCAGCCTTATGGGCCTATCGAACTTCCTTCCGTAAATCCACAGGCACAACTCCATACTCCCTAGTCTATGGTGCCGAAGCGGTACTACCTATAGAGGTTGAACTTCCCTCCTTGCGCATATCTTTGCAAGGGCAAATATCAGATGAAGAATATAGAGTAGCTCGACTCACCCAGCTAGATCTCTTAGACGAGAAGCGGCAACAAGCCTATGATCATCTCACAGTCTATCAAACTCGTCTCAAAAGAAATTTCAACAAGAAGATGCTTCCACGACACTTTCAGCCAGGTGACATGGTCCTCAAAGAAAACATGAAAGTCCAAGTAGATCGAGAAAAGAAAGGCAAGTTTGAACCTACATGGCTTGGTCCTTATGTTGTCACTGCTTCCTTTGGCTCTGGAGCTTATCAGCTATCTACACCAGAAGGAGAACTCTTGAATGATCCTACTAACATCATTCATCTCAAGAAGTTCTATGCTTGAAGATCCTTGGTATACCTAGCTTTTGAAAAATACAAAAGAAAAAAATAGTAAAGAGAAATAAGCGTCCAATGGTGAAAACTTGGCAATTCAAGCACCTTGGATAGGTACCTTGGTGAAAACCTAGTAATTCAGGCGCCTTGTGTACTAAAGACTAATCCATTATCTATCACTACCCTATCCCTCATCCATTTACCCACCATCCCATAAGACACACTTTCTTGTTCCCTTGGTGTTCCAACCAAATATCCAAAAATCTGATGAAGCTTGTAAATACCTCCTATACACCTTGTAAAGTTTGTACCAAAGCTTGTATTATACCTTGTAAATCTTGTACCATACCTTGTCTATCCGAATCTTGTCCAAAGTTTGTACCATATTCCAGCCTATAAATAATCTTGTATCCTAACTTGTATACTATCACGTGCACACACAAAACCCCATTTTCACTTAATCTTTTCGCAAACCATCTACCTATCCACCTATCACCTATTATAGACATCCCATCCTTCACAAACATTTCCATCTCACAAAAACCAAAACATGAAAAAACTTGTACATTTGTAACATATCTTGGTCCATCATCTTGTACATCCTCTTTAGCTTAGTACCATTGTATCTATCCAACGTTCGTGTCAGTTCGTCCTTGGTCAACATCTTGCACACATCACACACTTTGGTTAGATATTTCAATGCATCCTTTAGCTAGATTTCCTATCACCAAAGTGTTATCTTTCTTAGTTCAGCTTGCCAGATGCATCACTCATCCAAATCCACCAGCTTAGGTGCTCTCCGATAGGTCCTTGCAAGATTTAGCTTTCCTCATGTCTGATCTTGGTCCGTTAGTACCTCGTCCTACCCATCTCGTTGGCAAACGGTTCTCTTTTGGATTTTCACTTTCTTTTGATTTGGGATCTTCCCTTTTGGGTTTTGAAGTATCTTTTCCAAGCAATCTCCTTGTTCCCTCCGCAAGGTTGCCACGATCTTCCATATCATGGTATGCTGCGAATGGGGCAATTAGAGCGTAAGGTCTTGATCAGGTCTTTCGTTTGTTTTTCTTTTCTGCTTGTGGGTTCTCCAGTGTCGTTTCCACGCTGCTTCCTCTAGGATTCATGTGTGATGCTGGGGCAATCCTTGTGTGTTTGTTTTGAGTTAGTTTGTCAGTCCTTTGGACAGTTGGTGAAAAGGCCTTGATGTTCTTGGTAACCTTGGCAATTAACCAATAGTCCTATAGCAAATCTAGTGCTCAACTACATGGTGGTACTTCTCTTTGAAGTATCCCCCCGCTCAAAAAGCTTCAATGGTTTTCCTTCATCTCCATTATCCCCCACCCATATCCAGCATCTGTCTCTCCTACCCTAGCTGATGCATCAAGTATCTCTTTGAATCACTCATCACTCTTAGCTTTCGGGATCCACAATCCTAGTCTTAGGGATCCACCAATCCAAATCAACCCACCAAGCCTCATCTTTCGAGATCCACAATCCTAGTCCTAGGGATCTCCGAAACCCATCTTCCGCCAATATAACTCTTTGAAATCCTGTTGCATCAGCTTTATAATCCCCTCATCCATCTCCCTATCTTGGATTCCTTTTTATAGCGCTCTGCTCCTTCATCCTCCACCTTCCCTAAGGTCTTAAGCTTGCTTCCTCTTATGCATCTGATTCTCCTTTATCATTCTCCCATAGTGAGAGTTTGAGCTAATTCAACCTCTTCTCTTAATCCAATTTGAGTCTCCTTGCTCATCCCAGATTCTTGTATTTTTCAAGAAGCCACCAAGCCTCGCTTTCTCTCCCCGTTGCCTTCTTGAGGGGGCATCTCATAGTCCATTCTCTCCTCTTCTGCTCTAGCCTTGGGCATCTTATTTTCTTATCTTTGATGTCATGCCACTTGCGGCATCACATCAAAGAGGGGCAAAATGTAGACACCTAAAAATCCTTTAGAAAATAAAGTATTTTTATTTTTTGAAAAAGTCCTGATGACATCATCATTTATTAATTAATTAATTATTTAATTAATTAATTAATTTTTATGCCATTAAATCCCTTTATCTTAATTAAAAATATTTAATTAAGGAATCCCTCCCAAAAATGTTTAAATCTTATTTAAACATTATTTCCTTATTTATTAATTATTTAATTAATAAATTGACCAAAAATCCTAAAATAAATAAAAAATTTATTTTTTGCCCAAAAATTGGCCAATTTCCTTATGACCAATAACCTCTTCCAAAATCTTCTAATCCTTCTTTAATTTTGATTAAAGGCTAATCCCATCATTTCCTACCCCTAACCCCAACTCAAAATATTTAATTAAAATTAAATATTAATCCTCATGTTTATTAAAAAAGTTTTAATAAATATCTCCTCAACCCAAACCCTTGAAATAAATAAAACTTTATTTATTTCCTAAAAATCTAATTTATCCTCACCCTAAGAAGTTCTAGACTCTTCTAGAAAGTCTTCATCCTCATCCTAGGAAATTCTAGACTATTCTAGAAAGTCTTTATCCTCATCCAAAATCTAGACTCTTCTAGAAGATGTCTTTAAACCTAATCCTAATCCCCTCCTAACCTTGTCACATTCCCTAAACATGGGTTAAAACTTACTAACCCAAGCCAAAGTTAACAAATATCTCTTCCTTCACCCACCCTCATTAAATGCCATCCACTTGCCTATCCTTAAGCTAATCCTAAACCATCCTAATCCATCCTCTAATCATTTGCACAAGCCTAAACAAGCTTAGAACCTTTCTAATCAAGTCCAAGTCGAATTTGCTCTCATCACCCTCAAAATATCTCAACCATAAAACTTTATGAAGTCCACTAGGTCATAAATGACTCTTACAAGCCCTTTTATTGCTCTTACAAGTCATTATGAGGGTCTTTATGAAGATTTTATCCCTTGAGCCTCCTTTGTTGACTCATCCTTCCCCTTTCCTCCATCCTCTCACCATGTGACATGTGTCACTCCTTGATTGGCTATAAGGAAGCACAATCCATGTGCTCTCCTCTCATGCAATCTGAGCCCTCCATAAGCCTTTTCCCATCCTTGCATCTTAGCCCTCAAACCCTCAAGCCCTTTGCCTATTTAAGGAATCCTCTCCCAAGCCATTTGAACACAATCCATGAAGTAAAGTTATAATGCTATTTTGAGAGCCAAATCCATACTAAAGCCATCTATCCACACCAAAAATCTACAATCATCCATTGAAGCCCTTTTTGAAGCATAAAGCTTGAGCATACATCCTATCTATTTAGACAAAGCTACTCAACAAGAGAGCTTCTTATTGAGAGAGCCCATTAATGGCTCATATTTTCAATTAAGAGCTCATCTTAGTCTATCTTGAAGTTTATGAATTTTGTTTAGTTTGTAGAAGCTTTATTTAAATTTGGTTTCTATTAGCATACTAACATTTTCTCATATACATTTTGGCACGCCCGGTGGGACCCCGCATGGGTCATCTTCATTAGCTTTTTTAGTCAAGTTTTTTATGTCATTTGCTGATTTTGGCTAATTTTTCTTGTTTTTGTGATTGGTAGGATTGTATAAATTGGTTTTGTAGGTCTACATGAGCATGAAGAAGACAAAGGAACTCATAGTCAATCTCATAGTGTTTGCAGATTTTTCAAGCTTATAGGTGGAGAAAGCACTTGGGATTATTCTTCCTCTTCTTGTCTATATTCTTCTTATTCCATCTACTTATTCTTCTTCTTCTTGTGGGAGATCTTGGCCATTTTTTTTGTTAAGGAAGCAAAATCATACACACTTCTTTTTAGTGCTTAAAATGAACCCCCAAATCATACTTAAATCCATTGAAAAACTAACAATTTGCAAAAAAGAAAAAATCTTTTAACAAGTGAAACTAAACCAATCTAATCATTTGCATCCTTGCAACATCAAGGTTTTAGATGCATTCATGCAAAATTAGGAACACTTCATTTTTGGGAATTTAAAAAGAACTTCAAGTTTCTATTTCAAAAGGTTCAAAATCAACACTAAGTGCACACTAAAGTTCTTTTAAAAAATTTCATGAAAACTAAGAGTCCTAAAATGGTTGCCAAAAATTGTCCTAAAAGCTTTGTTATTTGTTCCAAACAAATGTCTTATTGCAAAATCTTGAATGTTTCTTAGGATTTTCATGCATCAAAACAATCTAGGAATATCATTTTTGGGCTTAAAATATGCAAACTAGAACACAAAATCTTGAATGAAAACCAAAGTCCAAAGATTCATTTTCACTTTTGAGTCCAAAACAATCTTGAATGATCTAAGGTTAAAACAAAGCACTTCAAAGTTCTTAAAACAACACACAAAATCTCAATCTTGAATGCTCAAAAGAAAACACTTGAATGTTTAACCACTTTTCTTTGAATGCATGTTGCTAAAATCACTCTTGAATGCTATGGATTAAAATAAAATTTTCCTTGAATGCATGGTTAAAACAACAAATCCAATCTTGAATTCTAAGGATCAATTAACTATTGCAATATCAAACACTTCATTTGGAGCTTCTAAAAATTGAACAAAACAAATCTCTTTTCCACATGCAATCTAGGTAAAGTTTGATTTTTGGACATTTAAGAAACCTTGTTAAGTTAAAATACAAATTTGCAAAAATCAATTTGAGTAGTTCCTTGGATTCACCTCTTTTCTAATCACCCATCAAATATTAACCATTGGTTGCAATCTCAGCGCCATTTATGGGGATGGGTCTACTTGAAAAAGGTGTTAAATGTTCCACAATCTAACTCACTCACTTGGTCTTTGAATGTTTGCTTTAACTTTATCAAAATTCTTAAATGATCAAAACTCTAGATTAAATCGATCACACTTCAAGTTTGGGCACTAAAGTTGAACAACAACTGATGTGGAGAGCCTCCGGGCGCGCGCTTGAAATCGAATCTCACACACTTTTGTTTTGGGCTTAAAAAAAAAACTCACACTCAATCTTGAATGCCTTAAAGAAAATTAATCGATACTTGACGTGGAGGGCCTCTGGGCGCGCGAGTTTGCTTTTGTTGACCCTAACTCTTCTTATTATTTTCATTCTTCGATCGATTTACTTTTGTTGACGCTTCAAGTTGGAATTGAACATTGTCTCTTAAACATGAGTGCTTGCAAAGTCTAGATTAGCACACATAAGAGTCAATTGGTAAAAGAACAAGCGTGTTTTTTAGCCCAAGGTCATCCAAGTCTTCTCTCCCCTTGTCGTCTTTCGAGGCCATCTTGGGTGCATAAGATTAGGATCCAAAACCTTGTTTCTTTTTAGGAGGCCTGCTTGGGGATTTCATCACCCCTTGGACGACCTCAACTCCAGCGTTCTGGCGGAGTATAAGAATTGGGAGGTGAATCGAAAGACACCTCTCTTGGGATCAAGATTTTGTCACTCGGGCTAAGCCTCAAGGAACTTTATACCCTTGAGAAGTGAAAGAGGAGAAGTGGGTTACCGCTCCTCTCGGCTGTGTGACATCTTTTTGGTCTCATCTACGGATTTGGGCCTCACGTACCTTGGGTATATCGAGGACTCCTTAGCTAAACCAACTGTCAGCCTTGTAGACAACCATCTAGGATGTTAATGTGTTTGAGGTGACTGATCAAAACATTTGTAGAACATACACACTCCTTGGCGCAAGTATCACTTTCTGAGAATCAAAAACTTCTATCTGGTTGTTTCTATCTATTGCTTGATCTTTTATTTGTTGAATGAATGTTTGCCAAACTTGGTCAATCCTAGCTTAGGGCATACTTAGCGTAGTCACTGCCTATTCCAGAAGTTGAATGAGTTGAAGCAAAACAACCAAGATCTCTCAAAGCCAAGCAAATTCAGAAATTGATGTCAGAGCAACCCAAACTCAAACAGAAGTTCCACAAAGTTAAACTCAAACCATCTCTAGCATACCAAGAACTTTCAGCCAAGAGAAAAGAAATAACACCAAGCCCACGAATTGCCAAACTCCACAAAGTAGAGGAAAAAGCTACCGACGAAGCACTTCAAGAGGCTTGGTTAGAGCGCACCATCAAATTTAGCCAACATCCAGGAGTTAATCCTGCTTATGCCTTACCAACTAGGCATGATTTCTATGATTAGACACCCTTGTTTCTCCACATCTTCTTGGATAAGCTTCACTTTAGAGTCATTTTTGTAGAAAATCCAGCCATCTTAGGTTATCCCCTTAAGCATTATTAGCTCATCCATCTCATTTAGAATCAAACCATCTAGCTAGCAATCAAAACCTCACATCCAAGCCTTAAAAATTGTTGTCACTTTTGCCAAAAGTTTGCCACTCCTAAAATTGTTGTCATGGTAAGAACAATGAAGTACTGTTATCTGAAATATTTTTTGATGGCATTATATTTGGAGGAAGAGAAGCATTATGCAAATAATTTGTTGATGAAATGAAGGAATTTGAAATGTCTATGTTTGGTGAGATCAAATTCTTTGTTGGATTATATGTATATCAGATGAAATTTGGTATTTTCATTACACAATCCAAATACATCAAGGAGATACTAAAGACTTTTGGAATGGAAGATTCAAGACTAGTGAGCACACCTATGTAAACAACACATAAGCTATCTAAGAATGATGAATTTGTTGATGTGAACCAGGCCTTATATAGCTTCATAATTGAAAAATTATAATATGTTATTCATAATAGACTAGATATTGCTTTACTAGTTGGGATAGTTGCTATATCTTCAACAAATCCTAAACAGAATCACATGATGGATGTAAAAAGGATATTGAGATATCTGAAAGGTACAAAAGACTATGGATTGTATTACAAGAGAAGTGATAAATTTGAACTTTGCCTCAAATTGGGCAGGAAATATTGATGACAAAAAAACACTAGTGGTAGTATATTCTTTCTAGGAAAGAGATTGGTTGTAATGCCCCATCCGGAGATCCTTGGAATAAGGATAAAATAAAAGCTTTTTTTTTTAAACAAGCATGGAAGCAAGAAAAATCACATGAAATTGATCAAAATATCACAATAGAAGACTTAACCAAGCAATCTAGACATCCAATGAATCTCTAAGTGTCATTGCTTACTAACACGTCCAAAACCAACTATGAAAGTTTATGCAAACAAGAAACCATTAATCTTTGACCTATGGAGACCTGGGAAGGGGCAAAACCCAAGAGTGTATCCAAAACACCCTTTGAATCTCAACCAAAAAGTCTAGAGATACCCGTTATTTTCTTGAGCAGGTTTTTGTATAAAATTCAGGTGATATTTCTCTAGTATCGTATGACACTATACAATACTATCGAGCGATACTTTTCCAATATTGTGTGATACTTCTTATAACTACCATTTGATACTTTCTAATATCACATGATATAACTTAATACTATGATACTTTACCAGTGTCGTGCAATAGAACTTACTACTATCATGCAATACTTTCCAGTATCACAAAATATTTCTCTCTAAGACATGCAATACTTTTCTAGTATTGCCCAATGCTCCACTTATGTCACCTAGGTTTACAAAGGAAGCCTGATGAGAAATTTAAAAGGGGAAAGTGTTAGAACCTCCACATCAGGGAGTACCAGATCCAAAATAGTTGAGGAGTAAACACTCAAAAGCATACAAAAGATTACATAATTCTAACATCTCAACCATAACATCTAATCTAAGTACCTAATTTAATCATGCAAAAAGAAATATTTCTTTGAACATACATGTGCATAAATCAACCATCTCTATAAACTGAAATAACATAAACCACATGGAAATATACTACGAAAGATACAGAGAACCATGTAAGCATCCAACTCTAGAATAGAACATGGAGGAAGGCCAACTCTATATGCAGGTCCCCAGCTATGGTAAATGTAGCTACACCTACCAACCATGTGGAACCTTTAGGCCCACTCCTACCATGCTGATGGAGATATTGATCCAACCTCACAAACACAATATAGTCATCCATGACTAATACTCATGCCAAACTGTATAGAGGACTAAAACCAAGATCATGAGACAATACAATACAATAGGTCCTGGTTAGACACTATATGGGTCTACTCTGTAGGGACTCTAGTGGAAAGTATATCACTTGGCATTGCAGAGCCCAATCTAAACACCCAATGGAAACACTCCCTTGGGAATCTATAGTGCTATGTTGCTGGATGAACCACACAAACATTAGGCCCTCAGATAAATTGACGAGCACATACCTTCAGATGAGTTGTATAGGTATGTAGAATTTTTTTTAATCTTAGTTAATTACCCATGAATTTATTTAGTTATCACTTATTAGCAACTTATTCACATATACCTCATTGGGAACACGATTTGGGTTTATGAGAGAAGTCCCTCCACTAGTCTATCCTACATATCCATGCTCATCACATGATGAATGCCCATAGGCAATGTAGTCTCCCAATCCAACCCCAATGAACATAACTCAATAAAAAAGAAACCAAGAGCTTGAGACTTGCAAGACCTTGATAAGTGCATGCTCACATGCTTGTGTGTGAGCACACCAACTACACGATGACCATTAACAACAAGGGCTAGATGAGAAACATATAAAATACAAGTATACTAGATCACTCAACTGACCTATATCTGAGAGTACGGATTCAACATGAATCTCAATGCAATAAAATACATCAAGGGTCAAATAAATATCCTACAAATAATCTTAATTTAGAACCAACTATGGTACCAAGAAAACCCAAGAAAGTCAAGCAATACACAAATCGAGGTGAAAACAAAAAATACTCAAAAACCTTAAAATTAAAACCAATTATGTCATTGGGTAAAAATGACACAAATATCAAATAAAATTTGGGTTTGGATTCTGTATGCAAAAATGACCATCTTAACGACATGAAACCCCAAACCCCCAAATCCAAAAAAGCTACAAATGCTCATATGCATCCAACTAGGGAGAGACAACATGCAGAAACAAAGAGGAACACTAGTTCTCTACCTCCAAACAATTTACTACCAGAAAAGACTCCAAAACATAGTGGAAATAATAAAATGAGAGAACCCTACCTTGTAGCCAAAAGGGATAAAATAGGAATGCACATGATAAAATAATCACTTTGTGGTCATCTTCGAAAGTTTGCACAAATGAAGGTCACCCTGAGCTGGATCCAACCAACTCAACCTCATGATATTCCCACACTTGTAGCTCCTACAATGAATAAAATAGAAAATCCTTTAGAGAGGATTTTGGAATTTTCTCTCCAAATTCCTAGTTTTCAAGTGAGAAGTGAGGGAAAAATTCCCTTTTGGGATATATATTCACTTTTAAAGTGAAATACAATATTAGGAAATCAACTGGCTCACTAAAACCATCCTTTCTCAACCCAGACAACATTGGGTAATTCTAATTAAATAAAATTCAACTACGAAAAAGATGTAGGGAATTAAAATAATTAAATCAAATATAAAATTCCCAAAAACTATTAAATCACAATATTCCTTAATAACTTTTGCAACAAATGCGAACCTCTAAATGCATATACACACTCACAGGTCTAATCACATAAAGCAAATGAGTCTAGATTTATTAAATCACTTGAGGGTTTAATTAATCAATTAATTAGGACACATCAACCATACATGAACGCCTTTGGCTAGGTAAGAATAATTGAATCACCAACTCTATGTACCACTGTCGAGGATAAAAATCCTGCACAATACACAACATGATAAAGTACAATTTCATTTAATAATATAGCATAAGAGATAAATGCATTAAATCACATTAATAACTATTTATTTAATCACATTATAATCATCCATTTAAATCACTCACTGCATCAAAAAAAATCCCAAAGAAAGAATGAGGTAAATAACCATAACATCAAATCAAAGTATCAAGAATCCAATAAGTCCTGTCATATAATCATAAATAGAGTATATATCTGAATACAAAATAGAAAAATATCATCATAAAGCATCATGTCACATCAATAAGCATCATCATGTAGATATGATCAAATTTTTTATTTTTTTTATAAATTGAACAACATAGTATCTAACATTTATAGTACTGGCAATCAAAATATAGTATTTGAACATAAGGTCATCTTGAATTTCATCCAACATGAGTATTAATGTATCTCTCAAAGCCAAATTATAAAAAGATACATAATGCAAACATGAGAAGCACTACATTGGTGTCATGGACAAATAATTAATAGAATTATATTTCCCAAACATCCACCATGTGTTGACCCCTGATTCCAATGATTCCATCGTAATTTATAATTATTCTCCCTATATTTTCCTCTAAAATATGTCTTCCTAGAGCCCAACCACTACAAATTTACACCTTTAGAAACCCACCTTCAAATTACCATTTAGAAACACCATACCCGTATTGTAGGTATTATTAGCTACAATATTTAATTTTTATGTCATTCTTCCATTTCTTCCTACTTTAAAACACATGTTTATGTTAGTTAGCTCAAATAATCCCTCTAGTCACAAACTTAACTTTAGAAAAATACGATTGATCTTTTTACAATTTACGCACAACTTAATGCCCAAAGTGCATTTACAAACCTTACAACTTTTCCATGATATACCTATGTCATTACATTTTAACTCTTTTGAAATTCTTCGCCAAAATAAGTAGCTTTATAGTACATTATAAATACTTATCATTTTCTCTATTTCATATTCTCTTTTTTGAGTTGAGTTTCTTGAACTTAAAACTCTATAGCATAAGGCTACAAACAAAAATGACAATACAATCATAGTTAAAGTTTGATAATTTTTTGGGTAGATTATGTAATAGTTTTTCATCAATGTTTCAGATCACAATCCATGATCCGTGATCAGGATGATAAAGAGAGCATAAGTAAAGCAAGAAAAAAGACCTACTCTCCTTATGCTCTCTTTATCATCTTGATGACAAATCATGGAGTGTGATCTCAAATATTGATGAAAAACTATTACACAATCTACCTACAAAAGTGTTAAATATTATGTATGGATTGTGGAAATCTACTCTCTTTAATTGTAGTTAAAATTAAATTACAAAAAGTAAAAGCCAAGAAGACTACAATGGTTTAGTTAGTTGATCTATGTCTATCACAATCTAAATGTAAGAATGTTTTCTAATAGTCTAGTAGTTATTTTAAAAAATAACAATATGATATAGGCATAGTTTTCAATAACCAAATAGTTCCAACCAATCAATTGAAAAATCAATTAACTTGCTATTTTTTATGGAGAGAAGAGTATTACATGAACTCAAGTTGCTCCGCCTCCTACCACGAAAATCAAATCCATAGAGTGGACCTCCAAGGCCAAGCCATAATGAATGAATTTTCAAACTAGAGATGAACCAAAAATGAAAATTTAGACCTAAATTCTATTGGGAGTAGGATAAAGAGCTCGAAAACTTAGCTTCAACAATAAAGTCATAACTAGATGTTTTAGTTTTGAAAAATCCAATGCCAGGAGCAAATGAATAGTAGAAGAGAGAACTATCCTACAAATGAAATAAAAATGACAAGCATAATAGAAGGAAAAGATTATAAGTGGCCAAAACTAAGGCACTAGAGTCAAATTTAGGTGGTAGAAAGAGTTATTAATTTGTATCCTACCATTGTTTATTCTTTGTACTCTACATTCTCACCTAAATAGAAACTAGAAAAAAAATGCTTATCAATGAAGAATATTCTAGGTAAGAAAATAAAATATTCCCATTGTCAAGCTAGTACCCAAAAAAGACAATACTAGGAATATTTTGATTATATCAAACCCTAAAAATAGAAATGTTTCAATTATAGCTTTGAATTTAAATGTGCAAAACAATTAAAACAACATTAACTAGAAAATAAATTAAAGAAAGACAACTATTCACTCATTAAAGTGTGTGAAAACAAAACTAGAATACTCAAAACCTTAACCCTGATAGAGAACATTCATGGAAGCAATTTAGGAAGAGGTAAGAACAATATCCTTCAGTAAGTAGATGTTTTAAAAGTTGAACAAAACTTGTCATAACCTAGAGTAGACATGTGCAACTATAACAAACAACTTGTGTACTATGAGACCTTTATATAACTTGTGGTAAAGTACAATCTATCGTGCAAAACATGAAGGCTATTTTTTGTTGTTGTAATAATCATATTGTACACAAAAAGGCATAATAAACAAGCCCTACAACTTTTTTAAGGTTAATCAATTGATAGTCTCTATGTTGTACAACTTCATAAAAAGACAAGCCAAATGGAAACGAAGCCCCCTTGTAATTTTTGCAACTTGGGTATGTTGTGATAGAGGGACACATCAAACTAACATAAAGTCTAGAAACCCAATTTTATACTCACATTTGAAGGAAACCCTAAATTAAAAATATTGAAAACCTATCACTTGATTAGCCCAATTTTATAGTCACATTTGAAGGAAACCCTAAATTTAATTATTGAAAAGTTGTTAATTAGTTTGCATGTAGGCTTTACCATGTGATTCCATTTAAATCTTCCAACGAAATAAATTCCCTCATCTTAATTTAGATCTTGTTGTTGCACAAGTAAGAGATCGTGAAGATAATCCCTTAGTTATGCTCACACTTTATATAACTTGTAGATCTTTAGCCAATATAGTAGAAAACATGGCGAATGCGGTATGATATGGATTACAAGATGAGATTGATTTTTCCATTAAAAAAAGGATTTCCCCAAAGCATTTTAAAGAAAATTTAAAAAGATCTTACCGAAAACATCTTCGCAGTAGAGGTCCATCAAAGACCAAAGACACTCATCGTTGTCATGAATACAAATTTCAAACTAAGACGCCATGGCAGTTATGTAGAAAAAATCTATGAAATAAATTTCATTGAATGATTGAGGACAAACCAACTATTTCAAATGTGAATTTAATATCCTAAGATGTTCATCTATGCCCAAAAATGACCAAAGTTAGATTGTTAATTGTTTTCACATATTTTTATTTCCAAAGTTAATTTCCCTTCTTTCCTTTTCGGTCATTCAATAGAATTTCAAATAAAAAACTTTTTGAATTTTAAGAATATGTTGAACATAAAAAACTATAGCATAAACTTTAGAACTTGATAAATTCTAAAATTCCATTAGTGAGATTACTAGCATAATTGGACCCTAAATGATGAATTAGCATAGCTGCCAATGGCTGGAACTAATAATAATAACGAAGGTGTTCTGAAAATAAACTACAGGAGATGCACGATTTTAAAAACGTGAAAAGTATTATATGATTTTATATTTTGAATGTATATTTTAATGTTTAAAATATGAGTCCACGGAGATGAAAAGATGCGAGCAGGTAAAAAGAAAAGCCAAACAAACTTTCCACGTCAATTGTTTAAGAAGAGCCAAACAAACTTTCGCGGGGTGCCATGATTCTTTATTCGAAAAGAAAACTTGTGCATTCTAGAAATTCTGCACCTTTCTGGATCCTTTGCTTCATTCCTAATTCTTTGCTTCAAACAGAAAAAGAAGAGCATATGGAAAACCCTCCACAATTGTTTTTTTTACGTGTATTCGCGAAATTTCTCGGTCTTAGGATTCATTTCACGATTATTTAAGCATTTGAATGATAGACGCAATTTTAACTGTCAGCAGCGTCTTCTCAGTGAGCGGAGGATTTGCGGCGTGATTTCTAGGGTTACAAATCTTATTTTCATTCCAGGCCGTGGTATATCGGGTACACTTTGTTGAACTTTTTACTGGAAATGCAATGTTTTCTGTAAGCTCGTTTTTAAAAATTTTAATCTTTTTTCCCAATTATCGGAGGAATTCACAAGATCCATGATCGAATCTGTTCTATGAGTTTTCGAGAGTTTTATACATGTTTAATGCGGTGCGAATTTTGCTGTTGTTTATTTTAATGTGAAATTAAGTGGCGTGGCTTTAAAATCTTTATGCTTCAAAGAAACGAGTTTCGAAGATATGATAAATTGTCATCATAAACTGTTTGTGATTTGTGAATTTCACTCTAGTTGTTCTTCTACATAAATCTGTTGCGTTTAATTTATAATATTGGCCAGAGCAATTGAAGAAACTTAATGAGGAAAAGCCTTTTTAATCCATTCATATACGACCACAACTCTGGAGATTGAACTCACAGTCATTACACCTATCAACCATTGCATTGAATAAGTGTTATTAAATTCCCCAAATCAGTTCTCATTTCTTCAAGATTCTGATCTGTCCGAGTTTAGCTTGTGTCCTGTTTTAATAATAATGGCCATTGCTTCTCCTAAGTTTAATACCTGCCTTTTGTGCATAAATGATTGAGTGAGGATGTCATGTTGATATAAACCCACATCTCTGAAGTTCCAGATTGATCTTTAGTTGATCGCACTTTTTTTAATTTGGATTGACAGATCCATCATATTTATACAATGGACATGTGAGGTAACTTGATTTATGAATTATACTGTTATGGCATACCTCCATTGACGTTGATTTATGAAGTGTACAGCTATGAAACAAGTCTGCAAAATATTTGAGATAAAGCTCTCAACTGTCAAATTTCAAAGACAAATTTAATTGAAGAATAGTGGATCTGAATTCGGCATTAAACTTGAAGTGAGATGAATACCCAATTGGTAGAAGCACAATATTGAAAATATAATTTTCTCTAACGCATTATTATAAACCTTATATTTCTAGGGTTATTATTTTATATATTTAAAATGACCTTTTTTGATTTTGCATATATAAATATTTATTGAAATTTAATATAGGTAGACAATTAGATGATATTTCATAGTAAAAGTAATAAATTTCATTTAAATAATATTATGAAGTATGCAATGCATCATGAATCTAATTAAAATAACATGTAAAGATCAATAATACAATAAGATATGGGCGGGGGCCCTAGCTCGGTTGGCTAAATCTTCCCTGTTGCAGGGGGTTGGTCACGGGTTCTAGTCTCCCCTGTCCTCGTGGTACCGGTGGGCGTGTTGCACCAGCGCTACCGGTCACGTTAAAAAGTTTACCAGGCGCACTGCAGTTTATAGGGGGGTCGTGTTGCACCGATTCCTGCTGTCTAAAAATAAATAAATAATAATAATACAATAAGATACAAATAGATTAGTGAAAATGCTGTTTTTGTTTAGAATGAGAATATAAACAAATGCATAATCTAGTGTTATTTAAAGAAAAGACTTGAGAATGACAATTCGTGTGATTAAGGAAAAGATAGGTTACCCTTCTTGTTTTGTCTAGACTATGTTGAAACATGTATTGGGTTTTTGAGTCTATTGATTTGTGTGAATACTAAGCTAGAGATTTTGATTCTTAAGTAGATATGTATATAGCTTCATACTTGATGATTGCTCACCTACATAAGGTGTGCAATTATTTTGTAGGAAATTTAAATAGTGATAGCCACATTGATGCATCCAACATGTATGTCACCCATGAAATGTGTGGATACAATGTTGCCCAATGTTAAACAATTATGTGTAGGTTTACATGTAGTGTCGGATTTTGACATACATTGGATGCACATAGAGACAATTGATAAACCAACTTGGAACCATTTCTTATTGTGCGAGGATTGAGAGGTGTTGTGATTATAAAGCTCATAACATGTGAAGACAAAGAAAATGCTAGGGTACACAATGTACAAGGACCCATGTTGTGCATAATGTGAAGTAACAAAGTAAAATATAGCAACGTGATGATTAGAGATGCTTTGAGGAAGGTATAATAGCTTAGACACAAAAATCTCTCAAGTGTAAAATGTAGAACTAGTAATATTAATGTGTTTGGTTATATCCACATTACTATAGTTGATTATGCATCTACGTCAAGGCAGATATGCATAAAGATATCATGCAAGAAACTATTCAAGGGGTATGAATCAAATAATATTGATGATGTGTGAGTCAAATCTAATTCATCTGCTCTTTCTTAAAGAACAATGAACTCCAATACAATCTATTATTCATTGTGTGAAACAAATACTAACCTAATGAAGAAATCTTTGTAGCTATACATAGATAATATGTACTTTCTTGAGGATTGATGGTCTCATATTGTGCTCTAGTGTACTCAAATATATATATATATATATATATATATATATATATATATATATATATATATGGGGTTTAATTCATTGTGGAGACACTACTTGGACACTGCAGGTAACCACAAAATTCATAACAATGTAGGTTGAAGGTGTGTATATTTTCCAATGTAATGCATGAAAAGTTAACCTTTTGTCCAAAAAAACACGAAAAAAACTCACAGGTGTCTAAACTCTAATCATTTTGCATTTTTTTGAGAGTACAAGTGTTCCTATTTGTCATCAATAGGAACAAACGAGAGTCACCTAGTATTCCCAAAAATGACCAAAGTTAGATTTTTATACTACTCTTGTTGAAAAGAAAACAATGACTGACATTGGCTGAGATAAAATAAATGTTAACAACCATGATTAAATTGGTTGTAAGCATTTAATAATTAAACATTTATTTAATTAACCAAGGTTCTCGATAAAATAAATAATTATTTAATTAGGGGGAGTGGACAACTTCCTCACTACAAAAATTAACAATCCTTGTCCCCTCAATAAACATGGTATAATTTTGAAAAAGCTCAAAGTTCAATAAAGACAATCACTACTTTTTGTTATTAAAAGACAAGTGTATGGGAAGGTCCACAACCTTGTAAATAGGCAGTCTTTAGCATTTTTTCTTTATTGTATGCAACTTGAATTTTTAAAGCTTTACTTACTTTTATATCTATGTCAGAATTTGTTGAGTTTGTATTAATTTGCTACAATCTAGAACATTAATTCATAGCTTATTCCATGTGAATTCAATCCGACAAATACATCTTGTTTGTCTAATTGCAAATCTTGTTAGGATTTCTTTTCAAATTGCACATTCCCTCCATTAGTGCAAATTCATTTTTTTCTTTATTATCCAAATAAATTCATTTATTTGATACCTTTGTTGCACTTGCTTATTTGTTTAATGTCCTAATAAAGTTCAATATGGACTAATCTAAGATTCTAGATATAGTCCACAATCCACTCTGGCCAACAAACAAGAATCACCTTGATTCTCTTGCAATTTAGGTTTCGCTACACCTAGGCGGATAAACCTTCACCTAAAACATTGAATTCCTAGTTTAAGGCTTTTCTGTAGCAAATTTATGCTTTGGTGAGTTCTTCAGTTGGCAAAGTCCTTGAACTCGATCAATTACAAGGGTATGTGCAGGATCATGGTATGCCAAAAAGTGATGATGTGAAAAATATGTAGTTTTGAAATGTCTAAAAGTGTTTCAAAAATGCACTTTGACTTTTTTCCCACCCATCCTGATACCAAACCAAAAATGTAATACCTTGCCTTATCGGGTATCCAATTTGAGAACGGGTACCCGATTTCATAATAGGTACCTAATCTATGCACCCAAATCATGATGTCAAATTTAAATTTAAAGAGAGCGGGGACCAATTTTTAAGATAAATATTTATTTTTATTTACAAAACTCAAAGGGGAGGGGACCAATTTTTAAGTTATATTGTCCTAATATAATATAGTTATGATATAATTTGGGGTGGGGGGGGGGATTATTATATGTAGTCACTAAGGTTTATTATATAGTATTAAATACTTATAATTATTATTTACTATATATTTATTTTATATATAGTTAGTACATATTATATAATTATATAATTATATATCATATATATTATAATTATACATTATATATATTACTAACCTAAGTTAATAAACTATATGATGATGTATGTTCCTAAGGGTCCCCCTATAGACATACATGTGTTCCAATGAGTCCAAAGGGGTCATGGGATATCCGATGACCCCTTTTGACCCATTAAAAAATAACATATGTTCCTAGGGGTTATATGATGCCTAGGGACATACATCTTGTGTTTCAATGGGTAGAAATGAATTATGAAGTATCCCATGACCACTTTTGACCTATTACATGATAACATATATTCCTAGGGCTCCTAGGACACCTATAGACATACATGTTGTGTTCAATGGGTCAAAATGGGTCATAGAGTATCCTATGACCCTTTTGACCCATTACATGACAACATACGTTCCTCTAAACATACATGTTGTGTTCCAATGGGTCAAAATGAGTTATAGAGTATCTTATGACCCTTTCGACCATAATGTATGTTGTCATGTAATGGGCCGAAAGGGGTCATAGGGTATCTAATGACCCCTTTTGACACATTGGAACACAACATGTATGGACTTAGGGGTCTTAGGACCCCTAGGAACATATATTATCGTGTAATGGGTCGAAAGGGGTCATAGGATTTCAACCCATTGAAACATATACACATGATGATAAGGGTCCTAGGACCCCTAGGAACATATGTTCTTGTGTAAGGGTTTTACCCATTGGAATATAAGAGGTATGTCCTAGAGGTCCTAAGAATACTAGGAACATATATTTTCATGTAATGGGTCCAAAGGGGTCATAAGATACCCTATGACCCCTTTGTACCCATTCGAACACAACATGTATGTCCCTAGGGGCTCTAGGACCCCTAGGAACATAAGTTGTCATGTATTTAACTTGAAACGGGTCATAGGTTATCCTATGACCCCTTTCAACGCATTTGAACACAATATGTTTGTCCTTAGGAGTCTTAGGACATACAAGAATATATTTTATCATGTAATGGGTCGAAAGGGGTCATAGGATATCCTTTAACCCCATTCAACCCATTGGAACACAACATGTATGTCCCTGGGGGTCATAGGAACCCTATGAACATATTTTGTCATGTAATGGGTCAAAATGTGTCATGACATGCCCTATGACCCATTTCTACCAATTCGAACACATGTATGTCCCTAGGGGTCCTAAGACCCCTAAGAACATATGCTGCCATGTAATGGGTTGAAGGGGGTCATAGAGTGTCCTTAGACCCCTTTTGACCCATTACAACACATTGTGTATGTCCCTAGGGATCCTAAGACCTCTAGAAGATCCCTAGGGACATACATCATGTGTTTGAATGGGTTGAAAGGGGTCATAGGGTTTCCTATGATCCCTTTGACCTATTAAATGATAACATATGTTCATAGGGGTCCTAGGACCCCTAGGAAAATATATCATGTGTTAAAATGATTCAAAAGGGGACATAGAGTACACCATGACCCCTTTCAACATATTATATGACAACATATGTTCCTATGGGTCCTAGTACCCTTAGGGACATGAATCATGTGTTGAAATAGGTCAAAAGGGGCGATAGGGCAACCTATGACCCTTTTTGATCCATTAAATGATAGCATATGTTCCTAAGGGTCCTAAGACCCCTAAGAACATATATCATTTACTCAAATGAGTCGAAAGCGGTCATAGAATATCCTATGGCCCATTTTGACACATTTTATGATAACATATGTCTTTAGGGGTCCTAAGACTCCTAGGGACCTATTTTATTTGTTCAAATGGATCGAAAGGGGTCATAGGATAAACTATGACACCTTTTGACACATTTCATGACAACATATGTACTTAGAGGTCCTAGGACCCCTAGGGACCTATTTCATTTGTTCAAAGGGATCAAAAGGGGTCATAGGATAACCTAAGACCACTTTTGATGCATTTCATTACAACATATGTCCCTAGGGATCCTAGGTCCCCTAGGGACCTATTAAATTTGTTCAAATGGGTCGAAAGGGGTCATAGGATAGCCTATGACTACTTTTAACATATTTCATGACAACATATGTCCTTAGGGGTCCTAAGACCTCTAGAGACCTAACTTATTTGTTTGAATGGGTCAAAATGGGCCATAAGATAACCTATAACCCCTTTCGACACATTTCATGACAAAATATATCTTTAGGGGTCCTAGGACCCCTAGTGACCTATTTTATTTGTTTGAATGTGTTGAAAGGGGTCATAAACTAACTTATGATCCCTTTCGACATGTTTCATAACAATATATGTCCGTAGGGGTCCTAGGACCCCTATGAACATATTATAATTATTTATATGGGTCAAAATTGGTCATGGGATAACCTATGACCCCTTTTGGTGCATTTCATGACAACATATGTCCTAGGGGTCCTAGGACCGCTAGGGACCTATTTCATTTCTTCAAATGGGTCGAAAGGGGTCATGTGATAACCTATGACCCCTTTCAACACATTTCATTATAATATATGTCTTGAGGGGTCCTAAGATTGCTAGGGACATATTGTAATTGCTCATATGGGTTGAAAGGGGTCATAAGATAACCTATGATTTTTTTCGACACATTTCATGATAACATATGGCTTCCTAGGGACCTATTTTATTTGTTTCAATGGGTCAAAGGGGGTCATAGGATAACCTACGACCCTTTTCGATTTCATGATAACCTAGAACCCTAAGACTCCTAGGGACATATTATAACATATGGGTCAAAAGGGTTCATAGGATAACTTATGACCCCTTTCGACACATTTCATGACAACATATGTCCCTAGGGGTCCTAGGACCGCTAGAAACTTATTTCATTTGTTTGAATGGGTTCAAATCCTATGACCCCTTCTGACATTTTTCATGACAACATATGTCCTTAGAAGTCCTAGGACCCCTTAGGACTTAATTTATTTGTTTGAATGAGATGAAAGGGGTGATAGAATAACCTATAACCCCTTTTGACACATTTCATGGCAACACATGTCCCTAGGGGTCTTATTTTCTTTGTTCTAATGGGTCAAAAGGGGTCATAAGATAACCTATAACCCCTTTCAACATATTGCATGATAAAATTTAACCCTAGGGGTCCTAGGACACCTAAGGACATATCATAATCGTTCATATGAGTCAAAAGGGGTCATAGAGTACTCTAGGACCCCTTTTGACCCATTAAATGACAAAATATGTTCTTAGGGGCCTTAGGACCCCTAAGAACATATATCATGTGTTCAAATGAGTCGAAAGGGGTCATAGAGTACTCTAGGCCCCCTTTTGACCCATTATATGATAACATATGTTCCTAAGAGTATTAGGACCCCTAGGGACATACATGATGTGTTTGAATGAAGCGGAAGTGGTCATAGGGTACATTATGACCCTGCTCAACCTATTATATGACAACATATATTCTTAGGGGTCCTAGGACCCCTAGGGGCATACATCATGTGTTTGAATGGGTCGAATGGGGTCATAAGGTGCCCTTAACCCATTTTGGCTCATTAAATGAGAACATATGTTCCTAAAGGTCCTAGGACCCCTTGGAACATATATAACATGTTTGAATGAGTCAAAAGGGGTCAAAGAGTAACCTATAACCCATTTCAACTGATTATATGACAACACATGTTCCTAGGGTTCCTAGGACCCTTAGGGACATACATCATGTGTTTGAATGGGTTGAATTGGGTTATATGGTGCCCTATGACCCCGTTTGATTCATTAAATAAGAATATATGTTAATATATCATGTGTTCAAATGAGTCAAAAAGGGTCGTAGAGTACCCTAAGACCACTTTTGACCCATTATATGATAACACGTGTTCTTAGGGGTACTACGACCCCTAGGGACATATATCATGTGTTTGAATGTATCTAAAGGGGTCATATGGTATGTTTTGACCCTTCTCAAACCATTATATGACAACATATCTTCCTAGGGACATATATCATGTGTTTAAATGGGTCAAATGGGGTCATAGGCTTCCCTATGACCCCTTTTGACCCATTAAATGAGAACATATGCTCCTAGGGGTCTTAGGACCCCTAGAAAGATGTTTCATGTGTTTGAATGAGTCAAAAGAAGTTATAGAGTACCCTATAACCCGTTTCAAGCCATTATATGATGACATATGTTCCCAAGGATCCTAGGACCCATAGGGACATATATTATGTATTTGAATGGGTCAAAAGGGGTAATATGGTACCCTATGACCCGTTTTGACCCATTAAATGATAGCATATGTTCCTAGGGGTCCTAAGATGCCAAAGAATATATATCATGTGTTCGAATGAGTTGAAAGGGGTTAGAGAGTACCCTATGACACCGTTCAACCTATTTTATGTGTTAGTGAACAGATTGCCCTTTCAACTAATTTAACAAATTTACTCTATACCCAAGGTGTGAAAAACACAAAATGCTCACAAGAGTTGAGAAAATCTCATGTTATTTGACTTTCTCTGAATTTTAAAGGTACAACTCCCTTATTAGATTCACAATGAATTTGAATTATCTTTTGCACTTTTACCTGAAAGCATGTAAGGATCTCTCAACTACTCTTAGGGAGTGAGGTAAAAATCAATTCAAAAATCTTGAAGAAACATCCATTTGAATATACTTATACAAAAAATATACTTTTAAAAGAATGAATAACATCACAAATTGATATCAATCATTCAAGCACCATAACTAAAATGAACTTATAGTCAGAACAGCAACCAATATCTCAAATTGTTAAACCACAGTTCACAAAGTAACAGAGATTTGAACACTTCGAACACTAAGTTTCAAAAGTAGAATCTGAGATGATTTATATATGTATATTAAACCTTTCCATGCACACAATCATTTGAAAGCAAAACATCCACATACTATCCTTTGATTGCTGCTTTAAAAGTACCTGTTTTATCAGAGTTTTTCTACTATCTACCTTCTAAGTATCTATTGCTAACCTTAAACTAGTTCAATGTCCCAACATTTATAGTTTTTCCATACAAATCCGAAAGGCCTCCATCAAAACACAATCGTTTCAGTTAAAACAAGAAACAATTACAAAACAAGAAAGCAGTTTAAAAATGAGCGCCAAAAAGTAAATTGAAAGCAACGGTTCAGTTCAAGCATCATCGCTAGTTTTCTCCTCCTTGCCGGTGGTTTGATGTACTAGCTTCCAACTTCGAAAAGTATTCATAACCTCCTGCATCACATGGGAGTGTGGATTCTTCAGGCTCAGCAATCGAGCTCTACACACATCCTTCTGCCATTTGAATTCCTTTATCTTTAAACTTTGACGAGGCATCAGGTTCTTGTTGAGACACAACATCGATTCAGTACTTGCCAATGCATTGAAATCGTTGGCACTTGGCGATTCACCATCCTTGATTTTTTCTACGGCTTCATTCAAGCTCATTGTTAGTGTCTCGGCATCCATGTTCCCGTCATCAAACTGTAGGATCCCTGTAGGATTAACTACCTTTATATCCTTAAGGAGTTCTTCTTGCATTTCAATAATCTTATTTTCTATGCCCTGCACTTTTTTAATTGTCTCCTTGTAAACCGGCTCCTTCCATCCCATGTTGTTCTTCATAATGAACAACATGCAGGGATCCACATTTTTCATTGGGTTCTCATTCAAGAACTTGAGGACCCTGAACCTCTCGACTTCAGCCACTTGAAAAACAACTGCTTGACATCGACCTAGATCTGTTTCCCAAGCTAGAACTAAAGTTTGGATCTCTCCCAATAATGATTCTCCCTCAGCATAGACATTAGTAAATTCTAAAATAAATTTATTACCTTCTTCTATGATGTTATCCACCCAGTCCTTCACGACATCAGTTAACAGCTTCCCTTTTTGCATCTGCTTCATCAATTGTTGACTTCCTACCAAATTAGGATCAAAGGGCTATGAGACTTGAACAATCGGCAATGCACGAAGGTTCATCAAAGAATCGATATATGCAACCATTGTCATTACCATGCCTTTTAGCTCCTTTTTCTCTTTGTTATCCTTCTTAGATTGTGTCAACATATGATTAGCAGAGAATTTAAAGAAATGATTACCGGTGCTCCTATTAATGGTCCCCAGTTCAAAAGAGGTAACTTTGAAACCTTCATCATCAATATCCCTAGACTCCTTCTTCTTCTTGTAGGTAGCTATTTCAGTAGTGATTTTTCCTGTTACTGGGTCTTTGGTAAGGTGAGCATTTGTCTTCAACTTCTTTACCTTCGAACCCCTCGCTGCATATTTAGTGACGATGTCTTTCACTGGTGTGGACACTGGTTGTAATTTCATTTTTTTGCTGATTGTGCTAGATAGCCAGGAAGGAATAGTAAGGCTCACAGGCATCACCTAGGCATCTCTAGTAGGAGTTAGGAATCTGGGGTGATCTACCTTAGGAGCCTCGATGAACTGGACATTGCCATTTGCACCATCTGAGAGATTGATGCCATCATTCGAATCTCATCCCTGAGTCGATATTATCTTCTTCTAAAATTTATGTTGCTTCAGGGCTTGAGACTTAGAGTGAGATCTAGTCCTTAGAGTCATAGTTTGCAAAAGAAGGGGTATCTTCTTTTGTTTATCCTAAGCCAATATACCACCTGCAACAATAGAAAGCAGGACGTTAGATGGAGATTGTTCAAAAAAAGAAACCACCCCTAAAGAGGTTTCATTGATAATTCCTTTGCTCTTTTTCTTTAACCAGTCATCTATGAAGGTAAGTATAAATCTAGCCCTTAGATTGATATCATCTTCCTCATCTTTATTCTAGTCAACTGTCATAGACTTCAATTCACTAGGTTCTTCCCAACTAGGTTCTATTATATCTAAGCCATCTTCAACCACTCCCTCTGTTTTGAACTTCAACCTGAAAGAATTAATTTGTTGCAAAGTTAGCCTTGAATGATCTTTTCTCAAAACTTCTCCTTCATCCTTACAATCTTGCCATAGGTCTTCCAACTGTGGAGTTGCCGGTGGGTGAACTTCAAGACCAAGAATCTGGACTGCATACCCTTTACTATCGAAACTCCTTCTGCTATGGTAAGAGCCAAAATTGAACCCAAGCAAATTACTCCCAATGATAGAAGCGTTGGTCATGCTACTACAAACCAATGGACCCAGCTTGATAGGAAAAGTTGTTTCCTAATCCTCTTGCGATAAATTATCCTTTATAACAGAGAAGAGTTGCCTACATATCTCGACTAGAACAAAACAATCCAAAGCATACTGTGGCAACTTTGTAGGCTCTTCTTCGAATCCACCTATCCTCAAGTACATGAACTTGGGAAACTATATGAAGTGGCTTCCATATTGCTAAACTAACCTTTGGGCTTCATGAGACAACCTAGGCATCGACATATTCTTCAGAGACACAAAAACATTCTCCATTAACAGGTCATGAACTTTCCTGAAATCTTCCAAGACTCTATCTTTCTGTAGCAGAGGGCAATACTGAAAAATTGTTATTTCTTCACTCCATACTCCATGAGGAAGAGCGATAAGATCACAAGTGCAGGCAATGCACTAAGTTAAATAGGAAGCCATATAAAATTCTTCTCGAGATTCCTTAGCACGTTTGAGTTGAGCCCTCAATGAACTGGCAATAATCTCTGCCCAAAGCATCCATTATTCACCCTTCAAGATGATTTCTATGTACCTATACATCCATTTCTCAAAAAGAAACACACCAGCTAAACCTTTGACTCTGTGCAATAACACCACAAGATCGTGGATATCAAGTTTAAGGTGATCTTTTCTGATGACCATGGGTAGCCTAGAACCTCTGCCATACATGGTCTTAGTCCATTTCCTAGCTAGGATATTGCGAAATTGGTTTTGGGTTTCTTGATATTCAACCTGGGCTTGAATAGGGGAAAATGTAGCAAAGGTATTTTCTGGCAAACACAGTACAAAGGCAATAGTGTCTCTTGAAATTGAGAGTATCATGTTGCCATTTTTACTTACAATACGCTTGCTTCTAACATCGTAGTGATCAATACAAACTTGAAGAAGTTCAGGACTCACAAAGGGTGGGGGAAAAGCGGTAGCCTCAATTAATCCACTAGTTAGGACTTCCATACACCCATTCACCTCATTAGCATATTCAAGAAAATTTGCCTGTAACTTCTCCAACTTAACCCCCTCCAAATTCGTATCACAAATGACTGGCTTTCTACATTCTAAACTTGAGACATTACCGAAGAAATGCAATACAGACCCCATTCTTAATCAAACAACAAGGCTTCAAACGGATAATGCTGAAAACATAGAGATTTGCAGAACAAAAAAAGAATTGCTAAGTTCTCACCTATATTTTGCTAAAAAATCAATGATTTTCTTTGTCTCCCTTAACAGCTTCTCCACACTTTCAGTTCTTCGCATGACAAATAGAAAAAAGAAAGCCGAGAAAGTTTTTAAAGGGAAAGTACTTACGTGCGAAAGTACAGGCTCATTATAAGGCATTGATGACACATCACTCCTTGTTATCGTTCGCACATTCGAAAGCCTTGTTGCATAAACTTTCCATTTAATGACTTTTTTTTTTCAGATGTATTGGTAATGATTAGTTTTAATGCGACATCCAATCCCTTTTTCGGCTGAAGATTTCCCACTTTCCCCATAATGATGACTTTCCACATAAGGAATAGAAATGTCTTTTATTCATTATTCTCTGACATGATCATCAATTGCCTTGCAGGATGATGACGCGTCGTACACAAGGATTTAATGTTGTCGAAACACCGTTGTCGTTGAACAACTTTGAATTACTTTGAACCGAGGTTCAAAGTGGTTCAAAGTGATTCAAAAGCAAACTTTGCCAAGTTGATGCATATCACCTGCTAGAAAAACTGTTAGTACAAAACCTTGGGTTGAACCACTTTGAACCACTTTGAACCCACCTGCTAGAAAAATCGTTAGTACAAAACCTTGGGTTGAATTGCTTTGAACTACTTTGAACCGAGGTTCAAATTGGTTCAAAGTGGTTCGAGAGAAGAGATATCAATCGGGGGCAAAAGGGACTTCAAATAATCACTTTGGGAGATGGTGAATACGCGAAGCAACAGTTAGGCAAAAATTGAAGGAAAGACCTTTGAAAAATGGCGACTCAAGGAACTACTAACAATATGATAAAATATGTTCATATGTGTACTAAGACCCCTAGGGACACACATCATGTGTTTGAATGGATTCACAAGGGTCATAAGGTACCCTATGATCCCTTTCGATCCATTTATATGACAACGTATGTTCTTATGAGTACTAGGACCCCTAGGGACATACATCATGTGTTTGAATGGATCAAAATGGGTCATAGGGTACACTCTGATCCCTTTCGACCCATTATATGACAATGTAGGCTCATAGGGGTCCTAGGACCCCTAGGGAGATACATCATGTGTTTGAATGGGTTGAATGCGGTCATAAAGTGCTCTATGACCTCTTTTGACCCATTAAATGATATCACATGTTCCTAGGGGTGCAGGAACTCTAGGAACATTTATCATGTGTTCAAATGAGTCAATAGGGGTCATAGAATACTCTATGACCCCTTTCAATTCATTTCGTATCAACATATATTTGTAGCAGTACTAGGGCCCCTAGTGACATAAATCATGTGTCTGAATTGGTCTAATGAGGTCATAGGGTGTCCTATGACCCATTTTAACCCATTAAATGAGAACATATGTTCCTAGGGGTCTTAGGACCCCTCTGAACTTACATCATGTCTTCAAATGAGTCGAAAGAGGTCATAGAGTACCATACTAGGACCCTAGAGACATACATTATGTGCTTTTATGAGTCGAATGGGGTCACAAAGTTCCCTATGACCCCTTTTGACCCATTAAAAAAGACAATACATTCCTACGGGTCCTAGGTGTATATGAGCAATGTTAGTATGCTAATAGAAACCAAATTTAAATAAAGCTTCTACAAACTAAACAAAATTCATAAACTTCAAGATAGACTAAGATGAGCTCTCAATTGAGAATATGAGCCATTAATGGACTCTCTCAATAAGAAGCTCTCTTGTTGAGTGGCTTTGTCTAAATAGATAGGATGTATGCTCAAGCTTATGCTTCAAAAAGGGCTTCAAATGGAGTTGGAATTTGGGTGTGAGTCTATGGTTTTGATGTAAAATGGCTTCTTAAAATGGCATGACTTTACTTCATGGATTGTGTTAAAATGGCTTGGGAGAGGATTCCTTAAATAGGCAAAGGCTTGAGGGATTGAGGGCTAAGATGCAAGGATGGGAAAAAGCTCATGGAGGGCTCAGATTGCATGAGAGGAGAGCACATGGATTGTGTTTCCTTACAGCCAATCAATGAGTGACACATGTCACAGGGTGAGAGGATGGAGGAAAGGGGAAGGATGAGTCAACAAAGGAGGCTCAAGGGATAAAATCTTCATAAAGACCCTCATAATGGCTTGTAAATGCAATAAAAGAGCTTGGAAGAGTCATTTATGGCCTAATGGGCTTCATAAAGTTTTATGGTTGAGATATTTTGAGGGAGATGAGAGAAATTTCGACTTGGGCTTGATTAGGAGGGTTTTAAGCTTGCTTAGGATGATGCAAATGATTAGAGGATGGATTAGAATGGTTTAGGATTAGCTTAGGGATAGGCAAGTGGATGGCATTTAATGAGGGTGGGTGAAGGAGGAGATATTTGTTAACTTTGGCTTGGGTTAGTAAGTTTTAACCCACGTTTAGGGAATGTGACAAGGTTAGGAGGGGATTAGGATTAGGTTTAAAGACATCTTTTAGAAGAGTCTAGACTTTGGATGAGGATAAAGACTTTCTAGAATAGTCTAGAACTTCCTAGGATGAGGATGAAGACTTTCTAGAAGAGTCTAGAACTTCTTAGGATGAGGATAAATTAGATTTTTAAGAAATAAATAAAGTTTTATTTATTTCAAGGGTTTGGGTTGAGGAGATATTTATTAAAACTTTTTTAATAAACATGAGGATTAATATTTAATCTTAATTAAATATTCTGAGTTGGGATTAGGGGTAGGAAATGATGGGATTAGCCTTTAATCAAAATTAAAGAAGGATTAGAAGATTTTGGAAGATGTTAGTGGTCTTAAGGAAATTGGCCAAGTTTTGGGCAAAAAATAAATTTTTTATTTATTTTGGGTTTTTTGGTCAATTTATTAATTAAATAATTAATAAATAAGAAAATAATGTTTAAATAAGATTTAAACATTTTTGGGAGGGATTCCTTAATTAAATATTTTTAATTAAGATAAAGGGATTTAATAGCATAAAAATAAATAAATAAATTAAATAATTAATTAATTAATAAATGATGATGTCATCAGGAATTTTTCAAAAAATAAAAATACTTTATTTTTTAAAGGTTTTTAGGTGTCTACATTTTGCCCCTCTTTGATGTGATGCCGCAAGTGGCATGGCATCAAAGATAAGAAAATAAGATGCCTAAGGCTAGAGCAGAAGAGGAGAGAATGGACTGCAAGATGCCCCCTCAAGAAGGCGGTGGGGAGAGAAAGTGAGGTTCGACGACTTCTTGAAAAGTACAAGAACCCAAGATGATCAAGAAGACTCAGATTGGCCTAAGAGAAGAGGTTTAGTTAGCTCAAACCCTCACTACGGGAGAATGATAAAGGGAGAATCAGAGGCACAAGAGGAAGCAAGCTTAAGATCTCAAGGATTGCAGAGGATAAAGGAGCAGAGCGCTATAAAAGGAATCCAAGATGGGGAGATGGATGAGGGGATTAAAAAGCTGATGCAACAGGATTTCAATGACTTAGATTGGCGGAAGATGGGTTTCGGAGATCCCTAGGACTAGGATTGTTGATCTCGAAAGATGAGGCTTGGTGGATTGATTTGGATTGGTGGATCCCTAAGACTAGGATTGTGGATCCCTAAAGCTAAAGGTGAGGAGTGATTCAAAGAGATACTGATGCATAAGCTGGGGTAGGAGAGACGGATGCTGGATATGGATGGGGGATAATGGAGATGAAGGAAAACCATTGAAGCTTTTTGAGCGGGGGGATACTTCAAAGAGAAGTACTACCATGTAGTTGAGCACTAGATTTGCTATAGGACTGTTGGTTAATTGCCAAGGTTACCAAGAACATCAAGGCCTTTTCACCAACTGTCCAGAGGACAAACAGACTGACTCAAAACAAACACACAAGGATTGCCCCAGTATCACACATGAATCCCAGAGGAAGCAGTGTGGAAACGACACTGGGTAACCCACAAGTAGAAAAAAAAACAAGCAAAAGACATGATCAAGACCTTACGCTCTGATTGCCCCATTCGCAATATACCATGATATGGAAGATCATGGCAACCTTGAGGAGGGAACAGGGAGATTGCTTGGAAAAGATATTTCAAGACCCAACAGGGAAGAGTCCAAATCAAAAGAAAGCGAAAATCCAAAAGAGAACCATTTGCCAATGAGATAGGTAGGACGAGGTACTAACTGACCAAGATCAGACATGAGGAAAGCTATATCCTGCAAGGACCTATCGGAGAGCACCTAAGCTGGTGGATTTGGATGAGTGATGCATTTGGCAAGCTGAACTAAGAAAGATAACACTTTGGTGATAGGAAATCTAGCTAAAGGATGCATTGGAATAGCTAACCAAGATGTGCGATGTGTGCAAGATGCTGATCAAGGAGGAACTGACATGAAAGATGGATAGATACAATGGTACTAAGCTAAAGAGGATGTACAAGCTGACAGACCAAGATATTTACAAGCTGAAGCTGACCAAGATAGTTACAAGCAGGAAAAAGCTCAGGATGATAGGATAGCGGGATGGTTCGATGTTGTGCAAGATGCGAAAGCTAAGGGTGGGGTGATAGCGAAAGATATGGATTTGGCAGGATGCATCCAATGATGATGAGAGATTTTGTGACCAAGGATAGCTAGAGGAGCAGGATGAGATGGCTGGATAGGATGGTAGATAGTTAGGATTATGATGGATATAAAGAGATGACATTGGGTTTGCATAAGGATAGCCTAGAGCTAGATACCAATGACAAGGGAGGATGGACAAGACAAGATCTCCAAGGAATATAGTGCACCTAATCAGAAGATAACATGCAGAAGGAGGTCTCATGATGGATGTGATAGGATTGAAGCTAGGATGGAAAAAGCTGAAGGGGCTAGGGAGATGGATGATAGTTGGGATGGTTGGCTGAAGCTACAGGAGATAAGTGGATGGTGTGAGATGGAAGATGGAGGGTGGAGGATAGGTGAATAGATTGGAAGATGGAGTTGGATGTCAAGAGATGACCAAAAGCATGAGGGTGATAGGCTAAGTTGGGGATGGTGGGATTACACATGACGCTTGTTTGCCAAGTTTTCATTATGGTACTTTTCCAAGGCGCTTGAATTGCCAAGTTTTCACCAGTGGATGCTTTATTTTTCTTTATTATTTTTTGACTTTTTGACTTTCGACTTAGCTGGAATGATTTTGGCTTTCTTCAGCTATTTTTGGCTCATAGATGTTGGTAGGATGGATGAAAAAAGATTGGATTGAACAAGTGGAATGGTGGGTGGGAGTTTGACAGATAATGGATGCAAAGATATAAGGCTTGTGGGTAAATGGATGAGGAAAATGGAAAGATCATCATTGGCACACACCTTGAGAGGTGATAAAGTAATGGGAAAGGTGGTTTTGAGCGAGGTTGAGGAGAAAATGGAGGAAGAGAAAGATAAGGACTAAAAGTAGAGTTGGAAGATGGAGGATGGGAAATTTAGGATAAGAAGCATATGGACTAAAAGTGGATTGGGGGGATGAAGGATGCTTATATGGGGATTTGGATGAAAGATGGATGGATGAGGCTTTTTGAGTAGCATGAATGGATGCCAATTGAGATTTTTCTTTGAGATGCATTTCTTTTATGAGCATCTTGGGTATCCACATGATTTTTGACTTTTTTAGCTTGGGCTTTTGCGGCCTCTTGACTTTTTCTTTGATTGGGATTAAATGTTTCTTATTTTGAACATGTATTTTAGAAGGGACATGTTGAGACTTGGATTTTTGTGGATTTTTGGATTTATGCTTTTGTATTTTGGCATCCAATATGCTTCTATTAGCCATGGGATGGGAACAAGAGCATGGAGGAGATGGAGGGATAATTGATGGAGTGATAGGGTTTAAAGGTTGGAAGGGATTCAAGGGTGAGTGCCTTTGATGATCTAGCTGGTGGATTTGAGGGGATGGAAGGATAGATTGGAACATAGGATATGGATGGATATAATTGCCCAAAATGGATGGAGGGAAGGAAGGATATGGGCCCAAAATAGATGGAAACGGGGAAGGTGTAGGTCCCAAAATAGATGGAGGGGATAAAGGATTCATATTAGGTATGTAAGGACCCAAAATGGATGGAAAGGGTGTGGGATTTAGATAAGGGATATATGGACCCAAAATGGAGGGTTGGAGATAAGGAGTAGGATGAGGGCCCAAAATAGATGCAGAATAAGATGGATGGGAACTTTGGGGTGGAGATGGAAGGACTTGGGACCATGCAAGAATAGCGGGGATACCAACATCTAGAAATACATTTTCATTTCTTTTTTCAATATAATGTTCATTATTTGGAACACAAGATGTGAGTCCATTACTAGCTGAAGGAGTTGGAGCTTCGGATATGATAATTAGTTCTTTTTCGATGGATCTATCATCATGGATTATGGGAGATGTATGATCATGAAGCAGAGGAGATGGGAGGATAGGATCTTGAGTTGGGTGGGCTGAGGGAAAGGGATCTTGAGATGGAGTAAGTAAGATGGTAGGATTTAGATATGGAGGGGATGGTAAAAGTGGATCATGTAGGGGAATAAGTGGGATGGCGGGATTTTCTATTCTGTCAGAGGATATTTCAACATGCTTTTGGACAAGATCTTGACAGGAATGGATGGGAGTCGATACATGAGGTTCATTATATGGGATTTGGATAATTCTTAGAGGAGGAGATGTGGATGGGATTTGGAGCAATTCGATGGGTGGTGGGATTTTGACGCTTGTGGGAAGTGGAAGGATTTTAAGCAATTTGATGGATGGTATGGGGATGGTAGATATGGGAGATGGAGGTGATATTATAGATGGGGAAGCTTCATCACTGACTACTTCACATGGTGGGATTAGATGACATGGCTTATCGACTATTGGAGGTGGCTTTTCTTGTATTTCCTCTAGGAGATTCCTTGGAGACTCATGTGTCGAAGGTGGAGGTGGATTGACAGGAATAGCTAGTGTGATGGGGGTGGAAGATTGGAAGCTTGTTTGATTGGGTGATGGAGGAGAAGCTGGGATATCAGATGGCATGACTAGATAGTTTGAAAGAATATGTGGATTTTGGGGGATGCTTGGGGGAATGTTTCTAAGGCTTTCAATATACTCATCATAGTCAACAAGATTTTCATCATCATTGGAATAGGAGGTTGCGGGAACAAGGACAATACGACCGAACACATCATGATAGGTTTGGGATTTCATGTTTTGATGATGAGTCGGATGGGGATGGGGTCTTGCATATGGATGAACACGGAAGCTCATGGTTGGATTTGGATTAAATGTAGATTTTGGATTGGCTGATGAAGGATTTCCTAGGGAGAGTCAAAGCTGTATGACAGACCTAAGGAGGATTGGCTGGAGATTTTTGGCTTTCCTATGGATGGAAGACTTCAAGGGCATGCTGTCAAAAAGTGTGTTTTTCTTTCCTGTGCGCTGGATTTGCTGGTGGCTGTGTCAACTTGAGGATAGACTAATGATCCTATGGGCATGACACGAGATTGACCACTTGTGGATCCCAACCTTTAGCTTAAGGTGATGAGGGATGACAAATGACAAGGCTAGATTACCCTAGACAAAGCTCTGTCAAAGGGATAACCTTGGTGAGGCTGGTGGATTGGTCAGATTGATTGGATAGCAAATTCTAGCAGAATGACAACAACTCTCTAAAGGCTTGGGTGTGATTTTGGATTGGGTTGCTAGCTGGCTGGGGGGGGGATGATTTGGAGAGACTTTGGATTTGGGATTGTTCTAAAGCAAAGAAATAGATAGATTCGGTTGCAGCGGGGGAGCTTGGATGATTTTCTGATGAGGTAGTGACTACGCTAAGTATGCCTTGAGCTAGGAGATTTTTGCTTTTTTGGGATTTTGACCAAAGTTGCCAAACATTCATTCAAAAGCTATGAACAAACAAGCAGACAAAATTTTGGAGCAAGCACGTCAAACACACCAACATCCTAGGAAGCTTTCTACAATGATGAAATTTGTTATAGCTAGGGAGTCCTCGATAAATGCAAGGTAGGTGAGGCCCAAATCCGTAGATGAAACCAAAAAGATGTCACACAGTCGAGAGGAACAGTAACCCACTTCTCCTCTTTCACTTCTCAAGGGTATAAAGTTCCTTGAGGCTTAGCCCGAGTGACAAAATGTTGATTCCAAGAGAGGTGTCTTTGGATTCAGCTCCCAATTTTTATACTCCGCTGGAACGCTGGAGTTGAGGTCGTCCCAAGGGGTGATGAAATCTCCAAGCAGACCTCATAAAAAGAGAAACAAGGTTTTGGATCCTAATCTTATGCACCCAAGATGGCCTCGAAAGACGACAAGGGGAGAGAAGACTTGGATGACCTTAGGCTAAAAAACACACTTGTTCCTTTTCCAACTGACTCTTATGTGTGTTGATCTAGACTTTGCAAGTACTCATGTTTAAGAGACAATGTTCAATTCCAACTTTGAAATGCGCCAACAAAGCAAAATCGAGCAAAGAATGAATACAAAAAGAAGAGTTAGGGTCAACAAAAAAGTAAACCCGCGCACTCGAAGGCCCTCCACATCAAGATTTGTCCAATTTTTATGCCCAAATGAAGTGTGAGCGAGATTAATTCACATTCAAGAAATTTTTTAACTTAGAAAAACTACTAAAGACCCAAGTGAGTGGAGTTTGATCTTTGTGGGGCACTTAACACCCTCTTAGGTAGACCCATCCCCATAGATGACACTGAGATTGCAATCAATGGTTAAATTGATGGGTGATTAAAGAGGGTGAGTCCAACTACAAACTTACTCAAAGCGTCTTTATTTGGTTTTTAAAATTTAGGAAGTTCCTAGAATGTAGATTCTTTTTATGTCCCAAAAGATGATTATTTGATCTATGGCATTCAAGATTGGATTTGTTGTTTTAATCATGCATTCATAAAAAAAACAAACTTGATTTTAATCCATGGCACTCAAGAGTGATTTTAGCAACATGCATTCAAAGACAATTGATTAAACATTCAAGTTTTTTCCTTTGAACATTCAAGATTGAGATTTTGTGTGTTGTTTTAAGAACTTTGAAGTGCTTTGTTTTAACCTTAGATCATTCAAGATTGTTTTGGACTCAAAAGTGAAAATGACTCTTTGGACATTGGTTTTCATTCAAGATTTTGTGTTCTAGTTTGCATATTTTAAGCCCAAAAATGATATTCTTAGATTGTTTTGATGCATGAAAAACCTAAGAAACATTCAAGATTTTGCAACAAGACATTTGTTTGGAACAAATAACAAAGCTTTTAGGACAATTTTTGGCAACCATTTAGGACTCTTAGTTTTCATGAGATTTTTAAAAGAACTTTAAAATATTTGCAAATGAGGTTCATTTTATCCTTTATTGATGCTTTGAGTTTGATTTAGATTTTAGTGTGCACTTAGTGTTGATTTTGAACCTTTTGAAATGGAAACTTGAAATTCTTTTTAAATTTCCAAAAATGAAGTGTTCCTAACTTTGCATGAATGCATCTAAAACCTTGATGTTGCAAGGATGCAAATGATTGAATTGGTTTAGTTTCACTTGTTAAAAGATTTTTTCTTTTTTGCAAATTTTTAATTTTTTAATGGATTTAAGTATGATTTGGGAGTTCATTTTAAGCACTAAAAAGAAGTGTGTATGATTTTGCTTCCTTAAAAAAAAAGGCCAAGATCTCCCACAAGAAGAAGAAGAGGAAGTAGATGGAATAAGAAGAATATAGACAAGAAGAGGAAGAAGAATTCCAAGTTCTTTGTCCACCTATAAGCTTGAAAAATCTACAAACACTATGAGATAGATTATGAGTTCCTTTGTCTTTTTCATGCTCATGTGGACCTACAAAACCAATTTATACAATCCTACAAATCACAAAAACAAACAAAATTAGCCAAAATTAGCAAATGACATACAAAACTTGATTAAAAAAAGCTAATGAAGATGACCCATGCGGAGTCCCACTGGGCGTGCCAAAATGTATATGAGCAATGTTAGTATGCTAATAGAAACCAAATTTAAATAAAGCTTCTACAAACTAAACAAAATTCATAAACTTCAAGATAGACTAAGATCAGCTCGCAATTGAGAATATGAGCCATTAATGGACTCTCTCAATAAGAGGCTCTCTTGTTGAGTGGCTTTCTCTAAATAGATAGGATGTATGCTCAAGCTTATGCTTCAAAAAGGGCTTCAAATGGAGTTGGAATTTGGGTGTGAATGTCTGGTTTTGATGTAAAATGGATTTTTAAAATGGCATTATGACTTTACTTCATGGATTGTGTTAAAATGGCTTGGGAGAGGATTCCTTAAATAGACGAAGGCTTGAGGGATTGAGGGCTAAGATGCAAGGATGAGAAAAAGTTCATGGAGGGCTCAAATTGCATGAGAGGAGAGCACATGGATTGTGCTTCCTTACAACCAATCAAGGAGTGACACATGTCACAGGGTGAGAGGATGGAGGAAAGGAGAAGGATGAGTCAATAAAGGAGGCTCAAGGGATAAAATCTTCATAAAGACCCTCATAATGGCTTGTAAGAGCAATAAAAGGGCTTGAAAGAGTCATTTATGGCCTAGTGGGCTTCATAAAGTTTTATGGTTGAGATATTTTGAGGGAGATGAGAGAAATTTCGACTTGGGCTTGATTAGGAGGGTTTTAAGCTTGCTTAGGATGATTCAAATGATTAGAGGATGGATTAAGATGGTTTAGGATTAGCTTAGGGATAGGCAAGTGGATGGCATTTAATGAGGGTGGGTGAAGGAGGAGATATTTGTTAACTTTGGCTTGGGTTAGTAAGTTTTAACCCACGTTTAGGGAATGTGACAAGGTTAGGAGGGGATTAGGATTAGGTTTAAAGACATCTTTTAGAAGAGTCTAGACTTTGGATGAGGATAAAGACTTTCTAGAATAGTCTAGAACTTCCTAAGATGAGGATGAAGACTTTCTAGAAGAGTCTAGAACTTCTTAGGATGAAGATCAATTAGATTTTTAAGAAATAAATAAAGTTTTATTTATTTCAAGGGTTTGGGTTGAGGAGATATTTATTAAAACTTTTTTAATAAACATGAGGATTAATATTTAATCTTAATTAAATATTTTGAGTTGGGATTAGGGGTAGAAAATGATGGGATTAGCCTTTAATCAAAATTAAAGAAGGATTAGAAGATTTTGGAAGATGTTAGTGGTCTTAAGGAAATTGGCCAAGTTTTGGGCAAAAAATAAATTTTTTATTTATTTTGGATTTTTTGGTCAATTTATTAATTAAATAATTAATAAATAAGAAAATAATGTTTAAATAAGATTTAAACATTTTTGGGAGGGATTCCTTAATTAAATATTTTTAATTAAGATAAAGGAATGTAATGGCATAAAAATAAATAAATTAATTAATTAATAAATGATGATGTCATCAGAAATTTTTTAGAAAATAAAAATACTTTATTTTCTAAAGGTTTTTAGGTGTCTACACTAGGAACATATATCATTTGTTCGAGTGAGTTGAAATGGGTAATAGAGTACCCTATGACCCCTAAACACACTTAATGTCATTAAATGGGTTAAAAGGGGTCATAATGTATTCTAGGACCCCTTTTGAGCCATTAGATCACATCATTTATGTGGTTACTGGTCCTAGGATCCATAAGCATATATATTGTGATTGAATGGGTCAAAGAGTGTCAAAGGGTACCCTATAACACCTTTTGATCCTCTGAAACCATTATATGTATGGTTAAGGGTCCTAAAGTCTTTAAAAAAACATACTAAGTATCCTAAAAAGGGGTCATACTATTATTGAAAAAATTGAAAAAAATAAATCTTTAATTAATTAATTAATTAATTAATTTTTTGAAGGGGGGGGGAATCAAGTATCCATTTTGAGAACAGGTGTTTGATTTGGGAATGGGGATCTGATATTATCAGGTACTCAATTAGGCTTGGTTTTACTTATGATGTCAACCCTCCATGGTCAACACCAAGAAGTCCTAAAAACTTGTATTTGGCTTGTTATTTTCTATTTTTGACTTCGACCATGTAGCTGGCGACTTTTTTCATCAAAATTTGATGAAGCAAAAAGGGTTTCTTAAGAGCATTCTTAGCTTTCTATCTATATAATTTATGTTAAATTATGAGCTTAGTAAGTAATTATTACTTATTTTCAAATGGAGTTAACTACAAAGTGTTAATTGACATACTGATTGAAAGATAACTATAACTTTCAAACCGTATAATATTTTTGAAATAAAAAAGATGCGTCACATTCTATGCTTCAACTACTATAAGGGGGAAAAAAAGAAAAAAAATTGATATTTTTTGAATTAGTTAAGATGGTCAGACAAGGGAATTGTTTTTTTTTTAAAATAGTATAGTAGAAAATTTATAATTAATTAAATTATTTGGAATAAAAATACCCAAAAATATGTGTCACATCTGGGCATGAGTGTACTTTTTATATCTAACATCTTATTAAAAAATATTATCATTTGGTTTTAATTAAGGTGGCCAAACATACACCTACTTCTTATTTTTGTCCTGAAACTTTTGTACTACTACATTAAAATCCAAAATTTTGACCAAACAATTTTTTTCTTCAGACAAGGCCTAGTAGTTTAGAAACTACATACAATTTCCTACAGATTCTTTTCTTGTAACTTTTTGATATAAAGTCCATAGCTACTTTAAAATTACGCATCAAGTTGACATAACCTTGAATTGTTAGTTTTTCACTACCACTTGAGGGCATAGTTTGGGTGACCATGATCTTGCACATACCGACAAGTTGAATGTCGATTCTTTGAATTGAATGAATGTTTTGTATAATATTTGTAAATAAGGGATTTGATGCTTGTAAGAAGGAAGATATAGGTTTATGACTTTACTTATAAGTCCAATAACGCTTCAATGATTTAAAAGACCAGTGTCTTTTCTTATTTGGGCAACAAAATAAATTGCAATGAAGATATTCACGTATAACTTTATAAAATTCTATGCACATATACTATCAACAATTTAATAATCAAGAGGCAACAGATCAAAAATATATGCAATCTTTGATTAGTCCATATTGAACTTTACCTCCTTTGGTAGGGAGACAAATTGGACACATATATGGAAACAATTTGATACTTCACTATATCTATGATGATCACATTTAAGATGCTAAATGATCATGTCTACTGATTTGATATTTAAACTGTTTACAGAATTTAAAGATAATTATAAACGATGACTCAACTACAATTTAATTTTCCATGCCTTTTTTAAATAAATAGAAAACAAAAAGGGGCTTTTATTTATCATTAAAATATAATATATGAATTTATAGTATAATTCCATATTAAATTTCCTTATCTCTTTGTACAAATGAATATATGAATATCTATTCTTTGGAATGTCTTTTTCGAATGCCTTTATTTATTTATTTATTTATTTTTTCCCGTAAATGAATATGTCTCCTTATTTATATCTTAATAATATAGAGATGTGACTTTTCAAAGTCAAAAGTCATATTATTAGAAATAAATAATCACAACTTTTTATTTTTAAAATATTTTTCCTTTAATTTTGTATTAACATAAACCTTGAAGGAATAATTATACATACTGACAAAAGTAGGAAGTCGTGACTGAGCATTTTTTGTGTATAACAACAAGAACAAGACACCAAATTGGAGGTTGAAATTAGATGCAACCCTAACCTATGATAGCATTTTAGCTTTATATTGTTGGATCTATATGCATAGATGCTCATATTTTGTCGTATCCTTACATCAAGTGATTCATTACTTACTCCTTTGAGTATAGCAAATGGTAATACTTATGTTTCCTGTCAAAATCAATTCCCTATATTTGACATCAATAAATATATATATTAAGACTTCAACCATTATTTCTCAAATGGAAGCCCTAGTAATTTCAAATAAAAAAAGATCTCCATCAGTGGTTCTTATTAGGGATACATGCCTCTTGTGGGCATGATGAGACTCGAGTTATGTCTAGAGAAGAGGACCAAGGATCCATTCTTCACATGATGCAAGATGAAATTGGGTGACCCCAGGTCCCCCAAAAATGAACATTAGTTCTTTCCTCTATTGAACACCTAATTATGATCATGTAACACCTTGAACCTCATTGCATTGGATGCATCATCCTTATGGATAATTCACATTACTTCATCAATACGGTCTTTGGTGTCTAACTTTTGTTTAGCTTTTGAGAGATAATCAAGCACAATGTACTACTTGTTGAATGGAAGACCCCTATGCATTTGATTAGCCCTACAAGTACCTAGATTAAACTCTTCTACTTTGATGTCTCTTTGAACACAATTTATTTCATCTCTGTACTTCAGATGTTGTTTCTTTTTACAAGAAAGTTTCAAAGATAGTTCACATTGTGAAACTATTTTTTCTCTTTAATCAAGAGTTTGATCAACTAGAACACTTTGGAAATTTCCAGAATTATTCCTCAACATATTCTCATCATGCCCAACTGATTCCATCTCATCTTCACATGTTTGATGTACTTTTGGTTCATAGGATGAACTGAAAAATGTCTCACATTCTGAATGCATATCATGCATTTCATTGACTACAAAATTAGGACTTCTATCTTCATCATGATGTTGATGGACTTGATTGCATGGATAATCCTCTTCAAAAAATAGATTCAAGAACATAGAGAACTCAAACATATCTTTATCTACTTCCTCTTCAAACAATGGATTCAAGATCATAGATAATTCAGGCATACCTTCATGAAATGTTTCATCTAGATCATCAAATTTTCATCAACAATACTAATATCTTCATTATCTTTTGAAACTTCTAGATGTTCATACATTGTATGCATTTTGTATTTCATCTTCACTATATGATTCTTATGAATTATTGTCTCCTTCATCCAATACCCCTTGAGATTGCACTGATCCATCAACTTGCTAACCATGGTGAATTGAGAAAAAAAAAATTAGACTATTTCTTTCAACATGTTTTTTGGTATTCCAAATCTAACAAGGTTGAAATTTCTTCCACATTAAGAGAATCATCCTCTTCATTGCTACATTTGTTGTCATCTTTTGTCAGATGTAAATATCATCATAATCAGATTCCTCTTTAGACTATCCATAAATTTCATCTCCAATCAATTCTATAACATCATTTTATATGTTACTTCAGTTCTGCATTCATTTTCCTCAACAACCAATTCATTATCCATAAGTTTGAGAAAGATAAGAAACTGATGATCATATAGCAAACCTAGTTTTCTTATTTTGTGTAGAAGATCAAAGGATGAAGATTTGCATTTTGAAGATATTTCTTGATAGGCATTAAACATCCTCATGAAGAATTCTACTGTAGATTCTTCTTCTTGTTTTTCTAAGTTCAAAAATGCATCCAAAGGAGATATATAACTTGAACTTTCATCCTCTTCTTCTAATATATCAAAGAGAAGCTTCACATCTAATTCATCTGGCGAAATTCCCAACTCTTTAAATTTTCTTATGAATTCCATGCGTGGAGGGTGCATGATGTTTGAAGCTATTTCCTGACAAATATTCACCATCCTTATGAACAAATGTGTTTTGGATTCACCTTCATATCTTTCCAAATTAAAAAATGCAAGGGATGGTGTAACATAGATCCCTTTCATGTTCATAGTATATATTCTCCATAGTACGTAATTAAATCATTTCCTTCTGAGCCTCTTCTCTTAGCAAAGCTACCAATTGAAATTTTATTGCACAGAGTCGCCACCTCTTTCGAGGAATGTATTTATTTGTTGGTCTTTTCTGAATTCCAACTTCCAACAGAGTACGCTTCCAAACAAAATGATAGAAATTTTTTCTAGTTATGGTCTATGCAATTTGAAACTCTAGGTAACTTCACAATATATATTGTGAGCAACTCTACCCAATAGAGTTGCCAATCTATTAGTTCCCAAAACCAAAGATTGAAAATCCAAGAGCTTGCCAATTCTCCAATATGATTCCACAATCTACTATAGCCAACAAACGAGAATCACCTTGATTCCCCTGCAATTTAGGTTCCACTATGCCCAGGCAGGTAGATCTTCACCTTGAATGTTGAATTTCTAGTTTAAGGCTTTTCTATAGTGAATTTATGCTTTGGTGAGTTCTTTGGTTGGCAAAGTCCTTGAACTCAATCAATTACAAGTTGAATGTTGATTCCTTGAACTAAATAAATATTTTGTATAATATTTGTAAATAAGGGATTTGATGCTTGTAAGAAGGAAGATATAGATTTTCTGACTTAACATATAAATCCTAGAATACTTCAATGATTTAAAAGACCCATGCCTTTTCTTATTTGGGCAACAAAGTAAGCTACAATGAAGTTTTTCATGTATAACTTTATAAAATTCTATGCACATATTGTCAATAATTTAATAATCAAGATGTGACAGATCAAATATATATGCAATATTTGATTAGTCTATATTGAACTTTAATTCCTTTGGTAGAGAGACAAACTTGACACATATATGGAAATAATTAGATACTTCACTATATCTATGATGATCACATTTAAGATGCTAAATGACAATGTCCACTTATCTAATATATAAATTGTTTATGTAATTTAAAGATAATTATAAAGGACGAATCAATTGCAATTTAATTTCTCTGTGTCTTTTTTAAATAAATGAAAGTAAAATGGGACTTTTATTTATCATTAAAGTATAATATATGAATTTATATTACAATGCCATATTGAACACCAATCATATCTTCATGTTTTTTACTTTGTCATCTCTTCTTCAAAAATAGTTGTCGGCAATAATGTTTTGATACTATCATCTATGTAGGAGCCTTCATAATTCCATCATCACCAACAAGTAATTCATACTTTAATTACACATTTATTTATGCACATGATATATCTTTTGTGTTTCTAGATGGTCGTGTGATTCCACCAAAGCGGATATTTGCAAGATGGAGAAGTTCATAATAATTCCTCTTTAAACGTTGGGGATGGCATTGCCTTCATCATTTTATCAACTGTATATTTATCATTGTTCCTCTCTACAGTAATAGTTGACTTCTTTGACCACAAGATGATACTCCAGTAATTGACCTACTGATGCTCGATTTTGTTAAATTGGTCCTTGGATGCAAATTTACTAGAAAAAATAGGAAGCCATGACTGGGAGTTTTCTGTGTATAACAATAAGAACAAGACACCAAGTCGAAGGTTGAAATTAGACGCAACCCGAACCTATGATAGCATTTTAGCTTCATATTGTTGGATCTATATGCATACATGTAAATTTTGTGTTGTATCCTTAGATCAAATGATTCATTTGTTACTCCTTTGAGCATAGCAAATGGTAATACTTATGTTTTTTGTCAAAATCAATTCCCTATATTTGACATCAATATATATATATATATATATATATATATATATATATATATATATATATATATAAAGTCTTCAATCATTATTTCTCAAATGGAAGTCCTGGTAATTTCAAAAAATTAGGGCTCCACTAGTAGCTCTTATTGGGGACACATGCCCTTTGTGGAAATGATGAGACTTGAGTTATCTTTGCACAAGAAGACTAGGCATCCATTCTTCACATGATGCAATGTGAAATTGGGTAGCCCCAGGTCCCCCAAAAATGAACATTGATTCTTTCCTCTATCAAACACCTGATTCTGATCACATAACACTTTGAACCTTGTTGCATTGGATGCATCATCCTTATGTACAATCTCATTACTTCGTCAATGTAGTCTTTGGTGTCTAATTTTTGTTTAGCCTTTGAGAGATAATCAAGCACACTTTACTTCTTGTTTGCATCTGGTTTCCATATTTTGCATCATCCTTGCTTCGTTTGCATCTGGCTTCCATAGGAGTGTTGACCCGATTGCAATGCTCCATTTTAAATCTTTTAAGCAACCCTCTAACATATCTTTCTTGTGAAATAAAAATTCCATCAATTGTTAGCCTAAGAAAATAAAACAACTCCCCCATCATAGGCATTTCAAATTGACTTGTCATGCAATCAACAAACTGCTTATTCATTTTGATGCTATTACAACCTAAAATCATATCATCAACATAAAAAACTATAAGAATATTGTTATCTTCCTCCTTAACACATAGGTTGCTATCTACATATCCCTTTTTTAAACCTTGTTGTTGTATATAATAATCTAGTTTGTCATACCAAGCTCTAGGAGCTTATTTTAAACCATAGAGTGCCCTTAGCTTGAATACATAGTTCAGATTATTAGTTTACATAAAACCTTTTGTCTGTTTGACATAAACTTCTTCATTAACATCACCATTTAGGAAAGCAAATCCATTTGAAACACTTTAAAACCACTGGAAGATTCAAAAGTTAGAAACATTCTAATGGCTTCCATTCTAGGTACGGGTGCAAAGGTCTCACCAAAATCAACATCTTCAACTTTTAATATCCTTTGCAAACCAAGCATGCCTTATTTCTTATAATTTTACCTTCTTCATTTACCTTATTATGAAATACCCATTTTTTTCCTATTACATTCTTGTCCTTGGGTCTAGGCACAAGCTCCCAAACGTTACTCTTGTGAATATTCTCCAACTCTTCCTTCATGGTTGCTATCCAATTCTCATCCTTGGTTGCACCTTCATAGCATTTAGGCTCATACAAAGACATCAATGAAAAACAATCACCCTCAAAGTAATTTATATCTCTTCTAGTAGCTCTTGATCTCCTTTCAGCTATTACTTGATCTATTGGATAATTATTTTGGAAAAACTTAGGAGGAGTTCTATAACAAGAGGAATCATCAATTTCACCTTAGGTTTCAACTTCATCATGTCAAGAACTTTCACTTCCACTCACTAATTGAGTCTTTTGTTTGGCATCTTCATGACCTTTGCTTGTTGTTCCAGCTTGTATGAGTTGAGATGAAGAAGGTACAACAATGCTGAGATGAGATTTTTCTTCACTATGACTATCCACATTCTCACTACAAACATTAGCGACTTCATGAATTTTAACATTAGGACTTCCAACAATTTTATGTAACCTTTTGTTGTAACATTTAAAGGCCTTACTCTTCAAGGAGTAGCCAAGAAAGATCCCTTCATCAGCTCTAGAATCAAACTTACCCAAGGTAACTTCATCTCTTCTAATATAACATGGACTACCAAGAAATTTAAAGTACTTGATTGTTGTTGGTTTACCTTTCCAAAGTTCATATGGAGTCTTATTGAACTTGGATCTCAACAAGGTCATGTTCTGAATATACACAGTTGTATGAACAACTTCTCTCCAAAAAGTATTACTTGTCTTTCTTTCGTTCACTAAGAAACATGCCATTTCTTGGAATGTTCTACTTTTTCTTTCCACAACACCATTTTGTTGTAGTATTCTTGGGGTTGAAACCTATCTTCTAATACCATGAAGTTCACAAAATCTTATAAACTCATTAAAAGTGAACTCTACACCATTATTAGATTGTAACATTTGATTTTTAAATCAATTTCATTCTCAACTAGAGCTTTAAACACCTTGAATTTATCTAATGCTTTTGATATTTCTTTTAGAAATGTAACCCATGTCATGCGAGTATAATCATCAATCAACAACATAAAGCACTTTTCACCTTGAAGGCTTGTTGTTCTAGTTGGTCCACAAAGCTACGTGTGCACCAGCTCAAGCTACTTAGAGCTAGTGTATTATTTTGTTCGAAGGAAACTTTAGTTTGCTTCCCTTCTTGACAACTCTTGCAAACAAAAGCAGTTGGCTTTTCTATCTTTGGCATATCTCTAATAGCTTCCTTGTTGCCGATCTTGACCATATTGTCAAAGTAAATGTGCCCAAGAGGCTTATGCCAAAGGTAAGCATCATCCATGCTACTTAGACAATAGGTTTCAGCATTAGAGTCCTCAAGAATGTAGAGATTGTTACTTGACCTAGTTGCATTTTCTATGACATATTTCCATTTCTTAATAGTGCAATAGTTTGAATCAAAACCATGACATATCCTTAGTCACATATCTGACTCACATTTAATATATTATGTTTCATCTCTTTAACATAGAGAACATTTTCTACAATAGTTTGACCATTATTTAAGAGATCACCTATACCAACAACTCTAGTAGAGAAACTACCAACAAATCTTACTTTTCTACTCTTCATGGGTTTAATGGAATGAAACTTACTTAAATCACCTGCCATATGTCTTGAACAACCACTGTCAATATACCATATATCCTTTTCATTTTTAGCTAGAAGAGCAATTATGACAACTAGAGCCTTGAGGAAAGGCTCTTGATTCTTCTTCTTCCATACTTTAACAATCCTTGGCATGTTTTTGGTTTCATCCTTAGAGAGTGAGGTCACTCTATTATTTTTCCAGAACTATGAAGTGTGACCAAACTAAATACAACTCTAGCATATTAAATTAAATTTCTAAAAGAATTTAAATTGTTCCTTTCAAAACTATAAAAGTTTCTACTAGGACTAGCCATGCAATCCATAACTTTATGACCAAAGTAATTTCATGAGAAATAATACCCATTGAAAAAAAGTTTGTTCACCTTAATAGCTTAATTTTGTTGAGTGGCAATATATTGTTCACCATTAGAATTCAACTTCCCCTTTCCTTTTAACACAGAGCATTCACCTTCATCCCAACCAATTTCCTTCTTGTCAAGAGTTGGTCTTTGAGAGGCAGGAATGTCATCCAAAGACATGTTGTTGTTGATGTTTGAGAATTCCAAACTGGATAAGTTAGTAGATTTACCAATGTTTCTAAATGAGACAATTTGAGCTTCAAGCTTGGCAATGTTATCTTCTTTTAGCTAAATCTAGTTCTCAAGATTTTCACAAATTATCTTGCCTTCCTCATTCTGAATTTTTACATCTCTCAAGTGCTTTTTCAGATTCACTAAGAGCCATAACAATCTTCATCTTCTCTTCACTCTCAACTTGCAACAGGTCAACGAGATTTTTATTTTCCTTATTGAGTATTTTGATTTTAGCCAAGGCAATAACTAATTCAATCTCTAGGTCAACTCCATCATCATCCATATCTACATTTTAAAGAAACTCTTGGTGTTCAAGCTTAGCATATTTCATATCTATACGAGCCATATCCTCTTAAGATCCATGCCAAAAGAATTATATAATTTCTCCCAAGCTTGTTGAGCTAAATTGAGAAGAAGACATTTGTCATGCAAGGAATCAACATAGAAGCTCAAAACAGAACTCATTGTTTTTGCATTTACTGATACTCTTTTTTCATAACTAGGAGGATTGATAGGGGAAGCATATTCAACTGAGATGCATTCCCAAACATCTGACCCAAGATCTTTGATATAGATCATCATCTTGAAATGCCAAATAGTGAAGTTGGAACCATCAAAATTAGAAACTCGACAATCTTTGTGCACTTCTAGGTTCAAGTTATCAACAACCATGAAAAAGATCTCATCATTTTGAGGTTCGTCCTCACTATTGAAAAAAATTTAGAGTCATCTTTTAAATATAAGACCCTTTTTGATTTATCACCTTTCCAATGTCGCTTAGGAAATCTTCTTGTCCTCCTAGCCTTTGTGTTATTTTCCTCTTGGTTGTCATCTTCTTTATCAAAGGCACATTTTGAAGTAAAGTAGCCATGTTTCCCACAGATGAAACACTTCAGAGAGATCTTACCTTTCCTCTTACTAAGACTATTTTTCAGCTTCCTCACAAGATCTACAATTTAGTCATTTGATCCTTCATCTAAACTTAGACCTTGTTTCTTTTCTTTGTCCTTACTAGTGTTAGATGCTTTGAATACATCTCACTTTTGGAGGTGCCTTCAATATTTGTTCTCATTTCATAGGTAGTTAAAATACCATGCAACTTATCAATGGCAAGAGTATCCAATTCAAACATTTCTTCAACATCAGATACCTTAGCATTACATTTTATAGTAAAAGAGTGAAGAATCTTTTGAACCACTATTTTTTCAACAATTTTTTTAATCTAAAACCTTTAAACACATTTACAATTTCATCAACCCAAAAAAAAAAGACAGCAATGATCTCATCTTCTTTCACGCAAACACTTTAAAAAATAACCCTGTGTATTTGAACCTTGGTGTTCCTGACTTTGACATCTCCATGATAGGCATTGTACAACTTGTCCCATATTTTTTGGCTGAGGTACAATGCATGACTTTCATAGATTCAGATTCCTCTAGTCCACATAATTAAGCACCCATGTCCTTACCATTGTTCTCAAAATCCTTTTTGTCATTAGGATCAGTGGGTGGTTGAGCTAGAATGGTGTAGCCATTGATCATAGTAAGATAAACATCACAACCTAAAGACATGATGTATGTTTTCATATGTACAACCTAAAAGGAATAGTTGGTTCCATCAAATAAGGGTGCACAATTTGTGGCAAGACCTTCTAAAGAACTCATGGAGACACATGACAGATCTACTCTCGAACTTTTAAGCTTTGAAGGAAAGACTTGGCTTTGATACCAATTAAAAAACTTAAGAAATGCTAAGAGCAGGAGGGGCTAAATGAGTGTTCCAAAAATTTAAAAGTAAATGCAACTGAATGAACACAAAAGAAATAAAGACATGTGGATTTATCTCGTGGAAACCCTTTTCAATAAATACCACAATATCACTAATCATTTCAAATGTGGGCTTTAACCCAGTACATCCAAGGCTCCAACCTTCTCAACAAAAATTAGGCTTCAACCTGATCAGACTAAGGCAACTACCTTTAAAAGCCGCAACCTTCAGCTAACTAATGAAGTAACAATATTACAAAATGTTTAAATATTATTTTATCATAAACTAATAAAATGTTGTAGAAAAGAATACATATGCAACAACTCAATCGCTCTCACATAAATGAGTTCACAAGTCTAGCAGATAAACTTCTTGTATCATACCTCACCACACAAATGATGTGTTCTTCGCATTATTATTGTAGAGCTCCTTCCATCTTGAAAATAAGCCTATCTCACTAAGTGTTTAATCCCTTGTTTACACCCTATAGTCAAGTCACCCAAGCAACCAACATCACTTCAGAGTGAATCCTCAAAAATATCTGGTCTTTGTTCCACAAAAAATTACACTTATGCTACACACTAATTTCCATGTTCTCTTGTCACTCATTAAAAAAATGATGATCTGCATTTCAAAAATCTCCCAAGACTCCTCTTCCAAGTGCCTTTATCCCATTTTCTCTTCAAACAGTACATTTTTTAGTCATTATTATCATTGATTATCAATAACAAGCTTAGGGCATACGAACTCATCATGTGATCAATGTCCAATCACTAGCATTCATTTTCCATAATAATTGATGCTTCTCTAAATAGTTTCACCTAATGTGTAGACATTTTATCTATTCTAGGAAACTAAGAATGTAAAGATGCATATCCAAATAATAATCACTTTCGATGTGTAGCATGCAAAGGCCCAAGCACAACAGATAAAAACACCTAGCAAGTACGCAAGTTCAAAGAAACTGACTACCAAGGAACCCAAGCATCCATGGAACCATTTCTTGTGGACTAAGATTTCTCTCATGTACAAAACATGTCCCCCTGGACAACCTCATACTCCCTCGAACAAAACACTTCCCCATGGACAACCATTCTCCTGCGAAAAACCATTCTCCCATGGAGACATAGGCGGGCAACCATTTTCCTGTGTTGACATAGGCAGATGATCATTTTCCCATGGAGATGTAGGCGAATGACCATTCTCCCATTGAGACATTGGTGGATGACCATTTTCTTGTGGAGACACATATGAGCAACCATTTTCTCGTGGACTACCACTCTCCCATGGAGACATAGGAAGACAACCATTTTCCCATGGACTACCATTCTCCTATGGAGACAAGTCACTCAACCAAGAAGATTGAAATAAAAAATACTAACCAAATCCACATGGGCATTTTCCTTATAGTATTCTACAATCCAAAGCCACCATATACATCCCAAAAACTATCGCAAACAACCCTTTGAGCCTTCCTTATATAGGAAATTTTAACTGCCCAAGAGGACCTATAATTTTTTACCCTAAACCTTGGGGTTGCCTATCCCTAAAATATTATGATTCATAAGTTATTACATTATAGTAGGCCCCAATAATTTTGGAACTCAAAATAAATTTTGAAGGAATTTCATTTTCATCTAATTTAGGTAGCGCAACTTCTGGAGACTTTAACTCAACAATTAGTTTCTCTAATTGGCTACGATGACCCCATTTTAGAAATTCCATGAACTACACTACAATGCTTACGGAAGAGTCTCTAAAGCCTTCAAAATTGAGTTCAATTTTTTTGTACCATACCGCCAATACCAATTTTTAAAAAATGTTGCAAAACTAGACTTGATCTTGCAATGAAATTTTAGTAATAGGTTGATATATCTAAAATGAACCTCTAGGGAATAAATTAGAACATTTTTAGATCTAAATACTGTAAGAATATTATCAAAATAAAATGAAATGAAATAATCCAAGAGAGATTGTTATAAAAATAGTTACCATATACTCAAAGCAAAAGAGAGCTTTCCAAAGATCAACACAAGAGGAGACAAAGGATTTTGAAGGGGAAAAATAAGAAAAAACCTCATGTGGAATATATGAATGAGGCAAATGCAGAGAGAGAGAGAGAGAGAGAGAGAGAGAGAGAGAGAGAGAGAGAGAGAGAGAGAGAGAGAGAGAGAGAGAGAGAGAGAAGCTCATTACAAGCACTACATAGTAAGTGTGTGGTGTAAAGAATGAGAGAGGAGCATCTCTTATATAGAGATGAGAAAAGGAGTTATTTAGTAACTCTCATGTGAATGATTGCCACACTCATAAGTATGTGCATAACAAGTGTCATAATCCTCTTAAGGAGGTTAACTATTTTCCTTAATAAAGGAATTACAAAAATGACATGTCCTCACACATGGAAAAGAGGATAAAATGCATAAAGGATACCTTGTTTATCCCATTTAATAAATACAACCAATGAAATATAACTATTTCTAACAATTACCAACTTAATAAAAATATTATCGGTTATGCACTTTAAACAACTTTCTAGCCGACTATGGATATCATTTACAGATCTCAAACTCGCATATACAAGTAAATTGAAAAGTAAAACTAAGCATGACATAAAGAAACTCATAACACCATATATGTTAACTAGGGAAATCATGGCCAAGAGAAAACCCCGTTGGAGATGGTACCCACAAAATTATCTTGTGAAATATATTGACCTTGTTAGGAGTCTACTACATGCATATAGTGTATTTGTCCTTGTAAGAGGACTAAACATTATTAGAATCCTCAACCCTCTTAGGAGTTGTAGATATAATACAAAATACAAGTTGAGCCCACTGCCCGAACATGCATGTACAAATCTACAAGTTATATGAATAGATACAAAATCTAGACTGTTGGTCCACCTTGTAGTAGGTGTGTGATAATCATGCCAAGGCCTTACTTAGGAATAATATATTCAATCTAAGGATTATTCTCCCCACCATGAGGTGCATTTAATTTGTCAACCCAAGGACGTATACTTGAAATGGTCAGCACAGTATGTGAACTAGGTTTCTTAAAGAGTCATTATGCTTATGTTGTAGGAAAGTAAAATGCAAAGAAGGAACCTACACTAGTGTTGCAGGAAACTAACACAGTTAACTCTTTACTAAAATGAATACTAGAAATGCAATTAAATGCTAACTTATGTTCCAACTCAGACCATTCACTATAACTATTCTCATAGATGCTATAGGAACACTCACAAAGTATGATGCGGTAGGAAGAAACTTACAACTTCTACTTGAAATACTAAAAATGCTGAAGTAAATCTACACTACTCTAGTCTAATCCACCTCCCAAGTGGGCCCCCTTGGTCGGCTTTTGCTAATCTACTAACACAGAATGTAAACCAAGAATTAATATCATTATATATCAAGATTCCTTACATAAGAACAATACAAAGTACTCTAAAGCAACTCAATATGAGAGTCAACAGTTTCTTTTCATAGACTTTCTTCCGTAAAACTCCCAAAACTATCAATCCAATCCCTATAAATAGAGGATCGACACTTATTCTAAAATAGGAAACTGACTACAAATTCGCCAGAGAGAAAAAGGAAATATAATAGTTCGTGGTACAAATAATAAAGTCTAGATAACCAACTCAACACAATAGTAAATGTAGAGGGAATATAGAAACTTTTCATCCTTGCATTTCTGGAGTTAGCTCCTCCTTTGTAGCGGCCATGTCTCCTGATACCATTATGGTTCTTCCACCTTGACTGGACTTTAATGTTCCTCCTTGAATGTTGTCGACCATCTCTAGCTTCTTCCCTATTAGGTTATTTATGACACATAAATATTTGCAAACAAGCATAATCAAATTAAATCCAAATATTAGAACACACATTCTGATGGTTATATGAAATACTGCATTATATGTATAATATTGGCAAAATATGACATACAATCTACCCATAGGTTAATGGTTCTATCTGGACTTAATCATAAGTTCAACTAAACATAAGTTCACAAATGTTTTGGCAGTGTGTATTTAAAATTATCATAAAATAGAGACAATTATTAGCCTCATCAACTGTGTTGATATCTTCAATATTTAATTTGTCCTTGTAATTCCACACATACAAAACTTCATACAACAGTCTACTCTATCGGTCATCAAATTCGCATCTATATAGTACATACAAAGTGCACATATATCAATCATACCATTACAGTATGACTTGCTACTTGGCTAAACATAAAGGTTCTTCCTTTATAACAAAAACTCTGAACTATCGGCCTTATCTTTCTTCATATGTTACGAAATCCTCATATTAAGTTTTTCCAGAAGAGAATTAACTTTTACAAAGTCGGTCCAATTTTGTCAAGTGATTATTTTGATAAATCAAAATAATTCCTTAACCAAAAACTTAGTATTCTATTAGTTTTCCTATTCTGTGATGTTATACTTGCTATTGGAAAACTTCCCAAAACTCAGAAAAATTATCCAAAACTTTAGTAGCCTTGCACACATCATCAATGATGTCCATACTACCTTCCCTTAAGCTCGCTAAACTTTAGATTCCTTCTGTGAAGCTCGTCGAAAAAAATAGTTTGATAGTTTACTTTTTATTAGTCTTAGATAATTTTCTAGTATCCTTCTATCAAACTTATTCTCTGACTTTAGCTACCTCAAAACTATGTTATGTTTCCATTGTCGACAACCCTAACAACTATCCTTAGCCAAATTGCCAACAATCTCCCCCTTTGGCATAGATAGAAACACAAGGAAAAAATGACTAAGCATAACTTCATACTTCTCAAAAACTTCAAAATCTTCAAAACTTGTGGCCAAAACAAAGTTTTCAAAATATGTGGATCATCATTATACCATCATCATATTTATCTTCTATGATCCCCCTTAGATTTATATACTTGGTAGATTGTACATACCTTTTGATTTTTTACTAATCCTCTCCCCCTTTGACATCAACAACAAAGGTGAGACAAAACTTATTTATAGGTCAAAATTGTTCTTATGTATGATTATTGCCCAAAAGTGTTATACAATCTACAAAGTTTGTTTTCACGTTTGCAAATAGCACCTCCCATGTAGACTTTACTATTTCTCCAACATTTAGCACTTCACATAATTCATAGGTTGCAATCTTAGCTGCATTCAAGTCTATGTATGAAAATTTCTCATAAGATGCCTTAGCTTCAAGAAGTGTATCCAATTTCTTTTCTAGAAAATCCATCTTTGGTGACAAGTGGTCTTTGAATAGATCAAAACTCTTCAATATATTTTCTCTATTATGCTCTAATAACCTTGACTCATCATCTACTATGTTTACCTTCTAATCAAATTCAACAATATGAACATTATTAGTTTTGACCTCTTTAGCTAACTTCTCAATCTCGGTTTCCTTCTTTTTAATGGCCTTTGATATATTAGAGGTATGTTTTTATGCCTTATACATTCAACACAAATTTTCTTTCCCTCTAGTTATGCATTTTATCAAATCCTTGATGTAAGTATCTAATATTATCAAATCACTCTTTATGTTTTCATATGCCTGCTTAAATAACTCGACAGCATGTTATGTCTATACATTTATCTTGGTTGCCTCCTCAAGAGTTGAAAAGTGTGCATCAAATTATTCAATTAGTTTTTCTAACTTTTTTTTCTTGATCTTGCTCTTCAAATTGGATTTGAAATGACAATTGTTTTGAATTCTTTCCAAAGCTAGGTCCAATGCCTTACGATTGTTTCTAGTTTTCATTTTTGTTATCTCTAATGCTTTTGTAAAAATGTAGATAACTGTGTGTATCTTTTATGATCCATAGCCTCTTTCATTAATTTATTGATATCTCCTCCAACAATGGCTAACATAGTTTAAAGTGCATATGTAGAAGTACTTGTATTCTCGTTACCTTTATGTTCTATCTTTCTAGAAGTTTGTGATAAATTTATCTGGGTCTCTTTCCTTGTGTACTCTACTCTGTTGATTCCATCTTCTCACTGTCTTGATTTCTCTTTGTGTCTTCCATAATTTTTTTCTTATTTCCTTCTCTCTATTCTAGCATACTTTTCTCTATGAAGTCAATTGTAGGTTGTTTCTTGGGTGCACTATCCTCTTCCATGGTTAGTATTGTAACCTCGATAATGATTTGATCTTGTTGACCATCTTTTCTTTTCTTTGTCTCCTCTGCAACTATAGGTTGGTCTTGAGTAACCATCTAATCTTCATGCTCAATACTACTATTATCTTGAATGTTGTAGAGACCAAATTTTCAAGATCATAAGTTGACTGATCTTTAAAAATATCATCATTTGTATCAAGAATGAATGGGACTCCTGCAATGTACACATCAGATTGTGTATTAGTGCTTACAAACAGGATTGTATCAACATCCTTTGCACTCAAAATAATAGGTCCTCCAACTAATTTAGGCTTCAATATATTGGGTTCATTTAATACTTTGTATATTGCCTCATCATTTTTTTCAGCACTCCCTCATACTGGCCTGCCATAATTTGTATGGGTCTAGTTTTTCTTCTCAAATGAGGCTCTAATTTCTTAAGAATATTCTTCAAGTGTTCACCACTTTCTATTATAGATAATTTATTCATAGTGACCTCTCTTATTTTCTTTCTTTTAATTTTTTATAGAGTTCATTCGGTATAATTTCATGTAAATCTATAACAAATTTATTGAAATTCAACATATATTTAATTGTCAGAATCTCATATTGTCTTTGTTGGTATTTACCAGGAAACTTATTTAGCCAGTTTGGATTACATCAACCATTATCATGTTGTTCAATCTGCCAATCTAAAGTTTCCATGATTTCTTCTTACCAAAGCTTGATTTAGTTTCCTCTATGGCTTTATTCTTCCTCTCATACTAGGTGCTACCTTTTTTTGTGTTTCCTTTTCTTCTTCTAGATCCTTCTCACCTTTGCTCATAAGAACTAGCTTTGGCTTCTTGAGTCCAAGGCCTTGTGCCATAGTTTTTATCATCTTTTTCTAGTTAGTATTTTCCCCCTTCTCTTCCATAGGCTCAATTTTAACTACTTTTAATTGAATATCTTTTCTTGGAGGAGGAGTTCTTGATGATCTCATTGTGGATACTAGTGGTGAAGTCTTAGTTGATCTTCTTGAAGCCATTGATTGCTGTGGAGTTCCTTGAATTATCTCAACATATTTATCTACTTAAAATGCCTTTGCTACTCTTGATTTACTTACAACTGTTGAACTTATTGCTTCAAATGAAAGTGGCTTAACTATAAGTAAATCTATTTGACCAATAACATACATCCTCATGGCAACTTATTTTGTTGTATGTGACTCTTCTCTTGTCATTCCAGAGTCCTAAATTATCAAATCAACCATTTTATCAACCTTTTTCTTCCTTGCTCCACTATATAGTTGCTCATTTACTTCACGTAACTTTTCTTCATAAGTACCCCATCTAGGGCATTTTGTATATGATGCAGGAGCATCCTAGGTATAAGAGAAATCTTGCATTGTCCTAAAATATTTCCTTTTTGTTTCTTGAATAAGGGTTGTCTCAATGCAGAGTTGTTGTCTATAAAGGCTTGCTACTTAGTAAGTCAGTCATACGAGCTTAGAATGTCCTAATTTCAAAGGTCGATGCTCATCTTGAATATATCAACCTACCAATTGAGGTTCAATTTCATATGATGAGTATTTGTGGACTTGTTATGGATTTTTGGTGTTCAATTTTGGTATAAAAATTACAGGCTCAAAGTTGAAAGCCTTAGAAGCCCCATATGGGTTCCAAAATGGGGTCGATTTGAGCTTACACAAGTTAGGTTTTGTAGATCAAAAGTTGAAGATTTTGAAAAGTGGTATAGTAGCCAATCAGAGAAATGGTCTGAAAGTTATGGCCTTCCGAAGTTGGGCCGACTAAGATTTCCAAAATAAGTGTTAAAGGTGTATCAAGTTGACTCTATGTAATTTTAGAGCTAGTCGGTCTCAAGGGTTAGGGTTTGATGTCTAGAAACTTCCCAAGTGGTGTAAAAATGCCTATTTAGGGAATACTTGTAGATTGTATAGGATAGCTTTGGGTGATAGTTTGCAGCTCTATGTTGCAACTTATTGTAAGGAAGGCAACCATGTGGGTTTGCATATTGTATTTCAAATTCTGTAATTCCACACTTGTAGAGATAATAAGAAGCCCATATTTTGCTCTTGTCATTTGTTGTTATTTCTTTTTTTTTGTTATGTGTTTGTGGTATTAAGGGGAGTTCCCTTCATTAAGTGGTATCACAGCATGAGTTCTTGAGTGTGTAAACAAATCACTAACTGTGAGGTTATTGCACCAAGACCATGGTTTGGGATGAGTGTATAAACAGATCACCGATTGTGAGTTAGTTTTGTAGTGGCTTTCAATGAAAGCACAAAGATGTCTCTACGAAGAGAGTGTGATGGAAGAGTTGTAGGTGTTATACCTAAGGGTTTTAGAGTCCTCAAGAGACAGATGCAAGCATTGGAAGAACAAATGCATAGAGGAATAAATCTTGTCATAAGAGATGAAAGTGAGGATGAGGACAAAGAAGAAGAGAATGATGAAGTAGAGGCGGTTCTTAACCTAGAGGAAGAGACACTTTTTAAGGCCATCTCCAATATTGGAAAAAGACCTAGGTTTTAGGTTTCCATATTTTCAAGAAATCTTAACCTAGAGGAGTTGATCGATTGGAGAAATACTTTGACTATGAAGATATTGATCTGGTTTAGGGGGTCTAACCTGCATTTGGAATCCCAAACACATTAAGTTCACTCTAGATATCATTGACCACATTGAATATTTGGGAAAGTCAAGTATATTAAGTCCAATGTGAAGTTCACCCTTATTAATGTGTTCGGTCCCAATTCTACTATCAGTAAACATGCACTTTGGGAAGAACTATCAGGTTTTATCTCCATTCATCCCATGAACAATATTATTATTGGGGGTGATTTCAATGCCATCACTTATTTGGAGGAGAAGACTAGGGTCATAAGATAAATTAGTCAAGCTGCTAGAGATTTCAAGAACTAGATAAATGCTAACAATCTCTTGGATATTAGCTTACCCAAGGACACACTTATGTGGAGTAATAAAAGCTCAGGGGTGGAACTTATTGCTGAAAAAATGGATAGATTCCTATTCTATGATGATTTTACTTCATTTCAATTCAACCTCACTACCGGGGTACATCCCACCTCTAGCCTAGATCATTTCGCAATCTTTCTAAACATTGTTGACTTGGTCAGGTAAAATAGAATATCTTTCAAATTTGAGAATATGTGGTTCATTGACAAATAATTTCTATCTTTTGGAAATCTAGTGGAATGAAGAGTCCCTTCAAGGTTCTAAAATGTTCATTTCTGTATCCAAACTTAAACACCTCAATATTAGAATTAAAGAATGAAATAAGTCATATCTAACTTTTTTGAAGAATTAGCCAATGTTGAATCAAACATCAAGGAACTTAATGAAAGGGTTCTTCACAATGGTTTGGATAATGATGACTATTTTCAAGAAAAGAATCTTCTTAATAAACAAGTTGATTTGTTGGCCAAAGAGGAAATTTTATGGAAGAAAAAATCTAGCGAAACATGTCTAAATGAAGGTGATAGCAACACAAACTTTTTCCGTAACATCTTTAAGGCCCGTAACTATTTCAACATGACTACTGAGATTAGCTATCACTAGCAAAATAACCTGGATGACCCTGGAGTTGTGGCAGTTGAATGTGTGAAATACTTCAATAATACATTAAATAATTTAGGAATCATCAGATCTCTTAGATCAAAGAAAACTTTTGAATCTCATTCCTAGACTCATAACTAGAAAACATAATGCTAAGTTAAAGAAAAAGTTCACCAAAGATGAAATCATATTTGGCCTATTTCAAATGCAGTGTGATAAAGCCCCCAGGCCCCTGGACTCTAGGCCAACCTTTTCTAGAAGTTCTAGAAGTGTTGGCACTTCTTAGAGGATGAGTTGTGGAAAGCCCTTTAGGGGATCAAAAACTAGAGAAATCTCGTTAAAGAAATCAATTGCACCTTCCTTACCCTTATACCAAAAAAAGATGAGGCAAATCTCCTTGGAGATTATAGGCCCATTGCATTATGTAACACCATTTATAAGATCCTCACCAAAGCCCTAGCTAATCAACTGAAATTTTTCATTTCTCTCATCATCTTTGATGAACAAATAGGTTTTATCCCAAGTAGATCCATTATGGATGGTATTATAAACATTCAAGAGCTTATTCACTCTATTCAAAAAAACAAATCACAATGCATGTTTGTTAAGGTAGATATCCATAAGGCTTATAAGAAACTTGATTGGAGGTTCTTATATGAATGTATGAAAGCCTTTGGCTTCCCAAAGAAATGGATCGACCTAATTTTCAGTTGTATCTCATTCCCAAAAATCTCCATCTTACTCAATGGAGCCCTTGAAGGTTTCTTCAATAATTCTAGGGGTCTTAGATAGGGAGATCATATTTCTCTCTTTCGCTTCATCATCATGGTAGAGGCCTTTTGTAAGCTAACTAAACCTCTCAAGCGAGTGGCCTAATCTAGGGGGTAAAAGTGATGGATGGGATTACCAATATCACCCATTAATAGTTTGTAGATGAAAAAATCTTTCCAGATCAATGCTCAATCAGGGAAGCACATGTGGTTGAAGATGACCTATATCTATATATGGATGCATCAGGTTAGACGGTCAACATCAAAAAATTAGAAATTATCTTAATTAACACATACCCAATCCTTGAAGATAGGATCAGTAACATAATGAATTTTAAGAAAGGAAACTTCTTTTACAAATAGTTAGGTATGCCTTTAGATAAAGGCTCTCGATCCACCAGTCTCTAGGACCACATATCACTAAAAGTAGACTCCAAAACGGGCAATTGGAAGACCAAGTGGTTATCTAGCGCAGGTAGACCAACCATGATCAAATCTGTCCTCACAGCTCTCCCAACTTATCAAATGTCATGTCTCTCCCTTATGTCCAAAGCTAAAGATGACCTTGAAAAGAGATTTATGACTTTCTTTTGCCAAGGTTCCTCTTAGAATAATATGTTTGCACTTGTCAAATGGGATAATATTCACATACCTATTAACAATGGGGGACTAGGGATTATGAAGCTTCATTGGAAAAGATAAACTTTCAATGCTAAACTGGTATGGAGACTCTTTAAAGAGTCTCATATGAAGTGGGAAAAAGTAAAATTTCATAAATATCTCTCCCCTAATGATCCCATTAGCATCTTTAAAACCGCATCCCCACCTAGGGGATCACGAGTATGGAACTTTATGTTACATAATAAACTTGTGATTACATATCATCTCACTTGGGATGTGGAAAATGGTCATTCACTATTGTTTTGGGAAGATTCATCGGGGAGGATATACTCTTATAGCTAATACCATACCCCCTAACATCATTATCACTTTGAAAGCCCTTTGGGGCGATTCCTTAGACAATTATGTTTTCTATCCCACATTTAGGATGGAAATGGAGATTGTTAGAGGAGACTTCTTTATCCAATGAAGAGAAAGAAAAATTTACTAACTTTCTTAACTCTCATCAAGTTTTTCCCAAAATTAAAGAAGATTCATTAATCTAGGCTAAGGCCAAATCTAGATATTCCAATGTTAAGGAAGGATATAATATTTGTGCTATAGAATAATTGGACCCTATCATCTCTCCCATTGGATCTATGTTGGAAAATGGCCTTCCCAAAGAAGGAATTTTCCTTTGTGCAACACCCTAAACGAGGAACCTTAAAACAGAGTAGTTTAGGAAATTTGGGTTAACAAGTCTATCCCAGTGTTAACTTTGCAAACATGAAGAAACAATTGATCATCTCCTCCTCACTTGTCCTTTTTCCCACCATTTTTGGGTGTGGCTTTGCAAGAAGCTTCACTTCCCCATGGCTTTTCAAAACTCACTATTATGCCATCTCCAAACATGGTCTTCTAAGGTCTCCAAAAGCACTTATGATTCACTATGGCCTTCAGCCCTAATAATACTCTAATTGGAAATATGGAAAGAATGTAATAGAAGAATCTTCAAAAACCAAGCTATGCACCATGACTTCCTATGCAATAATGTTGAAGCCAATATTGTGGAAAACATCAACTGCAAGTTGAGATGTAAATCCCATCCTGAAGGCCTATTCTCTTATTGGGATTCTTGGATGAAAAAAGAGTCATTTGCCCTTATCAACCCACAATGTGTGGGGCTAGGCGGTGATAAATCCAAACAAAATAGAAAGAGTTGTGTATGGTCTTGTGCCCTCCCCCGCCCCATGGTTCAAACTCAACTTTGACAGAGCTTGAAGAGGCAGTCTAGGTTAAGATGGAAATGGATGCATCATCTATGATTGGGATGGGAAGATTTGTGGGCAAATTGCCAAGACAATAGGTATTGCCTCTAATACCATTGTTGAAAATGAATGCTCTAGTGGAAGGTCTATGACTTTTTAGGAATCTTAATATTAATAACACATTCATTAAAGGGGATTCTCATATCATACTAAATGCACTGAGAAAAAAATTCTCCCCTAACTAGATTCTAAATTCCAGATTGTATAGAACCTTAATTCTACTTGAACATTTTTCCCTTTATGAAATTAAACATATCTATTGAGAGGGCATTACCCTTGCAAATTTTCTTGCTAATAAAAGGGTAGATGGTATGGTTATTTATGACACCCCCTAAACACTATCAATCCATTTTACCCTATATACCATTTACCTGTTATCCCCTCTCCTACTTGATTATATCACTCTCATTATGTTTAATCAAAATTTAGATGGGTCCCTTTTGGGAAAACCCACATATTGTGTCATAATCACATTCTTTCGAGCATGCCATTGAAATTGATTGCTTGATACATCAAATTTTGAAATGCTCTCATTAAAGGACACAATCGTCATCATCATATATTGAGCTCCTTTTTGCACACGCCTATTTTTATTGATCTATCATATCACACAAATTCTAGGTATTTTCTCTCTTATTTAGAGCCTAATTGATCTCAGTTAGCATTGACAATAGCGATGGACGAAAATGCTCAAATGAAAATGAGCAATAGGTTATTGCAGTTTTGGGGCCAAATCTTTGATAGAAGGATCATGGTCATGGTAAATGCTCCACATTGTATGGTTATTAGAGCAATAAGGAAGATTGTGGGGGAAGAATTCTCTTTTTCAAGATGGTGTGAAGTCTAATGTAGAGATAATTGCTATGCTTGCTGCCACAATTCTTCATGTTGGTGGTGACAAGAGGTCTATCTTTGAACTAGGTTGTAGTCTCTTTAAACCATCGTTGGTGGTTGAACTTGGGGTAATTCTAGAGAATATTGATAATAACCTTTGCATTATCAAAAGGAGTGATTTTGTGGTCATAGATAGGCCAATGGAAGTGTTCCCCATTCTCACAACTAAAAATGTCGTTGCTTTTAATGTGTGTATCCATTCTATTCGCCTCAATTGGTGGTTCTTGCTCTCTTTTATGCAAGTTCTGCAAACCCCAAAATGACATGGGATTGACTAGTTCCTTGCAGAAGATCATGTGGGGGAAAAAAACTATGAATTTGATTCTTCCTATGAAGAATACTAGTTAGTTGTTTAATTTCTCTTTAATTTCAAACTGTTCAAGATTTTGGTTTTTTGATGAACTATGTCATGTTTGAAATTTGGAACTTCTCGTTATACTTGATCAGGTATATATGCATATACTTACTCTTATACTCTATAAAGTTATCTTATTATGATGTGTCACATTTGATTTACATTGAGATCAGTATTTGGACATTAGCTTCTTGAAGCATATTTATAATTCAAAGGGAGCCCATTTTCCCTTTTTAATGGATGTTATGCCTCAGTTTATATTGTTTAAGCCCTCTAAGCATAAGGGACCCATTCCCCGTCTCTCTACCTCAGCATAGGGACTAAGAGAAGTAGTGGATTTGTATATCTACTCTTAGCTCAAAGCCAAACTTCCATTGCTTTGGAATTATGTTGTAAATTTAATTTCTCTTACCACCTAGTTCTCCTCGGGACCTCGTTTTCCTTCTAATCATCCCTGTCGTGTGGAATTGTGTATGGGCTTTTCTCCTCATCTCCACACGTGACCCTTATGCTTTTTGGGTCTAATTGGTGAGGTTCTCACCTTTGCTTATGTAAAGAAGTATTTTTAGATATAAGCTTAAGAATGGGTACAAGATTTTCTATCTAAAATCTCATCGTTTTGAGGTCTAGTGTTGACTATTTAGAGCCCATGTATCCTTTTAATGTTCCCATTTTCATATGTTTTCTCTTTGAGTATTATGGCTATTTGATCTATATGCCTCAAGGTTGAATTTTCTAGGCAATATCAGTATATGATTCCACATCTCTATGTTTGGTATATTTTTCCTTTCTTTAGCAAGAAGATTATAATTTTAGCTTTGGAGCTTTAGGATTCATGCTTCTTCCCCAATAATATCTCTTGGTAGTCACAGATTTAGGGATGTGGTTTTCCTCTAATTCATTAAGATTTACTTTTCGTAACAAAAAAGAGAAAGCTAGTTAGAGAGATCTCTACAATTACTCAAACTAAATAGGATTTTATATGCTTTGTATCCCTTTTTGGAATATCTCCATCGAGCCTATATTATCATTTTGGTTGAGCTTCAATCTCTTATTTTTAATCACACCCTCCCGCCCCCCCCCAATTATTCCTTTGCATGATGGTAATTTCTTTGTTGGGGCATTGATGAGAATAAACGTTTCTAGTAAACTGATGAATCAAGTGCACTCTCCTCCTTCTTACTATTTTCCCATCTTATGTATCCAAGTTTCATGATGTAAGGGCTGGTATGGCAACTCAAGCCCATACATGGAAGCTCATGTTAAAGATGGCATGCCATGCTAGCCATATGGTTATGGTCATGTAAACAAAAGCTTTGGTTGTAGATTGATTATACAAGTGCACTTTTTGTATCTATCCACTTTTTGTGTTGTAAGGGTTGGTATGCCAACTCAAAGCCCTCACATGGAGACACATGTAAAAGGTGGTATGACATATCATCCATATGGTTATGGTCATGTAAACAAAGGGAATGCCTTCTTATTGTGTATTAGAGGAACCCCCTCCCCATGTATGAAGGACCTTGGTCTTGAGCTAGACTAGGGATTTTCTTCCCCATTCTTTTTCTCATAGTGTCTGCACTTTGACTAGGGAAAAACTATTTAAATTTATTATAATATCAATAAAATTTGGAAATAGCCTATTACTGAATAAAAAATGACATAACAACCAAGCTATCATATTATAGATTCACATTCAAAATAAATCCATCCATAGAAGTGAAATGACTTGTTTCAAAAAAGAAAATTCCTATTAAAATGTTAGATCCACTGCAGATAAATTAGATTATTAAAGGACTTCATTGTAATATAAAAGTTATTATTCCACATAATTTCTCTTGACAAACTCATAAGTTCTATCATCCAACAAGAGACACAAAGTCATGTTCTAACTACGGTTGTAATGATCTGGATTAGTTAAAACAATTAGTAGAATAATTTACATTACGCTTGTAATTTTTTAAAAATATGAACACATAGTCATAAAATAAACAAAAATCAGTGAAATATCTTTAGAAATAATTGTTTAAATTAAAAAATAAAATTGTTTAAATAAAATATAACTCCATAAAAAGACCCCTCTACAATTTGATATGATGCTACGCTCCCAAAAGAATGGAAGCAAAGGGAAAGTTTAATCATTTTTTTTTCCAAGTTTGTACCTTCTTTATAGACATTTTCTTTTTGTCTGATCTATGGGGTTTTAGGATCCTTCCAAAACCTTTGATTTGTTGGGGATGTGTTCTTATTGTATCCTCTTTCTTTGTTTTTGTCTCGTCTTGTTTGTGTCCTATTTCATTTGGTAGAGTTGATTGAATATCTTTAATGAGAGTTTCAGGTCCCTTTATCTCAAACTTGTTTTGTTTTGGGTTTTAGGGTCCCTTCAAACCCTACTTTCCTAATAAAAGACATATAACTTCTAAAGAAAATTTTGAAGACCAAAAGATATAGTCATAGAGTAAAAGTCTTTAACAATTTATTAAAAAATTATGAAAATTTGAAATGTTATACGAATAATTATCTAAGAAACAATTTAAGTTGTAAAGTATATATATTATACTTTAAAATATTAATAGAAAACTTAAATATATTAATATTAATGTATTAATTAATATCTACTAGCAATCACACCTTAGCATGATATGGGTAGGCTAAAGATGTATGCAAGTCAATTAGTGAAGAATTTAGTCTATTTTTTTACATACATTTGTTTAGCATGCAAGGTTAATATCCAAAAGGTTCTTGATATTGTTTGTGCAAAAAAGCTCTTGATACATAAGTGGTAGCTTTAAATCAAGTATGCATTCACTTATAGGATCCAAGCATACATAAAAGAAAACTTCTAAGTGAATAGCTTTCTTTCTTTGATCCAAATTATTATTGAATATGTTATAAATAAAATTTAGTACTTGTTTTTCTTGAATTTTGCATTGCATTTTTCTTTATAATTTTTTAATGATTTATGATTAAATATGGAAGCTAGTTTTTAACTTATTTGACATATTGCATATGAGTGTATAAGAAAGAGATATGGGGATAGAGAGGAAGAGGGAGATATATGAAGACATAGAGAGAGGAGACAAATAAATGATATAAAGTATATAGATACATCAAGAAGGAGATATGGGAATTTATAAAAAGGGATACATTGAGAGTACAATAAAGTGGAAAATATATAGTAGGGGAATAGATATCTAGAGAGAGATGTAAGGATATGGAGAGGGGGAGAGAGAAGGGGGATACCACAATGCTTACATGAGTAAAAATTATGTTTTTGTAAAATGGAGGCATTTATATCTATTTGTTTCTAGAATATTTTAGATACATCTATTCAAGATATCTATATTAGTATTTATTTAGATACATACCATATGTCTATTCTTCATTTGTCATTTTAAAAAACTTTTTATTTTATTTTAAATTATTATTATAATTTTAAATATTATTTATATCTTATATTTTTTTATTCTTCATTTCTCATGTCATAATCTATTTCCAAAAAAAAGAACCATGACCGTTAAACGCGATATGCCTAAGGCCTATGAAACAAACTTAGATAGTCATTCCTTTGAAACATTTTATTGTCTTTTAGTTTATAATGAGTTGATTGGGTTATGATGTATATGTAACCTCAATTTCATTCTTTGTTATGATTGATTGCATTCTTTCAAACCTCTTCTCTACTTTTCATGAAGTCAAACAATATCCTTTTTTCTCCTTATTTCTATAATTTTATTTGTTGAAGATGATAGTGGGTACAAAATATGGATTCTCAAAACCTACCTTCAGTTTGTAAATGAAATGACTCTAATGAGATTACTTGATATTGGGAAGTCTTCCAATGTTTAGAATTTTTTTTAGATATATAATATTTGTTGAAGATGATAGTGGGTACAAAATATGGATTCTCAAGCCTACCTTCAATTTGTAAATGAAATGACTCTGATGAGATTACCTGATATTGGAAAGTCTTCCAATTTTAGAATTTTTTTTAGATATATAATTTGTTTTCTTAAAAGGCAACCAAAACAACAAAGATAAATCAAGTATTGTCTTCTTTAATTGTCTAAGCCTATTTAGCATAGAATTGTTAATATGTTTTTTTAACATAGGATAACTTTCTAAGGCCTACTTTTAGAACCCATCTTCATCTATGAATGCTTAATAAAGTTGATGAAGGAATATTTTGGATCAATTTTATTCAAGGTCTATTGTTAGTGGTTATACTTTGGTGGAATGTTGATTCTTCTAAGATATGTTTTACAACCTCATTGTATTCACAAGATTTTGAATGTATGTTCTCTCAAAGGTTTTATAAGGAATTTGATTCAAACAAATTTTATGGGTAGGAAGCTTGTATATTTAGAAAATGAATTCTTGTGAGTTGGGATTATTTTTACAAATGGAAAGAGAACATAGGATTTGGTATTAGGCTATATGAACTAGATAGTAAGGTCCTACTTTCTAAATTATATTTAGGATAATCTAGAAATATGGATAAACCTTATACACGAATTCTTATTTTCAAGCATTTGGGAGGACTGCAAGATAAGGGCATTCTATAGATGGACTTGATTGGGAAAGAATCCATGATTTGAAGAAATAGTAAAATTTGAGCCTCTTGATTAAAAAGTGTTGTTTTGGAATATAAACAATTATTATGGTTGTTTGTTCTAGTTTGACTCTTGACATAACACCTTGTAATCACCTAAAAATGGGCTAGTCTAACTAAGAGGCCCAAATAAACAAATTTAAACAAAACTTCCCTAATTAAATTAATCTTTCGATAATTTTAGTAATTCAATCATCATACTAACCTAATTCATGAAAAACTGATCAATCAAATAATTAAACATCAAACCTCAATTAATGTAATCAAATCAATTAATTAATACTCAATGCCTACTTAATAAAATCAATCCCTTTAAATTATACAACTAGAGTTATTAACTAAATTAAATTATTAAATCCCTCTAAAAACCATATCCTCACAAGAAAACAAAGGAGTTAATTCCAACCAATCAAGGGGTGCTTTAATCTGAATTAAGAATTTAGATTACAATATCTGGTGTAGAACCTGTGGTATTGTGATTTAATTGAAAGCAATTAAAATGCAACAATAGAAGTTTTTGCAAGCCAAAAGTGATTCATTCAATTCAAAAATAGAGTTTATACAAGTTTGATGGATCCTAAGGGTCATCAGTATCCCTTGGAAATGAAAATGAAAAGTTCATAAGCTAATCAATTACAAAATAAACTCTAACAACTATAAAAACTACATAAATCTATATTAAAAATGATGTCTACTTGTAGAAGTTATAACTTTATACTCATAGCTTGTAATCACAAACCTTCAAAATTTCTAGAAAGAGCTTATAGAGTTCTACATTTCGTGGTTGGAGGTTTAAGTGTACTACCAAAGCCCATAAATGCCTTAGAGTCCTTCGAAAATGCCAAATACTAGAACATAGAAAATACCAAAAAAATAGATTTTGATATTTTCTCATTTTTGCTTATGGAAACATCCTCTGCATCTTCCTGGAGAGGAAATGGGCCCCATTTCATCCATACTTTGCAATAGATGTGGAAAATGAAGCTGGATTTGTTCATGTGTAAGCCACTTTCCCTATTGAAAAAATTGTCGCTATTTTACCACAGGAAAAAAATAGATTTTCTTGTTCCTCAAATTCTTCATTATGACCTCCATAACTTGATCACTTTGGAGTGGATAAACAACTTGTGGATTCAACTCTGTATGACTGATTTCTTGAGCAACATTTGCAATGTCTAGTAAAGGAGGGAAATATGGCTTCAATAGTTCTACATTGAAGACTAGGTGAACACACAAAAATGGAGGCAAGTTAAGTTCAAATGCATTTTCACCAACTTTCTTGATGATCTTATAGGGACCACAATGAAGACAACAAAGATTCCTATGAGGGCCTTGTAATGGTTCCTTCTGGAAATGCAACCATACCCTATCCCCAACCTAAAAATTATGAGGAGTTCAATGCTTATCATGCCTTTGTTTATACTTCTTAGTGGTCTCCTCCAAAATTTCATAAACCTATTGTTACAAATGATGAATTTTATCAATGAACTTCATTGCATTGCCCTTCTCCTTATCCAATCACGGTATCAAGTCAGGTTGCATAATTTGGATACAAACATTTATTGGTGCTAAGGGCTGATTTTTGAGACAAACTCCAAATTAGCTCTGACCAATTGAACTATGAATTTCCCTGTTGTAGCTACATTGTATATATGGAAGGCTCTCATCCCATGTACGAAGATGTTTGGAGTGATACATATGTAGGATTCCAATAATCATTCGATTAGCAACTTCTGTTTGACCATCTGTTTTGCAGTAGACTTTGTTAGTTTAGTGTCCATTATTGCCCATAATGAAGATCAAAATTTACTAAGAAATTGACTATCCCTATCTAAAACGATGCTCTTTGGTAGCCCAAAAAGAACCCAAACATGCTAAAAAAAGTCTCTCTAGAGATTGCCTTTCCACAACCTACCAAGATTGCCATTTTTGAAAATCTATCCACTATAACATATACACAATCATGCCCATGTTTAATGGTAGGAAGACCACCCATAAAGTCCATTGAAATTGAATGCCAAGGTTTATTTGGAATTAGGAAGTGGTAAATATAAACCCAACTTACGATTTGCAAACTTTGCAATGACACATGATGTGCATGCTTGAATGTGTTCTATCACATAATTTTTCATTTTTGGCCAGTAAGAATATCATTGCACTATAGTAGTACTCTTACCTATTCCAAAATTATCAACAACCTTACTTTAGCAAGCTTCCCATATTGACTTCTTACATTCTTCCTCAAGGACACAAATTTGGCCAAAGTGGCAAAGCATTCCATCTTGCAAGTAATAATCATTCACATCTTTACCTTCCACAAGTTGAGTATAAACATAAAAAAAATCATTATCATGCCCATCCAAGTGGGCCCAATTTTTCATTTGGTGACCACATGATTCTAATAGCATACTTATTCCTACAATTAGAGACCTACTCAAACAATCTGCTACCTTATTGGTGCTTCCTTTCTTATGACAAATGTTGAGATGAAATTGTTGAAGGTAAGTTGACCATCTTTGGTGCCTATCATTCTATAATTTGCCTTCTGTTTGCAAAAATTGAAGGGGTTTATGATCTGTGTGGATGATTGTCTCCTTTTCCAATATATAATGTTTCTGTAGTGCCTGCCTCTAGTTTGCATTTTGTTATCATTGCTGAACTCATTTAGAGCTAGTTTTATGTTGTTGGTTAGCAACATTCTTTTGAGATTATCAGATATTGTGCTATGGATTCAGTTTATTATGTGATGAGATTACTTAGATTTTTCATTTCATGTATGCATGATGATTATTTTCAGTGTTTGCAGTTATTAATGATGATTAGTAAGATGACTTTATTATCATATGTGTTTTCTTATGGATACTTACCCCATACTTGCATGTGTATGGTGTGTGTGTTTGCTTTGCGTGTTTGCTTTTGTATGGCATGTCTAATATGGTTAAGGAAGGGAGTCGTAGTCACCTTCTAGTCGGGATCTACACGATGCACCACTTCCTGCCATTGCCTATTTAGTTTAGTATATATTGTGCTTGTACATACATGGTTTTTATGCAGGTTGCAAGTACCGGGTATTGACTTCCTTGAATTGCCAAGATGAGCGTACCTTATCACATTATCTCAACGATAAGAGAGGGGAGATAAATTCTCAAGTCCAAATCCCAACTCTTTAAGCCATTTGTTCTAATTGAAAAATTAGAACAAGTATCCGAGTTGAGTACCTTTTGAATGCGTCAGATGATGTAATTCGTGATATTAACCCCTTTGTTTGATTTGTATGTATTTTGGCTATAATAGATTTTCATATTTTTACCTTGTGAGTCTTTGATGTATTTTCTATTAATTAAGCCTAATGAAAAGATTTAATTAATGATTTAATTAAATGAAAAATTAATATGGTATTTTAATATTTATTTTATTTAATTAATTAAAAAATTAATTAAATAAAATAATTAAATTTGAGAATAAAAGTTAAAAGTTTAAATTTGGAATGTGACAATATTTATTTTAATAATAATATATTTGGAGTTCATTTTTAAATAAATGACTAAAACATATTATTATTAAAGCTAATAAATATTTTAGCAATTAAGTTTTGAAAACTGAAATTTAAAAGTGGAAAAATATATTAAAATTATTAAAAGATTCTAGATTTCATATGATTAAAATATAAATATATTAAGTTTGAAAAATGGAGATATTAAAGTTAGTGCATGAGATTTAATAAAATAAATAAATTAAATTGGAAAGAGTAAAGTAAATATTATATTAATTAATGTGCATTATTTTAATATTTTCTCACATAGGAGTTGGCAAATTCTCGAGAGTTGTCATGTAGACAACACAGGGGTTTGTACTCTAAGAATGCACAAGTTGTCTACACTTAGAAGTTAACATTTTATTTGAGCACATGGTCTCTACAACCTTAAGACTTATCTAAAAGGTTGGAGAAGACTCATGCTTGGTTGTCATGCTTATCTTCTAGTTGTTTCTAAACACATTTTAGATGCATCTTAGAGGCCTTTAAATAGAGGCTCTCCTAGTGTGTTTGGACAAGCTCAATGGAAGCTACAAGCTTCAAGCTAAAATAGAAGCTTCAAAGCTTACATGAATTTGAGAAACTCATATGCTTCTACATGCTCATACATTTCCACATATTCTTATGCTTCTTCTAGCACTTGTAGTCACTTGGAGGATTCGGTTGGCTTGGATCTTGGAGGAATTGCAATGATGGAGAAGGAAGAGATTTTCTATGGACTTCTGAGGCATGACAGATTAGCATCAGTATCCAGGTGCACTCGTGATATTCGCATATTCTCTTTGCACTATTTCTCTTCCTGTCTTCATCATGTCTGTTATATGTGTCTGAATACTCCTTGTGATTGAATCTACAATTAAATTGGAATCTAGATATTTTATTGGTTGAGAAGAAAACAATAGAAAACCCTAGCTTCAATTTAGGAAAGAATTTAGATCTGAATCAGGTTTGGGTTCGAATTTATATTGTAAAATTACATAGACAAGATTTAAAATAAAAATAAAAATTCTAAGTTGAGAATTTGAATGGTTAAATGTAATCTTTCTATCAATTATATTTTTAAATGCGTATAAACAAACCTATTAGATGGATGAATGGGTAAATTTAGAGAACAATTACCTTTTAGGAGAAATTCTTAATTCATCACAAATTTTCCTATCGCTGCCCCTTGGATAGAACCGAACTCAGTCATCCATAACTTTTATCGTGATCGAATTTATTCGATCGCTCCGGTTAGAATTGGTGCAACTTGGCCCTCTCCAACATATTTCAATTTCAGCTCGATCCAACGGTTCATTAGAGAGATATGGCCGTCGTACTGAGACTGTTTTATTCAAAGATAGATATTTCTCTATTTCTCATAACTAAGAGTTCTTTATGCTTAAACTTCACAAAAATAATATATCAAAGCATGGAATAAATTAAAGATATTATTGCAATCTTCCTTTAGTAGAATCTTATTTTTATGCATTAGTTTTATATGATTTATTAACTAATTTAATTTAATTAAGATTAGTTAATAGTAGAAGAAGTATAATTAATCTATTTATCAACCAACATAGGAGGTATTTAGTTGAGATATTAATATTGGAGATTTATTATAATTTATTAGTAAAGTAATAATTTGAACATTAATGGAATGATACATAGTTGACTCTTAATGAACGAAACTATTATCAGCTGATAATCATGTAGTTATTGACATAGCTACTAGTTAATTTAATCGTAGAATTAATTAGATTTAATTGATAATAGAGTTTTAATTGTTTTATCAAGGGAGTATTAGTATTCATTGAGAGAATGACGAATATGGTCATTATAGATTTATTAATAAGATTCTCAATATAGCTTGTTATTAAATATTAACAAGTTATTATTATTGAACTATGAATATGAATATTTGTGTACTAGATTATAGTTGACTTTTAACTTACAAAATTATAGTTAGTTATTAGTCAACTGATATTAATTGGAACGTTGCCATGGATATGTAATTATTAATTAAATTAATTAGAGTTAATTAGATTTAATTAATAATTAAGTTATGTAATAAAGTTTTAATTGATATGCTAATATCGATTCTTTTAGTGAAGTTGTTAAGTAATTACATCGAAGTTGACAAGTCGTACTCTCATGACTTGAATAATGACCTTAGATATTTTAATAGTGAGACTTAATAATATTTAATTGAGAACTATTAGAATGTTAATAGGTCATGGATGGTGTACCTATATTAATTGATTGATTAAATTGATCATTTTAATAAAGTTATAATCTTCTTATTCGAAGATTGATAATTGAATCCCTTATAATTTAGACGAATAATGATCCTCTGATTATGTTGAAAAGTTGATGTAACATTAAAGAAGAGTTAATCAATTAGAATATGGATCTTAGTTAAATAAAGAGACCAAGTTAATTTAAGGTCAACGATGATCAGTTTAAGGAGTAAAGTATTTACCTTTAAGATATTTTTAAAATATTATTTTGAATAATGGAAGGATAATGTTATCGGGGAACAAATGGGTTGACTTGTAGGTCAAATGATGAAACTTAAGACACTTGAAAGTATACTTGCAAACAGAAAACTGGAAACCCCTACACATTATTCAACTATGTGAATTTAGTAAACCAAAATATGTGTTTGCATTGTGTATTCTATATGCTTATTATTTTGGGTTTTGGGTTGACTAGTGTTGACCAGTCTTAGGTTGTTACCAGAGGCTCGAGGGTTATGAGATATGATGGCATGTTGATCTTATTTGGTCTCGATCTTTATAAGCCCAACCATGGTATATGATCGTATGCTCTATGAAATGTTTGTATTTACTGATTGTTATTGTTCATCAGTCTTCATGTGTGAAGCTGAGATGTATGTGTCCGAGACACTTGAGCTAATCATTTTTGAGCCATCGATCAATTATCCTTGGATTACTTTGTAGTCGCCATGATGAAACTAAAGTGTTGATTTATTTCTTGATGATGTCATGTTGTGACATGTTTTGACTCAACCATTTTGGAGTCTTCGATCAGTATGATTTTGAGATATTCTTGATTGCTTGTAATGTCCCTTTTCTAGCATTCATAGCATGATGTTGTTGTTAGCCTATTTCCCCACAGTCCCGTAGGCTAACTAGGACATTAAAGGGTCTTAGAGGCCATTTGGCCTAGACAGTTTCAGTTGCAGGTCTTTCTGAGGGGTTCTGAGGCAACTTTGGGCATACTTACTATTTATAGTAAGTCATCTTGGATATGGCCGGACATTCAGTCACAGTGGTATGTCGATGGTAATTGTTTAAAATCGACAGGAAGACTTATTTATCATTGATAAGATTTGTTATGCATTGATAAAGCCATTTTATAAAGTTAAATTTAAATATTTAACTTTATTAATGCATAGACTATAGTTTGTGGAAAATATTTAAATTAAAAGAGTTCCTTTTATTTTTATAACACATTGGAGACATAAGGTACATAAAGGGAGTTATGTTTTATCCCACATTGAGAAAACGAAGGATTGAGCTCTTGTGAGAACACTATAAAAGAAATGGAAGAGCTTTTTTTTGTATGCTTGGATGAAGATTAATGTTATGTTGCTGGATATCTGATTATCGGGCTTGGAGGATAGAATCCCTCTTTGCTAGCATTCTCTTCGCTGTTGGAAGACACAGTCAGGAGGATCAAGGGTGTTTTCACTTCAGGAAACACATTGGGTTTCATTTGGAGCGTTTGCATAAAGAAATTTACAAGGGTTTGAGGTGCAGATCTGAAGTTAGTTATTGCTATAGTGCCGCATGAACAGTATTTTGCTACAGTCGACATGAACAGTATTTTGCTACAGTACGACATGAACAGTGTTGGTATCAAGTTTACTTGTTTTTTCGGCTGATTATAAGTTTGGAGGGCTGGCCAACTACATCTTCAAAACACTACGGCCACTAATTTAAGGTTTCTTCTGTCAAATTTTGATATTTTGCATAATAATTATTGAATACAAGTTTGAATAGTTGTTGCAGCCCTTAAGGCAGCTATAAGTGCACATCTACATTTAAAAATCACCCTTTATTAGCAGATTGAAAGAGTTTCTAGATTTTTCATATACTATTGAATGTGTGCCAAGTGTTTGTGAAAATGTTATGATGTGTATTATGCATTTTAATGTCACTTCATAGTTGTTCGTAAATCTACTCATTGGAAAGCAATTTATTGAAGAAATCAGCTTTATGAGTTTGCATACAAAGTGTTTGACAATATTCCTTAAGTTAAATTTCTGCAAGTCAAAGTTCAAATCAGGGGAGGATATTGCATTGCTTGTTGAGAACCAATGGATATTGTGATTTATTTTGAGATATATTTTGGTTATTGAGAACCAATGGATACTTATGATTATCAGTGATGCCTTCAGTTGCCAATAGAGAACTGTTGTGGTCATGATTTTCTATGGATGCTTTTTCGGATGCTCATGGAGATTTGATGATTCTTATCTTGGAGATTTGATGATTCTTATTATGGATATTTGATGATTATATTGTGGATATTTGATGATTCTTTTTATGGATTATCTTTTGGATTTTCTTTACAGTCGCTTGTACAGGACTGTGGTGATTTATGATTCCATGAGTTTAAGGTAGGTAATCTACTTGTAGTGTCGGGAAGTGGCTTGCAATGGGGCCCAGGGCCCTAAGTGGCTGCCAAGGTAACTCATTGTAAGTTTGGTTAATAAGTGTTAACATTTACACACTAAATGGGGATTAAATGAACCTAAAAAGATAATTGTTTTGGTTCTCGCCCATGCCTTGAGTGCTTATACAGGCTTGGATGGGAGTAGTGAGAACGCATGGTTGCGACCGTGCATTCCGTAGTATGCCTTGTCAGTATGAGAGGATACGAGTGGCCGCATAAGATTAGTATGGACCCGTGGAGTTTAGCTAATTGCCAGGGTAACTTGTATGTGATAAATGCGATGACACTTTTTCGCTTGCATAGTAGGTTTCCTACATGTCTTTGTGTGCCTCTGGAAATTAGATGTCGGTTTTGTGTGATGGAACCTTTGAGTTAGTATACTTTTAGGATTCCTGGACTTATAGAGATTTGTGCTTTGTGTATTGATAGCCTGTTTGGGACTTGAGATTATATCCTTAGCACGGTGGGAGTGGACCACTTAGGTTCCATGCGGTCGGGTGGTAGTGTTTTTCCACTTTTATCATTTGAGATCTATCCAAGACACCGTGGCTGGAGTATTCTTGGTTGGTATTTATCTTCATTATGTTCTTGGATCATTATGATAGATTATATACCTTATGATGGACGTATTTATTAGTATGTTTCTTATATTGATGATTTGCATATGTTAGATGTTGTTATCTTATGCTTTACTTTGTATGTTAGTAGGATGTTTATAAGAGTGATATTCCTACTATGTTAATACCAATGATCTCTTCGGTGCTTTGGAATGTTATGCATGGAGGGATGGCTAGGATCCACGATGGTCTAATGATGCTATTTACGATTGAGAGGAACCGTGCACTTAGTTATTTATGTTTGTGGTTTATGGTTATCTTTTATGATGGATGTTTATATCTTTATGATGATGATGTATCATTATGACATGTGGTTTCATTTACTTTAATTGCATCATGGATTAATATTGGATGATGTTGTACTATATTTACATGGATGTTTATTCTTTCATACCTTGTGACATGTACAGTGGATGATTGAGCAATTCTAAAAATGTAATTACTAAAAGGACACTTGTATATGGTTTAAGAATGTTGGATGTATCATTGTTATTTCGTAAAGATGTGATGTTAGATGAATGGTTAAGATTAGATGTGATTCAACGTTAAGAGATTCATAAAGAATGTAATATGTTATGTTATGTTATGTGTACTTTTATTCGAATTGTTTCTATTGCTTTCGCAAATGATATGAATGGTTTTACTTTAAAAAAAAAATTGTTTGGCAAACTTAGTGAAATTCTTTGGATCCCTTGGCGGGGCATTACAGTTTCCATTGCTTGCAAGCTTGAACAATAGCATATAATTCTTTATCATAGGTGGGATATCTACACATTGTATTAGAAAAAAGTCTCACTATGGTAGGCAAGTAGATGTCCATGTTGCATGAGGACTTCTCCTAGGGAATATTCTGATGCATCGGTTTGTATTTTAAGACTGTTGTAAATTATAAAGAGATAGAATTGGTGTAGAACATAACCTTTGTTTTAACTCCTAAAATGCTTGTTGTTGACCACCTGTCCACATGAATTTTTCTTTCATACCTTCTTGTAATGATTGATTCAAAGGCCAAGACAAATGTGAAAATCCAAACACAAATCTATAATAAGAGTTAGGTAACCCCAAGAAGCTATGCAACTATGTGAGATTCCTTGGAACATGCCAGTCTTTAATTACTTGGATCTTTTCAGGACCAAGATGAACAACTTCACTATCAATAACATGTCCCAAGTACTTAATACTTTGCATACCAAAATAATATTTTTCCTTATTTGCATAGAGTCCATGGTCTTGCAATGTAGAAAATATTTTTTCTACATGCTGCAAATGTTCTTCCTAAGTTTTACTATAAATTAGAATATCATCCAGATATACAACTACAAAAGAGTCAGTGAATGGCTTAAGCACATCATTCATCATCCTTATAAATGTGGATCAAGCATTTGTGAGGCCAAAAGGCATCACCAACCATTCAAATAGTCCCTCTTTAGATTTAAAAGTAGTCTTCCATACATCTCTTGGATGAATTGGTACTTGATGGTACCCAGATTTCAAGTCAATTTTAGTAAAGAATTTTGCCCCTCTAAGCGGGTCTAAGAGATCATCTATTCGAGGAATTGGATATCTATTTTTTACAGTGATCTTATTCAATGATCTATAATCAATACAGAGCCTCCATGGACCATCCTTTTTCTTTGCAAGAATAAGTGGGCTACCATAGGGATATGCACTTGGGCAGATATGTCCTTTCTGAATCAATTCTTGTATCTTCTTTTTTATCTCATCATTTTCTAGAACTGACCTCCTATATACTGGCTCATTAGGCAATGGGGTTCTTGGTATTGAATCAATAGAGTTTCTAACTTGGCAATGTGAGGGTACCCCTATTGGTAACTAAAACACATTATGGTATTTTGTTAAAATGTAATCCATTGATATTTGTTACTTTGTTGTGATGGACACCATGGAATGGGAATCACACACATTTTTCTTTTGTTACTCAAGACAGATCATTAATAATACAAGTGTACCAATTTGTGCTATTAATCTTCTACATCGTTTTGCACTAATCAAAGATGCAGATGTGCAAGACTTACCTCTAGAATCGGGTACTCTTGTCCATCTAATTTGATTGTTACACTTCATGGCCTAGACTCATACACCCCATGACATTGATAAAACAAATTATCACACACATCATTATAGACTTAAGTAGATAACCAATACAATATATCATCATTGTCTTGCTTGGTCTTATTGCTCTTTTTTATACACCAACTAGCTCAACCTTTCTCTGGGTTCTCCTATTATCCTTTCTTTTCAAATCCTCTTCATCAATCAAACAAATGATAGCATTCAGACCAAAGTAAACAATTGTATCACCAACAAGTAGTAGGTTTGACATCAATGACAAAATAATGATTATTCCATGATAGTTTCATCAATCTTCTTCACTTCAACAATCTCATTTGAACAATCTCCCTCTTTAGCATTGATGGAAAACTAATACCAAAAAGAAACTTTATAGCTTGTATTAAAATCTCTCCATCTATCAATATATGTGGCTTCATCTTATCTCTAATTTCTTCCTCTAATTTTGCCTTCAATATATTCTTAGTAATTTTCTTTCTCTTTGTCTTATATCTCCCTCTTACTCCAATATCTCCCTCTTCGATAATAATGTCGAAGACTTTTCATCTATCAATGCATATATAATCAATTCAGATTCTCCCTCTGTCACCTTGCATGTGACCGTATATCTTATGTTTCATCTCCTTTCTTACTTTAGGCAGATCCTAAAGTAAGCTCCGCTGCATCAATTTGTAAAATATGTCATTCAACTCAGTTGATGCAGGGCACTACTCTAGCTTCTTAAGTAGCTTTGGATAGGGTTATCACCCCTCATTTACCTTTAAGATATTCATGTGCATCCTTAGGTAAAGCTTTTGTGAATATATCAGCTATGTATTCTTTTGTATTCACATATTCCATTCTCACTTCTTTGTCTTGAACCAACTCTCTCAAGTAATGATACTTGATTGCAATGTGCTTTGTCTTTGTTTGCATCACAGGGCTCTTTGATATGTTTATAACACTTGTATTATCTTACTAAAGTACCACAGGTTCAATACTTTCCTCCTTCATTCCTTTGAGTAATTGTTTGGTCCATACCACATTTGTGCAATTCACTGCAACAATCACATATTCAGCTTCAACAGTAGATTGTGATATACAATTTTGTTTCTTGTTGGTCTAGGTGACCAATCTCTTTCCTAAGAAAAATGTTCTTCCACTTGTACTCTTTCTGTCATCAATGTTTTTAGCCCATAATCAACATCAGTATAGGCTCTCAATTCAAACTTGTCATTTTTCTTGTAGTATAGACCATAGTCTTTTGTTCCTTTCAAGTATCTCATGATTCTTTTAACCATTAAATGATTCTCCTTAGAATTTGCAGAAAACTTTGCAACAATCCCAATAGCTAATGTAATGTCAGGTCTTCTATGAACTACATATTGCAATTTGCCAATCATAAACCTATACAATGTTTGATTTACTTCGGCAGAATCATCAATTTTTGATAGTTTGTGTCTTGTCACCATAGGAATACTAACAGGTTTTGAATCCTCCATACCAAAAGTTTTCAATATTTCCTTCACATACTTGGAATGGGTGATATCAATAACATATTTCATCTGATATACTTGTAATCCCACAAAGAACTTTATCTCTCCAAACATAACATTTCAAACTCTTTCTTCATTTCATTTGCAAACGTCTTACACAATGCATTTTTTCCTCTAGATATGATATCATCAACAAATATTTCAGCTAGTAAATTTCCTCTACATCCTTTTGTCTTTAAGTATAGTTTTTTGTTGTCATCAGTCTTCTCAAAACCAATCTTTACAAGATAGCTATGAAGCCTTTCATACCATGCTCTTGGGGATTGCTTTAAACCATAGAAATATTTGTGTATTGTTGGATCAACAAATCCTTTTGGTTGTTCTATGCAAACCTCCTCTTCTAGTATACCATTCAGAAATGTTAACTTTGCATCCATTTGATAAACTTTAAAACCTTTGTATGCAGAGTAAGCAAGCTGAGTTCTTACTCCTTTCCAATCTTGCAACTGGGCCAATTGTCTCTCCATAGTCAATTCTTTCTTCTTGTGCATACCCTTTGCAAACTAATCTTGCCTTATTCCTTGTGACTTCACCATTCTCATCCAATTTATTTTTGTATGCCCACTTGGTTCCAATCACATTCTTGTTCTTTGGTTTGGGTACTAAAGTCCATGTTTTGTTCTTCTCAATTTGATCGATCTCTTCTTTCATGGCTTTACTCCTATCATCATTTTCTAATACATCCTTTACTGACTTAGGCTCATGCATGCTTAACAAACATTTTCTATTTCTCAACCTATTCCTTGTCATTGGTCTGTCTTCTTTATCTCCAATAATTTTTCCAATAGGGTGATGTCTTCTGACATACTTTAATAATCTTGGTTCTGCTTTTCTTTCTATAATGGGTCTGTCAATTTCAGAATTACTGTGCACTTATCTATCATGTAACTCGACATTCCTTTCATGCACACTGATCTCAATATTAGAATGTACCTCCACTTCTTACAATAATTTGGCTCCTAAATGTAACTCGGGTCATGACTGCAACTCAACATCCATTGTGTGACTCAACAGTCACTAATTCTTGTTGATTAGAAACTTGGTTTGCGGGATTAACATCATCAACATACATGTCTTCATAGTGGTAGATAAAGGTTCTATAGTTTTTAGGTTCCTTCTTTGGTTTATTTTCATGTACTTATGTATATTCATCAAACTTAACATTTGCACTTTCCACAACTTTGTTAGCGTTAGTATTTAAACACTTATAAGCTTTACTTCTTGTGGAATTGCCTAGGAATATACCTTCTTCACTTTTAGCATCAAGTTTACCATTTCTGTTGTTCTTTAGAATGTAACACTTGCTTCCAAGTACCTTAAGATATTTGACATTGGGTGAGTATCCATACCATAGTTCAAAAGGTGTGGAATTTGTACCTTTCTAAACTTGTACTCAATTCAAGGTATAAACAACTTCTCTCCAGTATTTCAAAGCAACATTCTTCTCCATCATCGATATTCTAACACAATCCATTATAGATATGTTCCTCCTTTCAACAATCACATTTTGTGGAGGGGTCCTAGGTGTAGAAGTTTGTCTCTGGATTCTTCTATCATTACAAAAATTTTCAAACTTATTTGATGTAAACTCCCCACCTCTGTTAGATCTCATACATTTCAAGCTCTTCTCAGTTTCCTTTTCAACTGTTGCCAGATACCACTTAAACATTTGAAAAGCATCAAATTTTTTTTTAAGAACATTACTATCATCATTCTTGAGTAATCATGATTAAATAGGATAATGTAGCATCATTCATATCTAGATAAAATAGGTTACCTCTATTCTGATCTCCACTTCCAATCATTTTTCCATTAGCGTCATAGATCTTAGCTTTTCTATTATCAAATTTAACTTTACAACCTGAACTATTCAATTGTGACACACTTAACAAATTATTGTTAATTCCTTCCAGATAGTAAGCATTGTCACACATGATCTTATCTATCAATCTTATCGATCCTTGTCCTTTAATCAGATAGGGTGCATCATTACCAAATCTAACACTATTTTCATTGTAATACTCATTGGTAATGAAGTTACTTTTATCTCCAGTTATCTGATGTGAACATCTACTATCAATGATCCCTCTATCACTTTTGTTCACATAAGATATTAATGCAGTTGCCTCATCTTCATCAGAGTCATCCTTCATAGAAATATAGAAAACTTCATCATCATGATCTTCAAATTCACCATTGAATTCTTCTTTAGCAATGTAACAAGCCTTCTTTCCCTTGTCCATTTGGCCTTTGTTACCATCATATTTTCTACCTCTGAATTTGTCTTCATTCTTGTTGTTTGACTTATCAGGACATCTTGCTGCAATATGACCAAACTCATGAAAATTAAAGCATATGATAGGTAGCTTACCTTTGTATTTTTTGTTGCCTTTATGAAACCTCCTAGCCAACAATGATTCTAGTTCTCCAAGCTCTGCATCATCTGTATCACTGTCACTAGTAGCAGGTTTGGCCTTTTTATTTTTCTTATCTTTAGGCTCTTTTAGTTTCAGCTTAGCTTTAAAAGAAGATTCAACATTTTCATATTTGAAATTATGAAAATTTGAAAGTTCAAAAGCTGTGAGTCTACCAACTAGTCCTTCAAGGGTTAGATTGCTACCAGGGGTACACCTCAGTTCTTGTGTAGTAGGTACTCTAATAACATAGATAGGCAACAAGGTTCTCAATACTTTGCAGATTAAAGTTCCATCTTCAATCTTTCCATTAGATCCTTGAATAACATTAACAATATATTTGATCATTGCATAATACTGGACTATAGTCTTACCCTCTTGCATTCTCATTTCATCAAATTTTCCTCTAAGGCTTTCAGCTTTGGCTCTTAGCGCATTCTTGTCTCCACCATATATCACTTGAAGGGCATCCCACATCTTATTAGCAGTGTCACCTCCTTTGATGTCATCAAACTCTAAGTAGCTTAGGGAAGATGCAATCTCTAACTTTATTTGATTGTCTTCTTTCTTTTGTTTCAATTGATCAGCACTTGGGTCTCCAGCTGGATCAACATGCTCAATGATGATAGTCTATTGTGCATAATCTCCAAGACCTCGTAGATGTAGCTTCATCAAGCTTTGCCATGCAAGAAAGTTTTCCTTGTTTAACTTGAGTACCTCCTTTATGTACATCTTGATCTTTTAGCTTTAAGTACCTTCAAACTTCTCTTCACAATAACCTAGACTCTGATACCAATTGTTGGAATACTTTAGAATAACTAGGGGGGGGGGGGGGGGCACGCGTGAATCAGTTATCCAAGGTCCAAATTTACAAATAAAACTTTTTAGTACTACAACTTATCCTTATGCATGCATTGACCATTCAATACATTAAACATATGTATATTGTTGTCTTATGTCAACTAACTTTGCAGAAATGTAAACGTGCAAAACCATAAAATCAATCACACATTTTGACACAAGAATTTTACATGGAAACCCAATTTGGGAAAACCACCAGTAACACGCTACCAATTTTCACTCTTTTAAAGTGAGCTATGTGAGGAGCCAACCTTGATAAAGGTTACAATGCACACTATTAAATGTGGCTTGGTTAAAGGATTTCAATCACCCTATTAGGAGTTTTCATTATTAGAGGACTTTAGAACATTCCATTAGAATGTCACCCTGTTAAAAGATTTACTAATGATTGTTAGGTCAACTTTAATCCAAAAGATTTATCCAAACTGATACAATTGTTAGAGAGTAACAATAGTACTTGATTTGATAACAATAACAACTCACTTGCAGATCACAGATCTCACATTTTGTCCTTCATTTTGCTTGGCTTTCATCCTCTTCATATCTAACAACTTGTTCACTGTTCAAGCATTCATCCTCTTAGGCCTTATTGCTTTGCATGCCAATTGCAAACTCTTTTATCTAACCACCATATGAAGCAGCACCCTAGACTTCTTGCCTTCTTTAGGTTCTTGCACATGACAACTGTTGCTTCTATCCTACTATCTCTATAAATAGACAATTTAGGTATTTTCTACTTAACCACAATTGTCCATTCTAGGTTTAGGTAATTCAATGAATATACCCACTTTTCCATTTTAGTCTCCTTTAGAAACCTCCTCTATAAACCTCTTTGAATTCACCTCAAAATGGTTTATCTTGAATTTTGTGCCACCAACTCATCATAGAAATCTTCCACATGCTTCACACAATTCAAGAAATCAAAATTGTTAGCTTAGATTCATTAAATCTTCAATCTAACACATTTTACTTGCACTCGACAATAACACTCTTTTTGCTTGGCAAGTACTGTGTTCTGATGCTCGGCCCACATTGGGTTGCTCAACACCCACTGGGTCTTTTACTGGTGCTCAACACATTTTGAACTGTCTTCAACCAACACCAACTAGATTTCACTTGCTCAACTCATGCTAACTTTGTTTACTCGGCTTCCACTATTGTTTGCTCGGCCTGCACTAACTTTGCTTGGCTTGCACTGTTCGCTTGGTTAGGCTTGGCAAACACATTTCTTTACTTGACCTTCTTCAAGTCTTTTCTCAAGTGTACTTTCATTATAGACTTAAGTAGATAAACAATACACTATATTATCAATTTCTTGCTTGGTCCTAGTGCCTCTTTTATACACCAAATAACTCAACCTTTCTCTAGTTTCTCTTGTTATCCTTTCTTTTCAAATCTTCTTAATCATTCAAACAAATGATAGCATTTAGACCAAAGTAAGCAATTGTCTCACCAACAAGTAGTAGGTTTGACATTAGTGACAAAATAATGATTGTTCCATGATAGTTTCATCAATCTTCTTCACTTCAACATTACCTTCACTTTTCCATTTGTTGTTCATTGGATTTTCCCTCCCTTTTTTTGTTTGAACTTCTCCTTGAATTTTGATGCATATTTGTAAGCACTAGACAATGTTTCTATATTCAAGAAATCCATTTAAGTCTGAATGTATCTATGAAGACCACCCTGATACTTTAGAACTCAATGTTTTTCTGCATCTTTGATGTTGAGCTTTGTAGACACAACATGAAATATTTTGGTGTATTTCTGAACCGATTGGTCTTTCTTTTGTCGGAGTAATTGCCATTGCATATATTTATGTTCATAGGTAACCTTAGAGTAATATTCTTGTTTTATATGCTCTATAAATTCTTTCAATGTGGGTTTTCCATCAAATATCACATAAAATTCATGCCCATCCTAAGCTTCTTGGGTTTCTTCTATTGTTAAGTGAGCCTCCCATGCTAGCTTCACATGATTCTTAGCTTTGAGGAGGGTGAATGTTATCTTTTCACTAACTTAGAAATTATTAACACAAAAATACCTCTCTAATTTAGACAACTAGTCATCAACAATATCTACATCAATTTTCCGTTGAAAAGTTGGGATATCAAAATTCACCTGCACCTTGAATGGGGGTTGTTCGCCAAATTTTGAATTGCTTGGACTAGCCTATGACTCTCATTTTTCAAGCATCTGTAAAAATTGTTGCATCATTTCTTTACTTTGTTTCTTTAATGCCTCTTCCACCAATGTTATGTAGGATTCATCCATCCCCTTAGGTTTTTTTGTCATTTGAGACCGTGTGCATCTCAAATGAAGATAATTTGAGAGATCTCTGAAGCCAATCCCAACCTTTGATAAGCTGACCACGTACAATGGGATATGAAAGAGTGAACAAGCTATGATACCACTGATGTGAATTAAGAATTCAGATTACAATACCTGGTGTAGAACCTGCGGTATTGCAATTTGATTGGAAGCAATTAAAATACAATAATAGATTTTTTGCAAGCCAAAAGTGATCCATTCAATTCAAAAATAGAGTCTATACAAGTTTGATGGATCCCAAGGGTCACCACTATCCCTTGGAAATGAAAAAGAAAAGTCCACAAGCTAATTAATTACAAAATAAACTCTAAGAACTATAAAACCTACAAATTTCTAAATTGAAAATTACGTCTACTCGTAGAAGTCATAACTTTCTACTTGTAGCTCAAAATCACGAACCATCATAATTTTTGGAAAGATCTTCTAAAGTTCTACATTCAGTGGCTAAAGGCACAAGGACATTGTTGAAGCCCAAAAATTACCCATAGGCCTCTAAAAATACAAAATACTAGAACGTAGAAAATACTTTAAAAGATAGATCTCGATATGTTCCCATTTTTTCTTGTGCCAATGTCCTCTGCATCTTCTTAGACCGTGTTTTGATCATACTCACATGGATTAATCACATAGATCAACTAGAAATTAATCTCAATCACTATTCATGGATGAATCTAAATTATTAAGGGCACATTTGGTTGTAGGCATAGGAATTGAGAATAGGAATGCATATTGGGAATAAGAATGGCTATTCCAATAACAACTATTTTGTGGAATGAGCATAAGCTCCAAAGGGAAACTAGAAAACATATTCCTAATTTCGTATTCCTATTCCAACAACCAAACATGCCCTAATTTAGTTCTAAAATATATACAAGAACTCCATTCTAAGCTCAAATCATCTAGTTATCTGTATTCATATCAACATGTTGCTATTTTGAGAGCTCATTATAATTTAGAATTGCACACTCATAGATTTTATCTTGTGTATTATAGTGAATTTGATAATTTTAGTTTAATTGTCACGAATTTCGTATTGAATTCCTTGTTTAAATCATTCTAATTGCATAATGGGTTGCATAATTCATTGAACCTTTCATTATAGGATGGTCAAGTAACTAGTCTTAGGATGAAATATGAGAGCAACACACTCTTTGAAGCCATACTTATCCTATCTAGAGAGTAGTAGGTCGATTATTATTAATTCTATGCTTTCTTTCGATTATAATATGATAATTTGATGGAGCTAATCACTTATTGTAGTGTGCAATTGCAAGTATCACATGAGATACATTTAAAACACACACAACCATCGTGCTCTCTCTTCTTTTCTCCAAATGTATGACTTTAGTAAATTTGTTTTGAAGGTGGGATGGTCAAGAATTGCTAACTTGAAGTGCTTAATTTCTTTGGGAATATCTTTGACATTTCATTGAAAGAGCCCAACATATAGCCTAGGTGGGGATCTATGTAAGATTGAGACATGCTTGTTCCTATTCTTACGAAACACCCTTATTATTTTTTAGAGGATCTATATATTCTTTCTCACTGCTAAAATATTATACTTTGTTTAGTTGCTCTTAGATAACATTCCTTACAATTCAATGAAATAATGGACCTTGTGTTTCTCCTTGGTGGATAATTTGGAATAAAACTAGTTAGCCTATACACAACATACTCATGTGGTTGCTAAACCAAAATAAATGCATATCTTGGGAGAACATTATGAGAAGAGGACTCCAAGGACATTCCATTTGTGCCCTTTACAAGAATAGTGATTTGGAGCTTATGCGGAAAATCTGAGAGAAATCTTGAATAATAACTTCCTCCCGATTGAAGTTTCCAGATAATATGGGTCAAGCTTTAACTACTAGACCCTTCCTTGTAGTGGTGTGGGATATTGGCCCTTATTTTATCCTTAAACTTTCTTGGAGTAAAACCATTTTTTTTAAAGAGTGTTATAATAATGCAAGTTTGGGATAAGATTCAATGTATGCTCAATTAAACTATTGAGGCCAGTGTTAATATTGATAAACCTTTCTCTTCTCTAGATGGCTATGTTGCTAAACTCTGAAGAGTTAGTACCCCTTGTTGCCACAATAATTGGGCTTTGTCATACATTGCAACTATGTCAGAGGTATGTTTGGTAAGTGGTCTCGTCCTAAGATTTTTAATAAAATATGAACACATATGGTAATTTGTATGTATCTAAGATTGACATAATTGGTTGAGATTGTGAAGGTTATACACACTTTTCTTTCTCCACCTATACGTGATTATGTATAAGTAACCGTATGGAGGCTTGGTTAATTTATAATGTATTTCGAAAGGCTAATGTGCTAAAATGGGAGAAGGTTAGTGTGATATGAATGCTATGATATCGATTTCCTTGATAAATATAAAGAATTTGTAAGATTTCTATGGAGATTGACTTATGTGGTTAACACATTCTTCTTTTGACCACAAATTTTGAATCCATATTATTTTTCCATGACTACAAAGGATGTAATATGATGATATATCATCTAGTCAAATCTACCTCAAAAGAGATATCTAATTGGAAAGTCTTAGATTGAAGCGCGCTCCCACAAACTGCAGTGTTTTTCCCAAAATGATTGGTTACCGCTATACACTAGTTGAAAACATGCGACATAAGTTTTATGTTATAAATTATAATTATTTAAGCCTTCACTTTCTAAAAATATATTTGCTATGGATAATTGACTACATGAAACAAAAAAAACTTAAAAAGAGCCTCTAATATTAGTGTTCACGAAATCCTTATTAGTTTTATTTTTATTTTTTATTTTTTGATGGAGGGTTCAGACCTGTGAGGCAGCCCAGCGAAGCACGAAGCCTGCAAGCTACCAACCAACAAAGGCCACCTAGACATTTTAGGAACCCAATACGGGTCCACTCGTGCCTGAAACCTCGTCAGCTTAGAGCCAAGAAACGAGGAGCATCCACGCTGCCAAATTTGCTCGGGGTCATCCCTTATTATTAGTTCCTGCCATAGGCAGGAATACTTATGCATTCATGTCACTCTAATATGACATTAACACTGGCCAATCAAATCAAAGAATTTAAAACATTATATGAAATTTCAAATGTTTATATCATTTTCTAATTTTTCATTATTTTATAAATCATATTTTTCATCCATTCTATTGGTCCATACTATTATTGGTGGGGGAGAAAATTAATTTTTTTCCACAAAAATACAAATATTTTTTAACTTCATGAATGCATTAATTACAACTTTATCTTCACATTTGTTGATTAAGATTTTTTTTTCAATCATTTTATCTTCCACCTCACACAACATGTCTAATCAATATTAATTCTCACTAACAATATAATTTCAATATGTTATATCTTTGTATTTGAATTTCTAATTTTTTTAAAACTTTGATTTTTTAATAAATGTAATTAAATTATTACTAGTATTTTACTTTTAAAAAATAAATCAAGCAATATTATTTTTTAATTATATTTTATAATAGTGTTTGTAATATGTATAATTGATAAGTGTTACAATTTGTAAATTATATCATTTATTATTATTAATATTTTATATTTAAACAATTTATCATTTAGTTTAAATATATTTAAAACTTAAATATATATTTTAATATTAAATTAATAATTATATTTTACATCAAAAAAACATACTAAAGGAAATAATCACAAAAACGAAATAATTCAATTCTAAAATATATGTAAATTATTATTAAGTTTTTATAAACTATATATTAAAATTAAATAGTTATATTCTATTTCTTATTTATTACATCATATTTATTCATCAACATCAAATTTATATGTATTAATCATTGAGGGAGTTTTTCCAACTACTTATGGTTCTCTAGTAGCATGCATAACATGCTTAAACATATAATGTGATACTCCAAATGCTTCATCACTTCTTCAAGTTCTATAATTCAGATATTGGTATGGATAACTTTCCTCATTGCACATCTTTTAAGTTGTCAATGTAGAAGGTGCAAATTTGTCTAAAGCATATGTATTGATCGTAGTATGATATTAGGTAGTTAGTGCCATATTGGGTACTTTGGCCTCTTATTCTTGAGCTTAAATACTCAAATATATAATAATATGACACGAGAACTTAATAACAAATATGAGTCATTCTATCTGATCACAAGCGCATTTCTAAGCAAAAATTAATGCATTCACAATGTTAATTTAGAACTATTTAACCTTATTCTCACTCATCCACACCTCCATAACCATTATGCGTTAGGCAGGAACTCTGACGCATCGCGTCTCTTGTTACTAAATGAAAACTTTTAAATTCTTTGTACTCACAGTCCACCTCATTGTGCGATTGCAAGTTTTCTCGAGCCCTACCCATTGCACGTGCTAGTTCATTAACATTCAGCAAAGTACATATCTGAACGGCCACTTATCTCTCACTTGCAGGCTACGTATACGATCTTTTCTTTAGGAGTCGTCCATCGTCCATGAATCTTTTTTAAAAAGGAAAAATCGAATATTCTAACAATTATGCTACATTTGATTCTGAGAGTCGTTCCTGATGTTTCTAGGAGGTGCAGTGATTGCCCTCCACTAAATTTCTTTTTTAAACATAGATTGATTGACAACCTTAGCTTGTCGCGTTAATTTTATTCAATTCTTCAAGCATCTCATGTATCGGCCACTTAAATGTCGGCGTCCTCGCAGGTAGCACGGAAACCTAATTGTTTTGTCCGTGCGGCAATCGAAGACTCCTGGCGTGATTTCTAGGGTTCCTAATCTTATTGTCATTGCAGGCCGTGGTTAACCGGGTACATTTTTGTTGAACTGTTGGATTTACAATGTTATATTTTACCGGTGTACTTTTTTTTTCTGTCACTGTCGGAAGTATTGACGCGATCATCGAATTTGCATAATGAGTTTCAAGGTTCATATACATGGTCATTCACTGTGTTGGAATTGTGGTGTACGTTTGAATGTTTTGTTCTAATTCCTCTTGCTTATAGCGGGTTAGCATGAGCCATTCTCGTGATAGCTCAATCGGGTTGTAATTCTAAGTGTAATTAAGTGGCGTGGTTTTAAGCTGTTAATGCTTTAAGGAAATAAGGTTCAAAGCTAAGTTTTGTAAATAAAAAATAGTTATTTGATGAACTCTTTAGAACATACTGTGTGGCCCTTATCATAAGTTGTTCATGTCTTGTGGGTTTCATTGGAGTTTTTCTTTTACATAATTTATGCTCAGTTAGGGCCACGACAACATGGACGAATAATAATTCTGTATATTTTTGTTGTTCTTTTATTAAAATGGCGTTGGTGATTCCAAAATCTGGTGCAAAGCATATGATATGAATGGACCGCCATTTGAGATTTATATATTTGCGCACTAGTATTCTTAACAGGGCAATCGGAGTGGGAAAAAGGTGCAAGTTTGATACAAGTTTTGAGGAAGAGTGTTCATAGTGGCAAAATTCACGAGGGCAAACCCACACTCACTTATTCATTCCATTTACAATGTACATTCATGTACAATCATGGATATGAAAATTAAACTATTGCTTATTACACCTATCAGCTTTTTGCATGAGAATATCGGTTAATACTTCCCCTGATAACCCATTTCTTATTTAGTCAACATTTGGACTTTTTAGAGTTTATATTGTGTGCTATTTTAACAATAATGATCATAATTTCCCTAGTTCTACAAACGAGTCATGGATCAAATGTTGTTCAGTAACTTGTGAATCTTTCTCCCTGGCCTTTTCTAAATAAATGTTCCAGACAGGATGTCCTGTTGATGTAAACCCATCTTTTTGTATTCTCATACTAATCTTCTACTTGATTGTACTTTTACTCGTTTGAAAAATCAATCATATTTATTCAATGGAAATATGAATTGACATTGATTAATGGAGCATAAATCCATGGCGCACCTCTGCAAAATTTTAGAGATAAACTATTCTTTAGCAAATGTCAGATTGTAACCAGAAGTCGGGTATAAAATAGTGGAATTGATTTCAACAATAGTTAAGTGGGACAGATAGCAGAGGTGACAGCAACACAATAATAAGAATTTAACTTTTCATAAACCTTTCTAATGAAGGATAAAGTTCTGAGCTGGAAATTCTTAAATCAAGGGATTCAGGTATCAATCAAGGAGACACTTTCAATGTTTTTGTGGGAAATTAGAAAATAGAAGATTTTTTGTGAAACTCATATTACTTACAAACTATGGAAATGTGCTTGGATTATATTTATAATCATCTTTGGTTATTGTTTGAATGGTTTATTTGCAGGCATTTGGGTACTTCTGTATAGATGATATTTTAAAAGAAGATGCAGTTAACTTCAAGTTGCAGACTGATTACAACTTTGCTTAATTCATTTTACAAACATCGTTGTGGGTCTTGTGGTCCCATGTACTAAAAATGCTTATTATAGCAGAAATATTTTGTGGTTCCTTTTTGGTGTGAGCATGTATAGGTGAGGAAAGGTTTTTGAAGAGGATGGAAATCAATGTTAACGTATTGTCTACTAATGTTTGGAGCACAGTTAAAAACTTGAACCTGACAAAAACTTGTCCCAGAGTTGGTAAAAGGTGAAATTTGCAATTATTAAAATTACATAAATCTGTATAATCATCTTAAAATCTATGCTCCACGGGGATGTGCCCCTTGGGTTTTGACTTGCTTCTGTCCCTGGTATGCTATGGGGACAGGGGGACGCCATTTTCCCGCCCCGCACCCCCCCCCCCCCCACTTTTTCCTTCTGGGAAAAAATCAGAAATATTTCTGAAACTGCAATTGTTTTTTGGCTGGGTACATGGGTATGGCTAAAGGTACTGGGTACAGCCTAGCTGTCCTTCAACTGTTCCCAGTATGGATAGCTGTGCATGGTGGCCCAGCAAGAAAGGCAATGTGCACAACATGAAAAAAACATTTAAAAAAAATGCTTCTTTGGTTTGCAAGCTCCACGTGCTCATTAAAGGTTATTCAAATAGTAGAATCCCTAATGTGAAGGATAAACCAACTAAAACAATTAAAAAGAGTTCAGTTTGTTTGTTTTTGCTAAGGAGAAAAACAGCTTGTGAGGGAGTAAACAGCACTTGCAAGAGGAGGTTTTGGCATCAAATCTTCTTCATTAGAGGCATGTAAAAGACTTCATCTTTTTTGCTTTTGCTAAGGAGAAGAAGAACGGCTTGTGAGGGAGTGAATAACATTTGCAAGAGGAACCAATGCCGGTCTTGTGGGGAACATGGAGCAGAGTACAGAGCACGGAACCAGCCGGGAAGATCCTCAGAAAGAGACTGGAATCCAAGAAAATCAGGGGGACCAGATGCATTTCCTCCCCACGATCTAGGAGGAAGAGGCCAACCAGAAGGAAAGTGACGCTGCAGAAACCCTGCAGGCAATGGATAAGAAGGGAGACTAGTCTGCCCACTAGGCTCTATTCCTGGCCTTTGTTTCTCAAGCTTCGGGCCTTTTTGTTTCTGACCTTTTGAGGCAGCTTTTTTCCTGTCTTTTCTGCTTTAAGTTGTTTTATGCTGTAAAACTTTGGGTTTTAGGATCCCTGTAAAACCTGTTTTCCTAATAAAAAACATTTGCAAGAGGAGGTTTCAGCATCAAATCTTCTTCATTAGAGGTATGTTTTTGGCTATTACTTTTAGATTTTTTCAAAATTTTCAACAAATAGGAATGGCATTGTGAGTTTAGTTTTTCAGTTTTGAACTTGCAGCCTTATTTGACTCTCTAAAATAAAATAAAATCATGAGCAACAGTGGGAGTGAGTGGAGAAGTGATGTTATGAAAGTTCAAATGGAACAAACATCTCATAAAAATAGATCTAGGAGTATAGCATCCATTGGGGGTGGTAGGGTATGGTAATATAGAAAATTCTCCTCCACTTCACTACAAGAGTTGATAAGGATAAGAAAAAAGTTCCAAGATTTGCAGGGTACGTGAGTGCGATTTGTCTCACAAATAATATAGGGGCAGGTATGCTAGAGTCTATTGCCATCTTTTGTTGATAGATGGTATGGGGGTGGGGGCATGGGGAGGGCGGCGGAGGTTGCAAAAATAACACAAGTACAAAAACTTTAGGCAACTAGGTTGAATATGGAGGGGAAGGTATTAATTAAAGGGACTTAAACAAAGAGTTTGCAATCAAGTATGTTGATGAGTACAAGATTCATGGATGATGCTTCTCACAGGAAAGAAAGTGCCAATCCTATTTCTCGTAAAGGAAAGGCAATGACGACTAAGGGAGAAACTAATGTTGCTGATTTGTTTGACATGCAAGCATGAGAGGTAGGTGAAGCATATATTGCTAAGTTTCTTTATGCTCATGCTATACGATTCCATGCCTCACATTCATCATATTTCAAACAAATGTGCAAAGATACTTGTGGTGCTGGTCTCTCATTTGTTCCACATGGACTAACTAAACTACGCACCACCCTTCTTGATAGAGTACTCTAAAGTGAGCATTTGGATGGAGGATGTGCGATGTACATGATTGATGGATGGATGCTCCATCATCATGGATGGGTGGACAGATATCAAACATTGGCCACTCATCAATCATATTGTCACTAGCACATTAGGTTCTTATTTTCTTAGAGCAATAGATTGTTTAGGGAAAAGGAAGTATGCAACCTTCAAGTTTCAGATTTTGAGAGATGCAATAGAAGAGGTTGGACCCTCTGATATTGTGCAAGTAGTCATCGATTCAACTTGGTTGTGTAAGTTAGTTGGATTGATGGTCGAGGGTGCATAGAAGCACTATTTTTTAACCCCATGTTGTATGCATGCATTGAACAATACCTAGAAGGACATTGGGATAATTGATTGGGTGAAGGCAAAGGCATCAGAGGCTAGATATAAGGAAATCGACAATGAAGATGATGCTACCAAACTTTACGCTTGGTGGCTTACATTTACTAATCTTCATGGTCTAACTTTTAGTAGACTAGAGGCAAGGATTGATAGAGCTACATTATCTCAACATGATCCTATTGGATGGTGGACGTGTCATTGTAGGGATGTACAAGAGCTAAGAGGGATTGTTCTTGAATATGGAACTACTCTACTCACCCAACTACTTATCCCTCCCATTCGTTTTGCTAGTGTATATAGAATTACTCTACCCACCTCTACCTTGATTGAGTTTGGCTATCAATCTGCACCTAGATGTGCTTCAGCCTATGCTTCAAAATATAAGAAAGGAAATTTTTCTTATACTCAAATGTTATATTGTATATGAATATTCTGCCCATAAAGGAAAGATAAAGGATCAACTTGGAATGATAAGTTCTAGAAGAAAGCACATATGGATCGACTTAAGGAAGCTTCTAGAAGAAAACATAAATGATCAACTTGAACACACAAGAAGGCATGAAAGTGCTGCCACATAAGAACTTCTAGAAGGAAGCAAAAGAAAGCCAATAAGGTTTCTCTAAGAGAAATTGACCAAGTTCAATAATGGAAGAAATAAAAGAAAGCAAAACACAAAAGTAAAGCAAGTTGGTCCCTTCTTGATTGTTAGGAATAAGGTGTCTCAACCTTGGATAATTCCTATTCTTATTATTTGTTTTGTAAATGTATTTTTTGCAAATAATGTAATTAAGTGTGAGTGTACATGTCTAGTTGGCATGTTGATGTGGCACTCCACTTGTATGTGTCGGCATCCTAAATTGTGTGTAAGGAGATCATGGCTGAAACGGTTATGACAGATTCCTATGATGCATAAGAGCTATCTCTAGAAGATTTGATGATGGGTGAAGACGTGAAGACATGTGGCAATTGATTTTTGAGTATTGTACACTTGAGTCTCCAACTCACGCACAGGGTTCCTATTTTTCTAGAGAATGGTAAAACCCTAATACAATTGTTCTTTGAAGTTGCCCTAAAAAGGGAAAGCACATGATATAAGTGTTTTTAGGATTGTAGATAGAAGAGAGAGAAAGTGTATAGTTGGTATGGAATGTTGATACTGAATTGGTCTTCTGTGTCCTGAAAGAACTTGCACTGCAAGTGTGTTGTAACCTTTTGTGTTGAAGATAATACATTGTGCAAGTTTTGGAGGGGTGGGGTTGTTTTACCGAAAGGTTTTTCCCCACCGTCATATCTTTGTGTTTATGTGTTTTCTTTCTCTATTTGTTTTCTGTATTCATGGTTGACTGCAATATTATTGTTTACATAATATCGAATCTGAAATTGTAAGGATTTCCTAGGAATTTGCACAATACTTTCCTTAAGGGATTAGTGTAGGAAGCTGTTTTCGCACCTGAGTTTCCTTACATTGATATCATCGTTTCCTATAAATACAAGAATTTGGCATTATATTCATTCACAAGCAAGAATTGCAGCTCTACAGTTAGCTTTACTTGTCAGATTTTGGGCGATTTTTAGATTGAATTCCATGATTATTGATGATCATTCCTTGGAATCTTCATGTTTACTGGATGAATTTCTAGTCAAATTTCAATTCCTTCCAAGAGGAGAGGCAATATTTATATGATTAAAAATGTTCAAAGGTTTAAACTTTTTCTAATCTGATTCACAGGTTCTAATAAGTTTATGCAGCTTTGAAGGGGGTTTTCATTCCATATTCAAGATTTTAATCTGAATATTCTCATAATTTGGGCAGATTCAATGTTTCCATCCTTTGTTTTCATACCCAGTCTTAATTCCTGATTGAAAATTCAAATTTTAGAACATGAAAATGCAATTTGAAATTAGAGATATAATTAGACTTAAAATTCGACACATTGCATTTGCAAATTCCATATCCTCTCCTAACTTTTTTTTTTCATTTTTTCGAGAGTTAGATGTCAATACAATGAGGAAAATATAGCGAAGTAATTTCTCAAACCAAGATAAAATCCACCTTGAAAAGATGAGAAATTTGTCCAAGACATGGCGAAATCCTCATCAAGGCATGAAGTCCATTCAATAATTCATGGAAACTCTTGTGACTAAATGAAGTCTGCTCATTCCTATTTGCAAGCCAAGTCTGCCAAGCCTAGGATGACTTCAAATTTGGTTCAAGTATTTTCAAGTTAAAGAAATTTCACAATTCTAAATGAAGTCCTCCCAAGGAAAAACAAGGAAAATCTTTAATTTATGGTGAAATATGCTCTAGAAATGAGGAAGAACGTATTTCTAAGGAGGAAGAAAATATCTTTAAGTGTTGGAAATTCCTCAAAGGTCATCAAAGTCCATTATGGAGAGAGATTTTATAGGAGAAAGTTAGGTTAAGTCAAGGAAAATCCTCAATCAATGATGAAGTCTGCTAAGGCTAGGTTGAAACATTGGCTAAGTGTTGACAATCTAGGTGATTAATGCTAACCAAGAGATGAAATTTACTCATTTGGAACCAATGAAAAGTTAGAGAATTGTGGAGTCCAAACCTGCTTGGGGTTGAAATCATCACGCATCTAGAGAAAACTCCAAGATGAAAAGAGGAAAAGACAAAATTTTAAAGGGAAAATGTAAGTTTATGCATAGTAACAAAGAGGTATAAATTTCTAAGAGAGAAAGTGTGAATTTTGCAAAGAGAGGATTTTTAGAGGATGGAATCACTAAGGAAGCAATGGTGAAAATTTCATAAGTATGAGAAATTTCCTAAAAATCAGACATAGAAGTGCAGTTCCAAGGATGTGACCTTATTATTTGTAGAATTCAAAAGGCCACTACTAGATTAAAGGAAAGATTGGTAGAGTCATTTTAATGAGTTATTGACAATTTTCTCAATATCGTTTTACAAGGGTAATACAACCTTGTAATAGGGAAAGCATTCACAATCAAGAGCTTCATCACCTTTTTAAGATTATCAATCAAGGAAGAAGTATTGATGTCTAAGGAAGGTTTCAAAGGCATCTATGAATTTCAAAGTTCACACAAAGAACTCCATAATCTTGGATTGAAGATGCAAAAGCACATTCGAAAGGGAGAAAGTTCCGAGTTAAAGGAGATTTCAAGACGATGTAATTTGGGAATATTTTTCCAAATTCCCAAATTCCTAAAATTGAAGAAATGTTCAAGGCTAACTTTATTGAAAGAGATAAGCATGTTGGCGTTACAAGTTACAACCACTTATCTCCCCCAATCAGATAATCTCATGCTTGTGTTGTCTAGGTTTATTGAATATGTTGTCGAGGATTAGGGTTTCTTTGTTCGAGAGAAAGCTCCATTTGATTTGTTATGTTTTTATTGGTTTTTATTTGATATTCATTGTAAACCCTAATTAGGATATAGTTGTCTAAATCGTAGTTGATCTTAAATTTATTTGTACCCTTAATATGTTTTGAACTCCTATATAAACCCCTCCCATTTCATTTGTAAAGAGAGATTCATAGATGTTGCATATAGTTGTCTAAATCGTAGTTGTTGATCTTAAATTTATTTGTACCCTTAATATGTTTTGAACTCCTATATAAATCCCTCCCATTTCATTTGTAAAGAGAGATTCATAGATGTTGCATAAAACACTTCCTAAGTAAGTACTTTTTCAATTGTTGGTGAATTTAATATCTTTCGCAAGTTGCAGGGTTTCTTGTCTCTCAGTTAGAGTAGATTTTATTTTCAAGTTGTTAAAGTGAATGAAGGATTTGATGGTAATATTCATTGTGGAATCAATATGTTCATACTTTTGATAGTTGGATGATTTTCAACTACTGTGCAAAGTTAGTTTGAACTTGTGATAGAAAAACTTAACATTCATTAATGTATTATTATTCGCATGTTGGTGAATATTATGATGTGAAATTCCTTAGAACACCTTAGAATATTGTACCATTCTTGTGAACTTGATGATTTTGGCAAAAAAATGATAGGTTTTAGTTTCCACTTTTTGTAGTCTCATCTCTAGATTGCATTTTACTTAAGAAATATTTGTAAGCATTAAACCTGAAAAATCCCCAAAATAAAAAAGGAAATTAAAAAATTGAAATCTTGATTAACCAATTACATCCCTTGGAGGTTTTCAACAAATTGTCTTACCATAAGAGTCTATCTAGATCAACAAAAACCACACGTATGAATCTTTTAGTCAACACATATTATCGCACACTTTGTCTATTTAACACATTGGAGGCTTTGTTCAAGAGAGGATAGTGTACCCCCTTGACCCCCTTGGTATTTCATTTTGTGTTGTTTGTGTCATAAAACACACACCAACACCTCTCAAATATAAAAAAGGAGGATGATACTAATGGTAACTTTAGGTTTGTTTGGTGTTGTATTCTCTAGCTATTTGTTCTTGGCTTGTTATATATGGCCTATTGAGTCCTTGAATTACCAATAAAACTTTTTTATTTATTTAAAGCAAAACAAACAATAGTATTCCCTAATGAACTGGGTGCTAGTTGCTTTTCCAAAAGTTGTGTGTATGCTTGGCATTCTTGCATTTGAACCTTAACACCATAGACCTAAGGAAGGTAAACAAGGTAAACTTTAAGAAACCCCCCTCCAGAAAAAGATAATTATTGGCGAATCTTTCATTATTTTGAAAAACTAAATTATTTTTATTGGCGAATCTCTTAATTTTTTAATTTTAAATATTGTTTACATTGGTGATTATTTTGGAATCATAATTTTTGAGTAGAAAATATTGGCGAATCTCAATAATAATAGGAAGTTTGCTAATCGTCATGGAATATTACAAATCAAAATTGGACATGTTTTATCTCATGGAAATTATGAGGATAATTACATTATATTTTGAATCAATAGTGAAAACTAAATATTGGTAATATATTCCTAAAGTAGCTAATAATTATGATAATTATTGGTGAATTAATTTTAATTTCTTCCATAATATATAATATTTAGGTGAATCAAATCTGATCATGTATCGAATATTGTGGCGAATCTTTGAGTTTAATTTTTTTAATAAAATAAATTATTGAGTGATTTTAAATATTTTAGAACTAAATATAATAAAAATGTGGTGATTTAGGTTCCATTAAATCTTAAATTATTAGCCAAATTACTAGCAAAAATTTTCTAAAATTCACAAAATTACGAATATTCACCACTAAAAAACACTCGAAGGTAAACATATGACTTGAGGCAAAGGGTGAATTGTAAGTGCAATGAGAAAGATAATGATAAATAGAGGCATTAGAGGGTGGAATGAATGTTGCTCGAGTAGGCCAAGCACCTCATCTCTAAGGTCTCAAGTGACCCTCCCTTGTCTTATTGAAAATTAAGACGCCATTAAGGAAAACTAAGCCTGCTTTTCTCAATTGTAAGATAAATACTTGATTCATGCATGATTGAGGGGTAACATGTGTATTTGTCAACCCAAATTGTATGATTAAGAAATCATAGTACCCATAATGACACTTGAAGGTTGTTTTATGCATATCCTCATCTCTAACTCTTATTTGAAGATACCATGGTCCTAAGTCAATCTTGGAGAAGTACATTCCTGATATGTCAACTCAGTGATTTTGGGTATGGAGTAGCGATACTTTGATTGTCTTTTTGTTAAGGTCTTATAAGAATGTACATCCTTATAGTCCCATTTGTTTTCTTAACATTCAACACCATGGATAAAGCAAATGGGTTGTAACTAGGTTGAATGTGCCCAGTGTCAAATAAATATTTAATTGCTTTCTCTATCTCCCTATGTCCCCTAGTGCGACTATAAAAAGTGGTGATGGCGGGTTTTGCTCCTTAAGTTCAATCACATGTTTGAAGCCCCTATTCAGTGGTAAGCTTGCAATGTTTATCCAAAATGGATTGAATATCAACGTGACAGGATCTCCCATCTATGGTTGGACCTGTATTATTATTCAAGCACTCTATTGACCGAGCCACTTGGTTTCTATGGAAAGATGAAACCATCATAGGGCTTCATTAAAAAAACTATGTGCATCTATCAACTTTGCATTTGATTTGGAATTGAACTCCAAGTTTTGATATTTTTGTGTGTATTTGCCAAGTGCAATCATTGTGCTCCCAAAACCAACCTGATCTCATCAATGGGAATAACATAGAAGTCATCTATCGTCTTTTATCCTTCTAGAGTAAACCCCATAATAACAAGAATTCGGCAATTCGATTCAAGCCAAACGATTTTTTGTGAATCGGTGAATCAAATCAGCGATAAAGGGTTTATGAAATAAGTTACTAAATTTCAAGGGTTTTTTAAATTTGTCGATTCGTGGCCGATTCGATTCCAATCCATGGCCAATTCCGATTCTCGTTACTTTGGTAAACTCTAAATGCTGAAACCTTTTGTAGCACAAGATGTTATGCTTGTTATCCACTGTATTTTTTAAACCCTTCAAAACTTTCTGTCCTCAAACCCTTCTTAGCCACTGGGCCTTCATCAATGAAATTGTGGGTGCCCCCCTATCAATAAAATTGTTATACTTTGTCCTTGTAAATCTTGAACGCCAAAAGTATGATATGTCGGTGGCCTCGAGAGTGCTACAATTGTGTTCTGTGGAAGCTCTCTTCCGTGGCCTTCTTACTCAACATCCTTAGCTCAAGCTCATGAAATACCAAATCTTTGTCAAAAGGAACCTCTATGTAATGTTTATGCTCCTTTCCCAAATAATTGTGACCTGATTGACATAGTATCTCTACTAGTATGTTTGAAATTTAACACAATATAGCACGTACATATACATAAATTAAACAAGTCTTGCATCGCATTCACCAATGAAATTTGGGAAGTCAACAAACGCAGTTTCAGTGTCTACTCATATATGTGATCAATGTATACTTCTTTATGTGTTAAAAGTAGCTTTTATTGTAAGTGAAACAAATCTTTCTCTGGCATATGTAAATCCCAATTTTCATGTTTTGCTAGTCACCTTGTACACAAGCAAGTGGTAGCCATCTCCTAGTGTCCAAATCAGTCCCTTGGGTGCATGGAGGTGTGATCTGGTGTTCAACAGTGATTTCTTCCTTTTATGGCCTGATGAACTTGAAAAGTGAAAAGTAATCTGGTTGATTCCTTGGCAATTCCCAGTGTGGGAATAGCTTAGAGTAGCAAGGTAGGGGTGGTGTACTATATGGCAGATACATCTCTGAGGAGTTCCTCACAAAATTGTAAAAAGGACTCAATGATAGCTGTAATCAATAGCTGCCCAAGAAAGATGAAAGGTACCCACAAATATGCCTGTTTTAGTCTGCCAATGAGGGACACTAAGTCATTCCAATAATCTGAATGTAGGTTGGCCCTAAGCAAGAATAATGATATAATTAGTATTAATAATTATGATTATCTCTATTTTATACTTATATTTTGATGTAGGAGCATCTTGCATGGGAAAATTTGAAAAAAAAAAAAAAAATAATAATGGAGGAGAGAGAAAGTGACGAAAATTAGAGGAGAAATAATAAAAAAAATAAAAAAGGGAAAATAGGAAAAAATAAAAAATAAATGGTTGTCATTCCATTTATCGAGGTGTGTGGGTAGAATTCTAGAAAGTTATGAATATTGTAGAAAGTTGTGGATATTGTAGAAGGTTATAGAAGGTTGTGGATATTGTGTAGGAGGAAATCTAGATGGTTGTGGATAAGCCATGCATGGGGTGGTAAGTGCCTATTTAAGCAAGGCATATGAGCATTTCTAATCAAGCTTGAGAAGTGGAAGCTCGAGAAGGAGAAGCTTGAGAAGTAGAAGTTGTGGAAAGTGTGAAAGAGAAAGAGGAAGTGAAGAGTGAGTTTTCTTGAGTCTGTGGACAGAGCACCGAATGTGAGGCAGTTTACAGCAGGATTGTGATGGAGTTGTGAGTGTGTAGACAGAGCGCCGAATGTGAGGTAGTTTACACTTGGATCTTGGATAAGGTTGGAGAAGAGCTAGTGACTGCAGTTTAGAAACAAGGAGGTTGCTTGGTGGCTTGCGAACAGAAGTTGATTTCTCAGAGGTTTCTACCAGAGTGTGGATCTGGGCTAGCTTGGATTTGGATTGGATCTTGAGAGATCTTGTAGAAATGTTATTGTAATTGCTAAGGATTTCCAAAATTAATAAAATTTCTTGGGAAGCATTTGTTCTCTCTTTATCTTCATATTGTTGCATTCTTGGTTATGAGTTGGTAAGGGTGGTGTGGCCCTTCGTCAGTGGTATCAGAGTAGTACTTCATCAAGTGGTATCAGAGCGTACCGTCGTCATATTCTTATAATCTAGTGTTTAAAATTAAAAACATATTTTAGGCAATTAAAATGATGCTCACTGTGTGTAAAGGAAAAGAACATGACATATTGGCATTATTGCATTGATATACATGGTCTAGCCTCTCCCTTTTTGTTGGTGTATGTCTATTTAGCTCCACACTGGCAGATGGTGGGGCATTTTTTCTTGTTGATGGGCTTTGATGGCGTCCAACTTAGTGCTTTTGATCTCTCTTAGTTTTCAAGGAGTGGAAATCTAAGATATTGCAACAAGGTCAGATTGTCAATCATATCCCCATTACCATGAAACATGGGAAGAGTGAGCTTACTGTCGATGTTAGTTTTGTACCACTACATAACATATAGCAATTGAACACTTGATATGGGATATCAAACACTCAATTCCTCTCTTGAAAAGTTAATACTCATAAAGACATGAGAAAAACTCCAATGTTCCTTGCACTTGTGGATACTAACTTAGTTATTGATGTGATTTGTTGGTGATCACGTAGGCGGCCTTACATTGCTCATTCAAGGATAATTTGGGTTTTGGGATGATGGCGATGATGATGGTTTTGTATGAGTGCCAAATGATGTTGATGGTGGTGATGATGGGGGTGTGTTTAACAATGATGCTTCTCCTTACTTCCTTCCTTAAAGCTCCAAATACTAAACTATTCACTGCTATACTCCTACTCCTATGAATGGAAAAATTAGCAAATGGATGGGGATCGAACCTAATGAAAGCTAACCATCGGCTTTACCTCTATAGATGCAATGATTCAAGGGAAAAGACTAGTTTACCACACAAGGCTTCCCAACAAGCTGCTAGGATGCTAGTGGCCTAGTTATAGATCTCTATCAAACATCCACTAATATCACCATGCAACTATTCATCTACTCTTACTTAACAACCTTCTTGAAATAAAATATATTTTAGCAACTTCAAAGGAAATCTAATTCTAACTATTGGAAGTAGAAACCATGCAATAACAACAAATGTTCTTAATCACCATGCAAGTCACAACAATGATAAAGAGAGGCAATTTTGGTATTATCTTAGCAACAATTTTCTTCAACCCTTTACAAATGAGAGCAAATGGCCTTATATAGAGGCCAAAATTACAACCGACGGTAGAGATAAAGAGCCAAAACCAACGATCCAGATTGGATCCTAGAAACCCTAATTAGGGTTGCCACCCCATCGGCCAATGAGAAGACGCCACCTCATGAATGGATCAATGAAAAAAAGAAGTGGCAACCAATGAGAAGGCACCAAAATGGTAGCCAATCAGAATTAGACACCTATCCTACCCAAGAAGAAGGATAATTTGCTAGTTGGGCTTACATGAAATGATCTTCTAATATAGTTCTACCCTTTTCTTTCATCCTTTTAGCCAAAATAATGAACTTGGCTAGCTTGTCGTTGACCTCATGGAAGGGCAAGGTGTATGTTTCATCTTGAGCTCAGCTAAATTCATCATGTTGCTCGTTGCTTGTAGTGTTTTCTCATGATCCTTCTCATATTCTTTCGCGTATCCGATAAAGGCATTGAGAGAGGCAATGGGTTCCTTCTTGATGGCAACCTTGCTGAACTCATCCAATCTTGATCCAAATTTTGTCTCATTGACATTCTGCTCTTTGATATCTTCAAAATCAAGTGCAGCCCCAACATCGCTCATCATGGTTGAAATGGAAGTGCCAACGCCTGGGCTGTGCTATGCAATCTCGTTCTGTACCTCTTCAAGTATTCTCAATCTGATAGTCAAGGCTACAAATGAAGACTCCACTATACTTAATCTTCCATCTATCAACTTGGCTCCCTTAACCATCCTGGTCTTTTCTAACCTTCCTATTCCAATTTTGTTTGCATGAATAACCAAGCCTGGCCTAGCCTCAAATATTTTCAAATCACTTCCTCCAAATTTGCTCTTCCTTGAAATTCACTCTTCCTTGAGATTCACTTTTCAATTTTCACCACCTCTAAATCAAATGAAAGAGGTAGGACCCCATATAGAATTGCTTTTGATTTTGCACTGTCCTAAGTTGCAACTCTAAATTCTTGGTTATAATCCTAGCCCAATCAAACCTTCTCTTTCCATTTTCAATTTCATCAATAAAGAAGTACATCTAGTTTTCAAATTGCATACCTTGAGCTACGCCCATGATCTGGCTGAGAAGCACAATGAGATCGTTGTACTCTGATTTAAAATCTGACTTGGTGAGCTTCGACGACTTGGTAACTCCCTTCTTCCCTTCGTGTAACCAATTTTGCTTTAGATGAATGAAGTAGGCCTCCTGATTATCCTGAAATAACTTAGTTGTCTAATTCATCATTACCACTGTCATGCTTTTATACTGAAGAATATTAAATGCTTCTTTGACCACTTGTCCGCTGATGTTGGCTAATACTCTCTTCCCTTCATAAAAAATGATGGACTTAGTAACAATATCAAATCGGGATGCACACTCCATTACCAATTCCGGACAAGCCAAGGTAGGAGGAAAAGTCGCTGCTTGTACAATTCCGCTCTTGTAGATCTTCTTTGCCATGGGGGATTGTTCTTCCTTCAATTTGTCCTTTAACTGTATCATGTTCACTGTACCAATATTGGTATCACTTATTCGCCTCACTTTCGAGAAGAAGGTGGTCTTAGGCATCATGTCTTCCTTGTTTTTTTTGGTATTCGTTCCCTTTGGGTTCTTGCTTGCACTAACATCTACGATCCTAAACACTTATTTCTGCCCCTTCGTTCTAAATGATATGGACTACACTTATCAATCGCCAACCTTCTTTCTATCAATGGAATCTAACTTATTTTTGCCTCACCAAGTCCTATCTCTACACTTATCAATCTCCAACCTTCAACCTAGGGGTGGGACTACCACTTATTTCTGCCTCTTCGTTACCTTAGGATGGACTACACTTATATCTCCTAACTTCAACCTAGGGTGGTCTAGCTTATTTCTGCCTCTCCAAGTGTCCTATCATGAAATCTACATTTATCTCTCCAAACTTCAACCTATCAATGGGATGATGAAGTGGTGGATGATGAATGCAAGAAGAATATAAGGGAAACGAACCAAGCAAGAACAAGGAATAGAAACCGCCTTTAAACCAATCTTCACCTCCGAAAATGAATAGAATTTACCTTAAATATGCCCTTACCAATAATCAAGCCTTCTTCAAGTTCGGATCAGATCTCAAAAATTTCAACCTCCTTGCAAATAATGATGCCCTAGCAAAAATCAGAATTTAAACTTCTTTGAAATTGCGTGTATCTCCTTTACCAAGCAAAATTGCCCAAATCTGGAAATTGAAATTGCAGCCTTTGGAAAGAAGATCAGACCTCAACAAAAATCACCTAAGCAAAAAAATTCAGATCTGCCCCAAAATCTGACCTAGGGTAGAAATTCTCCCAAGATGGAAGAAGAAAAATGCCACCAAGCAAGGAAAATTCTGTCCAAATTAATCGCTTAAATCTGCAAATTGCCCTTCTAGAGAAAAATCGCTCAACACATGAGGAGGAGAAAGATGGAATGAGGAGATGAGGGGGGGGGGGGGCTCTTATACCAAAATTTCCATGTCCCTCCAAGTTGGTCGACTTAAGTTGGAGGAAAGCAAAATTAAATTAGCATCTTTATTAATGACCCAGATTTAAATGCCATGCTAAAATTACTTAGCGCAAAGTGAAATTAACCTATTTAATTGCCGGTTGTGATAAAAAATTGCAAAATAAAACAAGGAAAGCCTAGGAGATGCCAAAATTTTCATTTAAAAATGTTTTAGCAATTAAAATATCATTAAAATTGAATTTAGCAAGCTAAAATCAATTTTCAATTCCATTTTACCAACTTCTTTCAACATTTAAAAATCTCCTAAGCAATATTTCAACCAATTTAATGAGATTTTACAATTTAATCCACTTTCAATTTTGCAATGCAATTTTAATTTTTTAATGAAAATAACTCATTTTTCTAGCATTCAAAATCAATTTTCCAATTTTAATTTCACTATCAAAAATTTCTTTTTCACCGAAAAATTCAAGATTTTCCAAAACAATTAGATCTAAAAAAATTTTGTTTTGAAAATGTTCAAATGTATACAATTATATCAAATTTTCAAAATCCGTCTAAGTCCAAAAATTTGCAAATTTATCTTGCCGAATATTGTTCTAACCATTAAAAAAAAGTGTTGCTTTTGAATTTGTTTGGCCTAAGGATAAAATTACATGTTTCGAAAATAAAGTTTCGTCGGGTGAAAAAAACAAATCCAACCACATCCCTCTTGGCCTGAAGGCGTTCAAGGTGTAACATTTTCAAATCAAAAAACTTTTGGACAATTCCAAAAAACTTGCCAAGGCAACCGAAAAAAGGGGGTCCCCAAAATTTTGGGGTGATGGTGTGAAAACCTCACAACACTTACTAGTGGCATGTTTCAAATCAACATTTTGATTTCTTTGCCTTCTCTCCTACTTGGGTTTGCTTTGCTCTCTTCTTTGAGTCGTAAATCTATCAAAGGGTAGGTGGTTTTTCACTAGCTGAGGTAATGCCACCCATGTGAATTTTTATGGATCTCTGCAACTAAGCATTGCTTGTTGTGCTATGTGTTTTCCAAATTGCAGCAATCTCTTATTTATATTGAGAATAAATGAAGAGGAGGCATGTCCCTTCATGGGACATGCCTATTCATTAAAATAACTCTCTCTCTATATATATAATATCTCACATATATATCTTCAAGTTTTAGCCTTAGGGTTTATCTAACTAACGTTACCAAACATTAACACTCCTTCTTAGCTAGGGATGATAAACATAGATATTATGCAATTGGTAATATACAGAATGACAAAAATCTAAGAATATCTTTTATCAGAAGCTATCCACCATTTTGATATCACATTTGATATCATGAGTATTGGCCTCCAGAATATCAACATATGATATTCTTCGAATACTTTGAGTAATGATATTTAGAGTAATGGCCTCCTAAATGTCAGGTCACATGACATTCACCAAGTACTCTTTGAGTAATGGCCTCCTGAATGTCAAGTTGCAAGATATTCACCAAATACTGTGAGTAATGGCCTCCTGAACATCAAGTCACATGATATTCACCAAGTACTCCGTGTAATGGGCTCCTGAATGTGAAGTCACATGACATTCACCAAGTACTCAAAATGTTCATAAGATATGTTCACACACATTGTCAATAATGCTTACCATACGATTCCATGGTTTGTTTAAGTAACTTAATCCACCATGTAAGTTATTATCTATTGTGATTTATTTAGACACCATAAGATGTCCATCACAATAGATGGCCATGGTCTATTTAAGGAACTTAATCCACCATGTAAGTTTACAATCTATTATGATTTGTTTTAGACATCATAAAATGTCTATCACAATAGAAGGTTAAGTTATTGAAAGATTGTAACCTTTTAATAACTTTTACAGATACAAATGATAAACACTTCTAAGTTGTCACTTCCTCATAATGTACACAGGAGGTAGGCCCATCAAAATCATGTAGTCACACACAAAGTCTTTCAAACTACCTCTGAATATCAATCGTCTGAGGTCTTTATCCAAAGTTGCCTTCAAAGAAGTGTCAAATTTTCTTTGAGTTTGAAATCAATCTCCCTCTTCCTGCAATAACACTCTCGGAAAAGATCAAGGCAAATAACTCTTATAGTACCTATTGAAATAAAAAATAAGTGAGAGACTGCTATAACGCTCAAGGACAATAATAATATTAGAAGTTGTTATTTTTTGGTAGCTTTAGTTGGATAAACTAATGAAATTAAACTGAAGTTATATATATGTGTGTGTGTGTGTGTGTATTTGTCTGTATGGTTAAATAATTAATTGTTATATTAATCAAATAAAATGAATAGACATGTCCCTTCAAGGGACGTGTCTTTGCATGTATCATCCACAATATAAAAAGAGAGAGATCGTTGCCCTTGGAACACACATACCAATCAGGTAGTGCAATTACATTTGATCCTCTGAGAGCAACATGGTATGAGAGCTAGGTTGTGAATGTAAGATGAGGAATAAAGGATGGATAAAAAAAAATTAGGTTCAAGCCTAATACAAAATAATATGAATGGAGCAAGTTGTATCTAACAAGACAAAACAAATAGGTCCCGATAAAAGACAAAGTGATCTTGAATTAGATAGACATGTGTCTTCTTGCTGTCTTGGTTGTCTATATGGAAGACGATGTTGGTTGAGAAGTTTAATATGAATACAAATGTTTATCTTGTTCTAATCTCACTAACATTATCATTGTCAATCAACTAAAATACCTGATGGAAGTTTCAACCAAACAAACATGCTTATATATATTTTGTGATTCATTCGTTTGAGAGACAGTGAAGGTGTATCAAAATTTTATAGTATTAGATGTGTGATGTATTTATCTTTGTTATTGTGAAGTACAATAATAGTTTCAATTTGAATGGATGTACAAAGAAGAATGTTACGGGGATGGGGTTGAATAGATATTAGTTACAAATAAGAACAAGAGGATGTAACCTCAGATAGTATTAGACTAGTCCATAAAACTCTACTTGTGTGCAGTTGTATAAAGTCATATCAGCACCAGGTCAAAACCTTAGTAGATTAATTTGTAAAGAATAGATTCGTAAAACCAATTGGCATAATCACTCGCCACCACGTAGATTCTGCATGTTTATCAATTGCGAGGTCAACATAAGTCTGACAGAACCACGGGCAAGGAAGTAAGAGAGAAGCAACGAATAGCCTTTGACTAGGAGATCACGGATTGCTGCTAAGAAGAGGCCTCGCGGAAACATGAAGCATTAACATCAGGAAGGGGTGAGTGGGCATTGGTTCCCACACATAAGTAAGGAATTGTGCCATGTTAAGAGTCAAGGATATCTGATAAGGCAGCAACATTGGAGAACACTTATAGATCCCTGTTCATACCGCGGTGGTGAGTTATTAAGTGTGGACACTTGCTACCACAAGTGTATAGAGTGTAAGGTGTAAGCACTCAAGCACTGATTGGCCCAAGGTACATGAATATTAGTTAGCTAAGCGACGTGGACCACAACTAATGCATATACAATAAAAGTTTAGCATTAATAACGTGGAACAAGGAACAGAGGCATCAAAGAAGACATGGGCCCCATCATGGTAAATCTTTTCCTCCGAGAATCTTCTTGCAGGAAAAGAGAGATTGATATCTGATTTAGAGGGAGTTTGACACTTCTTCAAAGGTAAAGGAGATCAGAAATTGATGTTCAAAGGGAGTTTGACACATCCGTCTCAAGTAGTGGATAGAGGATATGTTTCAATTGATCTTTGAAGATCTTGATCATATCAAAAGTAGAGGGAGTTTTGACTTCATGTAAAATTTTTCTATCATGCGTGTGATTGCATGATTTAATGGGTCTACCCTCTGTATACATCATGAGGAAGTGACGACTTCTAGATGATCATGACTTGTATTTGCAGAAATTATTGGAAGGTGACGATCTTACAATAACTTAAGTCATGATATACATTTTATGTAAATGTTGAAACAAATCACGATAAACTATATCTTGTAAATCAACAACTAAGTGTTAGATGTCATTCACTTGACGGTCTATGAGTTGTCTGTATAGATATATAATAGGCATTTGGTGAACATCATGTGTTGATATTCGATATGCCATTACCTTATTGATTTCTTGGTGAATATCATATGTTGATATTGTGGAGGCCAATACTCATCATATCAAATGTCATATCAAACCTTATTGAGTACAATGGTGAATATCATGTGTTGATATTGTGCAGGCCATTACTCAGAGTATTTGGTGAATATCATATGTTGATATTCTAGAGGCCAATACTCATGATATCAAATGTGATATAAAAATGGTGATCTTCTGATCAAAGATATCCTTAAAATCTGCCACTCTTAATATTACTAATGGTGTAATATTATTCTGTGTTTATCCTTCCTCCTCCCTAGCTAAGAGGGAGTGCTAATGTTTGGTAGCTTTTGTTGGATAAATCATGAGACTGAAGTGAAGTTATATATATATAATTTGTTTGTGTGGTTAAATAATTAATTGTTATATTAATTAACTAAAATGAATAGACGTCCCTTGAAGGGACATTTCTCTCCATGTATCATCCACAATATAAAAAGAGAGAGATTGTTGCGTTTGGAACACACATGCCAATCAGGTAGTGCAATTACTTTTGCAATGATCCTCTGAAAGCAACAAGAGCAATTAGATATTCATAATAACATAATTACTCTATGACATTCTTATTCATTAGTAATTCTTTTCCTTGATTATAATTATATTTCATAATTCTTTCTAAATAATATTCGTAACTCACAACAATAATATTAGCAAGTCACTGATTATTAGTGACTCCCATCTAAATCATATATTACTCAATGATAGATGTTGCTAATTATTTTGATATTTATATATATTCATTGCTATGTACCTCCAATACTCTACTTATTGATGTCCTTATGGGTCAGTTGTTTGTACATGGTCCCTTCCTGGTGTTTAACTTGAAAAGCCCTCCTTCCCTCGATTCCTTATGCAGTCACGTGTCCTATGTATGACCCCGTGTCTGCGTTCTGCACCTTCCACCTTTTATATATACAGAGCGCTCAATCTTGTTTTTCCATTCCACGATGATAGCACTACATTTGGGTTGACCAATATATCCATAGCAACATCAATGTCCACAATGACAGTAAAGTCGGTAGGTGGCTAGGACAATAACGTGCCAAAGATTGTAGAGTCATAGGAGTGTTTGGTACCACTGAACGATCAAGGAAACAATATCCAACAACTGTAATGTTTACAGTATATTAACAGGAAACAATCAGTCTTTTGAGCGACCATTGTTTTTCCCTTCTCGATGATGACCACATGATGCAAGTGGTTGCCGCTTGGTGTGGGAGATGCGATCAATGTGATGGTACAACCCTTGTGACAAGCATCTGCAGTACTGTGACAAATGATGGAGTCCTAGTCCCAAATATTGATCTACCACACGGTCCTTTCTTATTAAGAAAAGACCCCTCAATTTCTTCTTGTATTGGCATGATTGGTTTGTGCTAATTCGTTGTTTAGTGATGCAGACTTATTGGTTACTGTGCCTTGCCGTGGGTTCTACTTTCTATGTTTTATTCCCTTGTGTGCAACTCCCGTTCTTTATTTCTTCTGTTCACTTGCACCTGTGATTGGTTTTATAAATGCATTTTGATTTTTCAACAACCAAGTCTGTGCATTTCACATTATACATTTGCATTTTTGCTTTGATACCATGTTAATTTCATGGATCGCTGCAAATGTACTAAGCACTGCCTGTTGTGGTATGTGTTTTCCAAATGGCACGGATCTCTCATTTATATTGAGAGTAAATCAAAAGGAGACATGTCCCATCGGGACATGTCTATTCATTATATATATATATATATATATATATATCTTCAGTTTGTAGTCTTGGCGTTTATCCAACTAATGCAACCAAACATAACATCCCACTCATCATGCATAGCCATCATATTATCAACAAAATCTCCACCTTCCTCCTCCCCTACATTCCCCACCTCAGACTCGTTCCTTAAGAACATGGCTTGTGTAGGTGTGTCATATGTACCTGCAGGGGCTACTCTAGCCCGAGGAGTCCCAATTAGGGTACCACACTCATCTCTGCCCTGGTTTTTCCCTCTAGGCATGGACATCTGCTGAATGGCTGTAATAATCTGTTGCAAAACAGTAGTCACCTACTGCTGATCTATGGCGAAGTCCTTAAACAACTCCATAGCTAACCAGTCCCTACCATTATCTGCATTCTTAGTTGGACTGCCAATCCTCCTGCCTCCCATTGAACCTAACTGTGGTTCTTGAACCCGTTCAATCTGTGGCACTGGTCTTCCCATACACAAATAATACCCGTTTGATAAAATCTCCCTGGCTGCATGTATTTACCCAACCATGTAGGATTGCAGGAGACCACTCTGATATTATATAGCCCTGATGGTTCTACCACTGTTTCATTGTCTGTGAAAGATATTCTTTTTGCAAGTTTTATATTCTTTTTGTGTTTATGATTTCTAGGAGTTTTTGACAATATTTGACATAACAAAATAATAATACTTGAAATTCATATACCTCTGCTAACTATTCTTGCAATGTATACAATAACAAATTCTTGCAACTATACTTATTTGAATGCAGCCCTCTGACCTTCATGCATTTCTGGACGCCTAGGCTTGCAATTGCAAAATTGAGGCAGCCTTTACTCAAAATGTGCCTCCGTAAACCCTAACATCATCCTTCCTATGAATGCCGTGGCCTCGAAAAACTCAGCTGCTGCCATTAATCTCAAATGCAGGTCTTCTAGCTTGCAGCAATCTTCGTTAATTCAGTCCATCAGACTTCTGCGAATACTGCTGGAATGATATGAAGCTTCAGGACACCAATTCTTGCAAATAATTAATTCAATCTTGGGCTTTGATTGAGACAAACGTCAGAAAAATATCGATGGGTATTTCACCAACTCAAAAGTGCTGAGAACCTGCAGAATTCTCAATTCCCAAGCCAATTCTGATACCCTTGGAAGTTTCTCAAACTCTTCACCAAATGCAAACAAAATCAACATATTCGCAATGAGTTTCATTTTCTCTCATATGTCCTTTATAATTCCTCACGAAGGTTCGGCCAAGTAGCTTTTCCCACAAGATGCATCAATGAATTATTATATTTGCTTTTTAGATACAAGGTTGACTTGTCAATTCTTTAATAAATTCCCTTTGTTTTAGGTGCCAAGTCAAATTATATCAATGATGCACTTAATTAATGACTTCGGCCGCACTTACACTCATAACTTTATGATAGCTCGTTATAATTAATTATTAATGAAATACTAATACCTTAATTGTAAGCCAATAAATTTATTCTAATGAATGAACTGAAAAACTCCTCTAACACCAAGGTTAGGTGCACTGCCAAATATAGCAATATGGTATAACTGACTTACTATAAATTGTAAGTCTCTGAATAGAAGCTTCTGTCAATATCACCAAAACTCCATACTATTACCAAACTGTTCGGGTGCCCTGCTAAAGATAGAAGACGTGGCTTTCTTGAAATGCACACTTAATATAAATAGTAAGTGCGCTAATCTGACCCAAACGAAGAGAATCCTGAACATTTTAACCTCTGAATGGGAATTGACCTCTGACTCAGCCAACTTAGATCCCCTAGCCTATGAGAGTCACTGATAGGTTAATCCCTTTTGCAACCCAAGGTGAGCTAAATTGGGGGCATTACAGTGGCAAAGTACTATGAGGTGAGGATGAAGTGCCTCTTCTGTAGCTGGTAAATTCTATTCGGGCACTGAAGTTTGCAGAGTCGAATACGTTGCAATTTCTTTACTTGATTGTTGAGATATTTGTTTGATTTCTAATCTGAGCAGAGCCAAAGGCTCCTTTATTTTTCCAGTATTTTTATTTATCATACCTCTTTTTATTTCTTCCAGTTCTGAGCTTGAATTCTCTTGATGATATGAATGCCCTTTGATTTTCTTTTTGAAATTAAACACTGGAACTTGAGATATTGGGCCTTTGATGTATTTTTGACTGATCTAGTTCTTCTTTGTAGTCTTCTACCAGCATTTTCCAGCTCAATTTAAATTCATATTTGATTCTCACTATGTTTCTCGTTGAAATGATTTTCTTGAGCAATGTCTTGGCATTTTCACATCCCTTACTCATTTCATCTTTATTTAAAAACTTACTCCTGACAGTATGCTTTTTTTGTGCTTGAGGAACCCCTCACAGTTTTTGTCCTTATTTTTGAGATTGTATATTATTTAGAAATGCAGGACATTCTTGGATCCGATGATCATATACATGAAAGAGCCATGACATTGAAAGCTTATTTTTTATAATCCAAAGCTTAGGTCCACTCCACTTCCCTAGCTTTCAGAACAATAGTTTTTTGGAGAGGCACCTAGAGATCCAGTTCAACACAGATTGTAGCCTACACTAAAGAATCTTTACCGTGTAAGGATTGAGAAATATCAATATTTGATCCCAGTTGTCTGAGAATAGTTTAAAAAATCAGGAGTATCCTTTTGAGCTTGCATGTGGTTCAGGATCCCTGTTTCATTTTCTGATCTGTGAAGCACAAACATATAATTTCTCTTATGAAGTTGCTGTCAGAGAAATTACATGGATCTTCTTTATTGTAAAGAGTCCACATTCTTTTGAAATTCTTGAACAACAATATTGATTCAAAGGGTGAATTCCTATAGAGCTAACATGGTTGATTCAAAGAGTTCTTTTGGATGATCTAGATTCTATTTACTGCTTCCTATGAGAAGAACATCAATCTCAGTGTCACAATGAGTGGATCCAGAGCCAGTAAGAACCTTTCAAAATGATCTTGGGGGAATAGATCTCTGTGTATCTAATCCTATCGAGAAAGCCAGAAGAAGATTAAAGAACAGTGATCCAGAAATACTGAAAAAACCAGCAAAAGCTTGATTATTACTGAATTGTGGCAGAACTCACTCCCAATCATATATATGTATGCACGTGTGGAGACACACAAACACGTAATTGTTGCAATATCTGTAACATACACATTTAGTCATTGTAAGCATGATTGGTTCCAGAAATTAAATTGCTATTTTAAATTTCTACTTCTTGGAATCCCACTTAGGATTAATTTATGCTCATTTCAGAGACTTCTTTTGATATTTGGTGATTTGTTCTTGTTGTATGCACTAGCACTTCATGTAAGATAGACCTTTCCTTATTGTAACTCCAATATCTTTGAAATGTTCCTGTAATCATGAAAGAAATGGTACTTATGCTGTAAAAGTTAAAACATATATGGGTAGATTGGTAAATTATGCTTTGGCATGTCTATGAAATTATTGCAACGACTCTGGAATCGTTTCCCTAATTGTGGAGCTGAAATATAAATAAATCTCTTATATGGAAAATGGCCTGGCTCAACCATCTTTGCATTGTGTTTTGCAGATATGTCTGGGGAAGCGTGCTATTCTATCCAACTTATAGATGCAAAAGGGCAATTTAATGACACTGCCCTAAATAATTTTGTGAAGGCTGTGAAGCTAGCAGAACATGGCCTTTCATATGCTGTTGTCTCTATCATGGGTCCTCAGAGCAGTGGTATGTGTTTTCATTCATCCAGTATATTTTTTGATGAATAAGCATAGATGCTAATATATTTTTGAAGGAAATATCTGTTGTGACCTATACACACATTGCTCGTTGCAATGGGACCCCCTATCTTTTGTCTTCTTGGCCTTTCCAGTTTTGGCTTTCTCAGTAGCTCTAGCTCCGGTCTGTCACGATTCCTTCCTTTCTAGTTGAGAATTGTGCTGACCAAGTCTTAAGTAGGATCCCGTCCCCTTGCCATTCAAGGTTTCGATTTTGAGGTGCTTCCTGATTTAGAATAGTTGCAAATTCTGAATCTTTTTGAAAAGTAAGTTTTGAACAAGCCAAGTATAGCGATTCCAGAGCCCAAGCATCAGTGCAAAGTTAAGGAGACTTGTAGAATGGGCTGGAGTGATTAAGTATGGGTCAGGCCCAACACTAATGAAAAACATAAATGGGGCTTTGGTTTAAAAGGAATTCTGGAGCATTTCCTTGTATGAATCAGTATGTGCAAAATGCCCAAATCTCCCTGTGGTGCCATGATTTGGTGGACAATTGAAATATCAAATAAAGTCAGAAGGTGTAAAACAAATATTTAATGTGACTTAGATGCACCGAAATGGGGAAATCATCTTAAAATGTTGTCATTATTCTCCTTCAAATGCGGTAAGGAAAGAAAGTGTAGTCGAAAGAACACTATTGTAGCATCTATGGTTGTAAAAGTGAGAGTGCAAGGATTGTTTAAACAAGCATGAAGAATGGTAAAATGGGATGAAGTACTTGTTAGAGGGGAAATCAGGGTAATTTTGGAAAAAAATGATCAAGTATTTCTCCATCTGGAAAATGATGGATTTGGGTTAAGTTTGAAAGATCTCCATCAGTATGTTTAATGTGCACCAGAGCAAGAAAGGTGGAAATTAAATAGGATATGTGAAAATTCAGTCAAGTGCAGAGTAGGTGGAATTGGCCAATTAATTTGATCCCAGGTGTGGAATAAGAAAAAGGCATGAAATTCGAGGGTAGAGGGAATACTGGCATCATGCTAAAGTGACAATAATTCTGGAATGAATGAATCCGTCTTTAATTTCATTTGTGGTCGAAAAAAGGCTCCTCCATAAGGTCTAATCTTTGCTCAAAAGCACAAGAGCAAAGTTTGAAAACATAAATATCTTCTTTTACAAACAATCTCAAATCATTCAGCATGAGATCTGAAAGGAATTGCAAGGCATTGAAAAGGTTTGAAAATAAACCAAAATTTTTCCTCCAAGAGCATCGATGACCCAAATTTTATATCAGGGGGCTAGTTACCAAGAAATTTTGAAAATGCAAAATTCCTCACCAATATTGCAATCCACCCATCAGCAGTGATCAGATGGAACTAGGTTATGTGCTAAAGAGACGTGGGGAAGTGATTATGTTTGTCTCCAAGACATGCCTGTGTTAAATCCTTAGTGTGGAAGCTTTCAAAGGTCCTTGGAAATTGGGGATCATTCAAAAGATACACCCAACACAAAATGACAGAGATGGAGTAATTTCAATGTTAAAAATTCTGCAGAAAAGCACAATTTTGGTGAAGATCTGATGAACAAAATCCAAGAGTACATCTTGGACATCATGAGGAAGTTCTTTGAAGATTGAAGGAATTTTTCTCCAGATAGAAGAAGAAGCGAGATCAACACGATTTGGCTTGGTCAAAGAAATTATGCAGAAAAAGCATCCACCTTGGAGTCTTGGACACACTTGAGCACGATTCCGCCTAAGTCCTGGAATGTTGAAAACAGAGAAATAAATTCCTTTGCAGTACCAAAATGCATTCAAGTGCACATTCTAACAATACATGAAAAATGTCAGAAGCAAAAAACTACTATCATTGGTCAAGACCTGACACAAATGGAACCTTGGAGTCACCTGTATGATATTTTGGCAATCTTAGCATACACGGGATCTTGATCAAGAGAGTATAGGATATCTGGATATATTGTTCTACTGTTGGTGGGTCATAAAATGCACATCGATATCCCAGCTTCAAGGTTTAGGAAATGAGTTGGAACAGTGTGCATGAGTGACCCAACTAGGTCAATTGGTCTCAAAAAGTATGGAAATTTATAAGTAGCCAATCATGAGCGCTAACTGCTAACCAAATATCAACAGCTAATATGAAGTATCCAAAGCTAAAATCAGGAAGCAATAAAGCTAAATAGTGAAGAGGATGAGCTTTAGTTAACTGGGCTATACAAAGAAGTAAATTGAAAATGCAATATATCAATCCCTTTGAGGTCAAGGAAAATCAGCAATTGTCATGTTTGTTGGGTGGAGGAATGAGAAATACTTAACACCAGTATGTTAGCCCTACTTGCTAATTTAGTCCCATGGCTGTGGGGGCAGATTCAGGTTTGATTGATTATGGTGATTGTATCTTTAGTGGCTTGACTGGTTGACCTTGTCAGCATCTGGTGATGGTAATGGAGGTTCTCGTATTCGAAAGTACTTGATTCAGTTGGGAAAATGATTTCTTACAGCCATGATGGGCTTTCTGGAAGTCGTGTAGGATTCACATAGCCTCTATCTGTCTTTCATGTTTTAGCACGAATGGAAACACCACGGATTGTTGATTTTTTTGGTGTTTTGGTCTTGTGGTTGTTGCATGTTTTATGAATTTGCTGCAATGATTTTTTCCTGGTTTTTACTTTTAGTGGCTCCAATAAGAGTTCAGGTTATTGGTAATATTTTGAACTTTAAGAATATTAGTGAGCGCTTTATGAATATTATGTTGGTAAATTTGGAATATGTTATTATAATTTTCAAAGGCATGTTAGTATATTTTTACAAAGGCCTCATCACCAAAAGATGTATTTTTGTAAGATTTAACATTTCTCAAAAATGTTGTTTGCAAGATTTTAACATTTCTCAAAGATGTTTTTTTCATGATTTAATATTTGTCAGTGTTAGGTGAATCAATCTAAATGTAATATTTGAAGTGCTCAACCCCTTCCTCACCATCACTCTTTATACCCCACAAAAATCTTAGAATATAGAGAAAGGGGCCTGAGAGAACAGAAAATTGTCTCCCAATTGCATAGAGTGTTGATCATAAAATAGTTTTCAACTATATAGCTTTGTTCTTGTTGCTTACACTTGCAGAATTTCAACATTAAACAAAATTAATGATTTAGTTGACTAGTAGTGTTTATCTTCCAATAACTAAACCCATCTTGGTCTTTAGCATTCACTCAAACTTGTAATACATTTTCTGAGCTTTTTATTTGCTGCATCTCCCAAGGTGAATGTGTTTTAAGCTTCTCAAAATAGTTAAATAAACTTGTTTCCTTATTTGTTTTCTGAGCCCTTTTTCTGGATGTGGTAAAGATAATTAATGGAATTCACATCTTTATCTTCTAATTGTTCTAAAATTTCTTTGACATCCAAATTTGTCTAGTCATAAATGTTTTTTACTTGGAGAAAAATGTCGTCGGTAGAAATTGTGTATTAGCTGACGGGTCCCTTCGGAAAGGAAATTGTGTATCAGCCGACGGGTCCCTTCGGGAAGGAAATTGTGTATCAGCCGATGGGTCTCTTCGGAAAGGTTTTTGTTATGTAGCAGACATAATGTATCTAGCCGACGGATACCTTCCGGAAGGTTCCTCGGAAAGTATTTATAACCCCTTCGGAAGCATTGTAATCAGGATATCAGAACCTAATGTAATATCTTGGCATATGCTAATAATAATAAGGAGAGTTCTACTGTTCGTGTTCGTATTCTTTATCTGTGTGCAATTATTAATTAACCTATGCGGTAAACATTTGGTGCTGTTGCCCGATTGACCTGGTACGCAGGCAGGCGGATATGAATTAAATGCCGAATCAGTTGAACAAAGATAAGAATAAGCTGAAGGAAAAAGATGACATACGCGTTGCACAAGAAAATTTAATTTTGGCTCAGCAGACAGAGCGTCGAAGGAGATTCCAGAAGATTGCCGACGGAAACAGGAGTGCAGAAGGATTGTTGAAGGAGACTTGACAACGGCTTGAGTTGGTGGAAGAAGCGCGGGAGGAGTTTCTGAATCTGCATACGCCACGGGAAGAGAATCTTGACGGAAGGAGATTGACTCGCACGGCTCGGAGTGCCGAGGGAGCACGAGCGTGGAGTGACCTCTTTATCCGAGATATACTTCCAGAACGAACAGCTTCGGTTGACGAACCCTCTTCTTCACCAAACAACGCGGGTGTCCAGAATAGCGCGGGTGTTCAAAACAGCGCGGGAGCTTAGAACAACGCGGGTGCTCAAAACAGCGCGAGAGTGCAAAACAACGCAAGTACACAACAAAACCCCCAACATATAGTGATAATGGCAGGTCCGAAGGAAAAATTCCCTAAATTTGATGGTGATGAAGCAGCTGATCCCATTCGACATTGTAAAACATGTGAAACGATCTGGAGGGCAAATGGCATAATAGATACAAACGAATGGACCCGACAATTTCCCGCTACCCTACGGGGTGTTGCGATTGATTGGTTTACTGATGCTGATCCACAAAAATTAAACTGTTGGGATAACATTAAGGAGGAGTTCATCACAGAATTTCAACTTTTGCGTGACGATAATGAAATTGTAGCGGAGATATTCAATACCAAGCAAAAGAAGAATGAAACAGTACGGGTCTTCGCCAGGAGGTTGAAGGACTTAATCAGTAAAATGGAGAATAAACTGGCAGATGGGCTCCAGAAAAGATGGTTCATTGAAGGCCTTCACTCGAAGCTGCGGAAAAAGATGAAGATCGTGCCACCATCGACATACATTGAAGCGTGCAATCGGGCAATGAACCTCAAAAGTGACCAGAAGACAAAGAAGAAGAAGAAGACCAGCTCATCGGATTCAGAGGACAATGACCCTTCAGGAGAAGATAGCAGCGACGATGACGAGGGAAGCAACAAGAAGGTCCGTGCTCACCAGAAGGACATGATTCAGATGATGAAGGAAATCAAAAACATGAACAAGGAGACTAAGGGTAATGACCTATGGTGCACGGAGTGTAAGAAAGAAGGGCATACGAAGGGATCCTGCCCGAAAGATCAATTTTGTGAAATCTGCCAGATCCTGGGACACTCGGTAAAGGAATGCCCTTTCAATTTAAAAACAAGGACACCACAGCAAGTGTTCTTGTCACAGGAGGCATCCCTGTCAGGAGGGAACGGGAACACCAGTACGGAAGGTGTCACATCAGGTGGATATAGAAACAACCGGCGCGGTCCAGACAACAACAACAATAACAACAATAGTGGCAACAACAACAATGGAGGAAGGAGTCGAATTCAGTACGATGCGAATGGTCGGCCAATTGTTCAATGCCGCGCATGCAATCTCCGGGGTCACTTCGCCCGAGAGTGCACAACGAAGAACACACCGAAGTTGCTATGCCGATGGTGTGGACCTGGCGATCATGATGATACTAAGTGCCCGAAGTCCGGAGTAAACTTGATTACCGTAGGGACAGACGAGGAAGAAGTTTTGGCAATCACTCGGAAGCAGGCGAAGCTATACCCTAACCCAGCGGAAGAAAAGAAGAGACTGGACGAAGCAAGGGCAGAGATCTAGAAAGCAACGCAGGCAGAAACGACACACCTGAAGGACCCGCCAAGTACCTCACTTCGGAACTGTGCTGTACAAAACATTGTACGACAAATATTGCAAGCTGAGATACCCGTTAGGATAAATGATCTGTTGCTAACTATGCCTCAACTTCGTACGGCCCTCACAAATATAGTTCCGAGTGCTAAGCAACCCGTAGAGCAAGACAACGAGAAACAGGGGGTACGAGTGCAGAAGATCCGATGTTGTTAGCTCTTTCATCTGGACGCTATCCGGTGGTTGTTGAAATGGGCATTCTCGGGACTGTGCTAATGGACATGATTGTCGACGGAGGATCCGATGTCAATGTGCTACCAGAGGATACTTGGAAAAAGTTGGGACGACCGACATTATGGCCACCTACCTTCCAGCTGTTAACAGCCGATCAACACGGAATCAAGCCATTGGGAATACTCACAGAGCAACCAATGACAATCGGAACACAACCATTCTTGTTGGACTTCGTTGTGATTCCTCTCAGGCAAAAGGGGTACGATGCTATTCTGGGTTGGGGGTGGCTGATACAAGCAAAAGCAAACACGATTGGAAGAAAAATACTTTATCACTCGAAAGCAAAGGCCAGAAGTATGTCATCGATCTGCACACTCAGATGGTCGGGGAAGAAGCCCTATCATCAGATTCTGAGGAAGAAGAGGATGAAAAGGGGCAAACTATGGAACCAGATCAGGAGGGAGTTTTACGACTGGAAGGAGATGACGATTTGGATTCAGTAAATGGTCTTTACCATTGGCAGATAGAGGATTATGAATTGTTTCCAACCTACAACGTACTGATAATAGAAGAACACAATACCGATGCATTTCCAAAGGAGTTCACTGAAATAAAGGAAGGGGATGCGTCACTCGATGTGACCCCGGCACATCAGTTCACTAAAGGAGAACCCATCAAATACAATGAAGTCGCGTTGCAGACCATGAATTTGGGAGACGAAGCAGAACCACGGAACATACTGGTAGGAGACAATTGGGACCCAGTACTAAAGACAACAACATTCAAAATATTTTTAGAGTATAAAGATGTCTTTGCATGGACATACAAGGACCTGAAGGGCGTGCCACCTGAATTGTGTGTGCATCGCATTCCATTGATCGAAGGAGCAATACCCGTATAGAAGAGGCCCTACAGAATGAACAAAAATTATGCGGCCCAGGTTACGGAAGAAATCAATCGGATGCTAGAAGCCGGAATTATTTTCAAGGTACAGACCAGTGAATGGGTATCCCCGATCGTGATCTCCTTGAAGAAGGACTCCATTCAGATCCGAATGTGTTGATTTCCGATGCCTGAATGCAGTCACCATCAAGGATCCGTTCCCGATCCCATTCACGGATAGCATCCTGGAGGAGGTAGCGGGACACGAGATCTACTCATTTATGGATGGTTTTTCCGGCTACAATCAGATCTCAATCGTAGAGGAGGATAAACTGAAGACAACATTTGTCGTCGAAGATGGGGTCTATGCCTATAATCGGATGCCGTTCGGTCTGTGCAATGCGCCTGCGACATTTCAACGGATCATATTACACATTTTTGACAAGATGTCTGTCGGAAACTTCGAGGCATTTTTGGATGACTGGTCAGTGTTCAGTGCGGAGGACAAACATTTGGCAGCCTTAAGCGAGTGTATGGAAAGGTGCCGCCGTGCGCATTTGGCCCCGAACTTGAAGAAGTGTAGATTTATGGTCCCACACGAAAGGTTTCTCGAACACAGTCTGTAAGGAGGGACTGAAGACAGATCTAGACAAAGTGCGGGTCATATTAGAGATGCAGCCGTCCACCAATGTGACAGAGGTAAAATCTTTCCTTGGGCATATAGGGTATTATAGGCGTTTCATCAAAAATTTTGCCAAGATAGCATATCCGTTGGATAGGTTAACTTGCAAGACAGAATCGTTTCGATGGGACAAGGAACAGGATGAAGCATTTGAAGGACTCAAGGTACGACTGGCTACATCACCTATTTTGGCATACCCGGATTGGAAGGAGTTTCATGTGCATGTGGATGCATCGAACTATGCGATCGGAGCAACTCTTGCGTAGACGGGAAGCCACGGGTTGGATCATCCGATCTATTTCGCCAGTCAGTTGCTATCAAAAGCTGAACAAAATTATAGTACGACCGAACGGGAAGCATTGGGGATGGTCTATGCTGTGCAGAAATTTTGACATTACTTGTTGGCTACTCCGTTTGTGTTCTATGTCGATCATCAAGCCTTGTTGTATATGATCAATAAACCAATCATTCAAGGAAGGATCAGTCGATGGTTACTCCTGTTGCAAGAGTTTACTTTCAAGATCATCGTACGGCCAGGAAAGAAACATGTAAGTGCAGATCATTTGTCACGTACCAGAACAGAACCGGCAGATGGTGTGAATGATGACTTTCCTGATGCACAGTTGTTCCAGATTGCCGCACTACCGAAGTGGTATACAAGCATCGGCGAATACTTGTCCACGGGACAGTTTCCAGACACCATGCCATCGAATGAAAAACGGAAGTTGGTGATATGGAGCGGAACATTTCAGCTGATTAATGGACTGTTGTATAAAATGGGACCCGATCAAATCCTGAGACGTTGTGTCCTGGAGGAAGAAATTCCACGGGTACTGAAGGAAGCACATGAAGGACCGGCAGGAGGACACATGGGGCCGGACACAACTGCACAAAAAATACTTCTAGCAGGATTATGGTGGCCAACGGTATACAATGACGCCAGGGAATGGGTCGTTGCATGTGATACATGTCAGCGCGTGGGGAAACCCTTGAAGAGAGACTTCATGCCTCTGAATCCCTCTCATGCTCAGGAGCTTTTTGAACGATGGGGTTTGGATTTCATAGGACCCTTGAAGACAAGTAGAACCAAAAGATGCCGTTACATTGTGGTCGCCACGGAGTACTTGACTAAATGGGTGGAGGTGCGTGCACTACCAGACAACTCAGCGTAAGTACAACACAGTTTATTTATGAGCAAATTATTACCAGGTACGACATTCCATTACAATTAACAAGCGATAGAGGAGGGCATTTTGTAAACCATGTGATCCGATTGCTCACCACGGAGTTCAAAATTTACCATTCACTGTCAAGTCCGTACTACCCAAGAGCAAACAGACAGGCTGAAGCTACCAACAAAATCCTGGTATCAATTATATACAAATCCTGCGTAGTCGAAGGGGAGGATTGGGAGGAGAAATTACCTTCTGCTCTGTGGGCTTACCGCATGGCATACAAAGTTACAACAGGACACACGCCGTTTCAACTGATGTTCGGACAGGAGGCCGTTGTACCAGCGGAATTTATGATACCAAGCTTGCAAATAGCACCAGAAAACAAGTTGGGTGACATGGAAAGCTTAAGGGAGCGGCTGTATAAACTGAATAGGTTAGAGGAGAAGCGATTATTAGCACAATGGGCAACTGAAGTAACGCAGAATAGGCAGAAGGCATGACACGATAAGCACCTGAAGCTAAACAGGTTTCAGCCCAAACAGTGGGTATTGAAGTACGACGGCCGGAATGAGATCAAACCGGGCAAGTATAAGGTTAAGTGGGTTGGGCCGTATCAGATTCGGGAAGTAGGGGAAAATGGAGCAATCAAATTATGGACTTTGGATGGACACGAAGTGCCTCAGGCAGTGAATGGGTTGAAGTTGAAGATATATCACGGGCGGAAGACTTTTGCGTCAGAAAATGGCCTTCGGGAGACCCCTTCGTCATTGCAGACCGACGGTGAGGATGGTCGAAGGGTAAACTGACTTTGCTATTCTTTCTTAAAAAAAAAGAAAAAGAAAAAAGAAAAAAAGAAAAGTACCGTACGATTTCATATTTGAACTGGAAAGTACCGTACGGTTTCATAATTGTAGGGGACAACACCGTACGGGTTTTTCATCTGAAGGGAAAAGGAAGTAACGTACGGTTTTCCATATCTGAAGGATGATGTACGCTTTTCCAGACAATTTAATAATTGCAGTACGGTTTTTAAAGACAATGTACAGATTTCATAGTGAAGGGAAGAATACCGTACAACTTCCATATGTACCATACGGTTTTCAGGGAAAAGGAGTGCCGTACGGTTTTCAAGAAAAAGTGGTACGGTTTCCATAATTGAAGATTGGTGCACTTTTTTTTAGATCTACGGTTTTTAAGAGGTGAGTATTGTAATTGGAACCATCGTACAGATTTCAATAGACTGAGAATGTATGGACTTTTTCACCGTACGGATTTATGGAGTTTGCGAGCATACATTTTGTAAATTCCGAATTTGGCAATACTTCAGGTTAACGTACGGAATTTGGAGCTAAATTTTGTTATTTTCCATCGTACGGATTTTGAAGACTTGGTGGGATATTGCAGTACGGCTTTTCCAGAAGATTGAAATAGTGAAGACGCCTTCAGAATTGTTTCATCAAAACCCGTGTGCGTGGCAGCTCCAAGAAGGAGGCATCCATATCCAATCAGCAGACAGTGTCAAGATTGAAGCCGTACGAATTTCATCACAGAAGGGTGACAAGAGGTTTTCTAAAAAAAAAAAAAAAAGAAAAAAAAGAAAAAAGAAAAAACGACGACAAATCAAGTTGTTCAGAATGAGTGACAGATGGAATGAGTGACAGATGATGCCAAAGGGAAGGGAACGCATCTGTGGTTGCCAGAAAGAGTGCAGAATCGATAGATAATGACAGAAATGGTGTGTTCTGTGCATTTCTGTGTGGGTTGCGAAGTGCTAATTTGGTCTTGGCGGCGAGGGGCGTTGCCCCTCGACCCCGCTGGGGGCGCTGCCCTCTGGACCCCCAGTCGTTGCGGATATCAGTCGTGGGAGTTTGACCAGTGGAGAAGACTTGGAGCTGCTACAGGCATGGAGTGTCTGTGTACCAGAGGCACTGAGAGTAGGTGTTGGCTGTGAGGCTGTCTTGGTGGATGCATAGAGAGCTTGGGAGGAGCTGATCATCCAGTTGGAGGCAATACAGCGACACTTGGTTCAGTGTACTCGAAATTAGAAGGCAGAAAGTGGCACAGGTGGCTGTCAGGGTCAGATGTCAGATTGGCTAAGGTGACAATGTTGAAGACCAGTTAGTCAGTCAATGTATTTTGGTTGTTGATTTGTCTCAGAGATTTTGTAATAGTTGTCAAGAGACGACTTTTCTTTTTGGGGGGGATGATGTTGTCGGTAGAAATTGTGTATCAGTCGACGGGTCGCTTCGGGAAGGAAATTGTGTATCAGCTGACGGGTCCCTTCAGGAAGAAAATTGTGTATCAGCCGATGGGTTCCTTCGGAAAGGTTTTTGTTATGTAGCAGACATAATGTATCTGGCCGACGGATACCTTCGGGAAGGTTCCTTGGAAAGTATTTATAACCCCTTCGAAAGCATTGTAATCAGGATATCAGAACCTAATGTAATATCTTGGCATATGCGAATAATAAGGAGAGTTCTGCTGTTCGTGTTCGTATTCTTTATCTGTGTGCAATTATTAATTAACCTATGCGGTAAACAAAAAATATTAAATTTTAATGTTACAGTTGCGTTGAGCATCAAATTTCTTTTCATTTCGAGTCTTTGCTTCTAAGACTGTTGAAATTATTCTGGTTTTTAAATATTTTTGCTGAGATGGTACATGGAATGCTGAAGTTTTAATTTTGACCGACATTGCATATCAACTGTTTCCAGCATTGGGTCTTTGTTTTATGAGCATATGTGGGAAGTAACTCTTATGCATGGGAAATGTGATTTCTGTCATGTTCTGAAACTCTTTATAAGTTTTCTAGTTACTTATGAAGTATTGTTGAACAGATGTTAGTAGGAGGTGAACTTCCTAGGATTTCTCTGCAAGGCTTTATGAGGCCAGATAATTATCCTATGGACAGTCAGATTTTATATTCCAACTTATGTGATGATTAATGTGAATACTGGTCATTTCTGCTACAGATACAGCTAGCCTGGGTCTCTAGCAGTGATCTCTATTGGATTTATTGATGTTTTCTTTGCCAAGGAACCTTCCTTCCTTTTGGTTATTTGCAGTACATGGATCTAATATTTCCGACTTGGCTAGGATTTATGAGCTCTTCGACTTTGCTAGATTTTATCTCCTGTTATTTTCAGTTGTAATTATGTTTCAGTTCGGTTTTATTCATTTCGTTTACTTTCATGTTTATTCAGATGGGTTTGTTTATTCTTGGATGGTAATATACTTTTTTTTTTCCTGACTTTTCTAATAAAGAACAATTTCTTCTGCTTAACGTGTTCCTTCCTCTTTGTATTTAAGTCTGACAGTTTGAGAACTTAGTACTTTTATTTCATGGCAAAGCATATTTGGAATATTTGTAGTACCATATTCATTTCTACAGACTATTTTCTTCTGATATTTGTGAAACATGAAATGGAAGCTCTTTACTTTAACTACTCTTGTAAATTTGCACATTGATAATTTCGGAAATCACACAATTTAGCAATTTCTTATTTGTTTTCTATCTGTGACAGGAAAAAGTACACTTTTGAATCATCTTTTTCATACAAATTTCACGGAGATGGATGCTTTCAAGGGCAGGTTAGTTCCTTATTCCTTGTATGCTTTTTTTAACTGTATAATGTATATTATATATACAGAAGAAATGAATTTGATATCATTTTTTGTAGGTCTCAAACAACTCAAGGTATTTGGCTTTCACAGGCTGTTGGCATTGAGCCTTGTACACTAGTTATGGACTTGGAGGGTACAGATGGGAGAGAAAGAGGAGAGGTGATACTTTCTTGACAATATGTTATCCTTCTCCTTGAATGTACCCTTTTAGCATTTCATCTTGTTTATTGTCCATTCTTTATTATTCTTGAGCAACTCCAAAGAGGACTTTTCCCAAATAAGGTTATTATATCTTTAAACTCCATGCATATTTTATAGTGCTCATTGTTATTGCACATCAAAAGTTGTTGCTATCGACAAATTTTACAGTGACCAGTGCATTGTTGGCCATGCCAAGATCAACAGTTGATTTTGATGTGGGAATGAATGGCTCCTATGTAATCACATTCCTTCCATCACTAAACAAGTCACTGAATATGCAAACATCTTTTTCTTTGCATTTATAGAGAGTTGCAAGTCTGGAGTCTTACTTAATGTGACTAATTATCTCACTAAGGATACCACTTTCTTCTTTCAGTCCTGCTGGTGTCAGCTTCACTATTGTAATCTTTCAGTCCCATAGACCTCTTTTTGGTCTTTTGTTGGACATTAATATCATTATCTTATCTTATCTCATCTTGTAATCAAGGACATCCATGTTAGCCTGTACTCCTCAGGGCTTATTGACAGAATGTTTAAATCTAGGTTTGTGACAGCTCTGAACATTGAAAATAACTTTGTCTTGTTTGATTATGACCTAGTACACTTCTTATTCAATCTGTTATTCCGAAACTGGGAAATACAGTCAGCTTTAATGGACTATCCAATTACAGGCAACGAAACCATTACTGTTATACCTTTAGGCTTGGTCACATGGGTATTATCAAAGTAACAAGAATCGGAATCGGATCAAAATCGGCAAGGCCGAATCAAATCGTGAATCGGCCATGAATCGGAATCGAATCGGCCATGAATCGGAAAATTTAAAAAACCCTTGAAATTTAGTGAGTAACTTATTTCATAAACCCTTTATCGCTGATTCAATTCACCGATTCACAAAAAATCGGTTGGCTTGAATCGAATCGCCGAATCGCGTGAATCGCATGAATCGCCGTGATTCTTGGAACTATGGGTATTATACACCTCTTGTACCAAGCAGTGATGACCCTTACATATTGCAACAATTCTTACTGTTCACTTAATCACCCTGGTATCATACAGCTCTGGCACCTAGTGATGGTCATCCTCACAGATTGGAATAATTTTCGCAATGGGTCTTATCTTGGCATTTGGCTTCCAGAACTGTGCAAAGAGCTGCAATTATCGCCAACATAAATTTTCCAGAGTTTCTGGTCTTGCAGACCAATATTTGCACAAGTATTATGAAGTTTCTTGGAATGGATTGATAATGGCTAATAAATGAGGTCTGAACCACTCTGTTTGCCTATCAGCAATCTTCCAACACTTCTTTCTTTTCTATCCATGAAAATATGATTGATTGTGTTTTCCTAGCTTCAATCTGGTTTGGCTACCTTTGGTTTAACTTTATTAAGTGGTCGTGAGGTCTATCTTAGACAAGAGAAGAATCTTGTACATGAGATTTAAGTTTTTTTGTGTTTTATCATGTTCTAATGGGCCTTATATGTTAAGTTCCATGTTAACCTTTTTCTTTGGATTTTTTTGGATATAATAAGCTATATGAACAGACTTTATCCATTTAAGCAAGCTCTTCAGGGGCTTTTGTTCTTTGAAACATCAGTCTGAAGGAGAATTCAATCGAATGTGGGATATTTATTTAAATCAGCTGAATGCAGTGAGCTCCAAAGGTTTATTAATTCATTTATCGTGTACCATATACCCAAAGCTTCGAAATCAAGTATGTGGTGCTCTCTTCATATAGGTGTTTACGAGTTTGTCCACCCAACCCTTATTTTTGGTTCTTCGGAAATAGCCAAGTTTGCTATCCCTCTTATGGTAGTTTCAATCAAGTTCTTCACCTCAGATTCAAAGTGGGTTGGTTTTTCTGGATGATTCCCTCTATCCTGCTCGCTAAGTTCCTTTAGATGATGATGCCTCTTCTCCTATTTTTTAATGCATAACAACCACTGCAATGCAACTTCTCCCTTGGTTTCCTTTTCTGCTAATCACTTTGGGTCTTTATTTGGTATTAGGAGCATTAGTTGTTTCGTTGGCTGGGCATTGTATGACATGAGGTGTCTTATTCCTGTGTTTCTCATTGGTTCCTTTCAATGAATTTTTGTAGCTCTTGTTGTCTCCATTGTTCATGTTGTATTTTGGCACATTGTTCCTCCAATTGTACTAGGTTCCTTGCTAGTAACCGAGGTATTATTCCAAGGAGATCATACACTGTTGGTGAGATGGAAAGTATGTTGCGTTCCATGCTATCTAGAACCAATCTCCCTTGGACTTTCTTTTACACATACTAATCGAGCTAAACTTCCCACGCCTTCACCAGATTTTGTGTCACTTGATGCTTCCTTGTTACTTCGTCCTCCTCAATGTCATTGTTTGCCACTAGTACTTGTAGTTGCAATGGGCGACCTATCGCTCCCTTGCCTCAATTGCCATGAAGTTAATGATCTCAAGACCTACAGGTCTAGAAACAGGCAACAACGCCAAGAATGTAGATTTTCCCTATGGTGCCAAGATGGATCTATATAGGATGTATTACAATTTTAACCAGTACTTCTATCTACCATAACCAATTGTCAGAGTCAAATGCAATACACAACCAATACAATACTATAATACCATGCAATGGGGAGGGGATTATTATTGTTTTATTAATTCTGAAACAGTCCATACAAAGCCGTCCTTTATGTTGCCTAGATTAGTTCTTATATATTATTCCTATTGTTTAAGTAAATCATTGGACACACCCCTTCATGACAACTAATTACCCAACAAACCTACTAACAACTTTTAACACTAAGGATACTAATCATTTATTACTGACCTTTATCATGACATGTTTTTTGATGCAAAAAAGCATGAATATCTTGGAACGCATGAATTCCGAGGAAGATTGACGGAAGACCCAAAAAATGAAAAGACACCCATAAGAGAGCTCAAAGACCCCAAAATCTAATGTTGGATTTTGAAATCTGCTGGCTCAAAAATTAAGGCATGGAAAATGATGCACCCAAAAACAATGGAGACAGACCTAGTTGAGTTCTAAAAAATCCACAAAAAAATCTGCAATTAGTTTTTTTAGAATGGGAAAAATTGTGAGAATTTCGAAAAAAAACCTAGCCGTTTTTGAAAAAACTAAAAAAATTGTAGAGATGGGAAACAATGGTGGATATGCTCAGAAAATAGGTCGAAATTATGGAAAAAGTCTGCAAAACACAATGTTGGAGGCAAAACGACCCATGGAATGGCATGTAGCAGGAAAAAGGATGACCAAACTAAATCTTGTTGAACAAAAATGACCAAACACGGAAGACAAATGTGTTTATAAAAAAAAATCGGGATTTGCAGAGACGATCAAGAAAAATACACAGGCCATTTGGAAATGTTGCAGGTTGCAGAAGAGTGGATGTTGCATTTTGAGAAAAGCAAGAAGGAAGTTGTGAAATGCAGGAAACAATTACCTTTGTGGGTTACAATGAGCATAGAAATGTCTGCAAAAGAAATGACTGTAGAAAAAATGACCACAGACTGGTTGAAAATGCTCAGCAAAAATGCGTCTATAGGTTCGTAGGATAGAAAACGGCTTAAAAGTTAGAGATACAAGCAAAAAATGCTTGATAATGAGAATCTGCAACGATACGTAGTAAAAAAAATAAAAAAACATGACTGTAAAAAAGAAAAATGCGTTTGTTGAAAAATGCTATTTGCATGGATTAAAAAAACTTTGCTACGAAAGCCTATTTGGGTTTATGAAAAGATTTAGAACCTTGCAAAAAGAAATTGAACGTATCTAGGCAAAGAATTTTGAAAATCTTATGAGTCTAAAAATTCCATGAAGAAATTAAAGATTTTCAGAAGAGTTCAGTATTGAAATTATTATTGCTTAGAAAAAATAGCTCAGATACCAATTATGGTAAAATAATAAATGTGTTATTATACAAAGATCATAAATGATCTATATATACAAGTACATAGATGAGAGTTTCTATAACAAACAAAGGGAGAGAAATAGAAATATTTTGAAGAGAGAACGAGAAAGTTTCCATATTGAACAGAGAGAAAATATGGAAACATAGAAGAGGAGTGACCATAGAAAATAGAAAAAAATCCACAGAAGAGAGAGAAACAAAAATACAGAGATCAGCTCTAATAAATCTAAGTTTATCTTTGATTGATCAAAGGGTTGAATTGCAAGGACTGGGAACCTCACTCTTGTAGTTAATGATCTAGAAGAATGCATGAGAAATAAAATAATGCTTGGAGATTGATTGATCTAATTTAATTTATCCTGTACCATAGTTTAAAAAAATTGCAATATACCGAGAACTCGCGGTATATCCCGATTGAGATGAGAAGTCGAAATAAACACCACAAATATCGTTTGCGAGAAATACCAAAAAATCGCAGCATGCTTATAGTTTGAAACGCAGGTAAATCGCAATTTACAGGTTTATTGCCATGTCAACACAAAGGACAAAAACAAAAATCTCGTCAACATGAAAGACAAAAGGATATTAGGTTTGAAGCCATCGGGTCTGAAGGAAAAAAAACGCATTGTAAAGAAGCCGTCGAGTCTGAAGGAAAAAGCGATGGAGTCTAAAGAAAGACGACGACTCTTGCATTAGGCAATAGCTCCTTGCATTCCATGATGAGTCCGACACTTGGCTCTCAGCATTAAAGCATTCAACTCCTCATTCAACATTGCATTCAACTCTTTTGGCTCTACAGTAGCATCCATTCACAGCTAAATTTGTTTGTTGATTGGGCAGATATAGAGTTTTCTAGGTATGTTTATTTTATATTGTAATTTAAAAAAAAATTTGATTAATAAAATATGTTTAAAACTTATTTATTTTGTTTTGGTAAAAAATAAAAAATAAAAAATAGTAAAATACAATAAATACTAAAATTCAGTAACTACTATAATACAATAACTGTTATATATTAAAATTTAATCTAACTTTAATGTTAAGTTTTCAAATTCTAGGGCAGAGAAGAGGTATAGTGCAACAGTGGTGAATAATTACTTGCACATTATGTTTTGGTGTGTTCCTTATTCACCACCCAACACACACACACAAATATATATATATATATATATATATATATATATATATATATATATATATATAAGATGAAGAGATGCATCTTCCAAAAGACATGACACTTCAAATGGGGCCAATTAAGCTTTCCCACTTAATTGATTTATCATATAATAAAATAATATATTTCATATTATTATTATATTGCCATTAAATATGTAGCCACTCTTGGCTTACTTCTATATATTTAATTATTTATTGTTGATCTTTGCCAGCCACAAACATTAACACTCCCTCTTGGACTTGAGAAGAAGATCAACCAATAAATCTCAAGTCTATAAAAGACCTCAACTTCTCTATCTTCATAATTGGTATAGGTACCAAAAACATAACTTCAATAGATCTCAAATCTATTATATATCCCATACATCATCTCATGATGTAAAACTCATACAGATTTCAAAAGATCTCAAAGTCATCACATGCTCTTAAGTATTAGTCTCTTGAGTCTAATTGACTCAATAGATATCAACTCCATGATATCAAAAGCATTGGTCGAATATCATGTCCATGATATTCACTAAATGCTCCGAATAATGGCTTCCTAACATCAAGTCCATGATGTCACCATGTACTCAACCTGTGGATCTTAGATCTAAGATCCACGAGTCACAAGGACTCAATTGACATCAAATCCATGATGTCACCCATATTGGTATCCAGACATGAAGTCCACCAAGTGCTAAATCCGACATTAAATCCATGATGCCACTCGTATTGGTATCCGGACATCAAGTCCACCAAGTACTAAACCCGACATCAAATCCATTATGTCACTTGCATTGGTATTCGAATATCAAATACATGATATTCACCAAGTGCTCCCAATACTAGTATCTGGACATTATGTCCACCAAGTACTAAATCCGACATCAAATCCATGATGTCACTTGCATTGGTATCCGAATATCAAATACATGATATTTACCAAGTGCTCTGAGTACTAGTATTTGGACATTAAGTCCACCAAGTACTCAATCCTTGAGTTGAGAAGACTCAAACCGTGGATTGCCACTATCCAAAAATCATAAAAAAAATATAATCACATAGATGAATTTAGCTACATATCCATACAAACAATATAGAAGACTCAAACCGTGGATTGCCACTATCCACAAATCATAAAAAAAATATAATCACATAGATGAATTTAGCTACATATCCATACAAACAATATAGTCTATGCTATATTCACATATCCAATAAATGATCATGCAAAATATCCAAATATCTCAATTATAGACTCGACTATATAAAAAAGGTTACACTTTTCTATAACATAGCCAATGATCATAACAGACACAACCAATAATGTAGCCTAGGCTAAATACATAGCCCATAACAATATATATAAAAGAAATACATATGAATCCCCAGAGGACGAGTTTATAATGCAAAACTAGGTGAAAGTAGGCCTATATATAAACTCCCTCTTAAGTTTGAGCATCTCTAAGGTGGATTCAATCCACGTATGCAAGTTTTCAACTTATCCATGATTATTTTAAGTCAAACCAAATTGAAGTAACTGGGGTCCATGACACTTAATGTGATCTACTCCCTTAGTGAAGAGTTTACAAGTTTCCTATCTGCTCCTTCTGAAGTTTAGGTTTAACTACTTTTGGTAGGACTCCCTTTCAATGTGTACATTGTAAGGTCCCCTCCTGTTGTCTAGCCAAAGTTTAAGGATAACTTCTCAAGTGGTTATGAGTCATAATCAAACCATGAGAATTTTCTGTTTATGTCACTTGGTCTAGATTTATCTTAGAATTAATGGTTAACTAGTTTTAACTCTTTAACTCATACCCAGAAATGAATATAATGTAATATCTCTATTGACATTCAACCTTAAACAAAAAAATATTCTGCAATGTTTAGAATGCACCTGGAAATGTTCGAATGCTCGTGGAAATGATTCCCTTTGACATTTGGCAGTTTCCTCTGTGCACTTTGATATCAATCCTCCTTTTCTTGCAAGAACATTCTCGGAGGGAAATAACAAGGGACATAGCTCTTATGTATAGAAATACAATAAATACAAAAGAGTTTTATTACATTAGGAATACAATACTTAGAATGTTAATGTTATTAATTTAATAACAAATATATGTATTTTCTTTATATATATAACATCATAAGAGAACTCTTCATTTTACATGTATTCAATAATTCTCCATCTTATATACATAAATGTAATAAATCAAAATAATAATTATGAATTAACCTCATTATGTCTTACTTTGAGTATATTCCCCAATCTTAATAAGATATTAATAAATAATAGTTCATACCTTCTACATAAAATTCACAAACAAACATGGAACCTATAACTCCAGCTGTTAATTGAATTTCAGCAGGTGATCACCATTCAATTTTGATAACTCTGACTGAAATCTTTGTGGGCCTTCTCTAATGCTGTTCAATAGACAATGATAGCCAGTGTTCCAATGCTAGCTTCCAGAATCAAGTTCGTAGGCACCAATTCATGATCGCAGCCCCCAAATGTGACTGCAGACTTTCAAACTGATAAACATGGGCCGCAAGAAATTCAAATGCAGGCTTGTAGCATGCAACCACAAAATTCCAGTTTTAACACAAACCCCCTATCAATAATCGCATGCCCTTATTGATGGTCGCTGGGCATGTAGTAAGCGACTAACATCAAATCACAGGTGTAGGGATTTGTTCAAAGGTCTTGTAGAAGGTGATGCAGGTCCTCGATGAGCAAAAATGACGATGTCTAAGTCAATTGCTGCCTAGAGAGGTGACGACAGCCCTTATGAATGCACAATGAATTCTCCAAACCAAACGTAGGTACAATTAGATCATAGCAGGTTAAGTTTTGGAATCATGTGCGCAATGGAATGAAAGGTGCTGCCTTTCACGAGCATTCCCAGTATTTATTTGACGCTTCCTTTGAAAAGTTTAATATATCAAATAATATTTGTTTGTGCGGCATCCTTCACTATGTTGCGTATGGTTGTACGAATACTCTAGTACTTAATATATGATGATTCTACATGGTTTCATATTGAAAGACTTCTATCGATTACAAAATTATCACAAATTCGTTTGCTTCACCCATGCTCATCTCTGACTCATTTCATTTTAGAAAATAAAAAATAAAAATTCTTGAGCATCCCAATCCAAATGAAGATTAGTTCTGTTCGATTCTGCCCATGAATCTAAATGGATCTACCTTCAACCGGTTAAGCTTCCCACGAAGGAACTAGGCTCTGATACCATGTTAAGTTTTCAGATTTTAGGGCAGAGAAGAGATATAATGCAACAGTGGTGAATAATTACTTGCACATTATGTTTTGGTGTGTTCCTTATTCACCACCCAACACGTATAATATATATATGAGATGAAGAGGTGTGTCTTCCAAAAGACATGACACTTCAAATGGGGCCAATTAAGCTTTCCCACTTAATTGATTTATCATATAATAAAATAATATATTTCATATTATTATTATTATATTGCCATTAAATATGTAGCCACTCTTGGCTTACATTTGTATATTTAATTATTTGTTGTTGATCTTTGCCGGCCACAAACATTAACACTTAACTTGTAAATAATCTGTTATAATATATATTACAATTTATAGTTAATTTAAAATATTTAAATTACTGTACTTTTAAAATTCATAAAGTTTTTAAACAAAATAAGTTATGTAAATATAGTAAATTTAAAGTATTTATTATAATATAATTTTAAATTTCCAGTAATAGTATTCTATTTTAAATTTTCATTTTTACTAACTATTAATTTATAATATATTAATAAGAGTATTCACTTTTAGTGTATTTTTTACAGATTTATAATTATGAAGTAATATATTTTAATAGATTCACTTGTTTTTTGGTATATGATTCTAGCACTATGTTAATTTACTAGGTTTTAGTTGCTATGAATCATAGTTTAACTCAAAACTTTGATTAATATATGGTGGATATCTCAAATCATTATATCTTCTACAAATTTGGTGTGTATGTGTGTGTTTTTAAGAATATTTTAAGACATTGTATATTTTCAAATGTTCAATAATAGTGCCGATTAGTTGCCAAATTTTTCACCAAGTTTTTGCTGATTCGGAGATTTGCAAAACTTTTGGGCCAACCGAGATATCGCTGAAACTGAATTTTTAAACTATGTTCTGTAGTTTGATGATCTCCATGAACCTCTCTAGAACTCAAATTTGTGTTCTCACTTATCCTGCATTGTACGGATAGTTAGGTCATGCTAATCATATGTGAAGGCTTTGCACCAAAATTATCCAATTTTTCTGTACCTGATTTGGAAGAGAAAATGTTGCAACCCTGTGATTGTTGCTGGTATGGTCCTGCTAGCTCATTTTTTCTGATTGGCAAACCATGGGTGCTCCATCAGATTTTTTTTGAAAATTGCTGGTATTAGGTATTCTCTTCCTTTCTGCGAATGGGTTCTGCTGGGTATGACATGACTTAATTTTGGATAGACATACCCACAGGATGCCCAGGATGGCAAGGCCATGCCCTTACTGAATGCATGCCCTTTCTTTCATCTGAATCTGTCCTGTCTGGTCTGGAAATTAGGGCAAAAAATGGGAGACCTGTAACTTCAGTTTAAATGATATGTAATCAATAATTACCACATATTTAGTACACTTGTAGCTGTAAGGTGTGCATTCAATCTATATCTTAATATATTCTATCATGAACAGTTTTTTAAGCTTGCATCTGAATTATTATATTTACAACTGAAAATTGAGTAGGATAACAATAGAATTTTGGAAGCACTTTTAAAATTTGGTGTTGGTGCTTCCCATTTGCATGAGCACGGTACTCAGCATTATAATGAAGCGTTTTTTTTATTGTAGGATGATACAACTTTTGAGAAGCAGAGTGCACTTTTTGCTTTAGCAATTTCAGATATTGTGCTTATAAATATGTAAGTACCATTTTTTACCATCTGGTTTGAGTATTCTGCTTTGAGTTGTTTCTGCATGCGATGCATTGCATAAAATATAGGCTGGATATTGTCAGGTATCTGTTTTGAATGGTTATTTTGTTCAGGTGGTGTCATGATATTGGCCGTGAACAAGCAGCAAACAAGCCATTATTGAAAACAGTGTTCCAGGTATTTTGTGGTATATTGTCTTTGGAAGTTGTTGGAGTGAGGTTTTGATGCTTTTGTTGACTCATGTTTCTTCATTTTTGATAGGTCATGATGCGTTTATTTAGTCCACGAAGGACGACTTTACTTTTTGTCATTAGGGATAAGACCAAGGTGCACATTTTATTTTTCCACCTCTGACAGCCCCTTTTTGTTGTTCAAGGACACTATGTGAATGGCGATTTGCTCATCTAGTTTTGAACTTCACTTTTTAGTTTAAATGTGTTGATTTGCTTGTAACGAATTTCTGGTTCTATTATTTATAGACACCTTTAGAAGTTCTGGAGCCCATTCTTCGAGAAGATATTCAGAAGGTGAATCTTTTATGAATTTTTATATTCATTTTGACATTTTACTTTTAGACATTATACTGATCATAAATTTCGTATACAGATTTGGAACTCTGTTACAAAACCACCAAAACACAGAGAGACACCGCTTAGTGAGTTTTTCAATGTATGTATATTTACCTTTTTCCCTAAAAATGATATGAACAGGATTTTGGTGCTCTATTTGTACAATGTTAAATAGATGTCCATTACAGTAAACAGCTCCTGTATTGATTGTATATAGGTTGAAGTTACAGCTTTGTCAAGTTATGAGGAGAAAGAAGAACTTTTCAAAGAGCAGGTAATAAGTGTTGCTTATTGTAGAACTCTCTTATGTACCACTGGGCAAATCTCAAAATCATAACTTGCAATTTCAGTTTAATAAATGCGAAACCGGCTGGGTTTTGGATTACCTTGTTACACAATTCTATCCATGTTGAAGCTACATTCTGAAAGCTTTTGAAAATTAGTCAGTAGCTGTGTTTAGTTCCATTTCTTATTTGATTATTTTATATTTCTATAGGAATTCATTCCTTAAGAGTTCAGTGAAAGGTTTATCAGCATGTCTCATGTTTGTATAATACAGTTTAGTTTATTCCTTGATGATAACCAGTCCTTTATCTAGAGTTTCATCTCTGTGATCATTAGCAGTGCTATATTTGCCTAGGTTGCTTTCCTCAGACAACGTTTTTTCAACTCCATTGCACCGGGTGGACTTGCTGGTGACAGAAGAGCAGTTGTTCCTGGATCTGGTTTTCCATTTAGCATACATCAAATTTGGAAAATCATCAAAGAAAATAAGGACCTTGACTTGCCTGCTCATAAGGTTCCAACTCTTTGAGTGTATTATGATATTTTGACAAATGATTACCATTCTGTTTTTCATCATTTTTGTTTTGATTACTACCATTTGACTTTGGGTTTGTAATAGGTTATGGTTGCAACTGTTCGATGTGAAGAGATTGCGAAAGAAAAAGTTGATCAATTGTCCATTGATGAGGTACTCTATCTGTAAATGATATTTTAAATTACCATGTAGCAGGAAATTGAAGGAATATGCTCTGTCTCAGCATTTTTGGTGTTGGACCATCATGCTTTTTGATTAGTTGAATGTGTTTTCCAGTGTTTTACTTTTCTATTGGAGGGTTGTATAGGTGTTTGTATCTTCAATTTTTCTTTTTTTCACCGTCATTCATTCAAACCAAATTCACCAATATAATTATTACCTGCCATGGTAGGTAACAATTTTTTTTTTCAAAATGCAAGCTTTTTCAATTACTCTGTCCAATATCGACCTACCATTTTTCTGAAATTTTCCCATTAACATGATTTCCAATGTTGAAAATTGTTTTGATCGGCTTTTCAAATCACTCTCATAGTTTACTTTAATTGATGCACACATTCACTAAGGTGTTACAGGCAAGGACAATCTAACAGTAAAGCTCATCAATAGTAAGTGAGGCACAGATAAATACTTTTCATGTCAGGCTCTTGGTAATTTCAAAGTTATCCTGGATGAAATGAAAATATAATTTCTAATATTTTCTTTCTAAGCATATCTATGGCAAACAAATGCCAGAAGGAATTATTTTTTTCTGAAGGAAGGCATTTTATTTTTGCAACTTTTTGTTTCAAAATTCCAAGTGTGCTAGGCTCAGATACATTCTGGGGAGCTTCAAGTTCATTCCACAGAGCTTTGAGCACTTTTACACAATTAACTAATCCCAGCAATCATTTAGCATGACTGAAATATAGACGACTCCATAGTGAACACCATCAAATTGATGTGATGTCCAAGTAATATGACAATCCACCCTTGCTAACATCATTGCAATTTTTATTACCCTTCTATATTGACACAGTGTGCATTTATTCTTAAGAGATATATAGTGACTTTAGTTTCATCAAGCTTGGACTCTGGAATTCGAAGGATAAAAATCTTTCCTTGAATAAAAAAAGGGGTTGGCATGAGCAGAGAAAATGTGGTGTTATTTTATTTGTTTAGAGATTGGAACAAAGCATTACCTTTAAAATTTAGGTTCCGTAAACTTTTGTTTAAATCTCTACTTACACGGGGATGAGTTATTCAGGGGCATCAACATATTATTCAAGTTGCTTGATAAAGCCAATTGTTATTCAAGTTGCTTGATATAGCCAATTGTTAACATCTTAATTGTTTAAGTTTATACATGCAATTTTATAGTTAAATGCATTATTGGACAATCAATATTATCTGTTACCTAAACTATTTATTATTTACCATCAACTATACTTATAATTTTTTAATGTTTCAATTGTATCTCCACAACAAAGTTTATTTGATCTTGTATAATATATATGAAGCTATATTGTTGAATTCAAATGTGGGTAGAGTAGTAGATTGGTGACACTTCTCAACACTGGGACACTGCAAGACCAAATTAACTTTCTTGAAGTCCAGTGTGACAAAAATCCTCTCCAAAAGAGAGAAAGTTACTAGCAGTAAAGGATAATGTATGGAGAGCTCAATGATACTCCCGAAGGAGTACATCCATCTTGAATACACAATTAAGAAACCCCATAGGAAGAGGCAAAGTACATATCCCACCCACAATGTACAATATCCTTGTTATATCCCCTTTTTGACATAGGATTTAACAACAGACAAAAATAAGATTTAAATAAATAAGATATATAAAAGGGAGAAGATATAGAAGTTGTGATTCCCTCAATTATGAGATATAAAAGGGAGAAGATATCTTCAATTGAAAGGGGATATGGAGGAAGGAAGAATGATTGGAGCCTAGAAGTCAAGGAAGGATTAATGGAAGAAGGAAGGAACGGAAATCTCTTTTAAAGGGTAGAAATGATGAAAGTCTGACTCTTTCAAAGGGTGGTAATTATGAAAGATTGCGACTCTCTGAAAGGGCAAAAATGATGAACAGTTGCAATTGGGAGGTAATTGTGAAAGGTTCTAAACATTACAAAAGGGAACACATGTTGATAACATAAGATAATAATAATAATTTCCAAAAAAAGACCACAACAGGTCTATGGGACTGAGAGCTACAACCAAGAAGTTGACAACAACAAGAGCAGCAAATGGTGTCAAGGAAAAGTGAAACAAGAAACAAGAGAGAGAGGCCAAGGCAAAGACTAGGAGTCTTTCCTTGGCAAAAAGAAATCAGCCACAGAAGGATAAGATTGTGAGTAGATAGGAGCCTTGGATTGTCGCAGTGAGCTTGTGGAAGAGTGTTGTTGACGTAAATAACCGTTGCGGGGCCTGACAAATCTGGAATGACTAATAGAATTAGAAGAACTAGACGACCTTTTCACACCCCGTAAAGGAGATAAGGGCGTGAAGAAGGCAGTAATAAGCTGATCAGAGGTATGTTGGTGAGGAAGTAGAGACTGTAGAGTACTGGCATAGAGTAAAGTAGCCTGTTGAAGATAAAGAGCAAGACATCGCTGGTCACAATAATGGAAAAGGCTGAGAGAGAACAATAGTTACGGAACAAACAATGAAATCTCCCTCTGATCTCATAAAAGATAGGGCACCAAAAGATAAAGTGATTCTCCATCTCAATCTCATCAAGAGTACACAGCTTATAGATACATTCCCCGTACTCAATATGATGATCTATCTGAGCACGAAGAAGGTGAGAACCAACTTTGAATGACCCCAGAGAAATACGCAGAGCATGACACACCGTTGAGAAAGATAACTAGGACGAACAATACAATAATCCCATCACTAATCTCCAGAAAATGCTCCGCATAAAAGGCCATTCTAGGATGTAAACCACTATGAGGGTTAGTCCAGGAAGTGGTAATGTATTGTTTGTAAATATCAAGCCTGACATGCTCATTCAACTCTTGTCGAGATGGGAGGAGATGAACATGAGCATTCAATGAGAATTGATAAGGAGGAAGGTGATCAATATCAATTCCAATTGAGCTCAGCAGAGAAGATGCTTGAGCATACTAGCAATAAGCCTGAGAACTAGTATCAGAACTCGTAGTAGCAACAGAAGAGCAATATGCTAGATAGGAGTATCTATCACGTTCATCAAGTAAATCCGCAAAACCACATAGGCGTTGAAGGAACCAAACTAGATCAAATATGGCTACAAGAGTGAAAGGATAACCACCAAACTTAGCAAAAATAATATTGTGGGGAGTAAACCTGTAACATCTGATGATGCGTCAGAGAAGCAAAGTTTGCACCCGCTCGATCGAGGCCCAATCAGAATGAAGGAAAGAAGGCCCTCAAACCATAGAGACATAAAGAACAGTTGGCCAAACAAGAGAGTCCAAAAGGTAAAGCTTGGACGAGGTGTCCCGAAAATGGTGTCTGAAACACTGTTTCTCAAGCATAGCAAGAGAAGCCATACCCTTACTAACGCTGGACTGAATAGCCAGTCTCATATTGATGCGGGGCCCAGAAAACTTCACTCCAAGATACATATAAGACAAAGCAATCTCAATTTCCTATCCCTGAAAAAAGAAGTGAAGATGAGAAGTCTTTAAGCAATTAAATACCATAACATGAGTCTTACCCAGGTTAACTGCAAGCTGTCTCTGAACACAAAAGAAGCCAAACCATCTAAAAGTCTCGGTAAACTCTTTAGAGAAGAAGCAAGAAGAATGACATCATCTACAAAAAGAAGAATGGAATCAAGACTTGGTGTAACTAGCAACTGTCTCCAGGGAGCGAAGATTTTAAAAGGAAATCCTCAAGCTCATCAATGTACAAACTCAATAGGGTGGGGGAGAGAGGGCATCCTTGCTTAACACCAATAGTACTATGGATTAGATCTGTGAAACCATCTGGAGTCCTGAATCTACCCACCACAGTTTGGTATAGTCTCATGATAGCATTAAGTAACATCGTAGAGATCCCAACCTTCAAAAGCCTTTGAAATAAAGCCATCCTAGGAACAGAGTCAAAGGCCTTGCGAAAATCAACAAAGCAACAGTAAAATTTCTCCGATTTGTATCTAGCCTCCTCAATAATAGCCTGTAAGGTGAAAATATGATCCATGGTCTGATAATCAGCACGAAAACCAACCTGACCTCTAGCTCTGCAACCTTTCCTATCAAGCTGTCTAGATAACATAGCATTGAGGGCTGTGACATACAGTTTGGCAAATGTATGTCCGATCATGATAGTCCTATAATTCCTAGGGTTAGAAGCAAAACTGGTCTTATGAATTGGATAAATCAGATGCCTGGACTAGGAAATCGGAAAGCCTGTACAAATCACTTTATTAAAGAGAATAGATGGAGGCCCCAAACTTGAAAAGTTTAGCTTGAAACCCCTCCTCCTCCTCATCTGTCGCTCAGTTGCATCTCATAGATCTGATGGCCTCGCAAACGTGAGAGGGGGTGAACAAGTGGGAGAAAGGAGGCGGGATGGGATGAATAGAAGGTTGCCCAGGAATGTCATAAAGAGCCGTGGTGTGAGAGGTTAGGGAGCGAAAGTCAAGAATAGAAGATGGAGTACAATGAGGGAAAAGGGCGTGCTAGAAAAGCTGAGGATTACAGATCGACATGGAGCAAAGGGATTTATACTGCGAGGTAGTAAAGGAATGTTTCTTGCAGCGAAGAAGACGAAGATAGGACAATCGAAGGTGAGTGAGGTCAGGGGAGTGAGTCTCAAAGGCGGCACGCAAAGAGCGATGAAAAGCTTTACAGTCATCATCAAACCATCATAGGGCAAGTATTACAACGCTTGCAATGAAGGGAGAAAGGACGGTGAGGTATGGAAAGGATGGCAGATTTCCAAATGGCCGAAGCAAGCATATCAAACATGGATGAGGCCTCATAGGAATCAGCAAAACACTTGGGAATGAGGAGTCTGGAAAGATGAAAAGAAAACAACTCACTATCACCGTCGATGAAGCAGAAGCGAGTGGGGGGTTGGGTAGTGGAGGGGATGAGATGAGGCGACTAAAGAGTAGGTGAAGAATGTGGAGGAACACGAATATGAATACTAAGGCGGGTGAATATGAAGAGGTATCTCTTTCTCACATTGGGAGATGTCATTTGAGAAGAAAAAAGCATTGAGAACACCAGCAACTGAAGAACAACAATTGAAGAGAAGAACTAAGATATATAATCCATTGTAAGTGAATACAAAACAATATATCTGAAGGTTCAATCCTAATAAGGATTATTACTACTTGTTGATATCAAAGGGGTAAAAAAATCAGTGATTCTCAAAAGGGGAGATTGCAATCCTGTAAAATGACGATCTCTTGAAGGAAAAGCATAATTGAATGCCTACAAACAACATTTACCCCCTTGAGAAGGAGATAAACCAAGTAGAAATGTAGGATTGCTTCCCATCTTGGATAGGAATTGGTAGGAAGTGGAATCTATATATATATATATGGATAAGGCACCCTGTAAGAGAAGAAATAAGATATAGAATCCATTCTAAGTGAACACAAAACAATAAATCCGAAGGTTCAGTCTAATAAGGATTATTCACTACTTGTTGATAGAAAAGAGGTAAAAATATCAGCAATTTATCAAAAGGGGACATTGCAATCTTGTAAAATCACGAGCTCTTGAAGACAAAGCATAAATGAGTGCCTACAAACAACATTTCCCCCTTGAGAATGAGATAAACCAAGTACAAATGTAGGATTGCTTCCCATTTTGGATAGGAATTGGTAGGAAATGGAATCTAAATGTAGGATGATGTCTCTGAAATTTGCTCATGTGTGGCAAGTCCTTGACTGATGAAAATGCAACAAATCAATTAGTTACATGCTTAATCATGATAGAAGGTGACAAACAAAGAACAAATGGAAACTGATTTTGAACAAGCTCCTACACAAAGATGAAGTGGCAATAGTTGGGCCAAGAATGCCATAAAAAGAGAGAAATCCTCTAATTGGATCCTCGAATCGAAATTGTAATATTCCTTAAATATGAAGCAATGTATGACAAGTAAGAATCCCAATTAGGAATACAAACTGATGCTGCAATGAATTATTGGTAGTAATGTGATTCACCGACAAAAGATGAATGTGTGATCTCGATTGGAGGGAGATGTAGGAGAAATCTTTGGATCATGTCATTAAAGGCAAGATTTTCAACATCATCAAGTGCAATGAGGCAATATGAAGTAGGATCATTTGGAAATGAAGGAATATGTGGATCTCCAAACATCTCCCAAATCTTGGTCGAAATTGTGCCTGAGCACCTAATTGTTAGCATGAATTCTGATGGTATTCCTTTGGGGAGTATCCTAAGCATTGAAAGAGCATTTGGGAAGATTGTTGGTATGATTGACGTGTTGCATTCATGACTGAGTTTATCATTGATGGCAACAAAGATGAAAAACATCTAAGTTCCAAGAATACTAAATCCAACTCTGTTGCTATTGTTGCTCTCATCTTTTCAAATCCTCTTTATCAATCAAATCTGAAACTCATAGGAAGAACTCCCCATTTGTGCTTCCTTATTCTTACACGGATGCATCAATTGTTCACACTTTTACCCCATTGATATAACTCAATGTGCTTCGTCTTTCTTTAGTATATCTCTTCCTCATCACACACTCTTCCCCATTCGTAGGAGATGTTTTCATGTAATCTCTCCCCCATTGACATCAATGACAAAGGCATCATTATGCCAATCAACTGCTCAAAGTCTTCAACCAGTTTAAGTGTCCAAAGACATTGTTTCATACCAGCTACCAAGAGTCCTTGATGACTTTGCTCAAACACAAATACTCCCCCATACAAGAAGCATCAACATTTAGTTCAGATAAACAATAGTGCTCTGATACCACTTGTTAGAGTGGGGTTGCTGTTGCACCAAAAGACTGATTTGTCAATGCCCGATAGAACCACTCAACTTATAGTACATAGGAGGCAGTTAAGCCCTTGTCAAGTTGTGGAACAGAGAGAAGAACCAAGATATCAACCTAGAGAAGTAATAATTGAGTTACTAACACCTACACCTAATAGGAATTAGACAAAGAATTAGCTTACTAATCAGATTATTGGAAGCAAAGAAATAGGAGTTATGACAAGAAATAGAGTACATGAAGAATTATGTTTGATTTCTCAGGTTGAACCGAAGAGGGGTTGAACAAGGCATGCTCCAGAATAGCTAATCGATGGCAACAGCCCTGGCTTCACCCCAACAATAGAATACAAATGAAGCATGCAAGGATGATCATTGGATTCAAGAAATGAAGGAAGAACTAGCTCAAATTGTGAAGAATGAGACATGGGAATTGGTTCTTAGACCTAAAGATAAGAATGTTATAGGAACTAAATGGGTTTTTAGAAACAAGATGAATGAACAAGGAGAAGTTGCAAGAAATAAAGCTAGATTGGTATGCAAAGGATATTCACGGGAAGAAGGTATAGATTATGAAAAGACATTTGCACCTGTTGCCAAAATTGAAGCAATAAGAAATTTTCTTGGCTTATGCAGCAAGTAAAAAGTCCAAAGTGTATCAGATGGATATGAAGTCAACATTTTTGAATGGAGAACTTGAAGAAGTCTACATTGAGCAGCTTGAAAGATTTCCTTTGACAAAAGGAGACATGGTGTGCAAGTTGAAGAAAGCATTGTATGGACTGAAACAAACACCTAGAACCTTGTATGTGAGGTTAGACAAGTATTTGGCAAATTTGGGATTTGCGAAAGGTACTGCAGATAGTAACTTATATTTGAAAGAAATTGAAGATGTCTTATTGATTATTCTGATATTTGTGGATGACATAATCTTTGGAGGTAATGATAAAGAAAGTGACAAATTTGTTGATGAAATGAAGAATGAATTTGAGATGAGTATGATTGGTGAGATGAAATATTTCTTAGGTTTATAGATTGTACAGAATAGTGATGGTATTTTCCTATCATAGACTAACTATTTGAAAGACTTGTTGAAGAGATTTGTCTTGGAGAGTTGTAAGCTTGTTGGTACAACTATGATAATTGATCACAAGTTATCTAGCAAATATGAGGCATCTATAGTTGAGCAGAAAAAGTACAAATCCATGATTGGAGGTTGCAATAACTAACTTACACAAGACCAGATATAGAAAATGTAGTTGGTACAGTAGCAAGATTTCAAGTAGACCCTAAGGAATCACACTATGCAATAGTAAAAAGAATATTCAGATATTTGAAGGGTACACTTGATTTTGGCTTGTGCTATGATAGATCAAATGACTTTACTATATGTGCATATTTTGTTGCACATTGGGCAGGCAGTACGGATGACAGAAAGAGTACAAGTGGTGGAGCATTTTTCCTTGGTGGAAGATTGCTTTCTTGGCTAAGCAAGAAACAAGATTGTATTTCATAGAGTACATCAGAAGCAGAGTATGTAGCAGCAACAAACAATTGTAGTCAGATCATGTGGATGAAATAGATGTTGAAAGATATTGGGATAGAGTTTTCAGAACCTATTATCATACATTGTGATAACACAAGTACAATAAGTATGTCTAAGAATCTTGTGTTACATTCTAAGATTAATCATATATGCATTAAGTATCATGTTGTAAGAGAGATAGTTGCGGAGAAAGAAATCAAATTAGAGTATGTTAATACAGAAGAGCAGATTGTAGATATTTTTACAGAGCCTTTGCCTAAGGATACATTTGAGTATTTGCGAGGTATGCTTGAGGTTATGCCCCTGCCTACTTCTGAGTAGATGATGCAAAGATTGCATTAGTCCAGTGTTACAGAGCACTATTGTTTATCTAGACTGAATGCTGATGCTTCCTGTATGGGGGAGTATCTGTGTTTGAGCAAAGTCATCAAGGACTCTTGTTAGTTGGTATGAAACAGTGTCTTTGGACACAAATTGGTTGTAGACTTTAAGTAGTTGATTGTCATAATGATGCCTTTGTAAATGATGTCAATGGGGAGAGATTGCATGAAAAACATCTCCTATGAATGGGGGAGAGTGTGCAATGGGAAGAGATATACTAAAGAAAGACGAAGCACATTGAGTTATATCAATGGGGGAGAAGTGTGAACAATTGATGCAATCCATGTAAGAATAAGCACAGATGAAGAGTTGTGAGAGTTATTTATGATTTACAGAAGACAATGTGTAGATAGAGTACTTGAAAAGTGGTATCAGAACTTGGTCACAAGTTCAAATTCTCAGACCCTCGGGTAACGTTGAGGGGGAGATTGATAGAAATTTGTTTAGCGCTTCCGTTGGGATTTTTCACAAGGGCTTAACCACCTCCCGTGTACTATAAGTTGAGTGGTTGTATGGCGCATTGATAGATCGGTCTTTTGGTGAAATGACAACCCCACTCTAACACTAATTCCCAAAGTCTAATTATAGAAACTACAACCAATTAATCCTACAAGACGATCATTCTTATTACCCCAAACAAATTTCTTAGATTGTGTCTTTGGCTTAGGAATGTACCCCTAAACATGAGACAAAACATTAAGCCACCTACAATGTGTTACAATATTGTTTTACCAAGAGTCATAATTGTTCTTAGTCAAAGGAATTATAGAAGAATGAGTTGAATAACCCATGAATACAACAATGATACACTTCTCAAATGATAAATCATAGATCAATTACGTGAAATATAGCTAAAATAAAGTTATTAGATTAAGACAACACTTGCTTAACTGTCAAAGTGTCCAAGTAAGCCTCTAGAATGTAAAACAGAAAAATTGAAGCAAACATATAGTTGAGACAAAGATCGGAAAAGCGCATGGATGGCTTGAAAGCGCTCCTCAATATACTTCCAACATTGTAAAAATTGGAAAAATCTGTGGTAAAGGTTATGAGCTCAAGAGCCAAATCTAAAGATCTGCCCTAAAACAGAAAAAGTAGTGCTCAAACAATGAAATTTATGAAAATCACCTGCACCATCAGAATTAGCTTTCCAGCAATAGTTTGTTTGAAGATTTTTGCTTCTATAGGAAAAAGTTATGCCAAAATGGAAATAATCCTCTTATGCCATGCAGGGGGGTGAAAACTAGCTCCAAAGTAAGCATGTATTGGGGTGTGTTACGAATGTGATGATAGGGCTGAGGGACACAAAAAAGAAGCATTGCCCACCATTGCAATGTGTTAAATCTGCCAAGAGTCTGAAGAGGTATGGGTTGACAGTGACAGGATAGGGGAATCCACTGTGCCAAGTTGGGCTAAAGTGGTAAAGCTGTCCAATGAAATAAATACTGATCGATAAGGAAAAACCTTCATAGGTCGATAATTGGGTACACGAATCGTCAAAACCTATAGATTTGGTGGTACAAATAGGCCAATTGAGGAAAATTTAATTATTCTGAGTTTTTCTTTGCTAGAATAATATCTGCCCTAGCAAAATATATTTCACCCCATAGAGATAAGTGCAAAAAAGTAAAATATTTTTAGACAAAAAATCATGATAGCATACCTTCACACTCGGGGGCTCGTATGGTTTGCATGGGCAAAAATTTGTTTGTCCCGGAAACATAAGTGCCTAATAGTGATGAACTCATAGTCAAAATTTGTCCAATTAGCTTCCTAATGTAATTTTGATGTCAATTTGGCCCTCCAATACTCTAAAGAATAGTGACCTCTTGGATTAGCCATCTTTACACTTTTAAAACCCTTGTAGATTTGGCAAAGCACAACCAAACTTGACAAAACATAGGTACACTTGACTTCTTCAATGCTCTGGATTCGACCACGAGGTTCTTGAAACTGCAATATGGACCCAACAAATTCTTCAAGCCAAAACACATCTGTTAGATTTGGGAAGGTGAAATATCCCTAACCGGATATTTGTTTGATCATTCCCCAAAATATGTTCTGAACTAAAATATGTAGATATATTACCAAACTCAAATGAGACCAGTAGAAACTCTAAACAATATGTACCCAACTACTTCTTGAATATAATATTCAACACTCAAACATAGGCAGATATAATATGATACATACGATACAACAATAAAACCAACGGATTCCCCACAAGAAAATAACCGTTCTTTCCAAGATACTATTCAGGATTTGAACATATGAAAGTGCATTACAAAACAATAATATAAAACCAGTAAACTCTTATACAACTCTATAAACACGTTATTGCATTATACAACAACAATACAATAACCAACACTAAAAAATTCAATCTTAAATATAGATTAATAGTTAGATTGGAATACTAGAATAAGAACCTATAAGCACATATGAAACACCTGAATTGATGTCTCCTTGGACAATGGGTTTGCATTTATTGTCTGTTGACACAAGGGGCTACATCCTCATACTAGCTGAAAGCTGAAGCTTTCCAAATACTCTCGCAAGAGAGAACTGAAATCTGAAAATACACAAACTAAGACTCTTTGACTCCTCTCTGGCTTTCATCCTATTCCCTCGTGACTCTTCAACTTCCCTCTAGCTTTTCGTCTTATTCCTCGACCTTTTGCCCTCTTTATAACATTAAACTAACCTTTTTATAATTTGACTCTACGCTCTCCTAGTCAATTTTAACATTATATATAATTAGACTTCAATATTTCTAATGTCCAAAAAGGGGACATTACAAATCTCGCCTCCTTAAAATTGCTTGTCCTCAAGCAATCAGTACTAGGATCCCATATGAGTCTGCATGAAGCCCTCTGGTCCAATCTGAAAACAAATCCGACCATCCTGCGAAGCAATGTGTCACTCTGCAATCCATCCGGCAACCGGATCCTTGGATCCCATATAACTCTATGAAATAACACTGCACCTGTAAGCTGTACAACTCTGATCATCATTGTATCCAACCTCAAACTGAATAGAATTACAACCAGGTCCTCAACAAGCCATAAATACATATGATCAACACCTGGATCCCAAATCCTGTTGTCATAACCAGCCGATATGATAAGATAGAAATGTGTCAGTGAACTATGCATAACTCAGTAGATGATGACAACCCGACCTAAATAGAAGATGTAATAAAAAAACCACTAAAAAATTGAGTGTAACACCTTGGGCACAACAAATACCAAACTGTCATCTTCAATTTGGAGAACCTCCAAGTACATAGTTACTATGAATAAGAATGAAGTTGAAAGAGCATTCCCTATGATCAACACATAACTCTCCTCAATACTACACCAAAAACTATCCAAAGGCTGATGTATATAATCCAACCAACTCCTGTATGGTGTGAAATCAAGAACCCTATCTGGACTAATCCAATGACGCACAACTGTAGTCAATTCTCTGCTCTCATCCTTTCACCAAGTTTTGTTGTTAAGAACTACAACTTGATTTGAATCTCTTCTCTACCTCGAAAAAGTGGGTTATCGGAAAACCAAACAGCATCTAATTCAAACAAAGGGTTGTCTACAAACTGGATGTGATTTGAAGTTTTAATACTTGATCGTTTGGGGCAGCTATCCATGTCATACGTCTGCCAAATACTATCAAGTTCATCAATGACTTCTTGGAAAAACTCCTGCCTCACTCTTCCTTCATTTTCCCGAGAGTGATTCATGACCTTGATCTGATTTTTTACTTTCTGAAGAGAAAATTGAGTTTCATTCAATGCCTCACGAGCATACTTAAGCTCCTCGTTGAGCTCCTCAATCTCATTCTTTTTTCTATTTGACTAATCAGCATGTATTTCGGCAACCTTAAGAATATGATCCCTGTCGGATAGCAAATATAAATACTCTAATTTCATAGCTTTGAGAACTGTTTTGACCACCTACAAATCAGCAATAGGCCAAACTCCTTCCACTTCCCTTTGAGCCTTCCTGTAGAGATATTCAACCATCTTGTGAGTGCTGTCATAATGTACCAAAGGTGCCACAATCATGTCTTCACTAACCTTCAGCTGGTTAGTTAGGGTGTACATTTCATTATTGTCATGTTGAAGTGGTTCATCATCTTGCACTGTCATCTCAGACTGTTCCTCTAAATTCATGTCATGGGTATCGAAAATATATGGTTCATTATACAAAGATTCCAATCTGTTATTACCTCGTGTGCAACCGACCTTATTAACCTGCTTGTCAAAGCTAACCTCCAAATCACCAACATAGAAACTTGCACCTTGTGTAACATCTACGTGATTGCGAGAAGGCCGCAAATGAATGGTAGTTGACTGTTCTTTTTCAAGACACTTTATTTAATGATTTTGGCCAGTTGGAAATTCTTCATACCCATCTTTACATTGGTCTTTTGCAAGGAGATCCTGAACCAATTCCAAACACTTTCTTTTCGCTATATGAGTCTTATTTTGCTGCTCTAGATGCAAATCCATGTAATCATTGAACGAGTAGGAAGTTCTCTATACTCCCCATAAATATCAAGAATTTTTGCTCTTATATCGGATTCAAAATTTTGAGTTAATTGCTCTTGTGGCTTCATATTGCCCTTCCCATTTTTATCCAAATCTTTTCCCATTGCTGAATGTTGTTATCCTGTTACCGTAAGTCTGACAAACAGCTACATTCTGCCCTAGAATTGCCATTTTCAAATAGTCAAACTATCTTGATTTCACACGATTCAATGCTCCCAACTGGCTGCGCTAGCTGTGCTGGCTGGGTCTCAGCCAACAAAGATGAAGATATGGTGACCACAGCGTCAAAGCTGATCACATCTAGTCAAACCTGAGGTTCTGGCTCTGGTACATGCATCTCTACTCTCTGCTACTGGCGTTGCTGGTGCAATTGGATCTACTAAAACATTGTGTGGAGTCATAACATCTATGGTTTTTGTCGTGGCCGTTGGAGTCATGATAACTGGTGTATGCCTCTGGCCAAATGGAGGAATAAGCGAGGTAGTGGCTGTCAAGTGTGTCGAAGTTGGCAACTGGGGAGGGGTGAAAAATGTGGACCCTTCGACTGTCGCATCGCTCCCAACTTTTACCAAGGTACTCATTTGCTTGAAATTGGCCCCATTGCTCTCTGTGGTTTCCTCCCTTACATTGTCCATGTCCTCGTATGCCTCCAACTCTTGCATTACCCTCTTCTAACTGGCCGTGGTTCCACCTGTATCTAAATGCCTTAAGTAGAATACTGGAGGTTTTCCTAGTGCCAATTTCCCCCTTGGAACTTCAAAGTCGTCTATTGGAACTTTATGAAGGGCTGCTTCTAGAAACAAGCTGATGGCATGATGTGGCATGAAAAATGTTCGATGTTATAATGTCATAAACTTCCCCATCTTGTCTACAAGGACCGTGACCCAATCATACACGGTACTATTCATGATGCCGTTCGTGAATGTAATCTGAGGCAGGGCGATATCTGAGGCCCTACTTGCCCCCATCAACCTGCTTTTAATTACATCCATAATACATCTCCAATGGCCCTCTCGGATGAAATCTCACCGTAGGCCTCGGCTCTTGGTACCTTTCACCATAGACTCCAATTTCTCTAGTGTGAGGTTGCGGGCCACCAAGTTTACCCAAAATTCCTTGTGTTATTGCGGCAACGTGTGATTCTTGGTACCAAATTTGCGACCTCCTTGGCCAGGAATGCCAAAAACCCTACTGAAATCTCACAGTTTGAAAGAGACTGTCATACACTACTTCTTGTACAAAAATGTACTTGTTCTACTGTTCTTGTACATTTCTATCATAGTTCTTAGGATCAACTCAAACAGTTGAATGGAGAACAATGGAAGTTGTATTGCCCAATGTACTTGCACCCGTATCATAATTTGTTTGATTAAATTTGTATCCGCAGTCTCTTGCCACCATCTCCGACACTGACGGCCATTTAACCCATCAAACTGAACTTCAAGGTGTGACAGGTTGACCTTCACCTTCTGTTTCTTGCTACTGGATGCTTTTGGTCCTACAACTCGGACTCCGGAAGCCAACACTCTCACATTCTTTTCCATACTATTTTTCTTCAACTGGTCTTTCCAATGCCTTCTCTTCCCTACGGAATGCATATTGTCTAACCGTCTCTTATTGTGTCTTTTATTGTAACAAACGAAAAAAACGGTTAGGATTTTTTCTTTTTGTTTGCTTCTTTTCCCTTCTTTGCATCTTGCTTCAGCACTTTGTGTTATTGCCAATTTTCACGGAATGCTTCCTTCTTCTTGGTGGCTTACTTAGTCTTTCCCATGGCTGAGTTTCCTTATCTTTCCTTGCGCAGTGTTTCCCTACCCATCTCGACAAATACTGTCCTGTTTGCTCTTTTCCGCGGATGGTGAACCCTTCTCTTCTTCACCACAAAATGGCTTATTATATATCCTTGATCACTTCTCCACAGTCGCTCCTGAAGTTCCTGTCCGGCCTTGTAATCTCCGCGGAAGGTGTCACTTCGTTCTTTCCCACTTTGCTACACTCCCTAGGGCTTTACTTCTTTCCTTTCCTAGTCCACGGAAGTTCCTTGCTCTTTTCCTCTGACCATGGTGGACATTTTATAATGACAAGTGTCAGCGGGGTTTCTAATTTAATATTCCTTTGTCAATCTCCTCAGGGGTTTCTTTTTGTTTTGAGCGGCACCAATGGTTTGTGGCCACATGTCTGTGGGACACTTAGTGTCCGCAACCACATGTTTCCGCATGACCCTTAGTGTCCATGGCTTAGTCTCCACGGGGCACTTATTGTCTATAGAACACTTAGGGTTGGGGCTACGTGTGTCCGTGAGACATTTAATCTGCAGGTCTTTTTTTTTGATTTTTTTAAACTAACTTGATAAGTTGAATTCTCGTCATGTGTTTCCGCTCATTTTGCGTTGTTGCTGTTCGCGATAAATTTTCAGCTTGGATCCATTGATGGCGTCATGGATTTCTTGCTCGTCCAAGGTCCATAGTTTTATGGATCCATTGTTGCCGACTTCTTTCACTTTATACGGTCCCAACCATTTAACCTTGAATTTTCCTGGTTTTATCTCGTTGCGGCCATTGTACTGAAGCATGAGTTGGCTTGGCTGAAACCTTGTTCTTTTCAAATGTTTGTCGTGCCACGCCTTTTGATGGGTTTGCACCACCTCTTTTGCCCATTGCGCTGTTAATTTGCATTCATCCAGTTTGTTTAATTGATATAAGCATTCACGTAGACTCCATATCTCCGAGTCTATTTTCGATTGCAATTTGCAGACATGGGACTATAAATTTGGCTGGTACCACGACTTCTTGGCCAAACATTAATTGGACCAGCGTCTATCCAGTTGTGACTTTGAATGTCATGTGGTAGGTCAACAGTGCTGAAGGTAACTTTTCCTCCCAGTCTACCTGTTCGACTTCGCATGATTTATATATGATGCCCACAAGGATTTTGTTTGTTGCCTCCACATGGCCATTAACTCGTGGGTAATATGGACTTGACAACAAATGAGAAATCTTGAATTCCGTTGTTAGTAATCTAATCACGTGATTGGCAAAGTGACCCCCTCTGTCACTTGTCAACTGAATAGGTATGCCATACCGTGTGATGATCTGTTCATACAAAAACTTTGCTATACTTATTGCAAAGTTCTCAGGTAGTGCTTGTGCCTCTACCCATTTTGTTAAATACTCTGTGGCCACCACCACGTATCAGCAATGCTGGGCCCTACTCGCCTTAATTGGACCCACAAAGTCTAGTCCCCAACGTTTAAACAACTTTTGGGCATGGGATGGGTTTAATGGCATGAAGTCCCTCTTGAGGGGTTTGCCGACTCTTTGGCATGTATCGTAACGCAACACCCATTCCAATGCATCATTGTAAAGTGTGAGCCACCATAACCCAGCAAGCAAGAGCTTCAGATACCTCCTTCGGGGCCTCCATTTCCACAATCACCCTTACTTTATCGGGGTCAGTCTTCAATCCTGACTTGCAAACAATGTGCCCAAGTAGTTTTCCTTGAGGAACCATGAAGCGACATTTTTTTGGATTCTGTGCTAGCCTAGCCCACCGACACCTTTCCATACATTCTTGGAGCGCCTTTAAGTGGTTGTCCAATCCACTGAAGATGGACGATTCATCCAAAAATGCTCGAAAGTTGCCTACCGACATTTTGTCAAATAAGTGCAAAATGATCCTCTGAAACATAGCAGGTGCATTACACAATCTGAAGGGCATTCGGTTGTAAGCATACACTCCATCCTCCACCACAAAAGTAGTTTTCAACTTATCTTGTTCAGTGATGGAGATTTGGTTATAGCCAAGGAATCCATCTATAAAGGAATATATCTCATGTCCTGCCACTTCTTCCAGAATTGTGTCGGTGAACGGGATTGGAAAAGGATCTTTTATTGTGACTGCATTCAAGCATCGGAAATCCACACATATCCGGATTTGGATCCCATCCTTCTTCATGGATATCACAATTGGTGACACCCACTCACTTGTTTGAACTTTAAATATTATGCCGACTTCCAGCATTCATTGTATTTCCTCATCGATACGGGTTGTGTACTTGTTCATTCTGTACGATCGCTTCCGCACAGGTGTGGCTCCGGGTACCAAGGGTATGCGGTGGGCACACATTTCTGGTGGGACCCCTTTTAAATCCTTGTAAGTCCACGCAAAAAACATCTTTATACTCCATAAAGATTTTAAATGCTGCGACCTTCAGTACAGGGTTCCAGTCATCTCCACCTAGTATGTTCCTCGGATTCTCTGCATCCCCAAGATTAGTAGCCTCTACTGACAGCTCTTTGTATCTTATAGCTTTCCCTTCAAACCAATGGGCGAGACTTTCATTGATCTCCTTGTTGTCTTCTTTGTATTCTACGAACTCCGGTGGAAATACCTCCATCTCATCTTTTGGCTCCTCGATGCCAAGCATGTAAGAATGGAAGAGCTCATAATCTCTCATCCGCCAATGGAAGAGTCCATTTAGTGAACTGGTCTCGTCTCTTGAACATTCTTCCAATTCTAAAATGCCTTCGTCATTCGGATCCATACGAGTTCTTCGCTCATCTGTCCGATGTTCCCTATCTGACTCGGACTTTGACAACAATGCCATTTCTTCACTTACTATTTGAGTTCGGAGATCAATGGAAAACTTCCGCCCTCCACTTTACATCAACAAAATATTTTTCTTCCAGTTGTGATTCACTTTAGCGGTCACCAGCCATCCTCTTCCAAGAATGGCATTGTATCCCTTTTTCTTCAAGGGAATCACTACGAAATCTAGCACAAATGGCTGCGTCTCAATGGTTAATTGTTGAGCCACCAAAGTCCCTAGGGGCTTTATCCCTTGCTAGTCGGCGTCGAGCAGGTTGAATGTGGGTGGCCACAAGGTAGGCTTGCCCAATTTCTTCCATGTCTCCTCGGGAAGAACGTTCACCCCAAACCCACCATCCACAATGGTGTCCGTCAGGATGGTTCTGAGGATTCCCATCTCGACGACTGCCAGGTGACGGTCATTGCTTACTGTCAACAACATGGGATTTGTGGCCGACCCTCCTGGTACCGTTGGTTGTTCCTTCATATCCAACGGATTTGTGTGGGCATTCAATAATACCGTTCTTAGTTGCGGTACTGTTTGTAATAGGTCTTGAAGTCTAACGGGAACCTCCATTTGGAGCATCTGATTCACCAAATTGTTCTCTCCCTCTGATTTTCCAGGAATAGTATCTTTCATATATTTCGTATCCTTCATTGCCCTTTCTATATCTTCCTGTGCTTCCCACAGCCTTTGCTTCTCCATGCGGGGGTCAAAATGGGTGGCTTTCTTAGCTTGGTTGTGGGTGACAACCAAAACTTTATAGCTCACGTTTCAAGAAATATGATGTCATGTAAGTTCTATCTACAGATTTGACATCACACCTTCAAACTTCTAAACTTCATGACTTCTTCTTTTGTATACATGACCCCATATGTCTGTTAGAAATGTGATTTGTAATTAAAATGCCAAATGTTTTGTCAGTCCCAACAAGCATTTGATTAGAACATGGTGTGGAATCCTTAGGATAAGATATTTCTCTTGAAGAGAACATATATTTCACAGACTGAGTAAATCATATCTCCAATATGCTGACCTCTAAATGCTGCAGAATATTTTATCATTTGCTGAGTGTATCCATGTATCACTATTTCTATGTAGACATTATGCAAGTTGCAGATGCTTTGCTCACCTTTACCAATTGTATTATTTCAATTTATGTTCATAGTATTTCAACAAGTTTGGCAAATTGAAGGTAATTTCCACTTCATTCAAATAGTGAGTTTGGCTCCTTGTACTTTCAATATTGGTAATGGTTACCTTAGCAATCTTGTTCATGCTTATAAATCCTTTGATATCATCAATTTTCAACATCATTTCACAAATGGAGACTTAAATTTTTAGGCTCTATCAGTGGCTCTTATTGGGGACATATGCTCCTTGTGGGTATAGTGAGAATTCCAGCTGTCTCTGGAGGAGCAAAACGAACATCCATGCTTAACATGGTGCACGGTGAAATTGGGTGGCCCCAAGCCCCCCAAAATGAACACTGATCCTTTCCTCTATCGAACACTCGATTTTGATCGTGTAATAACTCATTGCTTTTGATCATGGTATTATATCCCGGCTTCGCCTGATTAGCTGTTCTAGCAAAATTCAGACCATTGCATAATCTATCATCGTCCTTGATCACTTGTTTCGGATTATAATTTGTCTTTGTCTTATCAACAAGATTATTTGAGAAGAAATAAATTCCATCATCTTTAAATCCAAACATCTGATCTCTTACTTCATTGATTTGATTAGTATACATAAAAGAAAAATCCTCAAAAGAAGGATGATGAAAACTTGAAAACAATCCATTTAGGCGATTCTTATACAATCTTTGGTATCTGACTCACGGTTAGCCTTTGAGAGGTTATCGAGCGCAATGTGGTCTTTGTTGAATGAAGAATCCTTGTGATCACGCATTTGACCGATTATACAAGCATTTGGACTAATATTTTCTGCGCAATTTGCTTGCTCTCCATACGCTAGATGTTGGTCCTCATAACAAAAGGGCTTTGAAGACTGCTCAAAATCAGCAACTATTACTCCTCTTTTATCAAAAATCTGATGAAACATGATAGTTGGAGAATTTTTTAGAATCACTCTCATATGTTTGTACTTGCTGATCATAAGATGAACCTATACATATTTCATCGTCTACTTGCACATAATGAGTTTTATCCACTTCAAAACTGTCATCAAGCCTGCTATCTTTATTATAATGCTGATATATTGGAGTCCATAGGAAATCATTTTCGGAAAATGGATTCAGGAACACAGAAAACTTGGGTATACTTCTAGGAGAATTTTCATCTGACATTTTCTCATGTTGTTCTTCTTCACTTTCACAAAATATTATGTTCACATTGTCTTCGAAATTTCCTTCTACTATTCCATCATATACAGGATCTGAAAATTCTTTGAAATTGTATCTAAATAGATCTCTTTCTATACTTAGACCACAATGCACATTTTCAAGAAATATGTCATCCTCCTGAGAACTATATGCTTCTTCTAGTTTGTTTGTTTCTTCCTCATGAAAGTAATATGGATTTGACAAGATAAATGGATTTTGTTCATTGAATGTTTCATAGGACACACTTATTGTCTCATTAGTTTGCTTTTCTTTGTGTATGGGAAGAAAAATCTGACCACCTTTTGAACATACTTTTGATATTCCATGTCTAACAAGGTCGAAACCTCATCCACACTAAGAATCCTCTTCATCATTTCTATGATCTTCACAATGTAATTCTTTACCGGTCTCATCATGATTGGATTTTTCTTCCAGTTCTACATTTGAATCTGAAACGCCATTATGTTCTTGTATTACTTTAGTATCTTTTGCTTCATCTTTAATAGCTTGATCCCATATTTGAAGAAGCTTCACGTCAGGGTCCTTCGGCGACATCTCAACTTAACAGTTTTGTTCAAAAATTCCTTGTAAGGAGGCTTAGGTTTGATGGAATCTCATCATAAGCATTTAGCATCCTAAAAAACAAATGTGCTGAAGTCTCACCTTCATATCTTTCTATAATGAAAAAGGCATCAAGTAGAGACATATCAAGATCCTCTTCCATGTTGCAGCTTTGGTCTTCATATTGTTCATAATACATGTCACCTTCTTCACTTGTATCATGAAATTCATAAAGGAACCACTGTTCAAATTCCTTCCAAGACGAGATACACAGCGTGGGTAGTGATTCATATGCTTGTCTCACATCATTCTTTAATGTTTTGGCAAACAACTCCATCACTTGATTTTCCAAACAAATCTCATAATCTTCTATAAATGTGTAGAATCCATCCAAATGTTGAATTGCCAATTCATCCCATTCTCCATGGAATTTTGGTACTAGTTGTGAAAGCTTTGGAGATAAATTGCTAGGTTCATAATCAAAATTGGTGAAATCCAATGGCGTGATGCCATCTGGAACAAAAGGCTTTCTTTCAAATGATCGATACATTTGAAAGACTATCTAACATTTCTTTTTGAGTCCTCTCCCTCAGCAGAGTCACTGATGATCCGAGCACTCCTTTTGTTAAAGTACCAATCAAAATACAATAGAGTCATCACCTCCAAATGGAGGAAATGAATGATCTTCAAGAATTTGAGTTCTTCCTTCCAGGAGAGTATATGTCACCCAAAGATTGAATCTTTAGAAAAAGCTTAAAGAAAAACATATAATGCTTCTACAAGATCAAATCTTCATAAAGCAATTTAAGATATATAAAATAATTCCGAGAGTTTGAAATCTTCAAGGAAATTAAATGCACCGTAAAAACTTATCGATTTAGAATTTCAAATATATCAAAATGTTTCAACAAATTTAATAGAATCTAACTCTTACTAGTCTACAATCAGAAACTCTTAGGGTTTGTTTTGCAACATTTCCCCAATAGTCACCAATCTGTTGGTTCCCAAAACTGCAAATTGGAATCCTTTGAGTCTTGCCAACTCGATGTTGGGATATCCAATCGGTTATGGCCAACTTGACGAGATTGATCGATGCGATCCAAATCCCCTGCACTTCTGGCTCTGCAAAACCAAGGCGGGTGTACCTAATCTTGAACAACACACTTAAGCCCAGGATGCTTATAGTAGATTGATTAGAATGCAAATGCAATAAAAGTTTTCCAAATGGAAAGAATTGTAGAAAACCTCAAACTTGCAATTATTTGAATTAATAATAATAAATGAAAATATGAATGTTTTTAAATAATTATAGATTAATGCAACAAATGAATATATTAATTCTTTAGAGAAAAGAAAAGAAATTATTGCCAACATATGGATTATGAATCAAGAGCAAGATAAAGTCTAGTGCTTAATTAAATGGGTAATCAGAGTCAATATTATAAGTTGAAACATACAACTTTATAAAGTTCAATGTATTTAAACTATAAAGAAATTAATAATCTAGACGCAACAGATCAATTGTACAAATGCAATTTTAAACTAGTTTAGGATGCACTTTAACTCCTGTGATATGGAGACAAACTAGACATAAATATGGAAATAATTAAATATTTCACAATATCTATGTTTATCAAATTTAAAATACAATAATGACCTAGTCCACTTATCCAAACATTAAAATATTTATAGAATTTAAAAAATAATTATAAAGGACACAATAATATTTATAACCGTAATGCAAATAAATAAAAAGACACGCTTACAGATTGTGCCAGAAATAAAAATTGCACATAGAGAAACTCCTTACGGATGATCCATCTACTGCAAATTTATCTGGACCGCATAAAATTCACCCAATAATTCAAATCCATGAGCTTTGTTCAGTCACTCAATCCTTTACTAATGAAAGAATATAATATATCAAAGTGTGCATCTGATATGTAAAAATTTAATATGAATATGAATTGTCAGTCTTGAATGATTTTACATGTATTTATAAGCAAGTGAAAGGGTGCAAATAAAAAGTCACCACTTTTCACAACACCTAATCGCACTTCAATTGAATGATTATGGTGTTAAAAGTTGACCATAACACAACATTATCTCTATTTTTGCGTAATAAAGCCATTGCTAGAAACTCCGCAATGGTAATAGGAAGCTATTAAATATATCTCAAATATATTATAGAGGTTGGACGGTCGTTGCAGGAACCTCCATGATTTGCATCCATATTTACTAGTTGACGCCTTTTCTTTGCCTTCGTATCCACCTATTTGGGTGTGTGCTTGACGGTTTATATGACCCTACTCTTTATCTCCATGGAGTCGGGTGCATTTTTTCAATTCCCTTGTTCATTTTCAGACCTGACGGCACCATAAAACGAAAAGGTCACCTAGAGATCACAACACATCATTCTTTTTCCTGTGTGTAGGTTCACAAATAGTCTTCTGACTTTGCAACAGTATGTTCATGTCTCCATCCTCCACTCGGGTGCCTGAAGATAACATTCTATCCGTACTTGCTCAATTCACCTCTTCCTTATCTGCAACAAATACAAAGCAGCGTCAGATATAAACTTATCAAGGAGTCACAAATATGTTCCTCTTTTTCATACGGCTCTGGACTAAAATCTAAATGCTCACAGAATGAAGAGCATAGACGGAATCACACCAAAACACTTAAAATCTCTTGGAAGACCATTCTTCAGCAACTGAGGCTCATGCTTACTTTCATATCTGCATCCATGTTTACTTCGTTACACTATATTGACCACACGTATTTCCTCACTCGGATATGTATGCTAATCATATTGTGATTATATATGTAGATCACTGCCTCTTGATAATATCATCACCATTCTAGGAGATATGAAGGATATAGTTGTTGTGTCCCCAATTATATTTTGCTTCATATTTAACAATTTCTTCATTAGTGCTAAAGATTGTCATTTGATTGATTGTGTTTGACTTGGTCTTTTATCATATTCCTTTGAATAAAACAAACACATCATTCATACACCCTAATTGAATTCAATCTTCAAAATCTGTCTCCATTAGAGTTCACGTCCCAGAACTCTGATATCATGTAAGTTCTATCTATAGATTTGACATCACACCTTGAAACTTCTAAACTTCATGACTTCTTCTTTTGTATACATGGCCCCATATGTCTGTCAGAAATGTGATATGTAATTAAAGTGCCAAATGTTTTGTCAGTCCCAACAAGCATTTGATTAGAACATGGTCTGGAATCCTCAAGATAAGATATTTCCTTGAAGAGAACATATATTTCACTGACTGAGTAAATCATATCTCCAATATGCTGACCTCTATATGCTGTAGAATATTTTATCATTTGCTGAGTGTATCCATGTATCATTATTTCTATGTAGACATTATGCAAGCTGCAGATGCTTTACTCACTTTTGTCAATAGTATTATTTCAATTTATATTCATAGTATTTCAACAAGTTTGGCAAATTGAAGGTAATTTCCACTTCATTCAAACAGTGAGTTTGGCTCCTCGTACTTGCAATATTGGTAATGGTTACCTTGGCAATCTTGTTCATGCTTATAAATCCTTTGATATCATCAATTTTCAACATCATTTCACAAATGGAGACCTAACATTTTAGGTTCCATCACATCCTAAGGTAACGAAGAGGCAGAAATAATTGGTAGTCCTACCCCTAGGATTGAAGTTTGGAGATTGATAAGTGTATAGATAGGATTTGGAGAGGCAACATAAACTAGAGTCCATCGATAGAAAGAAGTTTGGCGATTGATAAGTGTAGTGCATATCATTTAGAGCGAAGGGGCAGAAATAAGTGTTTAGGATGGTGGATGTTAGATTAAGCAAGAACCCAAAGGGAATGAATACAAAAAAAGATAAGGAAGACATGATTCCTAAAACCACCTTCTTCTCAAAAGTGACGCAAATAGGTGATACCAATATTGGGACGATAAATATGGTACAGTTGAAGGATAGATTGAAGGAAAGACAATCCCCCACGGCAAAGAAGATCTACAAGAGCGAAATTATACACGCGGCGACTTTCCCTCCTACCTTGCCTTGTCCGGAATTGGTAATGGAGTGTGCATCTCGATTTGATATTGTGATGAAGTCCATCATTTTTGATGAAGGGAAGAGAGTGTTGGCTAACATCAACAGGACAAGTGGTCGAAGAAGTATTAAATATTCCCCAGTTGAAAGGCATGATAGTGGTAATGATGGATTAGGTGGCCAAATTCTTTTAGGATAATCAGGAGACCTACTTTATTCATTTCAAGCAGAATTGGTTACACGAAGGGAAGAAGGGAGTTACCAAGTCAGATTTCAAATTAGAGTATGGTGACCTTATTGTGCTTCTCAGCCCGATCATGGGCATGGCTCAAGGTATGCAATTCGAGAACTAGATCTACTATTTTATTGATAAAATTGAAAATGGAAAGAGAAAATTTGGTTGGGCTAGAATTATAAGTGAAAATTTAGAGTTGCAACTAAGGACAATACAAATTCAAAAGCAATTCTACATGGGGTTCTACCTTTTCTATCTGATTGCGAGACTATATGAACATCCTGGACTTAAGGCCTTAGGAGTGATTGGCGATGGGTTTGGGCAATGTCTAGTGCATGAGTGCTATGCACAGCTTCATTTGCACAACACCAAAGATTATAAGATGTTTTGTGACGCCTTCGCCATGAAGACGACAAGGATATTACAAGGGACACCTGCTAGGAGGCTCTCATTGGAAGCAGAAGCAAAAGTTAAGAAGTATGGGAGTTGGTTCATCCAATTTCCGCAATTCACATATATCAGAGTAGCAGGAAGTACAGTTTGTCCCAAGAGACTTCCCAGGTACCCACCTGATAGAATAGTTTTGGTGGAATTGGCTAGGCAACTTGATCATTATGACAAGATGATGAAGCTTAAAGGTAAGATAGGGATTACCTTCTCATTTGGAATAGGTAATGATACTTGCCCCAATCTTGTCACCTTTGCAGCTATGGAGGAGTTAGAATGGTATCATTTAGGATGGTATTGAGCAAGGAAGGGATTCGATCCTAATGGTCTTATCAAGGCATCTCACGAAAACACATTCAAACATATTCCTACTATAGAAGATTTTTGGGCTAATGCACAGGATGAGTTTCATGTGAGGAAACTAGCTTTTTCAAGGTTTTCAGTGGACATGATGAGGGCGATCAGATGGAGAGGCTTTGATAATCCCGATCAATTGGAAGATGATGAAAATGTACTAAGGAAATATTATGATACAGTGGATGGAACATAATTGGGTCTAGTGGATTGGGATGATCATCAGTCCTTAGAGGTAGTTACAAGGATAGTTGATCTACACACTAAGTCATGGTATAATGAGAAGTTAAGGCAATTACAAAGTCGGAGGGTACACCTTACTTATGAGAAGATGAAACTGGAGAAAAAAGGTCCAGCGGAGTCAGTTAGACAAAAAGGTGGGTGTAGTAGCCAGCAACAAAGAATAGTTAAGAGCAAGAAGAGAAATTTGGAGGTTGAGAAAAGTAAAGAACATCAGGAGCCTCCAACAAAGAGACAGAATGCAGCGCCGTGAGGGGAGAGCATAATTAAGGCTAGCAGCCAAGAGGTTAATACAAGTGGACAAGGGGTCGTGGTAGAGGTGAGCTCTGATTCAGAATCGAGTGGTTACAGTAATAGTACCAAATACTCTCCTATCTCAAAGAACCAACATGGAGATTGCATGACAGTCACTAGTGAAGAAGAGGATAGGCCAATTGATATTGAGAAAGTAAGCCAGGCACCTGAGGCTGTTGGTGATGTTTTGCTAGTTGAATCGAATCCAGATTTGGGGAGATGCACTGCACCACTATGGTTAAGGCAAATGCTTATGCCAAGAGGCGAGGTGGTGATTGTCAGAACAATTGAAGATATTCAAGGGTTAGTGGAAAAGGAAGATAGGAGAAACATAAACAAGTTGCAAAAACAGAGGCAAAAGTAATCAGGAGTGATGATGAGGGTCACCAAAAGTTTAGATTGCTATAACAGAGGTTAGTAAGGCAGTGGATGGGATTGTAGCCCAGGAATATGAGATAGTAGGGCATAACTTGGGAAGAATCACGGATGACATGGAATGTGAGGAGATCCGGGAAGGCATGGTTTCAATTAGAGAAAGGTTGAGGAAGGCGAATGAGAGTATTGTAAAGTTGGAGGCCGAAAACAAGTATTGGAGAGATTGCTAGCCTATCCGACAGTTGCATCAGGCAGCCCTTCCGCAAGTCAGCGAGAGCAACATAGAAGAGATATTGGCTCAGCTGCATGAAATCAAGGATTGGACTAGTGATATAATTCAAGATGGGCGAAATTACTTGCCTTCCTATATCTTGACATTTAGGTCATTAGTGGCTATTAAAGACAAATTCAAAACATTCGAAGGGGAGTGGAAGAATTTCCTTCCAGTCAAAGACTTAGCCATTCCTAGGCTACGAGCAATTATTGGGTTACCAGAGAGATATTTGGAGAGAACCAAGTTGATGGATGAAGGGGTAATGAGTATGGTGGAGTCTTGGTATGTTGCTTTGACCATCAGATTGAGGATACTTGAAGAGATACGGAATGAGATTACACAGCATAGCCCAGGCATTGACACCTCCATTTCAACAATGTTGGGCAATGTTGGGGTTGCATTTGATTTTGAAGATATTAAAGAGGAGAACGTCAATGAGATAGAGTTTGGGTCAAAATTGGATGAGTTGGGGAAGGTTGCAATCAGGAAGAAACATTTGGGCACCCTTGCCTCCCTCATTGCCTTTATCGGATATGTGAAAGAATATGAGAAGGATCATGAGAAGACACTGCAAGCAGTGAGCAACATGATGAATTCAGCTGAACTCAAGACTTTTCCCTCCATGAAGGAAGTCAACGACAGGCTAGCCAATTTCATTGCCTTGGTTAAAAAGATGAAAGAAAAGGGTAGAATTAGGATCATTTGATGAAAGCCCAAGTGGCAAATTCTCCTTCTTGGGTAGGATAGGTGTCCGATTTTGATTGGCTACCATTTTGGTGCCTTCTCATTGGTTGTCACTTCCCTTTTTTTCATTGGTCCATTGATGAGATGGTGTCTTCTCATTGGCCGATGGGGTGGCAACCCTAGTTAGGGTTTCTGGGATTTGATCTTGATCGTTGATTTTGCCTCTTAATCTCTATCGTTGGTTGTAATATTGGCACCTATATAAGGCCATTTGGTCTCATTTGTAAAGGTTTGTAAAGGTTTGAAGGAAATTGTTGCATAAGGTAATACCAAAATTGCTTCTCGTATCAGTGTTGTGACTTGCATGGTGATTAAGAACACTTGGTATTATTGCATGGTTTCTACTTTCAATAGTTAAAGTTAAATTTCATTGAAGTTGTTAAAGTAGATTTTATATCAAGAAAGTTGTTAAGCAAGAGTAAGAATAGATGGATAGTTGTATCGTGATATTAGTGGGTGTTTGATAGGGATCCATAAACTAGGCCACTAGCATCCTAGTGGCTTGTTAGGAAGCCTTGTGTGGTAATCTAGTCTTTTTTCCCTTGAATCATTGCATCTATGGAGGTAGCGCCGCTGGTAAGCTTTCATCAGATTTGATTCCCGTCTTTTTGCTAATCTTTCCATTCATAGGAGTAGAAGTAAAGCAGCAAGTAGCTTAGTAGTTGGAGTTCATTCAAGAAGAAAGTTAGAAAATTAGAAGCATTGCTGGTGGACATACCCTCCATCATCACCATCAACATCATTTGGCGCTAATATACATTGCAAAGCTAGATTTCATCATCATCACAGCAAAAGTTTGACATCCTTGAAAGAGCAACATAAGTCCGCCTACGTGATTAACCAGCAAATCACATTAATCTAACTGAGTTAGTATCCACAGGTTTAAGGAACCTTGGTGTTTTTCTCATGTTCTTCATGAGTATTTACTTTTCAAGAGAGGGTTGAGTGTTTGGTATTCTATATGAAGTATTCAATTCCTATATGTTATGTAGTGGTACAAAACTGACATCAACAAGGCTGAGGTTAGAGGACACACAAGAAGCAATTAAGTCAGCTCCTCTACATTACTGCCTTGTACAATTTATTACATAGAGAATAATATGTCAAGAATAATTATTACATGACTTGGTTACACTTCTTATACAAAAATTTATAACTTTCCTCCAAATGGGTTTTTGGGAAACCAAAAGGATGGAAACTAGAGCCATGAGACAACACAAAAGGAAATGAAAGAGCAGTGAAGAGATGGGGTCCCATGAATGGGCGATGGAGTGACAAAAGGTCACAACAATATGGAATATCAAATTTGTCCCTAATCTCATTCTGTGTCCCTAACCTATTATAAATCAAGATGTCACCAATCACTGAGATGCCTTTGCCATTCCATTGTTTTACTAAGCCACTTTGGGTAAGAGTGAGGGGTTTACCATTAATTTTCACTCCCCACCAAAGAGACCTATCAATGATATAGAAGCATGGGGACCATCAACAACATCTTTGCAACATAAAAGTCTTCTCACTTGTGTCCATGCCTTCCAAAGAGAAGCAAACACATTTGAGCAACAAACTTTAACATCGAAGTCACCTAAAATCATGTCACATAAAGACAAGTTTTCCCAATGCTTGCCTTATTTAATGGAAGATCTTACAATGTTGTTTCTCATGAGTACCTTCCAAAGTTGATTGCCATTGATAGATTTGAGGATCCATTTTGAGGCTAGAGCCATACGATGAGATCTGAGATCTCCCATCTCCAATCCTCCTAATTTCTTAGGCGTACAACAGCAATCCTATTTTACTGCATACCTTTTCTTATTATCCTTGCCATTTGACCATAGAAAATCCCACATAATCTTGTCAAGTTTCTCTATCTGAAAGCTAGCAAAATAAATGGAATGGGATGCCAATACATTTTGAACAATTTGAGCTCTGCTAGCTAGAGACAATAGGCAGGTTTTCCATTTATGATGCTTCTTTTCAATTTTTGAGTACGTCCATGCCCAGATGTTTGCAGTGGGGGGAGAAACTGCAAATGGGATTCCAAGGTATCTAATAATGGTACTGGGTCCTGCCAAAATTCATCATTTATCTTTTGAAGTTTGAACCAAGTAGGTACTATCTCATGCCAACCCAAAACTGTGGATTTGTGAGGAGTAATTTTTTCTCTAGAAGCCAAACAAAGATTGGAGTCTATTCAACATATTATCAAAATTTGATTCATTTACCTCCACAAAAGTTGTGTCATCTACAAATTGAGTGTTGAGAAGTTCTTCCTGATTAGGAAATGCAATTTTTTTAACAGATTTTCCCAAAGAGGGAGATCTAATAATGTAGAAGAGAGCATCTGCACCTAAGATATAAAGGCCTGGAGCTATAGGATAACCTTGTGTGATTGATCTTTGAAGAGTGATAGGTTCTGACAATTCTCCATTAATGTCTATCACAGTGGAGGAATCCTTAAATAAAATGTCAACCCATTTACAAAAGTAAGGCGGAAATCCAAGTGCCTCAAGCATTCCATTCACAAATGCCTATTCTATCTGATCATATTCTTTGTTAAAATCCAAAAGAATAATAGCAGAGTTTTGTGCATCCTTTTTTGTCCAGTGAAGTGCTTCCCAACTGGTGATGAGATTCTCAAGTATATACCTGCCCTTGTTGAAGTCAGTTTGGATAGCAGAGACAACTTCATTTAATAAGCCTGCAATTCTACTAGCAAGAAGTTTAGCAATAATTTTGTATGATAAATTCAAAATAGTTATAGTTCTCCATTCTTAACTTGACATTTATCCTTTCTTTTAGGGATAAGCTTAATGACTCCTCTATTAGTGTGAGGTCCCAGAGTTCCCTTCTCAAAAGCTTCACTATTGAGATCCATATGTTCTAAGCTAATCTAATCAATATTTTTCTTATAGAATTCAGCTGGCAGTCCATCTAGCCCCGGTGACTTATCATTGGCCATATCTCTTATAGCTGCTTCATTCTCTTCTATTGTGATATTAGTTTTCAAAGATTTTTCCATTATTTCAGGTTAGGAATTTATCTCAGACATTTCTTAAGGGCTTCTTTGTTATGAGTAGAGTGTTCAAAAGAAAACAGATTCTGTAGTACTTGGAATTTTTTTTTTTTAATCTCTTCTATATCCTTGGTGAAGCCCATTTCTTAAGGGCTTCTTTGTTATGAGTAGAGTGTTCAAAAGAAAACAGATTCTGTAGTACTTGGAAATTTTTTTTAATCTCTTCTAGATTCTGTACTACTTGGAATTTTTTTTTTGATCTCTTCTATATCCTTGGTGAAGCCCAAATCTCCTTGAACCTTGTCAATAAGTTCCCTTTTCTGTTTTGATCTAATCAGGTTTAAAGAAAAACTTGGACCCCTTATCCCCTTAATGCAACCATGATTAACCATCCCTTCAAAAATCATTCTTAAAAGAGGGAGTAACCAAGCCAACCAAGCTTTACAACATAGATAGGAAATTAAACATCACCAACTTTGATGGATCAGGGAAAATCACGGCCCGTCCATGGATTAAAAAATTAGGAGCATACCTAACACTTAGTCACATGACTAAAAGGGATGCCATTACATTCACCATACTGCAGTTAGAAGGTGTGGCACATGATTGTGGTATTATGGCCTAATCACTCATGACCATAATAATATAAGGTCCTATAATGTCTTCAAAACAAAACTTATTGAAAAATTTGATTAGACTCACCCCTAAATATACTTCAAGGAACTCACGAGAGTGAGGCAAAAATGAACTCTTGAGGACTATATCACAGAATTTCAAAGGCTCGCAGTCTTGTTGATATGCTTGTTTTAAAATGTGCCAATTGTATTATCTGTCACAATTTGTTCAATGTGTTACAGGTTAAAAGTTTTTCTAAATTTGCTGACCTCTGTTCAGTACCATGCACTTTTTGATAAGACCAATAATACTTTTTCTAGGCGACGTGAAATAGGAAGAAAATTTAGGTAAATAAACGAATAGGAAACAAAACTAAACACTAAAATTACAAGAAAAATTTAAATATGAGAAGATAGAGAAGTACAAGGTATCTACTAATCAGTAGGCGACATTTGTTGAATTTTGAAATATTGAACATGTAAGAATACCATGTTCTTGTATAACATTTTAGCAACCATTTGTAACCAAACTTAAAATTGTGAACAACAAAAATGGAAAGTTTGCCATGCTGCTCAGGCCTATGTTTTAGAAGTCATTATTTAGAAGCTATTAAAATATCCGGATTTTGGGTGCTTCATCAAGTGCGTGCTATATTCACAGCTTCCTTTTTTGAAATATCCCGCTTGTCACTTTTCTCCCTTATGTTCTTGTGTTGATGCACGGCTGCAGTTGTCTGTTCTCTTTTTAATATACAAAAAAAAAGAATACAAATCTGCTTATTCCGGTCACTTGCATTTCCTCAATATTTCACTTTCTACCTGTTCTTTCTTGTTCCAATTCATATTGCACTATTTTCTATGCTTCTCTGTCTCTAGAATCTTTAAGCATCATTTTCTATTTGGTCATTGTGTGGATTAGGGTTGGCGAGAGCTGGAGGAATTGGTACAGTCTAGACCTGTTAAAGGGTTTGGGACAAAATTGAGCACCATATTGGACAGATATTGGTCAAGGTGGGACGTGTTTTGTATTCTGTGAAAATAATGGTTTTATTTAGAGTGGGTTTCAGTTCTAATATAAATATTGATTCTGTTGACTGTTTCAAGCTGTCTTCTTTGTTGCTAATTCTGAAATTGGAATTTCTCAAATACTAAGATACACAAAGTTATGCATGAAAACTAAAACTGCATCTCAACTAATTCTGAAATCAGAATGTTTTGATCATAAAACATGCAAAGTAAATTATTTTGTAACATACAATTACTTCTATGCATGTCTTATTTCAAGCACTTTTAAGTGGTTGTACTTCATGCCATTGTTAATTTGTCTCACAAGCTGCTGATATCGCATGCAATAACCAGAGCCCTTAATTAATTACCTTTTATGTATGCCTCCACATCTCTACTGAGTCTTTTTCCGGCTTGTGGTAAGTTGAAGAATAACCTTAGATTTCACGAGCTCCACTTTTGTCAATATTACTTAATCTACAGAAGATAATGTACTTAACATAGGTTAGGAGTCAAATTGTACTTGAGCATAATCTTGCTGTGTCATGTCACTGACATATATCAAGGAAAAACGTATTTGAGTAGCTCATAGATTATAATACAAGAAATAATTACTCCCAATGTTCTTTTGAATTGCTCTGATTTACTGTATATTGCTTCTGTGAACTGTACTATGAATGTGACAGTTTGGTATTTACAGGTCTGTTTTATTGATATAATTTTTTTTAACATAAAACTGTATGAGTTGGTCTTCAAGTTTTGAACACAGGCAGTATTATGCATTTCGTAATATTTTATCTCTAGCAAACATTCACTGCAGTCCACATTTGGGATTCCTCTTTTATTATATAAAAGTTACATATTTGATTATTGATTTCTTTTTTCAAAGGAAGCATAATATCCAAGTAAATGTTGCTAAAATCCTACAGAATTGTCCAGTGATGAAAGATCCCTGACTGGATTTCTTAGGGAAAAATCTGGTTTTTGCTTGCGTTTATGTCTTTGGCCAGTGATACAATAAGAAAGTGTAATTTTATTGGTTTTTGCGATATATGAACTATATTCTTATCTTTCTAATTTCTTTGGAATTTTTGATATTTGGGATGCAATTGCTAAAACAGAACAAAGAAATAGTGGAAAGAATTAAACAATAAGTAATTAACTAAAAAATAACTAATTTCTGATTTAATTTCATCAAATAATTACTAGCATATCCATATCAGGTCTGTACAGTCTGTAGCAAGCTTGATCAGCAAACAGATTGACAATAATCAAGTCTCTCTCCTCCAATCTATACCTGCTGTCCAGGTCTGGGGGAATCTGATCCAACTTAGAGCTCTGAATTACCCCGAATTAATTCACTGAACTCTATGTCCAACCTGGAGGATGATGTGAATTCTACCTGGGCTGTACGGCTGGCTTCAATGGTTCAAGAAATTATTAAGGTTGTTGATAAAAACACTGATCTGCATGCTGCTGAAGTCGTTTTACCCAAAACTAACTGCTGCAACTATATTCTCCTCCCACAATGGTGCCAGTCTCTTGCCTGAATCTGTACAGCTCAAAATAGAAATGAATTGAAAATACAAAAATCTATTGCCAGCTCCCTGATCTGATCTCTGATCACTGGAAATTTTTTCCACTAGTCTGATTCAAAATTTCTCCTCGAGAATTTGATGTCTCTCTGATGAAAATAGTGATCTTTTTACTAAACCAAGTGCCACGGAAGGCTCTGAGGTTTTTTCCAGCTCCTTCAACTTCCAAGAGTTTGTTCTCGCGCATTTGAATCCTGCTCAAACTCTGTCCAGAGCTCAAGGTGCAATAACTGATAAAGAAATCTCTTGGAATGAAGGAAAATTGCTGCCTAAACCTCTTTTAATTTCTTTTTCCTCTTTCTCCATAAAGCTCGAATATTTAAGGTTTCTAATCATTTATTTTAATGAACTGTATAATTTTTTATTTGTATTCCCTCCTAGGGTTTCAAACCATCATAAAGATTTATCGTCATTAAGAATAGCCCATTTTGAAAATAACTGATAAGTTCATTTCCTATGAAACTGTGTCATTACCCCTTTATAATATTTTATAATTATATAAAGTGACTCGATTAATCACTTCATTATTATTTAATTAAATCAAACTTAGGAAATATTTAAATTAAATAAATTGATTATCTTGACTTCGCACTGAAGTTTTACTGATGCCACCATCCCAACGACGATACTTGACTGCTGCAGGCAAGTTGAAAGTCTCCATTGAAAAATAGGGATCCTCCCTAAAACATAGGGATTGCAACCAAAGTCTCTAGAATGATTTGAGAGGTTTCGTGATACATTCCAGTTAGCTCCCAGTTAATCTCTAAAACTTAGGAATCCTTCTTGAAATCTAGGAGACTGTCACACACTGTCCAAAACAGCTTATAAAGCCCCTACATAGCTCCACAAATTTTTGGATGGGTCTTCTACCCACTTTGTTTACCTACTGGTAACCCCAATCATAGGTCAACCTCTACTATAGTTTGCATTGCCTAATGAATGGACATCACAATCCTCCCTTCTCAGAGATTGTTTGTCCTTGAGCAATGTGCACTTGCACATTGAATACCACTTCCTGGATCTTGTAACAATCCGAAACTTCTTGTTCCACCATGCTGATGCTGTGTCTTGTTGAGCATAACTATAAACTCATACTGCAAATGCATCTTAGTGAGGTCCATAATAACAATCCTAGTACCTGATACAATCCTGGGTAATATAAAGAAAAACATGCTCAATCATAGTATGTAAACCTTGATATCTGTCCACACGATGACCCCAACATGAGGAAGATGAAACCTTGACAAAAAGATCCTATAGATGATGTCAACAAGCTGAATTCTGAAGTTATTGGTCCTGTAATGCACTATATAAACCCTAACTAAATATTACCATGGGGACAATTTTGCATCAGCTCTGTGATGCTAGTACAACAGGACTTGGCACCCAATAAACTACCAATCATGTTGTAGCACCTAAGCCTGGCCTTTGGCCCCACCCATACACCCAGCTGCTCCATTGTGATAAAAATGCCCAAACACCACAAACCATGAAGCAACATATGGGGCTCTGTGTAAAATAATGTACCAAGAAAATCAATATTTGGATCCCACATTAAAATATAGGCCTTACCATGTGAGATGTAGGAGTATCTCATTTGATCTCCATAATGTAACCATCCATGTATGTAGAACATCAAATCAATGTCAAAATGAACTCCCACGTGCCAAGAAAACAACAGAAATGGCCACCATGCCTCGCTGTCGTAGCTCAGATCAGTAATCTGAATGATATCATAGGTGCAATCATACCAACTCAAAGCAAAGAAACCCAACTCATACTCGATATCCATCACGTTGATGTGAGTTTAACTCTCACAACATATAGGATAGACCACTCTATGCCTTGGGATGAAACACTGAATATCAAATCCTTTCTTGAACAAAGACACCATTTATGCTAAGAGTGCAATGAAAGAACATAAGGTGATTTCAAGGTTGCTTCTTAATGTGGGTACACGCCAAGTGAAAATAATGTGATATGCTGGTATCATGAGGGGATTTACACTGTTCATTACGACTTAACTTAATTTGTTTGATATGGCCTCATAATGTGCACTGAAAATATATAGACTCCCAACATGCGAAATGAAACTTGAACTTGCAAATCTAGACTATTTCTATTTCTACCTAGGGATGCAAGAAAGAGTGAATATCCTTGGACTCTACTAGATTCAATGTTGTCATTGACTGGACTAGCCATGCACAGAGTGTGAGATCCTAACTCATCTCTAGCAATAATATGAATTTTCTTTGCTGGTTTAGGTTCTTTCAATCTATAATTCCTATTCAAGAATGTATGAATATCATCCATAGGGATTGCCTCTTCTACACTTCTTCTTTTCATACTGTCCGGTAACCACTTGAGAAATGTGGATAAGTTTGTACCATGTTCCATCTTCTCATCCTCATTAAGTCCCTTGAATGCTGAGATGATTTTGTCTTTGCATCTCCCAGGTGTTGAGACTATGTTGTCTCATATCATCTCCCAAATTAACTACCAATTGCATAGTAGGAGATGATGGCAATATCTTAGTTTCTTGCTGCACCAACTGTGTGGATGAAGCTGCCCCCTAACTATCTTGAGGTAAACTTTGTATCTCGAGCCTGTACTAAATTATGGTCCATACACTGTGCCTCTATTACCATAGTTGATAAAGAACTAGCAATAGGAGTAGGTGTGGCAGACTTATGCCTTTTGCTTTCTGATTCCTCACTAATAGTCCTATCATCTCCTTTCAAAGAAGAATCCTCACTCTCCATCCTTGCACGACTGCACTTAACACCCTATTTCCTTAACTTATACAAGCTAGCATCAACATATTGTGGACAATGGAAATATTGAATAAGTGGATTGAGGGCTATTTGAGGAATTATGTTACAAGACAATAGACAACGTGGATTAAGTGGCTGCATTCGGGGTAGTATTGTTGTAACACCACTGTCCACATATCTATCGAAATGTTTCCTTTCAAGGCAATCTATGGTAATGATGCTATTTTTTTTGTAGATTTGATGTTCACTGATGACAAGATTCCTAGTGCAAAATATATGTTACTATAAAGTACGGATATCTTGGCAGTTCTTAAAGAAAACTTGCAACATGCTCTAAATCAGCAAAAAAATATGTTGATTGACATATGACAGAAAGGTCTTTTGAGGAGGGTGACTTGGTATTTCTCAAATTGCAACCATATAGGTAGTCTTTCATTAAGGGGAATGAGGTAGTGAAGTTGAAAGAACGTTTTGATGGCCGTTATCTAGTGATAAGAAGGGTGGGACAGGTTGCCTATGAATTAGGATTACCACCCCATGACAAAATAAACAACACCTTTCATGTTTCTCGCCTTGAAAGGTGCTTTGACCATAGATTGCGTCTTTAATGGAGTTCCACCATTGGATTATGAAAGCAAGCTGATATTAGAGCTTGTGAGGGTGCTAAATGTAATAGAGAAGAAGCTGAAGAATAAGGGGATTCCAATAGAGCTTGTTGTGTCACATCGAATCATAGGGAAATTGCACACAAAGGAATTGTAGAGGATTCTTAGGAAAATTTGTAGGGTGGATATTTATTGTTTGTAGAGAAAGTTAGGGAGCCTCAACATTATCCCTATACTTCAACTTACAAAATGGTCACTTTATGCAATGGCATAGTGAGATAAATCTCTTCTCTCACCACTAGGGAGGGCTCCCTTCTTACCATAGGTGGCTACAACAGGAGCCTCAACATTATCCCTAGACTTCAACTTACAAAATGGTAACTTTATGCAATGGCACAGTGAGATAAATCTCTTCTCACCAATAGGGAGGGCTCCCTTCTTACCATAGGTGGCTACAACAAAAACCTAACTGAATCAACTCTTCTTTTTTTGTGAATGATTTTATGGTAAAATGTAGTACTTCAAATCAACAAAAGGTACCTAATGTTGCGACAATATCGGTGGCTTAGTAGTTGACATAAGAACAACTCTTAAGACAATAGTTATAACTTAAATTTGTTTGATTGGTAATAAGAACCAAAAGTCTCTTAAGATCAATCCTTTTTTGAAGAATAAAGTGAATAGCTAATAAGGTGCAAACTCTCATGCCTATTATGAAGTAATTGGTAAATATTTGCTTGATATTAATAGTGATTGAGAGATCAATGCATACAATTGACTGAACGATGTTTCCTAGGAAACAATTGTAAAGAATAGAAACATTCTATTCTAGAAACAAGAAACTAAATATTAGAAACATTCTAATATTTATAGGAGATTACAATAGATAACCATTAGATACTAAACAAAGATAATAGAAACTATTGATTCTCTTAATATACTCACTTAATGGTTAATCTATCCAAAGAATGAAGCTATCAATAGGTGTAAAAGGAAGATTCTATCCACCTATTGTACTCCGCACTATTTGCTGTGGGCTACGAACTAGATTTTCTTAGATAGGGCAGTTAAACTCTTCTGACATTCAACCTTCATGTGCCCATACTTGTGGCAATAGTTGGATTGAATGTTCTTTTTCCTGGAGCCTTCTGAAGCTGGAGTAGAGAACCTCTGTTGAGAAGACTATTGCGAATGAGACTTGCCCTTATTCTTCTAAAGGGATTCAACAAAAAAGGCTTGCTTTGTGGAGGTGGAGCTGGAACTTCTACCGAACTATTGTTTCCACCGATCTTGCTGAAGCAGAAGTGTGTAGAGATCTGTGAATTTCAGATCAATACCAATAGAGGTGATGTTGAGAGTCTCAATAAAATGCTCGTAGGACTTGGGTAAACACTTGAGGGTTATGACCACAACGTCATCTTTCTCCATCTTGCATCCAATGGCAAGTAACTAATCATGGATTTCTTGAATCCTATTTAGGTGATCCTGGAGCGATTTCCACTCATCCATGACAATAGAAAACATAGTATTCTTGAAAAAGAAGGCTTTTCTTTTGTCCGAAGTCTCATTAAGTGTCTTGAGATGCTCCCATATCTCGACAGCTATCTTGCCGGATGGAATTTGAAGAAGCCGATCATTAGCTACAGATAATTCGAGAAGCATCATCGCCTCTTGATTATGCTTATCATATATAATCTGATCAGGACTAGCTTGAGTTGTAGTACCTAGAACCACCTAATTGTTGCTGTGATATTCAAAGATGGTCAGCATTTGCTGTTTACACGTGTCATAATTACAACCATTGAACTTCTAATTTCCCTCTAGAAAAATATTAGTTAGAGATGCCATAACATGTCTCTTAATAAAAAAGTATGAAATTTGTGATGACACGCACTTAAAGGCAAAAAATGGAAGACAAAAAAAAATTGAAGTACCTAGAAGAGAACTCAAAAAACCTCGAAGAAATATGTTGTTGGATTCTGGATCCGTTGGCTCGAAGAACAAGACACAAACATTGAGGCACCCAGAAAAATCAAACAACCTAGATGAGTTCTCAAAAAATTCACCAAGAATTTGCAATTTTTTTTTCGATCTGGTACTGAAAAATTAGGGGTTTGAGCAAAAACCTAGTTGGATGAAAAAGCTTCAAGAAAGCTTAGAAAAATAGAAGATATGTAAGGAAAATTACAGATTCTAGGCACAAATCAAAACCAGATGTTTGTAAAAACCCTAGACACATTCAAACACTGCAAAAAACAACCTTTTGTGTAGAAAAATGGTCAAATAGGCTACAAAATAGATGCACCATTTTTCAGAGAAATTTGGACGTGAGTGGCAGAAAAATCTGGCATGAGTTGTAGAGAAATGACATCCAAGAGACCTCCACATGAGCAATAGAGAATAACCCTCGATTTTTATAGGATTTAGTTGTGTTAGTTGCAAATGGAAGGGCGTGAGTTTAAAGACCAAAATACAATCACGTGAGTTACAGAGAAAATGGTGCAATTTTATGGTAGAATAATCGAACCAAAGGTTTTGGAAGTAGATATGTATAAAAAAATAAGAAGGCAGATAATTTTGAGCAAGGAACTAGAAATATTTTCAATTTTTTTTAGAGTATTGACTCTGATACCATATTACGAAGTAATTGGTAAATATTTGCTTGATATTAACAGTGATTAAGAGATCAATTTATACAAGAGATTGAATGATGTTTCCTTAAGAAAGAATTGTAAAAAATAGAAACATTCTATTCTAGAAACAAGAAACTAAATATTAGAAACATTCTAATAGTTACAAGATATTATAATAGATAACCATTAGATACTAAATAGAGATAATAAAAACTATCTATTATCATAGTAATACCAACTATCCAAGTTGAAATAATATACTAGAAATTAAAGCACAAAGTTTTTAGTCCCTAGTGCTTGCAAACACTATCAAACTATAACAATTATGTTTACAAAATCTCAAAATCTTTAAGAAACGATACCGTACGCTCAAATGCTTTACAAGGATAGACTAGAAACTGAAACAAAGATAAATCGATCAATGCAGCTTACGAAAACAATGACCATCTTCAGGCCTCACAACACAAAGTTTGAGAAAACTTGCTTCTTTACTCAACTTAGAAAGTTTTGTATATAGAAACACAAAATTTTCACGTTACAAGCACTTCAACATAGCTTCATTGTGTAAAGAAAAAGATGAATATGTACAATGAGCTCTCTCCTTTATATAGGAAAAGAAGAGAGATTAAGGTGGAAAGAAAAGGGGAAATCCTTAACCACCTTGACTTATTCTACTAACAAATTGCAAATTGCTAATTAACTTTGACTTATTCTAAGTTGCATACCTAATGCTGTTGCGACTTGATTACATGAAGCATGTATATCGATGCATATTTCCTATATTTACAAAGTATATTGCTTCTACATTGTAATTTCTAAAAACTATTTTTATGTCTACAAAGCATAATAAAGAAGTGGTCAAAGCACTTAGAAAGATCATCACAACGTATTCATGAACTCGTCGAATTTGTACAATGATTCATGTAGAACTGTTGCATCTGGTTCTTCTGTGATTTGTTCAACAACTGATAACTTGCAAATGACATTTGCATTTTCTGCACTAGCATTGCTACACTCTTTTATCCTGCTTTGGAGATCACAAAGTGAGAATCTTTAGCTTGTCAGTGTTTAGTGGTGAAAATGGACGAGGCTAATAAATTGAATAATATAATAAACTACGTGAGGCGAATTCATTAACTAACCATTTCCACACTAACTTCAATACAAGAGAAAGAGGGGTTTCCAAATTTAACTCTCAATACAACTCAATTTAGACTAGCGAAACCCATAGGGGTAAATTTATGCTAATGCTAAACTCAAGTTATATCAAGGAAGTATGCAAGCAAGTCCTCTTTCATGCAGTGTAGAATTTGATTAAATATATAAAAATGTAAATGTGCAATTGAGTTAATTGATTTAATGAGAAGTATAAGATAGATCTAAGTGCTAAACGTAAGCAATTAGCCCAATTAAGATATGAAAAAAGGTCTAGACTAAAAAGTGAAATGAATGATAAAGTACTCACCTCGAAATGTGTAGAGCACTGTGCATTTTTTCTTCAAAAATTGTGGATCTAAACTTGTGATAGAACTTCCCATTGTGGATTTGCAGTCACAACATAATATCTAGAAAGTGTTGTTTTTCTCTAGGCCTCAGGAAGATGTCCACCTAGTGCAACATGTTTTGGACGTTTTACGATGAAGTCCCAATGTTCTCACGACATAGTAGCAAAGACAACCCAACTTCTTCAGAAATGGCTTGGCGAATGATTTTCAAATCTATGGTCGGAATTCTGATATCTTTCTACTGCACACAGTGAAACTTGTTTTTTATTTTGGTGAATGAAGGCTTGCCTTGGTCAAGCCCTAGATTGAGGAAACAACCTTGAAATTGAAATGTAAATATGTAAAGGAAAGAAAGTCAAATGTATGTATTCACCTTGCTTGTAGAAACCCTTGTTAATAAGGACTTGCAATATTTGTATGCTGATTTGCAATGAAGGATGTAGGAAATCTCCACAAATGCAATGGATCTACTCATGCAGCCATAGATGTAAATGTGCATTGTTGAAGAAGATGATGAATGCCTTAATGTAGATCTCCTCTCTTGATGGCCAACAAAACATTAGATCTTGAAGAGGAAATATTCACCAAGGATTCTTAAATCTTCAAGTGCTTTGAATGCTTGATGGAAATCTACTTGTTTGAATGCTTGAACTTGCATGTGTGGTTGCTATAATGGATGTGGATTGCTAGTGGATGTGAAAATGAGGTTCCTAGGCCTCCTTTTATACTAGTTTCTGGGCACGGAAACAAAGAAAGTGGAGAGGACTACCTGATTATTAAATTTACAACCCTGAGACAAAACTAGCCTTGAGATTCCTTGGGGAACAGGTTGGCCCATAGGGAGCAAACCTTGAGGTCTTAGAAACTGGATTGGTGAAAGTGAAAGATACGGGGTAGAACAGGAGAGAGATGATTGAGCACGATTGCATCTGTGGTCCATAAAGTCCCTAAAGGATAGGAGCTAAAATTATTAAATGATGGGCGCTTCCTTTTAAGACAGTACAGTGAGAGTATCATTCTCTCCAAAATCAAAGTGCTCTACCCCAAGCTATAGGCGAATTTCTTCGTCAAACTTTGTTATGAGAACTCCCTCATCAACAAGTTTTTTCCATCTTCAGTGATAATTGCACATGTCATCTGTTTAAAACCATTGTTGATCACGAGCTCTTGGTCTTGTAAACATTTTATTGCTACTTCGCTTTCAACTATTAGACATTGCAACACTTTATCTCTGTTGTCCATCAGATGCAAGGCATTCTAGTACATCTCTATTGAGGGAAATACCATAATTATGCAAAACATCTAAGTCAACTTCGCTCATGGCTCTCTACACATTCAAGTCCACATTAGGAGATTAAAGTTGTCGATGAAACGAACCAAGAAATTCCTTCAACCTTGCTGAAATTCCTCTCTCATGTTTGAGTATCTTGAAACTATCCCTTATCACATGTACCGCTTGAGACACAAGATGATTAAACCATTGTCCATGGCTCTGGCTTTCTTTTTAATTTGCATTGCATGTTCTGAAGATTCAGCTGTTTGAGAAGAGGCCTTCATCTTCTGAATAATGTCCTACAATCTGGCATTCTCCATCTAGCTTGTTCTTCCTTTCCTACAACTTATCATTCTTTTGTGTGAGCATGCTAAGACCATCATGTGCATCTTGCTGACAAGCCAAGCAGGATTGTTTACCAAGTTCAGTGGTGGTGAACGTTTAACCACAAGTTTGCATTGGCTCTTTTGGCTTTTGAACTAGAGGCTTAACTACCTCTGCATATTTGGTGTTATCAACACTCACCACGATCCTTGGTACCACCTTGGCCTTCTTGGGCTTTGGAACCTCAACGTTTGCAACCATGTGGGAATCATGATCTTCAGGTTAGAGTTACTCCTTCCTCTTTTGAGTAATTGCAACGAGTTGAGGAGGAAGAGTAAAGGAAGAGGATTCCACGATAGCAGTGCTAACCAAAGTGGACACTAGATTAATGTGTGCAATTGTAGCTACAATAGATGGGGTCTCAAACATAATCACCACTAGAGCTGAGCTTTTATGTGTGACCTTTACCACGAATTGCTCAAATTGTGCTGATGAAGTATCCACCGATGCCATGGAAGGAACCACAATATTTGGGATAAATATGGTGTAGGCATTGAACACGCTCTTGAAGCTATGATATTGCTTCACTATTAGGACCACAAGAGAAACCAAAGAACTAGGCATAGCCAGTGTGATCGAAATTGGATCTTCATTGAATGGTTTCTACTTAGAAGGAGGAGTGTTCATGGCAGCATGCAAGGGTGAATCTACCAACTCATCTGAGGCTTGCGAAGAATGGGTGGTTGTAACCAGGACTTCTGGAAGAGGAGCTTCATTTGGAGAGCACTTTCTCCAAAAAGGAGGAAGCTCATCGCCGCTCAAAATAATACAAGCCTTCTAAGTTTCAATGGATTTCACCTAAAGCACACGTCCCTTGCCTTTGTTACCCTTGATGGTGAGCTTTGGAATGACTTCATAGTGCCATCCTTCTGTTTACCTCTCATTTCAACCCTTAGACTAATTGGACCAGTAGGATCAAAATCTTTTCCAGAGTTCACCTTTAGGTCCTCAACCCTCGTTTCTTCAACCAAATGTTTGTGTTGGAAAGAATAGGATGAAATGGTTCCAAATGGAGACAGTTTCCTTGGATGAATAATATGGAGATAGGATAGGAAGCCTATTGAGTTGATGCTCAGTGTACTCTGGATCCAAGACTTGATCATCATCTTCAATCCCAACAGGGATCACTATAAGATTAAAGTACACAATTGGCTTAAGGGTTAGTCAACAATAATCTATCCGATGGATATCAATTTCTATTCACAAATCTTCCCAAAGATCTTCAAGGTGATGAACATGAATATATGATTTTTTGATTTTATCATTCATTCCTTGATAGTTAAAGCAAGCACACACCATGAACTTCTTAAAAGTGATCCTTTGTAGTTCAAACTCCATGTTCTTGGCATTTGGCATTGTGTCAAGTGAGTAGTCGTCAATTTTCAAGGGATTCTTTGATGAAATACCAATGCTTGGCCTATGTAAAGAAGATTATTCTGATTGTACCACTATTACTTGCCTACCTAACTCCATGAGAATGATCTTGTTGGTAGGATATTGTGGAAGAGTATATGACTCATCTCTGAAATATACAACTCTCATGTGGATAAGTTGAGAAACTGGAGAATGAAACAACCATATTTATTCACCTTCGCCCATGCTTCATCAGACACCTGCTTCTTTGGCAATTCCTTGTTGAATAAGAACATATAATGCCCAAAGATGGCATTATGTACTCTTCTATAACACATGAGATTGGATCTCAAGGTAAGCTGGTCAAAGTACTCCTATTGGGACCGTCATGTGGTCACCCCTGGTAACAAGACCTGATAATTAACATAGGGCAGCAACAATGTATACCACATAAGAGTTCATATAGAAAGTCCTAGTTGAAGAGAGTTGGGACAATTGCTCCAATAACATGTCTTATCATGTCTTCCCAAAAAAATTTCCTTTGTTTTGAATGGATAATGAGAGAGATATACTTGTACATCCACAACTCAAAGATATTGGATTCTTTAAGTCTGCTGATGCGACTAAGCAAAGTGATGAGATCATTGATTCCTTCCTTGAAGTCGGAACGACGCACACCCTTCTGCTATATAACAAGATTTGGCTTGTTGTTTATTAACAAGTTAGCATTCACATACCTACTGCATTCAACCATATCATTGTTCCATTTCTGCAAGGCCTCTTGTTTAGTGATGTTAGTCAACAATGGAGCAAGTGGAACTTGGAAGATCCAGTTAATAGTCTCTAGGTCCAAGCTGATGATGGTCCTCCCATCTTGATTTTTGATCGTTCTTGATGAAATATCTAGATTCTTGGTGCAAGCAAATATGAACTTGGGCTTATGATCAACCAAAGGGAAAGTTGAACCTAGATGAATGCCATGTTGTTTAATTTACAACATATCACTTGTGGATGTATCATCTACCCTTTTTAGGAGATCCTCAATATCAAAGTGTGGGATATCTGTGTCCTTGACACCTTCAAAATAAGAAGTGACTTGTGAAGGAGGCATGAAGTTGTGATATTGGTCATACTGGTACTTCATTTTCTGTTTGTCTTTACCTTTATCTGGATTGATGTCTTTTGTCAAAACTCCACAATATAAGTACATCTTCAACAGGGGAATCCATGGTCAAATTTTGAGTGTTCAAGCATGGAATATGAGACTTCTGCATGAAACGTATGGCTGGAAGTTATTGGGACAGTGAATGTATGCAGCAATCTGAGCTAAAAACCTTGCGTTTTTATGATGGAATACCCAAAAACGGGTTTTTAGAACATGAAAGCATGTGCAGACAGCAATAGTGTTGTATGGAAAATGCATTAAAATGAATGGAAAGAATATTTACTTATAATGAGACCATGCTTTTTATCATAAGCAAATGTGTGAGCATATGCAAGCAACTACCACCACGAGTTTTTAATTCATGTAGCAGTGGCATGCAACATGTGAATGAAGTGTATGCAAGCATGAAAGTGAGATTTTTGGAAGCAAAAAATAGTGGTAAATGAACTCACATTATGAGGATGTTTTTTAATAACACTTCTTTTTTAAAATTCCGATTGCATATAGATGGTAGATGAAGTGCTTGCACATGCAACTTGGAGAATTTAGACAGAAAATAGAAGAACATCATATACAACATGCAAGTTTGAAAATTGAAATGACTAGACTTGCATAGAAAAGACAACAAATATATACAACTAAACCCTATGAAAATGACAAAGAGTCATACCTTTCCTCAAGAAGCAAAGAAAGAAGTCTTTTAATGGTTAACCTCTTGCAAAATATCTAAAAGTAGATCCAAAGAGATTTCTTGAATTGAGAATAATTACAAGATGGAGAGTCAAATAGACTGCAAATCTTGTTAATTCTATGTAACTGCGATAACATACTGATCTAAAGAGCAGATAGTACAAGATCATTTAATGCATGGATATCCTTATGTAGGATTTGCCTCTTTTATGACCCTATATAATTAACCTTATTGGCTTCTTATTTAGGAGCATTTTATAATGTTCAGATTGCATAGTAGTTAGTATAATTACTAGCTAATTATACTTTCTAAGAGATGCTGATCTTGGAAGATTATTATTTGTTTATTCATAAGGGCCGACCTAGAAGAGTCATGTCCTTTGTAAGGACGTGCCTCTTGGGTGCAATATAAACATAAGGTAAGTATGAGGATAGAGAACACACAATACACAATAAAGTCTTCTCATCTACATTACTGCCTTATGCGATTTATTGTAGGGATAATAACATTTTTCAGTATAGTTATTATACTATTGGTAACACTTATACAAGTCTGATATACAAAGGATCATCTTCAGCAAGTAGATTAACGACATCATAAGGTTGACTATTTAGAATTTGTCGAAACTTTACATGGTATTAGAGCTTTGGTAGCCGAACCTTGGCTCTGCAAATTGACAATCAGATTTAAAATATCTAGCAATGACCCGAAGATAGGTTTGATGGAAAAGAACACTTCGTTGCTTGGAAATTCAGAATTATGATGATTCTTGAAGGCAATGATGTAATACAGTTTGTTGATAAAGAATCCAAGTGACCTAATGCTGATCCTCATAAAACTATCTGGAAAGCCATGCAAATCATATTAGATGGGTTTAAAAATGAAATAGTACTTATGCTAATGAAACATTAAACAACATTTAATATGATGAATGCATTATTAAATGCATATGAGGTTAACAGTGCGACTAGAACCCTTGCACTAAAAAGGAAACTGAATCATATATGGATAAAGAAGGGAGAATTTGTGAATTTATACTTCCTAAGGGTGGCTAGTCCAAGAGATGGACTTGCAAGTATGGGGACCATAATTGAAGACAAAGCTAACACTTATGGCTATAGATGGGTTATTGGATTCATGGGAAACATTCTCACAAGGAGTAAGTGCTAGAGATAATCTTCTAGACTTCAATAGACTCAAAGGAGATTGCCTTCAAGAAGAATCTAGGAAACTTAAGAAAGGAGGAAATTTGAGAACTGAAGATGAAGAACTTCATGTTCTCAACACAAGTTCCTATAAAGGTAAGAAGAAGCACTTCAAGAAGAAGGGTAATCAAAGAAATGACAAATCTAAGAAAGATTTATCCAAAATAAAATGCTTCAAATGTGAAAAATTTGGACACTATAGATCTAATTGCCCTGAGAATACAAAGCAACAAGTAAACTGCACAAAAGTTACCAAGAAAGAAGAAAACTATGATCCTGAGAATCATGTATTGTATTCTGCACTATCAAATGAAGTATCAAGCAAAGCATGGGTAGTTGATAGTGGATCATCTCAACACATTATAGGATACAAAGAAGCACTAGATTCAATATTAGAAGAAGTTGATGACGAAGTTACCATCAGTGATAATTCCTCTCATTCAGTCAAAGGAATTGGGAATTGCACCTTGAAACTAAAGTCAGGTATTTCTCTACATCTCAAAAGAGTACTCTATATACCAAGAGTAAAGAGGAATCTAATCTCTATTACAGCACTTGAAGATGATGGACATAATGTTGCATTCATGGATGGTAAAGTAATGACCTGATCTAAGAACTCTTCATGTAAGAAATCAAAGTTGATTGGTCAAAGAAAGGGATTCTTGTATGAATTAAACACAAAACCTGGTCAACCTATTCAAGCCTTAATTCATGAAACTATTGATATAAACAAAATATGGCATAGAAGGTTAGGATATCTAAATTTCAAAGCCTTATCGACTATGGAGAGGATGGTTACTAGTTTACCTAAGTTGAATAAAGATCATTCAAGCATATGCAAAGGATGCGCTTTGGGTAAGAACACCAAAAGTCCATTTCATGATAGCATTAGAAAAACTAACAATGTTTTGGAATTAGTCTGCTCAGATTCATGTGGACCTATGTCTGTTCCTTCTCTTGGAGGATTCTAGTACTATATACATTTTATAGATGACTTCTCTAGGAAAACTTGGATTTACTTCTTAAAATGTAAAGAATCAGAAGAAAGCCTTAAGAGATTTAAAGAATTCAAAACTTTAACTAAAAACTTGTCAGAATACAAAATTAAAACTCTTAATACTAATAATGGAGGGGAATATACTTAAGAGTTTTTTAAAGATTTTTGTAAAGAACCAGGAATTAAGAGGGAGTATACTGTTCTTTATAACCCACAACAAAATGGGGTAGCAGAAAGGAAGAATAGAACAATTATAGAAGCAACAAGAACTATGATATTTGATCAAAATTTGGAATATTATCTTTGGGCAGAAGCCTCTTGTACTGTTGTCTATATTCAAAATAGAAGTCCTCACTTCTTTCTTAGAGATAAAACACTTGAAAAAGTCTTTTCTAAGGTTAAACCTAATATAAGCCATCTTAGGATATTTGGGTGCCCAATATACATACATGTTCCGAAAGAAAAGAGAACTAAGTTAGAACGCTACAGGAGGAAAGATATTTTTGTCGAGTATAGTGAAACATCTAAAGCATATAGAATTTTCATAGCTGGTCAAAAAAACATTGAACTTGCTAGGGATGTAATATTTGAAGAAGATTTAGCATTCAAAAGAGCCCTTAGTTCTAAAGATCCCACACATTTACCTAGTGCTGAAGAAAATCATGAATCTGAGTTTCAGAGGGAGAACATTGAAGAAATTGAAGATAAAATTCAAAATCTTAATCTTGAGGAAACTCAAAATTCTAAGAAAAGACCACTTTGGGCTATTAAGACTGTAGAGGAAGCACACGACTTCACTGCACCACCTAGAACCTTCAGAGAAAGCAAAAGACCTAAAAGATTTTCTAGTTATGTAGCAAACATGAGTGATTTATCTAAATCAGAACCAACCAATATTTCAGATGCTATCAAACATACAACTTGGAAGGATGCTATGGCGGAAGAATACCAATCTATTATTTAGAATGATGTTTGGTCAATTGTTCCAAGGCCTGAGGGAAAATCTGTTGTTTATTCTAAGTGGATATTTAAAATCAAGCATGTTGCTAATGGTAGCATTGAAAAATATAAAGCCAGATTTGTAGCTCTCTTAGAAGGAGGGAAGCTCCAGTTGCCAGATACACCTCTGTAAGGGTAGTCCTAGCTTTTGCAGCATTGAAAGGATGAAAAGTACATCAGATGGATGTGAAAACAATATTTCTGAATAGAAAGATTATAGAAGAGGTATATTTGGAACAACCTAAATGATTTGAAACTCATAACCCTAAAGTCTTTGTTTGTAGACTCAACAAAGCTCTCTATGGGCTGAAACAGGCAACAAGGGCATGGTATGAAAGAATTGATAAGTATCTCTCGAATTTAGGATTCTTTAAGAATGAAATTGATCCATATCTGTATTATAAAATGGATAAAGATGATATGATAATATTGATACCATATGTTGATGATTTACTAATAATAGGCGATGTTCATCTTATAGATCAATGCAAGAAAGATCTAATCAAAGAATTTGAAATGAAAGGTTTAGGATTCCTTCATTACTTCCTAGGGCTGGAAGTATGGCAGAATTTTGACATCATACTTAATCAAGGAAAGTATGCATTAGACATCTTGAAGAGATTTGGAATGTGGAACTACAGATCTATGTCCTCTAATGGAGACTAATCTACATAAACTTAAGAAAGCAGCAACAGAATCACCCTCTATAGATTCTACTTAATAGTATGCATTAGACATCTTGAAGAGATTTGGAATGTTGAACTACAGATCTATGTCCTCCAATGGAGACTAATCTACATAAACTTAAGGAAGCAGCAACAGAATCACCTTCTATAGATTCTACTGATGATTAGGTCTCTTATATACTTGGTAAATACAAGACCTGATATTTGCTATGTTCTTAATGCTTTAAGTCAGTTTATGTGTGAGCTAAAGGTGATTCACCTAGTTGTAGTCAAACACATCATGAGATACTTACAAGGCATACTTAACCTTGGGCTCAAGTATGAGAAAGTTGACTTGGACCTACATGGGTACATAGACTCAGATTGGGCTAGATGTGTTACTAATAGGAAAAACACTTCAAGATGCTGTTTTAGTTTAGGCTTAGCGATGATATCTTGGATATGCAGAAAGCAGGCATTAGTAGCACAGAGTTCCATGGAAGATGAATACATTGTCATAGCAATGGCCTCTCGGGAAGCAGTTTGGCTTAAAAAGTTGCTTGTGGGATTATTTGGTCAACCCATGAATCTTACGATTATTTATTGTGATAATCAGAGTTCCATCAAGCTTTCTGTGAATCCAATTTTTCGTGATAGGTCTAAGCATATTGAAATTCCTTACCATTATGTAAGAGATATGGTAGACAAGAATACTGTAAAACTAGAATACATTTGCACTACAGATTAGACAATAGATATTCTTACCTCTCTCGAGTGAAGATAGATCACTTCAAGAAAAGACTTGGTATGGTCGAATTGTAATACATTTGTATTCTTTAATTATTAATAATTTTGAATTAAAATTATTATTGTCAGACTATTGACTGTTATGGGCTTCACCATTTGTATCCATTATCTAAGAGGTGATGATCTCTAACATAATGAACACTTGTATAAAAGACATTATGAGAGATGGCTATCTCTTAGATAATGTGCTGAACAGTAGAGAACTACTATCAGATCTAGATGAGTTCAAGATCATATTGTGATGTAGACATTTCTATGTCTATGATTCACAACTTGGATAAAGGAAGAATTTAATCATTTTCTGGATTTTTATCCTGTGCACTGGTAGATCTTAAGTACATATTGTGATATAGGCCTACCAGTACATATGAGTCGCAATTTGGATAAAGGAAGAATTTAATCATTCTCCAGATTTTATTCTATATGTTGCATTCCATGCAATACTGTTATCACTAGTATAAGTGATAAGTCATATCACAGGGATAGTAGTATGACATAGTATCATGTGTAATGATACCACATGCTTAGAAGATTTAGATATATATAGAATATCAATCTATACTTATTCATCTTGATTGATGGTGCTAGATATGTTATCTCTTAGTATGATTATCAAGTTAAGAGGGAGTGTTAATTCTATGTAACTGTGATAACTTACTGATCTGAACAGCAGATTATACAAGATCATGTAAAGCATGGATATCCTTATGTAGGATTTGCCTCTTCTATAACCCTATATAATTAACCTTATCGGCAGCTTATTTAGGAGCATTTTAGAATGTTAAGATTGCATAGTAGTTAGTATAATTACTATCTAATTATACTTTCTAAGAGATGTTGATCTTGGAAGATTATTATTTGTTTATTCATAAGGGCCGACCTAGAAGAATCATGTCCTTTGTAAGGACATGCCTCTTGGGTGCAGTATAAACATAAGGTATGTACGAGGATAGAGAACACACAATACACAATAAATTCTTCTCCTCTACATTACTGCCTTATGCCATTTATTGCAGGGATAAGAACATTTCCAGAATAGTTATTATACTATTGGTAACACTTCATACATGTCTGATATACAAAGGATCATCTTTAGCAAGTAGATTAAAGGCATCATAAGGTTGGTTGTTCAGAATTTGTAGAAACTTTACAAATCTTAGACTCTATCTTTGGCTAATTTGAGTCAAAATTTGTAGCTTGCCAAGTGTAGGAAGTTAGAGATTGAAATTGCAACATTTTAGCAACCGTTTTGACCAAGCAATGTGCAATGTGCAATATGCAATGCATATTGAAAATGACGTTTAAAGCATAATATGTAACTTAAAAGAGATGTATACAAGCCAAAAATGGTAGGAAATGCTTTAAAACTTACCTTGAGTTAGAGAATTGATGATTTGATGAAGAGAAATTCTCAAATAAAAGACGTATTTCGGCAAAAATGTGTCCTATATGGGTTATGGAATGAGCAAAAACCTTTCTAAATTCCACTTTTGAATAGCTAAGAATGATTCTTGGACAATTTGATCTCTATCCTTTTTCTGTATTCTGCTATAATTATTGGTTATCATAGTAGATGGTTAATAGATAATAAGATAACAATCATGTATATATATATTATTAATTATACACATATACATGATTGAAATTAAAATGCTATAACCTCTAAATGTCAGTAAAATTTAAGATGGTATCAGAGCCAGGTTTTATTAATGTTGCATGAAATGTGATCAAAGTAGAAAGCATTGGTTATGATGTATTCCCCACAGTTGATGAATGCCTAAGCACGAAAAGAGGTGGACAGACTGTGGTGACAGATTTAGATGGGACACTTCTTCTAGGAAGAAATTCATTTCCATACCTTACCATTATTACTGTCAAATAAGGAGAAATTCTACCTTAAGTTTCAATCATTGAGTTCGTTGGCATCTTGTTATTCCGAAATTCTATTCGGAGGGTCTGCATCCAGAGTTATGGTGGTTGTTTTGTTCTTTTGGAAAGCAGTATTTTTTTGTACAGAAAATCCGTGTACCATGGTGGAGGCATTTTTGAAGGAGTATTTTGGGATCCATAAGCATTACAAGGAGACATCGAACAAGAATTCTCAACTCATATTTTCTGAGTACTGTGCCACTTATATTGGGTAGGTATCACCAAACATAGTTGGCACAACTCCACCAGTATTCAGTAGGAGACCATAATACCAACCAGCACCAGTACTGATACTATCATATAGTCGACAAAGAATACCATGAGCAAATTTGTATGAGATATTCTTTTATAGTTTCGGAATGAGAATGGACTGGTCATTAGTTACTTTGTGTTCAGACATTAATATTAACAATCTGAATTTAATAGGTTCACTCTTTCCTTAAATCGGGGATGAATATATTAAATGGTCAAACAAAATAATTGAGACTCTATGTGGAGGATTAATACATAGACATGAATTCATGGGGAAAACAGTACAATCAGCTGTCAGGAAAGATATGGAGGAGAAATAAATTCATTCATGAAACATAACGAAATGGTCCCATATAAGAAATGAAATATGTGCATGGAAGGTTCAACATCTGTAACATACTAGTTCTATACTAAAATAGAAAGATGAAAATGTTCTCAGTTGCTCAAGTTGACAACAATCCCTACCATTTCAATACTCCAGAACTGTTAAATTATGCAGTTGGACAGGGTGCATCTAGGAGCCTGCATATGCAATGTCGAGGCTCAATGTTTTCTCTACTGATCATGATGAGTTTACAGATGTATCTGGGAAAGAAAGCCTACTAAAGCGACAAGCATCATGCTGAAAGATTGGTGAGTTCTGGTGAAGAAGAAATTAAGACATAGAGTTGATAGACAAACATCATCAAATTATGATTCATATATGTACAGAGGTATATATAATAGGGAGCATAAGATGCCAAGGAGCGAGTTATGAGAATGCCGTTATGGGGTGAGTGCTGCATGTTGGAGGTAGAGGAGATCAATGGAGCAGGGGATTTAATCGCACATACTGGTTGAAGAATGGTACCAAATACAAATTGCAAAGAAATCGATCAATGATGAATCATTGTTGTAACAAGGCCTTGTGGTATTCATAAATATCACCATTTATCATTTATAGACTAATCATAATTGTTCAATGTCACATATACTTTGAAAGTTAAGGCATATCACGGGAGTTGTAATGTATCTACATGGTGTTCGGATAACAGGATTGCCTTTCATCCATCACGTTTCATCAGATCACACACAATAGCATATTACTAATATTTCTACCGCAAAGAGTTCATTTTAAATCGTAGATACACACTTTGTGACCATGAGATTGGAACTCTCAGTCGCATATCAATTTTGAATGGAACTCGTAAAGGAACAATCTTCATATCTTACCCCACTCAGGTCGATTCATATCAAGTACTCACATTATTGGAATAATATATTGAAGGTTATATATTGCTTGTTGGAGATATATGAACCATTTATATCTTTAGCATATCTATTCCTTATTTTGCTGCGTGGTTAAATATATGTTGCTGGCAGAATAATAAATATTTGAAGATTGGCAGTTAATTGATGCATTCTCTTCAAGCTATCTGAAGTGTTTGAATTTGGATATTAGTCTTATAGCTATAGCAAGATTATTATTAAAGATCCATTATTTATCAACAATTTTATACTGCAGAAAAAGGAAGCACAAGGAGAGCGATTACTCACAAAGTTGGGTCAATCACAGGGTCACTATTTGAGTAGTGAACATAGATTGGAGTTCCTTAGTAACATCTCTGTTTTGACTATTGTATCTTGCTGCTGTAGATGAAAATGGGAATATTTGAGCAGCAAGAACAATCCTTAATTTATGGTTAGGGCCCGCTCTGGTATCAATATACCTTGGTAACTACATATCAATGTGATGAATAAGACATTGTGCAGCTCAATTATTGACACGAGAAGTCTAATGGTGTTATTCATTGAGCAAGTCAGGAAGGTGTCAAATTTTACAAACATGAGACATCTTTAGAAATCTTCATCATCACATTTATCTTATCTTTTGATTGTTTGGAATACTTGGATCAATATATACAATTCGGAAATAGGTACTGGCAACTCCTAAATATGAGTGTTGATCCATCTACAGTTCAAGAGCAGAAATTGATTCCTCTAGATCTTATAACAGATTGATGCTTTGCTAATCCACATAAGGAAATAAGTTGCCAACCAGAGTGATTTTGGACTGATGTCATAAGATAATGACTCCTTCAGTAGCACTTTGTATTCCTACAATGTATTAGCACTTTGATGGTAGCACTTTGTATTCCTAGAGCCCTGCAATAGTTTGAGTAACCGCTAAAGGAGGCACAAAAGGATTGACTGAGAAATATATAAGTGGCATTCCAGCGAATTGTTGATGACATCCTTAGTAAAAGTGAGGACACCAAAATTACAATCTGCAATGGAGAGGACAGACTGTATTCAAGGGAGAAAGAACTTGATGCTTGCAGTCATGAGACTGAGTTGTTGGCTAAAGATGTTTCTTCTAATTGAAGGTTAATATCAAATTTATCCATTTGAGGCAACCTTGAATGAGGAGGTTAGGAGGTTGATGCATGTACTTGGAGCTTTAGAAGGGAGCCACATCATCATGAATGCTTGGTGTTGCCAAGTCTGGGGGTAAATTCATAGTTTATTACATTCACCTATGTCACTATGAAATCAGACGAGTACATTCATGTATGGGAAGTTGCTCTTGTGAACAATGTTGTGATCATTGAACTAATAAATCATGTGCTTTATGACGAGTCTCTTGGACCAAGATATTTTCCATGATTGAAGCATATAGACATGACATGCCTCTGTGATAGAGGGAGCAGCTAAAGGATCTACATCAGTTGGCATTTGATGACATTGATTCAGAGGGAGTAGACCATGACAAGATGGTTTCTCTAGTATTTGGTTGAGGTACATTATCACTTAAGAATGGACAACCAATATTCTCACCAAGCCTCTTCCTAGAGAGAAGGTTGTGTACTTCTGGGATAAACTTGGTACGTTGGAGATTGAAGCCTGAGCTGAAAAGGAGTTTCAACATCAGTAATCTATAATTTGTATCCTTACATATTATTCCCTTTGAGAGAGAAGTTTGAGGTGAGAGCCCTTGTTTCCACCCTCTGGGATGAGGCATGGTGAATCCACCCTCTATTACATTTCATGGTGGATGTTGTGAGTATGACTCCATGACTTCATTGGTTCAATGATTAATGGGCCCCTTTGAATATCATTCAGAAGTAACAATCTTTCAATGATGTACACTTGTTATTATGGTTACTATTGTAAGGTGACAACTTTACAATAGTTTAACCTTACTATCATGATAGATATGATGTGATTTGATATCAGTGGAAATGTCATTATAGTTCATATATCTTTAGTGATATTGAGTGGTAAGTAACCATGATGAGTTATATTACAGAGATATTTCATGGTGGATATTATGTAACGTAATATCCATGGATATGCCATGAGTAGATATTCTTTTGGTAGACATCATGTGACTTGATGCTAGTTCACATACCAAAAAGGATATTGTGAGTATGGTCAATATAATGTGACTTGATATTTGTGGACATGCCATTACTCACGGTGACATCATTTATGGCGGATATCATTAGACTTTATATCGGTGGATATGCCATAAGTCTTGATATGATTGAGGTGATATCCCTCACACACAATATATGGATCTATTGTGTTTACATGAGGATAGTAATCATCCACCCAAGCAAAGAGGGAGCATTAATGAGTTGTAGCTTCGATCATATTATAACAATCGATGAAATCAAATACATAAGAGGCCTATTCCCCTAGAGCATTTGATCTTTATCCTTCTTTTGTATTATGCTATGATTCTTGGTTATCAGAATCCATGGTTAATAAATAATAAGTTAACAATTATATATATATATATATATATATATATATATATATTATAACCTCTAAATTTTATTAAAATTTAACAAGGATAATGAAGCATAATTTGACTGATTGACAATAGATTGAGTTTCATGCCTGACATAAAGTACACATTGTGAAATGTTATATCCATCCCACAAAGTGAAATCTATACATTTTCTTTATTGACAATTATATACTTCTCTCCAAAAACAAATTGAACCAAAGAAAGGTGTGAACTTGGTGAACCAATCGTGACGATGTGTGGTGTTGGTGTTTTGACACTAGTAAGCAACAAAATACTTAATACCAAGATGGTGAAGATCACAGTAACCTAAGGATTAGCTACTTCCTATAAACAACTATATGTTCTTCAGATTTGGACCCAACTTCAACAAAATCATGGAAGATTTTCTACTCTTTTGGCATTGCAAAACCGAGGTGGGTGCCCCTGAGGGATTAAAGATTCACAACCTGATACTACATTCATATTTCCTCCATTTCACGACATTTTATAAAAATATTCATCCCTTACAATAGATTGTTCACAATTCTTCTTAGATCTACAAATAATTCTAAGGAATGGCAACTAAGACTCAAAAGTTAAATCTAAACAAGTGCTGACCAGCTTTGACATTTTTTAAACATTAAAGTAAAATTGATTTGATTTTAAGTTTGATGCTTATTCGTGGTTTCTCTATTTGTAGACTGAACTAGTTGATCAGTGCCTTATCTATTGGGATTTAGAATCTATCCAATTTCTTGACCTAATTGACTGCATTACAATCAATATTGTAAGCAATTCTCGCTGAAACTTATTCTTACAATATCCTTCCTACTACCTGGAGATCCTATCATATTCACTAAAGCATTTACCCAATTCATTCAATTAAAAGTAGTAGTGAGATGATATACAACTTATCCTAATTGCATTCAATTAAACGAAGCTTTGCTCATGCAATCTCAAGATAACCAAGTAATATAAATGGAGACAAGGTTCAGAAAGAAAAGATATGGGGACAGTTCATCTTTGTATTAATTCTCTTTGAAAATTGTATAACAATTGAAGTAGAACTCAAAACAACTCAAGATAAGACACTATGATCCAGTAACATTAAATGTATTATCAGATTTTTGTAGAGAAAATACATCTTAAAATTTGCATCAAGGACTAGACCGAACAAAGCTTAGTAAAACTAAAATTGTACAATGACTCTGACCCCTCTTCTAGCCCTGGAATCTCACTTAAATAACGTGAGATGCAAAAAACAAAATATTTAGCTTCAGGCATAGAAGATACTCACAGTTGTCCTTAAGACAGAAAAATATTTACATTGTTACTGCCACAAAAAACAAAATTTGGTGCAATAGAACGTTTTCATCATGAATATTCTCCTATAGGGACCACTTCTGTTTCACCTTTTGTTCCATTTCTTTGTTGATGAGAAGTTAATGATTGGCTTTATTGCTGTTGTTTCTCGTTGGAAAATATAGCAAATCAATTTGTTTGTGATGGACTTGGCTTTGTTTTTTGCAGACTTACTCTAACTCTAGGCTCTCCATTCACATCATCATGTACTGTTAAAACAACAGTTATTTCTGATTCCTCAGTTGCCATCTCATCAGTCGGGACCACTGTGCTTATCACTGAAGTTGGTAGTTCCTTTTTGTCTTCTTTCGTTTGTACTAATGTGTCAATTGTTTGACCCTAGTCCACATCATCTTCTTCTATTTCCATTTGCTTTGCATACACAAAATCCTCCATCCATTTGTTGAAAATTGTGTTATCGGGCCAATCAAAACTCAAGACTGTTGTCGGTAAAATGTATAGTGTAGCCGACGGGTAGAGTAGTATCCGAACGGGCATGTGACGCTTGAGTCACCCCTTGGGAAAGGTATATGTACACGTCCGAGATGTACTTAGGAATCATCGAGGGATCATTGTAGTCATTGTAATTGGATTGTAATCAGCAAGTGCATACATGAATAAAGTCCTTGTTCTGCATTGAGTCATATTAGACGTGTTAAAACTTCTTACCTTGTACGGTAAACATTTGGCGCCGTTGCCAGACCTACCTGGAACGAAAGAATGAGGATTAATGCCGAGTTTGCCAAACAAGGATCAGAACAAGGAAAAAGATAAAAATGAACTAAGTACAACAAAAGACATTTGAATTTTAACACAGCAAGCAGAGCGCATACAGAGACTTCAGCAGATTGCTGAGGGGCACTGAAGGGGTGAAGAGGCACAGACGGAGGGAGTGCACTCACCTAGCAGGCTGAGGAGTGCCAAGGAATTGCTGGAAGAAACTCGACAACGCTTGAATTTGGTGGAGGAAACAAGAGAAGAATTCCTTAATCTGTATACACCGAGGGGAGACTGTCCGAACGGAAGGGAAACAACTCGCACGGCTCGGAGTGCCGAGGGAGCATGAGTGTGGAGTGATCTCTTTGTTCCCGATACATCGGATGAATGGATACAGGTGGAGAATAGAACGTCACTTGAAGACTTTTCACGAGACAACGTAGTTGTTGGAAACAAGACTGTTATCTAGAATAGCTTGGAAGTCCAGAATAGCGCGGAATTCTAGAATAGTGCGGGGGTCCAGAACAGCACAGGAGTCCAGAATAGCACGAGAGCTCAGAACAACACGGGTACACAAGTACTTCAGAATCAAAGGAAAGTAACGATGGCAAGCCCTAAAGAAAAGTTACCCAAGTTTCATGGTGATGGTTCAGCAGACCCTATCAAACATTGTAAAATGTGTGAAACCATATGGACGACAAATGGTGTGACGGATGAGGATGATTGGGTAAGACAATTTCTAGCGACCCTATGGGGTGTGGCGATATAGATTGGTTTTCTGACACTAGTCCTCAGAAACTTAATACATGGGAGAATGTTAAAAAAGAATTTATAGCAAAATTCAGATTACGAGATGATAATGAAACAGTGGCAAAAATCTATAGCACCAAACAAGGAAAGAATGAGACAGTCCAAACCTGTGCCAGGCGACTGAAAGAATTGATCGAAAAGATGGAGAGTCAACCAGCGGATGGGCTGAAAAAACGGTGGTTCATGGAGGGGCTACGACCGGCTCTTAAAAAGAAAATGAAGATTGTACCACTGGCATCGTACACCGATGCGTATACTCATGCCATGGATTTGGAAAGCAAACAAAAGACGAGTAAGAAGAAGCATAAATCCTCTAATTTAGACAATTCATCCTCGGAGAGTAGTAGTAGTGATGAGGAATCGAACAAGAAGGTGAAAGCACTATAGAAAGACATGCTTCGGATGATGAAAGAATTCAAAAATTTGAAAAAGAATCTGGATACAGTAAAAGGAGAACTGTGGTGCATAGATTGCAAGGAGGATGGCCATATGAAGGGTTCATGCCTGAAGAAGCAGTTTTGTGACATTTGCCAGGTGACGGGACATTCCCTGAAAGAGTGCCCGTTTAACTTGAAAGCAAAGGGACACCAGCAGGTGTTACTCACGCAGGAAGCATCGAACAATAGCAATAATACAGGCAATGACGCAACTTCAGGTGGCTATCGAAATAATAATAGATGTGGAAGGGGTGCAAACAATAACAATAACAATGGAGGCCAGAGTAGAATACAATATGATGCGAGTGGACGGCCGGTGATACAGTGCCGGGCATGTAATCTTTGGGGCAGCTACTGTGCAGATGGTGTGGTCCAGGGGACCATGAAGATTCAAAATGTCCAAAGCAAGGCATAAATTTATTAAGTATTGAAACATGTGATGAGAACGTGTTGGCAATCACGCGTGAGAAGGCAAGGAAAGCAAAATATCCGAATGTGGAAGAAGAAAAGGAGAGGTTACAAAAAGCCCGAACAGAGATAGAGAAGCAGATGAAAGCAGAGAAGTCACAAGTAAAAGACACTGCTGAAACTCCAAAAAGAAACTTGGGCAACCAATACTATGGCCACCCACCTTTCAGTTACTTACAGCAGATCAACATGGGATAAAACCCTTGGGAACATTGATGGCATAGCTGGTAACAATTGGGACACAACCATTTTTATTGGATTTCGTGGTCATCCCACTAAAGAGAAGAGTGTACGACGCCATCTTGGGACGGGGGTGGCTGGTGCAAGCTAAGGTAAAGCATGATTGGAAAAGGAACACCTTGTCCATGGAGAAAGGAGGTAGGAGATTTATAATCGATTTGCATACACAAATGGTAGGAGAAGAAGCAGCATCGTCGGACTCAAAAGGCGAAGGCAAGAATGACGACGAAATGAAAAAAAATGATGGAACCAGATGATGAAGGGGTGCTGAGATTAGGAGGGTCAATTGATGACGACCTAGATTCAGTAAACGGATTGCTTCACTGGCAAATGGAAGACTATGAGGTCTTTCCGAGCTGCAACATTTTGAGTGTGGAGGAAGGAAAAGAAGGCCATGAGTCTCCGAAAGAGTTCAGTGAACTGAAGGAGGGAGAAGTGCAGGTGGATGAAACATCGGCCCATACGTTCAGTAAAGATAAATCGATGAAGTATGAAGAGCCGACGGTAAAAACAATGAACTTGGGTGATGAGGAAAATCCGAAGAACATCCTCGTAAGAGATGATTGGAACCTAGTGTTGAAGGCAACAACATTCAGAATATTCATGGAGTACAAGGATGTTTTTGCTTGGACGTATAAAGACTTAAAAGGAGTACCACCAAAGCTATGTGTCCACCGGATACCATTAATCGAAGGTGCAGTACCTGTACAGAAGCGACCGTACCGAAGGAATAAGAACTATGCAGCGTGGGCCATCGAAGTTACACAAGCAAGGAGGAAAGCATGGCACGACAAGCACCTAAAATTGAACAACTTTCAACTTGGTCAATTGGTACTGAAGTATAATGGACGAAATGGAATAAGGCTCGGAAAATTTAAAGTTAAATGGGTTGGACCATACAAGATATAGGAAGTTGGATATAATGGAGCAATTAAATTGTGGACACTAGACAGAAAAGAAATACCAGATGCCATAAATGGATCAAAGTTGAAAATATACAGGGAGAGGAAGCATCCTCCACGGGCAAATAATTGAATGAAAAAAAGATGTCTGTAAATAATGTAAATAATGTGTATATGTATAATACTAAAGTCGAATATAGTTTTAAAATGTCAAGTGATGAACTGTAAAAGTATGAAGTGATAAAATGAAGCATAAAGTAAATGTATTAAGAGGCGAATTTTAAATATTAAAGTTATTAGGAGCAAAAGTCTGCTGTACGGTCTTAGCAGAGACTATATAGAAGAGAAGCAAAATTAATAAAGTAAGACATACAATAAGGAAAAGTTTGGAGAAAAAGGCATGGAAAGAAAAGTGGAAGGAGTTAGATGACTGTACGGCTCCCTAGATAGCTGTACGGCCCCAAAAGGAATTGTGTTAAAAATCGAATAAAGTTTTAGATGACCGTATGGCCTTGAGGCTTTGGTGTTTATAAAGTGGAACCATACTAGACCGTACCGTACGGTAGATAGGAACAAGACCAATACGAAGGTAATAAGTTGTACAACCTCCAGTGAAAAAAGACCATACCGTACAGCAGAATAGTGAAGGAATAAGGCATACGGTCTCCAGTGGGAAAGAATACAAAGGAGGACCAGACCGTATGGACCCAAGGAAGTTTGAAATACATGTGAATAATTGATGACCGTACGACCTTTGGGCATAATGAAAATAAAAAGAGCATATGTAAGGAATAACAAAGTAGAAACAAAAAAGACCGTACGACCTGTCCGTACGGATTTGGTGACTAGAGGAAAGGGAAGAAGAAGGTCGTACGACGTACGACAAGGGAGAAGTTGAGACAGCCGTACAAAGGGTATCTGGAAAGGAAGAGGAATTGTTGTAGCCGATTCACAAAGCAAGTCTGCAGGAAAGAGGAAGTGGAAGAGCACAAAAAAAAAGAAAATGATGATAGATTCAAATAGTTCGGAATGAGTAATACATGATGCCAAAGGGAAGGGTAGACATAAGCAGTTTCCAGAAAGAGTGTGGAATTGGAAGAAAATGACAAAAATAGTGTGTTCCATGCAGTTTTGTGTGGGATTCGGAGTGTTGCCCTAAGACCCCGTGGGGGTGCTGCCCCTCAACCCTACTGGGGGCGTTGCCCCCTAGGCCCCCAATCGTTGCGGATTTTTAGTCGTGGGAAGTATTGCCAGTTGATGATACCTGGAGCTGCGACTGTAGGCATGAGTGTCTGTGTGTCAGAGGTGGCACTCGGAGTAGGTGTTTGGGTGTGAGGCCGTCTTGGTGGATGCATAGAGAGCTCGGGAGGAGTTGATCATCCAGTTGAAGGCAGTATGGCGACATTTGGCTCAGTGGACCCAGAGTTGGAAGCAGAGAAAGCGGCACAGGTGGCTATCAAGGTCAGCTTGACTAAGGAGACAATATTGTGTTAGCAGAGGCTACAAATGCAATGTGGTTTAGAGACCAGTTTGGTGCAGGCACGAGATGAATGTGAAAGTGATGTGATAGAAATAGATCTATCTTGTTGTAGTTAGTCAGTTAATGTATTTTGTTGTTAATTTGTCTCAGATATTTTGTAATTACTTTTTCTTTTGGGGGGAATGATGTTGTCGGTAAAATGTATAGTGTAGCCGATGGGTAGAGTAGTATCCGAACAGGCGCGTGACGCTTGAGTCACCCCTTTGGAAAGGTATATGTACATGTTCGAGATGGACTTTGGAATCATTGAGGGATCGTTGTAGTCATTGTAATTGGATTGTAATCAGCAAGTGCATACATGAATAAAGTACCTGTTCTGCATTGAGTCGTGTTATACATGTGTTAAAACTTCTTACCCTGTACGGTAAACAAAGACCTCATGCTGTTTCTTAATCACAAAATCTCCTATTTTATTGATTTCAACAAACTTTTCTTTGATGGAATTATAGAATAATTGCACTTCAATAACTTTTTTAGTTGTCATTGCCCATAGCAAATGTCCATTTTTACTTATGACTTCATTTATTCTGTGGCATAATAAAACATCTAACTCTTTGCCCCATTCTTCCTCCCCTATATTTTAAGGGAAGTACAAATCCTCTATTTTAAAGGCCTCCCCCTAGCCCCTAGGATAGCTGGCTACCTCGTTGAAGCCATAAGAGTTGTAGCGAAAAAGGTGGTTTATATTGCAGAGCTCTATTAGGCCCTTCCCTTCCCTTCCCTTCCCTTAAAATATAGGGTAGGGGCCCCTTTGCCTATTATTGTAGGGGCCCCTTCTCCCTACTAGTTATAATAATGGAATGCGGCGAGCTATGGTTCGATCAATACCCAGTAGTGGGATGTTTCGGGAAGGGTAGACCACCCATCCAAAAGATTCAAAGTAAGAGGACTATAGATTCCCTTTATAATAGTGGGCCACTTCGTCCAAGATTCCTTCAGCCGTTTGCATAAACAACACTCAGGCTCTTACTCTTAGTCTAGCCTGAAACTATATCGTATAGGGAGCTATTCACCAGCCTGCGACCCTATGGGGCAGGTAGGGTCTGCATATTTACCCTAGCCTATAGTTCCCCATAGAATTGCCCCTTCTAGACCATAGAATTGTAGGGGGCTCACCTTCTGACACGTCAGATGAGGGCCTTCACAACCATGAAGGGATTCCTGCACATGTATCTTTTTAAGTGCATGGGGAAAGAGTTCAAATTTCTCACTTAGATACTTAGAAATACAAATCATTATCCGTTTTTGCATTGCAATTCTCTTTTCATCAAAATCAGACAAATCATTAGTCATTTCAAAAGTTTTTTCAATTTGTTCACAGGATAGACTAATAACTGAGACACCCAAAAGGGTGACATTTGTATCCCTACCACCCCATTTATTCATGATAGGCTTTAGAACATCTTCACCATTCCTTATTTCATTCCACATATCCAAGATTTTCACCAATTGTTCATAAAATGTTGGCCAATCAATCTTATCTACTAGGTATAAGTTTGTTTTCCTGATTTTATCTTCATACAAATCATTCAGCTCAACATGTAAGGTCTAGAGTTTATTCTTTTCCTCAAATTCCTCAGTAGTATAGAATTCTGGCCTTTGTGGAGTGTTAGGTAATTCGACCGGAGTTGACTTGAATGGTTCAATCGAAGGGCGAGGATAGGTAATTCGGGGTCGGCTTGACTCTCCCACTTTTCTTTTTCCTAGTTGCTTGTCCATATGGGATACTTGAGTTTCCAACTGATGTATCTAGTTCCCTCTCTCCTCATATGCTTTTAGTATTTCTTCAAACTTGGCATTGAGTTCCAGGAATTTACCTTTATCTTTTTCAGCAACTACCACCCCAAAGTCCATCATCTCCCTAGTCATTTTAGACACTTTCTCATTGTCTACCTCACTTGCTCTATAAACAATGATACTAACTGTGTGCTCAACACTTAAAACTTCTTGTAGCTTGGTTTTGTCTCTTTTTTCAATAGACCATATCACCAATGCTTGGTGATCATTGCTATATTTCAAACCTCTATGTGCTTGTATGATTTCATCCTCGGTTTTAAACTGAGTATCCTTTTCCTTTCTAATAGAATCAAAAACCATATCATTGGCTATGTCCCACTTAGGTAAAATCAAAACTCCTGAGTCTTTCAATAATTGCCTTCCCCCTTTAGGGGTCAATTGTGCAAATTCCTTCATGAAGTTGGCTTTGACTTCCTCCTCAATTTCAGAGTCCAACTTATTAGGTTGCTTTGCCTTTATTAATTTGCACTTACTTTCAAAATTGCCAATATTTCTTCTCCACAAAAACTGGGCAAAAGCTCTAGTTTTTACAAAATTTTCACCATCAATGAATTTTTGGGAAGTCTATGCTATTACAGGGTCTATTTCCTTAACCTCTATAATCAACAATAGTAAGATCAAAAGATGGCACATGAGGCTCTTCAGGTACTCCTTCAATATCAGCAGTTGTAATCACAATATCCCCTTCCCCTCCAATTTGCCTCAACTATTCTCTCAGAGATGCTTCATCATCTATTCTGAGTGGTGTCTGGGATGGTGAGTATTCTCCTGCATGAGAGGATGAACCCTGCTCTGTTCTTTGCTTCTTAGGGGCATGTGTCTCAAGGGGGCTTTTAGACCTTGTCCTCTTATATGGAGGAACATATTGTATTTTCTGGGCCACTACATACCCGGCCTTTCTTTGTAATGTATATTGCCCCGGAGTCACAATCATTCTGTTGGTTAACTTCCTTTGCACCTTAATAGCTTTGTCTGGGTATGTTTTAGTTATAATTTCTTTCTTCTCATTTAGTGTTTGCATTATCCTAGTAAAGTTATTCATTAACATATCTATTTTCATTCACCAATATTTCTTATCCGCTAAGGGATCATATTTTGGCTCAAAAGCATTTATAAAGTCTAAGACTTTACTATAAACTATCCATATTTCCTTTCTAACCTCTTGTTCTTGCAGTGAGAACTTATTTCTGATTATGTCCTTTGGAAAATATACAGTTTGTATCTGAACCTTAGCCTTACTCCTTTCTCTAAGGAGGTAATAGAATCCCTCTGAATCAACAAAACAGGCATGGGATTGGGCCATCTGATATTTATCTAAGAATTTCCCTAGGTTTCTCCATCCCTTTTTAACAAACACAAAATTATGAATGACAGTAATAACTGGGAAGAAAGTATCTTTAGATTTTCCTAGCAAATCCCTATCCTCAACTGATCCGATTTGCCATAATAATTCAGCAATCCCTACCTTCAAAGGTACTTGGTATGGTAGCACATGTGGCTTTCCCAAAAAACCATAAACTCTGAAAACAGTAGAGACAACATATGGAATGATATCCCCCCAATTATGGCTCACCAACAACCCTTTAGCATGATCTTTAGGTCTTATTAATTCTAGTAAGGACTGTGGTATTCTAGGGCTATCCCCTCTCAGTAACAGTCTAGGCTTTGAGGCAAAATACTTATCAAATCTGACAAAATTGGCATCAGTTACCTCCCATGTCATGTTTGCACTCCATAATTGAATCGGGAGTCTTTCTCCATCTCTTTCCAATTCTAGTTTCATCTCTTTGGAGAAAAAGGTAACTCCTTTATATAAGCATATATACATTAACATAGAATACTACCAAAAAGGCTTGTCAACTTTAGCTTTTGCTATCCCAATCAAGCCATATGGATTTTTTCTGTCAAGAAAGAACCAAAATCAAGAATTGAACTCATTCCATATTGAAGAGTTTGAGCAATAATAAGAACAATAGAGCCTGGGATGTTATCTTGTTCATCCATACCAAAAATTTTGCAAAGAGATGAATATAAGGCTTGTTCCCTAGGATTAAAATATATTTTCAACAAGGGCTTGGGGGTATTTTGTGTGACTAAGGGCAATGATCCAATTTTGATAAAGTGTTGCTGCAATGGTCCTCCCCTTAGATATACCCTTTGTGCATCATATCTGGCTTGGAGGTCCTCTATGTCAATCTTCTCATGAACATCATGGTTGGGGTTCAGCTTGAATACCTCTCTAATCAGTTCAAGTGAAACCCTTAAAAGGTTATCCCCTACATGGTTCTTTACAACCCTAGTAATCGGATCATATTTCTTGGCCATATCTGCCAGTAGGTCATCATCAAAGAAGACTTTAGGGACAATCAGTTTACCTATGTCACATTCCCAGACATTGCTCATTGGAGTACCCAATTTCTTTTTTGCAAACCATTTCCTAAAAAGTTCTAAACCTCCAATAGATATTTCCGCATCTCTCAACCAGTTTGCTTTGTCAAAGAAACCCTCACTAAACAGTAACCTAGGGCTTTTCGGAATCAATTTTCTACCCCTAGCTAATTCATTCATTGATAGTGGCATTTGTTCCAGAAAATCATCCTGAACTGCCTTCTTCAAGTAATCTACTTTTCTAGAAAAATCCTTGCGTGGAGGCATTGTTTGCAATTTACCCTAATACAATCAGAATTTTTACTTGTCAGAAGTTCAGACGACTTACCTGCCTTTTCTTGCATTTTCACCTTTGTAAATCACTCTGTAGATTGCTGAAAACCTTGAAAAATTCTTGCCCTACCTTTGGAAATCTTCGCACAGTGAGAATTTTGCAGCTTTATACTCAATAATGGAGAATTTAGAATCTTATTACAACATTAAGTTTCACATGAGACAACATTCATAAGGTTTAAAGCTTCAACAGTCAAATTCATGTCGTGCCATGAATTTTAAATTTCCATCGTAGATCATGGAGCATCGAATGGCCTAATTTGAAATCAGAAAGGCTGCCTTAATGCTTTTGAAGATTTGCCAAGCATCAACAAGGCGCATTCCCGCATTTCATAAAGTTTGAACATTTTCACAAAGCTGTTAAGCACGGATTGTCAATCTTCCAAAGATCAACGAACAAGAAAAATCCTTATATCTTCATAACTCCAGCTTTAAAATTACAGGCCCACTAGTATCGTCACCTTCCAACTCAGCAACACATGGACTGACTTACCAATCATTGTGCTCCATATCATTATGCTTTTCCAACTTGGCATGACTCGGTAACCTTCTAAGTGGCTGGCCCCACTTGTCCACATGGCAAGAAGGCGCTTTACCGCTTTGGTTAAAGTTCAATTACTTTCATATTGTGGTGAAACGCCCTCCATTGATCCTCCAAAGATCAACGGTGTTATACATTTTATCTCTTTTACAGCCCAGTTAGCAAAGTCACCCAATGAAATGCATTGCGTTTTTCCAACGTGTTTTTACAATCGCCCACTATTGGTGTTACTATTATCTTTGTTCAACTGAGGGTGTATGACGTCAACCCAATACACGTGGCATGTAGGCGCTTCCCTGCTTAAACTAAACTTCGAGCATGTTCATATTATGGGCAAGCACTACCCGTTGATCGTCTCATGATCAACGATGCATATATCTTGTGCCTTTTGAAATACTTTAATGTTTTGCATGACATCACTCAAGACATGTGTCACCAGGGCACTTTACCGCATTAGGTAAACTCCGCACATCTTCATGAAGCAGTAATACGCTTCAAAGATATAACATCAAAAATAACCCCACCACTCAGCTCGACTAATGGGATAGCTTCAAATTCGAACGTGCTTTGACAATCATTGACAGCTCTGAAAAGTTCTGACACCCTCTAGTTCTTTGTGGCACATTAAAATGCTCGGCGTCATGAAATGCTATGTGGCACAAAGGCGCTTGCACGCATTCGCTAAAAGTCAAGCAAATTCTGAATGCGGGCATGCGCTCATCGTTGATCTTTGAAAGATCAACGATTGATAAATGTTAACCGCCATGATTAAAACATTTCATAAAGTATTAAGGAAATATCAAAGGCGAAACCACGATTAAGGCCAGGTTTAAAATGAAGGATTTTTTGAATTTTGGAAAAACGTCTTAAATTAAATACGGGAAAAGTGTAAAAATAAAACCCTAGGGTAAAAACCTTCTTGCGTGATTTTTATAAAACCTATTTAATGGAATTTTGAAAAACTTAGGGCACATGACAAGGGTTTGATGAAAAATTCAATAATTCTATCTAGGGTTTTGACATATTTCACAATTTTAAACATAGGACTAGGGTTTTTCACTATAGGGTGTAACAAAATTATAAAGGGTGAAAAATCAAGCCAACATGTGGAATGGCGAGAGACACCAGAGTCAATGTACTAGGTCAAGGATGTGTCATGCTTGGATGGGCATGTTTCCATGAAAGCATAGGAGGTAGGCTAGCTTGGGCCTTTTGTTAGGAGCCTTGTTGTGGAGGCTGCATAGTTGCCAATCGCTTCTTGCAATCTATCTTTCAGTGACCATATCGGTGAAAGTAACTATACTGAATTTTCATCTTCTCAGAAGTGGGAGGCTTACCTGACCCTTTCTGCTAGGTAGACTAAGGTTTGCCTTTATTCTTGTCTAAGGCTTTAGTTGTGAGGTCAGCTGTTCAGAAGAGTAGTTGGCATGACTTCCAAATTGTTGTTTCAATCTATCCCACTGCAAAAGCCTGTTGCAAAGATGAGAGAATGTGAGGGAAACACTAGTAGAAGTGATATTGAGTGTCTCTAAAATGTGCTTCTAGGATCGGAGCCAGCTTTTTAGCGTAATCACTACCATATCTTTTTCCTTCATCTTCCGGCCAATAGCATCTAACTAGTCTTGTAGATCCTTGATTTTCAACAAATATGCTTGGAGAGATGTCTTCTCATCCATTATTGTAGAAAATAATTCTTCAAAAAGAAAATACGACTGTTGTTGGACATCTCATGAAGATCCTTCAAGATGTCTCAGATTCTTTAGCTGTTTTACTAGAAGGCAGTTGAAGAAGCTGATCATCTGTAACTAAAAATTTGAATAGCATGACAGCTTCTTGATTATGTTCATCCCATTTATCGTGATTTGTCTGAACTTGTGTAGGATGCACCTCCGTACCCAAAACGATCTTATCAAGACAATTCTATTTAATACTTATCACCATGCACCACTTCTAGGTGTTGTAGCAGCTAAAAACAAAACCGGTAGCTGCCAAATGGCTGTAGGTTGTAAATTGAAAGTGAAACCCATAATTTTTTTTCAGGGTGTGACTGCCAAAGACTGTGCTGGAGACCACTACAAACAAACAAAACAAAATTTTGTGATTTTGCTGAGCTTGATGTGTGCTGATGTGCAGGTCTTGGAAGCTGTGACGCTCACTAAGAAAAGGCTAGGTGTGGGCTTGGTAAAGTCTTTGCCACCAGACAAACACTGGCAGAAAAATCAACTCCGGTGTAAGGGCAGATAATGCCAAAAGAAAATCATAGTTTATTTTGTTTGGGTCTGCTGAATACAAACAAGAATTGTGGCTAGCAGAGAGGTGGTTGTAGGCCAAAGGCTGGCCAGGAAAAAATAAAAATGCAGGGAAAATATGTGTTTTTATGCCACTTTTCAGCAGAAAAGAATCTGCAATTTTCAGAGAAAATCGTGGTAAAGAAAAACTAACAACTATGACACTATTTTTTTCTTTTTTTGACAGACACAAGTAACAGATTCAACCCATGAATTAGCAGTTAAACCGTGATTCGGGTTTTCTAGCAAACTGCTGAAAATATAACCCAGAAATCAGTTTGCTCTGATACCATGAAATTGTTAAAAACTGGATGATAATTGTATTAATTAAGAGTTTACAGGCGCTAATAATAGCATGAATAAAAAAGCAAAGTTATTGTAATAAAAATAGTTTATAAATAGAACTGAATAAGCAAACTAAAAGGAAAACCTCAATGACTATTAACTACGGCTCTAGAAGAACAAGCTTAAAATAACAAGATTCTAAAAATATTAAATATATTCTAATAGTAAAGAAGTATAATATTTTTTGTTTTTGAAATGTATGAACTTTTTTTTTTTTTTTTCTCTTTTTCTGATGTTTTTTGGAATTTTTGATACTTGGGATATAATTGCTAAAAAGAAAGAAGAAATACTGGTAAGAATTAAACAAAAAATAATCAACTCCAAACAATGGCTGATTTTTTATTTATTTCATTAACTAACACATCTGTACCAGGGCTGTGACCTGTACCAAGTTTGATCAGAAAACAAATTGACAACAATCAAGTTTTTCTCCTCCAATCTATACCTTCTGTCCAAATCTGAGTGTTCTGATCCAACCTAAAGCTCTGAATTACCTTGAATGATGTCCCAAAACCCTACATCCAACCTGGAGAATGATGTTAATTCTACCTGTGTTGTATAGCTGACTTCAATGTCTCAAGAAATTATTAAGATTTCTGATAAAACACTGATGTGCTAGCTGCTGAATTTATTTTACCCAAAACAAACTGCTGCAACTATATTCTCCTCCCACAATGGCATGAAATAAAAGTAAAGAACACAATCCACTGCCATCTCCCTAATCTGATCTCTGATCACTGTAAGTTGTGTTGACAAGCCTGATTCAAAATTTTCCCTAAAGAATTTGATGTCTCCCATAATGAGATCTGTACTGAACCAACTGCCAGGAAAGGTTTGATTTTGTCCAGCTCCTTCAACTCCTAAGAATTTTTGTTCTTGGGCATTTGAATCCTGCTCAAACTCTGTCCAGAGCTCAAAGTGCAATAGCTGATGAAAATAATATCCTGGAATGAATGAAAATTGCAGCCCAAACCTCCTTTCTTCCTTTTTATTTTCTCCATAAAGTTTGAAATTTTAGGGTTTCTAATCATTTATGTTAAGGAACTTTATAATATTTTATTTTATTTTATTCCCTAGAAGGGATTCGAACCATCATAAGGCCTTATTTATCATCAATAAGAATGGTCCCTTGTAAAATGATTTATAACTTCATCTCGTATGAATTTGTGCCATGGCCCCTTTATTATATTTTTTAGTAATATAAAGTGATTTGATTAAATCGCTTCATTATAATTCATACTTAGAAAATAATTTAATTATTGTCAATTTATTCATAAACTGATCGTCTGGACTCCAAATTGTGATCTTACCATTGCCAGCAGTCCAAGGATGATTTCTGAATGCTGCAGGCGAACAGATAGTCTCCCTTAAAAAGTAGAAACTACAACCGAAGTTCCAGAATGATCCTGGAGATTCCCTGATGCATCCCGGTTATTTCCCAGTCAATCCTTAAAAAGTAGGAATCCCTCATGAAATTGAGGAAACTGTTCCAAATTGTCCAAAATGGCTCCTGCAGCTCCACAAACCTTTGGGTAGGTCCCTTATCTCCTCTACTGACCTATGAGAACCTTTGATTATATGCGGACCTCTACTATAGTCTGCACTGCCTAAAAAGGGACATTACAAGTGATCTAAATTAACTCTAGTGGTTTTGTAAAGAACCCCAAATGTCAACTCTTTGTATCTGTGTTATTCTGTTTTTTCTGAATAAAGTTTTCAACTTTTTGAACATGTTGTCATTCTTGAATTTCTTGAACTTGTTATATGCATAGCATTCGGTGTTGTGGGCTTTGTTTCTTTCATTTATAAGTTAGTGAAAATGCTTCAGTTCTGGACAAAATATGAAGCATCTCTTTGATAATTGGTTGGCTTGATTTTTGCAGTTACGATGCAGAAGTTCTTTACTTTGATGAGAGTGTAAGAACAGAAAAACGACAGCAGTTAGTGAATAAATCACTAGACGTAAGTTTATTTCTGTCTGGATACCGCGGTATATTGTTTTTTGCTTCCAATCGTTGCTGTCTCTCCTCTTCAGGGAATTACTCAATTAAAGATTAGGATAGGAAAGTTTTTCTAAGCTTGAAGCTCTTTGCAGCTTGTATACCCTGCCTATCTGGCCATGCTAGGGCATCTTCGTTCTGATGCTTTCCACAGATTCAAAAATGAGCTTGAAGAGGGTGTAAGAAATGGTGAAGGCTTTGCAGCTGTTGTTCGACACTGTACAAAAAGTTGTCTGGAACAGTTTGATCAAGAATTGGCAGGTGTGTTTATGGGAACATAAGTATTTTATCTAGGTTAGTATGAATCTTGAAATGATTGTAAGTAATGCTTTTGGTCTTTATAAGAAGACTATTCTAGAAATTGGGTATGTGGTACATGCCACATAGAATATGAATATAATTTTTATTAATTACTAACTACATGGACTTTTACTGGGTTGACACAATAGGATTTCCTTTATTCTGACCAATTTGGATGACAATATGTTGCTGCAACAGAAAAGCAATGTGACAAGTAGTGTCAATAAATATTTTGTTAGCAATAACTAGAGTCACTGAGTTGAGCTATACATATTGCTTATTGACTTTGTTGTCCATGTTAATTTGCCTTTGATTTAAACAAAATAAAATTTACATTGTTTCTGTCAATCTCTTGGTAGCTTGGGGTGTTTTAGTGATTTGATCTATTCAAATAGCAGCGTTGACAGATGCCAACTATTTATTATTACCTAAGTTCAAAACTATATAACTTTATTGTAAGTGGAAGATGCAAATATTTAGCTTTGAGAATTTGTTATCCATAATTTTGATGAGACATTCACATTGTATTAACTTCAACTTTGCAGATGCTAAAGTTCAACAAGCGAATTGGGACTCTTCAAAAACTCAATACAAACTCCAGCGAGATATTGATTCTCATGCAGCATCTGTGCAAGCTGCTAAGTTGTCTGAGATTAAAAAACAATTTGAGGTAGGAACTTAAATATGTCAACAACTCAGCCTAATCCCTTCTATGAATGGCAGGGCCTAGCTTTGTACTTGAATAATCTTTGTGGGCTATATATCAAGCTAACCTGATTTTCTACCTTATTATGTTTTTAATAACCTCTGCTATATGTTGAGGCAATTTTTGAAAATTCCGACATTCAATGTTTCCTGATTTGGAAGTTCAATATAATTAAAAATTTCTTGTTCTTTTGATTTGGGACAGTATGTTGAAATTTGATGACATGTTCTTACTTTTTGAGTGTCCAGATGCGGCTAAATGAAGCCCTTGCTGAACCAGTGGCATCTCTTCTCGAGGCTCCATCACAAAACACTTGGCCAGAAATAAGGAAACTTCTACAGATTGTTACCGAAAGAGCGGCGTCAGATTTTACATCTGCGATTGCTGGATTTGAGATTGATGATGTGACCTCTAGTAAGATGATTAAAGATTTAAAAGATTACGGAAGAAGTGTGGTGGAGAGGAAGGCCAGGGAAGAAGCTGGGCAAGTTCTCATTCTCATGAAGGAGAGGTAAACCATAATGTACTAGCTGTGCTAATTGAGAATTGAATGTGTTTTAAATTTTAATCAGATCAGCAAATATCTTGAAAAAATTGCAAGTTGTTGTGTCAATGGCTGGTTACCAACCACGTTCAAATTGGATCAATGGTATTTTGCAGATCCAGGCATGAATCCTGAGGTGTGAAAAAATCAGGATTTTTTAATCAAGATTAGTGATTTAACCTCCATTTGGCATGAAATCAATCAAACTGATTTTTTAATCAAGATTAGTGATTTAACCTCAATTTGGCATGAAATCAATCAAACTATTATTGGTCTCTATTTTCATGAAATTTTTGATGTTTTTTGATTTCTGATTAATTGAAATAATCTTTATCATTTGGTTCCCCAAGTCAATTCTGAGAAAGTTTTAGGTAAAGCTCTTTACTTTTAGTGGCCATACTTTGCAGGTTTTCATCTGTCTTCAGTCATGATGCTGATTCAATGCCAAGAGTCTGGACTGGGAAAGAAGATATTAGAGCTATTACAAAAGATGCTCGTTCTGCGGTAAAGCTCATCTTTGGATTGACATTGTATTGTATTTCAAAAATGATTGCTGGTATATTCTGGTTTTATTAACGCAACTCTACATGTAGGTAGCTTTTGAGGAAACCTAGCTTTCACTTGGGTTGGCTTGGTTTGTTTGATCTTCAGTTTGTGATACCAGGGGTTCTATTGAAGGCTTTTGGTTTTGATAGTAGCCCGTGTCCTCAAGGAGGGTTAAATTATAGTTTTAAAACTAGGGTTTGACAGTATTTTGGCAGCCCAAAGTTTTTTTGCTACATATTGAATTCTTATGTCATGGAAAATGTTTCTTGAGCTGGTTGTGAAGTTATTTTGTACCCTCCCTCAATGCTTTCCCTGAAGGCCTTCACTTCACTTCAAAATGGAGTAATGTCTGTTTGTTCAACTTAGTTGTCCGAAGATTTTTGTTTAGAGAATAATCTTTGCTTTTTATCCAAATTAGACTTTATAGCATAGCTAGCTGCAATTAGGGAGGTAATATTTGCAATCTTGGCAAGCTAATACTTTAGCTTTCCATATATTAGAAGATATAATATGGTTTAGTTGCCCTTTGCATTGTCTATTGCATTATATTTATGTTTGCGAAAATTTAGGTATATTTTCTGTGGCATTTATTTAGTTTATATTGAGAGTTTGAACATCTGTTTTGCAGTCTTTGAAGCTGCTTGCTGTTATGGCAGCCATACGATTGGATGAGGAACCAGATATGATTGAGGCAACTCTTTCTTCTGCATTAACAGAAAGTGCTGATGCAGATGGTTCCATTATGGAGAGAAGCTTATCTACTCCAGTGAACGCACTTGCATCAAGCACTTGGGAAGGGGTATGCTTTTTGGTTGTCTTTTCTTGGATTTTTGGGTTATTTATTCTTTTGTTTAATTGGATAATCCGGAGTAGAAATTTCTATCTTTGCAGGTTGCACCCTCAAATATTTTGATTTCACCAGTTCAATGCAGATCACTATGGAGACAATTTAAATCTGAGACAGAGTACATTGTTGGTCAAGCATTGGCTGCCCAGGTCAGCCTCCCTAATGCAAGCATCAATAAAATTTTGTGGATTTTGTAGTACCATAAAACTGATTCTTTGCCCAGGTTGACTTGTCACCTTGAATTAAATGATATTTTCTGTTAAACTTTGGCTGTTGACAAATCAAATTGTGGATAATTTTAGTAGGTTGTGTTAGGTGTTTTGATATGACTATATTATTCATGACAAGCTCCTGATTAGTTGCTCCTTATGATGGCAAGTTGTCAATATAGACAACAACAATGACAATCTATAACCAATTTTTTTGACATATTCAGCTTAGAGGGATATATTTGGAATTTAGATTCTTGAAGGTAAAAATTTTGTCAGTCATTATGAGACTGCACAAAAGACTTAGTGAAAGGTAAAGTGTGTGCATGGCAGTCAAAACCTTGACTTCATATAGGTGTGAAAAAATTCAAACAACTCCACATTGCTCTTGCTTGTATTTCCAATTTTCCATTTGCCAGTGACTAGAAATAAACTTGCAATTTTAATTAAAGCCCCCTACATTCAGCTGCTTTCTGATGATTGTAAATGCCCGTTGCCACCTTAAATATTCATTTGATTTTTCCTAAACTGGTTAAAATGTGATTGCTGGCAAAATCATGAGTGCCTGTAAAATAACAATGTCCCTATGATGTGTATTGAACTCATAATTTTTTGGAACATGATGTTGCAAGAGACTGTAGGAGTTATTTCTGTGTTGCCGAGTCCCAGTCAAGCTTGGGCTTCTTTAGTTATGTTGGGTAACAAGTTTTAAACTATGGCGCAGAGCACAATCAGCTTTACACTTGATTTTGTACATCCATCTGCATCTAATTGGCTTTTACTTGGAAGTAATCTTTCCAATTCACAGGTTCAATTCTTCAATGAGGCATTGTACTCAATCTGCACTCCAGCTTTAACTTAGATTTACCTTTAGGTTGTGCATATTCTTGTGGCTCAGGCATCTTGAAATGGCCAAAATAAAGTAAAGGGAACATGGTTAATTGAATCAACATTTTGTTTCCCTATTTACTAGTGCCATGTATTTTATTCAGGTAATTCATCATCCTGCACCTTTTTTAGAGTGGAATAAAAGTTAAAACTGCTTGGGCCCCATGGTTGGGTTTCGTTGTATTCCTATGTTGAAGGAACAATGTTTGGAATTGAAGCTAGTTTAGATCAATGTCATTGATAAACCAATGATGTGGAAGTAATATCAACCAAAGTTTGACACGTTGGTGATTGCAGTGCAGTGCAAGAATTAGAGCAGTAAGTTTTAAGAACTACATTGCCAGTTCCTTGCATACTACTAACTACTTGCTGCTCAAAGTTACAAACAAATAGTGTTTTTGCTTCTTTGACATCAACATTTGGCCTAACGACAACTTTGCTAGTATAAATATCATTGAGCTTGTATGCCTTGACTGTTTTCTGTAGCTAGTAAAGAAATATTTGTTGCTCTTATGATCTAGTTTACTATCTATCATGAAATAAAATGTTATCTAGCAATGACATATTTGTTGCACTTTGAATCTAGTCTATTTTCTATCATGGATTAAGATATTAGCTTAAAAAGAAATATATTAAGCTAGCTTGCTTGTTATCACAAACTAAAACATATGTAGCTGAAAAAAGTGGAAAAAATGTTGGGTTTATACATCTGATATAGGAAGTCCATTCTCCACATATCTTAGCTATTAAGAGAATTAAATAACCCCTTGGGTCTCTATGGTTGGGTTACTTGAAATTGATGTGGTCAATCAACCACATCTGAAATTGATGCTAATCGAGGTTTTCCTTGCCGATACAGCAATGATGTGGAAGTTTTACTGTCAAAGGCTGACACATCAGGGATACTGATAGAGTTCAAGAACAATTAGAGCCCTAATTTGTGCAAAGGAAGCACAATACTAGTTCTTGACACATTACTACCCACCTGCTGCTCAAATTGATTAAGAAAGAAAGCAGCATAAGAAAACTACACATCATAAGGAGCAGGAGTAAACCACTTAGGCCTCCATGGTTGCGTTGCTTGAAATTCTCATGGTGAAGCATACTAGTAATTGTGATAGATCTGAAGAAGAATTAGAGCCCTAATTTTTAAAGGAAGCACCATACTAGTTCTTGAAATACTACTACATATCTGCAGGTCAAATTACCAAACAATGTCAATGGACCATTGGTCTATTTGTGAAGTTGAATGGCTCACAAAGAGCCCACCAAAAGATCAAGGCTTGTTGAGTGCAAGGCTCCAACATCATAAGGGATGAGGTCGGGATCATGCCCCGGGTGATTTTGATGGCATGGATGCCCTTCAATCCTTGGTTCTAAGCCGAAGAGGTTTCAGGCACGAGTGGGTTTGTATCGGGTTCCTAAAAAGTCTATGTGGTGGCCTTTTCTGGTTGGTTGCTCACAGGCTTTGTGCCTTGCCTCACAGGTCTAAACCCTCCGTCAAAAAAAAATTTACCAAGCAAAGGTAGATTTTGTTTCTTTAACATCAACATTTGGACTGATGATAACATTATTGGTAGAATTATCAATGAGTTTGGATGCCTTTGATTGTTCACTATAGCTAGCAAAGAAGTATATTTAGGTCCTTGAACCTAGTTTGCTTGTTACCAGGAATAGAAACACTGCAGCTGAAAAGAGTGGAACAATTGTTTGGGTCATGCATCTGATTTGGGAAGCTCACCTCCTACACATCATGGAAACCACTTGGGCCTTCATGGTTGTATCGCTTCAAATTCTTTTGGGTAATTAACCATGTCTTAAGTTGAGGCCCAAAGATGGATTTTATTCACTGATAAACCAGTATTGTTTAAGTAATATCTCTAAAGGTTTATATGCTGGTCACCATGACCAGAGTCCAAGAAGAACTAGAGTTCAAAAATTATGTTATATTTTGAAGTTGACATTCACTTTTAGAAAAATATAACATAATTTCACTTTATGTTATGTTTTTAAGTTACTTTATCATTTTGATTTTTCACTTAAAGTAACTATAGAGCACTTTATGTTATATTTTTGAGTTGCTTTTTAATATTTCACTTAAGTGATTATATTTACTATATAGTTTAATTTAGTTTTTGAGTTTTAATATAAAAAATCTTAGTAAATATTACTTCTAAAATGATTTTTGCACATTATATATTAATTAGTGTTAAATATTATTTATGACCCATTTGAGTAATATTTCTTCAAAAATTAAATTGACATATCCTTAATTCATTACTTAAGTTGTGCATAACATGTCTATAAGCACATTTTCATCAAAATATGCAATTGCACTCAAAAGGTGCGATTTTGAATTAAATTGCAATTCGAAACCACATAAAACATGTCACTACATGTATTTAAAAATATACAGTGACTCCTAAAAGGTGAGACATGCATGTTTGAGTGTTTTCAAAACATGTAGTGACCTTCAAAAAGTGCGATTTTGCTGAGGAGTCATATTTGAAGATTTTAAAACATGTAATTACATCAAAAAGGTGTGATTTGTCTTCAAATGCATGTATATGTCTTCAAGAAACGTGATTTTGAAGATTGAAGGGAGATTTTCATGCACTTGCCCTCTAAGAACATGTTTTTTCTTGAGATCTCCAAATTTTTAATTCCGAACCAAAGAAATCTCCTACCTAGGGTCGTCTTTACATTTGAATGCATTCGCATGCATTTGGCGTCCGAATCCATGAAGAAATCTTTGCTTTTTCTGAACATTTGAAGCCACGTTTTTGGCAAAAACGTCCATTCTTGGGTGATTTTGATCACGTTTTTAGCTAAGGGGCATTTTGGAGTTTCCATACATGATATTGCTATTGGCAAACATGTTTTTGCCCTTCATTTGCAAAAATGATTTACTTTGGGGCAGATTGGAAACGCATTTTTGATGAAAAACGTCCCAAGAGTTTGCATTTGTTAAAAAAATTGGTATCTTGAGGGATTGTAGGGCATATTTTGGGCATTTTTATCCAAAAATGCCTCATTTGATGCTCTTTTCGAATTCATCATTGCAAGGCTGAAGAGGTCCAAATTTGTTTGAGATTTTTTCAAAGTTGGAACTTCTTCCCCTTTATTTTTTGCATATTAATCTTCAAGTAATTAGACATTTTCCATTTTGCTAATTAATTCATGCTTATCTTTGCTGTTTTGATGCATGTTTTAGCTTGATGTTACACACTTGTTGATGTAGATGCTATGAAAAGTGCATTTTTTTTTTTAAATGATGAAAAGTCTCATTTTCATACTTTTGTTTTTTCCCAAATTCCAAATTCGAGTTTGCATGTTGAAGTGCCTTTCTTGTTGACATGTTTGAGTCTGATATCAAAGGTACATGTTTCTTTTGTGTTTGTTTTCATTGTTTGTTTGCTTGCTTTTTTATTTTTCTTCATTTGGAAGAAGTTGCAAGTTCTTTGCCAAGAACTTGAGCACGTTTCACTTTACTCAACCTTCTATCATTGCATGCAAGTGCATCATTTCATTTCATGCCAAGGCACATTGCATCCATTCCTTTCATATGCAATTACATGTAATTCCACTTTTCATGTCATAACACATTGCATCTTATTCTCTACATGCAATTACTTGTAAACTCACCTTCCATCCGTGCTTACATGCAATCTCACTTTTCGTTCCCAATCGCATGTCACATATATATGTAATTCACTTTTCGTGCAATGACATCTTGAAAATTCGTTTTTTGACTTAAGTCACTCTTCAAATTTTTCATTTGCATACATTCTCATGCATTCAACTTTCATGCTTTACAACATACCCATAAACACTCACGTTTACCTCACATTTCCATCTTCTCAAGCCATATTTCAGCCCTTACATATGCATGTTATTTCCTTTCAAGATCACACTAGATTGTTGAAGTGGCTAATCCATACTCCAAAGCTTTGTTGCTGATCGAGAATCAACATTTTTATGGCAGCAATATCCTCTGATGATGTGTTCACATTTTGGAATTTTCATGTTGCACCACAAGCACAAGAAATGCTCTTATCCACAAAATCGAAAGAAAAAATGAAATAATAATATGATAAGGAATTGGTTCATACAACTCCATCTCATGTCATGTCTATTCTTGATAGTGTGTCAAATACAGAGATCGGGCATATGGATATGATTGATTTCTTGCGAAGAATAGAAGCTCCTGCTAATCATGAAATGAAATGCATCAAAAGGAGTGATATTCATTTGGTGTTTACATTCCCTAATGGAATTTGTTCTAGGATGTGCAAAGCGTTTCAATCTAGAGTCTAAATTGATCAAGGATGTAGATGGTAATGTCATTATTAGTCTTGATCCTGAGGTCATTGAACAAATTTTCAAAGTACCACAGATTGCAGAATGTGTGGATTTGACAAAAAGAAGCATCTTTAGAAATATGGAATGAAAACAAGGGAAATTGTCAAAAATATGTTAATTTATATTGGTTGGATTCCAAGAGAAACAATTTCTCAAGATGGCCTAAAAGTTAAAACCATTCATAGATCTAGTTTCAAGCCAAAATACAAAGACTTGATTACTCTTCTTAGCAGAGTATGTGGTCTCAAGGATTCCAATGATTTTGAACCATGGATGTACAAGTTCATTTTTCAAATCATTAGTAATAAGGAACATATCTTTTGGGGAGAGCTTATCAGCACTGTGCTTTGTGAGCAACTCCTCAATATAGGAACATTAGCACTGTTCTACATGAATTCTTATCTTGTTTATATTGTTGCTGCTATGGGAACTTTTTTAGGACTTTCAACCAAAGGAGACCGTCTTCAAGTTCTAGTTTGAGAGTATTATGATCAGAGTACTTTGACAAATAGTAAGTATCACTATAGGAGAGTTCAGGATGCATTCTTTGGACATTTTGGGTGCTTGTTTGATAAGAAATTGTTTGTCAAAAGAGTGTTTGATGAGGCTTGGGATAACGTTAATCAATATGGTTGCATCTTTATTCAATTTCCAACTTTTACCTATTTGAGAGTTGGGTATTTCAAAGGAGAATCATATCCCTTACCTACGTATGTTACTGATAGGATCATTCTAATGGAATTGGCTAGACAACTCATGGAGGTTCAATCTGATCAACATACTATGCATAGACCAGGTTTTGGTATTTCTTCTGCCAAAACCTTGGCGATCAGTCATTATATGATAATTTTTCTACACAAAGCCAAAGCCATGGAAGTAGAAATTCAGTTGATTACATTGAAGAAGTTCAAAGCTAGATATGATTTTGATTACAGAGAGATGAATTCAAAAATTAAGAGAGCATTTACTCATGTTCATCGAATAGAAGACTTTGGATTGATATGCGTAAAGAGTTGGATATCATGAAGATGGATTAGTGCAGGTTAACATTGCAGCAGATTATTGATCTTAACATGCTTGAAATTCCATCTGATTTTTCGAATTGAAGATGATGGTAATATTCTTGATCCAGAATATCATCAGGCTGGTTTAGATAAATAAATGCCCTTTTCCCATTCAATGACAGCAAAAACAAGGTACTTCTATCCTTAATTGATTTTAGTCCATTTTGGCAAACACCAATAAATGGTTGAAAACCAAAGGTTTTAAAGGGGCCAATCCAAAGTTGGGGTTGGATTGTGGAAGTTTTGGTCCACCTAGAAGGAAGTCACAATTAGAAATTGCGGGCACAGATGGTGCATCTTCCTCTAATGTAAAGAAATCTCTCAAATTCAAATTGAAAGGCGGAAAGGGATTTAAATTATCTTAGACACCTGAACAAGTTCAAGAGTTAGAAGGAGAATCACATGAAGGACTTGATGAAGAAGATGAGGAGAAAGGAGAAGTCGTGATCATATCTTCTCCACGACCTATACAAACTTAGGGACCATCTATGCATAAAGTACCTTTTTTTGGGTACGATAGATGATGATGTGGATTCATTCTCCATTGTTTTCACATCTTCTATCCTGACCTCAGAAGTAAATACGTCAGCTCTTCCTATCTCTTCTATAGCTCCTCCCATTTTAACAGCCAAATAGTGCGAACACTTAGGGAATGTGTTTGAGAATTTTCTAACCCTCACAGGTCATGTTTATTAGCTTGATACATCCTTAACTAGTTTTGAGTTGTTTATGACAAAATCTTCCTATCATGCACCTATGAATACAGTTGTACAAACTGAGTCATGCTCAATCATGACAGAGATACAATCGGGATCAATGCCAATGGTCTCCACTGTATTTGTTTCTGCAGATGAAAATTTCAGTTTGCCTGAAGTTGAGCAAGATTACAATAAAGAGAAGAAAGGTTATTGTACCCCCATATGACCTTCCTATTAAGAAAACTAAGTCCAAATCTTTGCAAGATAAGATTGTTTCAAGGATCTTATTTGATTTTGAAAAGACTAAGTTTGTAGAAATTGTTGAGCCATTGGTGGACAAGCCAGTTGAAGAACTTATTTGTTTTGATTACAAGTTCATTAAAGTAGAAATTGGAAAGTAATCATGACTAAATTTCTTACAAGATGCTCAAGATGCACTAGACAATGTGCCAAAGAGTAATCATGAATTATGGGAGAAGAAAATCAGCTCAAGCAGGAGGTTGCTCACTTATATGAGGTTACTAGACAACAATCCTCACAACATGCAGTTTTATCCCAGATACCTAGAGAGAGAAGGATAATAGAAGCTACAAAGTCTTGGATGGGAGAAGTCATTTTTGAAGGAGTACAAGCCATTGCAGATACAACCAAAGTCCTTGGACGTATCAAAAATATGGAAGAAATGGTACACGCTTTGATTGCATCTTTGATTTGGGAAGCTAATACTTTGAAAGAAATTTTGAATGATTGGGATGAGATCGCTAAATTTGATCTGGATGCCATGGTCACGTGTGATGTTCTTCCATCTTGTGAAATCGTTTGTAGATATCATGGACTCATGGGTTATAAAGAAGAGACACTAAGAAAGTTTGTAACAAAGTTGCAAGCAAAATTAGAAGATTGTTAGGCTATAGAAATTGGAATCGTGAGTGACTTGGGACAAATGGGATGTCAAATTCTCGATGAACATGGTAACTTGGTTGCAATTGAAGGGATGACTTCAGAATATACAATTTGGTTCAATGCTGATTAGATTCTGAAGATTTTGGTTCCCATACAATGAACAAGTTTGCTTTGTATAAATCTTTAGCAAAGCACTTACAAGATTCTCTATCAGCAAATTCTAAGATTTTGAAATCAACATATGTTGATGCAGTGAGGATAAAAGCCATTTCAAAGACAATGGAGATTTTGGATCTTCCTATAGTGCATGATGTCATCGTCAAATTCAAGGCACCAAAGAACAATCTTTAAGATTGTTACTTTGTTTGAAGGTTGAAGAGGATGTGTTGCATAACATTTTGTAATTACATGTAAAATATGATTTGCATGTGTAGTGACATGTAATCCAATAATTTCTCTTGTTAGTTAGACCAGGTCAAAGTTGGTTGAGTTGTTCCCACTTTTTCCTCCTTCTCAACTCCTTTGCCTATATAAATGAGTGCTCTCTTATTGTAAAATCATCTTTGATTATTGTATGCAAGAGAGCTTTGGAGAAATTATTGCAAATAGAACTTTGATTGTGTAGTGCCATTTTGAAAGAAAAGTAAATACAAAGAATCAATTGAAACTGAACTTTGATTGAGTGAAATTGTTACTTGTGCAAGTTAGAAGTTGACTGTGATTTGCATTTGTTATCTTTGACTCATGTGTTTGTGCATTCTTGATAATTGAATATAAAAAGAATTAGGAAGCAACCGGAGCCAAAGCTTTGACTGAGAGCAGTTGTGAAGATATATAGACCAGAAGCTTTAACTGTAGCTTATATCTCTTTCTTGATTCACAAAATAATTAGGATACTTTATTTCTAGAAGTCTTTGTGCCTCAAAAGTAAAGATTATTCTTATAGAATAGATAAGACCAGACTTAGAGCCAAATTGGTACACTTTCAGCTAGCCTTTGAGTTAGTGTGAGTTTATTGATATCACCGTTTATAGCTCTTGATAAAAGTGTAGTTCAAGGTTTCCTCTTGCCCAATACTCGCTCCGTGAGTAAGTGGATTCTTTCCTGAAAGTTAAGAGGAAAGAATATTGGTGATACCCTTTCAAATTTCTGATTTTCTTTCTTACCTTGAGTTGATCCAAGGAATGGTGAGAAGGGGGAGCCTTCCCTTTAAGGTAGGAGAGACTCTGTCTCACACGCTATAGCTGGTCATCCTATTTTGCGACTGGATTTTACTCAAAATTGTTGGTTGCAAAATATCCACCCAACAAGAGGGTTACAACATGTTTTATGAAGTTTATTATTTAATCTTCTCCAAATGTGACACTGTGACATGAGATAAATTGAATTTCAATGCTATTATTGAGAGTTCCCAGAAAGTTTGACCCTTTAGGGGCTTATTTTCATGAGCTTTGAAATGCACTTTTGGAGGTAAATAACACATATTCAAGAGTGGTTATCCTCAATTTCTCTCTTTAATATTGTTATTTTGAGCTCTCATTTGGTAGATTTGACAACATGTTGTTATGCCGCTGGATTGATTTTGGAGTTGATCTTTTTCTGTATTGAGGACGAAATCCCTCTTATGGCTTGCTGGTGTTGGGGGTGAAATATCCACCCTAACTAGTTGGTGCTTTGAGTTGAAGATTTTAGGAGTATTTGGTATGTTGGTGGTTTTGGGATTTAGATTGGTGAAGATTTATTTAGTAATTTTTAGATGGGTTTCATGATTCAGCGTGCTGTATGGTTTTCTGGAATTTGTATTGAGTTTTTGTGAGTTTTGATGCATTTTATGAGAGCTGGTGTGAAATCGCTGAGTTGTGGAGTAATTTGCTCAAGTAGCTGGGAAACAAAGCTTAATAGTAATCATTCAGGGTATAATTCTAATTTCCAAGTCTTCCTTTTAGCTGAGTGCTGGATTTGGAATGGTTATTTGCATTATTCGGCAAAGGATTAAATTTCGTGGGTAAATACTAATTGCCCTATTCAAGGAAGGATGTACATTTTTCCTCGGTTCTTGGTATTGGGATTAGGTCTGGAATCTACACTTAGTTGGCTCTGTTCCTTCCTTCTTGGCTGCCTAATATCGCTGGTAAAGCCTCCTTTAATATAGGAGCAGATTTGTATGATTTTGGGGGCTTGGAGGAAGCAGATTTATATGGTTTTGGGGGCTTGGAGAACCTTCAATCATCCTTGTCAGTGGAGCTTGATGGCTGGATGTGGATGAGCCCTGAGCATTCTAGTTTGTGACTCAAAGTTTATGCTAGGTCTGTAATATAGTTTGAAAAGCTGATTTGTAATGTATAAATCCTGCTTATGAAAGCTGAATGTTAAACATACCATGAACAGGACTTCATATTCATGTTGCAATACAAAATATTATGTTATTTTCTTGTTTAATGCATTGTACCCAGGTCAAAAACTTGAAGCATCCGGTGCGCGCACACACCCAGTGCGGGTGTGTCATGCACCGGAGTACCCCCGCTGGCCGAAAATGCACCACTGCACCTCAATTGCACCGGTTGAGCACTTGGGTGGTTGGTGGGTGCGTTGCGGGTGCTCGGATGCAAGGGTGCTCCTAGGATGCTCGCGGGGTGCAGCCGGCTAAATGGCCCAAGAAGTTTTTAAAAAGTAAATTTTTCTTTTCTTTTTTAATTTGTTTTTTATGCATGCTTAGAGAGCACTTAGGATGATTCCATTCTCATTATTGACATTTTGTCATTTTGTTGATTGTAGTCACTTTGATATGGCTATGATACATTATTTCATTTCATTGTTTCGTGCTACTCGGCTCATTGTCATCATGAGCATCTTTATGATATATCATATATGATATTCATATTTGAACAATGAATTTTGAAACTTGCATCTTGAACTAAGTTAATTTGTTAAATGGTCATTGGTAATGGTTATGAAGTTTCAAGTTTCTAGTTTGAACTTATGGTTTGTGAAACGCATTTCAATTTTCTTTATTCAACTATATTTGGTATGTTATATAATATATTGAAGTATCATTTCATAATTAGCATTTTCAGTTATATATATTATATATATACTATGTAACCACCTCCCCCCCTCCCCCCTCCCCCCCCCCTCTCTCTGCACCCCCGCCGTCGCCAAATTGAGGCCCTTTTTTTTCCGCACCCGAAACTCGTCCCGACGTCCCCCCACACTGCCACACCCCCGCGCCGTGGTAACATTGGTTTAATGTTATGAATGCAAACTGAAAGTAAACGACAGAAAACTCTTCATCTAGAAGCATCTTGTAAGAAAAGATTACAAAAAAGATTAGGGATGGCTATTACGTAATTTTTCAAAATATCCAAAATACTACTTCTTGGCATATTACTAACTACTTGCTAGTCAAATTAGAATCAAAGAGATTTTGTTTCTTTGACATCAGTATTTGGACTAATGATAAACTTTGTTAATGGAAAATATCGATGAGTCTTTTTCATTATTCATGACAGTCCAGGGTAACATTTCTGCTCCCATAATCTAAGTTGCCAATTTGGATGTGGGTTTGACATTTGGGTTCGAAATTCGATCATAAATTTTGGGGGCTGGGTTTAGGTTCATTTTGGGTTCATCCGTACAAGGATTTTTTAATTTTTAATTTTTTTATATGTAAAGTTATGCTGCAGCAAATAAGTTCATACACCACTATATGAAGTGTGGGTGTGTTTTAGGGTTGGGTCTATTGGATAATAAATCAGATTATATTTAAACCAAAACAACACCTTTTCAAAATGATAAAAACATTAAAAAGTCCAACATTTTTGGTTGCACGCCCAAATTCACTCCAAATTCCTCCCGGGTTCTTCCATCAACTACAAAATTTGCTTGACATTTGTCCAAATTTGTACAGGGTCCAAAATAGAGTATCTGTAGGGAATTCATCAGACAAATGATGAATTTGACAAGAATTGGAACCAACTTTGAATTAGTTATGAATCGAATGTCAAATTTGCATGCTGAGGGGCGAATATGGTAATGTAGCTCATAATCTAGTTGTTATATTTTTACTAGGAACTAAAACAAGTGCGGCTAAACCATAAATGCAAAATGTATGACCTTGGTCATTGGCTTGAACAAAGATTCTTCAGGTGTAGCATCTTTGAATGCTTTGTATGGACTTCTGGTTAGGTGATGGATTGTTGTGCTCAATATTTCACCTCAATATTCATATGGCATACGTTGGTATTGAATCATACACTGTGTCATCTTCATTATCATCTGGTTTGTCTAGTCAACTACTCCATTTAGTTGAGAGGTGTTTGAAAATGTTGGTTTTCTTCGAATGCCTTCCTTCTTATAGTAGCCTTGAGTGTAATGCTTCACTAAGGAATCCAAGAGGGCAATATAATCTAATTAAACTGATGGTGCAATTTTGTTTTTCTTATAACCATTACATGATGTCTACATATATGTACCATTTCCCAATCTACAAGCTACAATCTCTACAATTAAAATTTAGGATACATTAGTACATAAATGGAAAATGATTCACCTTATTCCTAAGTCCCCATAGGGTTTCGTAATATTGCTGCTTCGGCAATACTACTGTAACATATTTAACCATATAGATACAATCATGTATAACATTATAGGAATCATAAATATCAATTCCTTTAATTCTAGGGTCATTTTAAGGTATCGGATCCAAATATACCTAGATATCTTTCATCATATTAACATCTTAATAGAATCACGTAATCTGCTAACTCTAACCATTGTTTAATGATTTCCCATTAAAATACAACTTACATTACCCTCTAACCTAAGTACCATTACATTATTTTAGCATTACATCTATGTCATCATATAATCAATAAGGTAACCAATTCCTGATAACCATCTATCTAACCATATCTTGAAGTTTCACTATTGAATTTACATAATGAGATTCTTCACCAAATACATTTATTACAACATCCTTTCTAATCTATAATTACATTGTTTATCATTTTGAATGTATGTCTATAGTTGCATTATTCTCTTATAAGGAGTATACAAATTACATCAACATATACACAGGCACAATACTAGATGAAATGATAACTATTGTAGCATGAATGTATTAAAATATTTCTAGAATCTTGCTGTATTTAGCTAGTTCTAGTAAATGGTCATTTAGGTATTCTTTTTAGTTTTCTCTTTCAGTTCTATTTATAGACATCATCTTTATTAAGACAACCTTGCTTTTTTGTTCATGATATAATTAGTGTCTTTTAGTTCTATTTAAGAGGTCATTGTTCATGCAATATCCATTACGTTTTCTCCGTTCATTACTTTAAGAATTTCATGGTATCAAAACAAATATTATGGCAGATTTTTTATTCTTTGTAATTCATGTTTTTTCAAATATGTGAAGAAAAATAAATTAGTATTTCTCTATGGTAGTTTGGCTCAAATCTGTTTAGGGTTTACTGTCATCAGCCCGCACCCAAACTTGTGATCATTTTTTCTTTCTTCTTTCAGGTAGTCAGCTGTGTTAGTTTTTACTCCAACAAAACCCACGATCACCACATGTTTATTTTCTCTAGCCATGTCACTACTCAGTCAAACTTAGCTAACGCTTTTGACATTACGCATCGTGTTGTATATTTTTGGCATCATCTGTAATTTTGCATTTTGTTTTTTTGTTTTTGCTTGTGTTTTTGGCAGTTAGCAGCAATTACTAGTGCTGTGTCTTTTTGAGTCTTTTGCTATCTTTCGCCACATAAAACACCACTAAAAATTCTGCTGCAATTTTTTGGCACTCACCTCTGCGTTTTGCAGGCCATTTTTGGGAATTCTGCTCATCTACAATAGTTTGGAGGGTTTCACAGCTATTCTTTGGTATCTCTGTTTCCAGGGTAGGACAGTTCAGTTATCCAACATCAGGTGGGATGTTTCTGTCAAGAGTTTAGGAGGGTTAGTGAAAGAGTCCGTGGCAGGCTCTACTCTCTTGTTCCTCATCATTCTGAATAAGGGGACCACCTTCTCTTCTTTTTTCTCGCTTCATTTGGTCATTGACATTCTATAGATCCAGGTAGGGTCTTAGCAGCCGCAAAATGTTCTGTCATATTTGTGACTACATGACATGTATTGTCTTCTGCAAGGGATTTCATAGAATGACCATCAAGGGAGGATATTAGAATATTCTTAGTAACTCGCTATATTTAGCTAGTTGTACTTAATAGTCATTTAGGCTTTCTTTTTAGTTTTCTCCTTCAGTTCTATCTATAGAGGTCTTTATTAAGACAATGTTGTTTTTTGTTTCACTATAATTATTGTCTGTAAACTTTATTTAAGAGTTCATTGTTAATGCAATATTCATTCGTTTTTTCCATTCATTCAATCTTTAACAATTTCAGAATGAAGGAACTAGAACAAGGATCCATCCATGCAATCACAAACTATCATAAGAGCTTGATGGAGAAAGATCACTATCACCCAACCACGTGGAAACCAAAAGACCCACTCCTATTGTGCTAAGGAGGTAGACCCAAGGCCCCACACATAACATGCAAACCAAACCAAAAAATAAAGAACTGTGTAAAATCTGCAAACACAAGGAAATGCAAAAACTATAAAATAATGCAAAGACTACTAGAGGCAAGCACAATACTAGATGGATTGGTAGTCGAGGTCAAATGTAGGATGAGTGTCATTACATAGCCTTCCCCCTTAGGTTACCTTGGTAGTCTCTCTAGACCTTGACTCCCAAGTGAAGAGTCATATGGAAACCAACAACTTTTGGCGAGGACAATGAATGCTTGATCATGCTAGACTCAATAGGCATCTTCTCCCACCCCCATCCTTATACTATGCCAGCACTCAAGGCATGAGCGAGGTACAATCATTATCTTAATTAATGTGTTACCCCAATTCATTTTATTAGGTCATCACATGATTAGTAAACTTGTCAATGGGTTACCTTGGTTGCCACTTAGGGCCTAACCCATATTTATAGCTACTCAACCTATAATGCACCTAGGTTCCTAAACCCTTGTGCTCAAATGAATTAAACAAGAGCATACATGATTAATATACTTAGTTACCGGTTTGAAATATGGGTTTGACGGACCGGTTAGCCTGATGGCAAAATTTTCGAAAGGGTTTTGGGTTTGTTTGGGTTCGTTCGTACAAAAACATGTAAAAATAATAAAAAATTATATATATACATATTTATGAAGCTTAGAAGCATAGAGTATCATAAAATCATATGATTTAAACTCCACCTTGCACAAACATCTTTTGCTCAATCACCTATTTGCTCATAAAATCACCAATGTTGTTAGGAGCCAAAATAACCTACTTACATTCACGTTTTAGGGCAACTGGAACTCAAAAAATATAAAATTTACCCAAATTCGTCCAAGTTCATCCCAAATTTGATTTTGGCAGCCAAAATTTGCCCAGGTTCGAATTTTGGACTACGGGTTTGGACCAGCCCAGGGAAATTCGAACCCTGATCGAACCTAGGTCCAATAGGACCTGTATTTCGAACTGGTTCAAACCCAGGCAAGGTTCTTGGGCCAAAACGAAAAACCCGGGTAACTAAGTTAATATACAATGAAATACGATATCAAGATTCCCATATAGCATTTAGTATCAACTCAGTCTGGTTTAGGGAACACATATATTGCCCTTCTCACATGGGCAAGCCCTAAACCCTAATCGGTATCATAATAGAATAGTGGAATTCAAAATGCATATAAATCACATGAATCAGGCATATTACTGCCCCACAGATCAGTTGAGAGTGATTATACAATATATAAACATGCTCTTCTGCCTTTGTTTTGCACTAGAAATGCTATGCAATTTCTTTTATTCTGCATCGCATTTGCTAGAATTTTGTAGTGCATTTGCCTAGTAAAATCAGTCAGAGCAACACACAAAACAGTCTTGTAAACAATAATCAATTGAGCCCTAGAAACAAAATTGGAGAGATACCCAATTGAGAACTCTCTATTTTCTTTACTGTCTATCAATTAATTATAGACCTATACTCAATAAATGATTGCAAAAGATAGATTTCCAAAATTGCATAAAGGACTACGAAACTCAACATACATATGGCATCAAATTACTAATTCATTTTCCAATTTCCATGAAATGAAAATCATTGATTTCAGACATCATTACAAAGTCAAAAGGCATAACAAACACCATGGAACAAATAAATAGAATGAGGGATTCAATCCTTACCTTAGGTTTTGTGGATCCATCTGAAAGAAGAAGGGCAATGAAAGAGAAAGCAATCCAAATCCAACGTACATCAATCACTCCACCACTTCCATTAAATCTCAAGAGCGAAGGCAATGCAAAATACATAGCAAAAAATTTCCTTAAAACAATGGATGAAGCTTTCATGCAATCTCTTTTCCAAATCAACAAACTTCTAGCACAATCACAAATCCCTCTTCTCAACTCTAGAAAATTCTTCCCACCAAAATCTCTAGCCAACCATGCTAAAAGAATAAAAATCAACAAATAAACAGTCTCCCCAAGGATTTGTGGGAAATGCAACCAATTCCAAATCGAAAACCAAAATTAAAACCAGTGTTTGATTAACATTTATCTCTTAATATATATGCTTAAAATTATATAATATACTTCTGAAATATAAATATTAGTTAAACATTAGTGAAACATGAGAAATCACACCCCCTTTCAAACCTTAAAGTACCCATCCCCAAGACATCCCCGAATTGGATACTTGAGTACCTAAGTATTCGTACCTCCGCCAGTTTGCAACCATGCTGCTGTTGGAATGGGCACTTGAATTTCTATTTGAATTTTGATTTTTGAATGTTACTATTGGGTATGTAATATGTTACTATGTTGAATGTTCAATGGTTCTGGTTCATGTTGCAATTTTGCTATGTTCAAGTATTATAATTTGGTATGTTGTACTGAAACATCATTTCATAATAATAACTAGCATTTCAAGTTCTATATGTATACTATACAACACCCCTCCCTGCCCCGTCCTCCCCTTGCCACCATCCCTTGGCCGTCCCCCCGCCGTCTTGACAATGAGGCCCATTTTTCCTACTTCCCGGAAACTCGTCTTGCCGTCCCAACGTACCCTTGTACTGGTGTTACACTTTTAAACATATAATATGTATCCACACTAATATATGCCCACAAATAAATAGGAATTGTTTAATATTATCTCATGCTCTCCAAGAAATTGTCTTCACAAATAAATTACAAAAAACACTTACATACATTCCATTTAATCTTTAATTCAAATAAATAATTATTTAGGACTATATAAGAGAGAATATAAATATTAATTGTACATATCAATCAAGGACTCAAGTCATAAAAAACAGTAATAATTAAAATATCAATGAAGCATTAAGGATCAAATATAGCAATGTGAATAACACATACACCCTTAAACACGAGGACACCCAAAAGCATTAGTCCAAATCATGATGCATCATCAAATACCACAAAATCTCAATGATCAGACTCTCACATCAAAGTTTCAAACCATACACAGTCAGGTAACAGGTGGGCCAGTATCTTTCACCTTGACATTCCAATCAGGTAAGCTGAGATAATAATTGTTCTTTAATCACAATGATGGCAAGGGGTTCAAGTGGGTCTTAATGCCATATCCCATCATCCACCATCAAGTAATGTAAAGGCACACTCAGATTTGTGAAGCCAGTTGGAATCAATGCCTGGTACATCCAAATCTGCATCACAATGACAACACCTATGTGTATATCATATCAAATAATAACTCATAATGAAGGGGAAACAGGACATTGTGTGCGGCTCTCAAGTAAAATGACTTTGTCCCTCATCATACAAACCACATAGAGAGAGAAAAGTCATGAAATATAAATGAAACATATCCTAATCATCTAAATCATGTGTTAGTCTATGATCATATGCATTCATTAGCAATATAAACATAAGGCATAATCATAAGATACTCATAATCAAGGAGAGAAACATAAGTGATAATCCTAACAATGTCCATGTATCCATCCAAAGCATAAATCATCTAACAACTTCATAATCAAATTCTATGCCATCAAAGCATGATAAATAGTACATCATAAATAATCAGTCCTACAGAAGTCCTGACCACACATATTGAAAAGGAAACATATGGAATGGTATTACATCGAGATTGCTGGGAAATGAACTTGCCTTCATTTTTTGTTCACAATGTTTTGATACATCTACTTATCAAATTTTCAGCAAGCACTTTAAAGTTGACAAAGGAACTAAAACAAGCAGGCCTCATTTTCAAAATTCATACATTGAGAAATCTTAATTGGCAAAATAGAATTCATAGCACTGAGAGTTGTGAATGATTTTGTAGATGACTTGCCTAACTTAGCATCAATGAGATTGAAAGTCTCCTTTGCATGCAATATTCCTTCAGTAGGTGACAATTTTGAATTTTCTATCATTGCTTACTGGACAAACACTGTACATATATCTTGCTTCTCATAGGTACTCAACAAATTCTGGAATATCTAGATTTTCTTAGTCTGACTAAATATTTAAGGTTGAGATAGCCATATCCCTCATACCATGACACTACCATTTCCTGCTATGCTCAATGCCCAGGGTGACCACTCTTCCCTGCATGAAATTGGTTACAATGCACATCTTTATTATGAAAATCTATACCATATCAGGGTTAGCTGTAAGCTGACTAATAGATAATAGATTCTTGTTCGTTTCTTGAAACAAAGCTAAAATTCTTCACAGATTCTGTGGGATCATTCAATGCAGTTCTTGCACCCTCAATCTCCTACACCGCATGTGAAGTACCATAGCCCAGTGAAATAAAAATTGTAATTTCAGAATCAATAGTAAATTAAATGTATCGATGTTTATTGTAGGTGAATTCACAGGATGCACTGGAATAGATTAGAGAAATCATAGCAAACTCTTTGCATAACCGTTGTCTGGTGTAGACACCTTCTATGCATACACTTTGTAGTCTTATGTTGCCTTTAAATTCTGGCACATTTTTCTTGGCACAGATTTTCTTGTGGGATAAGTTATATTTTATTTTTGTTTTCGTCACTCTTTCTTGACATTTCCAAAGAATGCATGCTCAAAAAATGACTGAGAATTCGTAAAGCACAAATATGAATATGCTTGCTGTTATTTATTGTTGAGGTAGGAAGTTATGCTGGTTTTGAATTTTTTATGGAAGTTACTTTATCAGACATTCATGATATTTAAGTCACAACAACAACATAACCATTAATACCATGTGTCTAAAGTCTAAATGTTATGTGTAACATCTGTGCGAGATAAAAAGTGGACAAGATTAATTGAATGTATTCACTCCTGAAATTCTATGCTAATATGTTGATCGTAATTTACATTGTGCAAGTTCCTTTAATATCCAAGTCATTGTGATATTGTAAACACAAAGCACCTTATGTCTAATTTCTTTCTGAGATAAATAGCAAATAAAAGTTTGTTGAGTGAATGACATTACTGCTACAATCATTTGTTCTTGTGTAAACTTACTAACCATAAATAATACAGATGGTAAAGGCACATGCTCAGTGGTACTGTATTATGATGTTTAGGTGGTTTACTAGAGACAAAGTTCAGTGCTTTTTCATATTTTGTGGATCATCAATGGACACAATATCTTGAAGAAATTCTTAAAGGGATGGATTATTTTGAATGTTTCCAGGAAGTAAAGAAGAAGAATTCTTCCTGGTTGCCACCACCGTGGGCAATTCTTGCCATGTTTGTTCTGGGATTTAATGAATTTATGCTTCTCTTGAGGTATAATGCATGCATTCTTTTTGAGGTTGTCCTTTTATTTTACATATTGCTTGCATGCTTGGTGGGTTGACAATGCCATTGAAATTTGTTGTTCATAGGAATCCACTCTATATTGGGGTGCTTTTTGTTCTTTACTTGTTAGGCAGAGCTTTATGGGTGCAACTGGATATTCCTCGAGAGTTCAACCATGGAATTGTAAGTAATAATATGTGAAGTTTAAGTAAATATTTGCTTCGCTATGGTTGTCTCATTTTTATGTATGTTCAGTTGTGGCAATATTTTACTGGTTTTGTTGTGCAGGTACAGGGAGTTTTGTCACTATCAACAAAATTTCTTCCAACTGTAATGACTCTCTTGAAGAAGCTGGCAGATCAGGGTCACAATCATGATGGCTCTAGACAATCAAGCAATAATCCTGTTAATTCGGAAAACTCTGGAAATCACAATTTGAAGCCGGTGTTGTTACGAAACTCCTCAGCAGGTTCTTCACATGCCACTGCTTCTGTTGGTAGTCTGGAGTACTCAAGTTCTATAAGGCGCAGATCAAATGATGGTGTTACAATGCCTATTTCTTGATACCTAGTACTGTACAGGACATCAGCGTGGGTTAGTTTCTCTTAGAGGCTAGTATGCTAGAGCATGGAAATATGTTCTTTGTATTCTCTGATTTCTCTTATGTTGTCATGGAGGCAATCCGCATGCATTGCCCACAACACAGCTAAATAATATCATCAATTGTCTTTTGAAGTTGTAAATATCATTCTATAAATTACAGGGAAATTTTATTAGGAGGAAGAAATGAATAGAGCTCAGTTATCATTCTTAGATTTTTGGCCTCTATTGTTCAGTTTGTTGAGCTCCATAACTACAATCGGAATTCATCTGCAGATGATCCCACTGTGTCACTTGGGCTTTTATGGTTTGAAATGACTTTTATTTTGCTATTTAGAACAATTTAAATGCCCTGGGAGAGTCTTTGCAGAAGTAAACTAATATTAGCATTAGAGAAAATTTTCCGTAGGATTTGAATTGTATAGGCTCATGCCAATGAGATGATTTAAGTTGTAACAACATCCAGATTGAACTGAGGAGAGGATGTTCGAGTTTCAAATTTGAGTGTAGTGGCTATTTTGTTCCAATGTATAATAATTTTTAATTAGTCTCACCGTCTGTGAATTGAATCATATCCTCAAGTTTGTTTAGCATTAGTTCTCTCTTAATATTATTATAAATATCAAGGAAATAGATGTAGGATAGAGGGTATCAAATGGTAAATCGTTGGGGCTTCCAGGATACCAGTGTGGGACCTTGCGATCAAATTCCTGTTTAAATGTACTCTATCTTGCTTTGGATTTGGCATAATGAAGTTAATTGCATATGAAAGTGTATAAAAATTACCGAAGTACAACGAATTCCTAATATTCTTTTAGTTACGGAGGTTTAAGAGTACAAAGTATTTTAAAACCAACTTAGATTCATGTTTTGCTAAAACTGTCATTGCTTCTGAACACCTTAGGCAAAACATTTATTGCTGCTGGACACCTTTAGCAAAACAATGAAGACTCAATAGACAAGGATCATTAGTAGTTAGAGACGTTGGAAATTGAAGGATTATTTCCTGTTTGAATAAAAGTTATTGTTGGATTGGACTTGCAAAACTAATGTTTGAATAAATCAGTTGTCAGAATCGCATCTCTAGCAGGGTAGCAAATCACAAGTTGTTAGACATGAGCATTAAATTGTAGACAAGCTGTGTTATACCTTGAGCTCTTTTATAAATAAAATAGTTTCCTGAAAATTATTGAAAAATAGAATAGCAGAAACAAAATAGAGAAAGAAAGAACTTCCAGCTTTTATGTTATTGAATAATAGATGCAAATTTATACAATAATTTGACTCAACAACATTCCTGAATGACTGCTAATTAGATTGACAACAAGCTACTTCATGATTGACAACACAGACATAAACTTGACAGCTTGACAGGTAATAGAAACTTATGGACATCTAACTCAACACATCTACAATAAGAACTTGATTCAAACTAAAACTCTTTGACTCATACTTAAACTAAACTTGTGTTACCAGCAACTCAATAAGGTTTGCCACGTGCAACAATTATTATTGACTACTGTTGGAACATTACCTCCAACACAAATACCTTACAAAGTGTCATTGGATCTCACCACTATATATTAGTTTTACAATGAAATTTGTTTTGCTGGTTTAGTTTCAAACAATAGCAGCAAACTCTTCCATAAGCCAGTCAGTACTCAAGGCAATTGCTATTCTCTACCTGTTACATTTTACGGCCAGCTTCCTCTTAACAGTAAATCAATTGCACAGGGTAATTTTAAAATGTTATTGTTTTCAGTTATTAAAGTTAAAAGAGTATTTACCTTATATAAATATACATGAAATTGTTGACCGCACTGGCTAATCTCTAGACAAAATGCACCAAAGACAAAATGTCAAATATGATTCTTTTTCAGATTCACAAAAGTACAGTGAAATTTTTTCAAAAATTTTGTTGTTTTCGATCACAAAATATACAGATAATGAAAATCAAATGTTAAAAATTTCAAAAAAATTTCAATGGTGCAATTTGTAGGGAGGATAGCCACGTCCATTGTTGACTATTTTGCAATTAAACAAAATTAATAAATTGTTAGTCTACTACAAAAATGGTGAAAATCACATAGAGTGAGTTTCAAGAGAATGTGTATGCATGTGGTGTGATTTTTTAAAATTTTGGGTACCTTTTCTAATAAGGCATAGAATCTTATCAAGCTCAAATTTTGAGGTCATAGAAATGAATTTATTGGAAGAACTTTGTTGATACTAAGCAAATTTTATAAAAAGATAACTGACAAAAGCATTCAGTAATAGCTAAGAGTGTTACTAATGATGTTATCAAGCCAGTTGTCTAACTATTCTCAAATTAAAATAAACGTTACTTAGTAAATTAGAATACTACAAATTAATTTTTTTAAGGTCGGTCAATAATTTTCTAAGTTGAGAGGTGGAGGTGATACATTTTTTTGGGTGATGAATATATAACTAGTTAGAATGATGAATTATAAGTTCTCTACAAGCTATATAATTGAATTTGATTAATTCAATTTTATCTTAAAGAGGGACAAAGTTTAAACCTACATACTATAATCAAGTAAGAGTCACTATATACACAATAAAAACTTTTAAACATTTCAATCCTTTGAAATCTTATCCAATATTTTAATTAGTCTACTATTGCCCTTGAGCTTATTGATGAGCTACAAAGACTTGAATTTAAAAGGGTTCTTATAGAATTCAAGTTATGAACAAAATTAACAAGATCCACAATAAGTATACTTAAAGTTGGTTGGATAATAGGACATTATAATTGAACCCCTACATAACCACAATCACACACACTTCTCTAGATTTGTACTCTTCAAAAACCCAGTTTAATGTATAGATCAAACTATCCATTTGGAAGATTGTTTTTGATCTATTTTCCAGTTTTGGATAATAACAAAATTGGGTATAGTTTGAAAAGTTTGACCTATACCTAACTATCGATGTTACAAAACTCGCTGTAAAACTTGAAAGATTGGTCTTCGAGCTTCTAGGCCATGGCAACCTATACATTATAATAGAACCCTTACATAGCCACAATCATGCACAGTTTTCTAGATTTGTACTTTTCAAAAGCCTAGTTTAATGTATAGATCGAAATATTCATTTGGAAGATTGTTTTTGATCTATTTCCATTTTTTAAAAGTTTGGTATAGGAACAAGCATTGGATCAACTTGTTCCTGGGACTCACTAGTGATGTATAGATCATAGATTTGCAATTTGTCAATTGCCCAATTCATAAATCTAAACATTCTAGGTTCTGAGAGTCCAGAATTTTGTCATTCAAGCCATTCTTCTTCTTGCATTATAAGTGCACATTTCATTTCCTTCTCTTCATCTAATTTCTCAGATCAGATTTTTAGTTCCTTGAAATATTAAATTTAGGAATCATTTGTATCATACCTACCCTCAGAGGAAATCTAAACCTACAAGGTTTAGATCTCGTGCTTGTAACCTTACTCATTTGGTAGTATTTGCCATATCTATCCTAGCTTGGTAAGGATTTTCCCCTTTCTTGATTCTTATAGCATATGTGCTAAGTGGTAGTCTACCATTGATCAACATTTTCACCGTATGCATTTTGGTGAACTAGAACCTTTAATGCTTTCTAGACCTCTTGTGTTGGCTAGTTAGATCTTGCATGCATTTCACATTTATCAAAAACAATATATTTTTTCATTTAGTAATTAGATCTACTTAGATTTCCTTTTCATTTCATTTTATACTTCATTAGTTAGATTTTCCTTTTTGTTGCATATTAAAGAAAGTCAAAAATACAATAAACATTATCATCCTTTACTTTCTTGCACATCATTTAAATTTTGAAATAAAAACAATTGCATCTTGTTTATCATATAATTTTCTTTTAACATGTATGACTTATTTGTTAGTGAGTATTTTGATGATTCTATTAGTAGGCATGATCTTTAAAACCCTTGTGAGGTGTCTAGTAGTGAGGATTTGGTGGCTAATGAGGTCTCTCGTGATCCCATTCCTTCTAAATCTTCCTCTACATCCCTTCACCCAAACCTTTACAAAAAAAATATTTCTTTGCTTCTTTTGCATACTTATATTTTCAACATTGTAACACCTAAATTAGGACTCCATGCTAAACTTGTGATAATTGTCAAAGGATGCTCTTCTACTCAACCTCTTAACCAACCTATCTTTATTATTGAAGGTTGTCCTCAAATCTTCTCCTCAAGCCTTTACCTCACCTATGATATCATTTAAAGGGCATCTTTTTCAAAATCTGAACAAGCTTATTATAACTATTAAAGGGAAACTTAGAAGTCCTTTGAAGTTTTTAAATGATTACAATACAATGGCTCACACTTATCCTACATAAAAAAATCTTAATCTGACTATTCCCACTTTACCACCTTATCAACAAGTTCTTCCTCCAACGCCTTGTTTATCTCTTAATCTTGGAAAGAAGTATGATTTGGTTGAACAATTATGTTGATTTGGTTGAACAATTATGTGCTACTCTTGCTAAGATCTCTTTATGGGAAGTTCCTCAAGCTTCTTCTCAATACCATGAGTCCTTACAAGAGGAATTCACTTCTCTTCCAACTCCTCTTGATCAAGATTATATCAATTTCTTTATTGGATGTATGCATACCACACCTACTCTACTCAAATTGTCTTCACTTGAGATGACTTGCCTTCAAAAGAAATTCAAAATCAATTTGATGCCTTGATGGTACTAGTCCTTACTAATGAAAATCATATTTGTGAGACCATAACTGACAATGGGATTGGATTGAATGTTTGTAGTATGGACATGCTTAAATAAATTGAAACTTGTATATCAACTATTAAACATGATAATATTCTTATATATGGCTTTGACAATGTTTCTAAGAAAAAATTGGGTAGAATAACATTACCAATTAAGGTTGAGAAAATCATTTTAGACACTCTTATTCATGTGATGCCTGTAACCCTTGGTTACTATCTTCTTTTGGGTATACCCTGGTTACATAAGATGCGTGTTGTTCCTTCAACTCCATGTTTTCAAAAATTCAAGATCATGTATAACAATGTGATGTATATTCTTATGACAAATGATAGGCCAAATATTCTTTTTTGAATGTTAAATCAAGCAATAAGTTGGTATTCTATTAATGAACAATAAGAATTTAAGTCTAAAGTTGATTTTACAATTGATTCTAAATGCATAAGGATGATCCTCCATCCTCTAGTTCTCTCTTGGATGATGGTTGGGGATCCTTAGATTTTACACCAACTTATACTGGAGAGTACAACGTTATAAATCTTCCATTTATGCAATCAAAAGAAGCTAACAAAGAGCCTATAAGTACTACTCTTTTTGGTGAACTAAGTAACAACTTTGTTATTACTTAAACTAATGAGACCATATAAACTATTATGCTTGGTTCTTATGATATACTGACTTATGAAGCTCTATTAACTATTTAAGATATGACTTCTCCCCACCCCACCTGTTGTCACGTTTTCTCCTTTTCCCACATTAGTGAGGCAGTTAGAGTTATGAACAATAGTATAATTCTAGATGAGGAAGGATTTGAAGCTGAATTCTTCAAGTTGGGTATCTCTGTTCTAGGTCCCTTTCTTACAATGCTCTTTAATCGAGTGGTTTGTGTTGGGTTCCCCCACTCTTGGTCACAACATATTATCTATCCGATCCATAAATTTTGACCAATATCTGACCCCAGAAACTACAGGACCATCATGGTTGGGCATAACTTTGCCAAACTCTATGCGACTGTGTTGAACGGTATCCTGTCTAGTGAGCTCCATCAGTGAAATTGTCAGGCTAGAGGTTAGGCTAGGTTTTGTTCAGATTTTTAGACCACTGATCACGTTTTGACTTTATGAGCCATTGTTGAGGAAGCTCGCCACTGCTTGGTGAAAGTTTATTGCTATTTTTTTGACTTTTGCAAAGCTTTTGATTTTATTCCTTGGGCGACTCTCTTTTAGTGTCTTAGGGACATTGGAATCTCAGAGATTCTTACTACAACTATTATGAGTTTATACAATCACGTTGAGGTTAGATTCAGGACTCCATAGGGCTTCTTTGATCCTGTCCAGAGCACTATCAGGGTGAAACAGGGTTGTCCTCTCTCTCCCACTCTCTTCGACATCTACATCGACGAGCTTGAGCATTTTCTCCATGATTGTTTGCTTCCTAGCGATGGTTTTTATTTACATCAAGTATTGATCTCTATTCTCCTGTTTGTTGATGATGTGATTCTCCTAGCATCTTCTTTGATGGTCTTCAATGGCCCTTGATGGTTTGGCCTCTTTTTGCGACTCATGTGAGCTAGTTGTAAATCTGGGCAAAACTCGAGTTATGGTTTTCAATTGTTTGAAGACATCCCATCTTCATTTTTACTTCTAGGGTACTAAGATCGAGATTGCATCTTCATATACTTACTTGGGGGTTAAGTTTTTTGGACCTCGATTCAGCTTGAGACCAACCATGCAACCTAGAGTCAACAAGGGGCTCAAATCCTTGCTATTCTTGAGCGACAATGCTTTTGACACCACTTCCAGGATACCACGACTAAGATGTCTCTTCTTGACTCCTTGGTTAAGTCGACTATCCTCTATGGCTCTACTATTTGGGGCCCCTCTTGGAGTCTAACTAGGACTTTTTTGAGAGAGTCCAAACTCTTTTCCTTCAATGCATTATCAGATGCCACCAATTCACACTACATAGCATCGTTCTAGATGAGTTTAGTGCTCACCCTTTCAGATTGGGGACCATATTTGATTTAGTTTGGCTCCTTCATCGGCTCTGGAGCTTTGCTAATTCCTCCGATGATCATTACAGATATTCCTACTTGGCTTATTGTTCCTTTATGGAGGTTGTAGGTTCAGACTCTGGTCAAAGGTCTCATTGTCGGTACATCCAGGTCTCTACTCTCTTGGGCTTGATTGGTATTAGTTTGGATCATCTTCCCCCCTTCTAGTTTTCTCTGGATGCTCCATTCCATCTTCTTCCACCTCAACGAGAGTTGAATGAGCATGTTAGAATTGACATCAACAGACAATATGTTATCATGACCTGGAGGAATCCCCCTGGTGGGCTCTATTTGCACATGGCCTTCTATACTGAGCACTTTCTTGATATCCCATGGAATATTCTTGATGAGTTGTATAGATGCATTGTGATATTATTTGATACACTTATTTAATATTGGGGATAAATAAAAAGTATCCAATATTGGATGTGGGGTTAAGGAGTTAAGTAGGACATGGTCTTATGTAAACCACTTGGTGATTTTGTGAGAGCTTATTTTTGTAAAAGAAGCTGTAAGGGTAGCGATAAATCTCATACACAAAGGAAAGAAAGGAAAGGAAGATGCAATTCAATACATAAATATAAGGTATCACAATGAATACAAGGATAAGCTATATCTAAATCCAAACAATATAACCAAAATAGATTGGATACAAAGTATATCTAAATATGAATTTGTAAAGACCAATGTATAAAGAGGAGAAAACTACCAAATCAAGAAGTGTGCAAATGAAATCTAACTCCAAGATCAATAGAAGATCATGTAAAGAAGATTTAATTTCTCAATCAAAAGGTATAAAGCATAAAATTATCAAGGTCAGATACACAACAATGTAAAGATAATGCAAAGGAGAATCTAACACCAATATCAAAAGAAGAAATGCAATAGGTTGGGTTCACTAAAATGTATATGGTGAAATGGCAATCAATGGTAGATTCTCACTTCACTACAATGCATTAGAAAGAGGATTCTAAAATGTGACCCCTCATGGCTTAAATAAAATTAGCACAACCCAAGTAGATGAATGGGTACTAATGCAAGATCTAGGTCCTTTATGGATGTTGATTCTAGGATCCTATTTTTCATTTAATGTAAAGAAATACATGGAATGAAATGCAATGTATATGTAAGGAAAGTAAACTATACACCCATGCAAGGAAGGAAGATGAAGGAGGAAGGAGGAAGGAAGAAGGAAAAAGATGCGCTCACCTTGAGGTTAGCAAAGGAAACAACATCAAATCTATAGAAACCCTATCAAACTATAATGAAACTAGAAACAAACCAAGATTTGGAAGCCTGAAGATTGGAGCTTTTGTTGAAAATTTTTGGGTGTTATAGGAATAGGTCAAACTTTGTTTGACCTATAACAATATTTGTTGAATGTGGTTCGACCTTTCCCAAGAGGCTTGAATATGGATATCTTGGGATTGTGACTATAATTGCACTTCTATATTTATAATTTTGAGTCAAAAAGTTTTTAAATTTATATTTGTATACAAGAAAAGGTTAAATTATTGGGGTGAAGGGGCTTTCTTTGTTCAACCCCCATAGGAATTAACCTTGAAATGAGATAAGTAAAGAATGTTAAATAAGATAAAATTTAAGTATTACCTTGCTTGGAAAATCCTTGTAGATGGATAGAGATCACTTACAACCACAAAGATGTTTACATGCTTGAATGAATATTGAATGTTGGAATGTAAAATGTAGGATCTCTTCACTTATGCAATAGACCAATATCTTCCCAAATCATATCCATGGATGTATGTATGCTTGATATGCATAAACACATAAGAAAAATAATAAATATTGATGTAGATCTTCTCCCTCGATGATCAACTATGTTGTCTCCTATGAAGGAAGAAGCTAGATCCATGGAACGAAATGCATGGTGGATGAATAACTAGATGGATGGAATGCCTTTAATCAATGCTTTATTTCTTTCATAAACTCCTTGATTGCACAATAGATCTATTGAAATCTTCTAATTGTGGATTTGGATCTTGTAGTGTGAAAACAAAGAGACCAAGCCTCATTTTGTAGTGATTTTGAGGTTAATTTTTGTGAAGGCCAACTCAACTAGCTAGGAAAAAGAAAATACTTTGCATCAAACCCCAAACACATTAGAATTAAACTCTTAAGGTATGGGCTGCACTAGGTGCAACCTATAGCTAGCAGGCATAATTTTGAGGTAAATTGCACAAGTTTTCAAGAAGTATTTGAAATTTTGGAAGAAAACAAAAAGATGCGAAGGAAAATCAAGTACAAATGCATCCAAAAATCAAGAAGAACACTAAAATGGGGCCCAATTTATCCTAGAGCTTCCAAATAAATGTTGCTAAAATTTTAGGACTATACACAAATAACATGCACAAAGACATAAAATTGGAAAGTGATTTTAAACTAAAGAAAGTAAAAACCAAAATCTATATGATTAAGAAGAAATTAAAAAAAAATCTATAGTACTTGTGAGCCTTCTCTTAGCTTGTGACATGTTTGATACCTTATACAGACAACCAAGAATATGGAACTCATGAGCATACAAACAAGTGTTCTCACCAATATTTGTTAAAGAGCTACATGCTTTCCAAATCAATTATAAAGGTATTTTAAATTCATAATTTTTAGAAAATTTTGCTATTCCTTGTCACAACCAAATGGATGCACAAACAAGCTTGGGCACCTTCAGATCGTGGCCAATGAACAATTCTACTTGGTAGGAAAGGATAATATCAGGTATTTTTGGACATGCATAGAGAGACTTTGGAAAAATTTAAGAAATTATTTGTCCCAAAGTAATTCAACCAAGTTGAGTTAAAAGCATGTGCACTACGTATAGGAAAAAAATTTGAATGAATCATAGAAAGGAAACTTGTTTGTGGCAAGGCAAAGAAGGGAGTAAAATTCAAGTGGATTGAGTAATAAAGAAGTCCAAAATCTCTATAGAGAAAATGAAGTTTCATTGTGTATGACATCAATATAGTAGTACAATATACACTATAATTTTAATTTCAAAACAAGAATTACATAACTTAAAATCTCACTTGTAAGGCTTTGACATTTTTAGGAAAAAACATGTAAAATTATTCATTAAATTTTAACCACAACTAATAAGTTGATGGGTAGCATAGTAGTAACCTTGTGTTTTAGGGGTATGGTGGTCACTATGCATGTGTTTTTATAATTTTGCAACTTATTTCAATATTTACTAATCCTTTCGTTTGCTCATTAATTTTGTGTCATTTTTATTTATTTATTTTTATCAACCGGTAGGCTTCCATTACGAGGTTGCTTGCAACCAAAAGTTGTCTCACACTGACAAATAGGATACTAGAGAATGGTTTCTGACTATTGCTCTTCCTTAAAATATTCAAAGGAAATTCATTTAGAGGGAATTAAATCAAGTGCTTTTTATATCTACTCTCATAATTGAAAAATTCTTTGAGAAATTGTGTTTACAAATATGGAAGGATGATGGGATTTTAACCATTGACAACTTACCATTTCAGATATTATTTAATGATATTTAGAGGACTTTTGATGCAGGAGCATCCAGAGGTATAAGGGCAATCCTATATCACCCAAAAAAATGTACTTAGACTTAGTTTATGTTTCATGTGTTTTCATTTCTAGATACCCATTTGGGTCAAATAAAGGTTCCAACTCTCACAGTTCCACTATCAGTGTTCTAGGTTAGAGTATTTGAACACCTTGGGATACATGTAAATGCCAAAAAAATAGGAGTATGTAATTGAGCCATAATTTTGGCAAATTAGAGGGTGTAAATTGGCCAGATGAATGTAATTGTAATTTAGAGCATTCTAGAGAAAGAATCAGGTCAAAAGGCCCCACAGTTTGAAAGTTATCACACTTTTTCAATTTCTGGAGACCTCCTAAGAATGCTTCAAAGTTAGGTTAGGAGAATTAAATGACCTTGAACAGGGCCAAAAAATGGGGAATGAGTGAAGTTGGTCTACAGGGCTATAGAGTACTTTGAGAGCTTTTTGAAAATGTAAATGATTTGTCAATCGGAGCTACGGTTCAAAAGTTATGCCTCCTGAAAGTTCGATTACCGTTTCTGGATTCTTCTAATTTTGTGCCGACTTCTAATGCGACTTCTGGAGCCTTCTATTTGGTTGTTGGATGCCAACTAGCACTTTCTAGACTGTATTCCCAATCTTTAACCCTTTGGGGTCTATTTAAGAACATTTCTGGCATTGTAAAAGGTAGTGGGAGTGGAGTTTGAGAGAAGGTACTAGGAGAAGAATTTATCTCCAGATTTATGCTATTGTAAGCCCATAGGGCATGTTTTGGAGTCTTTTTCTCTACACTAAGTGTACTAGCATATTTTCAGAGTTACTAAAATTTCCCCTTTCTTATTGTGTCCATTCTGTGCTTGAGTTGTGTCCCCATCAAGTGGTATCAAAGCTGGTTTTCCTGAGTGTGTAGACAGAGAGTCAATTGTGAGGCAGTTTGCACTAGGACTATGTGGTTATGGGTTTGAGTTAAGAATATGCCTCTACTAAGAGAGCGTGGTGGAAGGGTCGAAGCTATTAATCCTTGAGGAGGTTAGAGCCCTCCAAAGGCAGGTACAAGCATTGCAGGAGGAGCTCTGTAGAGGAACAAATGTTACTGCAGGTGACGAAAGTGAGGATGACAATGAAGAAGAATAAATTGGACTAGAAGGGAAAGTTGATGGGGAAGTTTTGAATCAGGTAGAGGAGAGGCTTTTTAGAGCCATTATTAAGTTTGGGAAAAGACTTACAATTGATGTGGGTGTATTTTCAGGAAATCCGAAACCAGATGAGTTGATCGACTGGATCAATGAACTAGAAGAGTACTTTGAGTATGAGGATATCAGGGATCCAGATAGGGTTAAGTTTGTAAAGGCCAAACTTAAAGGACATGCCAAAATCTGGTGGCGAGAGGTTCAATTGGAAAGAAATAGAAGAAGAAAGGAGAAGATCACAAGGTGGGATCACATGGTGGACAAACTAAAGAGGCAGTTCATTCCTGTTGAATACGAGCTTGATTTGTTTAAGAAGATGCATGGGTTAAAGCAAGCAGGAAAATTAGTCCAAGAATATACAGAGAAGTTTTATCAACTTTTGACTAGAGCAGGGCATGCATAAACAAATAAGGAGAAGGTTGCCTATTATATCAATGGGTTACGACCTAGCATCCAGGAGGAATTAAGTTTGGTAAGAATGACCAGCGTTGAGGAGGTATACCAGTTTTCCCTATGAGTTGAAGAGAAGCTAAATAAAAGGTTTGAAGGGAGAAAAAGAGGGCATGGTCAAGGAGGAAGTGGTAGTGGTAGGTCATCTAGAGGCCAAAATGAAACCCCAAAAAAAAATGAAGATGTGGGTACTAGCAGGAACTAGAGGAACGAGGGTTTCAACCGCTCCCGTGATCAAGACTTTGGAAATTAGAGAGGAAGAGGTAGAGGACGTGAACAAGGAAGAGGAGGCTTCCGTGGTACCTATTTCCATTGCAATGAAGAAGGTCATCGTGCCTTTGAATGCCCTCAACGACAAGGAAGGACAGATAGGAGAGCTGAGGGTCAAGCTAGGGTTGCTCATGTGGATGAGGATGCACAATCATCACATTCAGAGGATGTAGAAAGAGGAGAGACTTTAGTAAATGAAAGGGTCCTACTAAGTGGTGAGATTGAGCCAGTACAAAGGAGGAGTTTATTTCCTACCAGTTGCAAGTGTGAGGATAAATGTTGTGATGTCATCATTGATGGTGGTACACTGATAACTTGGTATTAGAGGAGATGGTCTCTAAGCTGAAGCTCAAGAGGGAGAAACACCCCCAGCCCTATTGGATTGCTTGGGTGAAAGATGATCATAAGTTCCTGGTAAGTGAACAATGTTTAGTGAAGTTCAAAATTGGGAGTTACCATGATGAAGTTCTCTGTGATGTTATTCCAATGGATGTTTTCCATCTATTGTTGGGTAGACCGTGGTAGTTTGATAGGCATGCAGTACATGATGGTCATGCAAACACATACTCTCTAACAAAGGATGGAGTTCACCACAAACTGAAGCCTATGAAAAAGGAAGGCGAAAAGGTATGTAGCAGTGCTAAGATTTGTCTTGTTGATGGAAGGAAGTTTTCAGATGGCATGAAACATCAACGTATGTGCTATGCTTTGATTCCTAGGAAAGATAAAGAAGGTAGTAGTGAAATACCACTTGAAGTTTTAGATTTACTAGGTGAGTTTGGAGATATCATCTCTGATAATGTACTAGAAGGATTGGCACTGGGAAGGCAAATCAGTCATCAGATAGATTTAATCCCAGGAGCTAGTTTGCCTAATAAGGCTGCTCACGGGATGACTCCTACTGAAACCAAGGAGCTAAATAGATAGGTTCATAAGCTACTGAGGAAGGGCTTGATTCGGGAGAGCTTGAGTCCATGTGTAGTACCTACAGTACTGGAACCAAAGAAGGATGGAGAGTGGAGGATGTGTATAGACTCTCAAGTTATAAATAGGATAACCATCAAGTATCGATTTCCTTTGCCAAGAATGGATGATCTTATGGACTGCTTGAGTGGAGCTCAGTACTTCACAAAGATAGATCTCAAGAGTGGCTATCATCAGATATGGATACGAGAAGGAGACGAGTGGAAAACAACCTTCAAGACCAAGGATGGTCTTTATGAGTGGTTAGTCATGCCCTTTGGATTGATGAACGCCCCAAGCACCTTCATGCGGCTTATGAATGAGGTACTTAAGAAGTTCTTGGGAAAATTTGTTATTGTCTATTTGGATGATATTTTAATTTCTAGCAAGACTTTGGAAGAAAATTTATTGCATATTCGTAGTGTCCTTGAAAGGTTAAGGGAAGAGAAACTGTTAATTAATCTGAAGAAGTGTATCTTTGCAAAAAGGGAGTTAGTCTACTTGGGGTTTGTTATATCACCTGAAGGTCTCAAAATGGATCCAAAGAAGGTAAAAGCCATCTTGGAATGGCCTACTCCAAGGTCTGCTACTGAGGTAAGATCATTTCATGGTCTGGTTAGTTTTTATAGGAAGTTCATTAAGAATTTCAGTGGCATATGTGCACCCCTGACTGACACAATAAGAGGGGATAGAAAAGAGTTCAAATGGACTGCGGCAGCTGTGAGAAGTTTTAAAATGTTGAAGAAGAAGGTGACAAAACAACATGTTTTGGCACTTCCAGATTTTAGAAAGGTGTTCCAGGTGGATTGTGATGCTAGTGGCAGTGCTATTGGGGCTGTATTAAGCCAAGAAGGTAAGCCTATTGCATATTTTAGTGAAAAATTGAATGATGTGAAAAAGAAGTATTCTGTTTATGATCAAGAGTTCTATGCAATAGTTTAGGCCTTAAAGAAATGGAGGCATTATTTATTGCCAAAGGAATTTGTTTTATATACTGATCACCAGGCATTATAGTACCTAAATAGCCAATGTAAATTGAATTAGAGGCATATGAAGTGGGTAGAGTTCTTGCAAAGCTATACATTTGTGTTGAAGCATAGAAGTGGAAAATCTAACAGGGTTGCAGATGCAATAAGTAGGAGACAGTTGTTGCTTATAGTAATGTAGGTTGAAGTGGTTGGGTTTGATGAACTCAAGAATCTGTACACTGAGGATCTTGATTTTGCTGAAGCATGGAAAGCTTGTAAAGAGCCTGTTGCTGTAGATAGAACTAAGTGGCTAGAATATTTGATTCAGGATGGTATGTTGTTCAAGGGTAGTCAATTGTGCATTCCAAGGAGTTCCATGAGGGAAAATTTGATTAAGGAGAAACACAGTGGAGGGATGGTAGGACATTTTGGTCGAGATAAGACCATTGCCATTCTCAAAGAACATTATTTTTGGCCTCAAATGTCACAAGATGTGAAGAAGTTTGTACAGAATTGCCAGGTTTGTCAAGTGGCCAAGGGATTTAGTCACAATACTGGACTATATCAGCCATTTCCTGTTCCATCAAAGCCATGGGAGGACATAAGTATGGATTTTGTTCTTGGATTGTTGAGGACACAAAGGGGTAATGACTCAGTATTTGTGGTGGTTGATAGGTTCTCTAAAATGGCACATTTCATTCCATGCCACAAAACTCATGATGCTGTCCATATTGTAGACTTGTTTTTTAGAGAGGTGGTAAGATTACATGGTCTCCCAAGGAGTATAGTTTTTGACAGAGATACTAAATTTGTGGGGTATTTCTAGAGAACATTGTGGAAGAAGTTGAGAACAGACTTGAAATTCAGTTCCACACATCACCCGCAGACTGACAGCCAAACAGAAGTGGTAAACTAAAATCTGGGCAATTTGCTAAGATGTTTAGTTGGGGATAAGCCCAAGGGGTGGGATTTGATTCTACCACAAGTAGAGTTTTTTTACAATAACTCTATAAACAGCAGTACTGGTAGATCACCATTCCAAATTGTATATGGAAGTAGCCCAAGGACTGCACCAGAATTGAAGAAGATAGAGCAAGAGGTGAGGACAAGTGCTGAAGCTAAAGAATTTATTGAGCATATCAAGCATCTACATGAGGAGGTCCAGACACACATTACCAAGATGAACCAATAGTATAAAGCTAGAGATGATCAAAGGAGAAGACATAAGGAGTTCCAAGTAGGGGATCTAGTCATGGTACACTTAAGAAAAGAAAGATTTCCAGCTCGTACTTAAAACAAGTTAAAGATAAAGAAATTTGGCCCCTGCAAAATTTTGAAGAAACATGACTCAGGAAATGCATATGAAGTAGAGTTGCCAGATGGAATTCACATTTCTCCTATTTTCAACATTGTAGACTTAACAGAGTATCATGATGATGGTGCAGATGAGGAGCTGATGTTAGAGCCATGTCCAATTCCTACTTCTAAGAAAGAGGGGATAGAGGAGATTCTGGATAGTCGTGTGGGTAGGAGTACCAAAAATAGGCAGTATGAAGAGTATCTAGTCAAGTGGAAAGGACGGTCGATAGAGGACTCAACTTGGATATTAGCAGCTGAGGTTTCCCATTTGGGATTTCCTCTACCATTCAGAAAGTGATATGGTCACTTTTCAATCTACCCTAGGTGCCTGATGCAGGAGCATCTAGAGGTATAAGGGCAATCTTGTGTCACCCAAAAAAATTTACTTAGACTTAGTTTCTGTTTCATGTGTTTTCATTTCTCGATACCCATTTGGGTCAAATAAATGTTCCAACTCTCACAGTTCCACTATTAGTGTTCTAGGTTAGAGTCTTTGAAAACCTTGAGATACGTGTAAATGCCATAAAAATAGGAGTATGTAATTGAGCCATAATTTTGGTAAATTAGAGGGTGTAAATTGACCAGATGAATGTAATTGTAATTTAGAGCATTCCAAAAAAAGAATCAGGTCAAAAGGCCCCACGGTTTGAAAGTTATCGTAGTTTTTCGATTTCTAGAGACCTCCTAAGAATGCTTCAAAGTCAGGTTAGGAGAATTAAATTACCTCAAACAAGGCCAAAAAATGGGGGATGAGCGAAGCTGGTCCATAGAGCTATAGAGCGCTTTGAGAGCTTTTTGAAAATGTAAATGGTTCGTCAATCAGAGCTACGGTTCAAAAGTTATGCCTCCTGGAAGTTTGGTTACCATTTTTGGATTCTTCTAATTTTGTGCTGACTTCTAATGTGACTTCTAGAGCCTTCTATTTGGTCGGTGGATGCCAACTAACACTTTCTAGAATGTATTCCTAATCCTTAACCCTTCAGGGTCTATTTAAGAACATTTTTGGCATTGCAAAAGGTAGTGGGAGTGGAGTTTGAGAGAAGGTACTGGGAGAAGAATTTATCTCTAGATTTATGCTATTGTAAGCCCATAGGGCATGTTTTGGAGTCTATTTTTCTATACTAAGTGTACTAGCATATTTTCACAGTTAATAAAATTTTCCCTTTCCTGTTGTGTCCATTCTGTACTTGGGTTGTGTCCCCATCAACTTTTGTGTGGTTTTTACCCAATTTTGAAGAAACAATTATCTTTCCATTATTTTATGTAAGCCTTGTGATCATTTGATTATTATGTACACTCATAAGTGCAAATTTAGAACTCCATAAGTCTACCATGCAAAGTGGTTTGTACCATATCTGTGCATACATGAAGATTCTAAATTTCAAAGGAAATACATGCACAACTAGTTATAGTAAGGCTTTGGAACACCACAAGGCCATCAAGCAACATAACACTAAAGCATCTATGAAAGCCCTAGAATGTAGGTTTGATTTGATATGATTTCTTGTCCGAACTTTATTGGTTGGCCATAATTATGAATAACACACTACATGAGTATTGTGCAAATATAATTAAAATTTCAAAAATGAATTGATGATTTTAGCATAAATATTATTTTAAATTTTACTGCATTATTAAAATTTAGAGGGGTGAATTGTTTCTATTGCGATATTTAGGAAGTTCAAGTCATGGCTAGGAGAAGTGTTTGCAAGTTTACCCATCTTCCATAGGTACAAGTAATATAAGCTTAAATAAATGTGAGAATTCTAGCTAGTTGCATCTTTTCTAAGGGAGTCTTTAGTTTATTACTATTCACAAGGTATAGTTTCCAACCTCTATAGATTAGGGCATTAAGAGTCGAGGAAATAAGATAAATAAAGAGGTTGAATCATAAAAAAAAAGGAAATCATTGGGATTAGAGGTTGAGGATAATTCAGGCACTAATGGTTTAAGAAAATAGATTATGGGAGGGTGTTGTTATTAATACCATTATTATGTTGAGAAAGGGGGCTTTGGAGTATACCTTATGACATAAAGCTCTATTATTCTTGTCAATACATACATATATCAATTTTTTTGCTTTGTATTTAAATTAGGATGATGTTTGTATGAGATCATGTAATATGTAGATATAAGGTCAAGTATTCTATGTGGAAATATGTTAAAATTTTATAGATCTTTGGGATATCTACAAATAAACATCTTTCCAATGTATTATAACTATTATAAAAATTATGTACACATCTTTAATAATAGTAATACCATCAAGTGATACAAACTAGTATGTTTCCCCTATAATGATATGCCCATGAATGAACTACAAGCCTCTATTCTCCTCAAATTTGGATTACAATTTTATGTGTCAATTTCATTGTAAACCACATAAACCTTATCTAAAATGTACAAAGAATTTGTTTTTGTATCTGCTTGTAGAGACCATAAAAACTAAATATTCATATAAGTGCAGATAAAGGGAATGGATTGGTAGATATCACTTAGGTTTTGTATAGTTGAATTGTAGAAACAACATGGCATACTACTATGATAGGATGTATTGTTTTTGTTAAAATATGGGATAGAATATCTATAATTGATACCAAATCAGTTTATATGGACTAGAATGCCAAACCTTATTAATTTGTCCATTCAGTGTAGCAAGTATCACCATTTTTAGAACCTTTGAAAGTGGAATTTGATTGAATTGTAAGGATTATGTTTTCTATCAATTCAAATTTGCAAATCATTTGAGAAATATCAAAGAAAATAATAAGTTCTACAAGGATGAAAGGATAAGTGAAAGACAAGAAGGTCCTTCTTTAGGTGTTCAATAGATTGTTTGAAAATGAAAAATAAAATCACAATTTGAAGTAATATTTTTACCATGGTTTTAATGGTAAGATGTATCATTGGTTTTATACTTATCTAAGAGTAAATTATGAATTCGAATGGTGGATATGTGTATGTATTCAAAAATCTTGTCTTTATCATAGTTTTTCAAGTATGTTTATTTTTGATATACTCTTATTAGTTATTAGGTAGGAGTTAAGCATATTTTGTTAGGATGGACCATTACAATCCATATTTAATCTTTTGATGTTAGTTAAAGCCATCCTAATGAGTCCTTGTATATCATACAAATTAATTGATTGGATTTAGTTAGTCCAAACAATATCTTACAATTTTATAATGATCTTTTCTCATGTCTAGAAAATGTCAGCATCAATGGTGTCAAAGTAGATGTCCAAAATGTTATTGAGACATTAGGTGCAGTTCATGGTGGATGTGTCAATTGGCCATTTAGTTCCATCAAGCATTAGAGGCTTCCATTTCTCATAATTTCCCTACAAATGGTATCATTATTTCTATGGATCACAACACTAATGACCTTTGTAGATAATTTAATAAAATATGACTATATCTTTATTGACTAAATCAGCAAGGTTGATTCTTGAGCCATTTTGAACTTATTTATTAACTTGTATCTTATTATTTATATAGATTTCATTGCTCAAAGAAAAAAGAAAAAAGTCAAAAGAGTCTCTGATTATTGATTTGTGGTGATTGATCAGGCAAGTACTATACACTCTTCATTTATCGTAGGGTTTGGGGAAATGCCCCAAATTTTATTTTATTACTTTTTTGGGGGTGGGGTGTTTTCATAATTAATGTTGATGAGATGAGGGAGTGTGTTTTTGTCATGCTCTATTAGTTATATTATTTTTCATTGATGCCAATGTGTGTGTCCTTAATTGTTTATGTTCTTAATGTACTTAGTCTTGTAATTTTTGGTCAAGTAAAGGATATACAATAAATTATGGTGTGTGGTCATGTATATAGTTTCTAGAGATGGTATCTATGTTATTTTGTGATCACACAGGTTCAGGACAAGTTTGGTGAGCCTTACAATCTAATTGGTGATGATAGAATGCTGGCTTGGAAGTTAGAGAAAATATTTTAATCAGTCTAGTTTATTATTTGGAAATCTAGTGTTGTGGTTAGAGATGTAGGATCTTGATTATGCTAGTTACTTTCTATTGTAATAATACATCACTTGGTAACAAAATAATCAAGTTATTGGATTTTGGTGTCTAATAGAAGATACCATTGAAGAACAATGAAGAAAAATTGGCTAGATTATTGACCGATACAATCATATTTGTTTGAGTAATCAATCTGTGATTGATGGTGACATGATGATGTATTCATGTTCATGTGGAAAATAGTGCATGACTTGTATTAGTCAAGTTGATCAAAGATTCATGAAGGTATGCATGTACCTAGGGAAGTGTAATACATTTTGACTTTCTTGACAAGTCATTGCATGACTTAATCATGATGTTGGTGCTAGTTGGAGATTGACTAAAATATGTTTGGAAGACTTCTAAGGAGGGAATTTAGAGTTTAAATTCAATGTTAAGGTGGTGTAAAAACCCTAAGTGGTGTAATTTATAAATATCATTTTGTGTTTAGAAAAAGTGTGAGTAAAGGGGAGAGATCATGTGTGGTGTTGAAAAAGTCATGTAGCTTAAGATTTATACTAGCAAACAATAGTGTTATTCACTAGATCATCCCCACTTTTTCCAAATAGTTATAGTGAGAAAATCCCCTAATAGAGTAAATTATAATAAATCTTATTTGTAAATCCCTTAATTGAATGACACTCTAGATACTATTTGAAGTACTCTTACAAGGCTACTCCTAATAGGGTAAAGCTCTTAATAGGGTAAGAGGGGAACCCCTTGACTAGGTGACTCCTAAAAGAGTTAATCTCTAAATAAACTTATTGTAAGCTCTTGAGAAAGCAAAGATCCTCATAAGGAGTACTTCAAAATAGTGCATTCACATTTGTAGGCATCAATATCACCGTGGTTTTCACTCAATTGGGGTTCCATCAGAAAATATTGGTGTTAGGTGTTGATGTTGTTTGAGTGATTATTTGTTTTACAAGTTCCTGTGCAAGTTTATGTTTCTTCTTGCATGCATATGGTAACTACTTAAGGAAAAGTTTTATTAAATATTAATCTTTTTTTGAGGTAGATTATTGATTCACCCCCTCCACCCCATTTTACTAACCTTTGGTCCTATTTATCATATCAAGGGGGATTAACTTGGTAAGCATTTTCAAGTTTACTCATCAAGTGTTTCACTAGGTTGGCTTGTTAATTATTTTTTAGGGTTTACTATTTAACTAACATTGGTAAACTTCCCAAAGGGATATAAATAAGTTGTAGTGTAATGCAAAGTGTATTAGAATATAGTTTGATCTTTACTAGATAATAAAATTGGAATATCTATTTGGTGGACATAACCCAAAATTAGGTAAACCTCATTAAATCTTTATGTCTTTTGTTCTACTCATGTATGCTTTGTACTTATATTTACATGTAACTATTAGGGTTTTATCTTATAATCCTAATAAGTAGTATACAAGCCAAGTTATTTCAATTATTCTTTGCAAAAATGATTAAAAGTTGAGTGAGAGTAATGGAAGATGAGAGTAATTTGAAGGTTGAGAAGTTTAATGGGAAAAATTTTCAATTATGGAAAATGAAAATGGAGAACTATCTCCATTAGAAGGATTTGTGGCAATCATTAGGAGGAAAATTCAATAAAGAACCAAAAAATTCAAATGAGGACTGGGATATTTTGGCTAGAAAGGAACTTGGTAGAATTTGGTTATGCCTAGAACAATATGAGATATTTAATATTACAAAAGAGAATACAACTAAAGAGTAGTGGAAACCCTAGAGAAGTTGTACAAATAATAATCTTCTTCAAATAAGGTATTTCTCACTAAGCATTTATTTAATATGAATATGGTTGAAATTGGGTCTATTATTGATCATTTAAATGAGTTTAATATGGTCACAAGTCAATTATCTTCTACACATGTCAAATTTGATGAAAAAATTAGGGCTCATTTGATTTTACATTATTTTCCTAAAAGCTAGAATTGGTAATGGTTATTATTAACTCTATTTTTTGCCTAAATTTTGATGATATTGTTCATGCTATTCTAAGTGAGAAAATTGTAGGAAAATATTGGGTGGATATAGATCAGGTAGTCTCTTGAATGCAAAAAGAAGAGACAGATCAATAGAGAGAGAGGAATTAATTTTTTTTAGAATTATGGGAAACTACGAGGAAAATCAAAGGGAAAGAGGTAACAATTCATAGGACCAAGAGATTGTTGGTATAATCACCCAAAAATGGTCTAGTAAACTATAAACTCACTTTTCAACATTTTAAATCTATAAGCTAGACTACATCTTATGCTTAATCAATTTTGCATATTTATCAATCTTTTATCCTTGATCAGATCATCATTTTATTATTTATTTAGTTATAACCTATGGTTTGACTACCTTATATTAAGTCTTTATTTAATCAGAAGAACATGCCCCCTTTTGATTAAATAAATCTCCTCTATTTCTATCTGTGCAGATGAAAAATGAATTTCTTAATTTAAAAACAAAGAAAAACTCTTCTTGTCTACACATTGAATGCACACTTTCCAAGGTGAGTAAAATCTATTTTGCCTCTTAATCTCCTCCCCACATCTTTTGCTTCTTTAATATAACGATTGATTTTTTGTCTTGATAATCTTGTGCACAAAATAAAAATGAGAATCATTCTCCACTATATATTTTGCTTCTTAATCTCTGACTGTCCATTGCTTTTTAAAAGGAGGCTCTCTCCCCACTCTCTTATCTTTTGTATTTCATGCTATTTTTATGTTGTTGCATTTTCATTTGAGCACTTGAGTATTATTAGTTGCATTATCATTCTAGTTTACTTACTTGCTAGCATAGTATTTATTTTACTTCTATTTTTAGCTTAAATCACATAGTCTAATTAGGAGGATTGTAATACTCATCTTGTTAGTTTAGTTCTCTTTTTTGTTCTTGCATTTTACCATACATTACTCATCTAGTTTACTTTCATTTGCATTATCAATTGGAGATCTTTGGATTCAAGAATTATTGTTCTTATTTCATTGAGTCTTCCATCTCATAATGCATCTTGCGAGGGTCACTTTTCTTGGTTCCTTTGATAGCCACGAGCTTCATATTTCACTCATTTACTTGCAGGTTACAAGTAGGAAGCTATAAGTTGTCATTCAAGGCTCCTAATCAATGAGATCCCTTAGATGGAATAGTTTATAGAAGTGTGTTGCATTTTTAGCATACATACTTTGTGCCCACCATGGGGCAACCCAGAAATTTTTCATATTCAATTTGATTTTTAAGGCTAATCCTTGTGCAGATTGAGTTGAAGGCATACACACTTGGGTTTTGAATGATTTGGTCATATCTTCCAAATGGCTTGGTATTTCAATGTAAAGTATTTTTTGAAGGTTGGGAATGGATCAAAGGTGCCTCAGTCAAAAAATTAGATTTTTTTGATTAGTTTTTTGTGAGTTATAATTTTTTATTTATCTTTCATGAATTTTTTTTGGTTACAAATCAATGTATTTTTTAGAAAAAATTGCATTTTTGGAAAGGTGTGAGAACTATACAGGGGGTTAATTTTTTATTCATTTAGATCCAATAACATGGCTCAACTAGTCAATTTAGGAAAACTAGATTTTTTTGGTAAAATGGGTCCCTAGGGCATTAATTAAGAGATATACCTAAAATTCTTGCATTTTTGGAAATCTCTTTGATTTTTACTATGATGGGAAGCTTCTTCACTCTAGAGTTTTCCTGGTCTACCAAGATTACTCCTAGTCTACCTAGGATTACTTTCCCAACCCTAACCTAGAGGACTCTCTTCCAATCCCTTCTCTCCAAGAAACTCACCAATCAACTTAGGTTTCACTCATTCTCATTCCACAACCCTAACTATGCATCTTTTGACCTAATGAGCCAAAACTCCACCAAATGCATTCAAAGGGTCAAAATCAAGTTTACACCATCTTTCTATGGTTATTGGTGCTTTTCACTTCATTTTGAATCCTTTGGGTAGGTCTACCATACCCACAACTCCAATTTTCCATGTTCACCCTTGTAGCCCTAGGAGCCCCTATTAGCCCTCCTAAAAACTAGGAAGTAGTAACTCCCAAAATCCCTTAACAAGGCTTGTTGATGTCTTCAAGAATTTGTTTCAAATTTACCTATTCTTGAATATTTTCCAGGTCTTAGGTTTCTATGGTTTTTGTATTGTATGATTCCAGTTTACCCCTATTTTGAGGGTTTTATGGGCAATGTCAACAAAACTCTTACCAAATGCTCCAATCCTTGCATCAAATCTTCTCCTATGGTATATGGACACTTAAAAACCTACTTCAATATTTTTCATTCAATATTGGCACATTCCAATCCTCTGTTCTAATTAGAATTCAATTACAAGCCTTCATTGCACATTGCCAAGCCTTCCTTGCTTGCCTAGGGCTTTCTTGTAAAAATAGCTTCTTGACTACAAAAACTCCAAAATTATTAGTTACATAATATAAAAGGGCTACTAATTTATTTACAAGGTCCACAGTGTTTTGACTATGGAAACTAAAGCTATAGCCATTTGAACACTAGTTACTCAAAACTGGACAATAGGAACACAAAACATAACTAATTTTGTAAACGTTATAAAATAAATGTTTAAGATAAAAAAAAGCATAAAAAAGTTAACAAATGATCTCAAAACACTAATCCATTCAAAATAGTAAGCTATTCAATCCGATTTCTTTACTCAATCCTTCAAACCACATTTAATTTCAACAAAAAACTCTTCTTCACACAGGTGATGTTCGTACAACTACATGTCCAACTCTTGGAAATGAGTTGTAAGGAATTTATATTAGTTTTACCAAACAACTCTCCCTTTTTTTAAATCCATAACTACCTATGTTTCTCATTTCTCAAACTATGCAAAAATTGCTATTGTAGGTTTGCAAAAATTGCAAAGTTGTCAATGAGCAATTTTGACAACTTTTGCAATTTTGCAATCTAAGCCTTCAAACTTGACCAATTTGTTTTCAAACCTCATAAAATGAACTCAAGAAAACTAAGGACCTCATTTTAACACTTCTATCCCCTTTTTAGGCATTTTTCCATGTTTTTCCTTATAGAGCATTTTTGAACAATTTATGCCTATCAGGATTTCAATTGTGAAAACTTGACTCATATTCAACTCTTACCTAACCAAACCTCCTAAAACTATCTTTAAACTTTATGTTGAGTCCTTATTCACCCAATGGTATTTTAGAACATTTACAAACTAAAAATTTAGTTAGGGTTTGTCCTTACCCTTAGGTGCTCCTGCACCATTCTCCCCCTACAAGAAGAAGCCTAAGGGACTTGTGAAGAGAGGAACTCCTTGATGATGCCATGTTTCTTGAAATCACTCTCAAAAATCCAAGTTTCTTCAACTTTAGGTGTATCTAACCATTTCACTAGGTGTTCTTTATAGACCTTGTTCCTTGCACTCTAGAATCCAATATCCTCTCCAGCTTTGTTGGCTTACTCTCAAGTACCTATAGGTTTGAGATATTCTTGCTGAGCTCTTTGTAATACTTTGCTCTATCCACCTTTGAAAAATTTTAAGGGATCAAGTCTTTGACATTGAATATGGGAGAGATTTCCATATCTTTAGGTAAGTCCACTTTTAGGCATTGGGTCCATACTTCTCTAGTACCTTGCATGGCTCAATCCTCTTTATCTGCAACTTACTAGGGATGCCCTTCCATAACCTAGATTTTTTCAAATAGGCCATCACCAAGTCTCCCACTTAAAATTGTAGCTCTCTTCTCCCCCAATCCTTCTTCTCCTTCAACTTTTTATTTCCCTCCATCATGGTCTGCTTAACCTGATCATGCAGCTCTTTCATAGTTTGAACAATGTCATTAGCATGCCCACTGATGTTCTCATGTGTTGGTAGCACTCTTAACTCCATTATGTCCCTTGAATGAGTGCCATACACTACTTGAAAAGGACTTAATCCTATTGTCCTATTCTTTCTATCATTGTAGGGAAACTCTACCTGAGGTATGACTTGCTCTCAATTCTAACCATACTCCTTGGTAAAACACTTTAAGAGGTTGCCTAAGACCCTATTGATGACCTCTGTGTGCCCATTTTTTGGGGATGGTAGGAAAAACTATGAGCTAGGTTTGTACCCAACCTCTTGCATAGGGTCTTCCAAAAATGCCCCATAAATTTGACATCTCTATCATCAACTATGCTTTTTGGTAAACCATGTATTTTGACCACCTCCTTAAAGAATAGATTGGCTATATTGATTGCATCATGTGTTGTTTTACATGGGATGAAATAACTCATCTTGTTGAACTTGTCTACCACCAAAAACACACTATCTAACCATGTCCTAGTCCTTGGCAATCCCACTATGAAATCCATGTTGATGCATTCCCAAGGCTTATTAGGAATGGGTAGAGGTAGGTAGAGTTCTGCATTGGATGATGTTCCCTTTTCTTTTTGACATATACTACACTATTTAACATAACTCCTTACATCTCTTTACATCTTAGACTAGTAGTAGAACTTTTCCACAAGGTAAAAGGTCTTGTTAAGGCTAAAATTCCCAGTCATGCTCCCATTGTGCTTCTCTTGTATGAGATTTTTGATCTTAGATTCCCTTGGGATGCACAACTGCTAACTCCTAAACAAGAGCCCATTTTGCAAAGTATATTCAGAAAAGTTACTATGGAAATGATTTTCAAAGTTAGTACATACCTTGTAGGCCTCTAAAAAATCAATGTCCTCCTCATATAAGTCCTTGAATCCATCTAGACTTATGTTCTACAACTTGACTTCTTGTACTATCAACAACCTCCTGCTGAAAGCATCTGCCACCTTGTTATTGGTGCCCTTCTTGTGTTTAATAGTGAAAGTGTAGGACTGCAAGAACTCCATCCATTTAATGTGCCTCAAACTAAGCTTCTCATGTGAGTTAATAAAACTTAGTGCTTGGTTATTAGTAAAGACAAAAAAATCCTTAGGAAATAGGTAATGCTCCACTTCTTAAGAGCTTGAACAAGTTCATAAAGCTCCAAGTCATATGTTCAATACATTAAATTAGCTTCATTAAGCCTGTCACTAAAAAATGCCATTGGCTTTCCCTCTTGGCCTAAAAATTCCCCAATTGCTATGTTACTAGCATCAAACTCTACCACAAATGGCTTCTCAAAATGAGGCAAAACCAATACTAGTTGAGTTACCACTTCCCTCTTCAACCTTTCAAAACTTTCATCTATTGACTTGGTCCATGTGAACTTGGTCTTCATGCCTCCTTTGATGGGGTCATTAATTGGTGCACAAATCTTAGTAAACCTCCTCACAAACTTCCTATAGAATTGTGCTAGGCCATGAAAGCTTCTAACCTTAGTAGTAGATCTTAGAGTAGACCAACTTAAGATTGCCTCTACTTTACTCTTGTCCATTTTTAGACTTCCTTGGGAAACTGCAAAACCTAAATATACTAGCTCCTCCTTAATGAATTCACTCTTTTCAAGGTTCACTATCAACTTTTCATCTTGATGCTTCCTGAACACCATTTCCAAGTGCTTCATATTATCCTCCTTTGTCTTGTTGGATATGAGGATGTCATCTAGATATACAACAATAAACACTCCTATATAGTCTTTCAAGACCTCATTCATGACTCTCATGAAGGTACTTGGTGCATTGGTAAGGCCAAATGGCATTACCAACCAATCATAGAGACCCTCAGTTGTCTTAAATGAAGAATTCCATTCATTAACCCCCTTCATCCTAATTTGATAATAGCCACTCTTGAGATCAATTTTAGAAAAGTATCTAGCCCCACATAGACAATCCAATAGACCCTCTATCCTAGGAATAAGAAATATATACCTAATTATAATTCTATTGATTTCCATAGAATTAGTACACATCCTCCACTTACCTCCCTTTTTAGGTGCTAGGACAACTAGTACTACACATGGATTGATGCTCTTCCTAATCATCCCCTGATCAAGCAACTCTTGGACTTGTCTTGCAATCTATTTGTTCTCGTCTGGAGTCATCTTGTATGCAACTATGTTTGGCAATGATGCTCCTAGTATGAAATCAATTTGATGACTTATGTCTCTCTTTGGAGGTAAGGTTGATGGTGCTCCATCACAAATTATGTCCTTGAACTAATCTAGTAGTTCTTACACTTCTATAGGTATAGGTGCTTGTGAAGATGGCTTCTCATCCTTGGGCTTCAACATGATGACATACCCCACTCCTTCACCTTCCTTCCAGTCCTTGAGGAACTCTTTCCCACTCATAAAAGATGTCTTAGTAGTAGAATTCTCTACCTTATCTTCTTCCACTATTGACTATGTCCTCTAGGTGACTGCATCCTTCTTGAAAGATTATTTGTTCTCCTTCCCATGATGCACTGCTTCCCAGTCATATTGCCAAGGACTTCCTAATAGAAGATGGAAAGAATCCATGGGAAGCACATCACATAGGATCTTATCTTGGTACTTACCAATAGTGAAGACTACCCATACTTTTTCATTCATAATTATGTTCTACCCTTTGTTCAAACAAGTCACCCTATAAGGACACACATGTGGAATCTTTGTTAAGGCAATTTTTTGTACTGCCTCATCTGAAAACACATTGTCACTAGACCTGGAGTCTATGATCACTTTGCTTACCTTACCTAGTATCTTCCATGTAGTTCTAAATAGTGCTCTTCTTTTCTTGGGTTCCTCCTTTATTGGCTCCTTAACCAAGACTCTCCTCAACATGAGGTTCTCACCCTTCTCTATGTCAAGGTCCACTTCTCCTATTTTCTAACTATCTTCCTCTTGGACATAGGTGATCTTCTTCTCTCCATAAGATGTTGTTTCCTTCTATGGACATCTTTAGGCAGGATGCCCAAAATTGCCATAGTTGTAACACTTCATATTACTAAAGTGTGAGCCTCTGCTATTATTTCCATATCTTCCTCTACTACCATTATTGGGTCCTCTACCTCTACTAGAGACTCCCTTTTGACTGTTCTTATTGGCCCGTTCATTCCATTTGGAATCTCCATAGCTCCTCTATTCATTGGTCCTTCCACTAGAACCACCTCTAGAGCCACCTTTGAATTCTTTACCTCTGACTCTACCTTTGGAACTTGAATCACCTTTCTTCTTCAATTTTTCTTCCATCTTCCTAGCCATCTGAAAATAACTTTGCAATGTGGTGAGATTGAACGATCTCATTTAATCTTGGATATACCACTTAAGGCCATTTAGGTACCTTTCCACCTTGATGCTCTCTACCTCTTGTACCCTTGAAATTTGAGCCAAATTTTGAAACTCCTTAGTGTAGGTAGCCACATCAAGATCTTTTTGTTTGAGATTTTTCCTCTGATTATGAATATTGAATCTCATAATCTTCTGGAAAATATGCGTCCTTTATCTTTGCTACCATAGCCTTCTAATTGGCTATTGGTTTCTTCCCTTCACTCTCCCTTTCCTCTTGCACAAACTTCCACCAAATTAGTTCTTGTCCCTTCAATCTTGAATTTGTAAATCTCACTTTTTGAGTCTCTATTGTCCCTTCACATTCAAAGTAATTTTTAATCTCTCAATCCATTCTAGGACTACTTCTACATCCATCTTGCCATTGAATAATGACACATTTAAAATATTCTTTCCTCCAAATTCCTTGAGGGCTTTGAGGAATGGTTCTTTCTCACCAAGTGGAGGATTAGGTTTAGGTATTTCATCCTCCAAGCTCACCTTCTCTTTACCCTTATTAAAGTCTTCATATTCTTTTGCCTGGGCTACATCTTCAATCTCTTTCAACTTATCTTTCATCTCTTCTATGTCCTCATAAATAAGCCTAGTTTTCTCCTCCATCAAATCTCAATTGGTAACCATCTTTGAAGATCTACTTGATTCAATGGAATACAACATACCACCACACTCCACAATCTTATGGCTTTGACACCACTTTGATGGGGAGATTCTTCACTCTAGAAATTTCCTTCTCTACCAAGGCTACTCCTAGCCTACCTAGGATTAATTTTCCAACCCCAACCTAGAGGACTCTCTTCCAATCCCCTCTCTCCAAGAAACTCACCAGTCAACTTAGGTTTCACTCCTTATTCCACAACCCTAACTGTGCATCTTTTGACCAAAACTCCACCAAATGCATTCAAAGGGTCAAAATCAAGTCTACACCATATTTCTATGGCTCTTGATTATTTTCAATTCATTCTTCATCCTTTGGGTAGGTCTACCATATCCACAACTCCAATTTTCCTTGTTTTCCCTTGTAGCCCTAGGAACCCATATTAGCCCTTTTAAAAACCATGAATTGGAAATAACTCCCAAAATACCTTAACAAGGCTTTTTTTTGTCTTGAATAATTTGTTTCCAATTGACTTAGTCTTGAATATTTTCTAGGTCTTAGGTCTCTATGGTGTCTGTATTGTATGATTTCAATTTACCCCTACTTTGAGGGTTTTATGGGCAATGACAAAAAAAATCTTACCGAATGCTCCAATCCTTGCATCAAAACTTATCCTCTATTATATGGACATATAACACCCTAATCTACCATTTAACATCCAATATTTTCATGTGCCAATCCTTTTTTCTCATTTGAATTCAATTACAAGCCTTGATTGCACCTTGCCAAGCCTTCCATCCTTTCCTAGGGCTCACTTATAAAAATAGATTATTGAATGCCACAAACTCCATAATAATTATTTACATAATATATAGGTGCTACTACTTTATTTCCAAGTTCCATAGTGTTTTGACCATAGAAACTCAAGCTATAGCCATTTGAACACTAGTTACTCAAAACTAGACAACAAGAACACAAAAGCTAACTAATTTTGTAAACCTTATAAAATGAATGTTCAAGATCAAAAAAAGCATGCTAAAAGTTAACACATGATCTAAAGACACTACTCTATTCAAAATATTAAGCTATCCAATCCGATTTCTTTACTCAATCCTTCAAACAACATTTTTTATCAACAAAAACTCTCCTTCACATAGGTAATGTCCGTACAATTGCATGTCTAACTCTTGGAAATGAGTTGGAAGGTGTTTATATTAGTTTTATACACAACCTTTCCCTTTTATTCAAGCCATAACTACCTGTGTCACTCATTTCTCGAAGTGTGCAAAAATTGCTATTGCAAGTTTGCAAAAATTGCAAAGTTGTTAATAAGCAATTTTGACAACTTTTGCAATTTTGCAATCTAAGCCTTCAAACTTGACCAGTTTACTTTCAAACCTCATAAAATTAACCCAAGACACATAAGGTAATCCTTTGAACAATTATAGCCCCCTTTTTAGGCATTTTCCAAGTTTTTCCTTATACAACAATTTTGAGCAATCTTTACATATCAGGACTTCATTGGTCAAAACTTGACTCACACTCAACTCTTACCTAAACACACCTCATAAACTTATCTTGGGGCTTTATGTTAAATCCTTATTCAATCAATGGTTGGTTAGACCATTTATAAACTAAAAATTGAGTTACATTTTACCTTAGCCCTAGGTGCTCCTGCACTATACTATAGGTCTCTTCTTTGCATTTTCATTTTTTGGGATTGAAATACTAGCATAAGAAACCCATTATGCTTATCATTGACATAATGAAAATAGAACTTAAAATTGTATAAAATTGAAGCATAAAATTCAATGTGTTATTGATGATGGTATATTTTATGTTGCAACCTCTAAATACTTGTATGATGAGGATAATATTGTAGACTCGTCTAACGAAGATACTTACTTCTCTTGAGAAAGGTCAAATTAATGAACCTATGTCTAGTAGTGGTTCCCTTGTCACCTCCACTTATTCTAATGCACATGCATCTCCTAAAATATCAAATTTTTCCAATATGGTTACATCAAGCAAAGAACCTAATGATTTTTGTACTAACTATGCATACCCTCAACGACTACCTTTAAAAGAAACAAAAGCTTATTTGAATTTGGTTGTAAACCTTTTCAATGATTCTAATGTCAAAGATCCCAAACCTTCATGTGATATCACACCTATCATGCCTACTCCAACTAGTCCTTCATCACCTCTTCAAGAGTGTAACATGCTAAAATTTTGGAAACTAATCAATACTTAAATAAATAAATCATATCCCATTCTTAATCGATGAAAAAAGATATAGTTAAATCAATAATTTAACTTCTTCATATGAAAATGAAATATGAGCTAAATATATTCTATTGTTTCAAAGTAATTATAAATTAACAACCATTTGACTACCAAACCACATACCATTAATATATTAACTACCATTTCACTTTCATTATATATTAGAAATATTCTAATGGAAGCAACATAAATTAGAAAAAGAAGTACAAAAGGTAACATGAAAAGGGTTACCATAAATTAAGTAATTCATGTTGTTGAGTTGTACAAGCCTTGGCATCTAGAAGAGAGGAGAATCATTTCCATGGGCTTAACCTCTCAACTTCAAAACCTTAGTATCCCCACACAATCTCCTACAGGAAAGGTCATCCCTACCCTAGGAGTTGGCTTGGGACACCCTTATCCAACCACTAGGCATCCTAGTGTTAGAATGTCAACTAGTCAATTGTTAAGACTATGGACACATTCCAATCAGCCTACCTTACAATTGCTAGCATTCTGACCTCACACCATTAACTACCTTGGACAAGGGTTTCATATGGGCAATTTATGTTCTTGATCACCTATCACTCGACTTGACAACCATAAAAATACAAGGATTTCTGTGAGCTATCTTTATGTTTGATTTAAATATTATTACTAATTATATCCTTCTTTTAATTGTATGAATTATTCCCACTCCTTTCTCCCCTTAGCTTGACCTTGAAGGTCCTCATTATTTAGTAGATTCATAGTATAATTTATGGTTTCATGAGTATTTATTCATTTGTCATGCTTCATGTCAATTTTTGCCTATGACATCATACATTATTATTCTATTGTTTAAATTTGATATCAATCATAAGAGAATATATTAAATTAGAATATATTCATATGCACACAATAGTCATTCCCAAACAAGGCATATTGAGGTAACAATAAGACCATGACGAAAATATTTATCACATTTGATACTAAACTTTCAATTAAAAAGAGGGTTGAAGCTAATAAGTAATCGACATATATAGGTTAGTAAATATGGCATTAAACAAAAGGCATGACTTGATCAAATCAGCATGGACTGTGGTATAACAAGTTTTAGTACACTAGCACCCATGACTCCAATGATGCTTGATGAAAGTTACGGACTTGAATTTGGCTTTGGCTTGGCAAATGATATTCACCATTGAGCACTCTTTTTGGAGTTTGAACCAAGAACACAATGGTGTAAATAGTGAGAGATAAATTAATAAATGCTAGGAACAATGACCAATGTCTATATGTGCCCGCAGGGGAAGAACAAAGAGCATAAATAAGGGACACTTATTGACCAAGATGAGAAATGGTCACCTACGATGGCTCAATTATACCAAGATTGAGGTGGCAAGAAATGTTGCAAGACTTATAAATTAAAAATATCAAAATAAATATGATAGACGATGCCATAAAGTGGTGAATACAAAATTGATGGTCACGCTAAGAAAAGTATTTAAATAACCATAGTTAAAAGTCAACAGAATATTTAAAAAAATAAGGGTGGCACCATAAGCCTAACCCATGTCTTAGTATATTAATGTCATTCCTATATATTCATGCTTTCTTGAGTAATTATGATATGTGTGTGTGTGTGTGTGTGTGTGTGTGTGTGTGTGTGTGTGTGTGTGTGTGTGTGTGTGTGTGTGTGTGTGTGTGTGTGTGCGTGCATTGTTAATCTCAGATTGGTTTTGACATATAAGTGACAATACACTTAAGTCATTTCCTTAGTTCATGCCAAAAAAGTAATGTATGCCAAGAATATGATGTCAGATAGTGTATGTCGAGCAAGTTTATAGTATATGCCTAGTAAGTAGTAAGTGTCAAGTCACTCAAGTGTCCAGAAGATAAACAATGCCAAGTGATTCAAATGCTGAGTGATCAATGGATGCCAAGTCATTTAGAGGTCAAGTTACAACATTGAAGATATAGTGGATGCCAAGCATCAAATGCATCAAGTGTTGAGTAAACAGTTTTGGACATATTTTTTTGTAATGGTAAAACCTTCTATGTAAACCATTTTTTAGCTGACTTAAGGATTGTTTTGTGATTCTAGATGATAAGGATGAATCTATATTGAGGATTCCTATGCAGTACATTCAACCAATCATTTGAAGGGATATTTTAAGTGACTAAATGGGTGAATCACAATTGTTGATTCATACCTAACCCCAAGTCAACTAAGTCTTCATAAGGAGGACAAGCCCTAAAAGAAAATAGAATGTGAAGTGTGGAAGGAGTAAAGAGAGAAGTTTGCATGCATAAATAGAGCATTCATGGTGGATAAGGAGTTATGAATTGAGATACATTGTAGAATTATTTAGAGGAGAATAGAGAAAAGGAGTTAGAGGATAGAAGTGATACATCTGATCAGAAAGGATCAAGTACACATTAGGAAAGAGATGATCTATTATCTAGTAGCAGAGTGCTAACCACAAGATTATTCTTGAGACATTCTAGCAGGTGAATCAATTAAATCTCTTAATAGAGTAGTCCTAAAAGGCTATTGTAAATCCTTTAACATGATGCTTACTTCATTGTAAGTTTTAAGTCCTTTAATCATGCACACTTCTAATAGGGTGTTGAATTCCTTTAACAGGGTAAGATCTAATAATCTTGTAATCCTTTAATAGGGCATACCTTTCATAGGGTAGATCATAATTTTTGATTAAACATTGTAGCCTTCATTGGATACACTTTATTATTGAAATAGTGAAGATTTGTGGGTGTCATACCCACCCCAGTTTGACCTTCTCATTGGAGGGTTTCTAGGTAACCAAATATCTTGTGTCATATATATGTTGAATGTTATTTTCTTTCATGCTATGAATGAATATGTGTATATGGCTATTTTAGTTTACATGCAAATTATGAGATGGATGTGTGGTGAATATTTTAATAGTTAAATTTTTAAAGGATTGATTCACCCCCCACTACCTCTCGAATCAGAGTTTTCTTCCCCTATTGTATTTCCAATACGTGTGTATATATATGTGTTAATCTCATGCAAGATATATTGTCAATTATCATCATATGACTTGAAAATTTACACTTTATGATCTCACACTTTTGATCTATGCATATGGTTGAGATTCTATAGAAAAGAATTTACACTTTTATGGTGCTCCTTTCATTGTAAGATTTTAAGACCTATTGATCTTTATGAAAAACACTTATGATGCTATGCTCTCAACATGAGTTTAAGAGAGAAATCTATATAAAATACTTCTATGTCTTTACAATTGTGTTAGATATCATGATATTGAGAGACCAATGAATTTCCACTTACAAGCTTGCACTAAACCCCTTTATCGTAACATCAGGTGACTTAAAACCTAAGACTTACAACTCCACACTAATGAATTTGATTGTGAGATTGTAAAGAGACAAGGAAAGTTTAAAAATCAATTGCAATCTCCCACTAGACACAAAACCTAGGGTTGAAGCCAACCCAATCATGAAATACAAATTTTTTCAATGGTTAAGCACAAGATACAGGTCTTAGAAAATTTTTATGATCATAGGTTAACGAAGAATTTTGAAATGGGATAGGGCACAACTTGATAGGTTAAGTTTTTTATAGAAAAATTGACAAAAATATATGAGAAACCCTAATTGCATAAAACTCTTCATGACATTTTCACAATATATTTTCAACATTTTAGCAGATTGAAAATATAGGCTATTAGAATCTTTACCAGCAATCAAGTTGCATTTCAGAGATCAATCCACCAATTCATCTTAATAGGTGCATCAATCCCAAATCCTTTAAGAGGGCGGACCTAACAATCCTTGCAGAAACTCCTAACCAAGTACATACTTAACTATATTGTATAAATCCTTTCACAAGGTGGACCTAACAGTCCTTATGATTCCTAATAAAGTAAGATCACCAAAAGTTATCATTTGTAAGCCTTAACTAGCCAAATTTTTTGCTATAGTAGTGAAATATTGTGGGTGTCATCCCCACCCTAGTTTTATGTTCTACTTGGAGGGTTTTTGGGTTACCAAATATTGTGTTATGGTGATGTTAATTTAATGAATTAATGTTTCATGCATGCAAGTAGATTAGAAAAATATAATAAACAAGAAGTTAAAGTGGTTCCCGATTCACCAACCCCCCTCTCAATCACCTAGCTTACATTACATTTCCAACAATACATACATATTTTATACCCAACTAAGTATGAGTATAGACATGATATTACTATACTAAGGCATGATAGATTTAAAGGTACACAAAGATCATTCCACAATGAAGGTAACATTTATTATTTAGTTATTTATAGTGTTTTGTTTATTTGGATAGCTCAAGGTAGTCCTTGTACATTCTTGCATCTCTAGCCATTCCATTCCTTGGTCTAGGTTGTTAGGGTCATACCTATTGGCCAGTTGGTGGATTTGGGTGCCCTATTCCTAACTCACATTTTGGAAACACTTCCCCTTGTTGTCATGCTACTGCAAAATGAAAAATGGTCTGAGATAATAAAATATTTCCAATAATTTGAAATAAATAATAAAAAAATATGACATAATCATTTTAAATTTCTAAGGTGTTCATTTTCCAAATTTATCTTAATAGTTAACTAACATATCACATGACACATTATCTAATAACCAAATTTAGATTTCACAAAAATTAAAATATCATCAACAACTCACCATAACTCTCAACAATTTCACTGAATAACTAACTTCACCTGAGTTTTTCCAATGACTAGAGTATTATTTAATGTAGCCAAAATTGGTATGTAACAAAGATCCTATCATGCAAACTCAATATGCTACCTTGTCGTTAGAAGTGGCTCCATGTCAAGAGGATAGTAAAAAAGCTAAAAAAAACAATATTAATAAAGATAAAGATCAAGATCCCTCCATACCCTTTCTAGATGTCATACCTCCATCTCAAGAAAAAAAATCCCAAGTAAGACCAACATATGTCTTGTCCATATCCCAAGTAAGATAAACATACCACTTCAATGCTTCTAATTGTATGCTCAAAAGGTGAACACACTTCTATAGAGAATTATACTTGAGAAAACCCATAATAGGGAGCATCCCAAAGATGTGGCCTATAGTTTCCTATCTATGATGTGCAAGGATACACGATTGTATGTTGGCTCTCAAATGAACCTAGTTAAGAAACCCTTTTAAGGTACACCATAGAATGGAAGCTTCAAAGGAGTAGAGGAAATCATGCCAATATCTAGGACTCACAAATATTAGATGCAAGATGCAAGCTAAGCTAAGTGAAATGCAAGATTAGGCTAACAAGAATGAAAGAGCTATAAACTCCTAATTAGACTATGTGAGTTAAGATAATGTATAAAGGAAATCTAATCTAAGATTACAAGTAAAGAAAAGTGAGTGAAAATATGATCAAGAGTGTGAGTAAAAAAAATGACACAATAGAGTGCAAGCATGAAACATGAGAGATTGAGGAGAGAGCCTCCTTTTAAAGATAAATGGATGGTAGAGAATGAGAGGAAAACTCTGTTAGAAAGTAATGTCCACCAAGATAATTGGGGGGGAGTGAATCAGTTATTTAATTAAATAAACTCTTAATATCCTTATTAATTCCAAAAAAATGTAATTAGTAGATGCAACAAACACAGAAAGATCAACATACACAATAAAACTATATTTGTTAACTAAGAAAACCATTGATAAGAGGGAAAACCTCGATGGAGATGGTACCCATAGAATGATGTACTAATATAGAGGTTCCTTGTAAAAGGATGGATAATGTTAGGAGTCAATGAAATATATTTAGTACATATAAGTCCCTATTAGAAGTCTTTGAATCCTTGTTAGGAGTTGATTAGGAAGACAGATGGACCAACTATCCAAATAACTTCAGTACTATCCTCACTAAATAATAAAATGGTACATCAACACTTCCCAACAATAACTTCTTTGCTAGATAAAGTTCTTTATCACTCACCATTCCTTAAATGCACCAACCACTTCTCTAATCCAAAAGATATTTGAGTGTAAGTTCACACAATGCAATATCTCATTAATTAGACAATATCCACACTGGATGGTTTCAACCAAGTAAATCATTTTTCCTTTATCCCAAGTCCTAAAAACAATTATTGAGTTGACCTTTAGGATTTCCCAATTTACAATAATAATATAAGATTAACTTAAGATATTACATTTACATATTACATTACAATACTACATCATTACAATCAAACTGTCTGCTCATAATATTCACAACTCTTCATGCATTTCTCATCTAGATGTGCATGATTAAACACAAATTTATCATGTCTTCTACCTCTATCCAAGTCCTCTTAACTTGGTTCTATCTCTATTAGGAAATACAATCCAAACAACACTAACTTCTACCTAGAAACTCTATCTGAATGTTGCCTTCACTAAATCCATCATATGTACATTCTGTCTTCATATGTTTATATGTGATCTTAACACTATCATCTTGACACTCTCTAGAACATAATCCTAGCTATGCATATCTCATCTACATTCTTTGAATCACATGAAGCCAAACTCTATTTGCTTCTCTTCCAATCTTCACAGAACAACCAGTATGTTGACATTAATGAAAAACACTATCATCAATGCAACACAACTTTTGAATCATGTACAACATTTATAGGATACTCCCCGAAAGGAATACCATCAAAATTCATGCTTAAAAAACTCCCCCTTTGGCATTAATGGTAACATAGATGAAAAAAATCTAACTATTGGAAGTTTATTAGGAAAATGAGGTATTGAGGGGTGGGGGGTGAATTATGATCACGTAATTTTTTATCCTTCAAAGAAAATAACAAACTAACTACATTCACCACTAATCCATCTCATATCTAGATCATGAACAATATAACCTCAAACTTGGAATGCTAAAATAAATCTAACTATTCATCACATCCATAAGCATAAATGTAAACATATAACACAAAAGATTTGGTTACCCACAAACCCTCCAACGTGAAGGTAAAATTGGGGTGGGGATGACATCCACAAATTGTCATTATTACAGTAACAAATTTTTTTTTAAGGGTGTAATTATGATCACTTTTGATGATCTACCCTATGAGGGGTCTACTCTATTAGGAGCTTACAAGATTTTTAGGTCTACCTTGATCAAAGAATTTAAAACTTACAATGAAGTAAGCACCATGTTAGGAGATTTGACTAGGTTTTGTAGGACCGCTCTGTTAAGATATTAACCTAAATCCACTTGCTAGAATGTATCAGCACCTGATCCTTTGGTTTACACTTACAATGTTGATTACAAATCTTCTCTTTCCACTCTATGATCTTATCTCCTATCTGATATATCTCTTCTCTTCTCTTCTCTTCACTACTCCTCTGAGTCGCTATACTCTATTTCTTCAAAACTTTGCTTGAAGCATCCAAAACACAATATCTTTGCATATACTTTCTCATTACATCGCACTACATGAAATAGGGTTTGGATCCATCCTTAAATAGAAATATGCATAGTTTTTTGGAACATAATCAATGATATGGATGCTTCTCTTTTTGCCTCTTAATCTCATTGGCTAACTGTTCTTCATAGTGATTGATGATTCTTGCAAAAACACATAATCACCTGTGTAAAAAACTCTATAATAATTAAATGTTGTCTTTATGTAGGCCAAAAATGGTTTACCTCATATTTTGTGCCATTCCAAACATTCTTGTTCAATCAATGTCACTCAACACATATGGTTCCTAATGCTCATTCATTACTATTCTGCTTGCTAATGCTCAACCTCTACTAGCTTGGCTTCTTCTATATGAACTAACACATACTCACTCTACTTTACTTGATATTGATTGTACACTAGATAACTCAGCTTCGATAAGGATACTCAGGGGAAATAGACTTGCTTGGCTCCTATAGAGCTCCACATATACATCATTATTTACATGTCTAATAAATACATAACTCAGCCTATATAAAGTGACTCAATCATTGTGATGATCAACCAACTAAAAGACCCCTCATACTTATTTAAATACAAATTTTTCTCATAAATGCTTGTAAAGGAGAATTGAATGGATATTAAAGCAAGACAAGATGAAGGGGATGGATGGGTCCCACACCACCCATCACCCTCAATATTTCCTCCACATGCAGGTCTATGTTCTCCATTTAAAAGAGTAAAAAATAATAAAAAATAAACTATACTCCTATAGTCCTAAGTACCCATCACCCTAAAACCCCACCTACCCTTCTCACTTGCTTCTCTCCCCCCTAACATCACCTTCTCTCCCACACATTGGAAATTACACTAAAATCCACCTGTTCATGAAGACCACCAGATGGGATGGCCTTTCAGACTTTGTGGCATAGACTTGGGCAAGAAGTTGTCAGGTTTAAACATTAAACAAAAGAATGCCACTTTAATAAAAAAACTTCCTTCCACTCCTTTTAAAGCTCACTCTTTGAGCCCCCAAGAGTGTACTACCTTTCTTATATCTTGGGTAGCACTTAGCAGGTCTTGGGTAGCATTCCAAGGTCTTGGAGAGTGCCCATGGATTTGGGGATGTATGTTGCCACTTGGCCAAGTGGCCTAGGAATTAGGGTAGTTAGGTAGGGGTTAGGAGTTGGGAAGTGGGATAACCTTGTTTAGAAATTGGATGATTAAGTTTATTTTTAGTGTAATATGATAATTAGGATGGTAATAAAGTAAATTTTTGTGTGGCATGTATTTTTGAATTTAATTTATATATAAAGATTAAAAGGGGAGTATCTCTTAATGTGAAGTGTTTAGGAGGTAGTTAATAGGAATTTAAGTAATAGTTTGGAGTTAGTAAATTTGGTTGTTATTAGTGTATGTGTTTAGGAATTATTAAATTTAGGATTTGTATTAGTATTTATATTCTTAGACTTTTAAATTATTAAGTTTTAATAGTTAGTTAGTTAAGTATGTATTAAGTGGTAAGTGTAAGGATTAAGAATATTTAGTTAGAAAGTAAGTGCATGGTTTATAATTTTTTTAAAAAAATTTCTTTTTAATGGTAGAATATTATTTTTAAGCATATGTTATTTTAATAGGAAATTATTTTGGAAATGCTTTAAAAGTAATATTATGTAGTTAAGTGTGTTTTTTTGGCTTGAATTATTATATGAGGTTTTTAAAGAGTTATAGAAAGGGGTTTTATATGGACAATTGGATAGTTGTTTAGGATTATGTTCAAAGATAAATTGTATGTCATAAATGAATTAATGATGAGGTTTTAATATTTTGATTAGTTTTAATAAGTTATGTTAATAACCAGGATCAAGTGTTAAGGTAATGATAGGATAACTTGTAAGTGTCAATTAGTTCTAGTGGATTGCACTAGTATAGGGAAATGAGGGTTAGGTTTTGAATTAAACATAATGTAAGTTATGTTATTGATCAAATGTTTGTCGAACATGATGTAATACCTTAGTAAACATGAAACTATGGTTTAGTAAATTGGCTAAATCAACCTAAACTATGAGTTCGTGTAGCACTATGATTTTTGGTTTTGGAACCATGCAATTTGTTGGATACCAAATTTTCATGGACTCATACAATATAATTGGAATTCAATTGTTGCCTAAACCTTCTAACCCCAAACTAACTTTATCATGTTGTCATATTTCTACAATGTATTTGAAGTTTGTATGTGTTAATCATAGCTGTTATTACCTTAAAAAAAATTGTTGGTGTGTTTTTGCCCCAATTTTTGGGCTTGACATTTTGGTATGAGAGCCTTGGTTCATAACACTTGGGAGACAATGTGTCCATGTTAAGTGTAGGATTTTTTAACTTATTACATGGGGTAGAGATTTATCATTGCATAATTTTTATAAACCAATTTGTTCTTTCTAAATTATGACAGTGATAAGTAAACCTAACTGGAACTTGAAATTGGTTTTAACGATTGTAAATGGTCGACTAAAATAGATAACCTGATCTTAATGATAGGAAAAAATGATTAAATAAAAGAATGTTATATTTGTATTAAAGTAGATTATGATCTCATAAACATTCAAATTATATTGAACACTATCACCTTGGGGAAAATTAAGTTAAGAATCCTAAAAAATCTTTTAATCATGTGACTAGAAACATGTAAATAATATAGTAATTAGGAGAAAGTGTTTAGCATCATCTTTAGTAGATGTCAGATTATGCCTGACCATGTCACTAATGAAAGTATTGTAGTTCATACCAACTATGGAAGTGATCAAGTAGGCTAGTATTGATTTAGACATTACAACATAAATAAAGGAAACCGATGATCTTTGTAATTTAGTTTTGTTCCTTAGGATTAAAATATTGTATAGATAAAATAAAATGGTGAATGAATAGGAAGGTAAAAATTTAAAAGTATACAATTTTATCAAGCTATTGGGATACCTCTGACCTATTATAGATTAAAATTTATTGTTTCAGTAATCTTTGGAAAGAAAACAAGAGCTCAATTTAAATATGCAAGTAACCTTTGGGAACCTCAAATGACATGTTAATAATCCAAGAAGTTAATTCAATAAGTGGGTTAGTTAGGAACACACAAAGAATAGGAGTATCTTAGTCTGCTATGATGAATAGAACACTAATTGTTAATAAATTTATCTAAATATGATGGAAAGCATGTAACAAAATGGTAAGAATTATGTAACATATAGTATTGAACCGATAAGCTAGAAAAACCAACTTCTAAATTAGAGTTTTGTGTGTTTGTTTATGTTAGTAGACTTATTATATAAGCATGAGTGATACTAAATTATAACTATTAAGTTTATTTTTCTAGACCCTAGTATTTGAAATTCATGGAACCATATAAGAATCGATAGTGTTGAGAAGTAAATTAATGATGAGATTAATAACCTAATATGAAATAAAGGTTCAAGTTTCAGGGTTAAGTGATAGGAGGATTACAAACCATGAGCCATGATAGGAAAAGTGATGATGACCTATACCTTGGTGAGGAGATAGTTGTAAGAGTAGATAAGTAATCATTGAAAACATCCTTCTAATGATTTTATACCTACCCAATTGTAAACCTACAACCTAAGGATGAATTCATAAGTCATTTATGACTAGGGGGTGTGAAATATAGATTATTGATAAGAACATCAACATTCAGTGCATTCTTTGATGATAGTTAGAATATGTGTAACCAATGAAGTATTATAGGACAAGGATATACATCTATACATGATCATACCAAATTTGGTGAATTTGATAGCGTAACTTCAACTTGTATGTTGTGGTGAATTTGACGTAAGAAATATTGTGGGTAGATGCCCCAGTATGTAATTATAGTGGATTGAGGATAAGGGATTTCGTATTATAGCCACAACTCAACATACAACTCTATTGTAATGTCCTCACATGTTTAGATTCTTCAAAATGAGACCACAATAACAAAAAGAGGATGGAAGAAAACTCATTTATATTATCCTCACATTGCATTAGTGGGTGGGTTCTAGCCTAGACACACCCCTTACTACAGTAAACCCTAACCATTGGGAAATGTCAATGAAGATAGCTATGTTTTTAGTATGTGGGATCAATCATAATTTTAGCAATATGGTTTTTAAACAACCATCTAATTTCAATGCAAGGTCTATGCAATGTATTTGGAAGACCTAAGATTCCTCCTTTTTGTTAGTGACCCAGGTATGACCACATTATGTCAGTAATGTAAATGTTGTAGGAAATTGTATTTATTTCCTTATTTGTATGATTTCAAATTTTGTATTTTAATATTCTTTCCTTCTTTCCAACAATATGGTGTTGGGTTTCTTAGCCAAATTTATTATTGATGGTTCTATTTTTCTTCTAGGACATGCCTTTTATTTCTTGATTAAGAGTTTACTATTGTGGCCACTCTTAATTTCTTTTGTTTCATACTTTTACATTGAATGTTTCATCCTTGGTTTTGAATTTAAATTTTGAGGAAACTTCTTATGAATTGTGTTGGAAAAGTGACATGTGATAGGCCTACCAAAGGGATTCCTAAAAATCAAGTAAAGGTATAACTAGGGTTCTTAGTGAAGGCATTTGTGCCCCACCTTCTCCCAGAACTTCAATAATATGACTAGTGAATATTCAATGACTATTATGAGTAATGGATTGCAACCCAACATAAACTAGTTAAGGTTCTGAGTTAACCTAATGGACTTTTAGATTCAAAAGGTGCATGTATAGTGATGGACTTGTTTAGTACCTCATTAAGGAAGCAATACACAATAGAAAATCTAGAGTAAAAGTAATTAACCTTTGATAAAGATCCAAGTTTCATTTTAATGAAACCCTATTTGAGGAAGACTTGTACAAATATTACCTTGTTGAGTGAGTATATGGAAATTTGGAATACCTCATGGTATTATTATGAGTGACTCTATAAGAATATTCATACCCATTTAGAATGTTATACATATGTGACTTGTATGTTTTAAGAAGTGTTCGACCCTAGTAAGCATACCCATGCTAGAGTTATGGGTTAAAATTTTATTTTATTAAGGATAATTACATAAATATGGTATCATCTTTGAGTGTATATGTGAATTATAAATCATTCTTTTTGTATAGGAGTATATTTTAGGATAAGTCTAGACAAGATCTAGCATGAGATACATGCTCCAGTTTGTGTGACTTCTAGGAGGAAATCAAATACAAGTGGGGGAGGATGTAAGACCCCTCCTCATAGGTACTTATTTAAATAAAAAATTATCTCATAAATCCTTCTAAAGGATAATTGAATGGATATCAAAGAAAGACAAGGTAACAGTATGTGAAGTTGTTATAGTTTCTGCTAGATTTCTAGCTATCTTATGCATAATTATTTAATGATTATTATGATAAAATAATTTAATAATTACCCTCTTAGAATCATTGGAAAGTCAAAGATGAAGATTATCAACTCACTAAAGTACCCTTGGAGTAGCTTAAGATCAATATTAAAAGTACAGTATGGTGTGTTAAGGTTATTGGGGTATGGTGTACAAGAGGATATAATTTTGAATGGAAATGAGTTATTTGGTTATCCAAGATTATGTTTTAAATCATAAACATTGCAAGTGTTCTCTAGGATACATACGCATAAGTAGGTGATAGAAGTTATGAACTTAGATGATTATGATGATGGATATGAATTAAGGCTTTATGGTTTAGGTGTTCTAATGGAAATTGATATCAGTTGATACGTTCATGTTCTGATACCTTGTGATTTGAGACTTGCTACATTGTTTGACTGTTCAAACATTGATTTGTACTAATGATGCTATGTGGTGTTTTACCTTATGATGATGATGTTATTTATGATTCCTTTATGATTATGTTATATATATTCAGATAGTTTGATAATATTATATTGATCAGAATTATATTTAGAATAATTGATAAATTATGTTTAAAAAGTCAAAGACTGAAACCAATGGACTACATCATAGTGTTTGAATTACGTAAGTGTTTTATAAACATACTTTTTAGAAATGATAAGTTCATTGAAATGAAATTATAGATGTTAAATGGTTAATTCAATCATGTAAATCAGTTATATTTAATCAATGTGCAGAGATGGGAAATTTTTAAATTTTCTTTTTCTTTTATTTAAGAGCTTACTATTGTGACCACTCTTAATTTCTTGATTAAGAGTTTACTATTGTGGCCACTCTTAATTTATTTTGTTTCATACTTTTACATTGAATATTTCATCCTTGGTTTTGAATTTAAATTTTGAGGAACCTTCTTGTGAATTATGTAGGCAAAGTGACATATGATAGGCCTACCAAAGGGATTCCTAACAATCAAGTGAAGGTATAACATTAGGGTATGAGGTTCTTAGTGAAGGTACTAATGCCCCAACCTCTCCTAGAACTTCAATAACATGATGAGTGAATATACGATGACTATTATATGTAATGGATTTCACCCAAACATAAATTAGTTAAGCTTATGAGTTAACCTAATGAATTTTTAGATGCTAAAGGTGCATGTATAGAGATAGATTTTTTTAGTGTGTTATCAAGGAAGCAATATGCAATGGAAACTCTAGAGTAAAAGCGATTAACCTTTGATAAAGATCCAAGTTACATTTTAATGAAACCATATTTGAGGGAGTCTCATACAACTATTACCTCGATGAGTGAGTATATGGAAATTTGGAATAACTTATGGTATTATTATGAGAGACTTTATAAGAATATTCATACCCATTTAGAATGTCATATATATGTGACCTATATATTTTAATAAGTGTTTGAGCTTGGTAAGCATACCTATGAAAAATTTATGGGTTGAAATTCTCTTTTATTAAGGGTAATTAGGTAAATATGGTATCATCTTTGAGTGTATATGTGAATTATAAGTTATTCTTTTTGTATAGGAGTATATTTTGTGATAAGTCTAGACAAGGTCTAGCATGAGATACACACTCTAGTTTATGTGACCTCTAGGATGAAGTCAAAGAAAAGTGGGGGAGGATGTAAGACCCCTCTTCATAGGTACTTATTTAAATACAAATTTGTCTCATAAATCCTTGTAAAGGAGAATTGAATGGATATCAGCAACACAAGGTAACGATACGAGAAGTTGTTATGGTTTCTGCTAGAAACCATATTGAGGACCTTATGATAAATTTTTGGCTATCTTATGTATAATGATTTGATGATCATTATGATAAAATAATTTAATAATTACCCTCTTAGAATCATTGGAAAGTCGAAGATGAAGATTATCAACTTACTAAAAGTACCCTTGGAGTAGCTTAAGATCAATATTAAAAGTACAATATAGTGTGTTAAGGTTATTGGGGTATGGTGCACAAGAGGATATAATTTTGAATGGAGATGAGTGATTTTGTTATTTAGGACTATGGTTTAAATCATGAACATTACATGTTCTCTCTAAGATACATCTGCATAACTAGGTGATAGAAGTTATGGACTTAGATGATTATGATGATGGCTATGAATTAAGGTTTTATGGTTTAGGTGTTTTAATTGAAATTTATATTAGTTGATACATTCATGTTCTAATACCCTATGATTCAATACTTGCTACATTGTTTGACTGTTCAAACATTGATTTGTACTAATGATGCTATGTGGTCTTTTACCTTATGAAAATGATGTTATTTATGGTACCTTGATGATTATGTTATATGTATTTAGATAGTTTGATAATATTAGATTGATTGGAATTAGATTTAGAATACTTTATGAATTTTGTTTAAAAATTTGAAGATTGAAACCGATGGACTACATCATAGTGTTTGAATTAGATAAGTGTTTTATATGCATATTATTTAGAAATGATAAGTTCATTGAAATGAGATTATAGATGTTAGATGGTTAATTCAATTATATAAATCAATTATACTTAATCAATGCGTAGAGATGGAAAATTTTTATTAAATGAGAATATAGAATGTCCAGTCAATTGATTATGTAATTTGGTTTATATATACATGTGATTTCATCGAACTAATGATATTTGAATTGAGTGTGTAGTAATGTTAACATGAAAATTTATTGGATAAACAATAACCAGCCCTATGTCAAAAGCATAAAACCAAGGTTGAATCTAATGAAGAGATTCAAACCTCATTATCCAATGATTTAATTCATGACTGTAATCTATATGTATGCATTAGGTTATTTTATTATGCAATTAGTGACATGTCAGATGTTGTATAATGTAATTTTATAGTGTCACATGACATTTATCTTGTGTATGTGTAAATGACATGTCTACTAAGTTTGGCAATGTAATCCTTAACCTAACTGACTTATTAAGAACCTAGTTATATCCCCTTTGATTAAAGATATTTGTAAAGTTGTACCAATTAAGTTATTTTGATTCAAATTTTTCTAGTCACTTCTAGAGGCCAAAAAGTGCTCCTAGGGGGGAATTTTAGTGAAATTTAAGTACCTAAGTGTTAGGGGTATGGGTTAGGGACATTTTTGACACTACTAGAGCCCCCTAGTGGCTTTTGTGACCCTTTGAATATCCCATTTTCCACATGTTGCGAAAATTGAGTGAACTCTTGACCTTTCCCCAAACTCACACTCCTTTCCAATCCTATATTAATGATAGGGGAGAAGTGAAAGCCAAAGGACTAATGGTTAATTATGTATTTAATGTTGATAGGTGGGTAGGATTTGGAGGCCCTTTTAGAGGCCCTTGGAGGAGTTAAGAGAGTGTTCACCCACTCTCTACTTTTAGAGACATTAGGGTTTTGGATTTGGAGTAAGAAAAAGGGGTTGGGCTCTTCTCAAGAATTATTTTGCCATAATACTTGTGAAGGTTGGGCATCTGCATTGCCATGAAAACCTTGTTATTATTTTTGTAAATAGATTAATATATGATTGTATTCCCTTGCATATGTGCATTATGCATTTTTTGATATTGTAATGTAAGGGATGAGATTTTGGCTTTGATTTCATTCTTATTTTTTCATCTTTTGATTTTTGTATGAGGGAATTTTAAAGGGTGTAATGTCATTACTCACCCTTGGATAGGGAAGAAGTGTCCAAGTATGGGGGAAGGGGTTAGTTGGACTCCATAAAAGTGTAGAGTCTCTTCTCATGGAGAGAATAGGGAAGAAATGCAAGGTGTATGGGCCCTTGCATGCCAATGTTATTGATATTATTTTGGGGGAGATAAGGAGAAGAAAGTATGGAAATTGTATGTGAATTCCAGCCTTAGAAGAGGCATGTTTCTTGTATGTTCTAAATTTGGCATCTCCTACATGATAGTGTACCTTCACCCCTTTCTCATGGGTTCAAGGTGAATTGCATTGTGTATACCTTGGATGGGTGTTATTATTGTGTTTGTGTTACTTTGGTTTGAACTTGATTGTCACCCATTGGTTATTTCTTCTCCTAGCTCAGTGGGTGATCTCATTGAGACCTAGGTTGGGATGTGAGCTCTCCATTATTGGTTTTATATGTATTTGTAGATTTGTATAGGTTAAAATGATGGAGAAAATCTAGATTCAGAGTTCTTGATGGTGTTCTTGAGTCACTTGTGTTTGAGACTTCTCCATTGTGACACCTTCTTATTGTATCTTGCATTCATGTAATGAGGATAAAAATTGTATCTTGATAATGATGTATGAAATTGTTCCAATGTTTGAAATTGCGTAGTGTTAATAAGAATATAATTTATTCTATGAAGAGGTGTATATTATGTGACACATTTCAATTATTTTCAATTCTATTTCTTGTTCTAAAATACATTTAATTTAAACATAGTTACCAAAAGCTAGTTTATCTATACTCTATCTTTTGAAAACTTGAGTTCCAATAATTAAAGAAAAGAGATTTAATTATTGTAAAGTCATGAAGTTACATGAAGAGATCAAAATGATGTGTATAGATTCCTTAAGTTATTGATTTAAGCTCAATGTTCAAATTGATACATTTTCCTATAATTGCATCTCGAAATTACTTAATAGACATAATGGTAAACTAATAGATTTTAATATAAGTTTGGAAACATGTTTATTGCCTCAAAATTTACCCCTTGACCTATTGGAAATGCACCTAATATCATTACTAAGAGAGTTAAAATTATAACCTTGTAACTTTCTATCATTTGGAAATTTTACCAAGAAATGCTCCAAATGAGACCCTATAGGTCACTGGAAATTAAATCTCTCCCATATCAAATGTAAGGCCACTTCCCTAGTACCATATTATAAACCCTAAATCATGAATATGTTTAGAACTAGGAAGTGTAAGGAGGTGAGATGTCATGTCCTTGTCTCTCATGCATGGTATGTGAATTATAGACTATTACCATACACCTTATGATAGAATGATGATAAGTAGGTTCTCGGATTTAGGTATGTCATGATTGGCATCCTTCTTATTAATGCTGGACCTGAGATCTTATTGAGACTAATATACATTGTAGTCATTATTGTCATAAGTATCATATGTTGGAAATAGTCAATACTAGCTAGGTTACTGAGAGGGGAGGGGTGAATCAGTAACTTCAAAACTTTAAATTAATTCACCACTTAACAATGTAAATCATTCACCATTAATTGATCTACTTTACTGCATGCATAAGAAACTGAAAGATAAACATTAATGACACATGAACACAGAATTTTGGTGACCTAGAAACCTTCCAAATAGAAAGTAAAACTGGGGTGGGGATGATATCCACAAAACTTCACTACAGTAGTATAAAATTGGCCCATTAAGGCTTACATTGACCACTTCTAATGATCTTCCCTATTAAGAGAAATTTGGACAACTAGATTCACCTTGTTAGAGGTTTTACAAACATACAATGAAGTATGCACTTTGTTAAAAGATTTGAAGAAAGACTATCAATTCTACCTTGTTAAAGGATTTAGAAAACCGAGTCACCTATTAGGATGAAAAAGTAGATCTGACTTACAACTTGATTTCTGATTAGATCCTTGAAGTACATATCACCTCTTGTGATTGATATAACTTTACTACTCCTTGTAGACCTTGCTGAATACTCTACTGTGCTACTGATTCACATTCACTCTTCTCAAAACATTACATGTCCATACATCCACACTTTATTCCATACATTGCAAATGATACAATACATTACATATATACCATTCCAATATTTACAAATACAAGGTTGGCTAAAACACAAGTAAACAAAATATTACTGAGTTGGCCAAATAGTAGAAACTCAAGTTTTGTAAGCTAACTCGGTGAGCTTCTGATACTCAGTGTCCTCTACATTACTCAACATCATCATGCACTTAATAGAAGTAGAGGCTTGGTCCATACTAATCACACAACATAGCTTCAAACTTTGTGACCATTGGAGACTTAGTAGATATAGTGTTACTTGGTAGATAATGAATCCTTTGTTTACCTTGCTTTCAATTCGTAATCACTACACATCCATCACTTCGTAGACACTAGCTTCTCATCACACAAACTGATGACTCGGTAGACACTACGAAGCTCGATGATCACTATCTACTCGGTGAACACTACTTTCTTAGTAAACACTGCCTACTCAGTAAACACTGCTGGACTACACATTGTCTGTATTTACTCGATAGCTTCAGGAATGCTCAGTATGAACTAGAGACTAAATGATGAGCTTGATAACCATATAGAATTGAATACGTGTTTTCACCAATGAAAAATACAACATAATGCCAACAATCTCCCCCTTTGGCATTAGTGATAAAAACACTTATAATCCAAGAATTATGTACATTGACATATTGATTTTGATTTTTCAAAATTTATCTTCGTAAAGTTGTTGTATATACATTTTTACATATCTCCCCCATACATAAGACATAGTATATACATAGTCTTTCTTCCTAATTATTCTATACATATATCCATACATTCTCTCCCCCTTTGTCTCCACATATCTCTTACCATCTCTTACTCCCCCTTTTTGATAATAATGCCAATGAGTTATGCATTATATTCAAATAGAGACATCAAAATGTGAGAGAAACTCATAATTTACCTTGAGAATAAGAGCTAAAGTCTTATCCTAGTTGTCTTGCAAAATTTTGCAGGTGGAGAGTGCCACTTGAACTTCTACTGAAAGTTCAATCATATGGTTTGCAATAGAAAAATTGTTATCCTAGACCAATGTCTTGGAATATGCAATATGCTTTTGCATTGTGTCCATAACTAGAAGGATCATGTTTTGAATATCTATCAATGTGGACCTGATCCTAGCTTCTTCTCTTAGCAATTCTACCTGCATATTTGACAAAAATCTCACCTTGATGTGATGTGTTGAGTTTGAATTGGGGTCAAGCTGCAATCTTTTAGCACTTGTCTTCATATCTACATCAATCTTATTTAGTTTCTCTTTGATCTCCTTGGTGTACTCGGTAATATCACATAGTTTTCCAAAAAGAGATGTTACATTGGTAAAAGATTGTTCAAGATTACTCAAAATTAAAGATAGCTCTACCTAGTTAATAACAATGTGCTGAGAAATGTGCTCAAGCACCTTATTATCAAACTTTTTCTCTGCCTTTTCAATTAAATTCTCTTGACCAGATATATCCTTATTGAACTTATTGACTACTTCTTCCAATTGTAGTAAAATGTGTTGAGATGAATCCACATCAACACCTATAGCCTCTGTTAGTATATTCTTAGCATTCTCAATTATTCTAAACTCTCTATCTCTTTTAGCTCTTAACTGCTTCTTCCTTTCCTTTTGTTCCAAAAGCTAACTAACCGGTCTCATTTGATCAACTATAGCAGTATCCAGATCCAACTTAGGAATTACAATTTCTTTGTCCAAATCAATATCATCATCAATTTCCTTTCTAGTAAGAAGAATTTTTAGAGGTGTCCTTGGTTCTACTTCTGACCTTACTGCCTTGGACTTAGAAATAGAGACAATTGTAGAGATAGCTAGGCTTGTAGTAAAAAATTGAATAGGACCAACTAAAGAAATATTGAAAGAAGTACTAACTGAATCTAAAACTGATGTGCTATCCAAAATTGAAGTAATAATAGGTGGAGCACAAACTGGAGTACTTACAATAAAATAATTGATTGGAATAAAAATTAGTGCTAACAGAGCTATAGTAGTCAAAACTATAGAACATGATGGTAAACTTACTATACATGCTACTGAAGAAGTTGAAAAAATTGTGGAACTAGATGCTTCACATACTACTAATGTAGATGACTCAAGAGCTGATGAAGAGGGCTACAACTTGGTAGATGAAGTGGTAGAAACTTCCATTATTGATACCTGGAGCTAAGAGGTAGCAAATAGTGACTGAATAGATGATGTATCTATTGTAGTTGCTATCACATTTGCTAAAGCTATCTCCAACCCTAATGATGTAGCTGTCTTAGGTGGAGAATGAGGAAGGGAGGATATAACTTGTGCTGCTATTCTCATTGGATCATTCTCTTCATCTCCTTCCTTGTCTTCCTCTTCAGCTTCTTCCTCTTTCTCTTCATCATCATTCTTTAATGCCTGATAGTCCTCAATATCAAAAGTGACACATGGAGTGTTATCTTCTTCATCATTATCACTATCATCATCATCATCCTTGATCTCTACTAGATCTTCACTAGGCTTGTGTAGATGATAGATGTTTTTCCACATGTTTGTTGTATCCCTAACCACATACTCAACTTCTTTTATCAAAATCAAACATATATGAAATCTTATCATCATTTTACCTTAATTCCTTTTCATTGCTGCCTTAACTTCTGCATCTGTGAGACTCGATAGAAATTGCTTCAACTTGATTGCTGATTAGATCCTTGAAGTATAGATCACCTCTTGTGATTGATATAACTTTACTACTCCTTATAGACCTTGCTGGATATTCTACTCTGCTGCTGATTCACATTCACTCTTCTCAAAACATTACATGTCCATACATCCACACTTTCTTCCATACATTGCAAATGATACAGTACATTACATATATACCATTCCAATATTTACAAATATAAGGTTGGCTAAAACAAAAGTAAACAAAATATTACTGAGTTAGCCAAATAGTAGAAACTTGGGTTTTGTAAGCTGACTTGGTGAGCTTTTGATACTCGTCATCCACTACATTACTCGACATTTTCACAAACTCGTTAGAAGTAGAGGCTTGGTCCATACTAATCACACAATGTAACTTCAAACTTAGTGACCATTGGAGACTTGGTAGATATAGTGTTACTCAGTAGATACTAAATCCTTTGTTTACCTTGCTTTCACTCAGTAAACACTACACATTCATCACTTGGTAGCCACTAGCTTCTCATCACACAAACTAATGAATCGATAGACACTGCAAAGCTCACTGACCACTATCTGCTTGGTGAACACTGCTTGCTCGGTAAACATTGCCTACTTTGTAAACACTACTAGACTACACATTCTCTATATTTACTCAATAGCTTCAAGAATGCTTGATATGAATTAGAGACTGAATGATGAGCTCGGTAACCATACAGAATTGAATAAGTGTTGTCACCAATGACAAATACAACACAATGCCAACATCATATTCAAAATTTTATCAGGTTGGTAAGCTAAGACCCTATGGAATAAAGACTTGAGATGTTATAACTTAGAATTTATACCAATGGGTTCATAGTATGTTATGATCTATTGGGTTAGTTGTTTTAGGTGGCCATTGTGAAAAGATGAATTAACACCTACCCTTGTGAGTACTAATAATAATTATAGACAAAAAATGTTATCAATTTAGATAAAGGCCTACTTGGTAAAGCTCAACGTGATGTAGATATAATAAGTCAATTGTTGTACAAGTAGTATTAGGTGGATATGCTACAAAGAATGATGATTAAGATGAAGATATAATATATTGACTAAGAAATATAATGGGTTTACCTAATAACAAATTTTGAACCTATGCAAACATGATTATGAAAACATCCTATTTTCCTAACATTAGTGATTTTAGAGACATATGCCTTGTCATGTGATATCTCATAATGATAACAAGATAGTGTTAGTAATCAAACTATATTTAAGTGAATCAAGTATACTAGTTGTGATGATTAGATTTTGGTCATTTTGATCTAAGGTATGTAATTGAAACTAATTTTCATGTTGGCTGATTTAGCAATATAGATTCAACATTTCATCATTATGATAAGAAATTGATTATGATGTGATGCAAAATGCTAAATTTTTTTATGATAATTTATGATTAAATTTGATGTGTAGATTTTTCTATTTTAACATTTTCAATGTCTTATTTGAAATGATTAAGTAAAAGAATTCCATTTAATTATATTAAAATGGATTACGTAACATTTAAAAAAAAAAATTGCATTTATGATATGTATTTTATATGACCTCCTTGGACTACTGATGCTCAAGTTTAGTGTACAGGAAGTGGAACCATAGAAATCTTTGGGGGAAACAAGTTCCAAACTTATGTGAACAAAGTTTAGCCAAGGCAAATCCTGGAAGATTCAAAAGCCTCGTTGTGATGTGTTTTAATTCGTAAATGTAAGCTTCTGCATGTGTGTGGTGAATTTAAATTCATGAGTAAGTAGGGGCATTTCGTTGTGATGTGTAATGTGCTTTATTGTGTCACTTGACATTTTTAGTTGTTTATGTGTCGATGACATGTCACCTAGGGTTTTGGTCATGGCTATACTTAACCTTAAGCTAATTACTTTTCATATGATTAAGTAAATCCACTTGGAGAAAGGATATGATGGGTCACCATCAAGGAAAATTCGAATTTAAAATTGACAAGGACTTTAGAGGGTCAATAGGTCATTCCAAAGTGACTTTTTTGTGAAAATAAGCTACCCATATGTTAGCATAACATGTTAGGAGCCTAAATTTGACCATTTTATTGCTTAGCTAGCCTAGGGGACCCCTTAACCAATGCATTCTTCCACTAATTCAAAAATTGAGTTGTCCCATTAGTTCAACCTCATCTTTGCTCTTAGTCAAAAGTAACAAATTGGGTAGGGACAAAGTTGTAAGAGATAGGGGCTTGATGTTTTTGCCAAAAGGAGGTCGTGGGAGAGTTTTTTTAGGGGTCTTGAAAAAACTAGGGTGGTGTTCACCCACTCTCTAATTTTAGAGACAATTAGGGTTTGGAGAGGGAGCTAAGGAAATATGGAGCTCTTCAACAACTTTTCTTGCCATTAGCTTGGACAAAGGTTGGGGCCCATTCCTTGATCCTCATTACACTTGTTCATTGTGTAGAATACTTGTTCATATGTTAATGGAAATATGTAATGCATTTGGTGTTGTATTTGTTGTTATGTGTAAATGTTGTGAATAATTTCTCTTGTTTTTTGTTTGTTTTTTTGTTTTTCCTTGATGTTTGTGTATGAAATATTGTATGGAAGTGAAGGCTTCACTCACCCTTGGGAGGGAAGAGATGGCTTGAGTGAAGGGATTAGTTGGGCTCAATATTGAAGTTGAGAGATTTTCCTCTTGGAGAGGGTTCTATTGTTCATAGAGTATGGGCTCCATTGAAGCCATATGCCTTGTTTGATATCCTTGAAGAGGCATTTGTGTTATGGGAGTTATAACTATATTGATGTGATGAGGAGGATGTATTGATAGCCTTGAAGAGGCATTATGAAATTGCAAATGTATATGTGTATATGGATATGGAAATCTCCACTTTGGAGAGCCCACCTTCACCCATTGTTTCATGATTCCAATGGCTAATCATTGTGTTAAACCTTGGAGGGATTTGTAAATGTATTGTGAGATTGAGTTTTACATGCATTATTACATGCTTGAGTGTAAACCATTTGAGTCTTGTTTCCCCTACTTGGTGTGTCGCTTCTTAGAAGCCTAGAAAGGGAGGTGGGCCTCCATGGTTCTTGGTTTGTTCTTTTGTAGGTTTGTGTGAGGATGGGATGTATGAAGAAGTTAGGGTTTGAACCTTAGCATTTTTGAAGAAATCAAGTTTTGTGTTGATGTATCATGTTGTTGAAGAAGTCAATCCTGCCCATGTCATTTGTAATGTGCTGAGATAGAAAAATATCCATTGTGGAGATATGTATTGTGATAAGGATTACATCCTATTGTATATTAGTGTGAATGTGTAAACTTAGATTGAATTTTATGTATATAGTTGACATCGTAAGAGTAATATTGTATCATCTTCCCAGTTGTGTAGGAAGGAAAGAAATAGTTTCATGGGTGAAGGGAGATCCATTGTGGTGAAATCTATGTTGAAGATATCAAATTTAGTTATTTCTCCTCATGTAGATTCATGTATAAAAAAAAGCTAAACTGTAATAGATTTCTTATGTGAGAGAATCCATTATAATAGTTGTTCAATTTAACTTAAGTGATTCCAGTATAAGTATCCATGTTATGCATTTGAATGTAATGGGAATAAAGTCCTTATGTTGTAATAGTCATATTTATGCATGAAATATTATCACTATGTTCAATTAAAAAGAAATTTATGAGACTATTCATAATATGGAAGTATATAATTTATGTGGTGCAACATACTATATGTGCTCATTTAGTTACACTTGTGAAATCTAGTTGCCCAATGGAGTTATGGATTGGTAGGAAGGATCACAAATTAATAATGGAATATAATAGGGTAGTTGTATTAAGGCACCCATAAACACATATTAAAGACCTAATAAAGAGTATAGAAGAAAATGTACTAAACTCTTATAAAAACAAAGCTTTCTGGAGATGCACTTTAATTCTTTGGAGTTTATATGGAGAATAGAAATCAATTTCACTTTTCTATTACAGGTCAATAAAATATTCAGATAGGATGTGCTTGGAATCTAATATAAAGAAAATTAATGATCTAAAATGGACAACTAAGAAATGGGACTTAAAATATCCCCCCAAATAAAAAACACTAGGTGACTAGAACATAGCTAGCACTGAAAGATAATGATTCAAAAAAAAGTGTACTTAGGAAATTTAGGTGCCTAGGGGAGGGCTTTAGTCATTTCATTCTATAACATCTCAGAAAAAAAAGAGAGATAAAAAAAAAGATCTTTAACATCCCATATAAAATAATATAACCCACCATGTAAAGACTTCATCAAAAAGTACATATACATTTTTTTGGTCCTTGAATTGCTCCCCAAGCCGACCACCCTTGGAGCATTAACTGACCTCTCTCCTCACACATGAGAGGTCCCATCCTCTAGGAAAGTTTATAGTTAGGAGAAAACAAAAAGAAAAAATGAAACAGAGGTGAAAAGGGGATGGGATATGGTCCACATCACCCCTTTATTGACTTGGACAGACCTCTTCCTTGAAAGCCTTGGGAGAAGCAGTCTAAAAAGGAGGAATATGCAATATTAGGTACTCCATGCTGGTCATGTGGCTCTAGGGATAAGGGACCACATTTTTTTTCTAAAGTGGGGTTAGTTATGTGTTAAGAGGAGAGTACTAGATAAAGGGGCTAGTAAGGTAGAAATGTTTCTAAATAAAGTTAGGATTTTAGTTTCTTTTTTAGCGGTAAATAATGTATGGTTAGAATGTAAGAGTTTTTTTTTTTGAAAAGTTGGTTAGTGAAAGTGGGGAATAGGATAGGATAGTAGATGGGAAAAGTGTAGGTTAGGCTTTAAGATATTTAAAAGATTAAATAATAGTAGTGAAAGTGGGGAGTAGGATAGGATAGTAGATAGGAAAAGTGTAGGTTAGGCTTCAAGATATTTAAAAGATTAAATAATTGTAAGTCAGGAATGGATGGGAATGTAGGCTAGTAATTATGTAGATTTTTATTATTAAATAGTACTGTTATGATTTCTAGTTGGGGTATGGGATTAGTTAGAGTATCACTAGGTAGTGATTAATTGGAAGCCATGGTAGTTTAACAATTAAATATTAATATATTCAACATGACCTTTTGTATATGAGTTGGATATTACATTAGATATTTCTTAGTAAGTAGCTAATCAATAATGATATGAACTTAGGATATATTACAATTAAAAAAATGATAAAAATGAAAATAAAAGCAATAAATATACCTCTTGATGATATAATAATTGATAGATTTAAAAACACATGAACATAACCCTTTAGATAGTTCAAAGTACCCTTCAATTAACAAGTAGAAAGTTGTTGACAAAATTTAATATATCTAATGTGAGCTAAAAGAAGCTAGTGGAAACCTCTGGTTAATAAATAAAGGTTATTGGTCGTATGTAAAGTTATTAAATCTTAATTGATGGTAGAGGGTTAGTGGATGAAAATATATTGTGGTGGTTTTGGGAAAACAAACAATTAATAATTGATTTAATAATCTAGTTAGGAGTGCCTATTCAGAAGATACTAATATGGTTGAAGTTGGTTAAAGGATAAATTGCAAGAAATCTAATTGGTCCTCCTAGAAACTTGAAGACTAGAATTTTGAATGAAACTAATTCTCCTACATCAACTAGAATTATTTATCTCCAAAATCTACCTTGGAATTCTATCTGTGAACCCTAGGGCATGGTTGAAGTATTCCTTAGTGTTACTTAGCATTACCTCCATCTCAATGATCGATTAAGTAATATCCTAATGTTCTTGAGAAAACATAAGTTGTTATATTCCAAACACCCCCCTCTATAGTTCAATAAAGTATTCATAGCAAGGCATAGGTTTATTGGTAATATCATTTAGTTTTCCATACAAAAAAATAGAAAATTGTAGTTGTGTTTTTGCCTTGTAAAGATATGGGCATGACACCAAATTCCAATTTCCACAGTCAATCTAATATGTTCTTTTAATGCCAACTCGACATAATCCCATTATTAAATCTATATTAAAAATAATAATGCCCTTATGCTAACTAGGAACAATTATAGTAAAGAAAGTAAATTTGAAGGGGATGGGTGGGTCCCACCCCATCCTTCACCCTCAATATTTCCTCCACATGTAGGTCTATGATCTACATTTGAAAGTGTTAAAAAAAACCAATAAATAAACTATACTCCTAAAGACCTAAGTACCCATTACCCTAAAACCCCAGCTAGCCTTCCCACTTTCTTCTCTCCCCCCTAATGCCACCTCCTCTCCCATGCATTGGAAACTACACTAAAATCCACTTGTTTATGTGTACCACTAGATGGGATGTCCTTGCAAACTTTGGGGCATTGGCTTTGGCAAGGAGTTGGCAAGTTTAAACATTAAACAAAAAGAATGCCACTTTATAAACAAACATCCTTCCACTCCTTTTAAAACTTACTCTTTGAGCCTCCATGTATGTACTACCTTTCTCAAACCTTGGTTAGGACTTGTTAGTTCTTAGTTAGCGTGCCAAGGTCTTGGGGAGCACCCATGGCTTTGGGGAGCGCCTTTGGCCAAGTGTCCTAGGAGTTAGGGTAGTTAGGTAGGGATTAGGAGTTGGGAAGCGGGATAACCTTGTTTAGAAATTAGATAATTAAGTTTAGTTTTAGTATAATATGGTAATTAGGATGGTAATAAAATAAATTTGTGTGTGGCATGTGTTTTTCAATTTAATATATATATAAATATTAAAAGGGGAGTATCTCTTAATGATAAGGAGGTAGTTAATAGGAGTTTAAGTGATAGTTTAGGGAAAGTAAATTTGGTTTTTATTAGTGTATGTGTTTAGGAATTAGTAAATTTAGGATTTGTATTAGTATTTATATTCTCAAACTTTTAAATTATTAAGTTTTATTAGTTAGTTAGTTAAGTAGGTACTAAGTGTTAAGTATAAGGATTAAGAGTATTTATTTAGAAAGTAAGTGCATGGTTTATATTTTAATTTTTTATGGTAGAATATTATTTTGAAGCATATATTATTTTAATAGGAAATCAATTTGGCAATGATTTAAAAGTAATATTATGTAGTTAAGTGTTTTTTTTATTGGCTTGAATTATTATATGAATTTTTTGAAGGGGTATAGAAAGGGGTTTTGTATAGACTATAGTTGTTTAGTATTATGTTCAATAATAAATTATATGTCGTAAATGAATTAATGATAAAGTTTTAATGTTTTAATTAGTTCTAATAGGTTATGTTAATAACTGAGATCAAGTGTTAAGGTAATGATAGGATAACCTATAAATGTCAATTAGTTATTGTAGTGGATTGAACTAGTATACAAAAATGAAGGTTAGGTGCCAAATTAAACCTAATGTAACTTATGTTATTGATCAAATGTTTCTCGAACATGATGTCATACCTTAGTAAAGATGAAACTATGGTTTAATCAATTGAGTAAATCAATCCAAACTATGAGTTCATGCAACACTATGATTTTTGGTTTTGGAACCATGCAGTTTGTTTGATACCAACTCTACATCCTCATAAAATATAATCAAAATTAAATTGTTGCCTAAACCTTTTGACCCCAAACTATCTTTTTCTTGTCATTTTCTTCCCACAATGTATTCAAGGTTTGTATGTGTTAATCATCTTTTTTATTACCTTAAATTATTTTTTTGTTGGTGTGTTTTTGCCCCAATTTTTGGGCATGACACTGTTGTGGTGTCCACAACACACACCCCATTCCTCAATAGGAATGGGGACCTCCTACTTTTTTTGACTCCCAGACTCATAGTTAGGGAGTTGGGGGAAGAAAATTTAGTTAGGAGCCTTAAAAAAAAAAAAAAAAAATCAAAAAATCAAAAAAAGAAAAAACACAAAAAATTAGAAAAACTCAAAGAAAAAAAAAAAAAAATCATCTAGTGCGTGTGCGCATTGAGGCCTGACATGCTTGCAAAAGGGAGAGAGGGTTATAAAAACCCTCCCTCCCCTTCTTCCTTACTCATTTTTTTGTCCAAGGAGCAAGGAGGGAGAGGTAAAATACTCCCCCCCCCCCCCTTTTTCAAATGCCGCAATGCCCATGAGGCACGCGTGTGCACTGCCCCACACCTGAGCACCCCTTTGGGGCATGTACGTGCGATGTCGTCGTAGTGCCCGCAGCCTGGTCATGCCCCTTTTGGGGTGCGTGCATGACACCGTCATGGTGCTTGCTTCTGGCCACACCCCTTTTGGGGCACGCGTACGGTGCCGTCACGATGCCTGCACTAGGCTGCGCCCCTTTTGGGGCACCTCTACCACCGCATGAGCGCACATCGCACCCCTTTTAGGGTGCACACGTGTAGATGCCCTCGCCACCATGTGCGATGTGCGTGCTCTCCATCAAACCTTTTATATATATATATATATATATATCATAAAATTAAATAAAATTAAAAAAAAAAAGTTCTCTAGGGGGACTTTTTTTTTTCTTTTTTATGTTTTTTTATATCCAATAATTAAGCATGTTTTTCTTTTTCCTATGATGTGCAGATAATATAATCAAATGGCGTCCACATCCGAAACAACAATGAAACCAATTGTGTACAAGTTCCAAGGCATAACCCCAAAATCATGATTGCACAATAAGTACTTTGAGATCAAAGATACAGAACTTGGACACACGGACTTGGGAGAGTTCTTAAGAGTTTGTAACAATCCAACTGAAAGGTTATCCTTGAGATCCACCCTAATTTTTTTTGGATTAGTAAATGCAACATCACATCCTGAGACCGTGCAGTTAGCTGAATTGATTATGACCCTGTCTCAGCATTTTGTTCCTGATGAAAGGGTGGTAAAGAGCATCACTGGGGAATTGGTCTTGGATCTATGAATTGATAATATTGAGAGAGTTTTTCATCTACCTAGAGGCGATTAGTTTATCAAGCTTTCATATGAAGTAGCTAAGAGGTGGCATAAGGATCATTACCAGGAGGCCATCGACATCATATATTCCTCATACTTCATTGAGAAACCACCTCAGGGGAAGACAATCAGCAAAGTGGATATGACTCGAGGATACATGAAGGATAACATTGGATATTTAATCATTCTCCTAAGCAAAGTTATGGGATTGCTTGCAATAGGTCATCTCACTCCATTCATGGTCAACTTCATTGAGAGCATTAGACACACAAAGATGCCACTGGATTGGGCCACCACACTTAGTGAGAACTTGTGTGACTAGTTGCAAATAGTAAAGGACAAGAAGAAGTTCTATATGACTTCTTATGTGGCATATCTAGGGCAACCAACTATCCTAGGTTGTGCCAGAAGGGTAGTATGTAGGATCCTAATGCATGGATGTATATAGTCTATCCTCAACTGGTGAAGAAGAAGCTCTCACCATAGAGAAAGGAGAACATAGTTGTGAACAATGCCTTCATCTTTTCCATCATTCGATTCATCGAAGGGGATTATGGGAAGAGATTTTCTGATGAGGCCAAGATGTAGATCATAGCTCTCAGTGCATATTTCATCTAGTTTTAGAGATTCACATACATTCAGGTTGGTGGTGCATCCATCCATCCAAAGAAGCTCCCAAGATACCCAAGTGACAAGTTAGTTCTGATGGAAATATCTCGGCAAATTGAGTCAGCTTATAAGAGGATCAAAAGACAATGGAGGCCTTGTTGGGAATGATCTTTTGTAGTAGGAGCATACCAGGTAAAGAGAAAATAGGATATCCACACTTTTGAGTGGGAATGGGAGAATTATCCTCTTATAGAATATAATTCTCCCTGACCACTCTTCGACAATGTTGGTAAAGTGGAAAGCCTGGCAGGAAAATAGTTCTATCATGAAGACACCATTGAAGATCATTGGATGAATACTACAAATGACTACGATGTGCATATCAGAGACTATTGTAGAATGACTTTGTATTTAGTAGAAAAGGCTCTCCATTTGACCATCCTAGATGAGATAAGGCTAGAAGACTCATAGGAGCTACTAAATCCCTTATTTAATACAGACAAAGTTGGCAAGAGGCCCATCCTAAATGCAAAAATTAATAGAGAGGAAGGAGATGATATTAATCATCGAGCGAGACATGTCATCAGAATGACAAAGAGTTGGATCAAGAAACCCTTTCCACTTGATCCAATTCTAGATATAGTGATATTCCATGGACATGCTCACCTAGACAGGGTAAAGGGGAAGAATGTCATAGTTCCTATCTTTGCACTCTAGTCTCCGATTAGGCCAGAAATAGTCTACCAACTTGATCATCCAGTGGGAGACTACCATCCTTCGGAGAAGAAGAAGGAAAAGAGGAAGAGAGCCTCTCCTTAGAGGATTCAGGCAGAGCATGTTGAAGACTAGGCCCCTTCGCAGTGATAAGAATCTACTCCCCAGGAGCCCCAAGACTCTAGAATTTCTCATATCCAGGTTGATTTTCCATTGCCTCCTATTTTGTCAAGTCAAAAAGAAGAGGGAGAAATTCTAGAGAAATCCATTCATCTAGTGCATGAAGATCTTGTTTCTCCTATGGTTCCATAGAAGCAAATGAGGATCAAGGTTAGAATGAAGAAGAGGCAAAGAGTTTGTAAAAGATTAGTGCGTAATCCATCTATTCCTAAAACCATTCTTGAGGAAGAATTAGATGAGGGGGAAATAGAGTCCAATGAAGAGGAGGAGCAAGTGCCTCTACAAAGAAGAACTTGGCTGGCCAAAGCTATAGAATTGGAAAGAAGGAAGAGTGTCACAAATACCCCACCAACCACCCAATCTGAAATGGTATAACTCTTTTCTTCGAAATACGAAGTACAATGATGGGTGACTAAGAAAAGGGAGCTAGGTGATGGTGTTCTCTCCATCCCAGATTTTGATTTCATGCCAGTGGGTACAAAATTGGTTGGAGATAAGATTAGAGATACTCCTACAGGTGAACTTCAATAGTAAGATTGGACACAGATGCCACCCAAGACACAAGGTCCTCATCTCACTCCCCCATCTTCACCTCAAGTTATGATGGTAGATAAGGTTTTAGTGACACCTCCACCTCTAAGTTCAGAAGAACATGTTCAGAAAGAATTGTCATTACAAGGGAAATTAGAACCAAGGGTTACTGATGAGCCATCAAAAGAGGCAAATGTAGTAGAATGTATATAACAACCTTCTCAGAAAATTGAGGTCAAACTACCAGATCTACAAAAACTGAGACTACAGAAGAAGAACCCTCACAACAGGAGACTCCAAGAAAGAGCGATAGAGGGAAGGAGGTAGTTGAACACATCCCTTCATCATCCAAAGCCAAGGTTATAGAAAGAAATATCCCAAGATGGTTTCAAAAAGAGATAATGAGAAGTGCCAAGCATTAATTTCATGCTTCAGAGGATGATATTTGTGACATTGCAAAGATTTTGAACAAGCCTGAATCTCTATTACATGATGCAACAACATTTGCGTTCATTACTACTAGACAGAACTAGGACCTATTTGCTCAAGTGACTCACCCTCTGAAAGGTATAGATGAAGAAGCTATTAGCCTTTAGGACTATTAAGTGAAAAATATCATGTTAGGAAAGCCTACATGAGATACTTCTTGATAGATGATGACTATGGGAGTCAAGGGGGTTCTCAGCCATATGGAATAGGATGAGGTTGAAATTAGAACACTTCGAAGGCAAGTTGAGATCTTAAAAGGATATTTAGTTGAAGTTATTGGTCCTCTTGATTCTGAACACCCTGAGGAGACTTTGAATACCATTCTTAGAGAAGGGGAAGGTGTACAACTTAGTCCATTTTTAAGAGCTTGTCAGGATTGGCGAGATAGCCTTGAGGATAGGGGTGTCACTATAATCATAGGAAGTTTGAAGTTATTGCATGCTATAGAAGAGAATGTTGATAAGATCATGGCAATTTTGAGGCAGGACTTCAGTATTATGGATGAGGTACGGGTACGAAGCAAGGATTTACAAACTCTAAAGGCCATAAAAGGGAAAAGGTACTGCATTCTGATTGATGTATATACTAGAGAAGAGTTAGACATGATAGATGATTGGATAGAAAAGATTGCAGATGGAAATAAAGTGATGGAAACATTGCGTGATGAGATACATAGGCTCAAGGACCAAGCTCGAGAGCAAATTTTGGAAGCAGAGAAGTTGTATAGTGATGCATGCTTGGACATTTTTGAAGATGAGGAATGAGAGAAGCTTTTACCAGTTGAGGTAGTTGTGGAAAATTTTAAAAAGAATTTAGAGGAAGCATCTAGTGATGAAGACATCAGACAAGCCTTCAGGACAGAGGAAGCACTGTTAGAGTTGGACACCAAACTCAAAGATTTTGTAGAAACTCTAATTGAGGTGGACAACTATAGATAGAAGGTCAAAGAAAAGTATGAGGGTTTGGATCTTCTAGATGCTGCTAAGAATACTGAGATTATAGAGAAATTCAAGGGCAAACATCTAAACATATCTTTAGGATAAAGATGAGCAAAACCCAGATGCTAGAATTTCAATTTTGACACTTTGTAAAATTTTGAGATTTTTGACCCAGTCGAGGTCCACAGGTCCACAATTTAGAGGTGTGCCAATAGTTGACTGCCAATTCCAAAAATATCACTTTCCATGCATCGAAAATGGATTCTGACGGTAGTTTAACTCTAACATACACTTAGTGAAGGGGCAGCTTCTATTTTTGGTGTCTCCATGCATTTCTACATCAACTGATGGCTTCCTCCTACTTTCTCTCTCATGCTTTCATTTTTTTTGACATGTAAAGGGCTCATGCATCCAAATAATCAATAAAATATGGATGGAGTCCCTCTAAGCACCAGTTAGATTACCAATTTGTATATATTTAGTTTGTTTTAATATTTTAAAAGCATTTTATTGCATTAAGATATCTCTCACTCTCAACACAAATTGAGGAGATGATTTCTTATAAATACCCCATTGTAAAATGTAACAAAGGCCGCTATTATTATGCAATAAAATTATGCTTTTGGTGCTAGCTTTCAGAGTGTAGTTATTCTTTCCTGAATGTGTCATTGTTTTGTGAATTTTATTTATGATATTGTGATTGAGCCAAAGGTTTATTGCATTGTTTTTGGTTGTTCTATCTTTTAGTTCTAGTGTTTGCTATAGATATATGAATTCTATTGATGTAATGAGCTTGAGAAGAAATCACCCGATTGTGTCTACATAGCTTTTTATCTCGCATGAGTGCACTTTCTGTGGCCTTGCGATTTGATGAAGATTGAAGCATCATTTGATTTGTTAAAGATTCTCACCGACGATTGCATTAGTGGATTCTAGGAAGCACTACTCCTATTTTCATTGGTTTCCTACCAATTTCTTCGAAGGTTTAACTCGTAGCGTGTTGTGTTCTGTAGATTATGTCCATTTAGGAATTTCAATTTCAAGTTATTTGATTTCATGTTATTTACTTTGCTAACTACCTGTTAGAATAGGACCTCATAGTAGCTGCATTGTTAGAGTTTCATTCATTGAAAAAATAGAAAAATAGAAAAATATTGTTCTTCTGGTGTGATATTTTTAGACAAAAAATAGATTTTACTTCCATTCCAAGATAAAAGGGTATTTAAAACCAGCAAAGGCCCTGCTCGTGAATGGTCACATTTATCTTCTATTGAGAAAAATTTGGTACATCACAAGACAAACATTGAACCTTGGAGTGGATCCTTAAAAAGATTTTCTTTTCAAGAGAGGAATTACACTATGGATTCCTACTGTTAACCTCATGCAAAACGAACACCCAACAGACACAACCTCTACCTTCTATATGACTAACTGTTTGACACTAATAGACAACAAAATAAAGAGATCAACACTAAGTTCCATGAATACCAAATGTGTCTACTACATCTTCTTGTCCATTCATGTTGTCCATGAATTTCATATGCTCTATAACCAACATGTATAAGGAAGGTGTTAATCTCCCCCTTACATCAACATCTTTTCAAATCTTCATCATCAATCAAATATCTCCTTCAAGAATATTTCCCCAATTGACATCAATATACAAGAATATTTCATGCATATCTCTCCCCTATTGATATCAATCAATATACATATTGGAAATATAAGGTAGGAAAGGTTATTGAGAGGGAAGGGGTGAATTAGGAACCAAAAAAACTTTATCTTACTTTACCAACTAATCCTTCATAAATTATTTTGATCCAATTGCATGCATGAAAGAATGAAAGAAATGAAATATTCATAACACTTTGATAGATATCTTGACCCAAAAACCTTCCATTTAGAAAGTAAAACTAGGGTGGGGATGATACCCACAAGGTTTAGTACTGTAGTATAAATTTAACCTATTAAGGCTTACAATTGACCATTTCTGGTGATCTACCCTATTAGAAGAAATAAGGATTGTGAGGTTCACCTTGTTAAAGGATTTACAAACATAAAATGAACTATGCACTCAATTAAGAGATTTAGAAAAGGACTGTTAAGTCTATCCTATTAAAAGATTTGACTAATGCACCTATTATGATGAATCAGTGGTTGATCTCTGATCTGCAACTTTGATTTGCTGAATTAGATTCCATGTATTAGAATGATCACTTGACTGTGATACATAAATCTTTGTTGTCCCTTATACAACTTGTAGCCTTCTTCAATTTTCATGCATGTACTTCATAATATTCTTCAATGATATCTCTAGATATGGTATAATGCATTACATATATACCAATCCATTGAACAACTTACTGGAGTTGGCTACAATATCAATTTCATCATAATTCACAAAGTTGGCCCAACTGCTATAACTCAGGTTTTGAAGACAAACTCGATTATGTTCTAATACATGAAAAACACTGTCAATGCTCAAAAATTTTTTGCACTTAGTTGAACTTGAAGATCAGTCCATACTAATTACTTCCAAGTAGCTCAAACTTAGTCAGCACTATGTGACTTGGTGAACACTGAGAAACTTGGTAGCTTCCAAATTACTTAGTTGACACTGCATGACTTGATCAACACTAGATTCACATGGTTAATGCTAAAAGATTGGTAGATATAGTAGAACTTGGTTAAAATACCAAAGCTCAGTTAATACTATGATCTTCTTCGCTTCTGCTAAATAGCTCGATAGCCTGTACTATGCTCAATTTGCATTATATATAGTCTTTGAAGCTCGACAAACACTATGTGGCTTGGAAAATATTGTAAACTAACTCAGGTGCTTGGTTCTGATTGCTTGGCTTGGGAGCAACTGAAACACTTGGTTAACACTATAGGATGAATGATAAGCTCACTAACAATGTAACCATTTGACTAAGTGTTGAGTCACAGATAGAAAAATTGACCTAAATGTCAACAATCTCCCCCATTGGCATTAGTGACAAAAACACTTATCAAACCAAAATTATGAACATTCAAAACTATAAGTCAAGAAAAAACTTCCTTTATCATTATTTTGACTCTTCAACTTAGTTTTGACTTCTTGCTACTATAGCTCAGTAGCATACTCTATTTTTATGATTTTTCAAAATGGCTTTTGCAAAGATACTTTCTTCTTATCTATACAAGCTTATCTATTTAATACAATACTACTCCCCCATACATATATCTCTCTTATATATATACATCTGGAGTATAGTAATCTTCTCTCCCTTTTACAATATCTTCTCCCTCTTTATACAATAATACAATATCTTATATCTTCCCCCTCTTTTTGACATAAATACTAAAGGTGTATAATATTTATATGTTAATCTAAAAATTTCACAAGAAATTAGAATGTACCTTCAAAATTAGTACCATCATCTTGTCCCAATTCTCTTGTAATACCTTACTTGCATGCAAGGCAATCTAAACTTCTATTGATAATTCCATCATGTGTTCAGCAATGGAGAATTTGTTGTCATGGATGAGTGTCTTTGCATGTACAATGTGTTTCTATAATGCATCCATGTTTGGAAGAATTATGCCCTAAATTTCTACAAGTGTGGCCCTAATTATGGCTTCTTTCTTCAATAATTCTACCTACAAATTTGTCAGATATCTGATCTTTGTGAAGTGTGTAGAACTATAACTTGGGTCAAGTGACAACTAGTTTGTACATGAATTCATATCTTCATCTATCTTGGACAATTTATCCTTGATCTCCTTTGTGAAGATAGATGTTTCACTCAGTTTGAAAAATAGGGAAATAACATTACTTATAGATGTTTCCAATGAAATGAGAGCAGTAGATAACTCTACTTGATCTATTGCGATTTTCTATGCAACTTGCTCCAATACTCTATTCTCAAATTTTCTTTTAGCTCTTTGGAACAATTTTCTTGTCCATTCAGATCTTCATTGAATTTGTAAATAACTTTAGTTAGCTGATCAAGAATAGGTTGTGTACTATCAATCTCAATACTTAGAGCATTAACAAATATTCTCTTTATGTCCTCAAGGACTTAATTCTTCTTCTTCTCTTCTATTGCTTAGCTCTCTTCTTTAATAGTTCTCCCAGGGTATCCATTTGATCAGGAGTGAGGAGAGAGATATCCTAATTTGGAATAACAATATCCTCATCCATATCAATTTCTTCTTCTTCTTTACCCTTTTCTTTTAGAATGGTAGAAACATTTTCGTTACCCTTATTTAAAACTTCAGTACTCGGTTGAGACTGATTGTCAACTATCATTGCACTAGCTATGGATACACTTGAAATAGAAACAATTGTAGAAATAGATTGAATAACAATAAATGTAGAAATGACACTAACACTAGCAATAAATTACTATTTCTTGGTCATGCCTGATGGTGGAGGAACTTGCTACTTAATAGAGGAAGTGTTGGCCACTTCAATCAATGTAGCAATTGATAGAATAGATCTAGATCTTTGTTGGGTGCTTGGTGTAGTAGTGGTATCCACAACCAACTTGATAGAATTTTTCTCTGAGCCTGATTGCACTAAAGATATGCTCAAAGAGTGAGGAAATGAAGCCATGGCTATTGCTACAATTTTCTCTGCATCTATTTCCTCAATGCTTTTTATCTCTAGAAGGCTTCCTCTATTAGCTTCATGTTTTTCCTCCTCATCATGAAGATTGAAATCATCTATCTCATCATCTTTTATTTCTACTTATTTTTCCTCATCTTCACCATATTTTTCATCAATGTGCACAATAAAGTCATTGGGTTTGTGTAGCTGATAGATATTTTTCCATGTAGTAGTAGCTATCTTCACCACAAATTCAATATCCTTAAGCAATATCATACATGTGTTTAACTTGTGAGTGAACTTCTTCTCATTTTTCTTCAAGGATTCCTTCACTTCCTTCTCATTGAGAGTTAGCATGAGTTTCTCCAAAGTTTGGTCAAAGATGTCCTTGACAGTCTTCTTTGCATTTTCCCATCTAGGTTTTACTACCTCCATAAGTTCATTTGGAATTCTTTGTGAAAGCTCATCTAGTGAGTACTTCCATTTGCCCAATTTAGACACAAGATTATTCTCAATCTATCTTTTGTCTTCTTTATTCCTTGACTCATACTTGAGAAAATTAGAACATGCCATGCTAGTTCCTTCCTCCATCCTTTTCAATCTTTCTTGGAGTGTAGATGCAGCTCTTTTGAAGATAATTTGTTTGGTTTCATCTTTACCTAACTTCAATTTTCTTTTGGATTTGACTTCCCTTCTTGTGAATACAACAGGGGAGGATTTGGCAGGTCTCATTATAATGACCTTACCCTTTTTCTTGGGAGGCTCTTTGTTCTCAAATTTAGATTCATTTGCTTCATCCTCTTCATCATCATCTTCTACATCATCTCCTTTTCCTTCTGTTAGCATGAGAGGAGCAATTTCTTGCTTTGTGTTTTTCATTATCTTTTTTATCATCTTCCTTCCTTTGTTCACTACTTGAGGTAGCTTGATCTCAAGCTCAATTCTTGCCTTTGCTTCATCATATATTCCAAAATAGGTGGCTTTGGGATCCATAGTCTCATTTAGCAGAAGTTGAATGATATCCTTAGTGTCATCAATGCTAATCTTATACTCCAGAGGCTTAACCCATGCCACTCTATGTCTAACTATTATAATTTAAAAAAGATTAATAGCCCATAAAACTAGTGCAAAGAATAGATATTAAACTATGAATGAAAATGATACAAAATCAAAATAGAAAAATAGTGTTAGTCTCCAAGAGAATAATGCAAATGCTAGAAGCAAAATAGCATTAAGAGGATGCAAAAACAAGAGATGCAAATACAAGCCAGGTGGCATGCTTATATAGGCTAGGAAGAGGGAGGAGGTAGCAACACTGACCAATTAGGAGCAACCATCTATTGGACTAAAGATAGCAAAGTATCTTTCCAAGATAGCTAATGGATGCTCACATGTAGGAAGGTGACACCTCACAACCATTCACCTAATAAGACATGCTTTATTAACCTAAGAAAGATTATTAAAAGTGTAGGAAAAACCTAGCAATATAGGGAAAAATAAATAACCTACTAGGAAATAAAAACCTACACTAACTCCCCCCCATAAGCAAAGCTTAGGTGGATGTAGAAATGGTTCCTAACAAGTCAAGCCTCATGAGGTACCCATGTATATAAAATTCCACCAAAAGAGAGAGAAAAGAGACCCCCCCCAAAAAAAGTTAGGACTTTGAGTGAGAGGAAGAGGCCCCCCCAAAAGATGAAGCATTCCTCACCCCAAAAAAATCTTGCAAATGAAGGAACTTGCTCTTAATGAAGGGTTTGGTGAAGATATCAACAACCTACTTGAAAGTCAAACAATAGCGAAGGTCAATGATGTGACCATGGATGAGCTCCCAAATATAGTGCATGTGGACCTCTATGTGTTTGGTCTGTTGATGATGGACAAAATTTTGTGAGATCCAAATGGCACTTTGGTTGTCACAAAATATGACTAATGGCCATGTAATCTGGATACCAAACTTAGTGAGAAGATGTTGAAGCCAAATGGCCTTAGTGGCGACATTTATAGCCCCTCGATACTCAGCCTTAGTAGAAGATAGAGCAATAGGAGACTACTTTTTTCTTGACAAACAAATAGGACCTAAACCAAGTGAGAAGCTATAACCTGAAGTAGACTTGTAATCCTGTGAATTAGCTACCTAATCTAAATTTGTGTAGCCCACCAAATCAAGCTCAATACCTACTACATAGTGAATCCCACAAGTGTGAGAACCCTGAATCTAGTGAAGGATCTACTTGGCTACTTTTTGCTGTAGCTCATGAGGCTCTTGCATGAATCAAGAGACCATGCCTATAACATATGAGATGTTGGGTCTTGTATGAGTCAGATAAATGAGACTCCCAACAAGGTGGTGGTACATAGTGCCATCAATAAGTGGAGAAGAACATTGAGCCTCAAGTTTGACTCTAGAAAAGGAGTCAGAGCAAGCTTAAAATCACCATATGGAAACTCAAGAGTAAATCTAGAGCATACTTGGATTATGTGATGATGATCCTAGAAGGATACTAAAAGATCTCAATCCCAAGAAAGTAATGCAACAAGCCCAAGTCAGTCATAAAAAAAATGTCCTAAAGGGCCACTTTTATAGCCTTAATGGTGGGTGAAGAACTTCTTGTGATCAGAAAGTCATCAACATACAAAACCAAAAATAGAAGTGAGTCATCCTATTGTAGAAAGTAGACATTAGGATTAGAATAACACTGAGTGAACCCAACTAATAGAATGAAGGAGTCCATCTTGGCATACTGGGCCGAAGGAGCCTATTTGAGGCCATAGAGAGACTTCCAAAGATGGCACACAAGTGAAGAATCTTGAAGAAAGTTTTGTGGCTAATCCATGTAGATCTCCTCATGAAGGTCACCATGAAGAAAAGCACTCTTCACATCCATCTGATGTACTTCCCAATGATTAGCTATAGCAATGGCAAGAACAAGTTGAATGGAATTCATTCGAGCAACTAGCAAAAAAGTCTCAAAGTAGTCAATCCCAGGAACCTGGGAGAATCCTTTGGCAAACAAGTGAGCCTTATGTTTGTCAACCAACCCATATGCTACAAATTTTTTCTGATAGATCCACTTACATCAAACAAGTTTTCTTCCCGTAGGAAGAGGGACAAGATCCCAAGTGTGGTTCCTCATCAAGGAACTATACTCTTCCTACATAGCTATATCCCACTCAAGAATACTAGAAGCCTCATGAAAGGACTATGGATCTAAGGTAGTATTGATGAAGATATGTGGAGTATCTTGGAATTGTGAATGAATTTTCTTGGTGTATGATGGATCCCCAACCCAACCATTTGCAGACTGCAAGGTCTATCTAGCCCAAAGTGGGTCAGAAGATGGAGAATCTGGAGGGAAATCATTAACCTGAATAATGACTAGGAGAGGAAGGAAGTGAGTTCTCTGAATCACTCTCTACATCAAAAGTGGAGGTAGAAGACTACTTAGGTGAATCTTATTCCTCAGAATATCTATCATGTATTCTAAGTGACTCCAATGTCAAAGTAGAAGGTGTTGGAGAAGTGATAGAAAGTGAGCTTGAAGATCCCTCCTCAAACTAAACACTCCTCTCAATGAAAAACTCACGTGTAGTAGGGTGGAGCAACTAATAACCCTTCACACCATCAGGATAACCTACAAATATGCAAGGTCTACTCTACAGATCCAAGGCATTGCATTTCTTTGCAGGAATGTGGGCCAATGCAGGAGAGCCAAAAATTTAAAAGTTCTTAACTAATGGTTTTTTACCACTCCAAGCTTCAAAAGGAGTAACTCCCTTCAAGGCTCAATGAGGAACATGGTTCTAGATATAACAAGCATAGTTAATGGCCTCTGCCCAATACTATGGTGCAAGAGATCTAGAGTGAATCGTACAGTTTGCCATTTCCTTTAAGGATCTATTATTCTATTTTGCAACATCATTCCACTAAGGATTGTATGGAACTATATGCTATAAATCAATCCTCTCTAAAGTGAAAAATCTTTCAAACTAATGATTGAAATACTCACCACCATTTTCTATGTGCAAAACTTTGATGGCTTTCCCAGACTACTTTTCTGCAAAATTTTTGAAGTCTTGAAAATGATCAAATACCTTTGACTTCTATTTGAGAAAGTACACCCAAGTATACCAATAAAAGTCATCAATGAATGTGAGGACATTTTAGGACTTTCTGAAAGAAGGATGCCAAAATGGACCAGCCAAATCACTATGAATTGACTCTAGTATTTGTGAAGCTCTCCATGCCTTACTTTTGTCAAACTTCTCCTTAGGATACTTACCAAAAATGCATCCTTGGAAAAAAATACTTTAGAACTAAACCAAAGGAAAACCTATGACTATGCTCTACTGGTTGAGTTGATGCAAATAGTGGAAGTTAAGATGGCCAAACTACTCATGCCATAGTTTACTCACATCATTAGAGTGAGTGAGAAAAATAGTCAAAGGAGGATCAAGAACAAAGTGAGAAAATAGATAGAGTCATGACTGATGATTTACTCTCTCAACTACAACTATAAAACCATTGTACAATTCACATATCTCCACTAAATCAAGAGTGAACTCAACTCGCTTGCTTAAACTTATGTGAGTGATCTGGTATACTGATAGGAGATTAGTTGATAATGAGGGTACACAAAGAACATCATGGAATGTGCCATCCTCCACATGAAGAGACCCTCTCCCACACACCTCAATAAGAGTGTCATCACCCATCAAAATAGAAGGCATAGTACATGGCTCCAAGGATGTAAGTTCTTCCTTAGATGAAGCCAAGTGGTGCGAAGCACTTGAATCAAGAACCCAAGTGGATGGTGAGGAAGCACGTGCAACAAGGGCCTTGCCCTTTCCTTTCCCCTTTCTATTTTCTTTTTCCTTGTTAGACCCTTCATTAGAAATTTTTTTAATAGACTTAGGAACATTGATATTATTCTTCTCAAGAATGTATGTCAAGTGATCAATTTATTTCTTCAAACATTTATGTTCATCATGACTGGATCTTTTACAATAAGTACATTTGACCTTTTCTTTCTTAGGCTTATGTAATTGACAATATCTAGTTGTGGGAAAAAGTTTTTAGAATATAGATTCACGCCTATCCCCCAATATTATCTATTTCTAAAAATTGGTATTAGAGCACAATTACACAAAAGATCCTTAAAAACTTGAGAAAGATCCCTATGGATATAGAATAGTTGAAGATAAATCTTGAATAAACTCTTAAGAAAATTTATGTTCTTACTAAAGAAAGAGATAACCTAAAAGATAGATACGAAGATGCAAAATTTTACATTGGTAAACTAAAAGATAGGATTGATGATATGAGATCTAGGAAGGAATTTAAAGAGTAGACTAGTAACAATGATGAAGTAGGAACTATCAAGAAAGAAAATAAGATCTTGAAGAATAAGTTGAAAATTGTTGAACTTAAGTTGAGTCTGAAGAAATATGGCTATAAGATTGAACCAAATTTGAAATCTTAGAATGCAAACCTAACCTCCTAGTTGTCTCAAGTAATATATGAACTAGATTCTATTAAGATAGAGCATGCTAAATTATAAAAGTAAAATACTATTGTGAAAGGAGAATAAAAAAAAGCTAAACAATTGTTAGAGAACCTTTATTTAGTAGTGAGAAAATTGATGAATGATTATTTTACTAAAGATATTCTTATGATAAGATAGGCCTTGGATATCTTATTGGAGAAAAGTCAGCCAAGAAAACTAAAGTTAGGAAATAACTAGATCCTATTGTTGAGACCCTTAAGCCTAAAGAAAGTGATCAAAGTATGATAGAATCAAGAATACCCACAAAAGTACCTAAGGAAGTAGAGAAAATCAATCTATCTCAGAAACAAGATGAACCTAAGAAAATAGATCAATCACCTAAGGAAGTTAGACATGAATTCAGAGGTAGATGTTTTATATGCAATGAAGATGGTCATATGAAGAGAGATTGTACAAGTAACTCTTTTAAACCTATCACTAATTCTTATTGTTATAATTGTCATGGTTATGGTCATAAAGTAGTAGATTGTAAGAATCCTAAGTTTGATAGCTGTAATGAAAGAGGGAGATTACAAAAATGATCCAATGATGGTGAAAGACCTAATGGAGGAAGGAACTAGGTTGTATATTACAAACACAACAACATTGGACATATTGCAAGGAATTACAGAGCACCTAATAGTCAGGAACTAATCAAAGATAGAATGCACCTGTATGTTAGTTATACAATAACTTTGGATACACAAAAAAGTTTTGTAGAATGGTTAGAAGAAATTTCAATAAGAATCCTAATTACAGAAGGAATAATAACAAAAATGATAGAAGAAATGAAAATTGTAGTGATAAGAGTCAAAAGGACACACTTAAAGAGCATGTTAATGAATTAAAGGAAGCATTTGTGAAAGCTAATAATCTAGAAAGTTCTTATATAGTTTTAGAAGAGCAGTATTTCGATGCACCTAATTGAAGATTAAAGTCAACATTGTTTGTGACTCATCCTATTTGAATTAAGCATTTCTAGTAGCAGTAGAGTGTTAGTTGATTAGAATAGATGGTATAAAAGGAATTAGAAGTTGCATAGTCAACATAAGGTAGAAGACATAGTGAGGAAGCTATGGTAAAATGCACGAGCATTTTTGTGATCGTAGCAAGTCATACAAAAGAAGTCAAGCTTACTAGTAATTAAAATTAGGTTGTGAAGATAAAGTAGATACACAAATAATACAAAATTATATTTGAAATGATTTAAGGATTGCAAACAAGATTGTCAATACCATTTGTTCATGTAAATAATTTTTGAGCATTTGTGAGTGATTTGACAATGAATTGTGAGCGAGTTGAAGCATTTAAAAGTGCAAAGTTGTAGAAGCCCTAATACATGATAACTAATGTATTTTATGAAGCTTTCAGTTAAAATTTGTAGTAAAATCACTAAGAATTATGGAAAGCTAGTCAATATGTGATGTTAGTGAGAGACCAAGGTACAAGTTTTAAAGCACCCACTTGTTTCCCTTATTGATGATCATTTGGGAGCATTCTCTTAAATCCTGCCAAATATACTTCATGTAGAAGACATAAGAAGCTACAATCACTATAAATTTGAGAGAATTGGTGATGAATATATTCATAAGGATTTAAGTGTTATGTTTAATGGAAACCTAACCTTGAAACCTAAGTACGCATACTTGAATGAGCTAAGCCTAATCAAGTATGTGTTTTATACATAATTCGATAATCATGAGTGGAGTAGGATTATCCTGAGCAGAATACATGAATTTAAATGTTTTGGGTAGGTGATATACCTATAGTAATTGATAATGAACTAATTCGTAAGGTCACTAGATTAGGAAATAAAGGCTATAATCTAGTAAATGACAAAAATATCAGGAAAATTGTCGAGACAAACTTGAAGACAAAGTTTGATGGAAGAAATATGAAGGTTGACCTAATAGAGAACATTAGAGTTAGAGTGTTGAGAAATATTATTAGATATAAGCTCAATCACATTTAAAGGGTAAATTCTGTGTCAGCAGGATTTCTACATGCAACATATGTGATGGTTGTTGAAAAGACAAAAGTGAATATGTACAAGATAGTTAGAGTGAAATTGTTGGATAACATTGCTAAGTTGAAGAAATATAAGAATATAGTTTTTAGATTTGAATCTTCATTGACACATTTTTTTTCCTATGTAATCAAGAAATTTCTTGGAATGACAATTTGGGATAGTAATGAATGTACTATGAAGATGGTCACCCAATGTTATAGGGCTAGACTTGAAGATGTTAGAGATAGAAACATTGATAGAATGATGAAGAGTTTTCAAGTGGAAATGAAGAAAAGATACATAACCCCTCCTATTATGGTAGAAAGTACAAGAATGAAATATATTTTTTGGTAGAAATTGATACAACCTATATGGAGGTAGTAGAGCCAAGAGTGAAATTTATTGAACCTATGGGCTATGAAATAAGTGAATAACTCATTGAAGGTTATGCAAAGATAATAATGCAATCAAAGAATGATCTTGAATGTCGTAGATGGGGGACATATGGTGAAAAGATGAAGGAAGTTCACTTTGAACTTAAATGGAAAGAAGTCAAGAAGAGTGTGTAGAAAATGATAGAATCCATTCTCAAGGAATCAGGTATAACAAGACAGTAATTTAATGAGATCAAATGTAAATCTTTGGAAATGAATGCCAATGGGAAATCAAAAGTATTGGTAGCTACTCCTATTGCCATTGCAACACCTTTTGAAGGAGTGACAATAGTAGGATCTACTTCATAGATACCTATTTCACCCTATGCAATAGTCACACAAGTACAACTAGTCATGGAGGATATTGGACAACATAAGATGAAACCTAATGAAGATGTGATAACAGTAACATCTACATAGAGGAAATCTAAGAGATTGGTAAAGTTAAAGCAAGAACCTATACCATCCCCTAGAAAGAGGACTAAGAAAACCACCAAGGGTCCAAGAAAGAGAAGGAAAACACTATAGATCACTGGGTCTGATGAATCTGAGAAAAAAATTGAAGAAAAATCCATGGAATAGGTAGTTGGTGAAGGAAGAACACAATCTAGTAAGAAAGCCTACAAACCTAAGGTTAAAAATTTCAATATGTAGATTATTAAGAATAATACTTTTGTTTAGTTAAATAAGTATTATAGTTTTTACAGTAACATGGATAGAAGGCTATTAGAAAATGCTATAGTAAGGAATATGATTCTAAAGAATAAAAGGTTTGATATAATTCATAATAAAATTCTTGAAGACTTGTACAATAGAATACTTAATAGGAAAAGAAGAGTTATAGAGGAAGATATGAAATTAAGAACAAATATGATTAAGATATCATGTGATGTTAGCATTGATGAGTATATAGAAAGGATTTTGAAAGGTATTAAGACTTTTTTGAGGAATAAAAGAATATAAATTCTTCTTACAAGAGGAAATTATGAAGAATTAAATAAGGAAACTGAGGGAGCCATAGTTAGTTATATGACTTCCATGCCAAAAGACACTAAAGAAAGTGGATAGCTAGAAAGTGCAAGTCCTGTGTACATTGAGACTAGTACACCTACTGATGATGAAGAAGAGGTTGAGGAATCTCAAGAAATCAACTCACCACCACATATAGTTATTAGTACTGAATCCATGCAAGTGGATAATAATCACATAACTATAGATGCTAAAGAGAATCTTTTTGTAGAATATGGGACCAACATTGTTGGCAATATTATTGCTTATTCCAACTTAGAAAAAGAGAATGAAATGATGAAAAATAAGAAGATAGAGGAAGAGAAAATAAAGAAGGAAAATAAGAGAAAAGAAGAAGAAAGAAGGAAAGAGAAAGAAAGGAATAAAGTTGAAGATAAGAAAAGAAAAGAGGAAGAGAAAAGAATAGAAGGGGAGAAAAAGAAAGTTGAGGAAGAAAGAATGAAAGAAGAAGAGTCAAGAGGAAGAGAAGAAAAGTACTAAACTAAAAGTAGTTACACCCATTCCAACAACCACCTTAATAGCAGAAACATTTACTATATTGCCTATAGTATCTAACAAGGATGATGATCAGAAAGGTCTGATGACCTCCTTAAGCAAGTGATTGAAGAAGAAGAAGTCTATGAAGACCTTAGAAAGAACATTAGTAGAAGTTCTTAAAAGAATGCAAAAGATAATGTAGATCACTGTTACATAACTAGATATTCAGAAGAAGGAAAAAGATATGATGAGATCTTTTGATACATTCACCACTTTGTCTAAGATTGCCTCAACACAAGCTCAGACTAAGCATGATGCATAATTGTTTGACATAGTATGCACTAATGTCAGGGAATGACTTATAGAACTTGAATGTTTGCATAAAGGAACTAAGAGAGAGCTTAGATGAAGGGAAGAAATTATATGGATGGTGTGCATTGTCATACATTTACTTATCAGATTTTGATGTATAGATCAAAGGCATAATGAGTGAGCTTCAAACACTCACAATCAAATTACAACAACTTGACACAAGTATTGAAGACATTGAAGTTGAAATGGAGATAGTTCACAATGCTATTAGAGGCATTAAATTTGAAAAGGAGAAGGTAATAAAGAGATTGTCTATTGTAAGAGAATATTTGTCTCCAAAAGTTATCATTTTGTATAGGCAATTGGAGGAGTGTCTTGCAACTAAGGCATCCTACAACAAATTTTCCTATACTGACTTGAGTGCAGTTGAAGTTGTGTCTTATGCACTTTGCACACTTATCAATATATCTGATATAGTCAGAGAGAACTAAAAGAAGGATCTTGAAAAGCTGAAACTTGGTTTTGCAAAATGTATTTCAAGAATTTGAAGTTGATTAGAGGAAGGTAACATAGTTTTTGTCTTATTGTTTTGACAACTTTGTCGTTGATGTCAAAGGGGGAGAAGAATGTAAAGGAAATTTTTATAAAAGATGAATATACATGTAAGGGGGAGCTTAGATATGTATATAGGAAATCATTGTAAAGGAGTGATAAGGAATGTAATGATCCATCAAGACATGAATAAAATGTTCAAGTTTTCAAGGCTAGTTTTGAGTAATTACTTTTTGTATTTATTGTTATTTTGTATGACATCATTTTGGGAGCTAGCCAATTTTTCCAAATGTTGCCAACAATGTCAAAGGGGGATATTGTTGGAAATATGGCTAAGTAGATGTGTAAGTGTTTTCATTTATGGCAAACTACATAATTTGGTATTTAATTATGAAATTAGTGTTAGAAAATTGTTTAATTATTGGATAGTTTGTAGTAGAAAAGAGAGAGATTGAGTATGTATAGATGAACGGGTTCAAGTTAGATCATGTAAAGTTAAGGAGTGATAGACACTAGTGTCATGATGATGTATGTCAGTACATAGATCTATAGGGATACTATGACAATAGTTATAGAGGAATCAGCAGTATAGGTAATTAACAAAACATAATAGAGCACAATAGTATTATCAAAATAATTACTTAGCCATGATGAGCCAACATCCAATATGTTAACCTTGAATTTATTTTATAATTAGCCAAGCATGTGGAAGCTATAAGGCCAACTGAGTAAGAGTTTTGTTATATTACAAGGTGTAAGTAAAAATCATATCTTTCCCAACTAATTTAAAGTGAACATGTGATGCGAACTATTGAGAAGAAAGTTTATAAGATATGTAGATTTGTATGATGTGAGATCTGGTGTATGGTCAGAGGATTCACAAAGTGCATCCGTGAGACAATATTATATGTATATCTATACTTGTGAAGAAACTTATTTGCATATTGCATGTTAGGGAAGTGGGCTCTTCTTGCATACATTGTAATTGTTCCACTAACTCCTAATAGGGTTGAAGAAACTCCTAACATGGTTGAGGCTTTTAACAGGGCCTAGTCTTCTAACAAGGACTCAAGACACTATATGTATTTGATAGACTCCTAATAGGGTCAATATCCTTAACATGATTCTTTTGTTTAGTTGATCATCTTGTGGGTATCATCCCCACCAGAGTTTTCCCTTGGAAAAGGTTTCCCTAGTTAACAAATAATGGTATTATGAGTTCTTTTTGTTTATGGCTTTATTTACTATTCAACATTTTTTTTTTTACTTTCATAAGCAAGTTACAAAGTAATTAACAATATCTAATTGTGGGAAAGAATTTGTAGAATACTAATTCACACCCCCCGAGTAATATCTACTTCTAACAAGAGAAGCATCAATCATCCAATCTAGATAAAAGAAACAATGCTTTATTACCACTAGAATGATGCATTCTCTACATCAACAACTCACAAGAGGTTAGGACATAACACCAAGCATACCTCTCAAGTACTGAAATATGTCTTTTGGTAAAGGTTTTGTAAATATGTATGCTATCTACTCCTTTGTGCTAATATACTCTAATTTGATCTCTTTCTTTGCAACTTTCTCTCTCCAAAAGTGATAATTAATAGATATATACTTTGTCTTTGAATGTAAAATTGGATTATTTTATATACTTGATGTACTTGTGCTATCACAATGTGTGATACCGAGCTCTATAAACTCAATCCCAATGTCAACATTTATTTTATCCATATAATATAATTACAACTATTTGCTACCACTACATACTCTATTTCTGCCATACTCTATGCAATATAATCTTGTTTCTTGCTTAGCCAAGATACCAATCTTCCTCCCAAGAAAATGTTGGAATTCTTTTAGAATAACTTGGGGGGGGGGGTGTGAATCAGTTATCCAAGGTCCAGATGTACAAATAAAATTCTTCACAATTTAGTGAATCCATAAAGCATTCATACCCATGCATACATTCATTATATATCAACTAAAACATATATGTTACTATCAAATCAATTTGTAGAAATGTAAAGCATGAAACAAAACACATCCATCAACACATTTGACACAATGATTTAATGTAGAAAACCAATTTGGAAAAAACCACCAATAACATGTTACTCCTTTTTCACTCTTCTGAAGTGATGCCCTATTAAAGGCCAACCCTGTTAAAGGTTACAACACACACTGTTAAATGTGACCCAGTTAAGGGATTTCAGTCACCTTGCTAAAATTGAGCCTTGTTAGAGGACTTAAGGCCATTCACTTCAAATGTCACCATATTCAAGGATTTTCCAATGACTATTAATTCAACCTTACTCCAAAGGATCTACCCTAGACTGATACATTTGTTATAAAGTAATAGTAGAGCTTTGATTTGATACAACTTACAACCTCACTTGTAGATTGCATATCTCTGCTTAGTCCTCAACTCTACTTGGCTTCCATTCTTTGCAGCTCTGACAACTTTTTCACCCTTCAAGCACTCATATTCTGAAGCCTTCTTGCTCAATACACAATCACAAACTTCTTCACTTGGATCACTTGATGAAGCAAAACCCCTTTTTCCTTCTCCTTATCAGATTTTTGCATCAAACTCTCAAACTCTTTTTCTTCATGACCAAACATTCCCATATATAGGAAATTAGAACATTTTCCCACTCATTATCCATCATCAAAATTAGGGTTTTCCATGGATTAGGTAGGATACAATGTATCTACCTCATCTCTTGTCTTCTCTAGAAACTTCTTTAAAAATCCATTTGAATTCACCTTAAAATGATTTACATAAGATTCCATTCCACCAACTCATTAATCTTATCTTCCTCCTGATTCACAAGTTCTAAGAAAACAAATTTGTCAGCTTTTATTTAGCAAATCTTCGATCTTTGTCATAATGCAGTAGCTCAACATTATCAATCTTCTAATGCTTGACACATATTGCATCACTCGGCATCAACTAGATTTTACTTGTGCTCAGCATCAACTAAAAATTACTTAGCATGTACTAACTTTCTCAACATCCACTAGAATTTGCTTTCACTCAGCTCTAACTGACTTTTTTTTCTTAGCTTGAACTAACTTTGCTCGGCATCTACTATCCACTTGGTAAAGCTTGGCAAATGAACTTTGTTTAACTCATCCTTCTAAACTTTCTAAGTGTAGCTAGCCATTTTGTAACCTCAAGTAGATCATCAATACATTATGTTATCACTATCTTAACTAATTCTTGTACTTCATTACATAATCATAACTCAACCTTTCCTCTAGGTAATTTTGTTACATCTTGTTGATCAAATCATCCTCATCAATCAAGTGACAGTACTTGAAACATATAAGAAATTGTCTTACCAACAAATAGAAGGTTTGACATTAGTGACAAAAAAATGATTGAAACACATCGTCTTCTTCAACAATCTTTCTAATCAATTATCTTTTCAATCAGATATCAACAATCTCCCTCTTTGGCATTGATAGCAAACCAAACTAATCAACCAAGTCAATCAAATGATGAACATCTTGTTCCATCAAATTAACTAGTTTAAAATAGTAAGACAATACCAAAAGGAAAACTTGTATTGGAAATTTCTCCCTCTTATCAACAATTTCCACTTTTGATTAGGCTACAAAATATACCTCCCTCTGAGTTCCTTCTTTATCTTCTTTCTTTCATACTAAATTGATAAACAAAATATCTCCCTCTTTGTTCCAATCCTTCCTCTAATTGCTTTCTACTTTCTCCCTCTTTCTTTCTTTTGATCTTCTGATGATGTACTTTCTCTATTGTGCCTCTTGCACTTGATTGGTTTAATGTACTTTCTCCCTCTTTGACAATAATGCCAAATACATACACTCAACACTTGGCATCTTTGATATATGTAGATATAGGCTTTTGCAGGTTTTTCAATTTTCTCACTCTATCACATTGCTTGTGACTGATTTTTAGTTATAGTTCTATGATTACTTTTGGCAATTCCTAAAGTAAGATCCACTGCATCAATTTGTATTAAATGAATGCCAACTTGATTGATGCAGGGCACTCCCTCTATCTTTTACGTAGCCTTTGATAGGGTTATTACCCCTAGTTTATCTCTTAGATACTCATAAGCATCCTTAGGTAATGCTTTTGTGAAGATATCAATAATTTTCTCCTTTGTGTTAATATATTCCATCTTTACCTCTTTTTCTTGAACCAATTCCCTTACATAATGATACTTGATTGTAATCTGCTTTGTCTTTGTATGCATCACAAGATTCTTTGATATGTTGATAGCACTTGTATTGTCATAATAAAGTGTCACTAGTTCTTTGATTTCATCCTTCATTCCCTTAAGTAGTTGTTTGATCCATACAATTTTTGTGTAGTTAATAGAAGTAGAAACATACTCGACTTCAACAGTAGATTGGGAAGTACAACTCTGCTTCTTGTTAGTCCATGTAAAAAGTCTTTTTCCTAAGAAGAATGCTCCTCCACTAGTGCTTTTTTGTCATCAATTTTTTGAGTCCAATCAACATTAGTGTAGGCTCTCAGTTCAAAATTTTTATTCTTCTTATAGTATTAACCAAACTCTTCTATTCCTTTCAAGTATCTCATTATCATTTTCACGACCATCAAGTCATTCTCTTTGGGATTAGTAGAGAATCTTGTAACTATCCCCATAGCTAATGCAATATTATGTTTGTTGTGTACTACATATTGCAATTTGCCAATCATGGATCCATATAATGTTTGATTTACCTCAGTTGAATCATCATTCTTTGATAGCTTGAGTGTTGTCACCATAGGTGTACTTACTGGCTTGGAATCCTCTAGTCCAAATGTCTTCAATATCTCTTTGACATATTTTGACTACGTAATATATATACCATATTTCATTTGATATACTTGCAGTCCCACAAAGAATTTGATCTCACCAAACATTGACATTTCAAATTCTTGCTTCATCTAATTTGTAAAGTCCTTACACAAAGCATGGTCCTAATTAATAGATCTCATATTACCATCTTGAATTAGCTCTATGGGTGCAAGCTTGACCTAATTCATATTTTTCATAGTGAAGATAATCCTTAAATTGTCAATTTAAGATGAGATTAAATATTTCTAATTTCCTCCCAATGCATTAGAAGATAACCTAGCATGAGTTTATGTTGAATTTAGTATTATTCTTTGTATGTAATTACATGCATTTATTCATGTTGAAATCACGTCAAGATTATTATAAGAACATTCTCATAAGAATATAATATAAAAATTATAGACTATCCTAATAGAATATCACTAACTTGTACTATCATCCTAAACCTAAGCCTATTGCATACATGTTATCTTATTTTGTTATTAAAAAATTATTGAAGTGATCTTCTTAAATGTTTGATAAAGAAGTACATGATCCTACAATTTAACATATTCCTCAAAACCACAAGTCATCAATGAAATTCAAAGCAAAAACACTCCAAATATTCCTCAACTTTGATTAAGAGATTTTAAACCAATTCATGTCCATGAAGCATGTATCAAGGATTCTAGAAAAATTGCAAAGATCATCAAGCTTAAAAATATGAAATGCAAAAAAAAAAAACTTGAAATTTACCTTGTACAAATCAAATACTATGCACTAACAAGGAAGGATTATGATAAAAAAATAGATCACAATAGAATTTTTACTTTCTGTTCATAATACCTTACTTGATGAAAATGGTTGCAATGATTTACACACAAACAAACTTAGTTTTTATTAGAATTTCTTAAAGTTTCCCAAACTTTGTTAGAAATATTGTATGGGATGGCGTAGATGCACTTCAAACTCCTTGGAATGTGCTAGGAGTCATGGATGATGTCATTTGGATTGTCAATGAATACCCATTTTCTACTTATTAATGATAACACACTAAAATTGAAGTTTTCTGTTAAATTCACTTTTGACAATCATTTGCAGTTCTTTCAAGCACCAAATGGATTCTACATAGTTAACAAAAAAAAATAGCAAGATGCACAAATGCTGAGTGAATTGGAAAATGCTATATTTTCTCCACTGTAATTGTAAGGGGATTCTAAACCAATGGTTTAGAGGGGCTGAAGAGGATAATACTATAGAAGAAAAAGAACAATAATCCAAGTAGCCAAAACAAAAAACTTATGCCATTAATTCCTCATAAATGCCAAGAATTTTAATATGAATGCTTTTCAAATATCTTTAGAAGAATTCCTTCTAATAACATACAAATCAGATTAATATAATGACTACTAAAAGAAAAAATTTAAGAGAGGTTTAACTGATTTAAGTATGCAAAAGTAATCTATGTTTCAAAAACAAGCTTCTCCCACTTAAATCAAATTATTGTTATCCCCAGAGAAGAAAAATCATCTTATGTTCTATTTCACATCACAATGGATATTTGGTATATTGCAATGACTAGTCAATATTCTGAAAAGTAAAAATATTAAATGTTGAACACTATGGTCAACACTTATTTAATATTTACAAGAATGTAACAGCAAGAGTTAAAATTTGAGAAAACATCCTACCAAGGGCAATAAATGAGGTCAGATTATTTAGCAACCAGTTAAGATGTGGCATCTTCTACATCCCTCTATAGTATCTAACATTGAATTACTCAAAAAATATTTCAGATAACAATATACCTTTGTCCTTATCTATCTTCATGTACAAATTGTTGTTATCATCAATCCTTTCAAATCCAATCTTCACAAGATAAGTATAAAGTCTCTCATACCATGCTCTTGGTGCTTGTTTCAATCCATATAAGGCTTTTTGTAGTCTACATACCATGTTCTTATTATTTTTATCAACAAATCCTTTTGGCTATTCTATGTAGACTTCTTCTAATATGCCATTCAGAAATGTAGACTTGACATCCATCTGATAAACTTTGAAACCTTTGTATACAACATAAGCAAGAAAAACTCTTACTCCTTCCATTCTTGCAATAGGGGAAAATGTCTCACCATATTTAATTCCTTCTTCTTGTGAATGCCCTTTGCAAACTATTCTTGCTTTGTTCCCTATCACTTCACCATTCTCATCTAGCTTGTTTCTGAATACCCATTTGGTGCCAATCACATTCTTGTCTTCTAGTCTAGCAACTAGGCTCCATGTCATGTTCTTCTCTATCTACTAAATTTCTTCTTCCATAGCCTTATACCAGTCATCATCTTCCAATGCATCTTTCACTATCTTAGGTTCCTTCATACTTAAAAAACATGATTCACTTCTCAATCTATTTCTTGTCATTGGCCTTGCATCTTTGTCTGCAATGATTTGATCTATAGGATGATCTCTTTTGTCATATTTGGACAATCTTGGATCAGTTCTTGTAACTACATTTTGTCTCTCAGCTTCAGTGTCAATATGTAAATCTTTGTCAGGTGTTTCAACATCTCTTTCATGTATGCTGATCTCAAAATCAGAATGTGCATTTTCCTCATTCTACAACTCAACATCTAAATGCAGCTTAGTTTCTAAATACAACTCAACATTCACAGGTTGTGACTCGATAGTTTTTGAGACTTTCTGTTAGTTTGCAACTTGATTTGTAGCATCTTCTTCAATAGGCATTCCTTCATAGACGTATACAAATGATTTGTATTCTTCTAGTTCCTTTATAGGTTCAACCTTATGTACTTTTGTAAACTCATCAAAATTTACATTTGCACTTTCCACAATTTTGTTACTATTAGTATTCAAACACTTGTAAGCTTTACTTCTTGTGGAGTAACCAAGGAATATACCTTCTTCACTTTTTGCATCAAACTTTCCACTCCTAACATCTTTAAGAATATAATATTTGCTTCCAAATACCTTAAAGTATTTCACGTTAGGTGGATATCTACACCATAGTTCAAAAGCTTTTGAATGAGTACCTTTCTTGACGTACACATGGTTCGAGGTATACATAGCAATACTTACAACTTCTCTCCAGTATTTCAAAGCAACATTCTTCTCCATAAGTGTTCTGGCATAGTCCATTATAGACCTATTTCTTCTTTCAACATTTCCATTTTGTGGAGGGGTCCTAGGTGTATATGTTTGTCTTTTGATTCCTCTATCATTAAAGAACATCTCAAACTCATTTGAAGTGAATTCTCCTCTTTTGTCTGATCTCAAGAATTTTAGACTTTTACCTATTTCTTTTTCAACTCTTTCCAAGTACCACTTAAACATTTAAAAAGCATTAGATTTTTGTTTTAGAAACATGACTATCATCATCCTAGAGTAATCATCAACAAATGGTATTATGTACTTATCTCCTTTGTAGCTTTGCATTTCAATACGTCCACACAAGTCAGTATAAAAAATTTCTAGTATTTCTTTAGAGGTATATGCTTTATTTTTAAAGCTTGACTTTGTCATCTTGGCTAGCTGACATTATTTGCATACTATATTATCTAGTTTCTTCAACATAGGAAAACCTCTAACTCTTTTCATGTTACTGATAACATGACATAATCTCTTGTGCCAAAGCCATACATTATCAAATTTTGCAATAAGACAAGTATCATCTTCTATATCCAAATATAACATATTACTTCTAGTTTGGTCACCTTTTCCAATCAAGTTTCCATTTGTGTCATATATCTTGACAATTTTGTTTTCAAACTCAACTTTACATCCCAAATTATTCAATTATGACACACTTAACAAGTTATAGTTCAATCCTTCAACATATTAAACATTGTCACATGAAATCTTGTCTATGAGTTTGATAGGCCCTTTTCCTTTTATCAAACATGGTGCATCATTACTAAACCTTACACTATTTACATCATAACAAGTTAAGATGATGAACTTACTTTTGTCCCCGGTCATGTGATCTGAGCATCCACTATCAATAATCCATTTGTCATTCTTGTTTACACAAGTCACAAGTGTAGTTGCCTCATCCTCATCAAATTCATCCTTCATTGTAACATATATTACTTCATCATCATGTTTATCTAAGTCATGTTCATCAACTATGTAGCATGACTTCTTGCCTTTGTCTTTGTAGTCTCTTCCATCATCTTCTCTTCTATTTTTGTGCTTGTTTCCTTCTCTGTAGTTCTTCTATGTACATCTTGCAGAAATATGACTAACTTCATTGAAATTGAAATAAATTATGGGTAACTCACCTTTGAACTTTCCTTTTCCTCTGTGACATCTTCTTGCTAGCAATGCTTCCAATTGTTCAATGTCTTTCTCATCTATGTTATTGTCACTAGATGCATATTTTATCTTTCTTTTCTTCTTCTTTTGCTTTACCTCCTTAGAATCCTTTAATAACAATTTTTCTTTGAAAACTGATTCAATACTCTCTAGTTTGTAGTTGTCAAAATTAGATAGCTATAAGGCCCACACTTGTACCCTATTATAAACTATAAGGAATGAATATGATTAGGAGTTAATTAGGTCATGATTGACATTTTCATTATTAACAATGATTTATGAGATCCTATTAGAGAATAATGTAGATTTTGATTATTATAAGGTTGATACCCTATCCAATAACATTAGGTTGATAAGATAAGACCACATGAAAACAAGACTCAATATGTTCAAGCTGAGAACCTGGTCACGAGATTAAAAGTATGATCTACAAGGCAATTAGGAAAGCTAAATTAATATGCACTCTAGTGAGAACAACAATGAATGTAGGTTATAATGACAAAAAGAAATATGATTATATTAAAAAATTGGTTTTAAATTATGATGACATAATTATAGAAACATTCTAACAATATGAGGAATTAACCCTAAAAACTCACACACAAATCCCTCATAATGTGATAAAGGGATATTGCTAGGAATGTCACTATGTTTAACTTGATTGAAAGGATACTAGTTAACAAGTCTACATATTAGTGATTTCCACTTAAGACATATACTAAAATCTATTTAATTGCTTAAATGATTTAATAGATATGACTTTAGTGTTCATGGTTATGATAGGCAAGTATTGCGCTAGTGTTTAGGATGGTAATTTCATTATGATAAGAAAGATAAATGTTGATACACATATTTTGATATTACAATGTTTTGAATATTTTATGGAAATAATTAGATGAATGTGAATTAAGTGATATTGGATTATTTTGCACTTATCTGCATGTATTTCTATATTATTTCATTGGGCTACTGATGTTAAATTGAGTGTGTAGGAAAGTTGAACCATGGAAATTATTTGGGGAAATAAGGTTCATACCTATGTGAACACAGTAAAGCCAAGGTAAATCTTTGGAAGATTCAAAACCTCATTGTATTGTGTTTATTTCATAATGTAATTATGCATAGGTGTTATAAGTTTAAAGATCATGATTAATTAGCGACATGTCATCGTGATGTGTAAAGTATTTTATGTGTGTGCGTCATTTGACACTTGTGTTGTCTATGTGTAAATGACATGTCATATAGGATTTTTGGGCATGAAGTCACTTAACCTAAATCTAATCCCCATTATGAAATTAAGTTAACCCACCTTGGAGAGTGTTGGGAGGAGACACCATCTTGTTGGAATTCGAATTCAAACTTGGTAGGAACTTTAGAGAGCCTAAAAGTGGTTCCCAAGTGTTAATTTGGTAAAAATAAGTCATCCACATGGTAGTAGTATAGGTTGGGGGTCTAAATATACCAATAAGTTGGTCTAGGGGACTTAGAAGACCCTCTAAACTAGTCATTTTCAAGCCAATTCGAAAATTAGAGTGTCACATGACTTCTTCCCTCATCTCACCACTTGGTTAAGTTCATATTCATAGAAAGGTACAAGGGTGTAAGAGGGGTAGGTGGGGATGGAAGTGGAGGCATTTTTAGGGAGCTTGTGCCAAACTTAGTGGTTGTTCACCCACTCTCTAATTGTAGAGACATTTAGGGGTTTTGGGAGAAGAAACTTGGAAGCCAAGGAAGAAAAGCTCTTCATCACCATTTCATAGCCATTAGCTTGGAAGGCGGTTAGTGCTTCATGCCATGGATTTTCTCATCTCATGAAAGTTGAAAGATGGAAATTTTAAGAGTGTTCTTGTAGGATTTATGTGTCTTGCATATGGTGTATTTTGTAGTTGCTTGTGTAAGTAAATGAGCATGTTGGATCTAATTGCTTTTGATTTGTTTTCTTGACTTGTTGTGGTGGAATGAATGTTGTGTTGGGTGTGAAGGCTTCACTCACCCTTGGGAGGGAAGAGAAGTCTTGGGGTGAAGGGTTTAGTTGGGCTCAACATTAAAGTTGAGAAATCCTCCTCTTGGAGAGGGGATAGTTTTCATCGGGTATGGGCTCCATTGAAGCCATATGCCTTTGTATTATTCTATGGGAGGTATAAGTGAGGATATGTGAAGAGGAGTAAGTGTTGATAGCCTTATTGAGACATGTGATTATTGATAGCCTTGTTGTGGCATGCTTCTTGGAAACTTTATTGGAATATTGCAATTTGCAAGATTTGTTGTTTCATAAGGATATGTCATTCTCCTCCTTGGAGAGCCCACCTTCGCCCAATGTTTATGATTCCATTTGTGAATCATCATGCAAAACTTTGTTGGGGTTGTAAATGAGTTGTGAAAAATATTGTATTTCATGTTGGTTCTTGTTTGTGATGCTTGATTGAATGTATCCCATTTGAGCCTTGATTCCCCTGCTCAGTGGGTGGTTTCATAGAAGCCTAGGTTGGGAGGTGAGCCTCCATGGTTCCTAGTTTGTGTTCTATGTGCAAGCTTTTTGAAGATGCATCCCTTGAAGGCATTAGGGTTTCACCCTTGATAAAGTGAAATGATTCAAGTGTGCAAATAGAGATTGATGGTTCATGTTATCTTAAATGAGTTGTGATTTTTAAGTCTCCATTGCTATCTCAATGTGATGTAAAAAGAAAATTTTTGATTATTGTATTTTGTTAAAAAGGTGTAAGTATTCATTTAGAAGTTGTATTGTAAGAAAGATTCATAGTAAGTCTTGATGTTGTGTGATGGAGAGATTGTAAATAGTTACTTGTAAGAGATATTCAATTTCAAGCTTTAACATTTTGTAATATGATGTAGTAGGAAGCATCATGTAAATGAGACATTTTCCTTGTAAATCAATCAATGGAAAATTTCATAGTTGTTAAATCTTCTTGATATAGATAACTTAAAATTTTATACATAGAAGATTAAATTTGATATTTACATGTTATGCATTCAAGTGATCAAAGGAAACTCATTATGTGTTTGAAAGTTCTTGCAAATGTATGAAACATTTATTTATTGGGGCTTCATATTTTAATAGATCCTATAAGAGAATCATCAACCTTCAACTAAGGAGTTAATAGAAACAACATTAAAGGATTTATAACATAAATTTTATTGAGAGGACATATCAAATAGGCAATCTGACATAAAATCCACTTTAAGAACACTAGTCTTAAGTGCAAAATCACTCTCTAGATTTTGTATGGCAATGAGAAAAAAAAGGCCCCATTGTTTAATACAGGCCAATAGAATATTAAAGTAGAATATTCTTCAAAATATTCTAAATGAGCAGTAAAATAAGAATAATAATAAGGTCCTATAAACAAAAATATTATCATGAAAAAAAAAGAAACTACTTCTTGAGTATCCCGTGAGTAAGACTAGTTTAAGAAGTCACACTCAAAAAAAATAAAAAAATAAAAAGATGAAGACCAAGCTAGCAAACATGTCACCCATCTCCCCAGGCACTTTATGACTTGATATATGCATGAAAAAGTATGAGGGTTTGTGGTCTTAGTTTGACTTGGGTTAGAACAGTCCCTCCTAGGCATCCCCATCAATGGGACAACCCAACACAGTCTCCTAGGATGCTAAGTGCTTGGGGAAAAGAGTGCAGACTTAGAGTTAGGTGAAAAAAAAATATTTTTCTCCAAAATTTGTTCCACCTCCCCTAGGTGTATCTTGCCTTACAACACATGATTAATGCATAAACTCTGACATAATGTCAGATCACCCTTTCGTCCTCCTTGAGTGCATCATTCCATAAAAAGGTAAGTAAGACAATGATTTTTATGCATTCCAAACTTTACAAAGTGTCCACCTTGGGAAAAAGGAGAATTGACACCCACCTAGGAAGAGGCACCTTGGGATTGGGTGTAGATTTACCTTTTTTACATATAGTTTTCTTTATGAATGTAGTGTTTGGCATCCCACATTGGGAAGAGCTTTTAAAGTTTCTTTTTGTTATATAAAAAAAATTTAAAATGCTGCACATAGTATTATAGCCCCCCCCAAGGCCGACCACTTGGGCACATTAACTGGACCCACCTCCACACACATGGGAGGGCCCATCTTACAAGGAAAATTTGCGTGGCTTAGAAAACAAACAAAAGACTAAAGAAAGACAAAAAGGTGGTCATATCTAACATAAGTCAAAATCCCTCTCCCTAGGTGCATCCACCATTGGAAGGAGGGAATTCACTTTCCTAAACAACCTAGGCAATTTGCGAGAATGGTGAAGTGGCATGAAAGCAATGTAAGGTAGATAGTGCCCTTTTAGAGCAGAATATGCTAAGTAATTAAATGTGGCCCTAAGGCATGAGTGAAAGGGAGGTTTTAGGGAATAGTGCCTAGGGGTGGGCTAGTAAAGGAATGTTTAATCAAATTTTAGTAAAGGCTAGGATATGGAAGATTAGTGAGTAGTGAGTTAGGAGTGTTGAGGTGATTTAACATATGGTTAAACTTGGTAAAGTATCCACTAAGGTATAATTAGTGGGGATGCATTTGTGAATTTAGTATTAGTTTTGAATACCTCTTTAAATAAATAAATAAAACATTTAAGATTGTATAATTATTGCACAATGTAACTTCATATCTTGTTAATTCATATACATTAATTTGGGAATTTATTTACTTAATAGTGGATAGTCATTATGGGACATTTAACATATGTATGATTGATTCTTATGTAGGCCTCATTAGAGGTTGGATAATATTTTGGAATCATCCTTAAAGTTGTTAGTAGGTTATCATAATTGACGACACCAAATGGAAGAAAAATAATAAAAATAAAATATATGTATATATATCAATAATAATGATAAGATTTTAGTCATCTTGGAATTAAAATAAATAGTATATATATATTTTTCCAATAATCAAAATAATGGTATATGGTTAGGTTAATAAATTAGAGTTAATGAAATGATGATGTAAAAGAACTCATCAAAATCGGTATACCTATAGACACAATGTAACAAATAACAATCAAATAAAATGGAATGGAATTGGCCTAAAAATGTAAAGAATTAAGATCACCTTGTAAGAACAGACATATATAAGCATATTGAATAACGAATTGTAAATAGAGTATTTAGGTGAAATGGGTATACCTACACAATCTCGATCTATGAGGGTTCCTAAACTATAATGGTGCTTCACATCTATATGCACTATGTCCCAGTGTAAGGTTAGGATGCAGAACCGTAAGGATAATCTCGTCTAGTTTTTATGTTATAATGTAGATTTCCAAAAAATGTTAGAAAAATAAATGGTCTCCTTGGAAAAATTGAAGTCCAGAACTTAGAATGAAACAAAATCCTCCTGTTGGCGTTCAAAATTGCCTTCCCGATTTTGAGTACCATTGAAAAAATCAAGCCCTTAAACACTTTTAAAATGCATATGTGCTAGGTTGTACCCGGTTGTCCATTCGAGACCCCTAAAGTGTTTAATGCTTCTAGCACCTTTCATTCAGCATGCCTAAGCATTTCGTGAAGTTAAATTGAGTTTCTGAGTCATTTGGCAAAGTTCCGTTTTTAGCTAATATCAATTTTGCATTTTCACCTAAGTGTCAAACAGCGACAGGAGGCTGTGTTTGCATCTGACTATCTCGCACCCAGAAAGGTTTTGTGACTTTCCACTTTGAGAGTACCTAATATCCATATCTAAAAACCTATGTTTCAGATTGCAAGTTGTTTCGAGTCCGTTTGACTAGGTTTTGAATCCCTCAAAGTTGGTCAGTTACTGTTTTCATGCTGATGCACTTTACGCATAATTCTGGGAAGCCCTGTTTGACATGTTGTAACTTTTGACCAGTTGACCCAAATGTTGAAATTCCTTTTGCATTGCATTGTAGATATTAGAGACTTGTCATGTTTCAAGTTTCAGCCCTTGACGAATCCGTTTGATCAGTTTTCAAACGCGATTCCAAATGGAATTTCTAACTTTTATTGGTGTCAGCATTTGCAGATTGATTGGAACCCCTGTTCGTGACATCATAACTCCTAATCCATGATTGGCGATATCGAATGGTTTGTTTCTCTATGTTCTATACTGAAAATAATCCAAGTGTGTTAGTTTTCAAATCTTGACGAATCCGTTTGCACACTTTTCCAGGGTCATTCCGTTTGAAAAAATTGTTATGTTGTCATCGTTTCCTGTCCTGCAAATCCAAGTAGCATACTTTGAACATCTGCCATTTGCGTCCTGTTATTTTTCATGAGCCCAAATTGTAGATCCATAATGTCCTCATGACAGAGAATGAGTGCCCCAGTTTTCTTTTCCCCATGTGCTCATTTGCCTAGTTTTCCGAACCAAATCCAAACCCAGTTTATAGTTTTCTAACATGTTTTGGTGCAGGTAATTCTGAAAGGGCGACTTTGATGGTCAATATCTTTTGACCCTAAATTCGTCATGAGACGAGATTTGGTGGGGTAAAAGTATGTAGAACAGAGAATTAGCGTGCCAACCTTCAGAGCTCGTTCAGGTGTTTGGATCACTTTTTTAAGGCCAGTCAAAAGACCCCTGGCACCAAATTCATAGTTTGCAAAAAAGAGGCAATTTTGGTGATGACATTAAAAGCCCTCTTTCAGGTTTGCTTGTGCCAAAGGTTTCAGAAGCTGGAAGATGGGGTAGTGTACAAAGAGATAAAGATTTATGTGAGAAGGAAAGGGAAAGATAAAGATATATGACCATCTGAAGTGTTGCTTTCCCATCCTTATTTAGAAAAGACAAATCTAACAATAAGCACAAGTCATGATGTGTGAGTTACAATAATATGATCTATTGTTCTAAATTTTCAAGACTTGCATGGATAAATGGCTCTTCATTTTTCACCACGTAGTTACATTGGAAAGGGAACTGTCTACATATTCAGGTAATTGGGCAGTGCTATGTAGCACAAGCAAAGGTATTGATGCACTATTTGTGTCAAATGGAATACGTTGCCAAAAAAAAAAAGCTTCAAAAGAGGAATGCACCAGCAAGTAAGAAGTGTGAGGAGCTTGGAAAACATTAATAACAAGTTAATGCCAATGTAAAAGACCTCACACAGAGAGAGTAGTGTGAGTAGAACAAGAGAAAAGATTAAAAACTAAGTCGCTGCTAGAGCACCAGTAAAAGAAGAATCTATAGTCTATGCAAGAAAGGCAGTCAGCGGTTGCAACATACCCAGCAGCACCCCCCAATATGATCAACAAGCTTACGAAGGTATATTTACTAGGCCAAGGCTGCTTTCTAAATGTAGTATCAACAATTGCTACAAGAAGTGGGGTTTAAAGATCTGAACATGATAAAGGTGTCCATATTGGCATGCTTGAGAAGGCCCATAACCCTGCGCTGATCAAAGAGCCCAAATTAAGAGGAAAACGTGTGAATGAAAGGCATAAGAACACACCAATAAAAGTAGGAGGCGGCAGCAAGTATTACAGTCTCCCTCCTTTTCAGCTGTGATTAAGAAAATCATAGTTTTTAAAAGTTTTGGTAAAAGACGTGAATAGCAGGGGCACATTTAATATGTAAAAGAGTCTGAAGCTGTTTCAAGGCAACGCCCAACACGGTAAATGAAGAACATCCACACACTTAAAAAGATGCCTCATGCAGAGGCAGCAATGAGAAGAGGCTCAACGTATGAAAAATAATAAAAGAACCCGCGCTTTGAAGTATGCTCCATACAAAGAGCTCCACACAGTCAAGAGAGAGGGCAGAGGCACCAAGCTCACCACATACATGCACAAAGCAATTTGAGACGACATGAGAATGGAGAACAAAGCTGAAACTGTTAGAAACTCTTATCCCACATTGGCAGCGCGGAAGTATATTCAGCTTTTTAAATACAATCTCGCACGCATTATAAGTGTCTTGAAAGCCGTAGGGTTTTGGAAAGCCGCTCAAGCATGCAGTGGGGTCGGCTCATGATGTCAGATGCACGAAAATGCATAAATTTTGAATAAATATGTAGTCTAGACTTGCTGATGTCAGTAAGGGATAGGCGCCGAAAAAGCACAAAATTCAGCTAGTCGCTATCTCACTAGCCGAAAAATCTTGGTAACTGCGGCTAGCGAAGTAGCGAGGTCGCCGAAAAACCATAAAAATTTGGAAAGATCCAAAATGTTACGTGGGTCCCATTGCAGTGCTGTTAGCGAATCAGATTGTGACAAGTGGCAAATGGTTGAGCGAGCAGGAGGTGATATGCGTGATCAGATCAGTTGCAATGAGATTGTGCCACGTGGCACATCTAGTGGTCCTCGCTTACTCGCCAAGTAGAAGATGCACAAGGTTTAATATAGCGAGGTAGCGATGATGACGTGGCGTGAGTGACTGGGCAATGACTGTATGTTGAAGGAGCAAATCAGAAAGTGCCACGTGTCATCAGCTTGGTCAACAGGTTTGACCCCGGATTCAAAGGATAGGAAAAAATTTGAAGAATGTAAAAAATAGTTTTTAATTATTTTCTAAAAAGGAATGCACGTCAGTTTTTAAAATCAAACAAGGTTTTAATTCTAATGTTAAGACATTAGATTATAAAAAAAATTTATGTGCAGGCCTGATGTCTCTACCAGAGGACTGTTTTTCAAACGAAGATTTCAGGCATTTTCGAGAGGCTAGATATGCCTTATCATATACCACCGGAATCATGAGAAGATGAATTCTTTGATTCTAGAGTTAGTTTTTACACAGGTATCAATCAGTTTGAGCTGCATGAGGTTTTCCATCAGGTACCTGAATTACAATTATATTCAGACCAAGAAGTTCGGTTTTGTTTTTTGTCAAGGTAATGACCTGGATATCAGTAGAAGGCAATGGAAATGCAGTTAGGGTCGAATTTGTTCTGATTTACTCAGTAAAAACTCATTTTCACTGGCTTTTTCATGGGGAAATCAGATTTTTTGGCAAGTAAAGGGTTTTCATCATTAGGCAAGGATATTTTGCAAGTTTGTTACAGATTAATGATGAAACAAAATCAGATCAGAAGGGATAAAAGAAGAAAGAGGTTTTTCAGTTACAGAGGATTGGATTTCAAGTGGACACCTGGCAATTGCATATCAGATCTGGGAATTCATTTCTTGCTATATCTTTCTTTCTTTTTTCATTTGTAGGGGTTCCATTTTCTGGGAAGAAAAAAGTTTATTTGCTGTGATACCATTGGGGATTCCAATTTTTGCACTGTGAGACCATTGGTTCCAGTATTTTGACATGTTTCCATGACTGAGAAACCATTCTTCAGCATTTCTTCTTGTATTGAACAGCATTTTAAGTTTTGCAGATAGTTCTTTTCTGTTGGGTGATCTATGAGTTATTTTCTGTACATTTCATGTATTTGATTTCAAGGAAAACAAATAAAGTGCAACAAAAGTTTGAAGTTCAGTTTGAATCTTGTCTCCTGATTATGGCTCTGTTATTTCTTCTAATTTGTGATCAAAGAGCATGAATTAGGTTGCATTACATTTTGAAATGTATGTGGTTAAAATGTCTTGCTTATGGAACAAAGAACCATGTAATTGCTTGATATTTGTCACAGGGTTTGCAGATTTCATGATAGGATTTTCTGAGTATGAGATTCATTCTGTAGCAGATGTCTATTCACAAGGTGAAAGATAGATCAGGGATCTTAATGTAGAGATACGTTTGAGGTTTCCAGGAGATGTATGGTTATGATTCATTTAATTTCCCAATAGATAAGGCACTGGTCAGAGATAGGATCATTAAGTTCTGTTGTTCATACTTGGGTCTTGCTATTATCAACATATTAAATCAATTTTCCCTTTTATGTTGAAAGCTACTCAATGTTAACCCACACTTAGCTTGCTAGTTTCATGAGTTATGTTCTTAGCTATTTCATGCTTATGATTCTTGGTTGAGTATAGAAGAAATAAGGGTTTTATCTGCTTCATATTAGATTCAGTGTATGCTTTTACAACTGGTACCATATAAAGAATCTACAGGTCTACCCGCCTAGGTTTTGCAGAGCCTAAGTAGAAGAAGGGTCATGCCTTATAGTTGGCCTGGTGTCTGAATGGATGTGTTGATAATGGGAGTTAGCTGCCCCTAGATGCATCTTGTTCTCATTAGGGTAATTGGAAATGGGTAATGTTTTCAAACACCAACACCTCCCACATCAACTAAAATTAATTAGATCCAACTCAAGGATCAAATAAAGTAGCATTCCAACATCCTTGAGTAACATGAATTGTTATATTCCATTTAACCATAGTTCGATAGAATGTTCATAAAAAAGAATAGGTCTATTTGTGTTGTCCTTTAGTTTACCCTTAATTTTTTTTTTTTGGTTGTATTCTACCTTGTTAAATCTAGGGCATGAAAATAGCTCAAAAGCAGTGAGTCTACCTACTAGACCTTCAAGGGTTAGATCATTTCCTGGTATACATCTTAACTCTTGGATTACAGAAACTCTAATGGCATAAATAGGTAATAATGTTCTCAAGACTTTACTTAGCACAATATCATCATCTATTTTATGAGTAGCACCTTTTATTGCACTAGCAACTTCTTTTATCCTTGCAACATGTTGAGTAATATTCTCACCTTCTTCCATTCTCATGTCATCAAACTTACCTCTAAGACTCTCTGACTTGGCTCTTTGACCATTTTCGTCTCCTCCATAGATGGTGGCCAGGGCATCACACATATTCTTTGGACTATCAAGACCTTTGATATCATCAAATTGGACATAGCTTAGGGTAGAGGCAATCTCCAACTTTTCCTGATTGTGCTCTTTCTTTTTCTTCATATCTTCAGTAGTTAGGGCTCCTACTAGATCAACATGCTCCACTGGAATGCAAGATTGTGCATGATCTCCAAGTCCTCCAAGGTGTAGCTTCATCAAACTTTTCCATGCAGGAAATTTATCTGTATTGAGATTGGGTACTTCTCTTTTTGACATCTTGATCTTTGTGCTTCTAGTACCTTAAAACTAATTCTCTTAAGCAGATGGCTCTGATACCAATTGTTAGAATTCTTTTAGAATAACTGAGAGGGTGGGGGGGGGGGGGGGGGGGGGATGGGAGGGTTGAATTAGTTATTCAAGGTTTAGATGTACAAATAAAATTCTTCACAATTTAGTGAACCCATAAAACATTCATACCCATGCATACATTCATTGTATATCAACTAAAATTTATATGTTACTATCAAATCAATTTGTAGAAATGTAAAGCATGAAACACAACACATCCATCAACACATTTGACACAATGATTTAACATAGAAACCTAATTTGGGAAAAATCACCAATAACATGCTACTTCTTTTTCACTCTTCTAAAGTGATGCCCTATTAAAGGCCAACCCTGTTAAAGGTTACAACACACATTATTAAATGTGACTCGATTAAGGGATTCCAGTCACCCTACTAAAATTGAGCCTTGTTAGAGGACTTTAGGCCATTCACTTGGAATGCTACCCCATTAAAGGATTTTCCAGTGATTGTTAAGTCAACTTTACTCCAAAGGATTTACCCTAGACTGATACAATTGTTAGAAAGTAACAGTAGAGCTTTGATTTGATACAACTTACAACCTCACTTGTAGATTACACATCTTTGTTCAGTCCTCAAATCTACTTGGCTTCCATTCTTTGTAGCTTTAATAACTTGTTCACTTTTCAAGCATTCATCTTCTTAATCCTTCTTTCTTAGTACGCCATTGTAGACTTCTTCACTTGGGTCACTTGATGAAGAAAAACCCCTTTTTCCTTCTCCTTATTAGATTTTCGCATCAAATTCTCAAACTCTTTTGCTTCATGACTAGACATTCCTATATACAGGAAATTAGAACATTTTCCCACTTATTAGACATCAAACTCTCTAACTTTCTCGACCTCCACTAGAATTTTCTTTGACTCAGCTTCAAATGACTTTTTTTGCTTGGCTTGAACTAACTTTTCTCAGCACCTACTATCCACTTGGTCAATCTTGGTAAATGAACTTTGTTCAACTCATCCTTCTAAACTTTCTAAATGTAGCTAGCCATTTTGTAACTTCAAGTAGATCATCAATACATTATGTTATTACTGTCTTATCTGATTCTTCTACTTCATTACATAATCATAACTCAACCTTTCCTCTAGGTAATTTTGTTACATCTTGTTGATCAAATCCTCCTCATCAATCAACTAAGTGATAGTACTTGAAACATATAAGAAATTTTCTTACCAAAAAATAGAAGGTTTGACATTAGTGACAAAAAAATGATTGAAACACATAGTCTTCTTCAACAATCTTTCTAATCAATGATCTTTTCAATCAGATATCAACAGAAAAATGTTTCACCACTAGTACTTTTTCTATTATCTATACTTCCTTCCCAATCCACATCAGTGTATGCACAAAAAGTAAAATTATTTGATATGTCATACTATAATCCAAAATCAAGTGCACCCTTCAAATATTTGAAAATTCTCTTTACTGGTAAATAATCGACTCTTTAGGATCATCTTGAAATCTTGCCACAATTCCAACTACATTGGATATATTAGGTTTAGTGTCTATCAAATATTATAATCTACAAATCATATATTTTTACTTTCTCTTCTCAACAATAGGGTATCATCTTTGCTAGACAATTTGTGACTATTTATCATAGGTATTCCAACAAATTTACAACTTTCTAAACCACATTTTTTTGACAAGTCTTTAATATACTTAGCTTGTAATACGAAGATACCATATTTGTTTTGAACAATCTACAATCCCAAGAAATAGTTCATCTCACCAATCATACTCATTTCAAATTTCTTCTTCATCTCTACTACAAATGCTCTACTTTCTTCATCATCACCTCTAAAGATTATGCCATCCACAAATACCTCAAGAATTAGTTAGCCATTGTTAATCTCCTTGGAATATAAATTACTACTAGCATTACCTTTTTCAAATCTCAAACTTGTCAAATACTTATGCAATCTCGCATACAAGGCTGTAAGGCTCTAGATGCTTGTTTAGATTAACATAATGATTTCTTCAATTTTCAAACCATATCTCCTTTGTCCATTAAGAAAAACCATCATGATTCTTAATTTATACCTCTTCTTCTAGTTTACCATTTAGAAAAGCTTATTTAACATCCATTTGATGCACTTTGAAATTCTCGTTATTTACAAATGCCAGAAACATTCTTACTGCCTCTATTCTAGCAATAGGTGTAAGGGTAAAAGCACAAACCTATGTCACCCTTTTATAAAGAAAAAGGCTAACAAAAGTATACATTTTCACCTTCAATGATATACAAGTGGTATTATTATTTAGAATTTGAAAATGAACTAAACTAATGAAATCTGTAGAAATGGACAAGGTTAAGGATTATAATTTTTAATAATTATTTGGAATAAGAATTGATATATTTTCCTAATTTTTATAGATAATTTTTTAGTTTTTGAAAAATGCTAAAAATTAGGGATTTAGTTCTCACCACAAAAATATATAGAAATAAACTTATTTCCATTTGAACGTAGACTATCTTATAGGTAACATATATAGCTAGAACAATAAAAAATAAAAATAGACTTTAGACCTATATTTTCTCTTTTATAATGATTCAAATTTCAGCTCACCTCAAATCAATAGTTTTTTTCAAAACAAATCTATTCTAGCTAGAAGAAAAATTATACATTCTGGAAGAGGATCCTCTCCTCTAAAACATCATATAAATTTTTATTTTTTTGATATGATTTTATATTTTTTTATTTCTCAAAATTGACATCTTTTTGAGTGTTAAAATATGTGCTTGTAGAATTTTTTAATTACAATATATTATATGTAATTAAAACACTATAAAATTTATATAAGAATATTCTTGACTTTGAGCTCTATAAAATGGTGTTTAGATGTTACTAAAAAAATATCATAAAAAATAGTAACAGTTATTGAAATGTCAATTTTTTGAAATAATTTTATTTCTTTAGTAATTGGATACAAACTAGTAAAAAACATGCACTTAATAGACATTTTCAATTGGAAAAGTGTGAGACCATATATAACTTAGCTAGAATGAATGTATCTAGATGATATGTTTGAACAAAATTGGTTTTTGGATAGAAATACTCAAATTTAGTCATTCTAATAAGTCAACCTAAAAGGTGACACAACTTTGTACTTTTACCCGTAAATGTTTCCTCAAAATCAATTCTTTCTTGTTGTGAATAACCTTTACATACCAGTGTTTCTTTATTTCTTACAACCTCACCTTATTTATTAATCTTGTTTCAAAATACCCACTTAGTTCTAATAAAATTCTTATCCTTAGGTCTAGGAACCAATTCCCATCTATTTTTATTTTCAATCAGCTCTAGTTATTCTTTCATAGGTTTAATCAAAAATTCATCTTTACTAGCTTCATCAACACTTTTAGTTTCAAGCTGAGAAATAAAACATATTTCTTCTTGTACCTTATTTCTTTTCATAAATCCCATGTCTTTGCTTCTAATAATATGATTAGTAGGATGATTATTTTTAAATTTTTGTTAGGTATCACCGCTTCAACCCTAACTTCAACTCTAGGCTTAGATCTTTCTTCTTCTCTTTGTGCTTCTCTCTAAATTTCATTCTGCAAATCATTGTTAGTCTCATAAAATAATTCTTGATCAACATTTTCTCTATTAGGCCTTGCATTAGTCTCTTTGTTAGAATTGTAATCAACTATCCTTTCCTAAATTCCAAACTTCTCATCAACTCTCAACAATAGTCTTAGTACTCTAATTAAAAAATCTATATGCCTTACTTCCCAATGAATATCCAAGAAACATAACTTCATCACTCCTTGAATCAAACTTTTGTCATCATCATCATCACCTCTCTTAATGTAACATTTACTTCCAAAGCTTCTGAAATACTTAATAGAAGGTGTATGTCCAAACTAGAGTTCATAAGGTATCTTACAAGTATTTTATCTAATTTATACCCTGTTCATAGTGTACAGTGTTGTATTTACCACTTCTTTCCAAAATATTCTAGATACATTATTCTCAAGCATCATTTCTTTTCTTACCTCTATCACTATTCTATTTCTTCTTTCTTCTATCTGTTAAGGTGTCTTAGGGGCTAAAAGTTGTCATTTTTTCTTCACAAAAATTATTAAACTCATTTGAAGTAAACTCTCCACCTCTATCTGATCTCAAGCATTTAATCTTCAAACTAGATTCATTTTCAACTCTACTCTTAAATATATTGAATTTCTAAAAATCTTCAAATTTCTCTCTAAGAAATTCCACCCACACCATTCTAGTGAAATAATCAACAATAATCATAAAATACCATTCACCATCGAATACTTTTGTCTTACTAGGACTACTAAAATTTGTGTGCACTATCTCCAACTTCATAGATGTAATAAATTTGTTGCTTGGAAATGAGGTTTTCTTCTATTTTTCCATCACACATTCCTTGCATACCATGTTAGTGGGTTCCACAATTTTAGGCATCTCTAACTGCAAATGTAGTACTGACCTTCACAATGCTATCAAAGTTGATTTGACAAAATCTATCATGCCACAACCAACTATCATCCACCTTAGCAGCTAAATATGTCATCTTAGTAGGATTAAACTAAAATACATTACCTCTTTTCCTTGTACCAATACCAATCAATGTGTCATCTTTGTCTTTGATGATCCATGTCTCCTTTGTAAATTTTAACTAATATCCCTTGTCCACTAGCTATCCAAAACTCAAAAGATTATGTTTCAAACCATCAACAAAGTAAATATCATTAGTATTAGTCTTTTAATCAAGTGTAATAGATTCTTTCCCTTTGATATGCTAGGCTGCATTATTCTTTAACTCTACCAATTCATCCATCATAGCTATCAAATTCAACAAACTTATTCATATCTCCAATCATGTGATGGGAGCAACCACTATCAATAATCCAATTAGATTTCTTCTTTTCAACTTGTGATACTAATGTATTCTCTTATATAACTTCTTATTTTTTAGGGCTTTCTTCCTTAATAGTAAAAAATCCTATTTCATCATCACTTTCACTCAGTACTTCTTCTACCTTAGCATTTAATTCATCCTCATCAACAAATAGGAATTCCTTAGCCTTTCTTTATTTGTAGTGGTTTTTAGTCTTTCTTACTCTCTTAGGACATTTAGAAGAATAATGACCATATTTATTACAAGTCCAACATTTAAAGATTTTGTTACCTTTAGGTTTTCTTTTCATAAGTAGGAAAAGTCCTTCCTCAATCTTCTTTACTTATTCAACTTTTGTTTGATTGCTAGTAGCATAATCTCCACTTGTACTTACACTCCTTGTCCATGTAGGCTGAACACTCAATGTGCTGAAAGAACTTTCAACATTAGTTGATTCTCCACATTGTCTCATCCACATTTCTACTGACTATAATCTCCCAAGAAAAGTTTCTCTTATAAATTTTGGTGATAAGGGAATAACTTGTTCTATCATTTGTGTTATCTGTTTGTATGCAAATGTCAAAGTCTTCAATAACTTTCATATAACTTCATCTTTGAGTTTTGATCCTCCATAAGTCTTAATTCCTACAACAATTTATGTTATTCTACCAATATAACTTATTGCAAATTCATCTTCTATTATTTTAGCATCTTGTTATATGTATATCCAATTTTGCAGTCTAACCTTTTGAGCATGATCATTTCCTTCAAATGTAACTTGCAAAGAAATCCAAATTTAATAGTGCTTCTCTAGCAAGCATATTGAACATGAATATGTCTTTTTGATTTTATCTCATCCTTTTAAATCTTAGTAGTCAACTAATAACCTAGACCAATGCATAGAAAATGTGTCTTCATCTTTTCATCTCAATTGCCATAGTTAACTCCATAAAACTTTATACTTTTTTTCCTAAACTATGCCATAGATCTGCTTAAGTTGTTAAGATTTTCCTTCAAGGACCTGATGCTCTGATACCAATTGTTAGAAAGTAAATTCCACCAAGATAACTGAGTGGGGGGGGGGGATCAATTATGCAATTAATACAACTCTCAATATCCTTATAAATTTCAAAACATATTAATATTAGATGCAAAAACCACATAAATATCAACATACACAATAACACCAAATCTATTAATGAGGGAAACCCTTGACCAGAGGGAAAATGCTAGTGGGGATGGTATGCACACAATGATGTACTAATATAAATGTTCCTTATAAAAGGATTGGCCTTGTTAGGATTTAATGAAATACATTCAATACATATCAATCCCTATTATGAGACTTCAAATCCTTGTTAGAAGATTCCAACCCTATTAGGATTTGTGTCAACCCTATTAGGAGTTGATTAGGAAGATAGATGGAACCAATGTGCAAATATCTTCAATACTACCCTTGATGAATAATACAATGCTACATCAACACTATCTAACAATAACTTCTTTTCTAGATTGAGTTCTTTTTACACTCACTATGCCTCAAATGCACCAACCACTTCTCTAATCCAAAAGATATTTGCATGTAAATTCATACAATACAATATCTCATAGATTGCACAATATCCACACTAGATGGTTTCAACCAAGTAAATCATCTTTCCTTTATACAAAGTCCTAAACCGAATTATTGAGTTGTCCTTGAGGCTTTCCCAATTAAAAATAATAATATAAGACTAACTTGGGATATTATATTTACATGTTACATTATAATATTACATTATTACACTCAAAATATCCACTCATAATCTTCATAACTCTTCATTTGCTACTCATCTAGATGTGTGTGATTAACCACAACATTTTGATAATGTCTTCTACCTTTTTCCTAGTTTGCTTAACCATATTCTATCTATGTTAGGAGATACAATCCAAACAACAATAACTTATACCAAGAAACTATGTCTAAACTATACCTTCACTAAATGCATCATATCTCTATCTACTCTTCAAATTTTTGTACATGCTCTTAATTATAGCATTTGGAAACTCTTTAGAAAGTAATCCCAACTATGCATTAGATCATCTAGAGTCCTCAAACTACATGAATCCAAAATCTGTACGCTTCTTTACCAGTCTTTACAAAATGATTAGTATGTTGAAATCAATGATAAAATCTATCATGAATACAATGCATAACCTTTGATTTATATCTCCAAAACTGCTAGGATACTCCCCCATAGGAATACCATCAAATCTCATACTTAACAAAGTCTAAGATAAAAAATCAATCTCAAGTTGACTTTGTGCACAAGAATCTTCAAGAGGCAAAATATGGGTGGAGGAGAATAGAGATTCCACTCACCTTGAAAAGTGCACCCTCACATGTTTAGATGAAAATGTTTTTCTTTTTATTTTAAAAAATAGGAATAATCCTTTTCATATGCACACATGGGATAAGAGGAACTTTGGATTAATTTATGTAATTAGAAGGGGAAAATATTCTTTTAATTAAATATTAACTTAGGATAAGTTGGTCAAATAAAAAGAAATTCAAATTAAATCAATACTTGATCAAAGATGATAGATAAAAGAGATTTAGTCTAGCATTTAGGAATTAAAAAATGCAGAAAGGGACTCATAGTTTACAAGACAATTTTTGGGTGATTATATTTTCCCCTCTTTGACTAATGTGTGATTTATCTAGGAATACATTGAGTCAAAAAATGGTGTTTTCAAGACAATAGTGAAAGATAGGCCAAATCAGAACCCATACCGATAAGATAAGCACTAATAAGTCCAAGATAGATAGTCAACTCAGGATGAATAAGAACCCATAATGATAAAATGAGTTCCAATCATCAAAGTAGATCAAGACAAGAGAAAGTAGATAGATCAAGTCAAGACAAATAAGGACCCATAATAATAAGATGAGCATTGACAAGTCCAAAGCATATAGATGCAGTTAGGATTAGTGTGTAGAATTATAGATATAGTGTTTCTTCCCCCTCAAGATTGAAATAAAAATGAAATAGAGGAGATGTAGAAATAAAATATATATGATCAAATCATCATAAGATAAGGTCCATGATGATAGATAAGATATTGAGCTCAAAGGTTGACCACCAAGCATTGATAATAAACCCTAGTTTGATCAAGAAAGATTAAGCATAAGAATTAGGTCAAAGTGAGAAGAAAGATGAGATGAGATGGAATTAAATGGAGATAAATCAAGAGAGTAGAGATGATGAAGAAATGAAGAAATAAAGGTTTCTTTAGAAGGATCAAAAGATCAAGCCTAAAAATGCCAGTCAACCATACAAAAGAAAGAATAATCTTAAATCACAATTTTGACAAGAAAGATGAACTCAGATTTAGATTTTGATCCTAAAAATGAATATAGGATGTTCACATTAGGTAAGAGTGGATTTTTTTTAAAAATCCAAGACTTTGAAATATTAAGTCAATAAGGCTATATAAGGGGCCCTAGTTTAGATATGATGATGAGATTAACCCCTTGTGATGACATGATATCAAGGAGAGTGAAAATAATAGATGAGGAGATGACAAGACATGATCATGAAGCTATTTTCAGAAAAAGTGATCTATCATAGTTGACAATACATCCAAGAGCAATGAAAGGGACTATCTCAAAAATCAAAGTACAAAACTAGACTAGAATGAAACCTTGGAATGCAAACTAGAATGCAAAGTGCAATTACAAGGGTAAGATAAGTAGGACCTAGTTTTTATCATCGAGCCTTATTAGGGACATTATAAGACCATATAATCATCACTAGTGTTAACTATGCGGATTTAAATATGACTTGTATTGGATATGAGTATGGGAATCCAACCTATGCATCAAAGGCATTGAGGTCAAGATGATATCATAGTTAGATTCCCAAGGTTTAATGTAGCAAGATTATGCTCATTGAGACACAAATGTCAAGATGGCCTTAAGGATGGCCTTAAAAGAGAAAGCACAATAAATAGACAAGGACACACATTCGAAGATCCTAAGTGTCAAGGGGATCAAATCAAAATACTTAAGACACCTAATATCTACAAAGGACACCTACATACATGAATCAAAGAAAAATATATCACATGCCCCATTCCTCTAGTCCATAGACATCCTCAAAAGACTAAGAGGGAACACTCAACAAATAAATCAACACAAACAATACACAAAGAAAATAAGTCTATTGACTCTCAATCATTTTCAGTAGAAGTATTTGTGCAAAGGTCAAGTTGCTATCTTCCTAGGACTTATTTTCATGTGAGAATTGTGATAACATCTTATACTATAGAAAAAGTGTTAGATTAAGGTAAGGTATCCAATAAGTTTTGAGAAACACTTGATGTCAAGGGATAGTATTAAAAAACATCATTTAGAGAGCTACCAAAGAAACACCAACACAACCTAGAGACCCATTAAGCTATATAGTTTATGCCCCCTAGATTTAGACAAGGATCAATTCCAAACTAGGAAAGGCAAAGAGATACAAGATGAATTTAATTCATAGTGCAAAGAGACATGTTGATAGACATTAGTACAAGGGTCTCAAGTAGTACATGTTGCTAGGTTTTCACCACTTGGAATAATTTTTTTGTTTGTTTTAGGAATTTTTACGATTTTTATTTTGTGTTTTTGAGATATTTGATTTTTTAAAGTGATGAATCAAAGTTCCTATTGCTATTTTTTCACTAAGATGATCATTTTGTTCAGGACATTTTATAGTCTTTAGGATTTTTTTAGGATCATAAAGTATATACAAAGCTCTATATAGAAAGAGAATCCAACATAAAAATTATTGATGTGTAGGACATGATGGATTATCCAACTAGTGGATAACATGAATAAGTAAGAATGTATAAGTCAAGGTGTGATCCTCAAGGATTGTCTCCATAAGAGTACTCAGGCTAGGGAAAAGGGTATACAAATCATGTTTTGGATAAGGAATGAAAGCCAATGAGTGAGGTAGAATATAGGATAAATGAATTGATGTCATGAAAGCATATGGTCCAAAAGAGTGGACATGTCAAGAGGCTTTTAAGAACCATGTTTTTCTTCTTCTTCTTTTGATCTAGATCAAGGGGTCAACTAGATAGGAAAATGATGGGGTATAGCAATAAGGATGAAGCTAGGTATGTAGGCTATGAGTGAATGATTTGGGATAACAAGGATTGTGATAAGGAATTTGATGGATAAGATAGCCAATTCTCATGGATAGATCAATGTTGTCAAGATCAAAGAGGAAATATGAAATAGATGGATTATGGAATAATTATGCATCACTCCTATTTGCCATATTTTCATCATGGTACTTATCCAAGGTGCCATGAGAAGTGGTTTTCACCTTAGGATGGATTTTTTTCTTTTTTCTCTTGCTACCAAGGTTTCTATTTACTAGGTTTTTACCAAGGTACCTTTTTTTTTTTCTTCTTTGATATTTAGAAATAATTCAAGCTTTTTAAATTTGGATAGTACTCCTATTGGAAGGATAACTCATTGTAAGCCAATACCATAGAAAGGTGTGCTCAAAGATGCTGATAGGGTGATGGCAAAAAAGTTATATGTATGATAATATTTTATGTGTTGGAAGGCTAGAAGGAGTATGAATAGGAAGTAAGTGTAGACTTGAAAACATTGTATAAGGGTAGGCAAGAAAGTGGGAAAGATTAACATTGAGACACACCTTGAAGGGTGATGGAATGATGGATGAATAATGGATGAAATATCTTAAGGTTTTGATATATGAAATGGAAGGATAATTTTTGGAGAATATGGAGAAGAATCCTTTGAAAGTTTTTGAGGAAGATTTTTGGATGAAAGGGGAGTGGAAACCTTTGGAAGCTTGAATGTAAACTTTGATTTATTTTGAAAATTCAAGTATTTCAAAAGAGACTTGGGAATCGATTTAGATTTTGAGTTTTCTCTTCCTTTGGATGCTGTAGGATGCATTTATTCAATGGTGGATTTAGGAATCCATATTTTCTTTGATTTCACATTTTGATTTGTGAACTTTTGAGGTATCTTTAATGTTCTTTCTTTAATTGCATTCACATGTTGATTAGATAGGACATAGTGATCTTAGTTTTAAAATGCATTCTTGGTCTTTATTTTATGTTGTACATACAAATTACTTCTAAAAGAATTGGTATTTGTGGATGGATAAGGATAATATTATAGGTTTAGATGAATGGGTGGATGAGAATCTGTTAATGATGAGTAGCTTCATTAATCTTGATGTATGAAGGGAATTGTGGATGATAAGATATGAGCTAAGGGTATATGATTTGAAGGAACATAAGGAACCAATGTAGATGGGGGGTTTGAAGGATTTAGATTTGATGGGTAAGGCCCATAGAAAAATTCAAAATATGGAAATAGATAATGGGTAGGAATATCAACATATTTAGAATGAGCAACATGACCAAGGCTACTAATAGGCTCATTAATAATTTTCATATGAGAAATTTTTTTGATAGGAGAACTTGAAGCTTGAGGATTTTTATTGATATGAAAAGGATTAGGAAGAATGTGGGATGTATGAGGTGAATATGGAGAATTACTACAAGGGAATGAGGGGATACTTTGATCTTGAGAAGTAGCTTTAGAGAGAATGCAAAGAGAACTTTTCTCTTGGTTTTTATAAGCTTAATAGAAATGGTAGAGGTGGTATATTGATCTTTATTGCAACATGGATATGAGGTAGGAAATGGATGAATATGTTGTTATTTAGATGGATGGATGACATATTAAAGGATATGAAATGGTTCTTTTTCTCAATCTTTCTTTATACTCTTTTCTTCATATTTTTGATAGTCCTCTTGAAATGGATCTACTTCTAAGGACAAGGGAGAATCTTGGGTTTGCATGATGGAATCTTTAAGAGGAAATGGAGGAATAGTTGGAGTATGCATTATAGGAATGGTCAAAACACATTAAGGATTGAGATCTTTAGTCTTAGTAGCAACAAAAAGGTTTGCGAAAAAATGAAAATTAGGTTGGATTTCTTTTAGAGGTAGCCCTTGAGGGTACACATGGTCAATAGATGAAGAGTTAGGTTCTTTGTTTGACAAAGGCATGTTGGCAAGGTTTGAGGTCTTAGGAGGTTCATGAGTAGTGGAAGAAGTATATATTTCAAGGGGACCACTACCAGACATAGGTTCATTAACATGATCTTTCTCAAGGGTAGTATCATCATTACAATAAGGTATAATATCATCCTGACCACTTAAGTCTTTAGGAGTCTCAACATTGGATAACCCATCATCAATAAGGTCTTGGACTTTATGTTTTAATTCCATGAAATTTGAATTTATATTTTCATTATGTTGATGACAAGTACAATTGATTTATAAGAATGAGTTTCTATATGTGTTTGACTTAGGCAACATGATGAGCTTGTTGTCAAGATGTGTTTTCAAAATGTCATCCTAAGGATCATCCAAAGGAGAAAAGGTCCTCCCAAATGTATTCCTAGGCTCTTTTTTTCGTTCATCAAGTGAATAATATGTATCTATGTCTTCATCATTATTTTGGTCAAAGAAAGGTCTATCATGGAATTATGGTATAGGTTCTTTATCAAAGGCTAGAAAATTTCTTCATCTCTATGAAGGTCTTTGGATCTAGTGGGAGAATTGTGTTTTGGAGAGATAGAATATTTAGACCTACAATAAGAGTATGAATTAGATCATGAGGTAGATTCTACATGCACATGTAGAGAACTTGAGGAAAACACATGCAATGATGTCATTCTTTTCTTCATGCACATATAGAGAATAGCAAGAAAACTCATGTGATGATATCATTTTTTTCAAATTTAGAGAGCATTTTTAATTATGCACTTAGTAAGATGAAGGTAAGTGGAATAATTGGTCTCTTCTAGTTTTTTTGTATCAATGCAAATTTCTCAAAAATATTTAGTGACATGTAGGAGCTCATTATCATATAGACTTGGTTGAGGTTTGGAAGAAAAAGGTTTGAAGCCTACAGTAGTAGAAAATCAAGCATGAAGGAGAATAGAAGAAGATAATTAGGTGAAACATGATAACTTGATGTCCAAACTAGGGAGGTTAAGTGTTCACTTTTCAAAGAGAGAAACAAAGATAGATCAAGGTGACTTGTTAAGCAATATGTCCAAGTTGTGGGTAAACATCCCATGTTTGATACTTGCAAATCAAGCCAAGAGATAGTATCAAATCCATAGATAGATAGCCAAAGATATATAGAAAAGTGAACAAATTTTCCAATCAAGGAGTGTAGTCAAGAGATCAAGGTAACCATTTCATTCAATAAAAACCCCCCTAAATGTAAGTTTTAGAACAAGAGGTGGAAGAGGATCAAGAACATGCTTCCTAGACAAGAAAATACTAGATTTGAATTAGAGACTAAGACACAAAATTGGAAGAAATAGTTCAATAAGATAGGTGATAGACAACTCAGATTTAATCTCTAATCCACTTGGTTCCTATAGTAACTTATCAATAACATAAACTTGTGGTCCACTATCCCAATGATAACTAACTTGTATAATGTAAAACATTAAACAATATACATCTCAAATAACATCCACACAAGTAAGAAACTAGAATTTAACATGGAAACCCAATTTGGGAAATACCACTAGTAACATCTCACCAATTTTTCACTCCTCAGGAGTGAGCTATGTTAGGAGACAACCCTATTAAAGGTTACAATACACAATGTTAGGTGTGACCCTATTAAATGATTTAATCTATTGAACCCTTGGTTGGTATTTGGTCTTTGATTGTTGTCATTGATGTCAATAATGAGCATATGATATGGCTAACATAATGAACATATGGTATGGCTAACATCATGTAATTATCTTATTTTATGTCCTTCAATATTGATCAAAACATATTCAAGACAAATACTTAAATGTTATACAATTAACACTTAATGTTCACATTGTTTTTTGAAAACGGATATAAAAAATTAGTTTTGGTCTATTAGAAAGTTGACAAGATATTTTATTAGATAGACACCAACTATCATACCTTTTTGGAAAGGTCTCAGACTTAGCTAAAATGGGTCTTTGTTAGTTTTTGCATAACATATGCAAAAAGAGAAATAGTCTATTTATTAGAAACAAGTACCAAATTGTTATGACAATTTTGACAGTTTTGAGCAATTTTGGTCTAATGGAAGTTTGGGGTATGTAACTACCTCCAAAATTTAAACTTTCTTGATTTATAAGTAGAGGATACATTCCTCTAAAACATCCAATAGGTGGTTTTGATAGAGGTTGCAAATTGGTGTGGAATTCCTTGTAGACCGAACAATTTGTAGGCAAATTTTTAGCAACAAAGAAGAGGGTAATGTTGTATGTTTCTATTTTCATATTTATAAATTAATTTTTATTGGAGAATTTTATCTAAGATAGAAGAAGGATTATATATTTCTACTTCATTCATTCATATTAGTATTTGATCAAATCTTTTAATGGAAAAAGAAAATATATTTGGATATTAGATGTTTTGAGGAGAATAGAAGTATATCTTGCATTGTGTTTCCAGCAAGAAGTTGAAACTAGTGATTCATGATTTGTGTTGTAATAGAAATGATCCTCTAATTTAAATCTCACTTGTTCATTTTTTAAGTTTGTGCTTCTTATATTCATGGAGTTGGTGCTGCAGGTGTAAGGGACTGGCATTCCCTGAAATTGGTGTTTCTAAAATAGGGTGTTGGTGCTTCCCAGAGTTTTAGCTCAAAAAGATTTGCCCAAGAGGGTAATAAAGTTTTAGATTTCAAGTGTTTTTTTACCCCAAGGGGTTTTCCATGTTAAAATATTGTGTCACTTTGTTATTCATTAACTATCTTTCTCATGTGTTAAATTTTTATAACTTGTAATTGTTTCAAGTTTTTAAAAGTATTTTAAACCACTGATTCAACCCCCCCAAGTGGTGTTTGTATTCCAACAAGTGGTATCAGAGCAAGTACATCAAGTTTAACAACTTTGAGTAGATTTTGGTATACTTATCTTTTATGGCTCAAGATAGTTCTTCAAAGGTTCCTATATTTGATGGATCAGATTATACATTTTGGAAAGTAATGATGCAAACATATTTTTTATCTATTAATGTTAATGTTTGGGCTTTAGTTGTGTTATAAAGTTCCTAATACTTTTCCTACAGATACTAATGAAAAGAGGAAGTATGAAACTGATATGAAGGCTAAATTTTCTATACTTAATAGTTTATCTAAAGATGGTTTTGTTAAGGCAATGCATTGCAATTCTTCTAAAGAATTATGGGACAAATTGAAAAAAACATATCATGTTAATGATAAAGTTAAAGAAGCCAAGATACAACATTTGAAATCAAGATTTGAAGACCTTAAGATGGGTAATGATGAAAAGGTAGAAGACTATCTCCTTAAGATAGATGAAACTATAAATGGCATAAGAGGACTTGGTGAAAAAATTGATGATATTGATGTTGTAAAGAAATTTTTGAGATCTCTTCCTAATAAATTTGATTCTAAGATATGTTCTATAGAAGAAACTAGAGATATTAACAAGTATACAATGGAAGATATTCATGGAGCACCTGTAGCTTATGAAATAGGAAAGTTTGGCAAACAGGAATCCACAAGCAAAGAAGCAACATTCAAGGTGGAAAAGAAAGTGAAGCAAGTCTCTTCAGAATCAAAAGATCTTGATGTTATTCAAGGGAATTAGATAAAGGAGTAGGTAAATACAAAGGTAAACTTCCTTTTAGATGCTTTAATTATGGTAAAATAGGACACTTTGCATCTAAATGTCCTTATAATAGTCATGATGAAGTAGATGATGAGAAAGAGAAATCAAGTAAAAATAAATTCTATAACAAAAAGAAGTTCTTTAAGAAGAAGAAGAATTTGATTTCTAATGTATCAAATAGTGACACTAGTAGTTTTCAATGTGATGAAAATGAAGTTTCATTCATGGCTATAGAAACTAATTGTCAAGAACCAGATAGTGATGATGTTGTTGAGCTTGTTGAGGCTGATTTAGAATGTGAATTTCTTTATGCACTTAAAAATATCAAGAAATTAAAAAGGAATTTAAGTGTTCAAGAAAATCAATTCTCAAAAGAAAAAGAGAACTTAAAAAATGAAACTAAGGACTTAAATCAACAAGTTATAGAATTAAAATTACAAGTTGATGAACAAAAGAGAATTTTCTTTGTCACTAAGGAAGAGTTAAGTTCTAAATATCAGGAATGTACAAGGTTAATGAATGAAGTAGTATCATATAGAAGAAGGTTAGAAAAATATGAGAACACTAATTTGGATGATATGTTAAGGAAACAAAGAAGAACTAATGATCTAATAGGAATTGGTTTGGAACTTGGACAATGTTCTAGTGACAAGAAAGATAAATCTTTATTCGAGATATTTAAATTTGAAGGTAAGGATACAAATCAGTATGCTACCACATCAAATGCAAGTAAAAATGCAGATTTTAATCAGATTTCTAATGATAAAAATTAGGTTACATCAAGTAATTCATTCATGGGTAAAAAATATTCAAACAACTTCACTTCTTTCTTTGATGGGTATTGCTTCATGTGTCATCAATATAGACATAGAATAAGTAATTGCAGATACATTTTAGGGAGCTATTCAAAGTTTCATTTTGGTTATTCCTTTTGTCATGTTATGAGTAATTTCAAAACTAATTCAATTTAGAATTATCAATCTTATGCTAGTCTACAAGTTGATACAAAATTTTTTGGGAATTAACAAGTGGAAAATATACTTCTGAGGGGGGGTGGGGGGGTGGGGGGTGCGGAATCAAAAGTATCAAACTTTAAGCAATAAAACTTTTAACTTTAAAATATTGCATACATTATTATATGAAAATAATATGATAAGTAAATGCATCCACAAAAACACTTGACACCAAATATGATTACCCAAAAACCCTCAATGAGAAGGTAAAATTGGGATGGGGATGACACCCACAACTCTTCACTACTACAACAATAAAGTTCACTTGTTAAGGTTACATATTTTGACCATTCTCATGATCTACCTTGTGAATGTCCTGCATTGTTAAAAGATTACAAGGATTGTTAGATCCTACCCTATTAAAGGATTTTAACACTCTATCAGAAGTGTACCTAGCTAAACGATTTACAAAACATTCACTTGGAATGTCACTCTGTTAAAGGCTTTATACAATGGCTGTTAAACCAACCTATCTCCATAGGATTTCATTCTTCTAATACAATTGTTAGAAAGTATAGTAGAATGGATGACCTGATTGTTTGCAATCTGCTAATGCTGATTTCAAATCCTTGTTCTGTCCAATCTAATCCTCACTAATCTAGTATGAAACTATTGTGACCTTAATTCTCTATTTTGCTAACTAATTCCACAATGCTATCTTTCTTCTAAGTCAATTCACCCCTTTCACTTCCTTCAAGATTTGCTAGTATCCTCTCCTTTTATGCATTCTCTTTTCACACACTTTCTCATACATACTGAATTATGGGGATTTGACCTCCTTAAAAAGGTTTTGTGACTTAGGGTTAGGTATGAATCTATGATTGAGATTCATCCATCTTTCCTACTCAAATATTTCATTTTTCTGATTGGTTGCATGTTGATTGCATGTGGAATATAAATAGATTCCTTCTTATCTTTTAATCCTTTGAGTTTTATCCTTATGTTAGCTCAAAAATGGTTTACATCTTAGTTTATGAAGGCACAAACTCTTATGCTAATTCTATGTTACTCAACACTTACTGATTACAAATGCTTAGCACATACTAAATCCTGTCTTTCTCAACACTTGGACTTTTCTTGCACTTGGCATCTAAAACTTGCTCGACACTGTCTATTTGCTTGGCATTTGAATGACTCAACACTTATTGAATTTCTGGCTCAACACATATTATAACTCGACATCTAAATTATACTCGACATCATCTTAGAAAATTTCTTAAGTGTGTTGATACTCAATTGTCAAAACCAATCTGAGATCAACAATCTCCCCCTTTGACATGAGTGTCAAAAACACTTAACTATACATAATAAAATTAATCTCTTTGATTATAATATGCATTCTATTCAAAATATATAAAAAACTTCAAAATTGTTCAAAATTTTGTGAAGAACTATATACATCAAAATTTTGTATCTCCCCCTAAGTTGATGTGCCATATCCTTGTAATCAAAATATCTCTGAATAGATTGGTGTGCCTCAGCTGATACTCCTTGTCTTTAATTCTGATACTCTTTATCTGATGTGTTCTCGTTATGCTCTATTTTTCTCAATCTCTATTTATTTTATTACTCCCCCTTTTATTTTTGCTCCCCCTTTCACATGTTCCCCTTGCAATTTAAGTGTCCTTCTGGCTTTTCAATTTCTCCTAATGTGCCTTTAATTTCTCCCTTTTTCTTTAATTTTCATTTTTCTTTAATTTCTCCCCCTTTTTGACACTTATGTCAAAGGGTCTTAGACATTGACAAAATATTTAGCCAAGAAGTTCTTGTTTACTTCCATTACAACTCTCAGAGCAGCATCCTAGTTTTGTATTGTAACTTCTAGGGATTTATTTTGAATGGTTGTCTCTACTGTAAGGTGCACTAAGCCATATAATGTGGGAAGATTGGCATCTTTCTTTATCACATTCTCTACACAGGCTAGTTCTTTTTTCAAAATTTCCATGTATGGGGTTAGAGAGGCTTGTATTTGTACCAACTTGGATCTTGTGTTTGCCTCTTCTATTGTTAATACAACTAGCTCCTTTTGAGTGTGAAGCATTATGTTAAAGTGCTTCTCACTTTGAGTTAGATCTTTGGGTAGTTGCATACTTGATATCTTCAATTTCCTTTCCAAGCTCATGATTCTTTGGTTGGTTTCCTGTGTCAAGATGGAAGGATCACAAAATTTTGAGTACAATGAGAATATGTTCTCAAGTACTACCTTCACCTTTTCAATTTTCTTAGCTAGTTCTACTTGAGATAGTGCCATCTCACTAGATATTTTTTCATTCAACTTTGTTTGAAACTTCCTTTCTAACCATTCTATTAGCTTGACATTTGTATCATGGTCTTCACTTTGCACCTGATCCACTATGTTTGAAAGTTGCTCCATAATGGGCTTTGTTTCATCAGGTGCCTACAAGCTAAATGCATCTAAAAAGATATCCTTTATTTTAATCAATGCTTGCCTCTATTTATACTCATTCCTGAGTATCTCCTTCTTCTTTTTCCTCTCTAGTGCCTCTTACACTTCATTGATCTGATCAATATTCATAGTTTCATAGTCATACTTAGGAATGACTATTTCTTCATCTAGTACAAGGTCTCCATAGCGAATACCCTTGCAACCTTTGTAGAGCTCGAGCTTGGTGCTGATATTTGAAGTGGTACTGCTAATGTGCTTGGCTTTTGTGACATTTTTGTTGGAGTCCTAGAGGTTGGAAGATTAACCAAAATCTAAATAGTTGCTTGCTCATTTTCCTTTGGGGTATCCTTCTCCTCCCTAGTTCTATCTTTGTCAATAACTATTATTTGAGGTGGTTCACCATGCACTTGTGCAGTAGGAATAGAAGTATCCATCTATCCTATTTGGTCCTTTACTAGCCCCTCGATAGTTGTGGTGACTTTAACTATGGAGTCAACCCTAGTTGATGTATCTTGTGCAGCTTGCTCTTTGGGTTGTCCACTTGTGGCTATAGGGATGATTGAAGATTTTTATTGGGTTTCCATCTTATCCCTAGTCAAGTTAGCTACTACTTTTTGCAACTCATCTACACTGACCAACACTAGGTTACTGCATAATTGGGCTTGAAGAGTTTTTTGGTCAAGGATCTTTTTGGGATTCTTTGCAATCAATGGTTTTATGTTTTGACTAGAATTATCAGGAACATCCTTTACTTTTATAGTTTCTACAGGTGTAGAAGTGTCATGTGGAGGACTTGGAGGTGGCAATTGTGTGTCTTGCATACTCTGTTTTGTTTGCTACTCTTCAGCAGTTGCCATATCATCATTTTGTATTTCCTTCTCCACAGTATCATCTACCTTCTCTTTTTCACCTTCTCCTTCCTTTTCATTTTCATCCTCCTCTCCATTATTTCTCCCTTCAAAGGGATCTTCTTCTCCTTCTTTTACAATTGTGAGGCCATAGATTAATTTCCACATTTGTGTGGATGTTTTCACAACATCCTCAATCTTATTCTAAAGAATATTGAATGCTCTATATTTGGGTGCAAATTTTCTCCCATGCTTCTTATTTGCCTTGCCTATTTTCCCTTTAGTGAGCTCAAGCATTACTTGAGCCAATGTTGACTCTCTCATTTCTTTCTCCATATTAAGGTAGTAATGCCATTTATTTTCAATAATAGAATATAACTCCTTAGGCATTGAATTGTCAAGTTCAAGTGGAGTGTTCTTGAACTTGGCCATCATAGTGTAGAATGATTCTTCAACTATGTTCTATTCTTCTCTATTCAACTTATTAAAATCAATTCTTTTAAAACTAGATAAGTTTGCATGATCTCTAATGTTATCACATATATTTTCTAAATAAGACTTGGTGGTGTGACTTACCACTCTAAATTGGCCATTGTCATTAGATTCAGTCCTTTCCTCATCTAATTTAGGAGGTGCAACATACTTTCTTCTTAGCTTCTTCTTTGCTAAACCTTCTTGCTCGGTAGCCTTCTTCTTTTCTTGCTCCTTAGCCTCCTTCATTGTAGCTCTTGTACTTGCCCTTGTAGTAGGCTTAGTTGGACTTGGCTTGGCTATCTTTTTGCCTTTGGGTTGAGCTGCAAGCTATATTTGAGCTTTTCTTTTCTTTGGCTCTAGCTTGATAGGTGCTTCCTTGGCTTGTTATTCATCCTTAGAACCTTCTTCCTCTTCAGCATCTTTGCCCATGCCTTGTGTCAAGGCAAGTGGCCCTTTTCCCTATTCTTCATCTTCTTCTTCTTCTACTGTCCCTTCACCAAATTTGGCCTTTAGCTTTTTGACCAGTTTATCCTTCTTCTTTAGAGTAGAAGTAGTCTTCAACTCCATCTCTACCTTGGACTTCACAACATCAAAAGTGCCAAAGGGTTTTGCACTTTTATCAATGTCTTCTGAAAGCAATGCTATGATTGTTGTTGATGCTTTATCAATATTAATTTCATAACCAAGTGGCCTTAGCCATCTAACCCTTGGTACTGCTACTTGGATGTATGTATAATCAATGTCAACTAAGAAACAAATATCATTGATATGTTGATCCATTAGATGAACTGGTATTTTTAGCTTTTGCTTCATAGACTTCTTAAAGTCTTCAAAATAGCTTGTCATTAAGGTTTCAAAATTGACTCCCATCTTCTCTATATACTCATTAACTTGTAATACTATAGACCTATTTGTTTTACAACTTATTTTACCAAAAGAGGGGAATTCATTCTATACATTGAAAAATATGCATATCAAAATTGATCCAAACTTACACTAAGCACTCTTGGATCTCCTTATTGCTCCTAAATTTTCCATAATCTATTGCAATTTTAGTTCTACTAGATCATATGTATGATCTTTCTTGACAGGTTTGTATCCCATATCAACTACAATGCATGGGACACTGCTTAGTCATCTTGATTGGTAAAATTTATGGGATATAATCCTAACAAAAAATTCTACAAGTGGATCTTTGATTGTGTCTATTGTCATGCCTCTTTTGTTTGACTTAGCCCGAGTGTTTTTCTTTATGGCTTCTTTTGAATCACTCCTTAGGGTCTTTGGCCATTCTAAGGTTGGGTAAACTATTCCCCTATGTATGATTCTCTTTGAAAACTATATGGGTCCACCCTTCAACCATAGGCATCCATCATGAATTTTGCTCAACACTATTCTTATCCATTCAGTGTTGAAAACTACAGGGAAATCTAGGGCATAGGTTAAACCCTTTCTCTTAGCAATCTAGAATTCCTCCTTTAATACCCCATTTTCACAAAGTTTTCCATAAGCTTGCCTAATCTCCATGTCACCTATTGCTCCAACTCTACAATTATAATTTTTTTTTAATATCTTGCATCATAACAACTTTAGGGGGGGATAACAGACAATGCACCGATAGGGTCATTTTTATAAGCAACTTCAGGAATTGGTCTGAAATCTGGTTGTTTTACTTCATTGCTGACCAACTGAACCTTAAATAGTTCCTTGTCTTTGGGATTCCTAGAGCTAGATGCCATTTCTAAAAACTAGGGTTTCAAAATATAGAAATTTTGTAACTGCTTAGCTCAACACTTGAGTAAATACCTTAGATCAATGAAACAATGTTGAATCTTTGCAAAAGTTTCAATCTCTGCTTGGAAATTATTTCTATGCTCTTCTTGATCTTTCTTTGTGTTCGCAATGAAGAGAAATGATTGAAAACTTGAATTTATACCCATTATTTCATAGCATTTAATGCTTAGTAGATATCCAACTGTCCACTCAACTCCTTATATAATTTTGCTTTACTTTGCCTCCATTGGTTTTCCAACTCTCAGCATCCACTAGAGTTTCCCTTACTTGGATTCAATAAGAACTTTCCCTTTTTTACTTGGCAACCATTACACACTCAATTTTTACTGACTTTGGTAGACAACTCAGCATATACTAGGATTTCCCTTGGCATCTAAAGACAATTTTTCTTACTTGACAATAGTGTGAAAAATTTGAAGTTTTAACCTTGCATATTTATTCATGCTAATCTAACCTTTCCAGTGCTAACTCATTCTAGGAACTGATGTATGATAAAGCATTTAAATATTAGTCCTACATACCTTCTTGCTTAGTTTAATGAAGTATGACCACTTGACCCTTTAGGTGAAGTGATCCCTTCATTTGATGTGTTGCCTCCATCTTTCCTCTTCCATGTCTCATTCATCTCTCCTCTAATATTCTCAACATCTACCTTACCTTTTCCATTGTCTGAGTTAGAGTTAAGTGTCATTGTCCTTGTTGGGCAGTGCTTGTTGATGTGACTAGTCTTCAAACAACTAAAATATGTAGTTTGGCTCAACCATCTGCTATAGCTCCCACTAAAATGTGCTCTTATGCAATTCTCAGGGATGTGTCCATACTCTTGACAGTAGTGATAGCTATGTCTTGTGTTGTAGTCCCAATTATAGGAATTTTCATAGCTTCTTCGCTTTTTTGATGACCATATGGGCTTAGATCTGCATTCAAAGGCTTTATGTAATGTCTCATTTTAGGACATCTTCAGATTTGATGTTTTATTTATATCAATTTAATAATATTTCTTATAATCTTTACTTCAAAGTGTGATATTCCATTTATATATCAATATTTTATAGAGATGTGTCTATTCATTAATATTAATTATATTTAATAAAGTAGTTATAATATATATTATTATATTAATTATAGATGATTATATATTAATATTAATTATATAAGATTATATATTAATATTAATTATATAAGATTATATATTAATATTAATTATATAAGATTATATATTATAATAATATATGATTATATATGAATCATTTTAATTAAATATTACTTTAATATATAACAAGGATATAATACCATACTATTGTTATACATATACATACATATATATATATATATATATATATATATATATATATATATATATATATATATATATATATATATATAAAATTTATGACATATAAATATCTAATTACAAATATATAATAATATTCATATATATATATATGTATGTATAATTAATATTTATAATTATATAATATATAACAATTTATATTTGTATCTTAGTATAATTATAATATTTAATATAAGTTAGTGATTATTAATATTATACTCTTTATATATAATACTTATTTATTAATTAATTTATATGCCGAAGTGGGGATATCACAGTCCTCCCCTCTTGAATTTTATTGTCCTCAAGCAAATCATTCCTACACAAACTCCTTCATAGATACAAAACATATTTGCATATAGAAGTCCTAAAAGATTTATGAAATATACATCTTTAATGAATAAAAACACAGAGCGAACACACTGTAGACAGATGAAGACATAAAGCAAACACAATGTAGACAGATGAAGACATGAAGCAAACACAATGAAGATAGATGAAGACACAGAGAAAACACGATGCAAACACACAATACACATGCTATGCATTTCTTTAATTGTGAACCTACAACCAAAAAATAATTAGTATACATTATATATAAATCAATCTCCTGACAAGGTGTTTATAGTCTCAATTTACTGACTTGTCAATCGAAAGTATCTATTCATTATAATATTAACTCACCAATTCTTGTGTGCGGGAGGAGAAACTATAATAGGGTGCCCTATTACCCAATCACGGGCCTCACTATTCTCCCTCATTATTGTTATCTCTCTTTGATCATCATTCCCAAGATGGTGCCTTTGTATGATGTACCTTGGGATATTTGCTCCACCATAGGCCTTACCTAGTACCCGTAGGCTTTACCTAGTACCTCCGAGTGGTGTCACCCAACCTATTGCATTGTAGGCCTTATCTCATCTTTCTCTTTCTAATCATCATTCCCAAGATGGTGGCCTTGTATGATGTACCCTAGGATATTCGCTCCATCGTAGGCTTTGCCTAGTACCCGTAGGCTTTACCCAGTACCTCTGAGTGGTGTCACCCAACCCATTCCACTGCAGGCCTTATCTCATCTTGGAAGATGATAACCTTATTGATTTTACTTAATAATATTATTTTTGATAATGATTGAAAACTCTCACTTAGAATTCAATTTATTAGAATTTTGAAAATTCAACTCTATTCAACCATTACTTAATTGTAAATTATCCTTATATGATCTTACTTGACTTTTAGATTATATAAAAAGAATTGTAAATCTCTATCATTATCATAAGAACACTAATTATTCAATTCTTTTAAACCTTATATAATTAAAATATAATATTGTTCTATGTCTTTACAATATTTAATTTGCTATTTGACAATTATTAAATATCTATTTATTCTATATTTAGATATGCATCAACCCACATATAAAATTTACCTTTCAATTATTTACTTATCTATTTATCCAAAAATTAGAAATTCATAATATTCAATTTCTATCTACCAAGTACATTTTAAAAGTTGCATAGATATACTTACCTCATTCATGTATTGACCACCTTACAATTTCAGCTTTTTTCTAACCTCATTCTAATGTTCTCCATGTAATTTTTTTTTCATGTGGAATCTACCCCCTCCATTTCTATTTTTGTTCCCTCTTATTCAACTTCTTTTCTATGAGACTTCTACCAATCTTGTTACATGACTGAATGATAAAGTGATTGCTGAGTTTGTAAGGTAAATAAAATAGTTTGGTAGTCCAACTATTCTCAAATGCCAAACAAATAATATTGATATGTTCTCAATGCTTTATCATTTAGTCTTCCTTTATCACTGATATGCTACGTGAAAATGCTCATACTATTTTCATTGTAGCCACTCAATGCTTGAAAAATGATTTTGATACTTCCCTGTTTGTCACCAAGGAATATTTATCTTTTACACTTCTTATTTTTCATTTGATTAGATATGTTTATTGATCATTTCTAATGTGTCTCCTTCAATCTCTATTCAATTGCAATATTTAGATGGTACTAGGTATTCTTATTATTATTCACAATAAATATTTGGATTGATTGCTAACTGTGTATATAGATTTTTATTCACTATCGACCCACCAATGTCTCACTAATGGTGCTCAAACATTACTTGTAGATTTAGCATTGCAAATAAATACTGTGTCCAAATTTGGCATTGTGATTTTCTCCTCCTACAATTTTAGGAGAGATTTTTTTTCTTCCTTCATTTTGATACTTTGGAACCAATGCATTTTTCCTTCTTGTATGAAAATACAATCTTTTAAGGAATTTCATTAATTGCCACAATTTTTTTTTTTCCAAAGCATACATCTAAGAATGCCTTTTAAGCAATTTTTCCATCCAACTCTACAATTGCATCCAATGAGTGATCTTCCTATTTTCTCTACGCCTCTTTTTTTTTTTTTAAATATAGTATTCAATTGGAAGATGATATAATTTGTAGATTTTTTTCATTTTCTTCAATACTATCAAAAATTGCAACATAGAAATTTCCGGGTAAGAATTTTAGAATAATATCTATTTTCCATGATCCTTATCTTTCACCTCTTCTTTGCTTGATTCTTTTAGCACTGGTGGTCATCACTTTAAGGAGAAACATGGCATTCCTTTCAAATCCTATCAATGGTGTATTTTTTGTTTTAATGCTTATTCCCTATAGCTTCTAAGATTAAAAGCACTAATGTTTTCTATATACTAATTCTCCTCGCCACTGATGGTATTTTCTTGTATGTTTGACTGTAGATATGGTTGATTATAAGTGTTTTATAAACCCTCTTTCCTGAATGATTGATATATTTATTATTATCTCTTATCTCTTATTTGAGTGGCCTCTAATTTGATTTTGATTATGTTGAAACATTAAGGGCCTATTTGGTTGTTGGTATAGGAATTGAAAATTAGAATAGAAAAATGAAATGGGAATGGAATTCAATTTTTTTTTTTTTGATAAAAAAATAGATTGGGAATAGGAATGGGTATTCCAGTTCCAACTATTTTTTGGAATAGACATATGCTCATTTTAGGGGCAAAATTGGAATATGTCTTCCTATTCCCAATTCTGATTGAGCATACCAAACAACAAATATAAAACATATTCTAATTTTCTCTTCCTATTCCAGTCCTATTCCAGCAACTAAATGGGCCCTAAGTATTAGTTTTTGTCATTTTTATTTCCACATCATTTGTAACTTGTAAGCAATGGGTGTTGTAGTATTTCTTTTATTTTTCTTGAGCATGTACAAATCGCCATGGAAAGTTGGAAATAGAAAGTGTCTCTGGTGTTGTCCAGTTTGGCTCTAACCATCCATAGAAATCTTCCTGTTGTTACTTATCATCTTAAAAGGTTGTCATTGCTTGTTGGTTGCCTAGTAGTTAAGAAATTATTGTCATCACCACAATTTTAGTAGTTTCCTTTGTGGACTAGCTTGAGAGACCATGAATATTGAGGGGTTCAAAATGGTGGGGTATAACTCTAGTTCAATTGCATTTGAAGTGCATATCTGCTTGGTACTTATGCAGATGCTTTTGGTTGGTCCACATACTTAAAGTATTGTTCATCTATGAAGAGTTTATGGAGGGTTTTCGAAAAAGTTTTGATTTTCTAAAACTATTTTACTGTACTACTCCACCTGCTTGTGACAAGTATATTTTGTTGATGCATTATGGTATTTTTGAGGATTGTCTCTCCATGCAACTAAGCTAAGAAATAGAGTTGCAAATGTGAATTTTGTTATGTTGGCATCAACTTTGAGCACTCCTCCTTTGATCTTGTTGTCTGTGGTTCATTTATAATTGTGTGAAGACATTGTTTTCTTTGAAGCTTCTTTTGAATTGTTCAAACTCGCCATCAAACTCGCCATATGCTATTAGACGAATTCTTAAACCTGGAATATTTCTGTGACTTGACAATTTCTATTGTGTGAAAAATCCCAAAAAAAATTTAGGCAAAAAAAAAAAAATCCCCATTTTTTCATTCATAGGCTGGCAGGACATTGTGCTCTAATACCACTTGTAATGCCTCGTTTTAGGACATCTTTAGATTTGACATTTTATTTATATCAATTTGATAATATTTCCTATAATCTTTACTTCAACGTGTGATATTCCATTTATATATCAATATTTTATAGAGATGTGTCTATTCATTAATATTAATTATATTTAATAAAGTAGTTATATTATATATTATTATATTAATTATATATGATTATATATGAATTATTTTAATTAAACATTACTTTAATATATAACAAGGATATAATACCATACTATTGTTATACAAATAAATAAGTTTAAAATATATATATATATATATATAAATAATTTATCACATATAAATATCTAATTACAAATATATAATAATATTCATATATATATATATATATATATATATATATGTATGTATGTATAATTAATATTTATAATTATATAATATATAACAATTTATATTTGTATCTTAGTATAATTATAATATTTTATATAAATTAGTGATTATTAATATTATACTCTTTATATATAATACTTATTTATTAGTTAATTTATATGTGGAAGTGGGGATATCACACTTTATGTCCATACCTTTGACAATTGTAGCAGTGTCCTTTAAATCTTGGTGCATGCATGGTCCTTGTTTTGCATTCATGTGCCTAATGACCTTGTTTGTTGCACTTGTAACAATGTGTCATATTCTTTGGCTTAGCATTTTGACTACCATTCTTGTTCTTGTAAACATTAGTTGTATGTCCTTTCTTACCACAAAAATGACAAGTGAGTTTGGAGTTCTTACCTTTATCATTCTTTTTTAAAGCAGTTTTGGATGACTCACATTTCGTAGTACTTGTGTAGCCCAAACCTGATGTGTCTTTATTGGATCTAGGGGGTTTTAGTAGTTGCTCAAAGTACTTGATACCTTCATTTGGCTTGTTGAAGCTTTCAAAAAATTCCTTCTCTCTTTTTAGGTCATTTTGTAGTTGCTTATTTTGCAATTTCAATGTAGTTATTTCAATGTCCTTGACATTCAACTCATGATGGGCATTCATCATTTGGCTCAAGGTATCTAGCTACATGTTTGAGATCCTAGAAAACTCTGTTGACTTTTCTTTCAATTTGTTTGACAAAATTATTTTGTCTTCTTCAATCATGCCCTTATCCTCCTTGGCTTTCTTCTTTTGTTCAGTTACTTTACAAAGCAGTATCGCTTGTGATTCTTGCTCCAACTTGAGATTTCTAATCTCTTTAGCTTGTGCTCTGTTCTTGTCCATGAGATCTACAATTGCTACATCAAACTCACATGAGTTACAATTTAAAAATAACTTTGTGGTGTCAATCTTCCTATGTTGAGTGTCATTCTTAGCTATGGCAATTTCTTTCCTTCTCTTTAACAAACTCCTTAAGGCATTTCTGGCTTCATCCAATTGTTGCAATAGGAGATGTATCTCAATCTCCTAATTCTCAATGGTTTTTCCCAACTTGTAGACTTCCATCTCATGATCTTTTCTCCAAGTTGTAAGGCTTCTCCTAATGAGAACTTAGCTCTGACACCAATTATTGGGAATTAATAAGCGGAAAATATACTTCTGAGAGGTGGGGGGGGGTTGAATCAGAAGTATCAAACTTTATCCAATAAAACTTTTAACTTTAAAAAATTGCATGAATAATATGTAAAGTAAATGCATCCACAAAAACACTTGACACCAAATATGATTACTCAGAAACCCTCTGATGAGAAGGTAAAACTGGGGTGGGGATGACACCCACAACTCTTCACTACTACAACAATAAAGTTCACCTATTAAGGTTACATATTTTGACCATTCTTATGATCTGCCCTATGAAAGGCCCACCTTATTAAAATCTTACAAGGATTGTTAGATCCTACCCTATTAAAGGATTTTAACACTCTATCAGAAGTGTACCTGGCTAAAGGATTTACAAAACATTCACTTGGAATGTTACCTTGTTAAAGGTTTTATACAATGGCTATTAAACCAACCTATCTCCATAGGATTTCATTCTTCTAATACAATTGTTAGAAATTATAGTAGAATGGATGACTTGATTGTTTGCAATCTATTAATGCTGATTTCAGATCCTTGTTCTATCCAATCTAATCCTCAATGATCTGGTATGAAATTGTTATGAACTTGATTCTCTATTCTGCTAACTAATTTTGCAATGCTTTCTTTCTTCTAAGTCAATTCACCCCTTTCACTTACTTCAAGCTTCACTAGTATCCTTTCCTTTTATGCATTCTCTTTTCATACACTCTCTCATACATACTAAATTATGCGGCTTCGACCTCCTTAAAAAGGTTTTGTGACCCATGGTTAGGTATGAATCTACGATTGAGATTTATCCATCTTTCCTACTCAAATCTTTCATTTTTCTGATTGGTTGCATGTTGATTTCATGGGGAATATAGATAGATTTATTTTTATCTTTTAATCCTTTGAGATTTATCCTTATGTCAACTCAAAAATGGTTTACATCTTAGTTTGTGAAGGCACAAACTCTTATGCTGATTCTGTGTTATTCGACACTTATTGATTATTGATGCTTGACACATACTAAACTCTGTCTTGCTCGGCACTTGGACTTTGCTCGGCATCTATTAGTCACTCGACATCTGAAACATGCTTGACACTATCTATTTGCTTGGAATCTAAATGAATCAACACTTGTTGAATTTCTAGCTTGATGCATATTGTAACTCAACATCTATATTATACTCGGCATCATCTTAGAAAATTTCTTAAGTGTGTTGATACTCAATTGTCAAAACCAATCTAAGATCAATAGAATTTGATATTAAAATGACTAAGATATGGAGGCCTAAGATTAATAAGTCTATGTTTGTTCAAATGGCTCTACATTCTGAAGAAAAAGACTTTTGGATAATTGATAGTGGTTGTTCTAGACATATGACAGGAGATAGAACAAAGTTTGACAAGTTGATTAACTACAAAGGTGGCAATGTTAGTTTTGGTGATGATTCTTCAAGGAAAATTAAAGGTTTAGGTTCTTTGATGCTTAGTGACAAAATTTCCATTGATGATGTGTATTATGTTGATGGATTAAAGTAAAATCTTCTAAGTGTTAGTCAAATTTGTGATCATGGATATGAAGTTATTTTTGATGACCATGTTTGCCAAGTCAAATTAAAATCTGGATAGTTGGTTGCTTCAAGTAAAAGATCTAAAGGGAATGTATACAATTTAAAAGATATCACAAATACTAACAATCATGAAGATGTTTGTCTTATGGGATAGGTGGATGAAATTTGGTAATGGCACAAAAGGCTTGGGCACTTGAATTTTTATAACTTGGTAAAAGTTATCAAGCATCAAAAAGCAAGAGATATGCCATGTATAAGTAAGCCAGAGAATGTTATTTGTGAAGGGTGCCAACATGGTAAACAAACAAAGGCATCTTTTCCTTCAAAAGAATATTTTTCTTCTAAACCATTGCAATTAGTACATATTGATTTATGTGGTCCTACAAGGACAATGCCATTAAATGGTGAAAGTATTTCATGCTTTTTATAGATGATTATACAAGAATGATATGGGTAACATTCTTAAAGCATAAATAAAAGGCATTTAAAAAGTTAAAGATTTTCAAGAAAATGGTTGAAAATGAGTCAGACATGAACATTAAATTCTTATGATCAGATAAAGGTGGTGACTTTACTTCAAATGAATTTGTTGATTATTGCAAAAAACATGGCATCAAAAGACAATATGCAACATCTAGGACACCTCAAAAAAATGGAGTTGTAGAGAGAAAGAACCAAACAGTGAAAGCAATGGCAAGGACTATGTTAGATGAATCTAAACTACCAAACAAGTATTGGAAAGAAGTAGTTCAAACAAAAATATATATTTTAAATAGGGCACAACTAAGGGTAAAAAATAAGTACACTCCTTATGAGTTATGGTATGGACATCCTATATTTGTTAAATATTTTAGAATTTTTGGAAGTAGATACTTCATTAAGAATTCTAATGATAAAATAGGAAGCTTTGATTCAAGATGTGATGAACGAATATTTTTAGGATATTCTTCTCAAAGTAAAGCTTACAAATGTTTTAATAAAAGGTTGAATAAACTTGTTGAAACCATACATGTGAAAGTGGATGAAGTTGTGCAGGATAAAAAGGAAATGCAAGATAAAAGGAAAATAAGAATGGATAATAATTTCCTACAAGATAGTGATAAAGACTTGAAAGAAGTAGATAATAAATTTTTTGAAGTTGAAGAAGAGATAAAAGATCAAGTAGAAACATAAGGACCCACAGGTACAAAGGCTATAGGAACAAGATTGCAGAAGTGTCATCCTCAAGAACAGATTATAGGGGATAAACATGCAGGTATTCAAATGAGAATACGAAGCACATCTAGTGAATGTGCTAATCTCTGTTTGTTATCTCAAATTGAACCTAAATCATATAAAGAAGCTAGTATGGATGAGTTTTGGGTTAATTCTATGAAAGATGAACTAAGTCAAATTTAAAAAAAAAAAAAACTTGGGAATTAGTGCCTAGACCTAAAGATGAAAATGTAATAGGTGCTAAATGGGTCTTTAGAAATAAACTTGATGAAAATGGAAAGATATCAAGGAACAAGGCTAGATTGGTTTATAAGGGTTATGCACAAATAGAAGATGAGGACTTTGATGAAACTTTTGCACTAGTGGCTAGAATTGAAGCAATAAGAATTATTCTTGCATATTCAACTTTCAAGGGCTTTAAAATGTACCAAATAGATGTTAAAATGACATTTCTCAATACTTATCTTGATGAAGAGGTTTATATGGATCAACCTAAAGGATTTAAGAAAAAAGACTATCCTAATCATGTCTATAGGTTAAAAAAGGCTCTTTATGGTTTGAAACAAGCTCTAAGGGCTTGGTATTCTAGGTTGGATCAATATCTTATCAAAAATGGCTTCAGAAGAGGTGGTGTTGATAGCAATTTGTACATATATGGTACATGTGATGATGTTCTCATTGTTGTTGTTTATGTTGATGATATGGTATTTGGATCCAATGATGATGCTTTAAGTCAAGGTTTTTCAAAGCTTATGCAATCTAAATTTGAAATGTCCATGCTTGGGGAACTATCCTATTTTCTTAGGTTGCAAATTTCTTAGTTGGAAAATGGTATATTCTTATCCCAAAATAAGTATGCAAAAGAAATGTTAAAGAAATTTCATATAGAAGATTGTAAGCCTGTGGGAACACCAATGATAACAAGATGTAAACTTACTAAAAATGATGATTCTCCTAACATTGATCAAACTACTTATAGATATATGATTGGTAGTTTACTATATCTCACAACTTCAAGGCCTGATATCATGCATGTTGTATTTTTGGTTGCAAGATTTCAATCTTCACCTAAAGAATCTCATGTTATAACCATTAAAATAATTTTTAGATATATTCAGAGTACTTTGGATTATGGCATTTGGTATCCTAAACATGATGATTTCAGATTTGTTGCTTATACTGACTTAGATTGGGTAGGTTGTCTAGATGAAAGAAAAAGTACTTCAGGAGCAACATTTTTCTTGGGTAACAGGCTATTGTGTTGGCATAGTAAAAAGAAAGAATCTAGTACTCTTTCTACTGCAGAGGCTGAATATATAGCCACATGTTCTTGTTGTCAACAGGTTCTTTGGATGGTTCAAACTTTATCAAATATGAAAGTAATAGTGTCTAAACTAGTTCCTATCTATTGTGATAATCAAAGTGAAATTAGTATTTCTAAGAATCTAGTTATGCATTCACACACCAATCACATTGATATTCATCATCATTTCATAAGGGAACATGTCTTGAATGGTAATGTTGAATTAGAATTTGTTCCTTCTTTAGATCATCTTGTTGACATATTTACAAAACCTCTCTCAAGAGCCACATTTGAAGGGTTAAGAACATGATTGGGGGTTTTATCCCTCTCTTCTCTTGCATAAGTTCATAAATGAGTGATAAGTTTTAGGGGGAGCATATTTTGCTTATCTTTTTGTTACACTGAAACCTTGGCATATCTCCTTTGTCATTGATGTCAAAGGGGGAAAAAAATGAAGATGTCTACATGATGGATATATAGGTATATAGGTATAGATGTAGGATATGTAGGTACACATGGATATATAGGTGGAAGTTGGTATTGACATCAATGCCAAAGGGGGAGTATGTTGAACCCTTGGTTGGTATTTGGTCTTTGATAGTTGTCAATGATGTCAATAATGACCATATGATATGGCTAACATAATGAGCATATGGTATGGCTAACATCATGTAATTATCTTATTTTATGTCCTTCAATATTGTTTAAGACATATTCAAGACAAATACTTAAGTGTTATACAATTAACACTTAATGTTCATTTTTTTTGAAAACGGATATAAAAAATTAGTCTTTGTCTATTAGAAAGTTGACAAGATATTATATTAGATAGACCCCAACTATCATACCTTTTTGGAAAATTCTCGAGCTTAGCTAAAATGGGTCTTTGTTAGTTTTTGCATAACACGTGTGGAAAGAGAAAAGTCTATTTATCAAAAATAGGTACCAAATTGTTATGACAATTTTGGCAGTTTTGAGTGGTTTTGGTCTAATGGAAGTTTGGGGTATGTAACTGCCTCCAAAATTTTGACTTTCTTGGTTTATAAGTAGAGGATACATTTCTCTAAAACATCCAGTAGGTGGTTTTGATAGAAGTTGCAGAATTGGTGTGGAATTCCTTCTAGATCAAACAATTTGTAGGCAGATTTTTAACAACAAAGAAGAGGGTAATGCTTTATGTTTCTATTTTCATATTTGTGATTTGATGTTTATTGGAGAAGTTTATCAGAGGTAGAATAAGGGTTATATATTGCTGCTTCATCAGATGTTTTAATGGAAAAAGAAAATATATTTGGATATTTGATGTTTTGAGGAGAATAGAAGTATATCCTGCATTGTGTTTTCAATAATAAGTTGAAACTAGTGATTCATGATTTGTGTTGTAATAGAGATGATCCCATAATTTTGTCTCACTTGTTCATTTTTGAAGTTGGTGCTTCTTGTATTCATGAAGTTGGTGCTTTTGGTGTAAGGGATTGGTGTTCCTTGAAATTGGTGTTTCTAAAATAGGGTATTGGTGCTTCCTAGAGTTGTAGCTCTAAAAGATTTTCCCAAGAGGCCAATAAAGTTTTAGATTCAAAGTGGGTTTTTACACTAATGGGTTTTCCATATTAAAATATTATGTCTCTTTTTTATTCATTAACTATCTTTCTCATGTGTTAAATTTTTATAACTTGTAATTGTTTCAAGTTTTTGAAAGTATTTAAACCACTAATTCACCCCCCTCTCAGTGGTGTTTGTATTCCAACATTAACCACACTATTAGGAGTGGCATTGTTAGAGGACTAAAGAACATTCTATAGAATATCATCTTAATTAAAATATTTATAAGTGACTATTAGGTCAACCTTGATTAAAGGATTTCAACTAATACAATGGTTATAAAGTAAGAACAAGTTGATATCATAAATACAACTCATTTTGAAAATACATATGACAATTTGGTTCAATAGTTGATTCATTGACTGGCCTCCATTATTATCTCCATCACTAATTCACTTGGTAACCCTTCAAGCAATCACTCTTCACCTCAACACTTCACTGTTCAACCTTTTGCTCAAGTTTACCAACCAACAAAATGATGGGGACGCAACCCAACAACCAGAATAGACACAATAGAAGGGGGAAATTATATTAACTGAGAAAATAAGTTGGTATAAACAGTGCAGAGAAAATAAACTCAAAACATGCCCTGCGGGCTTACAATAGCATAAATCTGGAGAATATTTCTCCTTTTAGCACCTCCTCTCAAGCTCCAATCCGAACTGCCTTTTACAATGCCAGAAATCTCCTTAAATAGACCCCGGAGGGTTAAGGACTAGGAGTACATTCTAGAAAGTGCTAGTAGGCGTCCACCGACAAAATAGAAGGTTCCGAAAGCTGCGTTAGAAGTCGGTGCAATTCTAGAAGAATCCAGAAACGGTAGCCGAACTTCCGGGAGGCATAACTTTTGAACCGTAACTCCGATTGACGAACCGTTTACATTTTTGAAAAGCTCTCGAAGCGCTCTATAGCCCTATGGACAAGCTTTGCTCGTCCCCCATTTTTCGACCCTTTTCAAGGTCATTTAATGCCCCAAATCTGACTCTGAAGCATTCTTAGGGGGTCTCCAAAACCCGAAAAACTGCAATAACTTTCAAACCGTGGGGCCTTTTGACCTGATTCTTTTTCTGGAATGCTCTAAATCTTGATTACATTCATCTGGCCAAGTCACACCTTCTAGGTCACCAAAATGATGGTCAAATTGCATGCTCCTATTTTTTCGGGATTTTTAAATGCACTGATAGTTGAACTATGAGAGTTGGAACCTTTATTTGAGCCAAATGGGTATCCAAAAATGCAAAGACATAAAATAGAAACTAATTCTAAGTACATTTTTTTGGGTGACACAGGATTGCCCTTATACCTCTGGATGCTCCTGCATCACAAAATCAACAACTACTCCAACCTTGCTAGGTTATCCCTTGTGCCTCCTTAAATAGGTATCTTGATCTTTTGCTACTTAAACACCACTATTGATGTTAGCTTTAAGTCAGATTCATTGAATCCTTCCATCTTTTCATTTCCTCCTTCTCCTTCAAGAAACTTCTTAAAAATTCTCCTTGAATCCATGCTTAGAAATGCTCAAACATGATTTTTATTCCATTAAATATTCTATCTCATCAACACTTATCTTTAAAATGCTTAACATACTTCAAGAATTCAACTATGTCAACCAAGAATCTTAGTTCCTTCAAAAATTGTAAAATGCTCACAGTCAACCAAAACCATGTTCCTTTTCCTCGATCATCACTAGATAACTTAGTCATCACTAAACTATTTTTCTCAATTTACACTATCTTCACTCATTCCCTTTTACTGACACTTAGTCAAAACTGAATTTTCTTGGCTTCTAGTGTTCACTTGGCCGACCCTAGCACCACTTGGCTTCAACTATAAGTTCCTTAGTTTTCTACTTTGAAGCTTGGTTAAGCCTATGCATTTTTTCTTCATTGATCATGTCTTCTAGGATTAAAAAAAACTATATTCTCCACTTAGTGTTACAATTTAACAACACATTATCTTATCAAATTCCAACTGATCAAGTGCCCATTGTATTTCCTCATAATTCAACCTTTCCACTTGGTCCTCTTGTTATCTCTTCTTTTCAAATACCCTTCATGAATAATCTTGATATGGAACTCTACTTAGGTAGCAACTATTTCACCAATAAGGTTTGGCATCAATGATGACATCACAATTGTTCCAATTTTAGTTTCCAACAAGTGTGATCATGTCTCATCAAAATTTGTGTTAATAAAAACTTTTATGTAGCCTTTGTAACACTCATTTGATGTGTTGTTCTTACATGATACTTGGTATTTTCTTTTCTTGATGACCTCTGACTTTCTCAATGTAGTCTTTACTTGATATACTCTATTTAACTTGGTAGTTGTGTTGTCACTCAATAAATGCTAAGCTTGGACATAACTATAACACTCTTCATCTCCTCCTTCATTGCTCAGGAAATATGATGTCTACTATCCATACTTTTTCTTGGCCTTTTGTCACTAATTGGCAATATGATAATATATGGGGGCAATAGTTTTTAACCAAGATGATTATTTTTTAGGATATTTTATGTTTTTAATTTTTTTCAAGATCATTTTTTTTTTGGATTTTTCTTAGATTTAGAGATTATTGGTTCTCAAGAAAGATCACATTGTTTTGTTCCTGTGTCTAGCAAGGTTTAGGATAGGATGGGATATCAAGTTGGTGGATTAGATGGATAGGCAAGGATTTATGAAGCAAGATGAAGGTTATCCTCAAGGACTGTCTCCTCAAGAGTATCCAAGCTATAAAAAGGAGAATAGCCATACAAAGTATGTTTTCGATAAGAAATGAAAGCCAATGAGAGAGGTAACATATAGGATAATAAATTTATGTAAGGATAACATATAGTCTAAAAGAGTGGACATGCCAAGAGATTTCTAAGAGCCATTTTAAAACCTTTTTTAATTCTTTTGATCAAAACCAAGGAGCTAATTGGATAGGATAGACAAAAAGGATGAATCTTGTTATAAAGGCTATGAGACAATGGTTTGGAATAAGAAAGATCATGATAGGGTAGTTGATGGATAAGATAGCCAATGCTCATGGATAGCTCAAGATTGTAAAGATCAACATTGGTGAAGAGGGAATAGATTGATGATGGAATAATTATACATGATGTCTATTTATCAGGTTTCTATCATGGTACTTGTCCAAGGTGCCACAAGAAGTAGTTTTCAGCATAGGAAGGATTTATTTCTCTTTACTCTTTCTACCAAGGTGCTTGTTCACTTGGTTTTCATCAAGGCACTTTTTTTATTTTGGTTTTTTAGATTTTTGGAAAGAATTAAAGCCTTCCTCTCTTTAGATAATGATCCTCTTTAAGGATATGTCATGATAGGCCAAGGCAACTAAAAAGTATTCTCAAAGCTGTTGATAAGGTTATGGAAAAGAGATGGTAGAGTAAATAAAGGTAAATGGAGGATAAGGCTTTATGCTTTAGATAAATAAAAGGAGGATGGACATTAGGTAAATGTAGGATTGAAAGGATTGTATAATAGTAGGTGAGAAAGTGGGAAAGATCAACATTGCCACACGCCTTGAAGGATGATGGAATTATGGATAAATCATGGATGGAATAACTTGAGGTTTTGATATATGAGATGGTAGGATAATTTTGGAAGAAGATGGAGTGGAAGGATTTGGAAGATTTAAGGAAGATATTTGGAAGAAGATGGAGTGGAAGCCTTTGGAAGCTTGAATGTCAACTTTGATTTGTTCTTAATATCCAAGTTTTTAATTTTTCATTTCCTTTAGATGTGTTAGCCCTCACTTTCAATAGGCCTATTATCCAAATTATTTTGTTGAATTTTTCTAAACCATTGAGCAGTTTGGATTAATTGTAGTATGCTTTTATCTTGTGGCAAAACCTTTATTTTGAGTGAAAAAACAAACTTTTGAGTGAGAAATCAAACTTTTAAGTGACAAAAAGTGGTGTTTTATGTTATATCTTTTATTTTCTAATAAGAGGCTCATGTGTTTTAAATTTGTGACCATGAAATTGTGGTTAGTCACATGGTGGAGAATCCTCATCAAACTACAACAACAAATGGCATGACTTAGTGAATCAAGTCTTTTCTCTTTGATCACTGAGTTGAGGCAGGTTGACAACTAAGTTTTTCCCTAGCTATTGAAGGATTTGAGAAAATATAAAAATCAAATCCACTAAGCCCTCGAATACCTGCATGTCACAGAGAAGAAAAAGACAAGAAGAGGCAATGGTTTGGTCTGAAAATACGAAAATTGTATTCTCAGATAGAGAAAAGATGTGTTAAAAATACAATGAGAGATCATCCTTACAAAGGAGATTGAACCCAAAAAGGTAATGTAAAACTCTTTAGGGTATTTAATAATTACAAGATAATTATTAAATATAAGAAGATAATTTAATCTAGGTTGTATCATAATAATTAATAAAAGATATTAGATACCTCAAGTTTAGCTTAAGCAAACTAGAGTTAATTAGAATATATCTAATTACTCTAACACCCCCCCTTAAGATAAACGTAGGGAGTAGTGAAAAACCTAGAAACTACGATTGAAAGAAGATTTGAGTCCCAACAAAGTAGGCCTAATGAGGTACCCAATCACAACCAAATCTCTATGAAATATAGAAATAGAGAAAACCCAGTGGAAAAAACTCTACTCCAAAAAGAGATGGAAAAAGGATGCACACATGAAACATCTCAAGAGAATCTCTCAAGACCATAAGTACAATGAAAGCCTCCATGATAGAAGCTTGAGACTCCATAGCCCCCCTGAATGGTAGAACTCCTGTGTTGATGAACATACCAATGTGACTCCAATATGAAGGAAACAAAGGCAGTGGAAAAGGATGATAAAACTCATATATGTAAGGTGCAGTTGGAAGTCCTAGCTAATGCTCAAAGGATAAAGCATGAGAATCTTGAAATGGAATCTCCAATGGAGGTGGAATAATAGGTGTGCTAAATCTTTCATTTGAGAGATGTGTGTCCTCTGATATATCCTCAATAATAGTAGTAGGTGGCTCGATGACTAGAGCTCCAATAGTAGGTAATGTTGAAGAGTAACCCTATGTAAGAGATGGAATTTGAATAGGAGGTGGAGGTGTAGAAGTCACAAAATTGGTCTTAAAAATAGCACATAAGTTCAAGCAACTTGACTTCACCTGACTCTTGTGAAAAAAGAGAGCGAGTCTTTGATAGTGGTGATGGTAGACCAAAATATGAGAAGGAATATAGGTAGGAAGCATGATCAATAGTCCTTGTAGCAATAATATTCATTTTTTGACTATCTCTAATGTGCATTGAATCTTGTGCAAACTCAACTATCTCCCCTATCCCACTGTGTGTAATTTGATAAATAGAGAGAAGATTAGACGACAAAGATGGAACAAAAAGTACATTATGAAATGTACCATCATCAATGTCAATAGAACCTTTCTTGCATATAATCAAAACATCTAGAGTAGGAGAAGCCTCAAAAGAAGAGAACAAATCCTAAGAAGATGCCACATGGTGTGAAGCACCTGAATCTAGTAACCAACCAAAAGAATGAGGGATAGTAGTTTCACATAGTACATGACCCTTTCCCATATATTTACCATCTGACTAAAATGTTGATGATAAAGAAAGTCTGTGAGAAGTAGAAGGAATATCAATGTTACTCTTTTGGAGAAGAATTGTCAAATCTAAAACCTTTTTGGCATAGCCATTTAACTTCTTCTCATAGCAATGTGACTCATCATGATTAGGCTTATTACAATAAGCACACTTCAGTATTTCTAGTTTTGATTTACCCCCTTTAGAAGGAGGTGGCCCTGATGAACTGTGAGTGCTAGAATTAATTTGAAACTCTGTAGAATTAGATTTTTGAGTCTTCTCCTTCATCCCTGAAGATGGACAAGCTACCAATAGATGACTTTGTGAGCCTATGAGAGAATCCAACTAAGAGAGCTTAGCTTTCTCTCAAGTTAACCAATCATAGAAAACCTCAAAGGATGGCATGGTAAATCTATTACCCATAGCATCTTTCATGGAATATAAGGTAGAAGAAAAAAATTGAAAGTTTCCACGAAGCTTAGAAAGAATTAGGTAGATACACTCAATGTTAGTCTTTATTTTTCCACAACCTTGCAATAAAGATCTCAATTGATTGAACTTCATCAAGAAGTCCTCAGTAGAAGGAAAATAATCTAGTATAAGAGAGGTAATCTTTGCCTCAATCTAAAGTTCCTTGAACTCATTCTCTATACCAAACTAGCGTTCAAGCTTGATCCACATAGCTAGAGGAGTATTGCACCCATCCAGATGAAACTATAGACTGTTTGAGACTTGCAAAGAAATCAATCCTATTGCCTCATCCATCTTGTTCCTATGTTGCATGACCTTAAAAGGCCTTTATAAAACTAGCTGCACTACATCTAAACAAGACCACAACCCTTTTGACTGGAGAAGCTATGTCATCAAGGTCTTCCATGTGTGATAATTATGATGGGTCAGAAGTTCTAAACAAGAAGAGCTCTTGGCCATTGTTTTAGAAGGGGTTTTTGATGTTTTTTGATAAGCTAATATAATAATAGAAATTAATATAAAAACATCCCCAACAATGCAAATAATTGAACCCTGACTTACAAAAAGAATGTGTAAATGACAGAAGAGCGAAAAAGCTTCAGATATGAATCACAAATACCTATTTTTCGTAGGCCAAAAAATGACCAAATGATGAAAGTATTATTTCCACTCAATGGTACTCCAAATTGATTCCAAATCTAGAAAGTTAAAAATAAATCATGCACTTTTTTAAAAAATAGCATCAAAATATGTGTCCATATGAGCCCAAATGAAACCTTTGAAGTTGCAAAAATTGGGATTTGTAATTTCTGGAAAAATTTAGAAATAGAGATCACAAACAACCTACACCAATGTGTAGATCATGAAATCCTACCCCAAAACAAAAAAAAATTGCTGGGAAAAAGGATTCTGTAATGAGGGAGATATCACTATTTGAAAATCACCTTTGTAATGACTTTTTCTGAATCACCACTGTCACACCTCCAAAAAACAAAGAAAAAAGCCCAAAAAATGTTAGATCTATTATGTCAAACCCTCTTTCTCCTTTTTCTCCAAATACTGAACAAGATACAATAGATCTGGCTTTGATACCATGAAGGATTTGAGAAAATATGCAAATCAAATTCACTAAGCTCTCGAATACCTACATGTAGAAAACATGTCATAGATAAGAAAAGACAAGAAGAGGCAAGGGTTTGGTCTAAAAATATGAAAATTGTATTGAGAAAAGATGTGTTAAAAATACAATGAGAGATCATCCTTATAAAGGAGATTGAAACCCAAAAAGGAAATGAAAAACTCTTTAGGGTATTTAATAATTACAAGATAATTATTAAATATAGGAAGATTATCTAATCTAGGTATTTAATAATTATAAGATAATTATTAAATAGAGGAAGATAATTTAATCTAGGTTGTATCACAATAATTAATAAAATATATTAGATACCTAAAGTTTAGCTTAAGAAAACTAGAGTTAATTATAAAATATCTAATTACTCTAACAGTTGTGACTAAGTGAAGGAGCCAAGATGACCTTGATCTCGTAGTTACCTTAGTATTATGTTTTTTCAAACTTTAGTCATGACTGTGAGATGAAACTTAAGGGTTTGCGAACAATCTTTGTTCGTGGGTTTGCATGAGGTTTAGTCTAACCTTGGTTTTGAATCATGAAATGATAAATTGCTATAGATCATGGAGTCACCATAGTTATATTGAAACCATGGTTAAAGGTTGTAGAGGTGCGACATGCCACCATGTGGATTGATCCTAGTGATGTGGAAGTCAGGTGTCAGAATGGTATGGCATGAATATGTATTTTGATTGGTTAAGGGCTACTAGTCTGGATATAAGGATGAAGTTTTCAAGACCATCAGATTAAAGATAATCAAGGGTTGTTTCTTTGTCATTATAAGAATATGGACATGTTTTAATCTTGGAAAGATAGCGATGGGGTGACACATGGTCATGGCCCAATTTCAAAAGGATAGTGGTTGTTTGTATGGTTGCAACATAAGGTAAAGAATTAAAGTTTTTAATTGTGACTAGGAGAAAAGGTTAAAGGGATGCTAAATTACGTAGTCACAATGTTAGCTAACTAGTAAGAAAAGGAAGTTGTGATTTGATGATGATCATTAGAAGGGCTCAATTTCTTGGTCACATAGTTAGTGAATATGAAAGAAATTTTGACCACAACCATGCAATGCATTTGAATTCAAAGCTAAGTGTGATGGTCACCTAACCACAAAAAAAAAGGTTTAAATAGATAACCATGTGCGATGCCATGAATTCATGAAGTAAAGGTGATTGCAAGGTTGCTGATATTAATTTTAACTACTAACATGAGGTGGTGACCACAAAAATGAAGCAAAGTAAAGGATCAGAACTTGTGATTGCTTCATTGCACGACTAATTTCCAACCACAAAAGATAGACTGTGAAGCAACAGAAAAAAGTAAAATATTGTGGTCACTGAGTTGTGAGCAAGAAATGTTAAGTGAGAAATGACTATTAGAGGCCTTATTATGAATTAAAAGGTTATGTCATGTCAAAAGTGCATGAAATGATTAAAAGGTTGGTTGGACATGTCATTTCTTGACACTTTGTAGATTTTGAGATTTCTTACACACTATGATACTAAGAGACATAAATGCCCATCTATTGTATCTCCTCCATTAATGAATTGGTATAATAGATTCTTGAGTTATAGTATTTTGCATAAGTTCAGAAACAAGAGTTTGAACACCAAGAATTTGCAAAAATTTTTCAATGTTCTCAGAGTCGGTACTAATAGAGATTTTTGTAAAAATCTTCAGTTGCAGTCAACAAGAAAAAAAAAGAGGGAAAGATTATAGATTAGGTTGAGGTGGAAGAATCTTCATAGGCCATAGAGAAGGAAAAGCCAAAATTGGCCACTTTATATGTAGAGAAGTGGGTGTATTTTCTCCCAAGGTCCTCTCATGCTCAAACTTTGAATGCCCATGTCTTCAAATATGTGGACTCCTTCTACATTTTTTTAGAAAATCTCTTCAGCCAACAGAACTTAAGTATGAAATCAATGAGAAACAAGCATATGCACTTGTTAAATTTGTCAAGGATTTTAGGTATTAGCTAGTGGATGCTATTGTTATTTCCTTTGTACCTATTGCTACAGTAAAGGATATTTTTTCTCAGCAAGAGTTATCTGGTAGAAGGTGTAGATGGATCAATAGAATCCAAGAATTCAATATAGATATCTAGATTACCAGATTGGTAAGAGGTCAAGGATTAGCTAAATGAATGACCCAATCAAATATGGATGCTAATCAAATAAATACTATAGATGAGGACTTCAGTTCTGATACATTTAATATGGATCAATGTGATTGGTATAAAGATGTAATTTACTACTTACAACATATGTAGGCTCCACCTCACTTGATAGATAATCAAAAGAGGATAGTAAAGTTACATTCAGTTAGATATACTATTTTCAATGGTAGTCTATAGTGGAGAAACTTTAAGGGGATACTCTTGAAATGTATTGATCAAACAAAACCTAAAAGAGTACTAAATGAGATGCATTATGGAGTATGTGGGGGGCATTATATGGAAAAGACTACTACCCAAAAGATTATGAGAGAAATATTTTGGTGGCCTAGCTTATTTAAGGATGCCCAAATCTTGGTTAGAAAATGTGATCCTTGCCAGAGACTTGTAGGAAAGATAAAGTTCTATAGGAACACATCTTTGAAATCAGTTGAAGTCTAGGCACTCTTTTAGCAGTGGGGGATAGATTTTATAGTTGAAATCTCAACCAAGTCCAATATAGGCTACTCTTGGATTTTGGTGGCAACTAAATATTTTACAAAGTGGGTAGAGGCTATTCCCACAAGAAATTCCATCAATAAGGTGGTAAATATTTTATACTAAATAATATCATTACAAGGTGTGGGTTTCCTAAAAGGATTGTTACTAATAATGCCATGTGCTTTAGGTATGAGGAATTTATTAAATTCTTTGACAAGTATGGTATTACTAGGTCAACTTTATCACCCTATCACCCACAAGGAAATGGAAAAGATGAGTGGCTAGACAAGAGCTTGTTGACGGTGATAAAGAGGACTTTGGAAGACAACAAGAAAGCATGGGATTCAAAATTGCACTTGGTAGTTTGGGATAACACAGTGAAAATGAAGAAGGTAATAGATGTTTCACCTTTTGATTTTGTATATGGAATCCATGCCATAATGCCTCAGAACAACCTCACAAGTTTGTATAATTAGATCCAAATGTATGATGAAGATATCTTTTATGATATGAAAAAAAATATGGATAAATTGATTGGGCCGACTAAAACAAGAAAGGAAGCCTCTGCAAGAAACACAATTGCAATTATAGATAAAGCATCTATATAATAGAAAGTAGTGGAAAGAAAGTTTAAACCAAATGATCTTGTCCTAATGTGGAATGCATGGATGGATGACAAGGGAAAAATTGGAAAATTTAGTCCTATATAGATAGGTCCATATCTGGTTGATTCTATTTGGGTTGATGACTCATACTTCATCAAGGAATTATCAAGAAATTTTCTTGAATTGCCAGTTCATGGACAATTCTTGAAGAAATACTTCTGTTGAAGGTATTTTATTTTCCATGAATAGTATTTAGGTTTGAATATCCTTGTACATTTATGAAGTCTCCTGTGCATATGTCTATATCCTTTGCATATATGTGTATATTTCTATATAGCCTTGAAAGTTTTGTTTCAAGCTATTGTGTGTGTATGGTCTACTTTTGTTAGAAATTTTGCATTCCTAAATAGATATAGGTTATCCATTATCCCCACATAGAGCTACTATTAGCCTTCACTTTCAATAGGCTTGTTATCCAAATTATGTTGTTGAATTGTTTTAAACCATTGAGTAATTTGGATTAATTACAGTATGTTTTTATCCTCTACCAAAACCCTTATTTTGAGTGACAAATCAACCTTTTGAGTGACACAAAGTGGTGCTTCATGTTATATCTTTTATTTTTTGATAAGAGTCACATGTGTTTTAAATTGGAAACCATGTGAATATGGTTAGCCACATGGTCAAGACTCCCTATCAAACTACAACAAAAAATGTCACAACTTGATGAATCAAGTCTTTTCTCTTTGATCATTGAGTTAAGGTAGATTGATAGTTAAATTTTTCCCTAGTCATGACTAAGAGAAGAAATCAAGTTGGCCTTGATCTCATGGTCACCTTAGTATTATGTTGTGTCAGACTTTAGCCACAACTATGTGTTGAGGCTTAAGGGTTTGTGAATAGTCTTTGATCATGGGTTCACACAATGTTTAGTTTGACCTTGGTTTCAAATAGCAAAATGGTGAATTGCTATAGATCACAAGATCACTAGAGTTAGATTAAAACCATCCTTAAAGGTTGCAGAGGCATGACATGTATCCATGTGGATTAAGCCTGGTGATGTAGTAGTTAGGTGTCAGAATGGTATGGCATGAAGATGGTTTTTGATTAGCCAAGGGCTACTAACATGGACAATAGGTTGAAGTTTTTAGGACCATCATATTAAAGATAATCAAGGGTTGTCACTTTTTCATTATAAGAACATGGAGATGTTTTAATCTTGGTGAGATAGTGATGGGGTGACATGTGGTCATGGCCCAATTTCAAAAGGAACATGGTTGTTCGCATGGTCACAAGGTAAGGTAAAGAATTAGAGTTTTTAATGGTGACCAGGAAAAAAGGTTAAAGGGATGCTAAGTCATGTAGTTGTGATGGTAGTTAACCGATAAGAAAATTAAGATACAACTTGAGAAGATAGTTAGAAGGGCTTAGTCACTTGGTCATGTAGTTAGCTAATATGAAAGAAATTTTGGCCATGACCATGTGATGCATTTGAATCGAAAGCTAAGTGTGATGGTCACTTGACTACAAGAGAAAAGGTTTAAAATAGATAACCGTATGCAATGTTGTGACCTCATGAAGCAAAGGTGATCATAGGGTCATTGATATTAAGTTTAATTGCTAACATGAGGCAACAACTACATGAATGAAGCGAAGTAAAGGATCAAAACCTATGACCACTTAGTCATATGGTTAATCACCAAACATAGAAGACAGACCATGAAGAGGTAGGAAAAAGTAAAATACTATGGTCATCAGGTTGTGAGAAAGAAATGTTAAGTGAGAAATTATTGTTAGGAGAATTATTATGACTTAAAAGGTTATGTCATGTCAAAAGTGCATGAAAGAATTAAAAGGTTGGATGTACATGTCATTTCTTGACACTTTTGTAGATTTTGAGATTTCTTACACATGATGACATTAAGAGACATAAATGCCCCTCTGTTACATTCCCTCCATTAATGAGTTGGTATAACAAATTCTTGAGTTTTAATATTTTGCATAAATTCAAAAACAAGATTTTGAGCACCAAGAATTTGCAATTTTTTTTAGTGTTCTCAAAGCTAGTACTAACATAGATTGTTCTAAAAATCTTCATGTGTAGTCAACATGGCATAAGAAGAGGGAAATATGATAGCTTAGGTTGAGGTGGAAGAATCTTAATAGGCCACAAAATAGGCAAAGCCAAAATTGACCACTTTATATGCAAAGGAGTGGGAATATTTTCTCCCAGGGTCCTCTCATGCTCAAATTTTGAATGCCCATGATCTGAATTAAAGATTCAAATTATAATACCTAGTGTGAAACCTTTTGTATTGAAAAACAATAATAATGAACAATAAGATTGCCAACCAAAAACTGAAAACTCCATTCTATTCGAAATATGCATTTATACAAATATGGAGGATCTCAAGGGTCACTAGAATCCCCTCAGAAATGAAAATGAAGAGTCATTGAATGTTTAATACAAATAAACTTATTCAAACTACCAAGATTATCAAAAAACTATATAAAAAAAATAGGTCCACTTGGATAAGGCATAACTTTCTAGTCCTAGCTCCGATTTGTAAATCGTTTACTTCATTGGAAAGCTGGTGAAAGACTCAAGAACCAAAATTGGGGCATCTAACCACCCAATGTTAAATGTCCCGGACGAAGATTGTCCCAGAAATGCTCCGAAGGCCTTCAAAAATGCAGTTTACTGAGACATAGAAAAATATCAAATAATTTTATTATTTTTGTATTTTTCCACTGCCAACCTAATCATTCCTCCCCCCTTGAGAGGCAATGGGACCTATTGCACTAATCTACTACAATAAGTGAGGAAATTGTGCTTCAATTTGCTCCTTGGTTAACCACTTGCCTTGATGAGGATGCTGACCAGCTCAAACCACCTGATACAGAGGAATATTTTGATTTCACAAAGTCTTTAAAATGACTTCAGTAATATGGTCACACTGGGCTAGAACAGTAGCAGATAAGTCTGTGACTTGAATATGTTTAGTAGCTTGGGAAATTTCTAACAAAGGAGTGAAATAGGATCTCAACAATTCCACATTGAAAACTGGATGCAGTCCCAAAAATGACGGTAAATTAAGTTCAAAAGCGTTCTCACCAACTTACTTGATAATAGTATATGGGCCATAATGAAGAGGATGAAGTTTCTTGTTTGGTCTATGAAGGTGCTCTTTCTAAAGATGTAACCATACCTTGTCACCAATCTGAAACTGATGAGGAGTGCGATGTTTATCATGCCTCTCTTTATACTTCTGATTACTCTGCTCCAATATCTCATAAACTTGTTGCTGTAGGTGCCTAATGTTATTAATGAATTTTTTTGCTCTATCTACCTCCTTGTCACTATTCAATATGCTATTAGACTATAGAACTGGTAGTGCAACATCCATTGGTGCCAATGGCTGATACCCAAGACAAACCTCAAATGGACTATGCCCTATAGTACTATGTAGTGCACGGTTGTAGCTGTGTTGCACATAGGGTAAGCTTTCATCCCATGTGTGAGGATGTTTGGAATGATACATCCATAAGATATGAATGATCTTTCAATTCACCACTTCTGTCTGCCCATTTGTTTGGGGATGAAATGCTGTAGACTTTGTCAACTTTGTGTCCATTTTATCCCATAGTGTGGACCAAAATTTGCTGATGAATCTGCTATCCCTATTAGAAATAATGCTCTTGGGTAGCCCAAAATGAACCCAAACATGTTCAAAAAATAACTTTGCAGTCTCTTTTGCAGTAATCATCTTTCTACATGCCACCATAATAGCCATTTTAGAAAACTTGTCTACCACAACATATACACAATCATGTCCCCGCCTGGTGGTTGGAAGCCCTGACATAAAATACATTGAAACAGATTGCCATGGCTTATCAGGGATAGGTAATGGTAAGTATAGACCCAACTTATAGTTTGTTGGTTTTGCAATTGCACAGGCTACACAAGCTTGTATATAGGAAATGATGTCCTACTTCATTTTTGGCCAATAGAAATGTTTTTGAAGGTTTGAAGTAGTCTTACCAATGCCAAAATGTCTTGCAACACGACTATAATGGGCTTCCTAGATCATTTTCTTCCGTTTGTCAGTGGGTACACATATATGACCAACATGGAAAAGCAACCCATCCTGCAAGTGAAAATCATGGATATGCTTTCCTTCAACCAAACTATTATAAGTATGAGAAAAATTAGGGTCAACATCATAGAGTTTTTCCCATGTGGATGATTGATGACCACACAAATCCAACACCATTGTCAAACCTGCAATTGGAGGCCTACTCAAGCAATCTGCCACTTTGTTATTGCTTCCTTTTTTATGACAAATGTTGAGGTGAAATTGTTGTAGATAAGCTGACCATCTTTGATGCCTGTCATTCTACAACTTCCCTTGTGTCTGCAAGAATTGAAGAGGTTTATGGTCTGTATGTATAATTGTCTCCTTTACCAGTATATAATGTTTCCATTCTTTGCAAGCTTGAACAATAGCATACAACTCTTTGTCATAAGTGAGGTACCTATGTACTGTATCAAAAAAAGTTTCACTATGATAGGCAATAGGATGCCCATGTTGCATGAGTACTGCACCAAGAGCATAATCAGATGCATCAGTTTCTATCTCAAATGATTGTTGCAGATCTGGAAGGGCCAATACTGGTGCTGAACATAATCTTTTCTTTAACTCCTCAAATGCTTGTTTTTTTTCCTCTGCCCACTAAAATTTTTCTTGTACTCCACCCTTTAGTGATTGATTGAGAGACCATGATATGTGTGAGAAATTAAACACAAATCTACAATAGAATTTTGCTAAGCCCAAGAAGTTGCGAAGTTCTATTAAAGTTTTAGGAGATGGCCAATCTCAAATTATTTGAATTTTTATTGGGTCAACATGAACACCCTCAGTATCAATTATATATCCTAAGTATTGAATACTCTATACACCAAAAGAGCACTTCTCCATGTTGGCATAAAGTTTCTATTGTTGCAAAGTTGAAAGGACTTGTTCAACATGCTGCAGATGCTCAGACCAAGTCTTGCTGAAAATAAGTATGTCATCTAAATAAACTACTACAAAGGAATCAATAAATGGTCTAAGCACATCATTCATCAACCTCATAAATGTAGCAGGGGCATTTGTTAGACCAAAAGGCATAACCAACCATTCAAACAAACATTCCTTAGATTTGAATGCAGTCTTCCATACATCTGTTGGATCAATTAGGACTTGGTGATATCCAGATTTCAAATCAATTTTTGTAAAAAATTTAGCCCCCCTAAGTTGGTCCAATAGATCATCAATCTAAGGGATTCGATATCTATTTTTCACAGTGATTTTATTCAATTCCCTATAATCAATACAAAGTCTCCAAGTTCCATCTTTCTTTCTAGCAAGGAAAATTGGACTACCACAAGGTGAAGCACTTGGACGAATGTGTCCTTTTTGAATCAACTCTTGAATCTGTCTCTTGATCTCATTATTTTCTAGAACTCACCTCCTATATATTGGCTCATGTGGTAGTGGTGTGCTTGGGATTAAATCAATAGAGTGCTTGACTTGACAATGTGTTGGGACTCCCACTAGTGATTTAAATACACTATGATATTCTTTCAACATCTTATCCATCTGATTCTTTTGGTTTTTTGTTATGGTTACCTTAGCGTGTGTATTAAGGACCAATGACTCTGTTTGTTCAGAATGAACCATGAGAAGAACAAAAGCCCTAGTTTGAGCAATCAAACATTTGCATTGTTTAGCACTAATTAAAGAAGCAGTTTGTTTTGGACATACCTCTGGTATTTGATACCTCTTCTCACCAAGCTTGATTGTAACACTACGTGGCCTAGATTCATATATTCCATGCCTTTGATACATGTAAGGCTGCCCCAATAATATGTCACACACATCCAGTGGTGCTACATCACATATCACTTCATCCTTGAAAGGCTTGATTGACTATGGCAGATGACACTATTGAGTTATTTGAATATCTTCTCCTTCATTTACCCACCCCATAGAGTATGGTTGTGGGTGTCTTGTCACTTTCAAATTCATTCATTTGACTGTCTCCCTGGATATCAAATTCTTTTGGCTCCCACTATCAACAATAAAATGTAGAGGTTTTCCATCAACCCACATCTGTGAATGAAAAAGTCTCTCTTCATCTTCACGATGCATTACTTTAGCAGTTCCAACTATGGCATATGGGTTTGCTTCTATGATGGAGTCATTATTATTTTGTTTAGAACTATCTATTGGTGATGATTCAGCTTCAGGTTCAGCTTGCTCTCTTCATATTTCTATAATAAGATTTTTAATATTTTGACAATCCTTTGTATTATGGGTTGGAGATTTATGCATCTCACACCACATGCCTGTATTATTCTGTGTCTTTTTTGCAGCCCACCATGTGTTCTTAGATGAGTTTGAGTGAGGTTCCATAGTCACATATTTTCCCCCAGATTTATTGTCACCTTCAATCTTTGGCTTATTATTTGCAAAGTAATCCCTCTTTCCTTTATACTTCAATTTTTCCTCAATTTTTGTAGCATATTTATAAGCAGTTGCCAATGTTTCAATATTCAAAAATTCCATCTCTTTTTGAATATACCTGTGAAATCCAGTACGATATTTCAGAATTCGATGCTTCTTTGAATCCTTAATACCAAGTTTTTCTGAAAGTGCATGAAATGTATTGGTGTAGTCTTGTACAGATTGGTCCCTCTTCTGTCAAAGTAACTACCATTCTATGTATTTTTGTTCATACATATCCTTAGGAAGATATGCTTCTTTTATGTATTCTATGAATTCTCCCCATGTGGGTTTCTTGTCAACATATGTTTCATCAAAAAATTCTCGTTGTTTATTTGCTAATTTAGATTCCCAGGCCAATTTCACATGGGTTTCAGCTTTCAAGAGAGAAAATGTAATTTTTTCTGTATCTGAGAAGTTGTTTATAGAAAAATACCTTTCTAATTTCGATAACCAATTATCAACAGCTTCAGCATTGACTTTTCCTTCAAAATTTGGGATGTCAAAATTTACCTGTACTTTGAAAGTAGTTCCATGAAATGGTGTTTCTGATCTAGAGGGTTGTTGGTTCTGGAGCATGAGTGTGAATTGACTCATCATCTCCTCTCATTGCTTATTCAAAGCCTCTTCCAATAGCTTCATTTTCTTGTTTGATATCTTAGGTCGTGTGTGTCTCAAAGGTGGATATATTGACAAATACTGTGTCTCCAATCCTAATCTTTGGTAGGATGTCCTTGTGTAAATTCGCATAAAAGGAGCATTCCCGCTCTAATACCACTGATCTGAATTAAAGATTCAGATTATAATACCTAGTGTGAAACTTGCAGTATTGAAAAACAATAATAATGAATAATAAGATTGCCAACCAAAAACTGAAAACTCCATTTTGTTCAAAATATGAGTTTATACAAATATGGAGGATCTCAAGGGTCACTAGAATCCCCTTAGAAATGAAAATGAAGAGTCATTGAATGTTTAATACAAATAAACTTATTCAAACTACCAAGATTATCAAAAAAACTATATAAAAAAAATAGGTCCACTTGGATAAGGCATAACTTTCTAGTCCTAGCTCCGATTTGTAAATCATTTACTTCGTTGGAAAGCTGGTCAAAAACTCTAGAACCAAGGTTAGATGTCCCGAAGGAAGATTGTCCCAGAAATGCTCCGAAGGCCTTCAAAAATGCAGTTTACTAAGACATAGAAAAATACCAAAGAATTTTATTATTTTTGTATTTTTCCACTGCCAACTTGATCAGCCCATGTCTTTAGATATGTGTACTCCTTCTGTAGGGATGCCATTGTACCTAAAACCAATGGGAATGAATTATTCTAGCATTTTTATTAGAATAGGTATGCAAAATAACCAATTTGCAACCCATGGATTAGAAACATGGCAAACTTAATAGTGTTAGAGTGGATAATTGATGTTGATTTAGTCAAGGCACTAATCAAGTCTAACAATCCAACAACTAAGGCTTTCCACATAAATGATATGAGTGTCCTCTATAGACTAGATAGGGAAACCTTTGGTGAAGTCTTTGACCTAGGAGGACCTATCACAAAGAAAATTGAGACAGAGAAAATGAATGAGTCCTTCAAGAGTTTGAAGAGTTTCTACATTGGAACAATCATGAGAAGGCACATTCCCAAATCATAGATGAAAAAGAGGGAGTTGCCTAAGAAGGTAGGGGAGCTAATGCCATTAGAATTCTTCTACAAATATTTTAGATATACCATTTTCAAGATTGGAAAGCTATTGAGACTTGATGACACCATGAATGCCCAAGGTTATGAATATATCATGGCTTTAGATATCCAAGATCCAAATCACAATATCTGTTATGATTTTGTGGAATACATCATTTATAGAATGTGTGAAGAAATTGAGGAAACTCAAAAGGGAGACATGGGAAACTTCAATTTTTTCCATTATTCACTATTAATGTACATTATCCTTTTCATGAATATAGGGCACATTAGTCTAGATTTTATCAAAGCCACCGAGGAGAATGGAGGTACCCTACCTATACAATTATGGACACACTTTTTGAAAAGGTTTTATCCATATGCTAATACTATTATTTTCTATAATGACTTTGTATTTCCAATCATGAATATGTTAATGGATATAAATGAGAGAGTACTAAAGGGGGTAAGAATGTTAATTAGACCATCTACTTGCCCAAATAGGGATACATTACTTAGTAATGACTGAGATAGTTTTATTTTATTTGAAAATTTTTCAATTCCAAGAGTATTTGAATGTCCTCAGCTTCTCCATGTATTACCTAAACACATCCCTAAAAGATTAGGCTAGTTAGAATTCTTCTAGCAATTACTAATGATGAATAGAGAGTATCTAGGCCCTACTATTAGGAAAGGCTCTTTTATAGCTAGAAACACAAAGATAGGTGATTTTCTAATAGGGAAGGATGTCATAAAAGAGATAGATAAGTGTTTAGCTAAATTTAAACTTCCCTCTACCCAAGCTAGAACCTATGATTGAGATGATTTGGTGAGGAATTCTCTCAAACAAATGAGGAAATACACTCTTTCTAGTAGCAAACCAATGTGGGAAGAGGATTGCATAATGAACTAATTGCAAATAGAGGTATGTAGGGAGAGGACTCAAAATTGGAGAAAAATAATGCATATAGCAGAAGCCATGAGGGAATAAAACTCATCATTTAAGGGTTTTCACCATAATATACCATATCTCTATAGGTATAATAAGTGTCTAGAAAATTTTGATGAATTAATGACACAAGTGCCTACATAACTTAGAGATAGAGCAGAAAACCCATCTCCTAAGTAGGAGAATGTTATAACTATGGAGGTTGAGGATGATCAATTAGAGATCTCTTCATGGGCTAAAGGAAAGAAGAAACAAAAAATGATTCATATCCCTAACAAGGTCAGAGGAAAGGCAATCTAGATTATGCCTCAAGGATCAAAATTCTTTGATACAATTAGACAAAATTTTCTAATCAAACAAGTAGGTGAGAACAAAAAAAATCCCCAACATGACTAAGTTAAAAATTCAAATGTTGGATGAAAGAATAATTCAGGCAAAGGAGTTCACAAAGGATGACCAATTTATAAGTTCTAATGAATTTAAGTCATTCCTTTATAAAGTAAAATAAAATGAACTTTCCTTATAATTGCAACCTAGAGATTCACCTGAGAAAGTTGTATAATTAGTTTAGAGCTTCTAGGACTATGATCCAAATAGTGATAATCTGACTATTGAGGAAGCAAGAGTAATTGTAATGAGAAGTAGAATGTTTCTTTTTCCTAGTTGGGAACTTAATTCCTCTTTTATGTTAGACTAGATCATAAAAGAAGACATATTAGTCTCTTTTGAAGGGACTAATATTACTAGTGAATTGGAGGGGGCTAGTTTTAACATAGACAATAAGACAATGGAAATAGGGAGCATGCCTCCGGATGATAATAAACCAACTCTCATGGAGATAAAGGAGTCCCCCCAAGGGAATGTAATTTTTTAGAATGTTTCCACTGTTTCTAGTGACCAAATCCACAATTTGGTGAATACAACATTATTAATGGGGAAGAGAAAAATGGATACATTGTAAGAACAACTATATACAACTTATAGCATATCCATTGATGATAGACATAAATATGAAGAAGATTTGAAGAGGACTTATTTCCTAGAGAAGAAAATTGATGACATGGAGGAAGAAATAAGGAGCCTAAGGGTTGTGGCTAGACTTGTTATAGAGGTAAAGGACCATGAAGCTCAAACTAAAGCTGACATTGTAGTTGTGGGAGAAGCCCAACATATGGATAATGATGAGTGGGATAGTGCTAAGGAGGTGGAAATAAAGATAATTCAGAATTTCCTTATGCACAAAATTGGTGCCTTATAGATTCTTTCACAAATTGTGCACAACAGTTACATTAGTCTACAAGGAGTTGAATACAAGTGCTCAGAGGCATTAGACCTTTTGTCCCCTCTCTTCATACCATGGGAGCCCTATACTCAAGTTTTTTGATAATTTGGTCCCTCTACTACCCCATAAAAGGATTTACCCAAGCTGGTAATCATTAATACCAGAAAAATGACAAATAAGGTAAGAGAGTTGCATGGGGTTTTCACAGGAAAGTTGCAATTGATTCCAAGGTAAAATGAAAACAATCTCTATAGGGATACCAAATTTTATTCCTAGTATTATAGATAATGATGGTAATTTTAAGTAATGGCAGGCATGATCTTCTTCATTTGAAGATATTTTGCATCATCCAAGGTTTTTCGCCTATTATAATAATGAGATAGATATAAGTGTTGTCTATGATCTAATTTATTTCCTCTTTAGGATAGAATCAAATATGAGTAAAGTCTTGGGAGATATAAAGGCTATTAGTGATTCTAAGTGGAATAAATCTATAAAGGAATTGAATGTAGTTAGGGATGCTACTTGGCTTGAGATGGAATCAAATGTGGTCATATGGAATGAATAGCATACATTAAAGCTCTACCTTCATAGGAGGATGATTAGACAAAAACAACAAGGAAGGCTGCTACAAGAAGACATAATGAGTTGGAGGAGGAAAAAATAATTAAAGTCAACACTCTTGCAATAAATGTCATCTACTTTTTGCACCCACTTTCCTATCTATTTTCCAACTGCAAAGAATGTATTAATGAAGTCTCTCAAAGGATTTTTTCCTTTTTTTGATTGAGAAGTTTTTGACACCTACCCTTCCATATGAAGGTTGTTGCAATCCTCTATATAAGGATTCCCAAGTTGTGGAGTGGAGGTTAGTAGTTTGTAGAATTTTTCATGTTTTATGCCTTTTCATAGTCCATCCAAGTTTTGGTAAATATATGAATGTAATCAATTTTCTATTCTTGAGAATATAGTAAATACCAAGTATCAATTGTCAAAATTTTGAGTTATACTTCGAGTTTTTATCAGTATTGTATTCATTTTTCAAAGGGAAATCAATACAAAAAAGGAAATCATGCATATCTATGTCTTTGAGTTTTGTCTCCTTCCTTATGTATTTGTGATTGAATTAAACAAGTTTCTTTTAGTTTAATTCAATTTTAATGAATTGTATATCTCTTACTAATTATTTTTAATTCAAATAATTAAGTAATTTCTTTTTGTAAGTGATAGGCTTTAGGTTTTATGAGAAGGATATGATAATAATGAAATTTAAAGCTCACTATTGACAGATTTAATTACAAGTTGATTAAATAGTTCCAAGTTGCTGATTTTGACTCTATATAAAAATGAATAAGACACTGGTCACTAATTTTTAGTTGCAATTTGATGATTCATATAGTTGCTGAACACACAAAATTTAAACAATCAATTTACCATTTTATGTAATGAAGAACTAAATTGTTGGTTGTTACTTATTTGCAACATCTTCTTAGCCATAGTTAGCTACTATCGTAGGGAAGTTATTGGTGAATCATAGAAGAAAATTGACCACTTTTTGCTATAGGGAATAGTTTTGAAAAGAAGAATATCATAGAAGTAGTCATAGAAATCTCTAAGGTTTTCCCACCTTGGCCCTGCAGAGCCAAAAGTAAAGGGAGTCCTAGTGATTCTATTGAAGTTGGTCCAAGGCCAAGATAAACCTAGTTGAATATAGGTTTTATCTATTCCTTAAGCTTGGTCTATTTCTTGTGCATCCTGGTATTAGGTTTAGAGAAACTTAGTATGTTCCTTACTAGTAAGAACTCCAATAAGATGCTTTATAATACATTTCTTAAAACTAGATTTAGGAACCCATATATTCTTTTATTTCAATTTTTTATTTGTGAACCTTTGTGGTCTCTTGAATATTTTTTCTTTCTTTGTATTCACATTTATTGGATAGGATATGGTGACCTTCATTTGTAAATGAATTCTTCTATTTACTCTTATATTGCACATCCAAATTATTTCCAAAATAATTGTGATTTTGGATAATAAGGCTGATATGGTAGATTTATTTATACACATAGATTAAAATTTGTAAAGGATGAATGTCTTTTTTGATCTTGGAGTATGATGGGAAACATGTATGATCAGATAAGATTGAAAGGTACAAGAGATGGAGGAAAATAAGGTCCCAATATAGATGGAAGGTTTGAAGGGTTTAGCTTTTATAGTTAAGGAATAAGAATGGAATTTGAAGATGAAAAGGGATAGTAGATAATTAAGTCAATATCTCTAGAGTAAGAAACATGACCAATATTACTAATAGACTCATTAATATCTTTAATATGACCAAATTTATTGATAGGAACATTTGAATCTTGAAGGTATTTTGAAGTGGATATGGAGAAGTAGAACAAGGCAATGAGGTGATACTTTGATTGTGACAAATGTCTTTGGATGGCATAGGAAGAGAAAATTGTTAGCATGAATGTTGATGCTATCATTATGGATGACAATTGAAAAACATTGATATGATGTATTCATGACTATCTTTGTCATTGATGACAACATAGTAGTGAGTTTGTAAAGACTGATAGAGCAGCAGACTATGATCTTTGTATTAAGAACAATGTATTACTTATCTATTGATGTGAAGTTTCCAATGCATACTAAATTATGTCTTTATTATTGCAGAACTTAAGTTGATAGTGTGTAGAAGATATTATTGATCTACAAAGAACCGTATAGAAATAGAGTATTGGAAAAATAGTTCCTATTGTGTGATTGCTCTAGTTCATCACAAATGAAATGAAAATTTGCATGGTTAACTAGAGAAAGTGTACTGGCTAATGATGACATCAGAGAGTGTGCATGTACGAAAGTTACATGAGTAAAATTCTATTTATGAATGTGATTTGAAAACATTAATTAAATGTGTATTCATTAAATTGATGTATTAGAGTTAAGTGGGTAGCTAACTCAAGGATTTATTATTGGGCATGGTACAAAGGAAATATGTTTTCTATGTTTAAGGTATAGATAGCATAAGAGACTTGTGAACTATTGAGTAGTAGAGTGCTACAAAAGTAGAGTGATTAACCTATGCGTGTAAGTGACCTTAAGGGTTATAATTATTGAGTATAGAGTTTTAGATCTGATTGCACGGTCTAAAGGAGAAGAAGTCCAATGTACAAGATAGAGGAAGAAGTAGAAGCTTGTTTCACATCTATTATTCTAAAAGGAATAGTACCAAGGTCAATTGGATAGTGGGTTCATTGATCTGATTCGAAAGATATTTGAATAGTGGGTTTAACTATCTTCCACAACTCCTAATAGGGATTTAAAGTCTTCTAACAAGTACTCATTGTACTAAATGTTGTAAGAGACTCCTAATAGGGTCTATCCTCTAACAAGGAATAGGGTTTTCCCTCTGATCAAGGGTTTCCCTAGTCAACATATCTGGTGTAATTGTTTATGTGCATCTTTGTATGGTCGCTACTTACTTTGATTGAATGATTAAGTTTGTTTAAAGAAGATAAGTGTTTTAATTGTTGATAATTGATTCACCCCCCCTCTTAGTTATCTTGGTAGACAATTATTTCTAACAATTGGTATTAGAGCATAAAGTCCTTGAAGAAAATTTTAACAACTTTGAAGATCCATGGTGAACATATTCAAAGAATATAGACCTACATCTGACAGAAGAAATTTTGACACATGAGTTATGGATATTCTTGGTGAGTTATCAAATTTGTGTAAAGAGCAGAATATTGAGTTTATAGATCTAGAATCCTTTTGCTATATACAAAGGAATAGTAGCACAAGTGAAGATAGATCAAGAATAGAAGATGATACAAAGATAAAGGAAGGTATGGAAAAGTTTTCTTGTTGGATATGTAAAGAGTTTGGTCATTTTTCAAGTAAATTTCCTAAGAGATTGAGAAAAGCTAGAAAGAGTTTTCTTTTGGATGAAGATGAAGAATTTAAAGGAAGTATGAAAGATTATTGAGTGATTGTGATACGGATAATTTGGTTAAGAAAAAGGAAGTAGTAGAAGATATAGCTTTGGTAACTATTGTTGATCTAGAGGCTAACAATGAAAATGTTGAAGTTATCATTCACAATTATTTGCATAATGGGAATCAGATTGAAGAACAAAGATCTGATCCTAGAGGAAAAGAAAGAGTTGAGTTGAAGACCCTTGAATAGAATGAAATTTCTAAGAGAAGGAACACATTTGTTATAGAAGCTACAAGAGCTATGTTAGCAAAAAATTATGTATCCAAAACATTTTGGAAAGAAGCTATGAATACAACAGCCTACACTATGAATAGAGTACAAGTTAGGGAGGATACAAACAAGGCACCTTATGAACTATGGTTTAGTCACCCACCTAAAAATGAAGGAGAGCCAAGTGAGGAAAAAAGCTTGGAACCTTTAGTAGAATGAAGAGTTGAGATAGCAACTCCTACTTCAAGAAAGAACATGATAAAGAATCACCCATCCGAACAGATCATCAAAAAAAAAGACAAAGGTGTGATGAAAAGAAGTAGAGTGAATGAAGAACTATGCTTGATATCTCAAGTTGAACCAAAGAATGAAAATAAAACATGTCAAGATGACTAATGGAAACAAGCTATGGAAAAGGAATTAGATCAGATAGAATAGAATGTAACATGGTGTTGAACTGTCATTTTGTACGATGCTTAATGGCAAGAATCCTTTTGAACTTATCTCTTGAAAAGATAATCTAGGATTAACTCCAAGGTTTTGGCCAATCTTACAAGCTACTGGAATCCACTTAGTTAAAGATAAATGTGTTTATTCACGGGGAAGCCTTTGTTGGTTCGAAACAATTTTGGTTCAAATAATCAACCTACTTTTTGTTTCAAAATTAACCACAAAAGAGATTTTTTTTGGTATTTTCTATTTTTTTTAATGAATGCAATCTAACAATGCAACTATATGAATTCCTAATTTAACTAGGGTTTAGCAAAGAAAATAACAAATATAAGGTAATAGGAAGTTTAAGAAAATAACATGAAAGTAAAATCCTAATAGACATGAGCCATGAAAATGATGTGTCTATGAGTTAAGCCTTTGAAAAGATTAGTGGTAACAAAAAAAAAAAGGAGCAACGCTTCCTTAATTCCACTAATGCAATTCTCAATGGGAATTTAGTAATCGTAAGATGTTTCACTTTTCATCAAATCACAAGACCATGAAAGGTGAACTCATGTGAGATGAAAAGCTATGCAGGAACAATATCATGATCTCTTCTCAAACTAAGTACATCAACAAAAATTTTAGACCCATAGAAAACACCAAAATCAAAAGATCACACAACCAAAAAAATGTAATAAAACAATTGGCTCAATTACACTTCATGAACATACATTCACAAAATATAACACACTTAAGAAAGAATCATTACACTCCAAATGTGAGCACCAATAGCATATATTATTGCATCAAAACAATGGCAGCTTGGAATACATATTACATTCCTAAATTTATAAGAAATATTCTCCTCAATTTTTGTTGAGAGTGAGATATCTCTTTATGCAAACATATGCTTCTAAACTAATAAAACAAATCTATTTATGTACATACTAACTCTCTAACTGGTGATTAGTAAGACTCCATCCATATTTATATCATTAATTGGATGCATGAGCCTTTACATGTCTTAAAATAAAGAAAGCATGAGAAAATAAGAAGAAGAAAGCCTTTAGATGATGTAGGAGTATTTGAAAGTGCCAAAAATAGAAGCTCCATCTTTACTAGGCTTCTGTAGGAGTTAAACTTCTGACAGAATAGGTTTCTGATGCATGGAAAGATCTGAATTTAGAACTAGTGGTTAACTATTCATGCACCTCTAAATTCTTCAAAATCTTCTAGAATACCATTGAAAAAGTGCACTTGCACACCTAGTGCAGTAGTGCACTAGCACACTTGCATGAAATTTGTGCAAGGTGCTCAATTTACCAAAAATCAAAATTCTTAGTTTTGAAAATGATTTTTGGGTTTTTCTCAAATGTGGTTTTAGATCACTTTTGTCTACTTACTTTGATCCTTTTGATGATTTATACCCTCTTTATAGCCAAAAAACTTTCATACATTCAAACTCCTTTTGCTTCTTCTATTTGAAATCCCAAGGCACCCATGTTGAATCTTATCATTAATAGTTGCACAAGATGAGAAAACTATTCTAGTTTATGTGTCCAACCTCTGTATCTTTGATCTATTTCTTCTCTCCAACTACCCTAACCTTCCTAGTGAGAGACTAGGTGATCCAAATTATCCAAAATGATCAAATGTTTGAAACTTTTTCACAAGATTTTCTAGGCATTTTTAACTGGCTTTTTCAAAGGTCTTCTGCTCAAAATTTTAAGTTGAAACTTTCATCGATCCCTAAAATTGAGCAACCAAAGGGTCACTATTTTAGGGACTTAAATTATATTTTTAGTTCTTCTTTCCAACAGTGTAAATAGTTTTGAATTCCAAGCTCTAGGTCAAAAGTTATGACCCTGACAAGTTAAGGATGCCCTTTTTATCTACCCAAAGAAGCAAACATTAGTTTGGAGAGTTAAAAATATCAATTGAAAAAAACCCTAGTTACAAATCAATAAACTAGAAAACCCTAACTATTTGAAACATCAAAAAATCCAATTTGTAACCCTTAAATGTAAAAAACCAAGAAAAGGCACACCTAGCACACCTAGAAGGTGTTCTTGGTGTGTCTTCTACCATTAAAAAGTGTGGGGTGTGCAGCAGTGCACTTAATGCGGTATGCTGATGCGCACCCTCTAAATCTTAGGTGGGAAGTGTTGAGAACTTATTAGGGTGTGTTGTAGCACACCTAATTTGGTGCATTATTGTGCACCTTAATAAGAGGTTTTTCTTTGTATTTAAGGTTTTTTAGATGTTTTAAATGTTTTACAAAAAAAAAAAGTAAGGTGTATAGTTGTGTACCTTAACATAGTTTTTCGAATGTTTCCTTTTTTGCAGGTAAATGGAGTGGAGGTTAGTGTAGAGAAGTGCACCTAATCAGGTATGGTGATGTGGAGAAGTAGGTGCTCATGGAAATGAAAATAGAGAGAGAAGGGGGGTACCCCAGGTTTTATCGACCTTGAGAACTACATACTCATTGGTGCTACATAGCTATGCATCACCAAGGATGATTCCCTTCTTAAATGTTTTGGTGCACTAGCACACCTCATGAGGTGCACTAGTGCACCTTTTTCTTTATAAAATGACTTATCTCTCTCTGAAATTTTACTTTTAGAAATTGGGTTTTCTAATCGAGACCCAAATTTGACAAAGGACACTAGACAAAACCCAAGAAAAGACTTAGACCCTAGACTAGGGATTTGGAAAGTAAAAAATAAAAATAAAGTATGAGGTCCCCATTTCTTAGTGAAATAGGGCCTGCATTGTGAAACCACAACACATAGGAATTGGTTCCTAGACCTAAGGATAAGAATGTGATTGGCACAAAGTGGTTATTCAAAAACAAAATGAATGAACAAGAAGAAGTAATAAGAAAAAAAGCACGACTAGTATACAAAGGATATTCTTAGCAAGAAGGAATAGACTATGAGGAAACATATGCACTTGTAGCAAGAATGGAAGTAGTTAGAGTGTTCTTGGCATATGTAGCAAATAAAAACTTCAAAGTATATCAGATAGATGCTAATTCAACATTCTTGAATAGAGAACTTGAAGAAGAAGTTTATATTGAGAAGCTAGAAGGTTTTCATTTAATAGAAGGGAAGGATATGATTTTTAGATTAAAGAAAGCCTTGTATGGATTAAAGCAAGCACCTAGAACCTAGTATCTAAGGTTAGATAAATACATAGCAAAGCTTGGATTTATTAAAGGAACAATAGACATCAACTTGTACTTGAAAAAAATAGAAAATGGTTTGTTGATAATCATTATATTTGTTGATGATATCATTTTTGGAGGAAATGATGAAGCCAATGAAAAATTCTCATAAGACATGAAGAATGAATTTGAGATGAGTATGATAGGAGAAATGAAATTCTTCTTAGGATTGAAAATTGTTCAAAATAAAGAAGGTATCTTTATTTCTCAAACTAAGTACTTGAAATATTTGCTAAAAAAATTTAGACTAGAAAATTGTAAACCTATTGGACCTCCTATGATAACTAGTCACAAGTTATCTAGCAAGGATGAGACACCTACTATTGAATATAAGAAGTATAGATCTATAATTGGAGGATTGCAATATCTGACTCATAGTAGACTAGATATAGCTAATGTAGTTGGAATTGTGGTAAGATTTTACGCTGATCCTAAAGAATATCACTATGCAGTAGTAAAAAGGATATTTAGATATCTGAAAGGGACATCTAATTATGGCATTTGGTATGATAGAGGTAATGATTTTACTCTTTGCACTTATACTAATGTTGATTAGGCAGGAGATGTAAGGCCCACACTCGTACCCTATTATAAACTGTAAGGAATGACTATGATTAGGAGTTAATTAGGTCATGATCGACATTTTCATTATTAACAATGATTTATGAGATCTTATTGGAGACTGATGTAGGTTTTGATTATTATAAGGTTAATACCCTATCCAATAACATTAGGTTGATAAGATAAGACCACACGAAAATGAGACTCAATATGTTCAAGTTGAGAACCTGGTCACAAGATTAAAGGTATAATCTACGAGGCAATTAGAAAAGATAAAATAACATTCACTCTAGTGAGAACAAAAATGAATTACCCATGGAATACTGGCATGAGGACGTCTTTGATGGAATTGCTAGGTCTTTTGGAGAGCTTCTTTCCATTGATCCTATAACGGCAACTAAGAAGAGACCTATGTAAGGATATGTGGAGTGACCGAAGGACAGGATATGCCTCAAGTTATAGAATTTCAATCTCGATTGGGAAGCAAAATCCAAAAGATTGACTATGAAAGTGTGCCTTTTGCGTGCTTCCATTGTAAGAAGGTAGACCACAAGGCTGGATTCTACCCACTATTCAAAGGAAATGGAATGGGGGGAAAGGCCTACCATCAAGGTGGGAAGAAAGCTTCTCATGTTCCCAAAAAGATTTGGAAGAAGAAAGAAATGAAAGTCAAGAAAAATGGAGAGGCTAAAGGAAAAGCTAATGATTCTATTCCTAATCTCCAAGCTAAACCCTGGGACCTCCAAGTTGTTGTGGAAGCACTGCAAGGAGAAGGGAAAGAGACAACTGAGGACAAAACTAACCCTTCCCAAATGAAGGAAACCAAGGATAATCTCAAAGAGACAAGTATTATGGAGTCTCAAATCCCTGAGAGTTCTGAGGAGGTTGATCCAAACCTTTCCTCTGTCTCGAACTCAATGGAGGAACAAAATGAAGGGGAACCAATGTCTCAAATCTCCTCAAACCCAATTATTAGGGAACCCCCTATAATAGTGAATAGAATCTTAGAACGGTTGTCTACTTCAACACTAGAATAACTGGCCAGGCCAGATGCTTTGTTTGATTTATGTAAAGAAGAAGAAGAGCCACCCTGGATAGAAGTAAGAAGAAGAAAGAAGAAGAATAGCTGGGACCCCTCTCCTGCCTCTCCTGCTTCAACTAGAAGCAAGGCCAAGGTAGATCTTGTTCATAAAACAAGAATGAAATCAGGAAGGAGGAAGCAAGAATAAACATCATGGATGGAATGCAACGCACCATCTAGGAAGCCTGCTCATCAATTAAAGTATGAAGATCCTCTCATGGAATATTCATGGACTCAATGGAATCCACAAGCAAGAAGTTGTAAGGAATATGATAAGGGATAAAAGGCCTAATATATTTCTTATTTAGGAAATGAAAATGAAGAAAGAAAATCTAGAAAATATTAGATTCAACAGAAACATGAATGGAATTGCCTCAAACTCAGAAGGAGCATCTGGTGGGCTACTACTATTATTCAATAATAGACATTTCAATATTGTGCCCGAGTATGATGAGGATAACATCCTCTTCTGTAGAGTTCAACATTTGCAAACTAATGATTGCTAGTTTTTAGTGAACATTTATGCTCCCAACAACAAGAGAGATAGAAAAAATTACTGGGTCAAAGTTGGAAAGTTGGTGCAAGCTAGTAACATTAAGAAAGGCATAATCATGGGAGACTTCAACTCTCCGCTGGAGGACAAGGAGAAGATGGGAGGATTGCCCTCAGATTAGGAACGTAAGTAGGATCTTTCCAATTTCATCAATGACTTGGCTCTAATGGATTTGGAGCTCTCGCGGGGTACCTTTACCCGGTCTAATAAGAGAGCTGGTTAGGACTGCATTCAGGTCAGATTGGATAGAGCTTTAATCTCCCCAGATTGGTTGCACTCTTTTAGCTATAGATTATCTCTGCTTCCTAGAGTTGGTTCTGACCACTCCCCCATTTCTCTTTCGGTGTCCCCTCTTGAGCCTAGGAGAAATTGCCCTTTTAGGTTTGAGAAAATGTGGACTACTCACCCTGACCTATTGGATAATGTCAAAAGATGGTGGGGGATTGGTGTTGATGGCTTTGCCATGTTTAGAGTCACCAGAAAGCTCAGCAATGTGAAGAGGATGGTTAAAATTTGGAACAAGTCTGATTTTGGCCATATTTTCTATGACAAGGAGGAGTTGTTAGACAGTCTATTTGTTATCCAAGATAGTATACAAAAGGAAGGATATAATGAGAGTAATAGGGAGGTTGAGTTGTTGATCCTATCATATCTTCGTAACATCATCAACAAGGAGGAAAAGTTCTGGAGGCAAAAATCTTGAATCACATGGCTTAAGGATGGAGATCAGAACATGAAGTTCTTTCATCTCTCCACCCTAAAACATAGGGCTAACAACAAGATCTCTAGAATTAGGAAGGGGTAGTTGTTGTTGTCTAAAGATCCAAATATCTTGGCTGAAGTGGTCTCCTTCTTCTCTTCTCTTCTCTCTGAGGACCCCCTGCTTTCCAAGGTGGACCAAGAGGATATCATCTCTTGTATTCCTCAGATTATTCAACCCCACCAAAATAAACTTCTCTATGCTATTCCTAAATATTTAGAAGTTAGAGAGGCCCTTTTCTCCCTACTTGGTGACAAATCACCTAGTCCAGATAGGTTTGCCACCTTTTTCTTCCAAATGTACTGGCCGGTGGTCATGGGGGATGTGGTTAAGGCAATTCAGGAGTTCTTGGAAGCTAGAAGTATTCTTAAGGAGATAAATTCTACCTTCTTGGTTCTCATCCCTAAATCCCCAGGGGCTAACTCTTTCGACAAGTTCAGGCCTATCAGTTTGTGCAACTCTTTCTACAAGATCATCTCTAAAGTTCTCACTTCCAGAATGCTTAAAATCCTACATCTGATCATATCGTAGCAACAATCTAGCTTTGTTCCTGGGAGACAAATCTTGGAGTCAGTGTTGATGGTTCATGAGGTTATTCATTCTTTAGAAGCTTCCAAGCGGGAAGGTATGTTGCTCAAACTGGATCTTTCAAAAGCCTATGATCGGGTGGACTGGTCCTTTCTTAGGAAGGTCCTTCAGGCCTTTGGTTTTGACAATAAAGTGTGTAAACTCATTTCTCAATTGGTGTCTACCTCCTCTCTTGCTATTCTAATTAATGGAGCCCCATCTAATTTCTTTAAACCTTCTAAAGGTCTCAGGAAGGGAGAACCCCTCTCTCCTATCCTCTTCATTATTTTAGTTGAATGCATTGGGAGGCTTATTGAACGTAAAAAGTCTAAAGGAATTCTTAAAGGGATTAATCCTTCTTTGAGAAATGTCCCCTTCACTCACCAACAATTTGTGGATGACACTATAATGGGGGGGGGGAAGCTTCACTGAAAGAAGCTAAGACTTTGAAAGAGGTTCTTGATACTTACTCTAGAGGGACTGGACAACTGATTAACTAGAACAAAAGCTTGACCTTCTTTGTTAACGCCCTTGAAGTCAGACAAAGGAAAATTGCCAAAATCCTTGGTTGTGGGGTGGGATCTCTCCCTTCATCCTATCTAGGGCTCCCCTTGGGCTCCTCTCCCCCTGACTCTTTCTGGAATGGTATTCTAGATAGATTCAACAAGAAGATGGTTGGCTGGAAAGGTGCCTCTCTCAGCCAAGTTGGGAAATGTTTACTAGTCAAATCCTTTCTTCAGAACCTTCCCATTTATGCTCTGAGCCTTTTTTGAATTCCTGTGAAATTTGCAAAGAAAATGGAGAAAATCCAAAGAGACTTTCTATGGACTAAACTTGAAGGAAAGAAAAGGTACCCTCTTGTTTCCTGGGAGAAGGTCTGCCTCCCAAGAGGTATGGTGGTCTATGCATCAGAAAGCTTACCCATCTCAATAAGGTGCTTCTTGCAAAACAAATCTGGTGAATCTTCAATAACACTAGTGAATGGAGAGACATTCTGGAAAATAAATACCTCAGAAGACCCTCTCTTCATTTTACTTTATTCAATGAGGACATCCCTAAAGGGTCGACTATTTGGAATGGTATCCTAAAGGCCAAGGACCTGGCTAAGGTGAGGGTCTCTTGGAAACTAGGCAATGGGGAGGATATTTAGTTTTGGTCTAATAGGTGGTTATGTCAAGGCCCACTTTCTAACAACCTAGTATTTGAGAGATGGGTGCAAGAATGCATGGAGCTATATAAGTTTAAAGTAAGCAATTATAGGGTTGGTCAGGAATGGAGAGACCTTTCCCTCATTTCTAAGGATTTGAAACCAATAATGACTATGCTTAACTCTTTGATCCCTAGTAATAATAAGGATGAGCTAGTTTGGAGGGATAATCCCAATGGAAGTTATTCTATTGCTTCTAGCTACAACTCTCTTTGGAGATTAAAGGAGAAACCCCCTTGGGTGGATGCCTGGCTCACGGGCATCACTCCAAAGATCAACATATTTTATTGGCTGACCCTTCATAACAAAATCCTAACGCAAGATAATCTCATGAAGAGAGGCCATGTTATGCCCAGCAGATGCCCGCTCTATAAAAACCAGTCTGAGTCAGGAAATCATATCTTCATTCAATGTGACTTTTCTACGAAGGTGTGGAGTTCTCTTAATCAAGAAATGGAGATTCTCTAGTGCTGGCTGGATAACCTTATCGACTTTTTCAGTTATTGGAAAAGCCTTTGTAAAATTGTAAGCCGACAAGATAATTATGCTTGGTTTTTGCCTCACTTTTGTTGGAGCATCTGGAAGGAAAGGAACAATAGAATTTTTAGGGACAGAGAGGAGCCGACAATAATTCTGGGAAGGAAGATTTTGAAAAACATAAAAGAAAACCTTCAAGTGATGAAGGAGGGGGAATTTGATATAGGGGATAGGAAGACTATTAAAGATAAAGACAGGAATCCCAAAAGATAGGATTCCAGATGGATTCTACCCCGAGAAGGATGGTCAAAAGCCAACTTCGATGGTGGTTCTAAGGGCAACCCTGGCCCCTCTAGAAGTGGTGAAATTATAAGAAATAGTTTTGGGGAGGGGATTGCGGCCTTTTCTCTCCCGCTTAGAACCTAGACCAATGGTGCAGGGCACCTAAGGCTCTTAGGCATGAATTCAAGGTGTTTAGTACGTTAGAGTTGTTAGGAATGAAGTTTGGTCCATATTTGTAATGAAGACTCAATTGTAAGGTACAATGGCACATTGGTGTGGTTATAAGCCAAGTGACCATTTGTAACCAAGGAGTCATTATTTATGAATTCTTGAGAATTTTACTATTTTTAGGATGTTTTAGGTGGATTTGAGTCATTAGGACACGTTTGAATTGAAGGTGTGTAAAAAAAATGCAAAGGTGCAAAAAGTTGCTAAAGAGCAATTTTTGCAAATTTGTTGTCAAACTTAAAAAAGGAAGTTGTATGGTCTTCCAACCATCCAAATGGAAGTTATAACTCTTGGAAGACACTTATTTAAGGTCTCCACACGTGGGGAAGGCCATGGTATGGACGGGTGGACAGCATTTGGTGAATAAAACTCAGAAATTTTGCAATTTTCTCTATTTTTTCAATTCCATATGACCTTTACAGATTTTTAGTGGTACAAATCTTATATTTTTGGAAAGAGGACTGAGTCAGAATTCTAATGCAATTGGTTTGAAGTTTTTATCTATTCTGGGTTAAAAGTTATACCTGTTTTAGTAGAGGTAGGTCTGAAATTGCTGCACATTGAGGGTTTCAACAAGATGGCCTCCTAACTTGCAAACCCACTGTGGGATTTCAATGCCGCTTTGTGGAATGAAAGTTAGGAGAGGTGACTTAAAGATGGAAGAGTTTAAGGGCTGTAGGAGTTGGGCACCTATTTTTACCAGCAAGCCCTAGGCTGAACATAGTCTTATGTCTAGTCTAGTTTTGAAGGAAAACGAAGGATCACGCTCCCAAGTTGATTGATTTGACCCAAGTGAAGGGTGTATAAGGACAAATAAAAGGTGTAGAAGAGATCCAAGGGGTTGAACCAAGTCTTTGAACCCATTTATTTATGCTTTCCTTGTAACCCAGCCTAAACTGGCCATTTAGGACTGTGACACAAAGCGGGCATAACTTGATGCTGGAGTAGAGTTGGTAATTGATCTTTTGGAATCTCATAGGAGTAGTTGAAGGGTGTTTGGTGATGTGAAAATATTGTATGGTTCTTTGTATTTTTTGGGAGTTTGACCATTGAAACTAGGAATTGTTCTAATAAAAGTGCTGGTAACAATTTGTAATTTTCAGTGTTGGGTGTTGAGAAACTTCAAAGTGGGGATTTTTCTTGTTGTTTTGAGTTAGTAAGAACCATTTATATCATAGGAATGGAGTTCTAACCCAATCTAAGAAATATTTTCTATTTTAAGCCTATTTGGTGTTAGGGAATCCGTAATAGGTGTGATTGTCCCAAGTTGTTTGTGAACCCTAGGTTTGAGGGTTGGGCTTGTGAAGTGGAGTCCACTTTGAGGTAGAGTCTACCAATGTTAGAAGCCATTGGGTCAGTCATTAACCTTGGAAGAAGGCCTAGTTTCTATTTGGAGGTTGGAAGCAAGCTAAGGTGCTGATCGGAGTTGGAAGAAGAGTTGGTGCTTTTGCTGCATACTCTGCATCAGAGTGGTATCAGAGCCACTAAGAGCCTGATTAGAGAGGAAAGATGTCAGATAATGAGGAAGGAGAGAGGGAGATACCTCTTAGGATCACAAATGTGGAATTGGCCAAGTTGGTCAAAGAACAAATGGCAGAAAGTAGAGCAGTAAGGGAAGAAAATAGAAGCATGAAAAGAGAATTGGAAAAATTGAAGGGCAAGATGGCTAGAGGAGTCATGGAAGACTCTGAAGGAGAAGAAGAAAGGACTGAAGTTAGAGAGCCTAGGCAGGTTAGAGATGAAATGCCTGCAGATCAAAGAGCCATGTTGGAGGCCCTAGAAAGGGTAGGAAGAAAGGATCAAAGATCAGACCTACCTATGTTCAGTGGTAAGTTGAATCCAGAAGAATGCATGGAGTGGATTGAAGCACTTGAAAATCACTTTGAATGTGATAATGTGCCGGAAAACCAAAAGATAAAGGTGGCCAAGTATAAGATGAAAGGATCTGCCCTTAGTTGGTGGAATTTTCTTCAAAATGAGAGAATAGAGGAAGAGAAGGCACCCATAGCCACGTGGAAGAGAATGAAATCAGAGATGAAGAAACAGTTTGTACCAGAGGACTATGAGGTCCTAATGCATCAAAAGTTGCAAAGTCTCAGGCAAAAGGACTTGGATGTAGGAGCATATACAGAGGAGTTTCATAAACTCACTCTAAGGGCTCAAGTTCCTGAAAGTGAAAAGCAAAAGTTGGCAAGATACTTGAATGGGCTCAAGTACTCCATCAAGGATGAACTAGTTTTGTTCAATCCTAAGACCATCCACCAATGTTATCAAATGGCCCTCAAGATTGAGGAGAAACTCAAGAGGAGAAGTGATTCCCATGGAAGAGGGAGAGTAGGAAATAACAGAGGTGGAGGAAGATTTGGGGGCAGAGGTTCATCTAATAGATCTCAAGGTGAACCTAGCAGCAGTCAAGAAAAATTAGATGGAGAATCCAATCCTAGAGGAGGATTTAGAGGTAGGAGATCTAATGGGAGAGCAAGATTTGGAGGAAGGACTCTAGGGGTATTCACTGGAAGGTGTTTTACCTGCAATCAAACAGGGCATAGATCCTCTAGGTGTCCAGAGAAAGGGGGCAGCAGCAGTCAAGAAGGAGATAGAAGAATCCACTTGGCTCAAGAAGAGGATGCACAAAGTGACCAAGGAGCAAGAGGGAATGCTGATCCAGAGCAAGGGGAATCTTTAATGTTCAATAGAACCCTGCTGAAGACAGTTGCAGAACAAGAACCTCCCCAAAGGAAGACCTTATTTAAGACCTTGTGCAAGGTAAAAGATAAAGTGTGTAAGGTAATTGTTGATTCCGGTTCAACTGATAATATTGCATCAATAGAGATGGTAAATAAGCTTGGATTGAAGAGGTCACCTCATCCTAACCCTTAAAAAGTTTCGTGGTTAAGTAAGGAGCAACAAGTTATTGTTAATGAACAAGTTAATGTTGAATTTCAAATTGGGGAGTACAAGGACAAAATTGTTTGTGATGTTGTAGATATGGATGCTTGTCATTTGTTGTTAGGTAGGCCATGGCAGTATGATGTCAATTCCAAGCATGATGGGAGGAATAATGTCTACATCATCACCAAAAATGGGAAGGAGTACACTATGACACCATTGCTAGAAGATGGAAAGGAGACCCAACATGCATCTAGTGTAATGATGGTTGGGGAGAAGAAGTTTTTGAAGACTCTCAAGGTGAAGAACACCCCATGCTTTGCCATTGTAGTAAAGCCAAGACAAGAGGATAAAAAGGAGGAAGGTAGATTAGGAATAAGGAATGTGGAACCCAAGGAAGTGAGGTAGCTTTTGGATAGATACAAGGAAGTTATTTTAGACCCTGCTACTGATACCTTGCCACCATTTAGAGAGGTGAGTCATTGTATTGATTTTATTCTAGGTTCTACATTGCCTAATAAGCCTGCCTATAGGTTGACACCAGAACAAAACAAGGAATTAGCAAGACAAGTTGAGGAGTTTCTTGAAAAAGGGTTCATAAGAAAGAGCATCAGCCCTTGTGCAGTCCCTGCTTTGTTGGCACCCAAAAATGAGGGTACATGGAGGTTGTGTACGGACTCAAGAGCCATAAACAAGATAACCATCAGATATAGGTTCCCAATGCCTAGGATGGAGGATTTGATGGATCACCTAGGAGGGGCAAGGTACTATTCCAAGATTGATTTGAAAAGCGGTTACCACCAAATCAAAATAAGGGAAGGAGATGAATGGAAGACTACCTTCAAAACTAATGAGGGACTTTATGAATGGATGGTGATGCCCTTTGGCCTTTCTAATGCCCCTAGTACATTCATGAGACTCATGAATGAAGTTTTGGAACCTTTCATCAATCATTTTGTTGTTGTATATCTTGATGATATATTGATTTTTAGCAAATCTAAAGAGGAACATCTAACACACTTGGAATTGGTTTTGAAGAAACTCAGGGAGAAGGAATTGAAGATAAATTTGAATAAATGTGTCTTCATGAAAGAAGAGTTGGTGTTCCTAGGTTTTGTCATCTCCAAGGGCAACCTCAAGATGGATCCAGACAAGGTGGAAGCAATCCTCAACTAGCCTACACCAAGGAATGCAAGTGAGGTAAAGAGCTTTCATGATTTGGCAAGCTTTTATAGAAAGTTTATTAGAGGTTTCAGTAATGTGTGTGCCCCTATGATTGATACAATCAAGGGTGGAAGAAAATGTAAATTTGCATGGACAGGAGATGCTGATCAGTCCTTTGAGTACTTGAAGAAAAGGGTTGCAAAGGCACCCATCCTTGCTCTACCTGATTTCAAGAAGGTATTTACTATTGAATGTGATGCAAGTAATAGGGCCATAGGAGGAGTCCTAAGTCAAGAAGGTAAGCCAATAGCCTTCTTTAGTGAAAAGTTAAATGAAGCAAAAAAAAGATATTCTACATATGATTTAGAATTGTATGCTATGGTTCAGTCTCTAAGAAAATGGAGACATTATTTATTGCCCAAGGAGTTTATTGTCTATACAGATAACCATGCATTGAGTTTCTTGAATAGACAGGAAAAGTTGAACCACAGGCATGTGAAATGGATGGAGTACCTTCAATCATACACCTTCACTATTAAGCATAAAAAAGGAGAGGCAAATAAGGTTGCTGATGCCCTTAGTAGAAGGAATTTGACCATTCAAGAAATGAGGTTGGAGAATGTGGGATTCCACTCCATAAAAGACATGTATGAAAGTGATGAAGACTTCAAAGAAGTTCATCAAGTCTGCAGGGATATGACAGGGCAGTACCATAGCATTTATGCAGATTTGATGCTGCAAGAAGGATTGCTCTTCAAAGGGAGTCAGCTATGCATCCCTAGAGGATCCTTGAGGGAGAACATTATAAAGGAGAAGCACTGTGGGGGTCTAGCTGGTCATTTTGGATTGGACAAGACCCTTGAACTAGTAAGAAGATTTTATTACTGGCCTAGGATGCCTACTGATGTAAGAAAGTTTGTAGAGACTTGTGTGATTTGTCAAAAGGCAAAGGGGAAGACTTCTAATGCAGGACTGTATACCCCATTACCAATACCAAATAGGCCTTGGGATGCTGTAAGTTTAGACTTTGTACTTGGATTGCCAAGGACCAAGCAAGGCTATGATAGTATTTGTGTTGTAGTAGACCGGTTTTCCAAGATGGCACATTTTTTACCATGTAAAACCAGTCATGATGCCTCTTATATTGCAGGTATCTTTTTCAAGGAAGTAGTAAGACTACATGGATTACCATTATCCATAGTCTCGGATAGAGATTCTAAGTTTCTTGGGCACTTTTGGAGGACTTTGTGGAGAAAACTTGGTACAGACCTCTCATTTTCATCAACATACCATCCACAATCGGATGGCCAAACGAAGGTGGTTAATAGATTATTAGGCAACCTATTAAGATGCCTTACTAAGGAACATGGATCATCTTGGGACTTAGTCATAGCACAAGCAGAGTTTTCTTATAATGATTCAATGAATAGGACAACCGGATTGAGCCCATTTCAAATTGTTTATGGCACTCATCCTAGAGGGGTAATGGAGGTCAGAGATGTCAAATCTATGGAAAGAACCAGTGCTCAAGCATGTGATTTTGCTGAGGTGATGAAGGAAATTCATCAAGAGGTCAAAGATAGGCTAGGAAAAATGACAATGAAGTATAAGGAAGCAGCAGATACTAAGAGGAGAGATCTTCAATTTGAAATAGGAGATCTGGTTATGGTGAACCTTAAAAAGGAGAGGCTTCCTAAAGGTAAGTTTACTAAGTTGATGATGAGGAAAATAGGTCCTTTTAGGATCTTGCAAAAATATGGACACAATGCCTATAAGGTGGAGTTTCCACCAGACATAGGGCTCTCCAATACATTTAATGTCTCTGATTTATATCCTTACAGAGGTTCTCAGACTGAAACCAGTGGCATTGAATCAACCACAGTAGATAAAGAGATCATGAACTCTCTTCCCAAGGCAGGGGTAGTCACTATAGAAAGTGTTTTGGATAAAAGAGAAGGAAAAAGGACTAGGAGGAAGGTGTACATGGACTACCTCATCAAATGGACAGGTAGACCAGTTGAAGATGCAAGTTGGCTGCCTGAATCAACTATAAAGAAGATCGGATACAACGTGTCCACATTAGCAACTCAAGAGACTTGAGTTTCTTTTGGCCTAGGGAGTATGGTGTAGGGCACCTAAGGCTCTTAGGAATGAATTCAAGGTGTTTAGTATGTTAGAGTTGTTAGGAATGAAGTTTGGTCCATATTTGTAATGAAGACTCAATTGTAAGGTACAATGGCACATTGGTGTGGTTATAAGCCAAGTGACCACTTGTAACCAAGGAGTCATTATTTATGAATTCTTGAGAATTTTACTATTTTTAGGATGTTTTAGGTGGATTTGAGTCATTATTACATGTTTGAATTGAAGGTGTGTAAAAAAAATGCAAAGGTGCAAAAAGTTGCAAAATCCAAAAAGTTGCTAAAGAGCAATTTTTGCAAATTTGTTGTCAAACTTAAAAAAGGAAGTTGTATGGTCTTCCAACCATCCAAATGGAAGTTATAACTATTGGAAGACACCTATTTAAGGTCTCCACACGTGGGGAAGGCCATGGTACGGACGGGTGGACAGCATTTGGTGAATAAAACTCAGAAATTCTGCAATTTTCTCTATTTTTTCAATTCCGTACGGACTGTACGGATTTTTAGTGGTACAAATCTTATATTTTTGGAAAGAGGACTGAGTCAGAATTCTAATGGAATTGGTTTGAAGTTTTTATCTATTCTGGGTTAAAAGTTATACCTATTTTAGTAGAGGTAGGTCTGAAATTGCTGCACATTGAGGGTTTCAACAAGATGGCCTCCTAACTTGCAAACCCACCGTGGGATTTCAATGCTGCTTTGTGGAATGCAAGTTAGGAGAGGTGAATTAAATATGGAAGAGTTTCAGGGCTGTAGGAGTTGGGCACCTATTTTTACCAGCAAGCCCTAGGCTGAACATGGTCTTATGTCTAGTCTAGTTTTGAAGGAAAACGAAGGATCACGCTCCCAAGTTGATTGATTTGACCCAAGTGAAGGGTGTATAAGGAAAAATAAAAGGTGTAGAAGAGATCCAAGGGGTTGAACCAAGTCTTTGAACCCATTTATTTATGCTTTCCTTGTAACCCAGCCTAAACTGGCCATTTAGGACTGTGACACAAAGCGGGCATAACTTGATGTTGGAGTAGAGTTGGTAATTGATCTTTTGGAATCTCATAGGAGTAGTTGAAGGGTGTTTGGTGATGTGAAAATATTGTATTTTTCTTTGTATTTTTTGGGAGTTTGACCATTGAAACTAAGAATTGTTCTAATAAAAGTGCTGGTAACAATTTGTAATTTTCAGTGTTGGGTGTTGAGAAACTTCAAAGTGGGGGTTTTTCTTGTTATTTTGAGTTAGTAAGAACCATTTCTATCATAGGAATGGAGTTCTAACCCAATCTAAGAAATATTTTCTATTTTAAGCCTATTTGGTGTTAGGGAATCCGTAATAGGTGTGATTGTCCCAAGTTGTTTGTGAACCCTAGGTTTGAGGGTTGGGCTTGTGAAGTGGAGTCCACTTTGAGGTAGAGTCTACCAATGTTAGAAGCCATTGGGTCAGTCATTAACCTTGGAAGAAGGCCTAGTTTCTGTTTGGAGGTTGGAAGCAAGTTAAGGTGCTGATCGGAGTTGGAAGAAGAGTTGGGGCTTTTGCTGCATACTCTGCATCAACCAACCATTTGGCCGAAGCTAGAGCAGCGTGTAGTGTGGTAAAGCTGGCTTTTGAAGCTGGCATTTCCAAACTTTGGCTTGAAGGGGACTCCAAAAACATAATTAACACTATTAATGGTATCTCTCCCCCCCTCATGGTCGATTGCAAATATAATTGATGAGACACATGCTGCCCTCACAAAATTTGAGAAGGTCCACGTTACTCATGCGTTTAGAGAGGCAAACCCAGTTGCTAACTGGTTCACTAATAAAGGGGTGGAAGTAGACAAAGAGATGACCTGGCATTCCAAAAAAGATTTTTCGATGGAGGCTAAGTCACTAATTGAGCTGGAGAAAATCCACGGAAGTATGGATCAATCTAATTATTATCATGTTTAATAAAGAAAGATTGGATGTTGGCACGAGCCATAATAAGTTTCTTGGTTTTTGTAATCTCAAGGGATTTTTTCCATCATTTCGACACGTTTGGAGGATCGTTATGATTTTCACTTGCTATTGTATTAGAGAGGCGAATGATCACAAACCCAATAAAAGAAACAAAGCCAAAATCTTGGCTAGAAAAATTTTGTAGAGATTGGGGCTCATGCAAATAGTTGAAGAAAAAATGGATGTCATGATTGGAGAACAGAGTAGAAAGGAGCCGGCGGGTGAAGTGGAGAAGTGGAAGAATATGGGAAAAGTCTGGAAAAAAATGGAAAAGGGTGGGGTTGCAAAATTTTTCAAGAAGCTCCATGGTTTTGACCTTGAGGTCACCAACAACATGGTGAACTCGTGGAACAATGGCATGGTCAAGGTGAATGGGGTTTCTTTCAAAATCATAGAGGAGGTGGTTGCGGAGGTCATTGGTATCCCTATGGAGGGTTTCAAATTCTACAGGGACAAGAAACTTTCATCCAATGTAGTCAAGGAGTTCATGAAAATTTTTGCAGAGGTGAAAAAGCTGGTAAAGAAAGAGTCTTTCTATGTGACAGAGACTATAAAGAAGTTCTAGAGGTATGTTTTATATGCCCTCATTGATTATGTTACCCTAGACCCTAGGTCTGATTGGGTCAAAACTCACCATTTTGTGATTTTAAATCATTTTTTCCATAAGAGTAGAATTTCCATTCCCTTTTACCTTCTCACTTCTATGAACAAGGCAATCTCTAGTTTCAAGAAGAAAGCCACTGTTAACCCTGCTTTGCATGAGGGATTATTGCTCCTCATCCATGAGCATTTCAAAGCTCAGTCTATATGCAATAACCCTCCTCAAGTTGAGGATGTTGATAAAGGTACCTCTAGCTTTTCTTCAGACTCTGATGATATTGAGAGCATTAGCTTGGAGGAGGAGAATGTTTCCTCAGGAAAGAAGAAAAAAGGTCAAGATAGGAAATAGTCCAAAGCTATAACTCCCAGTAGGAAAAGCCCTAGGGATCATGGCCAAGCTCAAGCAAAAGAGGGTTATGCTGAGGAGGAGGAGGAAATGGATACAGAAGATTCTAACAACGTGTCAGAGGAGGAGTTGGAAGAGGAGAAACCTAGGAAAAAATGGAAGAGGGAGGTAGTGAGAGTTGATGAGACTAGAAATCAAAGGATGGATGCTATTCCTCTTCCCCTCTCCCCTGTCCAGTCTCAGCCTCCTTCAGAGGAAAAAGTGAATGTCATCACTGGTGAGAATGAGGGGGAAGTGCGGGTCAAAAATAGAATAAAGGCTTGGAAAAATTTCAATGTGAGGACTGCTACTATGGGGGATTTTAGGATAGTTATGAACCCTTAGATCCTAGTGGACAACTTGGAGTAGCCTAGGCTTAATGAGCTCATAGACCGAGCTATCCTGGCCATTTTAGACAACGCAAGGGAGAATGGAATGAACCTTCTGAATAATGCCTACAGTAGTATGATTGACAACTTCAGATCAATCAAATGGCTCTTCCATGAGCTAGAGGAAGTTAGATAAAGGGTATCCCAGATGGAAAGTACTAAGAATAAGACAGGTAATGATAGCCGAGAGGATCAGGATAATAGAGAAAGCTTAAATGAAAGGAGAATTAGAAATCTTGAAAGCTACAACCACAACCTAGAAAGTTAGATGATTTCTCTCCTGAGTTCGATGAATGACAACATCCAATCCCTTGCTGGTAAACTTAAGGACAGGGGCTTGTTGGTGGAGGAGGGAGGATAGAATAGGGATAAGGTCAAGTCAGATGATGACAAGGCCACAATCAGTACGTTCACCAGTATGGATCAGGGCATGGATAAAGTCCAAGATCAAATGGCAAAGGAGCAACAAAAGATAGTCGAGGCAGCTCAGACTATGCAGGAAATGAAGAAGATAATTGAAGACTAGTTTTGTTGTCTTTTGTCTTTTCATCTTCCTGGCTTTTAGCTTTTGGACAGGCTTTCTGTAGTCTGTTTTAGTTTGTTTGTTTTCTATCCTTTCTGTGGGCCTTTGTTTTTGGCTAGGCCTTCGGGCTTTTTTTAGCTATTGGACCTCTATTTTGGTTGGGCTTCTTTTGCTTATTATCAGCCTTGTTTTTGGAAAACTAATGGGTTTCAGGATCCCTTAAAACCTATTTTTCTTATCAAAAATAATGAATGTAAGTTATAATGACAACTAGAAATATGGTTACATTTGGAAATTGGTTTTAAATTTTGATGACATAATTATGGAAACATTCTATCAGTTTGAGGAATTAACCCTAGAAACTCATACACAAACCCCTCGTAATGTGATAAAGGGATATTGCTAGGAATGTCGCTATGTTTAACTTGATTGAAAGGATACCAGTTAACAAGTTTGCATATTAGTGATTTTCACTTAGGACATATATACTGAGATCCATTTTATATTTTTTAATGATTTAGTAAATACGACTTCAATGTTTCATGATTATAAGTATGGTGATAGTGTTTAGAATGGTAATTTCATTATGATAAGAAAGATAAATGCTGACACCTGTATTTTGATATTGTAATGTTTTGAATATTTTATGGAAATGATTAGAAAGGGGAATCAATTGTCTGTGTTAATGTGATAATGGATTATTTTGCATTTATTTGCATGTATTTCTATATTATTCCATTAGACTACTGATGTTTAAGTGGAGTGTGCAAGAAGTTTGAACCATGGAAATTATTCGAGGACACAAGGTTCAAACCTATGTGAACATGGTAAAGCCAAGGTGAATCTTTGGAAGATTCAAAACCTCATTTTATTGTGTTTATTTTGTAATGTGATTGTAAATGGGTATTATTAGTTCAAAGATCATGATTAATTAGTAACATGTCATCGTGATGTGTAAAGTATTTAATGTGTGTGTTTCATTTGACACTTGTGTTGTCTATGTGTAAATGACCTCTAATATAGGATTTTTGGGCATGAAGTCACTTAACCTAAACTTAATCCCATTATGAAATTAAGTTAACTCACCTTGGAGAGTGTTAGGATGAGTCACCTTCATGATGGAATTCAAATTAAATTTGATAGGAACTTTAGAGAGCCTAAAAGTGGTTTCCAAGTGTTATTTTGGTGAAAATAAGTCACCCACATGGTAGTAGTATAGGTTGGGGGTCTAAATATAACCATAAGTTGGCCTAGGGGACTTAGGAGACCCTCTAAACTAGTCATTTTCATGTCAATTCGAAAATTAGAGTGTCACATGACTTCTTTCCTCATCTCTCCACTTGGCTAAGTTCCTATTTGTTGAAAGGTACAAGGGTGTAAGAGGGGTAGGTGGGAATGAAGTGGTCTTTTTAGGGAGCTCGTGCCAAATTAGTGGTTGTTCACCTACTCTCTGATTGTAGAGATAGATATGATTTTGGAAGAAGAAGCTTGGAAGCCAAGGAAGGAAAGATCTTCATCACCATTTCATAACCTTAACTTGGAAGGAGGTTAGTGCTTCATTCCATGTTTTCTCTCACATCATGAAGGTTGAAAGATGAAAATTGTAAGAGTGTTCTTGTAAGATTTACGTATTGTATATGGTGTAGGTTGTAAATGTTTGGGTATGTGAGTGTGCATGTTGAATCCATTTGCATTTGGTTTTGTTTTCTTGAATTGTTGATTTGGATTGAATGTTGTATTGGGTGTGAAGGCTTCACTCACCCTTGGGAGGGAAGAGAAGCCTTAGGGTGAAGGGGTTAGTTAGGCTTTACATTGAAGTTGAGAAATCCTTCTCTTGGTGAGAGGATAGTTTTTATGGAGTATGGGCTCCATTGGAAGCCATATGCCTTTCTAATGTTCTATGGGAGGTATAAGTGAGGATATGTGAAAGGAGCAAGTATGGATGGCCTAGTTGAGGCATGTGAACATTGATAGTCTTGGATGGCATATGTTTCTTGGAAGCCTTGTTTGGCATAATGCAATTGCAAGATCTATCAATGCATAAGGATATGACATTCTCCTCTTTGGAGAGTCCACCTTCACCCAATGTTTATAATTCCATTTGTGAATCATTGTGTAAACCTTGGTTGGGGTTGTGATTGTGTTGTAAAGATGTTGGATTCATGTTAGTTCTAGTCTTGTGATGTTTCTTGAATGTATCTCGGTTGAGCCTTGTTTCCCCTAGCATGGTAGGTGGCCTCCTTGAGGCCTAGGTTGGGAGGTGAACCTCCATGGTTCCAAGTTTGTGTGCAGGTGCAAGTTTTGAGATGATGGATTTTCCCTTGAAGGTGTTAGGGTTCCACCCTTAACAAGTTGGAAAAATCAATTGTACAAAGAGAGACCAATGTTTTAAGCTATCTTAATTGTGTGGTGATTTTAAGTCTCCATTGTTATTTCAATATTATGTAAAATGAAAAAAATTCAGATTTTTGTACATTGATGAGAGGAGTAAGGATGTTATTGAGAAGTTGTATATGATTTTACTTGCAAGGAAATACTTATTGTAAGATTTGATGTATTAGGAGGAAGTCATGTAAGAGATCTTTCTTCTTGTTTTAATATAATTGGTAGACATATGTCATAGATATTTGTGGAAGAAATTATGTGTATAGTTGGTAGATTCAAGGCCATAGTTGTTACTTTGCAAATTTATATGCATTCAATAAGATAGAAGTAAATTGTTATGTTGAATAGCTCCTTGTGAATGCATGATTATTATTTCCTTTGGATTCCAAGTTCAAAAAAATCCTAGTAGATAACACCATCCTCTTATCAAAATGATCACTAAAATTTATGGTAGGATAAAACAATATTTGCTTAAGGAAAGAAAATCCATAGTCTAATTTATGAGAAAATTTGTTGTAGATACCCATTTCCTCTCTAGAAAATGTATGCAAGGAGGAAATAATGTTTTCCCAAGAATACAGACTAATATAATAATAAGGAATATGCTTGATACCTCTACTAGGTACCTATAAGTTGTAGGGTTATCATGTAACTTAGAATTAAAGTAGCTCCTAAATCTTTCCTCAAAAAATAAAATAAAAAAAATTTGCATGATCAAAAGGGAATGTACAAACTTCACTCATAACAATTTACAAAAAATATAGGATAATAACAATAATATAATAAGTCCCTCACACTTGCCCCAACAAATGAAATATATTATACTACTTTTTCTTCCAAACTACAACTATATGCAAAATTCTAAACATAGGTGTCCATACCCTTGCTAGTACTTAGAAACCAATTACAATTATGACCTTTGCTCTAAAATATGTCAACTTCTCTCTTCTAAGGCATTAACTACTTGGGAAAAGAAAAATGGCTAAATCAAAACCCTTTTCCACAAACCCATGCCTAGGGAGAAGTAAGGGAAGGACTTGGTAATTATACCATGTTTGAAGAATGATATAAGTTGATTTTTCCTTGGGATTTTATACCTCAACATGATATGATGGCTGATTTGATCACCTTGCCTTGGGGAGAACATTCAGGTACGTGGGCTTGACTTTGAAAAAAGGGGAAGCCATGTGAGATAGAAAACAAAATGTATTAATATTTGGGTTGGTCATTGTCTTAGGACAAGAGTTTTTTTTTTTTTTTAGTAAGTTGGGGAAGGAGTTAGAATTTTTTTTTTTTTGTAATTTAGATTAGACTAGGCACTTAAATTTTATATAACTAAAGGGGTAAAAAGGGTAGGTAGATTATAATATTATGTCTAAGTTGTTTAAGAAGCCTCTAAATGTAGGGGTTAGATGGTTAGTGGAATAGTAGGTAGTTAATTTTACTAAATGTTTTGTTATTCCATGTTGCATGTAGGAGATTAGAAATAGGTTATCATTATTCAAGGGTTAGTAGGAAATTAGGTACCTTTCTATTCCAAATATATTGTTTATTGAAAAGTCTATTAATGGGACATGTAGTGACCATCACACATGATAATGAATGTATAGATATTATTGACTTAAGAAATTTAAAATTTAGTTTGGGGGTTAACTAAATGTAATAGTAATAATGTATGCTATTTAAAAGAGAGTAAATGGTAATGATTTCTTTTAATCAGGAATGTTAGGATTTTAATTAAATAAATAAATCAATAAAATTATGATGGTTAGTAATTATTAAAGCTCAATTTTATGCCCTTTTATAACATGTCATATTAATTTAAAAAATAAAAAATAAATTTAAATGCATCAATTTATTCTCCCATTTGGGATATTGGTAATATTGAATAACTAATAAATAAAAAAAGAATTAACTGAAAATAAAATTAAATAAATAAATAATTAACCTTAGATTTTAACCAAATAAATGATTACAAAATACCTACATAGTAATGTTTTGTATTAATCAAGGTTAGGAGAGAGGTAAGATGTAAGGAGCCCTTTAAGGAGATTTATATATAAATTTAAATGGACAAGGCATGAAATACAAGTACAAAGGATTAAGGGTTATAACCAAAATATCATTTTAACTTAGTAGTGCAATCAGTGATAGAAAACTAGGTGACTTCTCATAGAAAACTTGAATTCCATTTTTGAATGGAATAATCTCTATTCCATCGATTAACTTTATCACCCCCAAACTTAGTGGGATTATGTTCATAACAAGTATAGGTTTACACATCTTTTCTTTAGATTCATCTTTCAAAAAAAAAAATTGTTGTGCTTTGTTCCGTAAAATTTAGGGCATGTCACGTATGATATTATCTTGAGATTATTTATGTAGAAGATTGTTATGTAAGGTGTATATGCCTTGGCAGATATGATTGCACCTATGCATTTAACTATGTAATTAAAATAATTGATAAAGGTTTAAATTTGAAACTAGATATATCTTGTTCTTAAGTCATAGGTTTTTAGTCATCTACATTGTCCCGTAACTAGAACTATAAAGTACAATTATAATCTTAACCTTCTAACTGATCATAATGTGTTTTTGTAGTTGTGTTTTTCCCTATAAGTTTGGTTATGATAGGAGATATGGATGATAGAAAAAGCACTAGTGGAGGAGCATTATTTCTTGGTGGACTATTGTTTCTAACAATTAGCTCAACAAGAAATAAGTTTTCACTTCACAGAGTATTACAAAGGCAAAATATATTGCAGCAACAAACAACTGTAATCAAGTTATATGGATGAAGCAGATGATGAAAGACATTGGAATTATATTCAAAGAACTTATTATCATTTACTATGATAACAAATTACCATAAGCATGTATAAAAATCCTATTTTTCATTCTAAGACTAAGCACATCTCTATAAAGTATCATGTGTTGAGAGAGAAAGTTACAGAGAAAGAAATTAGACTAGAGTATGTTAGCACTAAGGAATAGATTGCAAACATTTTCACAAAGGCCTTAACAAAGAACACATTTGAGTACCTAAGAGGTATGCTTGGCGTTATGCCCTTTCCTAATTCAAAGTAGAAGATGCAAAAGTGCATCAATCCAAGGAATAAAGCACCATTGTTAGACTGGACTGAATGCTGATGCTTCTTCAATCGGGGAGTATCAGTGATAAATATAATAAGCAAAGGAATCTTGGTCATTGGTAATTGGTATGCAACAATGTCTTTGGAAACTTCAGATGTTTATGGATTTATAGACAAGAGTTGTAAAGCAAGAAACCAACTTGTGTTCATGCTGGTAGACTATTGTATCTTTGAGCAATTGAACCATTTGTGTATTACCTTTGACATTGATGTCAATGGGGGAGAGAGTGACCTAAAAAAAATTCTATGTATTATAGTGGGGAAGAAATGAGAACCTAATGTATGATGTTTATTTGAGGATAATAAACCAAGATTTGATTGATGAAGAAGATCTGTATAATTTGTATTCTTGGAACTTAGATGTTTTTCATCTATGTTGCCATTAATGCCAAAGGAGGAAATTGTTAGCATGAATGTTGATGCTTTCAATATGGAGGAGCATCGCAAAAAATTGATATGATGTATTCATGACTATATTTGTCATTGATGATGATATAGTAGTAAGTTTGTAAAGACTGACAGAGCAATAGACAATGATCTTTGTATTAAGAACAATATATTACTTATCTATTGCTACATAGTTTCCAATGCATACTATAGTATGTCTTTATTATAATGGTAAGTGTGTGGAACTTGAATTGATAGTGTGTGAAAGATATTATTGATCTATAGAGAACCATATGAAAATAGAGTATTGGGAAAGTAGTTCCTATTGTGTGAACATTGCAGTTGATCACAAACAAAATGAAAATTTGCACATTTAACTAGAGACAACATACTAGCCAGTGATGACATTAGAGAGTGCTTATGTACAAAAGTTGCATGAGTAAAAGCCTATTTATGACTATGAGCTGACAACATTAATTAAATGTGTATTCATTTAATTGATGCATTATAACTAAGTGCGAAGCTGACTCAAGGATTTATTATTGGGCATGGTATAAAGGAAAAATGATTTCCATGTTTAAGGCATAGAGAGCATAAGAAAGTTGTGAAGTATTGAGTAGTAGAGTGCTATAAAAGTAGAGTAATTTACCTATGTGTGTAAGTGACCTTAAGGGTTATTACTATTGAATATATAGTTCTAGATCTGATTGCATGGTTTGAAGGAGGAGTCTAACATACTAGATAGAGGAAGAAGTAGAAGCTTGTTTCACATCTATTATTATGAAAGGAATAATATTGAGGTCAATTGGACTATGGGTTCATTGATTTGATCTTGAAGCTATTTGAATAGTGGGTTCAGCTATCTTCCACAACTCCTAACAAGGTTGGCACAACTCCTAACAAGGTTGAAATCTCCTAACAGGGATTCAAAGTCTTCTAACAGGACTCATTGTACTAAATGTTGTAATAGACTCATAACAGGATCTATCCTCTAACAAGAAATATTTATATTAGTACATCATCTTATGGGCATCATTCCCACTAGGGTTTTCCCTCTGATCAAGGGTTTTCCTAGTCAACATATCTGGTGTAATTGTTTATGCACATCTTTGTATGGTTGCTACTTACTTTGATTGAATGGTTAAGTTTGTTTAAAGAAAATAAATTTTTTAATTGTTGGATAACTGATTCCCCCCCCCCCCCCCCCCTCAGTTATCTTGGTGGACTATTATTTCTAGCAAACATTTGTCTTTATTTTCAATAATCTCATTAGTGTACTCATCCAAAAATGCTCTAGTAAACTATGAGGCCCCTTTTGACATTTTTAAATTCCTAAATGATAGAATAAACCTCTTTTATGTATCATTTTTTATCAAATATTTATTTAATTTGAAATGCTTTATATTTGACCACTATATTGTGACGTGGAGCCTAATCAGACTTTGAGTTAATTTTCTCCACTTTATTTAACATAGTTTTTGTTGAGATAATGGGTGTTGCACACATTGCATAATATTGATATATCGTATTATTTTATTTTATTATGTAATGTCACACCTAGATGGATGTGTAACATGTAAAGATTCCCATGGGATATACTTGATGAGTTGTATCATAACATTGTGATAATATTTCATGTAATTATTTAATATTGGGGAAAAGAATTAAAATTCCAATATTAAATGTGGGGTTAGTGGGTTAGATAGCACATGGTTTATGTAATACCACTTGGTGGTTTTGTGGGACTTGCTGCTATATAAGTAGCCACAAGGGTAGTTGTTGTATGCGAGAAGACAAAAAGGGAAAGAGTCAAGTAGGACAGGGCTTGATAGGTTAGCCAAGGGAGCATTTGTGAAGGTTGAAAGCATGGCATGGGATGTGTGGATTCATGCTTGTTCACATAGATTTCTCAGTGGTGGCTATGGCTTTGAAGGCTTCCATGGTTGTATTGCAATGATGTTTTTGGTGAATAATACATGGTGATGGATGCTTTTGGAGGCTATTTTTTTTTTTCTCAATGAGGGTTTCCTAGGGTATATCTTGTGTCACAATTTTTGTGGGTATGTTGTCTATTCTCTCACATGTGGATTTCAATTGCATGTTTATTTTAGATCTTTATGGGTTATGTGGAAACAGTTACATTCTTTGTTAAAATTTTCCTTATATTTTCCCCTCAAATTATTTCTATGAGGGTTTGGGTGCAACAACTTAAGACAAGGTCAAGGGCAGTAACCCTTGAGGGGTCCTAGGGTAGAGTTATTATTGTAAAAGGAATTAGCTATTATTCTTCTATTGGATGACTTATTCTAGCCCCAAATTTTGAAATGGAGAAGAGCTTGTATAAAATGGCTCAAGGTTAGGGATTTGGTAATCAATGGTCTGATTGTAGGTTCTTGTGGTGGTATTGAGCTATAAGGGATTTGCAGATTGTAATAAGGTTGTAATCACTGGATAATAAGAATATTGGACTTGCTGTTTGGTGGACTTAGCCTAGGGATTGGGTCATCCACATTAAATCTTTGTGTGTTGTATTCTCTTATGTGTGATACCAACCTAAGACAGGGTCAAGGGCAGTGCCCCTTGAGGGGTCTTAGGCTAGAGTTATTATTGTAAAATGCATTAGCTATTATTCTTCTATTGGATGACTTATTCTATCCCCAAAGTTTGAAATGGAGAAAAGCTTGTATAAAATGTCTTAGGGTTAGGGATTTGGTAATCTATGGTCTGATTGTAGGTTCTTGTGGTGTTATTGAGCTATAAGGGATTTTTAGATTGTAATAAGGTTGTAATCATTGGATAATAATAATATTGGACTTGTTGTTTGGTAGACTTAGCCTAGGGATTGGGTCATCCACAATAAGTCTTTGTCTATTGTGTTCTCTTCTGTGTGATTCATTATTTTTTGATATTAATTATATTTGCATGTAATTTTTATTGTTGTTGCATTAATCCTAACACACCATATCCTAAGTTCCTATTTAATTAAAAGAATCTTATCCCCTTTTAATGAAATAAAAGTCCCCAAAGTCCCTCTTATCCCATGTGTTCACATGAAAATAATAATTATTCCTATTTTAAAAATAAAGAGAAATGAATGTTATTCTACACATGTAAGGTCACACTTTTCAAAGTGAGTGAAATCTCCTTTCTCCTCCATACTTTGTTTGTCTCTTAAAAAATACCATTAATTTTTCCTCTTGGATATTTTTGTGTACAAAGTTAACTTGAGATTGATTATTCACTATAGATTTTTTCTCTTATTCTCTACCATCCATTCTCTTTAAAATGAGACTCTCTCCACACTCTCTCATATCTCATGCTTGTACTATATTGTTATGCTATCATTTTTTTTAATCACACTCTTGAGCACATTTGCACTCAATTTTCTTTACTTTCATTCTCACCTTAGATTTATTTTACAAATTAGCTTAGCTCACATAGTCTAACTAGGGTTTGGTAACTCTTTCATTCTTTTTATCTTAATCTTGCATTTCAATTATCTTAGCTTGCATCTTGCATTTCATACTTGTGATTCTTGGATATTGGTGCTCTTTCATCTACTCCTTTGAATCTTCCATTTTATGGTACACCTTGCAAGGAATCCTTGCATATCATATATAGGAATCGATAGGCTACCTCTTGGGATGCTCTTCATCATGGGTTCTCTCAAGATTCTTTTATATAGAAGTGTTCACCTTTTGAGGATACATTTTTTATGACCATCATGGGGTTGGACTCCTTAATTTAGCTCTATTTTTCTTGTTTTTGACAACAAATATTATTGCAAGTTTTAACTTTTATTTTGTAACTAGAGATACCATACAACACTTTACTATACAGCAATACAATACTTCATTATTTTGTGGTACAATACTCTTCTAGTTTTGTAATATCATTCTCCTCTATATTGTATCATTCTACCTCCTATAGTCTATGATACTTATTGTGTGCTCTCTATCATTATGGAATAAATCATCATCCTACTTCAATAAGGTATATTATATGATATTCTGTCATGTGGTGGAGTATCACCCATTTTGACTTATTTTCACAATTTGAGTTTAGAGTTTTTTGTTTGCATTTCCAAGATTTCATTTTCAAGTTTTTTTCTCTTCTAATAGGTTCTAAAAATGGTTTTTCATGGTTACTTTGAGTTTTCATGATTATTTGATGCCTTGACCTTATGATTTTGTAGGGGTTGGCTTACTTTCTGGTATTGCTAAAGGAGAAATTGCATAAAAGGGATTCTAACACTTGTTTGCAGGGCTACAAAAGCACAATAACTAAAGTTTTTCATTGTGTCTTCATTTCATTATCTTGTGCTTGCATATACTAGTTGCTCTTTCAGTCATAGCTAGGCACATAAAACTCACAAGGGTCCTTTGTAGATAGGTGAGAATGTTATTTTCCCTTGAGGCAAATTAGAAATCTCAACTCTTTATTATATCAAGGAAGTGGGTTTTATATTTCACTCTTTAATGATCTTAATGAGATTGCCTGGTGTGTCTTGAAGAAGCATTCAGGGTTTGAGATTTGTGAACTTACCTCTCTTTTATTACCTTGCAATTCTCTTTCTTCTTGTGTGGATTCACTTTGTGTTCAATCTCCTAGTGAAATTTACTTTGTGTTCAATCTCCTAGTGAAATTTACTTCTTTAGAAGGCCTTCTACTAGGGGAAAGATACCAATAGGAATGACCCAAGTGGGAATAATGAAAACCCAACTATCCAAGCCATTATAACCACAAGGCCCTTGACAAAAAAAGAGAGCCTTGGGGAATAAAATACTTGATCTATTTTGTGAAAGTACTTGTGGGATTATAACCATGAAGAAATCATTATTCTTAAGGTACTCTTGTGGCTATGAGGCCTATATCTTGTATTAGGTGCAAGAGGGGTGCTATGAACATAACCCTTACTAAGAACCATAAGTTATAAACTACCCCATTTTTTTCCCTCAATATCTTGGTGCAAGGATCAATCCTATTAGACTGCCCAAATCACCTCAAGTTTTACACTCACCATATGTATTCCTTTAGATGTGGGTAACCCATCTATGACAAAGCCAATATCTATTGTGGGAAACCACTTTGTGTGAGACAAGTGAGCATCAAGTTGTGGGCCAAGCTATTAAGTATTGAGTCATGACCTTAGGTAGATCTTTCTTCATGTACTTTTGAATGTGTAAGACCCATGAGAATCTTATTGAGCATAAAAAAATAGTATTTCCATAGGGATTTATTTTTTATACCTCACAAAAATGCTTGCATTAGCAAGGTTCCTTTGTCCCTTGTCCAATTGTTTGAAGAAAAGTGTTTGTGTCACTACTTTAAAAAAAAAAAATGTTTGAATACTTTTTTGTTGTCAAAATTGGAATTCAACTCTGCTACAAGAGTCACTTTAGATCACTTGGTCAAAAAAGTCAATCAAACTAGGTCTTTTGAGAAAAAACAAGTCACAAATTGTCTTTGTTGTCAACTTGTCATATTGCACTAGTGAGAAATATTGTATGACATGGTAAAGTTTTGTGCTACTTCTAAAAGGTCTTTCAAAATACTATCCTATCACCCTTTTTGAGACTATCATATTGCATTAATATATTTTACTGCTTCTTTTGAAGTATCATACAAAATTGACTATTGTCCTTCTTGTTAGAAATGTTTAGAATAACTGAGAGTGGGGGGTTGGGGGTGGTGAATCAGCTACTCAAGGTCCTTCAGTATCATTTGAACTTTAAACATAAATCTCTTACTATTTTTCTTATCCTATTATTGCTCGGTCTCTATTGTTACTCAGTCTCTACTGTAAACAAAATTTACTATTCCAAATATAACATGCTTTGCTGAATATAAAATGTAAAACATATAAAGAATTTAATATAGGTTTGACACTATGATTTTTATGTGGAAACCCAATTTGGGAAAGGGGGGGGGGGGGGGGGGTGGGCGATAGGGGGTGAATTAGTTTCTCAAGGTCCTTAAGTATCATTTGAACTTTAAACATAAATCTCTTACTATTCTGCTTATCCTATTGTTGCTTAGTCTCTATTGTTACTCAGTCTCTACTATAAACAAAATTTATTGTTCCAAATATAACATGCTTTTTTGAATATAAAATGTAAAACATATAAAGAATTTAATATAGGTTTGACACTATGATTTTTATGTGGAAACCCAATTTGGAAAAAACCACTAGCAACATGGCACCAATTTTTCACTCTTTCAAACTGAGCTCTATTAGGAGCCAACCCTATTAAAGGTTACAATACACACTATTAAATGTGACCTAGTTAGAGGTTTTAATCACCTTGTTAGGAGTGATCTTGTTACAGGACTTTGATCATTCCATTTAGAATGTCACCTTGTGAAAGGATTTACATAGACTATTAATTCTTTCAAATGACTATTAGGTAAACCTTTGTTAAAAGGATTTCAATACAAATTGTTTACAATGATTAGAAAGAAAACAATAGGTTTTTTATCTTTGTAATTATAACTCACTTTGCAAGTCTAGATCTCTATTTATTTCAAGTGTTGATTCACTAATAAGTTCTCCATTTTCATCTTTGTTCTTGATTCACTCAAAAACCCTTAAAGCAACCAATCTTCCTCCTTTAATAAAACTTAAGCCTTCTTGCTTAGATTTCACCTATCACTATCAACAACATCTCTACAAACTTTTTCCTTTAGCTTTACATTCACTCACACACTTGTCCATCTTTGATCCACCTTTCTCTATATGTGCCTCTTGCATATACTTGCACTCCTTGATAATTTGTTCAGCTTTGTACCTCTTTAAATAGGCAATTCTTTCTTTACCATTTTCCACAATCACTGTAGATCTTAGGGTTTATGACCAAGTTCAACTCAATTCTCTGTATCTATCCATCTTCTTCATCTTCTTCTAGAAACTTCTTTGGAATCTATATGTTAGGTCTTTACCTAATCCTCGCCTTCAATTTAATGATCCAACTCATCAATCTTATGTTCAACATGGTTTACATCTCCCAAGAAATCAACTAAGTCAGCTAAGAATCATGATTTCCTTGAATTCATCTTCAATAATATTACTTGGGAATCATTAAGATTTGACACTCAGTCATCACTAAACACTCAAGTTCTATAAAAATTTTCTAGTATAACATCAACTAGCTTGCTTAGTCGATACTAATGCTCGATCAACACTAGATTTTCTTGGCACTAAACACTAGCATCACTCAACATTCCTTTTCCATTTACTTTATTTCTCAAGTCAACTTAACTTTATTTACATAAACAATCACTTTTTATTATCAAAGTCTATCTTATCAAATATCAATTGTAGCTTCCTTTTCATAACTCAACCTTTCCTCTACGTGCTATTGTTATGAGAAATTTCTTAAATCCTCTTCATCAATCAAATATATATGACATTTATATTAAGTATTAATATGTCTCATCAATAGATTTGCAATCAATGAAAAAAAAATAATTATTCCAATTATATGTTTCCAACAATCTCCCTCTTTGGCATTGATGGTAACATCTCTATATTCCAATAATCTCTATATCTAAATCACTTGGTTACCATACAATTGAAAGAGATTTCTCCCTCTTTGATATAACTCTCTTCTTTGTCTATCTCTCTCTCTTTTACTTATGTATCCCTCTTTGTCTATCAATATCCTTAGTTTCATTTTGATTCTCTGATTAACCTTATTGATTTTCTCCCTCTGAAATAATAGATCTTCCTCTTTTTATATTATTTATTTTGTATATTCTCCCCCTTTGGTGTATCTCTCCCTCTTTGACAAAAATTCCAAAGACACTTTATCTTTCTTAGCTTCAATCTCTTTATGCATATGAGTAATGTAGGTTTTGCACATTTGGCTGAAATTTTTCATTTGTCTATGACTGATCTGTTATGTTTTTCTTGTCTATCTATCTTAGGCATGTCCCTAAGTAGAACTATATTGAATCAATGTGCAAGATATTCTGAGTAGCACATTTGATGCAATGCACCTTGCCTCCTTAAGTAGCTTTGATTAGGGGAATCATCCCTAATTTACCTCTAAGATATTCATGAGAATCTTTAGTTAAGGGTTTTGTGAATATGTCAGCAATCTATTCTCTGGTGTTCACATATTCTAGCTTCACTTCTTTATATTGTACTAGTTCCCTCTAGTAATGATAATTGATAGAAATGTGCTTTTTCTTAGTGTTCATCATTGTATTCTTTGAAATGTTAATAGCACTTGTGTCCTCACAATAGATAACCATAGCTACTACATACTCGACTTCATCTATTGATTAGGAAATACAAATTTTTTTTTTTCTTGTCCATGACACCAATCTCTTTCCTAAAAATAATGCACCTCCACTAGTGATTTTTTTGTTATCAATATTCTCTGCCCAATCTAAGTCAATGAATACTTTTAGTTTAAATTTATCACTTCTCTTGTACTATAATCCATAGTCTTTTTTTCCTTTTAGATATCTCAATATCCTTTTTATAGTCATCATTTGATTCTCTTTAGGATTTTCTAAAATTATAGCAACTATCCCAACTGCTAAATCAATATCTAGTCTGCTATGAATAACGTATTGCAATTTTCCAATCATGGATATGTATGAGGTCTAGTTCACATTAGCAAATTTTTCATTCTTAGATAGCTTATGTCCTGTTGATATAGGTGTGCTCACTAGCCTTGAATCTTCCATACCAAAAGTCTTTAGTATCTCCTTGATGTATTTTAAAATACCAAACTTCATTTGACATACTTGTAATCCAACAAAGAATTTGATCTCACCAAACGTAGAAATTTCAAATACATTCTTCATTTCATCAAAAAATGATTTGCATAATGCTTCTCTTCCTCCAAATATAATCCCATCAACAAATATTTCATATAACAATCCTTCATTGTTCTTAGCATTCTTCAAATATATATTGTTGTTATCATTTGTCCTTTCAAAACCAATCTTCACCAAATTATTATTCAATATTTCAGACCATGCTCTTGGGGCTTGTTTCAATCCATAGAGGGCATTTTTAGTTTACATACCATATTCTTCTTGTCTGGATCTATGAATCCTTCAATTTGATCAATGTATACTTCTTCCTTCAGTATACCATTTAAAAATGTAGATTTGACATCCATCTGATATACCTTAAAATTATTATAGGCGAAATGGGTAAGTGCACCAAATTGTGGTGCCAAAAAGGGCATATAAGTGGACACCTTTTTCCTAAAATCAGCAATTTCTAAACTTCAACAATAATTTGAAGATAGTTATGCTCAAAATTTTAAGATATGACAAAAACAAAAGTTGTAGTCCTTTGAATCTAGTTTCTAAACTACTAATTTTTTTTCAAAATGGTTTAGTTTTAGGTCCTCAAAAAAGGGGGCCATAGAAAGTGGTACTGTTTATTCCAAAAAAGCATAACATAGTACAAAGTTTGGTCCCCCTAAAATTTTAACTTTTTTTTTGAAATTCTTTAATTGTTCTAGTCAAAAGTTACTTAACACTATGTAGTTTATCCCAAATTTTTCGGGTAATTTTATAATGTGTATTTTTTTTAATGAATTTTTAAACTAGACACATCCCAAAAATGTGAAATATTTGTGTGCTCCCCCTAGAAATAATTGAAAACTAATATAAAATTAAATTTTTTTTTTTCAAAGTGTGTAAAATGGAGTCTAGTTTCTAAAAAATTAAGTTGTTACAAAATTTGATGAACGAGCTAAAATCTATAGCCCAATTAGTACATGGTGGTTTTTGACAAAAAATGGACATACATTCAAAAGAAATTATAGATGAAAGGCTTGAAATAGTTCAAATTAAAAATAAATTATATGGTTATATAGCTAACATAGAGACCTACAATGTCATGTAACTTGATCTTATCGATACCCAACCATAAGGAATCTTGAAGGAGAGCACACAAGAAAAATTAATCATTTTTTGTATGTTTGCAGAAAAACACATCTCAGACCTATTTATAAACTCAAAACCTTTGGGTTGGATCTCCAAGGAAAAACCAAGCCTTAGGCTTATTTTTAATGCAAAGCTTTGAATAACACATATGCCCTATAGCATGTGCACGCTATAGCGCGTACATGCTATTTAAAGCTTTTGAATTTGGGTCTCAATAGCATGTGCATGCTATAGTGCATACGTACTATTGAGACCTAAATAGTGCATAAAGATGGAAGAAGAGATGCAAAGCAAGAGCAAGAGAGAGGGGAGGATGGCTATGTGTGTGTGTGTGTGAGAGAGAGAGAGAGATAGAGAGAAAGTAAGGGATGGGAGAGGGGAGAGAGAGAGAGTAAGAGAGAGTAGCGGTGGAAAAGAGAGTATGGGATGGGAGAGAGAGGAAGTGTGAGAGAGGGTAGGGGTGGAAAAGAGAGAGTACAAGATGGGGGAGAGAGATTGAGAGTAAGGGATGGGATAGAGAGGAAGTGTGAGAGAGTGAGTAGGGGTAGCAGAGAGAGTATAGGATGGAAAAGAGAGATTTAGAGTAGGGGATGGCAGAGAGAGATTAGGTAGTGGGAGAGGGAGCGAGAGAGGGAGAGAGAGAGGAGGATGTGAGTGTGTGTAAGAGAGAGTAGAGCATGGGAGAGAGTGTTAGAGTGTGAGAGAGAGTAGGGGTGACAAAGAGAGTGTAGGGGATGGGAGAGAGAGAAAGTAGGGGATGGGAGAGAGAGAGAGCAGGGGATGAGGGAGAGAGAGTAGAGAGGGAGAGAGTGAGAGAGAGAGACAGTAGGCAATGGACGAGGGAGTGGGAGAGGGGGAGAGGGGGGGATGGGAGTGTGTGTGAGAGATCTAGAGAGTAGGGTATGAGAGAGGAGAGAGAGAGGGGGGATGGGAGTGTGTGGTGTGTGTGAAAGAGAGAGAGTAGGAGATGGGAGAGGGGAGAGAGAGAGTAGGGGATGGGAGAGAGAGTAGGTAGTGGGAGAGGGAGTGGGAGAGGGAGAGAGAGGGGGAAATGGGAATGTGTGTAAGAAAGAGAGAGTAGGGGATGAGAGAGAGGAAGTGTGAGAGAGAGTAGGGGTGGTAGAGAGAGAGTACAAGGTGGGAGAGAGAGATTGAGAGTAGGGGATGATGAGAGAGAGAGTATAGGATGGGAGAGAGAGATTGAGAGTAGGGGATGAGGGAGAGAGAGAGAGTAGGTAGTGGGAGATAGAGTGGTAGAGGGAGAGCGAGAGAGATGAGGATGGGAGTGCATGTGTGTGAAAGAGAGAGAGTAGGGAATGGGAGAGGGGGGAGAGAGAGAGTAGGGGATGGGAGAGAAAGAGTAGGCGATGGGAGAGGGAGTGGGAGAGGGAGAGAGAGGGGGGATGGAAATGTGTGTAAGAGAGAGAGAGAGTAGGGGATGGGAGAGAGTGTGAAAATTTGTGAGAGAGAGTAGGGGGTGGTAGAGAGAGAGTATAGAGTGAGAGAGAGAGTAGGTGGTGGGAGAGGGAGAGTGAGTGAGAGATAGAGTAGGGGATGAGAGAGGAGAGAGAGGGGGGATGGGTTTGTGTGTGAAAGAGAGAGAGTAGGAAATAGGAGAGGGGAGAGAGAAAAAGAGAGAGAGTAGGGGATGAGAAAGAAAGAGAGTAGGCAGTGGGAGAGGGAGTGGGCGAGGGAGAGAGGGGGGGATGGGAGTGTGTGTAAGAGGGAGTAGGGGATGGGAGAGAGTGTGAGAGTGAGAGAGAGAGTAGGGGTGGCAGACAGAGTGAGAGTAGGAGATGGGAGAGAGAGAGAGTAGAGAGGTAGAGTGAGAGAGAGAGATAGTAGGTGGTGGGAGAGGAAGTGATAGGGAGAGAGAGGGGGAATGGGAGTGTGTTTAAGAGAGACATAGTAGGGGATGGGAGAGAGTAGGCTGTGGGAGAGAGAGTGGGAGAGAGAGGGGGGGAATGGGAATGTTTGTAAGAGAGATATAGTAGGGGATGGGAGAGAGTGTGAGAGTGTGAGAGAGTAGGGGTGGTAGAGAGAGCTCATATGGGATGGGAGAGAGAGAGAGTGAGAATAGGGGATGGGAGAGAGTGTGAGAGAGAGTAGGGGATGGAAGAGAGAGAGTGAGAGTAGGGGATGGGAGAGAGAAATTAGAGAGGGAGAGAGAGTACTTGAGAGAGAGAGATAGTAGGTGGTGTGAGAGGGAGTGGGATAGGGAGAGAGAGAGAGTGGGGATGAGATTGTGTGTGAAAAATCTAGAGAGTAGGGGATGGGAGAGGAAAGAGAGAGGGGACAGGAGTGTGTGTGTGTTTGTGAAAGAGAGAGTAGGGGATGGGAGAGGGGAGAGAGAGAGGAGGGGATGGCAGAGAGAGAATAGGTGGTGGGAGAGGGAGTGGGAGAGGGAGAGAGAGGGGGAATGAGAATATATGTAAGAGAGAGAGAGTAGGGGATGGGAGAGAGTGAGAGAGAGAGTAGGTGGTGGCAGAGAGAACTTGTACAGGATGGGAGAGAGAGAGTGAGAGAAGGGGATGGGAGAGAGAGTTAGAGTAAGGGTTGGGAGAGAGAGAGAGTAGAGAGAGAACTTGAGAGAGAGAGAGATAGTAAGTGGTGGGAGAGGGAGTGGGAGAGGGAGAGAGATAGAGGGGATGGGAGTGTGTGTGACAAATCTAGAGAGTAGGGGATGGAAGAGAAGAGAGAGGGGGGATAAGAGTGTGTGTGTGTGTGTATGAAAGAGAGAGAGAGAGTATGGGATGGGAGATATAGAGTGAAAGGATGGGAGAGAGAGAGTAAGAGTAGGGGATGGGAGAGAGAGAATAGAGAGGGAGAGAGAGAACTTGAGAGAGAGAGAGAGAGAGAGAGAGAGAGAGAGATAGTAAGCTATGGGAGAGGGATTGGGAGAGAGGGAGAGAGAGGGGGGATGGGAGTGTGTGTGAGAGATCTAGAGAGTGGGGGATGGGAGAGGAGAGAGGGTGAGAGAGAGTAGATGGTGGGAGAGGGAGAGAGAGAGTAGGCAGTGGGAGAGGGAGAGTGAGAGAGAGTAGGTGATGGGAGAGGAGAGAGAGAGAGAGAGAGAGAGAGAGATGGGAGAGAGAGTAGCCTAAGAGAGAGGGGGATGGGAGTGTGTGAGATAGAGAGAGTAAGGGATGGGAGAGGAGAGAGAGCAGGGGATGGGAGAGGATAGAGAGTGAGAGAGTAAGGGATGGGAGAGAGAGAATAGGTGATGGGAGAGGGAGTAGGAAAGGGAAAGTGAGAGAGGATAGGCAATGGGAGAGGGAGTAGGAGAGGGAGAGTGAGAGAGAGAATAGGGGATGGGGGATGGTGGGACAAGGAGAGATGTGTTTTGACATAGTATGTATGCACTTTATGGTGCATATGCACTATGTCAAATCACCCAAAAATGGTAAAAAAGAAAATTTGGGTCCCATTTCATCCAATCTCTACTTTTGGTCTATTTTACATTCTCTTGTTCCAATAGAAAATATGGGTTTCAACATAGAAAACACTATTTGAAGACTTTTTGAAGCTAGCAAACACCAAATTCAATCATTGGATATGCGATTTGAAGGCTTTTTAAATATTCTTTGTATAGAAAAGGTTAGTGCAATCCTTTTCAAATATTGTTTGTTGATATATAGATACAATTTTGATTATAATTTGACATTTTGTTTAATATATAGTGAATTAATTGAAATTTGTATGTTTGAATGAAATGTTATTTCAAAATGGTTAGAAATTTGACAAGTTGTTTGATATATATTGTGTATTCATTCAAATAATTGTAATTTTTATATGTATTTGAATGATTTGTAATTTACACATTGTAAGTAATTCAGATGTTTGAATAATTTGACTTGTAAAAATCATCATCATGCCAAGGAAGAAACCAAAAACTCAAACATACGAACATAGGGAGAGAGATTTGGCAATTAAAAGAGATAAAATGAAACTACTATGTGAACAAAGAAAATTTCAAAGCAATAATGAAGAATTGACCATTGATACAAAGAAACAAAGAGGAAGAATTGGAAAGACAAAGAGAACAAACAAGACTTTTATGCTCAAGAAGACAATTTAATTGTGAAGCTACACCATCTTAAAATGTTGGAGTCATATCATCCTCTCATGTTGAAGAGACTAATTTGTAGATCCGATGATGTACACACTCCATCATGTCATGTTGAAGACACAACATCAACACATCAAGTAGGTGATATTCCATCTTTTGCATCTTATTGTCGAGGCACATCATCTTCGGTTCAAGGTACACAATACACTCAACCTTATTTTTATGTTCAAAATGTTGAGGGAATGGAAGAGATTATAACACCTTCTAGAATTTGTTTTAGAAGACCAAAATATTTGATTGATATTGATACTAACATTTTGAAATCAATGCCTGACAAGATTAGCAAGTGTACTTGTCAAAGAAAAGTTAATTGTATGTGGAGATTATTTTTTGAAGAGTTAAATATTACAGGTCAATGCCAATTATTTGTTGAAATGATGAGGAATTTGAAATTTAGGCCTATCATGAAGATTCCTGGGCTAAGAACAATCGATGATTCAAATGAAAAAAACATTGTAAAGAATCTAATGAGTCTTATGAAAAAGTGGGTTCTAAATCATGCATCAAAGATAGTAATATCACAAGATGAGTACTTGCATTGACAATAGTACATAGCCAAATGAAGAAAGCTTGACTCATGAGAAAGATAAACAAAATGTTAAAAATTGGTAGAGGTACTCTAAGGAGAGCCATGCTAAGGTGTGAGAGATTGGAAGATCCAACAAAAAATGAGTTATGGACATTTAGTAGTAGACTACTACAAAAGGATAAAGAAATTAGTGAAGCTTTGAGATCATTGATCTAAGATTTTTGGAAAACTAACACATGTTTTCCCTAATCAAAGAGATGTTGTAAGAAGGAGGATTGGTAGCCAAAATTGCGACCCACATGTGAAACATTTTTTGGACTCAACTCAGACACAATTTTTTGCAAAATTTATTGGTATGTATCCTAAAATTCGAATAAGTCAAAGATTTTTTTGAGATGGGTAAAACTTTTAATGTCAAGATAAATCACACACACACAACTTCTTGTTGTAGGGTACCAATTGAATTTTCTAACCATTTTGATGTTTTTAGGCATATATGTGTGTTTTTGCATTTTGAGTTTATTTTGCAGGATTGTGAGATGAATGAGCCACCAAGATCTTCAAGGGAATTCATATACAACATTTTATGTGAAATAGGGGATGACCAAAAATTTTACAAGACATCATGCTTGGATGATACATGTTTATTTTGTGGTTCTTTTCAACTTTTATCAACTTGTCAACATATGGATAGTACACATGCAATTGGAAATGAAATAGTAGATTATGAAAAATTTAAGATAGTGACATATGCTTTAAAAGATGGGAAATAGGAAAAAAGATGTGATTTAGTCATTGAAAAGATTCTATTGTATGAGTTCATGAAGATTTTTTGTAAAAATATTATTTATGAGTATGCAAGATATACACGTAGAGCTCGATGGCTAGATTTGCAATTCAAGTTGTCCAAGAATACATTTCCACTAGATACCATTGTTTTGGTTGTAGACTTTGCAGAGAACTACACACTACAACCACAAAATGAGGTGCAAAAAATGTATTATACTTCTCAACAGGTTTTCATATTTGTTCACATAACATTCATGCATTCACCTACAAGTACAGAGGATGATAGAGAGATTTTGAGGGAGTACCATGTTTACATCAGTGATGATCAATCACATTCTATGAAGTTTGTACAAGGTTATTTTCAACTATTTTATGGAGATTTGGCTAATAGGGGCATAACATATCATCAACACATTATTTGGTCAAACAATTACACATCTCAATTCAACAATGCACAGATGTTCTATTGGTTGAGTAGGATGCACAGGTTGTGTAGAATTTGATATATGTGGAATTTCATAGTGGTTGGTCATGGAAAGGGAGAGCATGATGGTGCAGATGCATACATCAAAAGAGCCTTAGCTCATGAAGAACTAAAGTACAAAGATGGAGCAATATTGACAGATGCAAAATCCATTGTCCAGTGGTGTAATGCTACAATGGGTCCAGGTAAAAAAGGCGAGTCTATAGTTTTTATATTTTTTTGGTTGATAGATGATACTAACATTGCACCATATGAGGATTTTTTCATACTAATAGGATCTAGTGAGTTGCACTCTTTTAGAAGCTTTGATGTAGGTTCATGGAGTATCCACACATGAAAAATGGCATGCTATTGTCCATCATGTGCAGAAGAAAAATGGGATGAGTGTGAGTCAACTAAATGGGTGGACAAATGGGATATATAGCTTTTGGACCCAATTGACACCTATCATCCCCCACAAGCACTGGAAATGGTATAGATGGATTCATCTATTGACTTTGACTTCTTGTCTGATTTAGTGCAACTATCTTTGTAATTTCAATATGTAACTTTATAACTTTTACCTAAGTATTTTTTGAATTAATGACCGCATTTTGTACATTTGTCACTGTAGGCCATGTTTTTGCTATTATTGCACTTGAAGAAAATGAAGAAGGGATTGATTATTATTTGTGTCATTGTGTCCAAGCCAAACAAAAATTGGATCACTCAATTATAGATGGTGAAGGTTTAGAGTACCATGTCGGTGCAGTGGTTGTAATTGGCATATGACTTAGACGATATTCTATGAAGAACCCTAACTTGTGGTTATTTGAGGATTGGAAAATAGAGAGGAAGATTCTTCATTATTCAAACCTTGTTGTCACATCAAATGTCCAATTGATAAAATATGGTGGAAAACCACATAATAAGATTCTTTGGAAAGTTTGCAAGTTAGACCACAAGGCAATACTTGAGACATTAAAATGTAGAGCAGATCTAGTTGGCTCATTAGATTGAATAGAGAGAGAGAGAGAGAGAGAGAGAGAGAGAGAGAGAGAGAGAGAGAGAGAGAGAGAGAGAGAGAGAGAGAGATCAATTGGATCCAAATACAATGTTGCAACCTCTCCCCCAAGACTATCTAGATGACAAGGTGGACTATATTGTTATGATGTGTAAGTGATGAGATAAGTTTAAATCATAGATTTTATGTTTTGATTTGTTTAGAATCTAGATACATTATTTAAATTTTTGTTAGATTCTTTAATAGGACCCATTTTTAGATTAGTCATTTGAATAAGTGAAAGTTTAGAATTTGTTGTTTAGATCAAAATGTAATGAAAGCACATGAAAACTGTTAGAATGTGAATGCTTTGTGATGTAAAGTCATGATTGTGTGCATGTAACCAAAAATTTCAAACTGGCAAAAGAAATGATACAATGGGAGAAGTTTCCAAGACTCATCAAGCCATGTTCAGTAAGCTACTTGATCATTTCTAGAAGCTCAAACAAATAATTATTTTCATTTGGAACATTGTTACCAATAATGATATTATGACTAACATGCTTTTATTCTTTAATAAAAATCAAGAGGAATCTAGTGGTTCAAATGTTGAAAGTGAGTTTTCTAATAGAGGGACATTTAGGGGCAAAAGATCCAATGGTAGAGGAAAGTCTAGTGGAAGAGGGCCTAGTGTGTTCACTGGTAAGTGCTTTACTTGTAACCAAGTAGGACATCAGTCCTTTAGATGCCCTAAAAAGAACAAACAAGGATATTACATTTATTTGACCTTCTGTTCCTTCTTACAATTTTTATTGCCTTATGTGTTTTGGGTTCAAATTTGAAAACAAGACACTCTCATGTGTCCTTTCTTAAATTATTGATGTAGTGTCGCAGAAAAGAATTATTTTCAAATTAGTTTCTTTCTAGAGTTGATCAATATGAAATATAGTTAGTATATTCTAAAACAAGTATTGGATTTGAGTGTAGTTTCAATATTTGGTAGCTCAGTACCAAGGTATTAGAATAAGGGTTGAATATCAAATTAAAGCCATTTTGTTATTTATAAAATTCAAATATTAAAAAACAAACAATTATGATTACTTTTTTGATTAAAATTCAAATATTTAAATGCAATTTTTCATCATTTTGATTACTTCTTGAGGGGTCTTTTCAAATCTTCTAAGTTGAGAATAATTTTAAATGGATTGAGTAAGACCTAGCAGCAATTTCCAATTCCTTTTGAATTTTTTAAAACTTTATCAAAGTTACTATTTTGCACATCCACATAACAGTCATAGTTTTCAATACTTTTACCTAATAGTTATACTGATCTCTTTAATGTAGAGGATCCATTTCATGGGATCAAGGGCCCTAAGACCATGAAATGGCAATGACTAACCTTGCATTATATAAATATAACATTTTATATGCTAACCATTGAAGAAAAACATGTACTTACTAAACCTACACTGCATAAAACGAAAAATCAAACTTGTTGCATGCTGTTTCTAGCAACACCAACACATCAAACAGATACTCCACCTGCACTGCCATCTCTAAAACTCAAATCTTCCCAAAAAAATAAATTCAACCTAAAAAATCTACATGAAGAATTTTCCTTTTCTTTCCAAAAAAATCCTTTCCTCTTCCCATTCAACAAGATCTTTCCTAGACTTCGATTTGCCACTACCTCTCTCTTTTTTAAGCTATAATTGAAGCCTAATTAAATCGCTCAAAAATCACAAAATCTGAAATGCATCTACATTTTACCGAAACAAATCACACCTCTTTTTCTCTGAGTTATCTTCATTCCTCTAACAACGACCTCAATCTCAGCACTAAAGATAATGCATAGTACAAATCTACTCGTGCCAACTATTATTATTATTTCTAAGAAAGAGATGGAAAAATAAAAGTAATCCAATAGGAAGTAAAATAAAAACAGTTGAAACAATTGAGGGAAGTTAGCCATCTGGGACCTTTATATACTTCACCACAACCTTATAAATATATATATTGCCACTTCATGAGTACCCTCTTTTAAGCGCCTCTTCACCTTCCATGTGATCGTGGTCTATTCCTTAACTTCTGTCACACTCCAAATATGTGCTCTTTTAATGTCCTTGCATTAATTAAATAATTCTTTATTATTATTATTATGTACTTAATGTTTCTTTTAATTGCCCATGATCACTTGCTGCTTCAACTAGAGAATTTATAAACTTTTAACCTAGCAACAATTTTCAATTTATTTTGAATGTTTTAAAACTTAATCAAAGTCACTATTTTGCACATCCACATAATAGTCACAGTTTTCAATACTTTTACCTAATAGTTATACTGATCTCTTTAATGTAGAGGATCAATTTCATGGGATCAAGGGCCCTAAGACCATGAAATGGAAATGATTAATCTTGTATTACATAAATCTAACATTTTATATGTAGAGAAATGGATGGGAATGTGATCACAGTCTGAAATAGTGAAGAAATCGACATGGAAATGGTGATTAGGTACAACAATGGGATTTCCAGCCATGTGAAAGGAGTATTTTGTGATTTGGATTGCAGCTTATATGGTGAATGTAAAGGTGTATGATCAACCAATTTGATCTAGAAGTTTTGGGAAGGGTGATATTGGTGATACCCTAGATTTGAGGGTTTGAAAGAAGGTAATTTGGGATTTTTGGGTTCCAGTAGGTCTGGGACAAATTGCTTATGGAATTGGGAGTTTTATGCCATGAATGATGATTGTTGAAAGTTACAAGGTCTAGGAGTCTATTATACTAGGAGTTTCTTTGTCAAATTAGCCATTTTCATGCTAAAAAATAGGCATCAGTCAGAAATAGGGGTGTTGGTCCAAAATTGATGTAGAGTGCAACAATGGAAGGCTTAGTCTAAGGACAATGCTCTCAAATCACCAAGTATGAAAATATGACTCCAAAGTGTTTCAAACACCCTTTAATAACTACAACACACCTATATAAACCTCAAGAACAACAATCCAATCCCTAAACACACTTTTCCAACTTTCATGCAAGTTCCACCAACCTATTCACAAATAGGGCTACAAGGGCTAAAGATGAGAAATTGCTGCATTTGACATAACCACACATACAATACCTATTATAAGGGTGGAAATGGGAAGTTTTTGACAACACCAACAATATTCCAAAAGATCAAATTCCAATCTATTCCAACACTCCACTAATCTGCCTAAGTACATAGACCTAAATGGGCCCCTTTAGGCTTGGTTTTTAAAGGAAGACTAATGAAATGGGTGCATAAACAAGAGCTAGGTCTTTATAACTCCAAGGGGTAATTAGGACACTGCCAATCCACCTTTTATTTGGTTACTTTCCTTCACATATAACTCCAACAATCAAATTCCTTCAATTTTAGACCAAATACATACAAATATTTGGCCTAGGGCTTGCAAGAAAAATTAACTCCCTTTGGATTTTCAAATCATAATTTTTGGATATGATAGTACACTCCTATGGCTTCCATTTTCATTGGTTTTTTTTTTCATTTGAGTTTTACAGTCATGATCTATACGTCCATTTGCACAAAACCCTGCCAAACCTAGGGTTTTTGGGTAGTTTTGAAAGAAAATGTTGTAACTTTTGATAGAGATCACCAATCAAGTTCAAACCAAGTGTATTGGATAGGGAACTCAACCAAGTTACTCCTAAAACCATTCAACTACCCTTTCCAATCCATATAGCATGTGGGAAAATGAAAATGCAACAGTTTTGAGCCAAAAAACTAGTAAATTTTATTGTAATGAGCAAAAATTCGTACATCAACCAACCTATTACACTGGGAAGGTTGGATCATACATTTATAACCATTTTTTACCTTTCAAATACCTAGGGAATAGTTATAATTGGTTCAAACTCCTTCATTAGTAATATGCAACTTTTAAGCAAAAATTGCTTAGCAACTTTTTATTGCATTTGCAATTTTTATTGAAATTGACTACCTATGACCTCTAAACTATTCTAGGACCCTTATTAACCTCATATAAGGTGTTTCCACCTATTAACTAATTACTTAATGCCTTATAGGCCTTGGAGACTCATGGTCTATAGAATTACCAAATGGGCTTATAACATCATGAAATTATTCCTAACATCCTAAAACCTTATTGTCTTGATCTTGAATCCTTTAGGAAGGTGGTGTAGTGCAGGATCCTTGTGGAATGCCCTATGATGACCTTGAGTGTCTTGCACCAAAAATGAACATATGAAAGATTTTGATATGTTTTAGTACTTTGAAAAGGGTGTCCAAAAATGTAATTATCCCGTCAAGTGCTTTGGATAAAGTTTAAGTTATTTAGACTTTTGTGTTGTTGGAGGGCTACTAATTTGTCAATTAGGTTTCTTAAGACACCTTGGAAGAATTAGGCATTAGTAGTTGGGTCTAGCCAATTGGATGGTTAAATAAAATTGAATACACATTATATAACTCATAAAAGTCTTCTTTAACCCTTAGTTAAGGCCTTTGCATGTTTTGAGTTATTTTGAGTCATATGGAGTTTGTAGGTGTTTTTGGCAACTTGGATAACTTGCTTGCTTGAAGAAGTTTGGAAGTGAAGTTAGTCTTGTGGATCCAAAGGTGTGGATTTCAATGGGTTAAGCCTTTTGAATGATTATCCTCTGATAAAATATTGAGTGGGCTGGGTCATTGTTTTAGTTACACGTAAGGAAGATATAAGGGCATTGTTTCAAAGCAAAGGGATAGTTAATTTTTTCTACATCAAATCATTGGTTGATCACTAACCTCTACATCACTTAAGGTGCCATCTCTAATTATAATTGAACAGAGTATATCATTCACTCTCTACATAAATTGTGCTAATTCTTTATTTGTAGATCACCAAAGAACAGGGCTAATAAAGTCAAAGCAATAGTGATAAAGTCATCTATGAAATAGTATTATCAATTCACATCCTCAATGTTTATTAGTGTTTTTTGTTCAAGTAACATTGTGTGTTAATCATATATGGTATATAGAAAATCAATTTACTCTTCATAAAATGGTTCCTATGTTAACAACTTTTACTGTATTTCTTGATTTTGTTCCAGCATTTAATGTGATTGTAATATTGGTTTGTAACTAAAGGAGGACAAAGAAAAAAGAGTAAACAAGTTGCATCTATGAACACACCTACAAATCAAAGTGAAAGAAAATCTAAGGGAGCTAAGGATGTAAAAACTATAACAGATTAGGACCAAATAGGCATATCATCAAATACAGGTGCAAGGAGTTCAAATGATGAACCTTTGGTATGTAAACTCCAAAATATCATTTTTGGTTTTAAACTAAACTTGAGTATGCATTTGACTTATCTATCCTAAAAATGCAGAATGCATGGAGATCACATGCATGCACTAATTAGTAGACTTTGGGAGTTAGGCTTCAGTTCAAAAATATATGAAGAACATGCATAGGTATTGGAAACTTCTCAGATTGCTTAACATACCCATCACCTTTAAAAATAGTTTCTACAAAGACAATACAAGGCATTTCACAAGACATTGTAGTGATCCTTTATAGCACTACCTTCCTAAGTGGCTCATTCTGGAGGTTATAATGTTTTAGAATGTTAGGACTAGTTTCAAGTTGATATCAACCCATTTGTAAAGGCTTGAGACTCATTGGTGTTTCTATAAACCTTGAGTCCTTAAGACCTATAGGGAATTTCGTATCTAGGGAAATAGGTAGAAATACCTTAAATAAGGATAATTTAGGTCCTAGGGTCCTTAGGATAAAATAGTATTTTTAATAGGTTAATAAGTCCATTTAAATGATTTGGTAAAGTTTCATCACTTAGCAATTTCAAAAATTCAAAAGTTAAAAAGTTATAAATTTGAATTTTCAAATTATAATTGTCATGGACATTTAGGAGGGAATTAGTTTCTTTATTGTTTTAAGCCAAATTAAACCATCCAACCAATTTGGATCAGTTGGGGTAGTTGATAGGAGTTTATTAAATGTTTCACAAATCCATCGTATAGGCAAAGAATCCATGGTAGGGACTGCTACAACAAATTAAATTAAAAAAAAATGATTTCTTGCAAAGTTAAAGGGTTTTTGGTATGATTCAAAGTTCTTATTGATTGGATTGTCTTGGACAATGTTTTTATCATTCATATTTCATCTCTTTGAATTATTTAATGTTCTAAAAACCCTACTACAGTCACTGTTAATCATTTTGGTATTGTTCAATCTTTGGAAAATCTGATTTTAAGACAATTTTGTGTAGATTTCACACTACGAATGTCATTCTATGAATGTAGCACTCTAATTCTCATAGAATGGAATCTTATTGAAATAAATAATATCATTTAACATGTATAGTATCTTACTAATCTTGGAAATGAAAGTTTGATTAATTTATGTGGTGATCACCATAAAGAAGACTAAGAAACTAAGTGAATTTGGAGGATAGGTTGAAGGTTAGAGAGTTTTGGCCAAACATGGGCACTATTTTATGATGGAATGTGTATATAAATTTTGTATACAAGGTGTTCCAAACTTTATTTGTTGCAATAAACTTTGGGAAGCGTGACATTGAAGAAGCCCTAAATTTAAGGGTTTCAAGGGCACAATTTGGGGCTTTTGTACCTAGAAACCTCGTGGAGTCAAACTAACTTCATATTACTTTTATTTGAACCTATTTATGACACTATGGAAATATTTGGAGCCTGGAAGTTAGAATGGTTAGCACTTCTTTTGTAAATGCATGAGAATTAGGCCTTAAAAATCTAAGAAACAGTGAAAATGGTCATATAACTTCCAAAGCAACCTACCCTATACTTTTGGTATGTTAATTTACTCCATAAAGGGTACTCAAATATATAATTTATTTGCCTAGTGTTTTGGAAAAAGTTGAAGAAAAATCCTTGTGAGTGCTGTTGTAGGCTACAAGGCATGCTATTAGGCCTAGTTTGAGGAATATTGAAGTTTTGGTATCTAAACCATTGAAGAAAGTCTGAAACCTATTCAAGTACCTTGGATTGCATATTTTAGGGCTATCAGATCACATCACAAGACTTGTTGGTGGATAATTTACCATTTCACTTATTGAAGGTACTTTTGGTCACTAGATTCAATTGTGCATTTGGCTATAGATTGATCCAAAGGGCTTCTAACAAAGGTATACTCTACCCTGCAAGAGGAATCCACTCTACATGTCCAACCCTCAAACCTAGGGTTCTCAATTGACTCAATTCAATCACAACTTCTTAGGGACTCCCCTTCTCCAATAGGCCTAAAAAGGAAAACTCTCCCTAGATGGGTTTAGAACTCAACTTTCTTGATAGAAAAGGTTTCTATGGACCTAATCTCTCAAAAACACCCAACTTTAAAGTTCTCAAACCCCCAACAACTGATTTGCATAATTGTTACCAACATTTCTAATAGGGCTAATCCTAGCTTTCTTGGCCAAACTCCCAAATTTTGCAAAGGCCCACACTATATTTTCACCACTTTAGACACCCTTTAATCACCTCTTAGAGATTCCAAAAGATAAAACTTTGACTCTTTTCCAGCACCAAGTAACACCCACTTTGAGTCACAGACCTAATTGGCCAGATTAGGCTAGGTTACAAAGGAATTATGAGTAAATGGGTTCACATACCTAACTCCACTCCTTGGAACTCTTCTTTACATCCAATTAATCCTCCTACACACTTCACCTAGGTCAAATTGATCAGTTTGGAAGCCTAAACCTTCTTTCTTCTTCAAATCTAGACTAGACATATAGCAATGTTCAATATATGGCTTGTTGGTAACAATAGGTAACCTACACCTAAAGTTTTGAATCTTAGCCATATTGAATTACCCTCTCCTAACTTGTATTTCCCAAAATGGAATTGAAATCCCAAGGTGGAATTGCAAGTTAGGAGGCCATCTTGAAGAAACCCTCAGATTTAGGGTAAATCTGACCAACCTTTACAAAAAGTAATATAACTTTTGTTGTATATAAGATAAATACTTCAAACAAAATGAAATGGAACAATAACTCAATCCTCTATCCAAAAATACCAAACTTTCACTCCTACCAATCCGTACAAGCTATACTGAATTGAAACAATAGAGAAAAAGGTAGAAATTCTAAGTTTTATTCAATGTTTGCTACTCATTGGTCAATTTGATCACATATAAGTACAAATATCTAGTATGGTTGGATAGATTTTTGAATATTCTTTCTGTTGCACTTGAAATGAGGTTCTAATTCACTCTACAACTTAAGATATTCCTATTTTACTAATTGTTGTCCCCATTTTGTGCCATTACCTAGGGTTTCATCTATTTTCCCTCATATCTTGAGATTCTACCATGGGAAATTAATGACCCTTGGTGGAATTTGAGTTGGAAAAATGTGTTTTATGTTCCTTTTAGTTTTAGGCCAAAATAATTAGGCTGGAGAGAAAAAATACCCTAGGCATGCAAGATCCAGGTGCATGCTAGAAATTCGTAGCAACATCTTCCATAACTTGCTACAGAGAAGGTTTCGAGGCTTGAAAATTGGTATTTGATCATCTTACATGATCCCCCTCATGTTCCAATTTTTGGATTGAATTTTTACTCAAGGGGTAGGGTACTTCCTTTGTTAATGGATGCTTAATTGTCTACATTCCTAAGTGAGCCTTAAAAAACTCAGTTGCTGCATACTTCTCTTGAGGTCCCAAGGATTTAATATGTTGCATAAAACCCAAAAGGTTATCCAAATCAATGATTATTTTCTTTGGGTTGTGAGGAGATGTTTGTGATTTTCCATGTTCAAGGCTACAAGCCTAGTCTTGAGTTTGTGAAGCAATTAGCCAATGAAAGTTGCATAGTTTGAATCTAATGTTGGATTCATATTAGTTTGGATCTAAATAGACCCTTTCCATGCTTGGAAGTCACCCTTGGTCGTTATTTGTATTTGTGGAGTTTTGTGTCAAATAAGCATATGGGCCACTTTTTAGGCATAAAAATGAGCAATATAGGTGATTTTTCAAGGAAAAAAAGAATTTTATGTTTCTTAGAAGGTTATAAAGGTCCTTAGGGTCATTAGGTTAAGTTTTAGGAATCTAGGAGTTAAGATGTCAAAAATTGCAAAAGTTGTCAAAGCAAAATTGCAAAAATCTTGACAACTTTGCAGAAGTTTGGGAATTGGTGAAGGGTTGATCATTTGGAAATAAGTTATATTACTATTTCCAAACCTTTTCCAAGTTTTATAATTGGAATCAAGTGAAAAATGTAAAAATTGCACTTTTTGTGCAAAGTTGCATTGTTGAAAGTTGTAAAAGTTGCTCAAATTTGCAACTTAGTGGAAAAAGAGTCATGGGATCAAACTGTCTATTCCTTTAGCTCTAGGTGGCTGGGTAAACCCTATCCCCAACCTCATCTCATTATGTTTAGTGCTTGAACATTCTCAGACATGCCGAACCAGAATGTCCCTAAGGGTCACTAAATATCATAGGGCTATGATCTTTGATGGGGCGTATCTCAAAGCTCGTGCAAGGTATGGATGTGATTCTAGTTCTTATAGGACCATGTTGTTGAGAAATACAATAACCTCTCTCACTTTTTGGAGATCATACTCCATTTTGATTTTGCAATGCCATCTTGAGTGATGCTAAAACTTGTAGTGTTGGCCAGTACAAAGTTGCCAACTGCCAAATCTCTCTCACCTTTTGTTGTGGGATCGAATTGTCTACTCCATTAGCTCTGAGTGGCTAGGTAAACCCTATCCCCAACCTTGTCCCATCCTGTTTAGTTCTCAAACATTCTCAGGCATGTCGAACCAAAATGTCCCTAAGGGTCACTAAATGCAATAGGGCTAAAATCTTTGATAGGGCATATCTTGGAGCTCATGCTAGGTATGGATGTGATTCTATTTCTTATAGGACCATGTTATAGAGACCTACAATAACCTCTCTCATTTTTTAGAGATCATACTCCATTTTGATTTTGCAATGCCATCTCGAGTGATGCTAAAACTTGTAGTGTTGGCCAGTACAAAGTTGCCCATTGCCAAATCTCTCTCACCTTTCATCGTGGGATCAAACTGTCTACTCTATTAGCTCCAAGTGGCCGAGTAAACCCTATCCCCAACTTTTTCCTATCCTATTCAATGCTCGAATGTTCTTAGGCAAGCTGAACCAAAACGTCCCTAAGGGTCACTAAATGCCATAGAGTTGCAATCTTTGATGGGCATATCTTGGAGCTCTTTTGAGGTATGAATGCAATTATAGTTCCTATAGGACCATGTTGTAGAGGCCTACAATAACCTCTCTCACTTTTTAGAGATCATACTTCATTTTGATTTTGCGATGCCATCTCGGGTGATGCTAAAACTTATATTGTTGGCCAATACAAAGTTGCCAACTACCAAATCTCTCTCACCTTTCATCGTGGGATCGAATTGTCTGTTCTATTAGACTTGAGTAGTTGGGTAAACCATATCCCCAACATCCTCCCATCCCATTCAGTGCTTGAATGTTCTCAGCATGCCAAATCAGAACGTCCCTAAGGGTCACTAAATGCCATAGAGTTATGATCTTTTATGGGGCATATCTTGGAGCTCATGTGAGGTAGGGATGCAATTATAGTTCCTATAGGATCATGTTGTGGAGACCTACACTAACCTCTCTCACTTTTTGGAGATCATACCCTATTTTGATTTTGTGACACCATCTCAGGTAATGCTGAAACTTGTAGTGTTAGCCAATATAAAGTTGCCAACTGCCAAATCTCTCTCGCCTTTCATCATGGGATCAAACTGTCTACTCTGTTAGCTCTAGGTGGCTAGGCAAACCCTATCACCAACCTTGTCTCATCTTGTTCAACACTTGAACATTCTCAGGATTGGTTGATGGATTCATGTCGAGCTTCCAATTGTTGACCGATAGCCATTAAATGAGACCAAGCTAGTTAAAATTTTGTTGGGGATACTTTTGGAGGACTTTATGAAATTATTGACACTCCCATCCCCAACTCATAAATAAGGAAAAATATGGAAAAGATGACATGATCTTGGGTTGAAGTAAAATCTCAAGAAGTGATGCACTTAATGAGCCATAAGAAACCTACATGTACATTCCCCAACTTATAACAAATTGTTGGATATAAAGGCTCCATACATTGGCCCAAAAATGGAAGCCAAGGATGTAACCATGCATTTATTGGCACAATCTCCCTATGAGGATACCAACTATCTACTGCTGTTATTAATTTGGGTGTCACTATATGATCCAAAATGTTATGAAGTATTGAAGCATGTAGTAACTTCTCCTATGTCTCTAGAACAATCCATCAAACGAAGGAGTCATAAGGTCTTCTCCCATCAAAATGAATAGTTTTAAAGTCTTCTAGGCCTTTTCAAACTTTTTTTTAGCATGTTTGGTTATTTGCATGCTTTCTTGCATTTAGAACCTATTGTGTAAACCCTTGAACAAATTTGGTATTTCTATAAACTGGTTGATTCATGAGGTCACAAGGGTCTAGTAGTCTCCTAGGGTCTTGTTAGAGATCATAGGAGGTGTTAAGATCTATGTGTTATAGGTCAATGATTAGAACAATAAAAATAGTGTACAATGTTCATGGATATGTGAGCTTGGATATGTTTTGCAAGATGAGTATAGACCTTATGTCTACAATTGCAATACTTTATGTAATGATTTGAGTAATTTATAGATGTTTCAGTAAAGACTAGTTATAGGATAGTGATAGAGAAATATGTCAGGTATTGTTACTATATTTTGGTTATAACTTGTTGGTGACCTAGAATTAAGGTTTGAGAGCATAAAGCATGGTAGAAGACTTGGAAAAGTGCATGATTTGGGATTTGCAACTCATTTGCTTTGTGTTGTGATGATCGTTAGCATGTGGCATATAGATTACTACTTCTAGGAGCTAATAGGATGGTGTAGTGTATTGTGTGGATTGGCAAGTGTTAATTGATAAGTATGAATCCAATGAGTCATGAGTGTTCTATTCATTCTCATGAGAGATGGGTTCCTGCAAACCCTTACTCATGCAACATGGGTCAATGAATTTGACTTATAAACAACATAGTTGAATCTTGATAGAAATATCATAATTTGACATGTTGTGGAATATATATGTTACTTATCAATTAACAAGCTTAAGGGGATTACTAATGAATGGTTCAAAAGGCACAACACTTGATGAAGCTTTTACAAATGGAGTTGCAAGAAGGGTGGTTTTAACCATGGGGGAAACTTTTTAGTTAAGCACACTTGAGTTGGAGTAGTACTATGATGGGTGACCTACCAAGAAGTATTGGTACTTCACCTCTCTAAGCATCAATTAGATTCAATGAGTGCTAAGTTTTCTATTCATTATCATGAAAGATTAGTTTGTGTAAACCACTACTCATGAAACATGGGTTAATGAATTTGTCTCAAATACTACACAGTTGAATTTTGATAGCAATATCACAATTTGATTTCTTGTAGAAATGTCTCCTACTTATCAATCAATGAGCTTAAGGGGAATTCTAATGAATGGTTCATAAGGCACAACACTTGGTGAAGGTTTTGCAAATTGTGTTGCAAGAAGAGTGGGTTTAACCATAGAGGAAACTTTATAGTTAAGTGTGCTCAAGTGAGAGTAGTACTGGGGTGGGTGACATCTTAGAAGTCCATGTACCTCAACTCTATGAGAATCACCTAGATCCAATGAGTGCTAAGTGTTCTATTCACTCTCACGTGAGATGGGTTCTTGTGTCCCACTACTCATGAAACATAGGATAATAAGATTGACTAAAAAATTACACACTTGAATTCCATTAGTACTATCACAATTTGACTTGTGAAAAAAGATCTAAGCCTACTTATCAATAACACAATTTGCTAGACCATTTGACCTATCCTGGCATATACATACATATCCAGTCTCCATGGTGATAGATTGATTGATTTATGAGGTGCACACATACACAAATAGGAAAATCTATAAGAAGAAGCAAAGTATTCTTTAATAGGATTGACTAGCATGCCATACAAACTTCCTAAACCATTCAATTATATCCTTTGTCTAGTTCATATTGAAACACACAAACATTACTAAGGAAATCATACCCCTTTTTGTTTTCTATTTTGTTAATGATGTTCCTCTTGTCATGATTTTGGATTGATAAGGACTCAAGTATATAGAGGGTTTGATTTTTTCCTTGTATCTTAATTTTTTACAAGATTATCTTATGCATTTGATCTACTTTATGGAATTTGCACAAATGAGTTGGCATTACCGTGTGACAACTCTGCTACATTATGGAATTTTCTAATTTGCATGCTTTTGGGTTTGAACCAGTAAGTGAAACTTTGAAATCTTCCTTCTCTTTTCCTAACCTAATCATTGGATGCATTGGTTTGGTCTTTATCACTAGATTTTTTATACTTACTTTATTAAGGTGACCTAATTGGGGCAATTAAGCCTATATAACAGTCCAGTTTTGGAAGGCTTGTAAATGGCTTTAGCATTTTCCCTTTTAGGGATATAACAAACTCAATAAAGGGTACTTGGAATGCTAATTAGTTCCTAAGATATTTTGGAAGATTGTTGGAATAATCAAATATGGAAAGAGTACTTATGAGAGGGGGGGCGGGGGGGGGGGGGGGTGAATCATAAGTATCACACTTTAGCCAATAAAACTTTTAACTGAACGTAAATTACATGCATGTAAATACATCAAATAAACATGAAACTAAACACATGCATCAACAACACATAACACTAGAATTTGGTAACCTAGAAACCCTCTAGGAATAAGAAGGTAAAACTGGGGTGGGGATGGTACCCACAAAAATTTACTACAGCAATATTGTTCAACCACTTCTGATGGTCTGCCCTGTTAAAGGCTTTACACTGTGTCAATAGTGACCTAGTTAAAGGCTTTACAAACACTTAACATGAAGTGTCACCCTGTTAAAGGATTTTAATCACCTAATTAAAGGATCTACAAAATAACTATTAAGCTAACCTATCACCATAGGATTTTCATTCTAATACAATTGCTAGAAAGTATTAGGTATAATGAACCTGATAGATTACAATCCTTGATTGCTGAATGCAGGCACCTTTTTTGCTTTCTCTGATCTTGATCCTTTTGTGATATGATAACCCTCGCTTCTAAAAATAGATTTCCTTGTGCACCCTTGTATGTCCACTCACCTGTCTTTACAATGAAATTTCATCATCCTTATAAAGACTTCAAAGACTTAGGGTTAGATATGGATCTATGATCCACATTGAATCTCAATTTCTCGCTCAATACTTATCTTTTACTAATTGGTTGCATGCCTTTATCATTTTTCTTATTGGTTGCATGTAGATTGCATAGGAAAGATAAAAGATTCGATCTCATCATTAAATCCTTCAAGATTTTCCTTATGTCAGCTGCAAAAACTGTTTGCATCATAGTTTGTGCAATTACAAACTCTTATGGTGATATTCTGAGTTACTCGGCTCCTAAAGCATTGTTGATGCTCGACACATATTGTTTCCTGAATAACTCAGCACCTAAACAAAACTGTATCACTCAGTGCCTACTGTTACTTGGAACTTGTTAACACTTGACACTTGTTAACACTTGGCACCTGTTAACACTCGACACCTGTTAACACTCGGCACTTGTTAACACTCGACACCTATTAACACTCGACACTTGTTTAGTGGAAAAATGGTTAAGTGTATTGACACTTAGTTGTCAAAATTATTCTTTAAGCTAAAAATCTCCCCCTTTGACATGAGTGGCAAAAACACTTAACTAAGATCCTTATGACTCCTTATTAGTTGATCCTGTATGTACACTTAGTGAGTTCTGTCCTGTTTCTGCATTTTGACTAATCAAAATTTGTTATCTCAAAATTTTCTCCCAAAATTTGCTATCTCCCCCTTTTATCATACTTATCATTTCATTCCTGTATTTAACTCCTTCTTATCACTCCCCCATACTTATTCTCCCCCTTTTTGACACTTATGTCAAGGGTCTTACAAGGAAATGCCATACTTGGCCAAAAATATATTATTTACTTCAAGGAGTACCTTCAGAGCTGCATCCCAATTTTCTAGTGCGACATCCAATGTCTTATGTTGGATGGAAATCTCTACTGCTAGGTGTACAAGTCCATCAGATGAAGAAAGATTGGGGTCTTTCTTGAGGACCATCTCTGCATTTATCTGCTCCTTGTGAAGTAGTTCCAAATGAGGAGTTATTGATGATTGAATTTGCATCAATTTAGCTTTTGTGGTTGCCTCCACTGCTGCTAAGATAACTAACTCTCTTTGTGTGTGAAGCGATTCAGCAAAATACTTCTCACTCTGAGCTAGATTTGTGGGGAGTTGCATGCTAGAAATATTTAGATTATTTTCCAAGCTCAGTATTTTCTGGCTAGTGTCCTGTGTGAATGTGGAAAAATCACACAACTTGTTGTACAGGGAAAAAATGTTTCCTAGTATAGTTTTAACTATTTTAATTTTCTTTGCCAATTCTTCTTGTGATAGTGCTATATCACCAGATATTTTATTATTTACCTTGGCTTGGAACTTCCTTCTGACCATTTGAGAAATCTAGCATTTGTTTCCTGGTCTTCACTAGTCACCTGGTCAACTATATCAGATAGTTGCTTAATGATTGGTGTTGACCCATCTGGAGATTGTAAGCAGAAAGCTTCTGTAAATATGTCTTTTATTTCATTCAAGGTAAGCTTATGCTTGTGTTCTTTTCTTAGTGCTTCTTGTCTCCTTCTTCTATCCAATGCACTCTGAATTTCATTGATCTTTTCTTCAGTAAGAGTGCTAGATTCATAATATGGGATCTTTATTTCTTCATCAAGCTCAGGAACTCCATAGTGAAGTTTTTTGACAACCTTTGATGAGCTCAAGCTTGGTGTCCTGATTTGTAGCTGTAACCCATTTGTGCTCGGCTGCTGAAGAGTTTGTGTTGGAGTACCAGATTTTGGTAATGCAACCAATGTTTGTATTGCAGTCTCCTCCTTCTTCTTTGTCTCATCTTTTTCCTCAACTTGAGTAACCCTTTTATGATTGCTAGGTGGGGTTGAACTTTTTGGTTGTTCAGATGTTTCTTTTATTTCCCCTACTACTGTACTTAGCATTTGAAGTGTATAAGTGACTACACTTGGTGGAGGTGGTGGTGGAAGAAATAGAATACCAGTAGTTTGTATGGTCAAAGGTGGCACTTGTTCATTTACCTTGACTATCTTTGTTTTAACTTCTGGATTTTGTAATTCATCAACACTGACCAATACAGGATTTGAACTTAGTTTTGCTACTAGTGATGATTGGTCAAGGATTTCTAAATCCTCTGCAGTTAATGGATTGATGTTTGGATTTGAAGTGTCTATAACATATTTTCTTTTTATAATATCTGTAGGTGTGATGGTGGCATGAGGAGGACTAGGAGGAGATACTTGTGTGTCTTGCATACTTTGATCTTGTGGCTCAGCTATATCTTTCTCTTCCTCTTTCTCCTTTGTATGTGCCTTTTCTTCCTTTTCTTCTTTACTCTTCTTCTCCACTTGTTCCTTCTCTTTTTCTTTGGTTCTTGACACCTTCTTTTCCCTTGTCTTGGCACTTGCCTCTACCTTATATTCTTTATTATACACATCTTCTATTTTCTTGTAAACTATTTTTCATAATCTTGTGGATTTTGTAACTACCTCTTCAATTTTATTCTATAATATGCTGAATGCTCTATGCTTGGGAGTGAATCTATTATTATGCCTTTTTATTGCATTTGTTACTTGATCTTTAGTCAAATTAGGCAAAAATCTAGCTAATGTTGACTCCCTTATCTCCTTTTCCATTTGTAAACAAAAATTTCATTTATCCTCTACAATTTTATACAATTCTTTTGGCATAGATTCATCTAATTCTAGAGGTGTGTGCTTATATTCAACCATCATAGCATACACAGATTCCTCTAATTTATTTTTCTCTTCTTTGGTGAGCTTAGAAAAATTCAGGTTCTTTAAACCTTTCAAATCATCATTCCTAATTTTTGAACATAATTTCTCAAGCAGTCTGAGGTTTGTGTCTTACCACTTGAAATTGACTGTTGTCTTCTGACTCTATCTTCTCCTCATCTGTTTCAGGCTGGGGAATAAATTTTCTTTTCTTAGACTCAACAATAGTCTTCTATGAGTCTTTCTTCTTTCCTTTTGCCTCCTCTTGGGCTTTTTGTGTTGTAGCCCTTGTGGTAGGTCTCTTTGGTGTAGGAGCAGCTACTTTCTTCCCGTTGGATTGAGGAGCAGGAGGAGTTGTGGCTTTTCTTTTAATTGGTGCTTCCTTGGCTTCTTCTTCCTCAGCACTTTCCTCTTTATCTTCTCCTAACCCTTGAGTCAGACCTTGAGGTTTATCTCCCTCTTCTTCAATGTCTTCTCCTTCCTCTTATGTTGTTCCTTCTCCTTCAATGCCAAATTTTCTCTTGATTTGTCTCACCATTTTTTCTTTCTTCTTTATTGCAGAAGCAGTCTTCAAATCTGTTATCATCCTTGATTTAACAACATCATAGGTTCCAAAAGTTTTTGCATTTTTATCAGCTTCTTCTGCAAGTAGGACTATTATCACTGCAGAAGCTTGATCAATATCAAGCTCATAACCTAGTGGCCTAAGCCATCTTACTCTAGGTATAACTGCTTGTATATAGGTATAATCTATATGTACAAGAAAACAAATGTCCTTTTCATATTTCTCAGTCAATGAGACTGGAATCCTCATTCTTTGTTTCATGGACTTTTTGAAGTCCTCAAAGTAACTAGTCATTTGGGCATCAAAATTTTCACCCATCTATTCAATGTATCCATTGAGTTGTTCAATAATTGTTTTGCCTGGACTCCATCTTACCTTACCCATAGAAGGGAATTCTTTCATCAGATAAAAAAATATGCACATCAAAACTGATCCAAATTTGCACTGAGCTCCCTTGCTCTTCCTTATAGCTCCCAGATTTTCATTAATCTATTGAAACATGAGCTCCACTAGATCATAAGTGTGATCCTTTTTTATTGTCTTCTATGCAACATCAACTGCTATACAAGGTACACCGTTTAACCTGCTTGATTGATAGAATTTGTGTGAAATGATTCTCACAGTAAAATCTAGTAGGGGATCTATGACTGTGTCGATAGTCATTCCTCTATTGTTCCATTTAGCACCTGTGTTTTTCTCTATTACTTCCCTTTTGTCACTTCGTAGGGTCTTTGGCCGATCTAGGGTTCGAATACCAGTAACCCTATGAATAGTTTTCTTGGTGAATTTTACTGGCCCTAACTCTAATCAAAAAGCTCCATCATGTATTCTGCTCAAAACTATCTGTACCCATTCAGTTTTGAAAACAATCAAAAATTCTAGGGTTTTGGTTAATCCTTTTCTTTCTATTATTGAGAACTCATCTTTCAGTCTTTTGTTCTCACATAGTTTTTCATATGCATTATAGATTTCTAAATCTCTTATGGCTCCAATTTTGTAGTTATAACATCTGCGAAAATCTTGGACCATAACAACTTTATCTGGAATAACTGATAATGCACCTGTGTTTCACTTTTCTTAGCTCCTATTGATATTTCATAGCTTGGCATCATCTATCAACTTGGTCATTATTAGCAACTCGACACCTGAAGACAACTTTGATAGATCTTGCAAAGTTCGCAATTTTGACTTAGCATCTTTGCTTATGCTGATTTCTTCTTTCCAGTTGTTCTATGTCTTGGGATTGATTTATGATGTAACTTGGTTTATCAATCTCACACACTTATTCTTACTTAATTTGATGACGTGTGATCACTTGACCTATTAGGTGAAGTGATCTCTGCACTTGATGTGCTATACTCATCTTTCTTCTTCCATGTCTTATTCATTTCACTTCTGATATGTCCAACATCTATCTTTGCCTTTCCATTGCTGAACTCAGAACTTGATGCCTTTGACCTTGTTGGGAAATTCTTGCTGACATGACCAGTTTTTAAGCAATTGAAACATGTAGTTTGACTCAACCATCTTTTGTAGTTCCCTCTAAAATGTGTTCTTATGCAGTTCTGTGGTATATGTCCATATTCTTGACAATAGTGACAACTGTACCTGGTGTTGTAATCCCAAAATTCATGGTTTGATGTCTTTACTGGTTGATTTAATGTCCACGTAGGCTTTGATCTACATTCAAAAGCTCTATGTCCATACTTTTTGCAATTATAACAATGTCCATAAAATATTGATGTCTTAATAGTTTTAATTCTGCATTCATATTCTTGATGACCTTGCTTCTTGCATCTATGACAATGGTTTATACTTTTAAGTTTATCATGCTAATGGGCATTCTTGCTTCTACATACATTAGATGTATGTCCTTTCTTTCCACAGAAATGACATGTAGGTTTAACATCTTTACCTTTATCACTTCTTTTTTCTACACTCTTTGATGATTCTCCAAATTTAGTGCTGTTCTATCCAAGTCCTGATGTATCATGGGTTGATCTTGGGGATTTTAGTAATTGCTCAAAATATTTGATGGCTTCACTTGACTTGTTGAGATTCTCTGCCACCTCTCTTTCTCTATTCAATTCATTCTGCATTTTTTCATTTTGCATCTTCAAAGTAGAGATCTCAATATCTTTCACATTGAGTTCATGATGAAAGTTCATCATTTGGGCAAGTGTATTCATCTGCATGTTTGAGATCTTTGTCAATTTAGTACATTTTTCTTCAAGTCTATTTGCAAGATTTCTTTTGTCATTTTCCATCATGTCCTTATCATCAACTGCTCTTTTCTTTTGTTCAGTAATTTCACATATCATTATGGCCTGTGATTCATGTTCCATCTTGAGAGATCTTATCTCCTCTATTTGAGCTTTGTTTTTCTCCATTAGTTCTGCTATTGCTGCATCAAACTCTTTAGTGTCTTCGTTGGAAAATATGTTGGTGGTATCAATCTCTTTGTAGTTTATCTCATATTCGGCTATGGCTAGATCCTTCCTTTTTTTTAATGAATTTCTCAACTTGTTTCTAAATTCCTCCAAGCTATGCAGAGCAAGTTGCACATCTATCACGTGATTTTCAATGATCTTTCCAAGTTTGAAAGCTTCCATCTTTAGATCTTTTCCTCCAAGCTGTTAGGCTTTTCCTTGTGAGAACCTGGATTTGCTCTGATACCAATTGTTGGAATATTCAAATATGGAAAGAGTACTTATGAGAGGGGGGGGTGAATCATAAGTATCACACTTTAGCCAATAAAACTTTTAACTAAAAGTAAATTACATGCATGTAAATACATCAAATAAACATGAAACTAAACACATGCATCAACAACACATGACACTAAAATTTGGTAACCCAGAAACCCTCCAAGAATAAGAAGGTAAAACTGGGGTGGGGATGGTACCCACAAAAATTTACTGCAGCAATATTGTTCAACCACTTCTGATGGTCTACCCTGTTAAAGGCCTGCCTTGTTAAAGGCTTGCCTTGTTAAAGGCTTTACACTGTATCAATAGTGACCTGGTTAAAGGCTTTACAAATACTTAACATGAAGTGTCACCATGTTAAAGGATTTTAATCACCTAATTAAAGGATCTAAAAAATAGTTGTTAAGCTAACCTATCACTATAGGATTTTCATTCTAATACAATTGCTAGAAAGTATTAGGTATAATGAACCTGTTAGATTACAATCCTTGATTGCTGAATGTAGGCACCTTTTTCGCTTTCTCTGATCTTGATCCTTTTGTGATCTGATAACCCTCGCTTCTAAAAATAGATTTCCTTATGCACCCTTGTATGTCCACTCACCTGTCTTTACAATGAAATTTCATCTTCCTTATAAAGACTTCAAAGACTTAGGGTTAGATATGGATCTACGATCCACATTGAATCTCAATTTCTCGCTCAATACTTATCTTTTGCTGATTGGTTGCATGCCTTTATCATTTTTCTTATTGGCTGCATGTAGATGCATACGAAAGATAAAAGATTCGATCTCATCATTAAATCCTTTGAGATTTTCCTTATGTCGGCTGCAAAAACTATTTGCATCATAGTTTGTGCAATTACAAACTCTTATGCTGATATTCTGAGTTACTCGGCTCCTGAAGCATTGCTGATGCTCGACACATGTTGTTTCCTAGATAGCTCGACACCTAAACAAAACTATATCACTCGGCACCTACTGTTACTCAGCACTTGTTAACACTCAACACTTGTTAACACTCGACACCTGTTAACACTCGGCACCTGTTAACACTCGACACTTATTAACACTTGGCACCTGTTAACACTCGACACTTGTTTAGTGGAAAAATGGTTAAGTGTATTGACACTCAGTTGTCAAAATTATTCTTTAAGCTAACAAAGATATGGTACTTGTTGCCTAATTTGTATTTGGAAGGGCTAGTAGCCTAGATGTTGCATTATGAGGATAGAGTTATGAAATTCATGTTTGGGTTGTTGTTTGGCCATGGTTCCTTGGTTTTAGTGTTGGGATGAACCCCTTAACATGTTGATCAACCTTATTTGTGAGAATCCACCATTCATGGGTGTGAAGCCAAGTTTTCTAGCGTAAAGTTGTATACATTAATGATGATCCCTTAGTGTTATTATTGTGTCAAGGTGTAGAAGTTTGGGTGTATAATCTGTCTTGTTGGATTGACATCAACATTGTGCTTATTGTACCCTAACCTCTACATCATTCTAGCTATAAAATTCTATCTTCTATAAGGTACATCATTGACCAATTGTGCATATAAGGAAATATATGCATTGGAATACATGTGAGTGCCCATTACAATTGGTATTCTATGATGGCAGATCTAACATATGGAATTAATGAAACCTTGAGAATCCTATTAGGCTCTACATCATAACTAAACTTTGGAACTAATGTAATGTATTGTTTTTAGTTTCAGATTTGTTATATGTTTGTAATAATAATTTATGATAAATGTTTAGATGCATAACACAGAAGGAAAGCTTTAAACATGAACAAGAAGACCATAAATCAATATGACAATGACATAAATTGCAATTGATAAATTTTTGGCTATATGTAATAATTTATGTTTTGAATTGAAATTTTTTTTGCCTCTTGAGGTATGATTATTTCTAATATATATATATATATATATAATTTAAAAAGTAAAATAGACTAGTAGTAAATTTAACTTGCTTGTAAGTTTTGTGGCCTATCTACACCTAAAGAATCAAAGGCATCACAAGTCTCAATTTCAATAACCACAATATTACAAGAAATCCACCCAGTAATCTAAGAAATCTAGAGAGTAATTCTTCCTTGTATCCCCCTGGCAGGGAACCTAAGAGATCACATAACTAATAAGGGTAAAAGTGGAATAAATTTTATTCTATTTTTAACACAAAATTGAAGCACATACATTTCATTTCCAATTCTTCTAACATTAAATATTTTGATATATCTCATTGATTAAATATATGAATATTCTATATTAACTCAACAACCAAGTTCTTATAGGTTCCCAAATATCACTACTAGAAATGCATACATAAGTTCCCATAAGTAAAAACTATCATAAATATATGAACAAGATTTCATTATAAATATTTGAATCCATTATTAAAATTAGATAGTGTAAAAATCACATAAGCATACCAAGGAAAATCATCTTGATATACCCATTCTTCTTTATTGCAACTAAGCATGTGTACATATACATATTACAAGGAGCAAGTAATCATTATATATCATGTTTTCATATAATTCTAACATTTTTCTCCTCCAACATGATCTCTATACAAAATTGATACATATGTATTATATCATAGTCATGATACAAAAATATGATGTTGCAACATCTAGTCACACACAAAAAAAGATGCAAAATTGGAATGTGTGAAGAAAGATAATCCAAGGCTCTTGAAAAACTCTAGAAAAATACTCAATGGATAAAAGAATTTCCACCCAACCATGGAACCTCACTCCCCTAAGCTAGGAGATAACACAAGGCTCCACACCAAGTTGAAACATAATCAAGGGGATAAAATAGCTATTTTAACACTGATAAAGTTTATTGTTGATCAATATTGTATCAAAAATTCAAACTGATTAGGTATTGAATTAAACTTGATAAAAAAATGAGAGAGAAGGAAAACTTTAAACATGAACAAGATCATAAATCATATGACGATGACATATTGGAAATGATAAACTTATGCTTAAACAGTGATAAAGTTTATTGTCAATCAACATTCTATCAAAGTTTCAAATTGATTAGGTATTGAATTCATCTTATACATGAACATATCTAATTTAATGTCATACATGAACAAACATATAATATAAAATGATAACCAATAATGTCATGTACGTTAACAAACACATAATATATTATGATAACCAATAATGTCGTACATGAACAAACATATCATATATTAACCAATAATGTCATAAGTCTAATAATGTCATGCATCAAATAAATGTCATACATCAAATATAAAATGTCATATATATATCAAATGTTTATCAAATATGTCCACTGACATAAAATCCAACGTATATGTCCACTGATGCCTATACATATACATGTCTATCAACTATATCTTCTCCTTCCCATTACGGGAGGGAAACAAATCTCTCGAGGTCTTTTGTCATCATGTGGAGGGAGACAGTGGTGATGATGGGTTCTTCCTCACACACTCACTTGTCCTCTTGTTGAGGCTTTTCTCTAACTCAAGTTGATACAAACAAAGTAGATATGAATCAATAATTATTATACATTGAAATCAAATATATGTACATGCAAAATTAATTATTTTCTTACTACCATCAAATAGTCGCTCTACAAGTCCACCTCAAAGGCTTGTGGATGATCAGGTGTAACAAGACCCTACAAAAATTCAATAAATATAATCACTTATAAATAACATTAGAAATTTTGATACCAACTATTATAAAAAACAACTAAAACCAAGAAAATTCTTTCATACCTTAGTCGATGGCTATGAACTAGCACTAGCTGCAACCACTCCACGATTGACGAACTGTCAGAGACGAGGAGGAGTGTCTGATGTCAAGAGCTACATGTCATACAATACACGTTACATGTACCATGAAACATGAAACAAATATAATCAAATGAATTAAATTAACATGAAACAAATGTACCTCTACGAAGCTCGTATCACATTTATGCTTCAAGTTCGTAGTAAATGTTGACGGTCCTATAGAGAACTGATGCACATGCATAATTTCTTTTGTCAATCCTTAATATGATTACTTTATAGATATATATATATATATATGATTAAATCAATACATACCTCTGGACTTGTGGACGGGACAAAAAATGGGGCTGGGGGATTGCTACTAGGCTCGCCAACACTCTGACCCTGAATTTTGAATAATGTCAATAGATGCTAATTAATTAATCATTCACTATACATATGAAATGTGATCAAATTAGTAAATTATAATTTTAATTTATCTATGTTTCAATGCCAAATGTGTGACTTAGGAACTAATCAGTGATGAGCCCATCATCTGCACCATCTCCAGCATGAGTGCCAAATGTGCATAAGGATCCGCTTGATGTGCACATGTGACTGTGATCCACAAAAGGCTCCCCCTCAACTAATGGAATTCCGCAATGAATGAGGGTCTGCATCAAAGCATTATTGGTCCCTAGAGTGTTGGCCTCTACATGTTCCTTCACAACTAAAGGAATAGTCACATGCTCACCCTATGGCTTGACCACAGGTGCCCTGACTACATTAGGGTTACGACGTGCCCCCAACCTCTCAAATGATGACCCGCCACCTCTACCCTAGGAGTCTAATATATCAAAATAATTGGGGATCTCCCCAAGGACAAAATCACAATACAATTTCTTAAAAAATACATGGGGACCTCATGATTGCTGCAAGGAGGAGCATCAAAAACCATCCACTATCTATCCCAAAAATTATTTCTAATAGCGTCGTGTATGCACCAATGGATGGGGAACCATTTAGTACCCTCTCTAATAGTATTTTGTTCACCAGGGTTTCTAAATAATGCACATATTCTACCTTTTGCTATTTTTAAAATTTTTTTTAACATCTTGATATGACGATTTATTTGCATAATATCTTTTTTGTTCATCCCTCTTAACCCGCCAAACATCTAATTGACCACTAACAAAAGCTATGTGGGTCTTAATGGATTTGAGGGAAGATGCTAATTGAGCTCTCATTGGATTGGTTTGTCCATATTCTTTGAACGGACCAATGAGTCCTAATTTAGTTTTTCCACTTTGTATTTCATTTATTATATTTTCTTGTATGCTAGGAGAAGGTCTTGCAATTGGCTATAGAATTTGTTGTTCTTCTTGTGGAGGGTTTTGGTTTTGATTTTCTTGAGGGTTTTTAGCTTCTTGGGGATTTTTTGGTTCATTATTAACATTTCTTGATAAGAAATCAATTGAAATTTAAATAAATAAACAAATGTAAAGAAAAATTGTAGAAAACCTACAAAACAATATAAAAAAGGTATCAAATAATGCAAAAAGGAATTTAGATAACATACAGTGTGCTTGTGATCTTGAACTTCGATGGTGAGGAGGGATATTTGCAAGGTAGGTGGTGAAAAGCTTGGTTTGTTGCAATCCGCGTATAGGTTACTGCACAACTTTTTGGTACCACAACCTGGTCACCTTTTCGGTAGCACAACTTGGTGCACTTACCCAAATATGCAAGAAAAGTTTTGACTCCTTCAAGTCTTGCCACAAGAGAAAAAGTTTCTCCCTAATCAACTCCTTCTTCTTGAGCATAACCCTTGCATACCAGTCTTTCCTTATTTATTGTTACTTCACCATTCTCATTGAGTTTTTTCTAAAAACCCACTTTGTCCCAATGACATTTTTGTCTTGAGGTCTTTGCACCAAAGTCAAAGTATTGTTCTTCTCAATCTATTCAATTTCCTCATTCATTGCATAAATCCAATCTTCATTCTCTGAAGAATCTTTTATTGTTTTGGGCTCAAATTCATAGAGTAAGCATGTGTCATCTTTGAGTCTATTTCTTATCATAATACTTGGTTCAACATCACCAATGATTTGATCAGGTTTGTGATGTCTTCTCACATATTTTGCTAGCACGGGTAGTTTCCTTCTTTGTTATTCTACAGGTTCATCTTGAAAATTAATCTCAAGGACATTTTCTCTTCCTTGTTTAGGTTTTGGTCTGGCTTTTATATTCTCAACATTTGAAATCTAAAGGTCGACATTCCTTTTCTATGACTTAGTATCTTCAGTTTCTTTCTTGGCACTCTACACTATTTTTGGTCTGCTAAGAGACCCAGGTTTGATTTTTTTGTTCATTATGAGTACTTAGAGAATCATCATCCACATAGATAAATGTACAATAGTCTTTAGGCTTTTTTTTATATGCAATGTCACTTCTTTCTACAAACTCACCAATTTTCACATTTGCACTTTCCACAACTTTGTTAATGTTAGAGTTCAAACACTTATAAACTTTGCTCTTAGTGGAATATCCTAAGAATATTCCTTCCTCACTCTTTGTATCAAGTTTTCCATTCCTATTATCTTTAAATATATAGCATCTACTTCTAAAGATTTTGAAATATTTCACATTAGGAGCATATCCAACCATAGTTCAAAAGGTGTAGCATTTGTACCTTTCTTGACTTGTACTATATTCAAGGTATAGGCAATAGTACTAACAAATTATTTCCAATATTTATTTGATACACTCTTTTTTGGAAACTTGTTCAACACTCCCCTCAAGATTAGTGACAAGGGATTAACTACCTCATATGGACTATAAGTTGAGTGGGTGTACCAGACATTGATAGATTAATCTTTTGGTGTAACAACAACCCCACTCTAACAATAGGTATTAGAGCTTGGTCACAGGTTTGAATCCTCAGACCATCAGGTAACATTGAGGGGGAGATTGTTGGAAATTTTTTTAGTGCTCTCCTCAAGATTCATGAAAAGGGATTAACATCCTCCTATGTACTATAAGTTGAGTGGGTGTATTAAGCCTTGACAAATTGGTCTTTTGGTCCAATGATAACCCCACTATAACATTCTTCTCCACTATTAATGTCCTTGCACAACCCATTATGGATCTGATCTTTCTTTTCACTATTCCATTCTGAGGAGGGGTCCTTGGTGTTGGCATCTATCTTTTAATTCCTCTATCATTGTATAATGTATTAAACTCATTGGAAATGAATTCACTAACTCTATTAGATCTCAAGCACTTCATAATCTTTCCTGTTTCTTTTTCAACTCTATCTAAATACCACTTGAATAACTAAAAAGAATTAGATTTAACTTTAGGAAACATTACAATCATCATCCTAGAGTAATCATCAACAAATAGAATAAAATACTTATCTCCATAGTAACTTTGAACATTAATGGGTCCACATAGGTCAGTATGAACCAATTCCAAAATATCATTACAAGTATATGTTTTGCTCTTAAAACTAGACTTGGTCATTTTTCCCAATTAACATTGTTTACACATAGCATTATTAGGCTTCTTTAGTTTAGGAAATCCTCTTACTTTCTTCATTTTACTTATATCCACCAGATTGTCAAAATTTACATGACATAATCTCTTGTGCCATAATCAAACATCTTGTTGTACAAATAAACATGTCTCATTTGATAAATCTAGATAGAACAAGTTACTTCTTGTCTATTCACCACTTCCAACTAGCTTACCATCAACATCATGTATCTTGGCATTCCTATTGTAAGATTCAACTCTTTAACTTGATTTCTTTAGCTATGAAACACTCTAAAAATTATAATTAAGTCCTTTAACCTAGTAAACATTGTCACATTTTATCTTATCAGTTAGTTGAATAGTCCCTTTACCTTTTAGAACACATGGAATATCATTACCAATTTTTACACATCCACCTTTAAATGGACCAATGTCCTCAATTTTTTCTTTATCACCAGTCATATGATTTGAACATCCACTATAAACTATCAATTTGTCACTTTTGTTTACATATGAAAACAATGCAGTTTTCTCATCTTCATCAGAGTCTTCTTTCATAGAAACATAAACTACTTTATCATCATTACTTTTAGATTTAGTATCAGTGTCTTCTTTAGAAATATAAAAATATTTCTTACCTTTTTCATCTTTGCTTCTCTTGAAGCCTCAATAATCTCTTCTTCCTTTGTACTTTCTTTCCTTCCTTTCATGCATGTCCTCTCTATTAGGAAACCTTGTAGCAATATGACCTACTTTCTTGCATGAAAAATAGATCATAGGTAGCTTACCTTTGTATTTACCTTTTCCTCTTCTAAATAATTTTGTAATAAGGGATTCAAGTTCATCGATCTCATCATTAGAACTATCATTGTCACTCTTCACATGTTTTCCTTTCTTTTGATAAGGACCAATTGTGACTTAAATGTAGATTCAATAGTAGTAGTTGTGTAGTTATCAAAGTTTGACACTTCAAAAGAAGTAAGTCTACCAATTACACCTTCTAAGATCAAGGTGTTACCTAGTGTGCATCTCAATTCTTGGATTGCAGATACTCTAATGCCATAAATATGGAGTAGAGTCCTCAATAACTCTCTTATCATAGTCTCATCTTTGATTTCTTCATTTGCACCAGGAATAACAATTATAACTTCTTTAATTCTTGTGTAGTATTGTACTATATTCTCACCTTTCATCATTCTTATGTCATCAAATTTACCTCTCAGGCTTTCTAATTTGGCTCTCAAGGTGTCGTCATCACCTCAATATATGGTCTTCAATTTGTCCCACATTTTATTTTCATTGTTATAGAATTTTTGGTCATCAAACTTGGCATATCTTAGGGCTGAGGTAATCTCCAATATTTCTTGGTTGTGTTCTTGTTTCTACTTCAGTTGTTCATCTATTAGAAGACTAGTTGTTACCTCCACATTTATTCATTGTCCACAAAACTGATAGCAACATCATTGATGCTAGATATGTGCAACCTCATCAAGGTTTTCCATGCAGGAAAGATATCCTTATTCATCTTGGGCACATATCTCTTGTGAGTCATGATATTTAGAATTAAGTACCTTCAAACTTCTCTTTATAAGCACTAAGCTTTGATACCAATTGTTAGAAGTGTTTACAATAATGAGGGGGGGGGGGGGGGGGGGTGGTGAATTAGTTACTCAAGGTCATTAAGTTTAATTTGAACCTTTAGACAATAAAGCTCTTACTATTATTTTTATCTTGTTGTTTCTTGGTCTTTGTTGTTTCTCAATCTCTACCATAAAAAAAATTTACTATTCCAAATATAACATGCTTTGCTGAATATAAAGTGTAAAACATGTAAAGCATTCAACATAGGTTTGACACTAGGATTTTTACGTAAAAACCCAATTTGGAAAAAACCACCAGCAACATGTCACCAATTTTTTACTCTTTCAAAGTGAGATTTATTAAGAGCCAACCCTGCTAAAGGTTAAAATACACAATGTTAAATGTAACCTAGTTAGAGGATTTAATCACCCTGTTAGGAGTGGCCTTATTAGAGGACTTTGATCATTCCATTTAGAATGTCACCTTGTGAAAGGATTTACACATACTATTAAGTCTTTCAGATGACTTTTAGGTCAACCTCTATTAAAAGGATTTCAATACAAACTCTTTACAATGATTAGAAAGAAAAAAATAGGGTTTTGATCTCTATGATTATAAATCACTTTTCAAGTTTAGATCTTTGTTCGATTAAGGTGCTTATTCAATTATAACTTCTCCATCATCATCTCTATGCTTGATTAGCTTAGTAACCCTTAAAGAAACTAGTCTTCTACCTTCAACAACACTTGAACCTTCTTGCTCAAATTTTACTTATCACTGTCAACAACATCTCTACAAGCTTTCTCCTTTAGCTTGACATTCACTCACACACTTGTGCATCTCCAATCCACCTTTCTCTATATGTGCCTCTTTCATATACTTGCACTCATCAATAATTTGTTCAGCTCTATACCTCTTTGAATAAGTAATTATTGCTTTACCATTTTCCATGATCACCATAGATCTTAGGGTTTACAACTAGGTTCAACTTGATTCTTTATATCTGTCCATATTCTTGATCTTCTTCTACAAAATTATTTGGAATCTGTCTACTAGGTCTTTACCAAATCCTTTCCTTGAATTTAATGACCTAACTCATCAATTTTATCTTCAACATAGTTTACATCTCTTAAGAAATCAACTAAGTTGGTTGGGAATCACTATTTCCTTGAATTGATCTTCAACCATATTACTTGGAAATCATTAATTTCTAACACTTTGTCATCACTAAGCACTTAAAGTACTATAAAATTTTTCTAGCTCAACATTGACTATCTTGCTTGGTCAATATTGATGCTCGATCAATACTAGATTCACTTGTTAATAATTGTGGCTCGGTTGACACTAGCATCACTCAACATTCCTTTTACCATTTACTTTATTGCTCAACTTTGCTTAACTTTATTGACATAAACAATCACTTTTCTTTATCAAAGTCTATCTAATTTCAAATGTCCATTGTAGCTTCCTTTTCATAACTCAACCTTTCCTCTAGGTGCTATTTTTATGATAATTTTCTCAAATGATCTTCATAAATCAAATAGATATGAAATTTATATTAGCAATATGTCTCATCAATAGATTTGACATCAATGATAAAACAACAATTGTTCCAATTGTAAGTTTCCAACAATTTGAAGATATCAAAATTTTAATTTGGACATCTAGACCTGAGGATAACTAATTTTTGCCCCTCTCAATTATTCTAAATCACTCTAATAATTGGTATCAGAGTTTTGGTGCTTATAGAGAAAAGTTTGAAGGGACTTAAAGCTAAAGATGAAGATGTATAAGAAGCAGATACCCAAGTCAAACAAGGAGAACTTCTTTGTATGGAAAAGTTTGATGATGCTACACATTGATAAAATTAGAGATTCAACAATACTCTACTTGGAGAATGAATATGTATCAATGCCAACACCTTTGACAACCCAAAAGATAAAATAGACATAAGAACACAATCATTAAATGTTGGAGATTACTTCCACCCTAAGATATTTAGAGTTTTATGACATAAAGGACTATGATATTGCAAAGAATATGTGGGAAAAGTTGGAAAAGATCCATAGAGGAGATAAGAATTTACTAAGATCCAAATCAAAAATCTTAAGAGGAAAGTTTGAAGACATGAAGATGGTAGAAGGTGAAAATATTGTTCAATTTTTTTGGAAAAATCAAAGAATTTGTGAATGCTATCAGAGGAGCTGATGGAAAGATAAGTGATGAGACTATGATCAACATGGTACTGAGAACCCTACTTCCTATTTATGCTATTAGGGTTTCTACAATACAAGAATTGATATGTACACCTGGTAATGACCTAACCTTGGATAGTCTAGTTGGTAGACTCACTACTTTTGAATTGTCAAGTATTGATAATTTTAATGTCACTACTATTGAATCTTCTTTCAAGTCGCAATTGAAATTGCATAAGTCTAAGATGAAGAAAGGAAAATATGAGGCTAGTGAAAGTGAATCTTTTGATGATGATCTTGAGGATCTTGAAAGATTAATGGATAGGAGACTACCAAGAGGCAAAGGAAAATATAAATGTAAACTCTTTGTAATATGTTTTTTCATGCAATAAAGTTGGTCATATTGCTATAAGATGTCTTGATAGGGATGAAAAGGATGTAAGAAAAGACAACAAGTTCAAAGGAAGAAGAGATGAAAAAGACCACAAAGGATACAAGGACTACAAAGGAAAAGGTAAGAAGTCTTGTTACATTGCTAAAGAAGAAACTAATAGTGACTCGATCAGTAATGATGAAGAAGTTGTTTATGTTTCTATGGAAGATGATTCAATGAAGATGAGAAAAATGTACTTATTTCATATGTGATTAAAAGTGATAGATGGATTATTGATAGTGGTTGCGCACATCGCATGACTGGTGATAAAAGTAAGTTTGAAAACATAAAACATTATAAAGGAGGTAGTGTTAAGTTTGGTAATGATGCACCATGTCTTGTGAAAGGTAAATGATCGATAAAATTGACTAATAAAATCAGATGTGATAATGCTTATTAGGTTGAAGGTCTTAACTACAAATTTTTGAGTGTATAATAGTTGAATAGTTTAGGTTAAAAAGTTGAATTTAAGCACAAGAAGGCCAATATATACAATGGTTTAGGAGAATTGATTGGAAGTGGAGACCAACCAAACATAATTTGTTCTATCTAGACCTATTTGATTTGACATGTTTGTTTTCACAATGTGATGACATTTGGTTATGGCATAAGAGGCTATGTCATGTGTACTTTGAAAATTTGGTAAACATTAGTAAGATGAAGAAAATAAGAGGGTTACCAAGATTGAAGAAACTCGATAATGTGATTTATAAACAATGTCAACTGGGAAAAATGATAAAGTCTAGTTTCAAGAGAAAGACCTATACTTTTGATGTTATTTTAGAGTTGGTTATTGTATCACCTATGATTGTTATTGCTAATGGAATACCAAGTTTAGAAAAATAATTCAAAAGAAGAAGAAGGTTAACACCTATGAGAAGACCTTAAACATGAAGCCAAAGATAATACAAAGAAGTGCAAACCTCACTCCTCCAAGTAGCTCCAAGTTGAAGAGGATTTGTCCAAGTCATCGAGATGTGTGCTCAAGTGTGCCTCAAGCCATCATTGGATGGTAAATGGAAGTGTGAGATGGTTGTAAATTTGATCATGGTAAGGGTGTCTTTGATGACTTTGTTCTTCACAAGAGAATTATAACATTAGCATAAAGAGTGGATGATGGATTGTGAAGGGAGAGGGGTTCATTTATAGGCCAAGGGAGATGTAGATGGAGGTTCAAGATGAAGATATGGAGGAATAAAGAGGGAGGGATATAATGAAAGGAGAGGGAAGCACATGGATTGTGCTTTCTCAAATCCATAGCCTTGTGACAAGTGTCACAAGGAGAGAGGATGTGAGGGGATGAGAAAAATGGAGGGAAAGTGGGGCGGGGGAGGAGTTATTAGGGGGATGGAGTGTATAAGAGGAATGTATGGGATATATAAGGAGCCATTAAGTCTTTGTAAGAAAATTTAATGCATGTGGTGGGAGTATAAGAGAAGTGTAAGAGATGGGATGGGAGGTTTAACTTTGGCTTGGCTTAGGAATTATTAATCCATGATTAAAGTTGTGCACATGATTAGGATGAGGATTATTATTGGATTAGAGGGGGGATTAGGAAGCAAGTGACATATTAGAGGAATGCAAGTTGGTTGGGTAATTAAATGGGTTAGTGTGGTTGAATGGGTAAGGTTATGTTAGAACTAGGTATTTAGGATTAGGTTAAGGGTTAGTTAGGGTTGAGGATTTAATTAAAAGGAATTATTTAATCAAAGAGAAATTCAGAATTAATTTTTTTTCTTTTTTTGCATTTATTTAATTTAATAGAAGAATAGGGATTTAACTGATATTTAGACTTTTGGTTGTCATTTAAATTTATCAATTGGACTATAGTCAATTAAATAAATAAATTAACCTGGGGATGATATTTAATTAATTAAATATTAAATAAATAATAAATAATTCCTTGGGAGATGACTAAATAAGATTACTTAAATGATGTAATAAGATTTAGGTGGCTATGTAGTTAATACTAACTTATGTGGACCTAGTGGTGTCCAAAGCTACAATGATGGCAAATACTTCATTCTACTTGTTGATGACTACTCTAGAATGATGGCTATGATGTTTCTTAAAGAAAAATATGATGTATTTAAAATGTTTAAGTGGTATTTTGATAGAGTTAAAAGAGAAATAGGTAAAAATTTGAAGTGTCTAAGATTTGGTAGTAGAGCTAAATTTATATTTGAGGAATTTAACACATGCTACAATGATAGATGAATCAACAGACATATGTCTACACTAAGGACCCCTCCACATAATGGTATAGCTAAAAGGAGGAATATATCAATAATGGAATATTATAAGACATTGATGATGGAGAAAAATGTTGTGCTTAATTATTGGAGAGAAGTTGTAAGTACAACTGTTTACACCTAGAACATAGTACACATTTAGAAAGGTACAAGTGTTACACCTTTTGAGTTATAGTATGGTTATGCACCTAATGTGAAATATTTCAAAAATTTTGGAAGTAAATGTTATATGTTGAAAGACAATAGAAATGGAAAACTTGATGCAAAGAGCAATGAAGGCATATTCTTAGGCTATTCCACCAAGAGAAAAACATATAAGTGTTTGAACTCTAACACTAATAAAGTTGTGGGAAGTGAAAATGTAAAAGTTGATGAATATGGAGAAAAGAATGAAATTGAATTTAAGAAAGAACCTAAAGATTATATAAGCTTCATATACATTGATGAAGGTGATCCCAACACCTTACCTAAACTTGAGAAGAAAGTTGTTGAGTAGTAGCAACCAATGCATGAAAAGACACAACAAAAACATGTTGAGCATTAGGTAGTTGGGGCCAAGCATCAAGAAATTCATGTTGAGCATCAAAAAGTGAATTCTAAACAACTAGAATGAAAAAAAAAAATACATGAAGTGCTACCTAAAGCTAATAGACAAGATGAAGTTGAAGATGAAGAAAGAAGAAAAGAACCTATATTAGCAAAGTGTGTGAGAAGACATCATGCACCTAATCAAATAATTGGAAACAAAGACTCTAGAGTAATGCAAAGGTAAAGACTAAGAATTGATACATGTTTACCAAGTTAGTTTGAGCCCAAATTAGTGAAGAATGCTTTAGATAATGAACATTGTATCCAAGTAATAAATGAAGGGATTAAGCAGATAGAGAAGAGCAAAACCTAGTCACTTGTACCTAGACCAAAGGACAAGAAAGTTGTTGGTACAAAGTAGGTATTCAAAAAAAATTGAATGAGAAAGATGAAGTCACAAGAAATAAAGCAAGGCTAGTTTGTAAGGGATATGTATATAAGAAGAAGGTATTGACTATGGGGAGACATTTTCCCCTATTGCAAGATTGGAAGGAGTGAGAACCTTGCTGGCATATTCTACTTACAAAGGATTCAAAGTATACCAGATGAATATCAACTCTATAATTTTAAATAGAATTTTGGAAGAGGAAGTATACATTGAACAACTTTAAGGATTTTTTGACCCAAACAAAAGTGATATGTTATATAAGTTGCACAAAGCTTTGTATGGATTGAAACAAGCTCCTAGAGCTTGGCATGAAATATTGCACACATGCTTGATCAATATTGGTTTTGTAAGGATTGATGATAATGGAACTCTACTTGAAGATTGCATCTGGAAAAAATGATACTACTAGGAGAGATATTTGTGGGTGATATCATATATGGAGGAAAGGATGCATTTTGTAAGTCATTTGCAGATCAAATGAGATAAGAGTTTGAGATGTCTATGTTTGGTGAAATCAAATTCTTTGTTGGCTTGCAAGTGCATCAAATGAAGAAAGGTATTTGCTATGAACATATCTAAAAATCATGTGATGCACACAAATACCAAGCATAATTCTATCAAGTATCATTACTTGAGAGGGTTGGTACAAGAAAAAGAAGTGAGATTAGAGTGTGTTAATACAAAGGAAAATATAATTGATATATTCACAAAAGATTTACCTAAGAATTCACATGGATATCTAAGAGGTAAACTAGAGGTGCTTCCCCTAACCGAGGCTACCTAAGCTAAGATGGAGCTATGCATCAAACGTGTTGATCAAAATATCTTACAAGTTGATGCAAAAGGTCACACTTTAGGACCTACCTAAAGTTGTGAAGAGAGAAGCACAAGATGTTGAATTAGTTATAAGAAAGGTGATAGAAGAAGAACCTAGTTCAAAGAACTAACCAAGACATATCCACATGTTAAAGATGTATGAGGCAGAGTTACCTAAATATGTTGAAGTATCTTTGGATGTGTCTTTGGCATTATTGTCAAAGAGTGAGAAGTTAGGTAGTTACCATCAATAATATAGAAAGAGGGAGATCATATATTTATGATATGAAAGGATTTAGACATGTAAGATGTAAGATTTTTCCAACAAGCAATTAAAGAGGGAGAATTTTGTACAAAGTGTTTCCATCAAGGATTTGAAGAAGTTATGATGATGTCTATCAAAGAGGGAGCTGATTGAGTTCACATCTAGATATGATAGAGGGAGATGTTGGAGTGTTACTAGAGGTGTTTCATATTTGAGCTGCATGAATGAGAATCAAAATGAAACTAAAAGATGAAATTAGAGAGATTCATGGATACTTAAATGAGAATTAGAATGGAACTAAGGATATTAATGAAGATCTAATATTGAACATTGAAGGAATTGATTGAAGAAAATCAAGTGGACACTTGACTAACATTTTGGATTGCATGGCAACTAGAGCTATTTTCATCAATGCCAAATAGGGAGATTGTTGGAAACTACAATTGAAATAGTTGCTATGTTGTCATTGATGTCAAGCCTTATTGGTAAGACAATTTCTACCTGAGTAGAGTACCATATCAAGATGATTAATGAAGAGGATTTGAAAAGAAGAGATAAAAAGAGGACCTAGTGGAAATGTTGAGTTATGAGAAATTGCAATTGGCACTTGATTAGTTGGACTTTGACAAGATAATGTGTTTTTTATTCATAACACTAAGTGGAGAAGATAGTTATGTTGAAGCCTAAAAGAGAGGATCAATGAAGAAAAAATACATAGGCTTAACCAAGCTTCAAAGTAGAAGATTGAGGAACTTATAGTTAAAGTCGAGTTGTGTTATTCTGGACCAAGTGAATAGTAGAAGTTGAGAAAATTTACTATCAACCGAGTGCAAGTAAAAAGGACCAAGAAAAGACAATGTAAATCAAGCAAGATAGTTTGGTGATGACCAAGGCTAAGGAACATTGTTTTTGCCAAATGCTATCATTTTATAGTTTGTGAAGGTATTAAGATTGCTAGCCACCATAGTTGAATTCTTGAAGTATGTAAAGCTTGTTGAAGATAAGTATTGATGAGATGGAATATTAATACAAGAGAAATCGTGTTTGACCATTTCCAAAGTTTTGATTAAAAGACAAGTTTTGAGAAGTTTCTAGAAGGAGGAGGAAACAAAAATATGGAAAGATTTGATAAATCTAACCAAAAGCTAAGATCAATGGTGGTTTTTAAGAAAAAAAAGATCAAGCTACCTATTTAAGGAGGCATAAGGGATAACCTAACAAGGTTGGATTAGTTTTTGATTATGTTCGTTGGAAAACTTGAGAAAAAAGATGAACATTGAAGTGTTGAGGTGAAGAGTGATTTCTTGAAGGGTTGCCAAGTAAATTAGTGATGAAGATGATAATGTAGTCTAGTGAATGAATCAACTATTGAATTGAATTATGATCTATTTTTGCAAAGTGAGTTGTATTTATTAGATCAACCTACTATCACTTTCTAACCATTGTATCGGTTAAAATCATTTAATCAAGGTTGACCCAACATTCATTTGTAAATCCTTTAATCAAGGTGACATTCTAATAGAATTTTCTTAAGTCCTCTAAAAATGCCACTCCTAATAGGGTGGTTAAATCCTTTAATAAGGTCACACCTAATAGTTCATAGTGTAAACTTTAATAGGGTTAGCTCCTAACATATCTCACTTTAGAAGAGTGAAAAATTGTTGACATGTTACTGGTGGTTTTTCCCAAATTGGGTTTCCATGTTAAATATTAGTGTCTTACTTGTGTGGATATTATTTAAGATGTTTAATATTTAATTTTCTACATTCTAAAAGTTAGTTATCATTGGGACAATGAACTATAAGTTTATGTTAGTAATAAGTAGCTATATAGACCAAGTGGATTAGAGATTAGATCTAAGTTGTTTGAAGAGTTCAATATTTTAATTGGTACCTCTAGACCCAAGGATAACTAATTTACCCCCCCAATTATTCTAAATCATTCTAACAACACCAAGTGAAGCAAACAATTTACATAGTTCAAGGAAAAGATTTGGTAAGATTTCTTGAAGAATATGCATTGATCATTTTATGATTTCAAGGCATAACATCTAAGAACGTAATGATGGAAAAGAAAGGAAAGATGAATTATTCTAGAAGTGCTAATTTCAAACTTGAGAAGTACTCTAGAAAGATCCAAAACCCTAATTAGGTTAGATCATAGAAGTTATATGGTTAGTTGATCATTGTTGTTGAAGAGGATGCTAAGATATTTGTTGTGCCCTAAATTTTACAAGGCAAAACACAACCAAAAATTTTTCTTTTCTTTTTTAAGGTGACTAAAGGATAGCACTTATACAGACCTATACTTTATTAAGAACATTCCATCAAACTATGGGGTACTTGAAATATATCAACTCATGACCCTCAAGAAATATTGGAATGATACTTTATTCAATCATTAAGTTGGAGCTAATTAATTCTAGTTGATGTGAGAGAATTTGTTTCATTCAAATTTTCTGGATTTCAAGCTTTCAAGGAAAACCAATTAGTTTTGAACACTTGCTGGCAATTCAAGCTATAACATGTTAGCTAGATGATATTATCATTTTGATTTCCACATCCTAACCTTGTAATAAGGCATTGTATATCTAGCTTTGAGGTACAAATTTCTTATCAATGTAATTGCAATAATTCAATAGTTGGTGAATGTGAAAACATTTATAAATATCCTACATGTTCTAATTACAAGTCATCCTACCATATCTATATATATATACATATATATATATATACATATATGTACATATATATACATATATGTATATATATATATACATATATATACATATATATATGTATATATATATATACATATATGTATATGTATATACATATACATATACATATATGTATATACATATACATATATGTATATATATATACATATACATATATGTATATGTATATACATATACATATATGTATATATATATACATATATATGTGTATATATGTATGTATGTATATATACATATATGTATATATATATAAAATAATAATAATAACAACTAGAATAGATTTGGACATAGAATGTAACAAGTTAAGGTTACATACATACATACATATATATATATATATATATATATATATATATATATACACACACACACACATATATAACCTTAACTTGTTATATTCTATGTCCAAATCTATTCTAGTTGTTATTACATAGGTACAACTATTTAAATGAGTTTCTTAAATTTTTTCCTTTATTAACTTCAACTATAATGATGTCTAACCAACTAGGTTCTACTAAGTAGATTCCTAAATCAATTATCAATCATTTTTTTTTTTCCAAATTGCTATGATGTATTGCTTTCTAATAACATTTTTATCAATAATTACTATTTTAATTTTAATAATTCTTACAATTGAGACTAACTAAGAATACATGCATCCATTAACCCTTTGTTTAATAAAAAGAAGTCTCTACTAGATTCTCTTAGTGCACATTAGATGTAGTACTCGACATACACTTTACCAACTTCCCATGTAGTTATCAATTGAAGAATACTTCAAAAAAAGAATTATGTTCATATGTATAAATTTATAGGTTTAGATAACATCTAGAGGAATTTATGTTAATTTATATTTTAATATATTCTAATTTCATATTATTATTAAATACCTACTTATAGATCAAATGTAGCACCCGTCTCACATAAACAAAGGTCATATAAAATATATTTGTATTTAATTGCCAAACTACGATAATCTCCCATATAACCTCTATCTAAAGGCAACACAACTAAGAATCATGTCGTTATTATATAAATAATAGTTAAAAAAATTAGATAAATAAATTTTATATATATTAAAAAAAAAAAAAATTGTAAAAATCAATTTCCTAACATTTAATCATTTTAAATATCCTAAAAACCTATATTATACTCCCCTACCTACTATCCTATCCCACTGCCCTCTTTTCCAAACATTAAAAAAATGAAATAAAGACATCATTCCCTACATGTCCTACTAATATCACAAAAAATGCTGACCATCCTTAACACTACCCCTTTCTCCCATTCCCATGCTTAAATCATCCCTTCAAGAGGAAGACATCATTGATCAGCTTACCAATGAAAATGAAGAAATGTGATGACCCCTTTTTCAAAAATTTAACCTGATAATCAATTTTAGGTATAAATCAGGAAATCATCAATTTTAAAATAGCCTAAGATCCTTTCTACTATTAAGTTATGTGAGGAGTTGAGCATTAATGCTAATTTATTGGTTTCCAAAGAAGATTTCTTCTCATAGTGTTAGGCAATCTTTCTTCCTGATTATGATCATTTTGAGACGGTAGAATGATGGCACGGAGGTGCGTGAAACAAGGTCCAAGCGTATCTGAAAAGTCCTCAAAATTACTCCACCTTTCCCCACACCAACTCCCTATCTTAGGATTTCATAATTCAGGTGAATACAGAACCTTCTACACTATAATTCGAAATGCATCTTGATGTTATTTAAGTTTTTAGAATATATATAAGTTTATGGTATTAATATCCTTTGATTGCAATATTTATTAATATGTTATGTGTTAATATCCACTTGAATCTTATGTTATCACGCATATATATATATATATATATATATATATATATATATATATATATAAAATGTAATTATGGTAAAATGTTTTAATAACATATAATAATTCATTGTTTATTATAATATTTATCTTTATATGCATGTGATGATGTGTTTGAATTCATAAATGAAATAATATTACAAAACATATAATAATCTTCTAATGCGAAATGCCCAATAATTCAGATTTATATGTGTAAGGGCATGAGATGGTGTTAGAGATTACGTGTTTTGTAATCCTAAACTTTATAACATATGTATTCATTAACATTACTGTTACAAGCCATGGCTAACGATTATTTTTGATAGCTTTAATTATGATACATTCACTATTTGAAATGTACAAGAAGGAAATTTGATGGTATCTATATTCCCACTGTGGGATATTGATTTGGAAGTGCCCATATTGCGGTGATGATCCTTGTACCATGATACAACGTCCTGTGTGCTTACTGGATACGGGGTATTGTCATTCTTTTGTTCAAACTCTGATTATATTGTATGATCTTTTTCTTGTTTCTTTTTCTTCCTATGACCTAACCCTAATACAATCATTTATATGGTATTCAACAGTCACGAGTATGATGTCATGCCTCTTACAATATAGTTAAGTTATAGTTTAGCTTCCCTATATGCATAGATCAATATTTACATTATATTTCGTTAGTTAGCTTATTATATTTGTATAGTAAGCTTTCGTAATCATATATAATAATTAGTAGTTTAGGGTTTACTTGTATTAAAGGATGTTTAAATAATCAAATTAGTTTTAGGTTATTTGAACATTGATAGCATTTATAATAATAGTAAGATTTATATATTAGTGTATTGTGAAATAATAATACATTTATAGCTATGTATGTTTCACGAGGGACTTGGAAGTAATAAAAATAACATTTGAAACAATTTAAGGTAGTACCATACTATTTTAACATAATATTTATTATAACTTGTAGAAATTTGATTGAAACAATCTTTAAATATTTGAATTTAATACATTACATCAAAAGAAAAATTATATATTAATCTAGGTTCATTACAGTCCCCCCTTCCTGATTTTTCTTGTCCCCAAGCAATGCTAACTAAGAAAGGACTTCTTCTCCAACTCATGAAGCATATTCCCTAGGAAGATTTTTCTACTTTACTAAATATTTTTTAATAGTTCGATTCCTTAGTCTCTAGTCACGCCTATCAAGAATAATCTCAGGTTCCAATATAAGTTTCCCCTTATTATCTAAAGGTGGTATATCACTACAAGGATCTATGCTTTCCCAAGGACTCTTTTAAGCCAGGAAACATGGAAAAAATTATGGATCTTACTATCCTCAGGCAACTCTATTTCATATGCTACTTCTCCTATCCTTCTGAGGACCCTGTATGGTCCATAGAAACATGACTTTAGTTTTTCTGCTCCACTGACTTTGATGGAAGATTGTTTTTATAGTTGTAACCTCAAAAATACTAAATCTCCAATTTGGAATGACCTTTCTACTCGCTTCTGATCAGCATATGTCTTCTGTTGATTCTGGGCATGGTGGAGGTTATCTTTGAGAGTTTTCATGATATCAATATTTTGCTAAATGGAATCTTTAGCTCCAAGTACTCTGCTCTCTTGATTGATCAGATCTCCAAATGTAGTAGCCTCATATCCATATAATGCTTTAAATGGACTCATTCCAATTGAAATGTGATGGTTATTATTATAACAATATTCTCCCAAGTATAACCATTTGATCCATGAATTTTGTTGTCCTGTTACATAGTTTTTGAGATAGCCTTCTATCCATTTGTTAATGATTTCAATTTGTCCATCTGTTTGGGGTGATAGCTGGTGTTGGGAGTTAATTTAGTTCCTGCTAATCTAAAAAGTTCCTTCCAAAATAAGCTAATAAATTTTCTATCTCTGTCACTAATGATATTCTTTGGTAACCCATGTAATCTAAAAACCTCTTTAAATAATAGTTTTGCTATCTATGGTGCCTTATAATGTATTTATATGGGAAATAAATGTGCATATTTGGTTAAACTATCCACTACTACCATGATGGAGTCCTTTTCTTGTACTTTAGGTAAGCTTTTAATGAAATCCATAGAAATGGTCTCCCATTTTTGATCTAGAATAGGTAATGGTTGTAATAAACCAGCTGGATAATCATGTTTAGCCTTATTTTTTTGGCATATCATACATTCCCAGACATATTTTATAATATCCTTCTTTTGGCCTTTCCATGAGTATCTCTCCCTTATCTTCCTATAGGTTTTGTAGAATCTAGTGTGTCCAGATAGAGGGTTGTCATGATATTCCTTCATAACCTTCCATTTAACTTTGGAATTTGCTGCAAGTAGTATTCTTCCCCTATATAGTATGAGTTCTTCAATAATTTTGATTTCATCATTAGTTATATCTCCTTCCATGATTTCCTTAGTCCTTGGATCCCTAGCATATTCTGCAACAATTTCATTTTTCCAATCACCCGTGATGCTAGTAAGGGTATTCAATTGGCCCTTTCTAGATAAAGCATTTGCTACCACATTATGGGTTCCTTTGACGTAGTCAATATCAAAATTATATGCTTGGATTTTACTTAACCATTTCTACTGGCAATCATTAAGGTCCTTTTGATTCATGAAGAACCTCAGACTATTATGGTCTATTTTAATATTAAACCTCCCACATACTAGGTATTGTTTGAATTTTGCCAATGTGTGCATGATAGCCAAAATTTCTTTATCATAAATTGAGTAGTGCCATTCTATTTTTGTTAGTTTACTACTTTTGAAAGCAATAGGGTGTTTGTTCTGCATGAGTACAACTCTAATTCCTTCACCCGAAGCATCACATTGTAATTCAAAGGGTTGTGTAAAATTTGGGACAGCTAAGACTGGGCAAGAACTCATTCTTTCTTTTAACTCTTCAAAATAATCATGTGCTACCTCATTCCATTTGAAATTTCCTTTTTTTGTTAAGTTAGTTAAAGGGGATGCTAGCTTGGAAAAGTTTTTCACAAACCGATTGTAATAGCTGCATAAGCCAAAGAATCCTCTAAGTTGAGTTAGGGTTTTGGGTTTTGGCCACTCCCTTATTGCTTTAACCTTTTCTTCATCCACACTTACACCCTTGGCACTAATCTTATGGCTGAGATAAATAATTTCTTCTAATCCAAACTCACATTTTGATGCTTTTGCAAATAATGATTCAGTTTCTAATATGGTTAGTACTTCTTCAATATGTTGAAGGTGTTCTTCCCATGACTTTCTATAGATGAGAAGGTCATCAAAGAAAATAAGGAGGAATTTCCTGAGTTGTTTCTGGAAGATATGATTCATACATGACTAGAAAGTGGCCGGAGCATTAGTGAGACCAAAAGGTAGAACTAGAAATTTAAAATGTCCATAATGGCATCTAAATGTTGTCTTAGGAACATCCTCCTCCCTCATTCTAATTTGATGGTATCCTGAATGTAAATCAATTTTAGAAAAATATACTGCTCCATGAAGTTCATCTATAAGTTCATCCACCCTGGGAATGGGATACCAATTTTCTATAGTTTTCTTATTTAGTGCCCGATAATCTATACACATTCTCATTGTCCCATCTTTATTTTTCACTAGTACTACTGGGGATACAAAAGGAATGGAACTAGGTTGAATATGCCCCATGGCTAGGATTTCTTGGATGGCCTTTTCAATTTTATCTCTATACTTTTGAGGATATCGGTAAGGGGTGGTGATCACTAGCTTAACATCCTTTTCCAATTCTATAATGTGTCCAAATCCTCTTTTGGGTGGCAATCCTGGTGGAATTTCTTCAAACACCTTCCCATGTTTTTAAAGGATAGGTTCAATATCTACATGGATAGCTAACTCCTGAGGTAACGATTTATTTAATACCAAACATTGTGCAACTGATTCTCCTTGACCATGCTGTAGTTTTTGTTCTAATTTTTTTCATGAGACCAATTTTGCTGAACCCTCAAGTATTCCCTCCAATGTTATTTTTTTGCCCTTGTGCTCAAAATGGATATTTAAGTTTGGAAGGTCAAACCTAAAACATCCCAGAGAGAATATCCATGGACCTCCCAAAATTATATCTAAATCGAGTGGAACCACATGTAAGTCTTCTCTAATGGTGTGCCTTTTTCCCAAAGTGATCTCTTGCTGTGGAATCATCTTTATACAATGCACTAATGATCCTGTGGCTTGAATGACAATAAAACCTTTGAACTTCTTAGTTTTCAATTTCATTTTGTTAATGAGTTTTTCATCAATGTAGTTATGGGATGCTCCTCTATCAACTAATGCAATGACTTTCTAACCATTAAGAGTGCATCTAATTCTTAAGACTCAATTTTTGGAGGGTTGAGTCATAGTGGCTATCACTCCATATTCTTCTCCCTCTTCTTCATCACCTTTGTCACATTTTTCCTTTTTTTTGACCTCTTCTTCCTCTAGGTCTTCTTCTATTCTTTGGATGCGACCTCTTTTTTCACATCTATGTCCTGGTACCCAATCTATTCCACAATGGTGACAAGTGTTCCTTTTCCTATTGTAGTTATGTCCTAGTTCCCATGGCTTTTGGCATTTAAAGCATACATTTTTCTTCTTAAGTTCTTCTTGATCCTTGGTAGGAATGAATTTTTTGTGGAATTTATTTATTTTTTCATTTTTTATATTAGGTTTATTCCAGGATTTGTTATTTGTGGGTGAAAATTTCAATCTGAGTGCTATTTCAAAGGCATCATCTAGAGATGAAGGTTTCAAGGCACTTACTAGACCTTAGTGAATCTCTCAATCCTTTTATGAACAAGTAAGTAGAGTCTTCATCATCTACTCCTGTGACCTAGACCAAGATCTTTTGGAATTCCTTAATATAATCCTCTACTGTTCCTTGCTATCTTATTTGAGTTAGTTTCTTAAAGTTTTCTTGAGGATGCTTTCTATCAAATCTCTTAATGAGTTTATGAGAGAATTCTTCATAGGAGGTAATATTTTGGTGCCCTTGAGTAATAAGAGCATGATGCCACCAATCATGTGTTGTTCCTTCTAGGTGGAGGATTGCAAATTGGAGTGCATCTTCTTCTGTCATTAGACTAAGGGTTAGATAGGTGTTTAATTTTTGTAACTAGGTACGTGCAGTGAACTTTTCTGACCCATCAAAATTTGGAAGTGTCACTTTATTTAATTTACTTCTAAATGTTAGTGTAGTTTTTTATTTTTCCTATTTTGCTAGGTTTTTCCTACACTTTTAATAATCTCGCTTAGGTTAACAAAGCATGTCTTATTAGGTGAATGGTTGTGAGGTGTCACCTTCCTACATATGAGCATCCATTAGCTATCTTGGGAAGATACTTTGCTATCTTTAGTCCAATAGATGGTTGCTACTCATTGGTTGGTGTTGCCACCTCCTCCCTCTTCCTAGCCTATATAAGCATGCTACTTGGCTTGTATTTGCATCTCTTATTTTTGCATCCTCTTGATGCTATTTTGCTTCTAGCATTTGCATTACTCTCTTGGAGAATAACTCTGTGTTGCTATTTTGATTTTGTATCATTTGCATTCACAGTTTAGATATCTACTCTTTGCACTAGTTTTTTGGGTTATTAACCTTTTCAGATTCTAACATGGTATCAGAGCTTTTCTATGTGCAAGAGTAGATTTTAGTTTCCTTATTTGAGAGATTCGAGGGGGGGGCAAATAAACTTTATTGTCATTTTTTGAAAAATGAAGTATGCTCTTCTCTTGCATCTTTGGATGATCCTGAGAATTAGAAAAGTTTTGACAAAAATGGTTTTTCTCTGGGGTTTCAATCTCAAATCTGACAACCAACTTGCATATTTGGAAGTTTCAATTAGTATTGCAGGTTTCAGCATGCCATTGATGGACTTAGGAAGCTGATCCAGCATTTGCATGTCATATTTTGGTTGCTGGGGTCATTTCTTGATTTTTGGAGCCATTTTTATTTATTGTTAAAGGCGTTTGATTTACACTACAGCAACATTTTCTATACATCAGCAAGGAAAATGCTTTCTGGGTTTTGTTCGTAGCCCTGAAAAACCATCTAGGTATCTTTTAGATTTTGCATGCAAGCTGTATATTTTGAAAAATTGAGCATGCAAAGCTATAACCATACCCCTCTCCATTGGCAGTTGCAGATTTGAATGCAGTTTTCAAATGTCTCATTCTTGCTCATACAGACTCCGATTTTGATGATTCTTGTTATGAACTTGGCTATTTTTTTGTGCTCTATCCACTAGTGGAGTTGTTTTTTGATTTTCATGCATGAATTCTTTAGAAATTGCAGATTCTCAGCCGTGACTGTGCACAGTTCTTGTTTTGGAAACTTTAGAGGATCATAACTTTCTCATACGACCTTGTATCAAGGCGATTCTTTTTTTGAAAGTGCATGATTTTTTGAGTAGATCGCAGTTGTGCTATTTTTTTCCTTGATTATTGTGCGCAAGTTTCACTTTTAGCATATGATCTTCATGAGGGTTTGTAATGCATTGAAATCAAGACCACTAAGTATTTCTTTCTAGTGGTAGCTATAAACGCACTAAAATAAAGTGCCAAATCATATTTCTTTGGGGGGGTTCTTTGATCAAGTAAAAAGGGGGGGCATTATCGTGGCTGGGTTCTCTTCTTTTTAGCATTTCTTCATCATGGATCAAACAAATATACCCATCCTAACTCCATACAATTACTTTGAGTGGAAATCATGCATGACAATTCACTTAAAGAAAGCTAGATTAAATAGGATAACTATGGGACTTGAAATTGAACCTACTAAAGATGAAGACAAGCCTAAGTGGTTTAACAAATGTGATGAGGCATATGGAACATTGTGTTTGTCTATTTCTCCTGACTTGCTATTTCACATTGAGTCTTTGGATACACCAAATGAAGTATGGACAAAGCTAGAAACACTATTTGGCACACAAGATTCAATGAGGGGTCATATGTTGGAAAATGAATTAATTAGTTTGAGTCCAAGCAATTTCAACACAATCCAAGATTTCTTCACCAAATTGAAATCACTAAGGCTGCAGTTAAAATAATGTGAAATTGAAAAGAAAGATGAACAATTGATTCTTAGTATTCTCTCTAAGCTATGTTCAAAATATTCTGTATTTGTCTCTACCTTCTATGCTACTAAGGATGCACTTGGTACTCAATTCACCATGCCATCTTTAGATGATTTTGCTGTCAATCTCACTCAAGAACAGGACAAGCTAATCCAGATGGGCATTCTTAAGTCCTCTAAGTCACGTGCCTTGGCTGCCAACCAAGGCACAAAAGAACAACAAGGACAAAGTAGTAACAACAATAGTAAGGAAAAGAAACAAAAGAATAGCGAGGAGAAGAAGGATTAGATGCTGGTTTCTTCAAAAGAAACTATTGATACACCATCTTCCAAGGGTGATAAGTCTAAGAAAGAAAAGGTCAAATGTGCCTATTGTAAAAGACCTGGTCATGATGAACATAAATGTTTGCAGAAACAACTTGATCACTTAACATACATTCTTAAGAAGAATAATATCAGTGTTCCTGAGTCTATCAAACAAAGTTCTAATGAAGGGTCTAACAAAGAAAAAGAAAATAGCAAGGGGAAAGGAAAGGGCAAGGCCCTTTTTGCAGTTGCTTCCTCACCATCCACTTGGGTTCTTGATTTGGGTGCTTCACACCACATGGCTTCATCTAAGGAAGAACTTACATCCTTGGAGCCATGTACTATGCCTTCTATTTTGATGGGTGATAACACTCTTGTTGAGGTGTGTGGGAGAGGGTCTATTGATGTGGGGGATGGCACATTCCATGATGTTCCTTATGTACCCTCATTGTCAACTAATCTCCTATCGATACACTGGATCACTCACACAGGTTTAGGCAAGCGGGTTGAGTTCACTCTTGATTCAGTGGAGATATGTGAGCTGCACAATGATTCTACAGTTGCAGTTGGGAGAGCAGATCATCAGTCACGACTCTATATGTTTTCTCACTTGTTCCTGATCCTCCTTTGACTATTTTTCTCACTCACTTTAATGATGTGAGTAGATTATGGCATGAGTGGTTTGGCCATCTTAACTTTCACTACTTGCATCAGCTTAACCAGCAGAGCATGGTCACAGGGTTGCCTTCTACTTTGACATTGGAGTCACTTGAAATACATGATAGATCTTTTGATGGGCCAGATTCACTTGAGCAGTCTTCTACCTCCACTTTTGATGCAGAGATTGATTTAGAGGACTCACCTCCTTCCTCTCCTAATCATCATTCACAGGTTGATGATTCTCCTCTAGATTCTCCATCTTCTGGTCCACTTTGGGCTAGATAGACCTTGCAGTTTGCAGGTGATTGGGTTGGGGATCCATCAGACACCAAGCAGATTCGTTTACAATTCCAAGATGATCTACATATCTTCATTGCTACTACATCAAATCCACAGTCCTTTCATGAGGCTTCTCGTATTTCTGAGTGAGATACAACTATGCAGGAAGAGTATAGTTCCTTGATGAGGAACTACACTTGGATCTTGTCCCTTTTCCTAAGGGAAGAAAACTTGTTTGATGTAAGTGGATCAACTGGACAAAATTTGCAAGCTTTGCTGGAGGTGCGAGATGCTTCATCTTTTGGGGGAATTTTATGTACATGGGTACCTCATCAGGCTTGACTTGTTGGGACCCATTTCTACATCCACCTAAGCTTCTCTTATGGGGGGGTGTTAGTGTAGTTTTTTATTTTTCCTATTTTGCTAGGTTTTTTCTACACTTTTAATAATCTCGCTTAGGTTAATAAATCATGTCTTATTAGGTGAATGGTTGTGAGGTGTCACCTTCCTACATATGAGCATCCATTAGCTATCTTGGGAAGATACTTTGCTATCTTTAGTCCAATAGATGGTTTCTCCTCATTGGTTGGTGTTGCCACCTCCTCCCTCTTCCTAGCCTATATAAGCATGCTACCTGGCTTGTATTTACATCTCTTATTTTTGCATCTTCTTAATGCTATTTTGATTCTAGCATTTGCATTACTCTCTTGGAGACTAACTCTGTGTTGCTATTTTGATTTTGTATCATTTGCATTCATAGTTTAGATATTTACTCTTTGCACTAGTTTTCTGGGTTATTAATCTTTTCAGATTCTAACACTAAAGTCTTGATTTTGAAGGCTCCTTTTTCTCTTATGTGTTTCATGTCTGTTGGCTTCACAAAATTCTCTAAATGTTATTAGCTCTTTTATTTCTGGTTCAAGGTTGGCATAAGCTCTGGCATTCTCAATAACAATATTGGTTATCTATCCCTCTTCTTCCATTGAGGGCCCTTCCCTGGGTAAGAAAGTAGGTTTGGGTACTTCAGGTGGTGAAGCTCCATTATTTGCTAAATGGTTTGAACTTATGTCCCTTCCACCAAAATTATTATTTTTAAGATTGTTTATGGAATTTCCCATGTTTTGCAAAGCTTGAAGAAGTGCTTGATTTGATCTTTCTATTTTCTCTGCTAAGGTTTGGTTTGTCTGTTCCATAACATTTCTAATTTCATTAGATAATTTTTCACTCATTTTTTCTCCTCTTGTCATTCACTATATTTTCAGGATGGCAAGATCAAGCTCTGATACCAATTGTGATGACCCCTTTTTCAAAAAATTAACCTGATAATCAATTTTAGGTATAAATTAGGAAATCATCAATTTTAAAATAGCTTAAGATCCTTTCTACTATTAAGTTATGTGAGGAGTTGAGCATTAATGCTAATTTATTAGTTTCCAAAGAAGATTTCTTCTTATAGTGTCAGGCGATCTTTCTTCCTGATTATGATCATTTTGAGATGGTAGGATGATGGTGCAGAGGTGCATGAAACAAGGTCCAAGCATATCCGAAAAGTCTTCAAAATTACTCCACCTTTCCCCCCCACCAACTCCCTATCTCAGTATTTCATAATTCAGGTGAAGATAGAACCTTCTATACTATAATTCGAAATGCATCTTGATGTTATTTAAGTTTTTAGAATATATATAAGTTTATTGTATTAATATCCTTTGATTGCAATATTTATTAATATGTTATGTGTTAATATCCACTTAAATCTTATGTTATCATGCATATATATATAAAATGTAATTATGGTAAAATGTTTTAATAACATATAATACTTCATTGTTTATTATAATATTCATCTTTATATCCATGTGATAATGTTTATGAATTCATAAATGAGATAATATTACAAAACATATAATAATCTTCTCATGCAAAATGCCCAATAATTCAAATTTATATGCATAAGGGCATGAGATGGAGTTAGAGATTATGTGTTTTGTAATCCTAAACTTTATAACATATGTATTCATTAATGTTACTATCACAAGCCATGGCTAATGATTATTTTTGATAGCTTTAATTATGATACATTCTCTATTTGAAATGTACAAGAAGGAAATTCAATGGTACCTATATTCCCACTGCGGGATATTGATTTGGCAGTGCCTATATTGCAGTGATGATCCTTGTACCATGATACAATGTCTTGCGTGCTTACTAGATATGGGGTATTGTCATTGTTGTGTTCAAACTCTAATTATATTTTATGATCTTTTTCTTGTTTCTTTTTCTTCCTATGACCTAACCCTAATACGATCATTTATATGGTATTTAGTAGTCATGAATATGATGTCATGCCTCTTACAATATATTTAAGTTATAGTTTAGCTTCCCTATATGCATAGATCAATATTTACATTATATTTAGTTAGTCAGCTTATTATATTTGTATAGTAAGCTTTGGTAATCATATATAATAATTAGTAGTTTAGGGTTTACTTGTATTAAAGGACGTTTAAATAATCAAATTAGGTTTAGGTTATTTGAACATTGATAGCATTTATAATAATAGTAAGATTTATATATTAGTTTATTGTGAAATAATAATACATTTATAGATATGAATGTTTCATGAGGGACTTGGAAGTAATAAAAATAACATTTGAAACAATTTAAGGTAGTACCATAATATTTTAAAATAATATTTATTATAACTTGTACAATTTGATTGAAACAATCTTTAAATATTTGAATTTAATACATTACATCAAAAGAAAAATTATATGTTAATCCAGGTTCATTACAAGAAATCATGAATATAAGATAAAAGAATGAAAGATTGCAAAATTATAAAAATTCTTTGGCAACCAAGTGAGCTTATTTAGCACTAGTTCCATACAACTATCCTTCATTACCTGAGTAAGCTCGGTTAACACTTTCTTTTTGCAACTTCTCCTTCAACACTTGAGTGAACTCGATAGACACTACCTTTTGAAATAGGTAGACACATGAATGCTTGGTAGACACTATGAACTATCTTCATTGCCTGAGTAAGCTCAACATATACTACTTGATAAAGATTATGACATTTATGTAACATCAAAAATAGCACACAATTAATCAATTGTATCTAACAATATCCTTCTTTGGCATTGATGGCAACACATGTCATAGTACAATGAAATTTTGGATTTTAGATTTGAGAACTCCTTCTATTAGTATGAGCTCTTCATTTCAGAATTATGTCTGCAATGGCTATTACCAAGTTCATTTAGAAAATCCTCCCTCTTTCAACATACTTCTTCTTTAGAAGACTTCTCTCTCTCTAGTTTCTAACTTTATTCTGGTTCCAAAAATTTCTCAGAGATATGGTAGTAAACTTCTCTCTGTTTGAAAACACATGCCAAAGACAATAAATTTTTAAATACCAATGTACCTTAAGTATTGATTCATCTAAAATATGCCTTTACCAATTCTACAATAATTGATTGATCTTCAATAGGTTCTGGTTGGTGCATTCACTAAACTTCATTTAATGAATTTCAAATAGGGGAATGACCCCTAGCTTACCTATTAGATATAAAAATGCATCCTTAGGTAATAGCTTGCTGAATATGTCTACAATTTGTTCCTTTCTATTCACATATTCCAATCTAACTTCTTTCTCTTGCACCAACTCTCTTAAGAAGTGATACTTTATAGCAATATGCTTTGTTTTGGAATGCATTACTGGATTCTTTGACATGTTGATTACACTAGTGTTATCACAATATATGAAAATTGTCTTTGATTTCTATCTTCATTCCTTCCAATAGTTTTTTGAACCAAGCAATGTTAGAAAAATTGACTACTACTACTACATATTATGCTTCTATTGTGGATTGAGATGTACAATTTTTCTTGTTGCTTGTCCAAGATACTAGTATTTTACCAAGAAAGAATGCTCCACCACTAGTGCTTTTTCTATCATCAAGAATTCCTACCCAATTTGCATCAGTAAATACTTTCAAGTCCAAATTGCCTCCAAGTTTGTACCATAAACCACAGTCTTGAGTACCTTTCAGATACCTCATGATTCTCTTGATTTTCATCATGTGATTTTCCTTGGGATTTTCTGAGAATCTTGCCACTATTCCAACTACTAGATCAATATCAAGCCTTGTGTGAACTACATACTGTAATTTTCCAATCACTGATCTGTAAGTGGTCTTATCTACTTCTTTGGAGTCATTATTTTTGAAAATATTTTATCCAATAGACATAGGTGTTCTAAATGGTCTTGAATCTTTCATTCAAAATTTCTTTAGTATCTCCTTGATATACTTAGATTGGGTGATGAAGATACCGTTCTTGTTCTATTGTATTTGTATTCCAACAAAGAATTTTATTTGACCAAACATGGACATCTCAAATTATTTACTCATTTCTTCTGAGAATGCTTTGCATAAATCATCATTTCTTGCAGATAAAGTATCATCAACAATATTTCTACTAACATAATCTTCTTATCTGGTCCTTCCTTGATATACAAACTACTGTTATCATTACCTTTGAAAACTAATCTATACCAAGTAATTATGGAGTCTTTCATACCAAGCTTTAGGAGCTTGCTTGAGACCATATAATGCTTTGTGTAGTTTGCAAACCAGGTCTCCTTTGCTAGGATCTAAAAAACCTTTTGGTTACTCAATGTAGACTTCCTCATCAAGAATTCAATTCAAGAATTCAGATTTAACATCCATTTGATATACTTTAAATCTTCTATATGTTGTATATGCTAGTAAAGTTCTAACACCTTCAAGTCTTGCTATAGGAGAAAAAGTCTCACCATAGTCAATGCCTTCTTCTTGGGAATAACCTTTGCATACCAATCTTGCTTTGTTTCTTGATACCTTTCTATCTTCATTCAACTTATTTCTAAATACCCATTTTGTACCAAATACATTTATCCTTGGGTCTAGGAACAAGTGTCCAAGTTTTTTTCTTCTCTATTTTTTCTATCTCTTCATTCATTACTTCAATCCAACTTTCATTTTCTAGAGCATCTTTAACACTTCTAGGTTCAAATTCAACAAGTAAACATGCACCTTTTAATTTGCTTCTTGTCATTGTTCCATTTGATTTTTCTCTAAATGATCTGATCAAGTGCATGATGTCTTCTGACATGTCTTGCTAACATAGGACTTTGAATGAGTTCCACCATCTTCTTCTTGAATTTCAATTTCAAGCTTGGGTCTTTCTTTCTATGACTCGGGTCCATCAGACTCGATTTGAACTAGCTCGATAGCTTCTGATTATGACTCAGGTCCTTGTAGCTTGGGTTGCACTACCTACAACTTCGTAACTATTGGAGTTTCTAGGGACCCAAGAGTTGAAGCTTCTTTTCTCTCAGATAGATTTGGAAGGGTATCAGGTTCATAATAAACAAATCTTCTGTAATCTTCAGGTTCTTTGTTTCTTTCTTCTTCATTCTTTTTTGTAAATTCATCAATTCTGACATTTGTATTCTCTATAATTTTCTGAGTGGAGAAATTCAAACATCTACATGCTTTACTTTTGTAGGAATATCCTAGAAATATGTCTTCATCACCTTTTACATCAAATTTTTCTTTTCTATATTGTTTCAATATGTAACATTTGTTGCCAGATACTTTCAAGTAACTTACATTAGGTTTGTAGCCATATCATAACTGATAAGGTGCCTTGTTTGAATCTTTTTTCAACTAAACTCTATTCAAGGTATAAACTATAGTGCTAATAGCTTCCTTGTAGTATTTGATAGCAACATTATTTTCAATCATTAGGGTTCTTACATGGTCCATGACAAATCTATTTCTTCTTTCTACTATACCATTTTGTTTTGATTTACTAGGGGCAGATACTTGCCTTTTGATTCCTCTTTCAAAGAAGAAATTGTTGAATTCATGGGAGATGAATTCACCACCTCTGTCTAATCTTAGGCATTTCTACTCTTTCTAGATACCACTTAATTTTTTGAAAGGCTTCTAATTCTTCTTTTAGGTACATTACTATCATCATTCTAGAGTAGTCATCCAAAAAGAGAATGATAAACTTTTCTCCACTATAACTCTCTATTCTAATAGGTCCACATAAGTCTACATGAATAATCTCCAAGATATCTTCTGACTAATAGTCTTTTCTTTTGAAGCTTGTCTTTCCCATCTTACCAATTTGGCAATTCTTGCATAGACCCATGTCAGGCTTCTTCAAACTAGGAATACCTATTACTCTTTTATGTTTTCTTATCTTAACTAGATTATAAAAATTCACATGACATAGCCTTTTGTGCCATAACTAGGTTTCCTCTATTTGAGCAATAAAACATGAACAATCACTTAGATTGAGATAAAATAGATTACCTTTTGTTTGCTTGCTAGAACCAACCAAATTTCCTTTCCCATCTAGCAGTTTGGCCTATCCATTCAAGAATTCTACCTTGAATCCAATGTTATTCAGTTGTGCCACACTTAGTAGATTATACTTTAATCCTTTAACCCAATAAGCATTATCACACACAAATTCTTTAGTCAACAAGATACATCCTTTTCCTTTTATGTTACAAGGTTCATTGTTTCCAAATCTTACACTACATCCATCATGATATTCCATTTTTTTTTGTCACCAGTCATATGATGTGAGTAGCCACTATCAATAATCCATTTATCATTTTTTCTAACATGAGAGATAAGTGCCATCTTATATCCTTCATCATCAGATTCATCTTTCATAGCAATATATATCATTTCATCTTCACTGTTATTAGAATCTTTAGCTATGAAACAAGATTTCTTACCTTTTTCCTTGAAGCTCTTGTAGTTCTTGGAGTCCTTGCTTTTATGCTTATTTATTTTCTTCTTATCCTTAATTTCATTGTTTGGACACTTGGTAGAAATGTGACTAATTTCTTCACAAGAAAATTAGATCAGAGGAACTTTACCTTTGTACTTTCCTCTTTCTTTGGAATACTTCCTTGCAAGTAGGGCTTCAACAACTTTAAGATTACTATCTGAACTTTCTTCTGATGATCTATCTTCTTCACTTCCTAATTGACTATATTTTGACTTTTCACTCTTTTCTTTGAGCGTAAGCTTAACTTTAAATATAGATTCAATATTCTTTGAAGTAGGAACATAGTTATAATTGTCCAACTCAAAAGCTATTAATCTTCCAACTAGAGCATCCAAACCTATCTTTTTATTTGGATCACATCTCATTTCTTGAATAGTAGATACTCTGATTACATAAATGGGAAGAAGAGTTCTAAGTACTTTACTTACAATGGTTTCCTCCTTGATGTCTCCTCCAGATGCTTTGATTGCACTTACATTGGCCTTGATTCTTTTGACATATTTTTCAATATTTTCATCTTCTCTCATTTTCATTTGATCAAACTGTCCTCTAAGGATTTCTGCTTTGTCTCTTCTTACATTGTCATCTCCTCCATAGATATCTTTTAGTTTGTTCCACATTGTAAAAGTAGTTTTTCAATCTTTTACCTCATCAAATTCAACATAACTGAGAGCAGATGCAATATCAACCATCATGATATTATGATTCTTCTCTTCAGTAATGTCTTTAACTGATAATGTTCCAATGGGAGTCTTATATTTAGCATCAAGATAATTGCAACCATAATCACTGATGGTGGCTAGATGTAATCTCATAAGTCCTTTCATGCTACAAAATTGTCTCTGTTCAACTTGGGAATGTCTCTTTTCTAAGAAATCCTGATGTTTATCTTAGGTCCTTGAAACCTCCTCTGCAAGCACCAAAAGCTCTGATACCAATTATTGGAAATATAAGAATAGTAACTAAGAGGGGAGGGGTGAATTAGTTACTATAAAAATAAATCCTAGACCCCTTAGATGTGAGTACAAAATGTAAATAGATCATTGAATATTGTTGGAGCTCAATAAATACATAATGTTGTAACTCGATAATAACTGGATTAGCTTGATAAAAGATTAACATATAAACCATTAGATGTTATTTGTGATTACCATTACTTTAAATTATTTTTAAACACTTAAAAAAAATAGTATGAACACATTTGACACCAAGATTTAACGTAGAAACCCAATTTGGGAAAAACCACCAAAGCAACTAGTTACTAATTTTCACTCTTCTGAAGTGAGCCTTGTTAGGAGCCAACCCTGTTAAAGGTTACAAAACACACTATTAGGTGTGACCCTGTTAAAAGATTTAATCACCCTATTAGGAGTAGCTTGGTTAGAGGTCTTGAGAACAATTCAATGGAATTGCCACCTTGTTAGAGGATTTGCAAGTAGTTGTTAAGCCAACTTTGTTAGGAGATTTAGATCACTACTACAATGGCTAGAGAGTAACAATGTGATGACTTGATTTGACTACAACTAATTTTCTAATTTTAGATCTTTGTTTTGGCTTGTACTTGATCCTTCCTAATCAAATATGGCTTTTCTACACCACAAGGATATTCTACTTATCCTTCAAATTTGCTTCCTCTACTCATTAATAGATCTTCAATCACATCATCATAATTCACACATTCTCTCATACTTTTCTTTCACTCTTTGAAATCAAAACTTGACCTTATACTTATACCTTCCACTCTATCAAGTTGGCACAAATATAAATTACAATAATCAATATTCATCACCTTAATCAGCCGGAATCAATACATAAATTAATTAAGCTTAATACAACAAAATAAGAAAATCCTTCATTAGTTGACCTTGCTCAATAGAAACTAACTCTGAAATGATTTTTCTTAGTAACCAATAGAAGCTTGGTTAACACTACAAATTTATGAAAATCCTTTGGCAACCAAGTGAGCTCAGTTAGCATTGGTTCCATCCAACTTTCCTTCATTATCCGAGTGAGCTCAGTTAACACTTGTTTTTTGCAACTTTTCCTTTGATGCCTAAGTGAACTTGGTAGAAACTACCTTCTAAACTAGGCAAATATAGGAACACTTGGTAGACACTGAGAACTGTCCTCACTGCCCAAGTAAGCTTGGCACATACTGACTGATAATGATTATGAGATTTGTGTGACATTAAAGAAAATACAATTAATCAATTGTAGCCAATAGTAAGTTACGTTATACATCAAATTTTTTTTGGAGTAATGGTAAACCTAAATTCAATGGAAAATTTAACAATTGCAATAAGCATGGTCATAAAGCTAATGAATAAAAAGAGAAACATAAATATGAAGGCAAATGTCACAAATGTGTGAAGCATGGGCACAAATCCTTTGAAATCAAAATCAAGATATTGAACCCAATATAATAGATTGTAAAAGTTATATTTATTTCGAACTACAAATCATGGTGTAGATGTTAGTACTATGGAGAATTTGGACACATTGGAGTAAACTATGTGAAACATCACATGAGGACAAGAGACAACACTAGAAGATGTTTTATTTGTATAGAACTTGGACACCTTACCAAGAATAGTATGAACATTAGATGAATTTAAGATGAAAAAAAACCAAGGCTGACAACATCAAAAAGTAGATGAGAGAGCAATCGATTTTGAAATCTTATGATAATGCAAGTCTAAGAAATGAAGCACATGTCACTCAAGAATTGGGTGAGAATTTCAACTTGATCTCCTACAAGGATAACTGGAACTAAGATTTTGAAGCAGACATCTTACATTAGTTTTGGTTAGCTAGAAGGAAAGATCCATATTAGCATTCAAGATTCAAAAGGATTATTGAATGTTTAAGGAAATTCTAGACCTTACCAAGCTAGGTTAGGTTACAAGACCCTACCAAGAAAGGTTAGGAGTAACTAAGTCATTGTGTGGACACCAAGTCATGGATGGCTCTGCCAAGTAATTAGATCAAACCAAGTAGAAGATAGTTTGCGACTGAGAAAGCAAACATACCAATCATTTATGGTGATTGGAAATTGAAATCTATTAAAAAGGATGACATTAAATTCATTTGTCAATGTGAATTTTCAAAGATCTATATGTATAAGAGTGATTTCTATGCATCCAAGTGATCTATGTGATTTTTTGTTGATGTTTTCCATAAACCCTATCAAGCATGACATCCTCCAGTAGAAAAGCTAAGAAGGGGTCCAATATGTTGGTTGAAGGAGTTGATTGGAAGGCACCAAACTTAAAGTTAAGTTGAGAAATTATAGAAATGCTTGATCCAACCATAGCTTAATCATAGATTCCACCAAAGGTAGTACTGATTAATGATCTTCACTCACATTTTTGTTATTCAATTCAAGACATCAGAACCTTAGAAATGGATGAAACTCTAGAGAAGTTATATGTAAATGGTGCATTGAAACTTGAGCATTGACACTAGGAAAACAAGGGTTTAACCCACATTCCACATATGCATTGAGATGTTCAAATAAAATTGATAAGATTTATCCTTAGCCATGTACACAATGGGAAGCTATGGTTGGAGCAGCCTATTCTTATAATGAAAAAAATAATTCATCAAATCATAGGGCTCCTAATGTTGAGCAAGGAAAAGACTATCAAAACCCTAAGTCAGGTAGAAATGAAAACAAAAACTCTTACCAAATGGGATGGAAGAGGTATGGAGATTAGCTATGTAGCTAACATGGAGTTGAAGTTTTGAATTCATGTGATAGCATATAAAATATACAGCTCTAGTTGTCTTAACATTGTATCATATGAAGTAGTTGATCTGGCTCTCAATGTGGTAAAGAAAAACATTTCCTTTGACCTTACTGAGCTAATGTTGAACCAATTCAATAAGAACATGGAGATCATAAAAAACTCAAAGAATAACTCATGTAAGTTTGGTTCACCTTTTAACCTATTTATTCTTCTTTGTAAAAAAGTTTTTCCCTTCAAAAGGTATAGTTATATGGAAAAGAGATTTGCCTATACTATACCAAATCAATAAGTATATAACAGAGATGGGTGAGAACTATTTCAATATCATGGATAATTATTTTGATTCATTCAAAGAAAAGATAAATAAAAAATTTAGAATTCCCAAGAAACTTGTAGAAGATTGCAAGGATGATGTTTGTTTTAAAATATACTATGACAAGGTATACATACAAGTAGTCAAACTTAGAGTGGTGTGGGTTAAGACTCTAAGTTATGAGGTTAACATTGATGACACCAAGGACATCATCTAGGAATTTTTGAATGAATGTGTGGATCCAAAGGATACATATTTCAGTACATATGATGAAGCCAAAGTCACAGTTGAACTAAAAATAAAGCTTCCTTAGGCTATCAACAAAGGAAAGAATAGGATAGCAAAATTGAGAAAAAATAGTTCTACTCTCCTATTGATAGAAGGTAAAGGAGATGATGTAGTAGAAGATGATGTAGAAGTTGAGGTATATGAAACTAAATTAGAAGAAGAAGAGCCAATCAAGAAGAAAGGTAAGGCTATCATAACCAAACCTACCAAACCATCTATTGTCATATTCACGAGAAAAACATCTAGAAAGAAATTTAAATTGGGTGAAGAAGCTGAAGAAGTTAGTTTCAAATGGCCTCCACCTACATTTCAAGAAAAACTGAAAGAGATTGATTCAAGAGTTGGCATGGGAAATTTTAAATCACTAAGATATGAGACCAAAAATGTAGAGGAAGAGAAGCAAGTTGAAGACATGATTATGTCTAAGGTAACTAGAAATATTCATCTGGTCAACTTGCACAACAAATTCCCAATGAACTAATGGAAAGAATCAAGCCAAGATGGGAACATGCCAATAAAAAAACAAAGGATATATATGAGTATACTTCGAGGTAACTCATGTTGATTCTTAATGACAAAGAAGTAAAAGAGTCCACGAAGAAGAATAAAGAAAAAATCACTTTGAAATTTAACACTTGCTTGATACTGGTTAATGACATTGAACATGTGGTGAAGACTACCACTACTACATGGAATAATATCTACAATCTTCATCAAAAGAGTGATATTTTAATTCATATCAGTGATAAAGATGATGGTGATGAAGATGAAAAGGAAGAAAAAGCCAATAATGATGAAGAAGAAGAAAATGATGATAATAAAGATGATGAGGAGCAAGAATAGGACTCTACCAAGGAGAATCTCCCTGAGATTCAAAGCATTGAGGAAACTAACCCTGAGAAAATTGCAAAAATGGTTATGCCCTCATTTCCTTACTCTCCAAGAAAAGCTTTAAAGCCATAAATATTAGAGAAATATTTTTCTAAGTTGGTTGTGGAAAACACTACAAATCTAAGCACTCAACCAATCTTTGCACTTGTTTAGTGAAGTACTTCATTGACTAAAGTAATCAATACTTCATTTGTGCTTCCTCCTTCATCAGATTTGGCTACTATGTAACAAGATATTTCTATAATTAGTGCAATATCTACTTTTGTTGTGAGACCTTCTATTTCCACTATTATTACTATTCCCAGTGTACAAGTAGTTAGTACAAAGACAGTTGAGAGAAAGCCTCAATCAAGTACTAAGGTTTCTAGCAAAGGCAAAGATAAAGAAGAGGACATTGATCTTAATGAGGATATAGTTATCCCAAATTGGGATATCTCTACTCTAAACCCTAATAAAATTCTTATAGTAGATGAGATATTACAAAAGAATGCTAAGCAATAGAGGCTTAGAGAGGAGAAATATAGAGAAAACCAAGTACTAGAAGATGCAAAGAACATACTTGTAGATGAACTTAGCACTGAGGTTGATACTTCTCAACCTATTTTGGTTCAATTAGCAGAAGTTGTTAAAAAATTTAATGAAGATATGAATGGGCAAGAAAAATTGTTGCAAAGAGAAGAGAATAAATTTGAAAACAAATTATTAGAGCTAGTTGCATAGAAGATTGCAATATATCAAGTAGGCTTGTCTACTCTTCTTAGCTCATTGGAAACCTCTGCCAATAATGTCACTTCTCTATTTAGTAAACTATGTGATACATCTATCTTTTTTTAGTAAATCAAAGATAAACTCTCCAAGATAGATGAAGACCTAAAGAAAAGTGCACACTAGTTGTCACTTGAACTCAGCTATAGTTCTGCTCATTACACAAAGATCAGATTTTTGACTAATATGCAAGTAGAATTACTAAGGGAAGAAGCCAAGCTAAGGGCCATACTTGTAGACATACAAGGCATGATTTTTTTGAACATGGATGCATTTCATAAATACATTGTATATGCTAAAACTCTCATCCATGAAAATAACTTTTCCATCACTGATCACATGATGGAGTTATCAGCAGAAGTTCGAACTACATTGCATACAAGCAAGGTGTTAAAAGAAAATTAGGACAAGACAATGTCAGTGATTTTAAAAGTAAATTCTAACTTATTGTCACATTTTGGCATTACCATGTAGCATATACACCTTTGGCATTTATGTCAAAAAGGAGGAGAATATGTAAAAGGGGAGAATATGTGATGATGCAATAAAGTGGGAGAAAATAATAATAGAAGATAAAGACATGAGACATATGTATATAACATGTAAAGTATGTTGAATATATATGTATGGGGGAGCATCATAATATTATACATATACATGTACAGATATTTAGATAAACATCTCTTACAAAAGCAGTTTTGAAAAATCTCAAAAACAAGAGTATGTTACCGAGTTGAAGACATAGGATGGAGACTAAAGATTGTTTTGAAATTTTTCATAATTCAATTGTGATTGATAAGTGTTTTTGTCACTAATGCTAAAGGGGGAGATTTTTGGCATTACAGTAAAGTTTGTTTATTAGTGACGCACACACTTAATCAGATGGTTAGCAACTACCAAGACTATCTTACAGTATACAATGTGTTGGTGTTTTAAAACTACTAAGCAAAAAAATGCTCAATACCAAGATGACATTACTCACAAAATCTAAAGACCAACCAATTCTTATTAGCAATTGTATGTGCAAAGCATTTGGGTCCAACTTCAACAAAACCAAGGGTGGTTTTGTACTCTTCTAGCTTTACAAAACTAGGGTGGGTATACCCAGGGATGATTCAAGACTGGGAAAACTGTATGAGGATTATTTTAGTTTCATTTTGATTCTTGTATCAAATCCTCAAATAAATACACAATTCTTGATAACTTGATAAACACATCCCATACAACAAATATGGCCAAAAATTCTTCTATAGATCTGCAAGTGTTCTTTGCAATAGTGGCTAACTAAAGCTAAAACATTCCATGCAAACAAGTACTGGCCAAATTTTAAGATCTACAGGAAATAAAAGTAAAATTGATTTAATTTTTCATTTTTGACAACCATTTGTGACATATTTCTCTTTTAGCTAGATCAAATTTGATTAGTGCCTAATCCATTGGGGTTCAGAGTCTACTAAAAATTTCTAGATCTAATTTGTTGCCTTACAAGAAATTTCATCAGCAATTCTTATCAGAATTCATCATTCAAAATCCTTTCCACTACTACAACAACCTTATCAAATTCATCAAAGCTTTTACTTAATCCATTGAACTAATAGAAGTGATGAATAGATATACAACCTAACTGAATTGCATTCAATTGCACAAGCCTTTACTCATACAACATCAAGATAACCAAGTAATCAAAAGGAGACAAAGTTTAGTAAGAATTGATATGGGGACAACTCATAATTTGCATTCATTTTCTTTGAAAATTGTATACAAATTACAATAAACTTAGAATGACCTTCAGAAAGAAAGACAACTCATTCTATATTCATGTATTCTCAAGATGTAATAGAGAAAATACACCACCAATTATTTTCTCAAAATAATGGACAAGAAATAGACTAAGTATCACTTAAAAAAATAGAATTTAGACCTCTTCTCTAGCCCTAGAATCTCACTTAAACAGTGTGAGATGCAACAAGCTTTAGGCTAAGAGAAAGTGACGGGTGTCCTTTACAAGAAAAATTTACATACACCTATCACAAAATGACAAAAATGTGGGTAACAGAAGATATATAAACATTCTTTTTGGTGGGTTAGCTTCTGTCACATCTTCTTTTGCTATTGAGTTGGCTATCATTCTGATCTCTCCTTGTATGCAACTGTAAATTAACCAATGATGAAAATTGTTCTAATGATGGCACGTCAACCTCTGACTGTGGATTTTTAGTAGCTTTATCTTGTATGGTGGGAGTAACTTCTACCTTTTCCCCTTCTTTGGTTGTATCATCATCCTATCGTCCCAGGCCTGCAACTGAAAGTGATAGATCATTCTTGTCTTCTTCATCCAATTGGGCCTGAGTAGTGACAGGGTCAATGATTTGGGTCTCCTCACCCTGTACTTCATCACTATCAGTTTTATCTTCATCAAACTATTCACTAGGAGCCATTTCTACCATCCACTTGTCAAATAATGTGTCATCTGGCCAATTAAAAAGCAAAATATCCTTCTATCCTTTTAGTATATAATCAGCCTCATTATTAATATCAACAAATTCCTATTTTAAAGAATCAAAAAATATTTGGGCTTTCAACATTTCTTCTGTTGTAGTGGCCCACCATGCATACCCTATTTCATTTATGACTTGATTCATTCTTAAACAAAATAAATCATCAAATTCCTTTGCCCATTCCTCTTTTCTTTTAAAATTATTTTTCTTATCTAAGGCACAAGAAAATAAATTGAATTTTTGGCTCTTGTATTTGTTTAAGTAGCCGATTATTTTCTTCTATAAATGTATCCTTTTATTATCAAAATTGGCAAGATCAGAAACATTGCCAAAGGTTTTTTCAATCTAATCATGAGAATTATTTATAATAGATAAACACAAAAAGGTCATTACTTTCTCCCTTCTTACCCATTTGTTCACAATAAGCTTTAGAGCCTCATCATTTTCTTTTAACTCCTCATAGATATTAATCACAATGGCCAATTGACCATGGATTAGTGGCCATTCAACTTTGTCCCCCAGATATGTGAGAGCTTTTCTTAGTTTATCTTCATATTTAGATTCTAGCTCCACATGTAAGGCCCGCAGTTTACTCTTTTCTTCTTCAAAATCCTCAGCAGTGTAGTACTATGGCCTTTGGGGTGTATCTGGCAATTCTATGAGAGGGGTAGATTTGAAAGGTTCAACTGGGGGGCAAGGGTATGTTATTCTAGGCTTGATGGATCTTCCTAATAGCTTTTTCTCAAGCTCAATTCTCTTTTTTACCTCTTAATTATAAGCATCTAGCACTGTCTCATACTTGCTCTATAATTCAAACATGGCTTGTTCCTCCTTCTTAGCAGTGGAAAAAGAAACTTGGAAAAATCCACATTCCAGTATGCTGCCTGTACATGGGAGGTGTCAGCAACCCTTCTCACAAGTATATTCCCCATTAATCCAGACTCATCTAGTTGCAATGATGTGGCTCTAGATCCTCTCTTTAATGACCAACTGACCAATGTAGCTTGATCCTCAATAAATGCGGTGCCTTGGAAGTCCTTTTTATTTGGGTCTTGCAACTCCAACCTATTTGAAATAGAATTGAAAATTAATGCATCTGCAATATCCCAATTAGGAAACAATAGTATGTTAGAAGTCTTTACCATTGGCCTTCCCTCTTTAGGGGTAATGTTCTGAAACTTTTGCATCATTTTTTATTTTATTTATTTTTGGATGGAGGCTTCATCCATTTTTGAATTCTCTATTTTAAATTTTTTGCACTTTTCCTCAAACATATTCATGTTTGCCCTCCAAGAAAACTGTCGAAAAGCCCTAGATTTCACAAAACTATCATCAGCCAAAAATTGATGACTTGCCTATTCTAACACAGGGTCCAATTCCCCTCCTCTATAATCAGCTATTGTTAGGTCTAGACTCGGTAGAGGAGGCTCTAGAGGGTTACCTTCATCAAATTCTACTTGAGTAATAAAAATACCTCCCTGTGACCCCATTTCCTCAACTTGCTCACTTGTGAGCTATTCTTCTCCAATCCTCAAAGGAGATTGAGTGGGTGAATGTTCCTCAACTTGAGGGCTCTCTTCTCTTATTACCTTCTACCTCTCTGGACTAGGCTCATCAAGTCTATCCTCTATGGTTGTATTGGTGGATCCCATTATTTGTTTGCCCTTATCTACAAGAGCCATTTTATTTTGAATTATAGTGTAACCAAGCTTTCACTATACAGTTATTTGACCAGCTCCTATATTAGGAGTGAAAACCAACCTTCTCATGACATCTCTGGGCTTGTTAGGATGAGAATAAAATAAAAATTCTTTCTTCTCATTCATGGCTTCCATTATTGTAGGGAAGTTACTCATGAGTTTATTTATTCTGTTAGCCTCGGTATTAGAACTATCTAAAGGACTATAATTCTTATCAAAACAATGAACTAGGAGTAAACTCTCAATTTTTCTTTTTTAGTTTCTTATTCCTGTAATGAGAATTCATTTCTTATAATTTCCTTTGGATAATATGAATCTTTTTTGACCGGTCCTAGCTTAATCCTATGCCTCAAAGTCTGATTGAAAAACCCCTTAGAATCACAAAAATAGGAATGGTAGACAACCATCATATACTGATAAAAAAATTTATACAAAAAGAGCCAACCCCCTTTGGTAATTATGAATTGATGGGTCACTATGCAAGTAGGGAAAATTAACCCTAGTTGCCTCTTCAACAAAAAACATTTCTTCTATTCCTCCTAGTTGCCACAAGACTTTTGTCATTCCTGCCTTTAGACGTACTTGGTAAGGCAAGACATGAGGACTACCCTTAAAACCATAGATTCTGAAAATAGTAGAAATAGGGTAAGGAATAATATCTCCCCAATTATGTGAAACTTTCAAATTATGGGGGCTATCCACAGGCATGATGAGACTCATTAGTACCTTAGGGATTTTGGGATTGTCACTCAATATGAGACATCTCAATTTAGAAGCAAAATATCTATCAAATCTGACAAAACTTGCATTATTTGCATCCTAGGTCATATCTACACTTCACAATTGGACTGGCAGTGTTTCCCCATTTTCCTCTTTGTTCAATTCCATCTCATTACTAAAATATGTCACCCCCTTGAACAAGAACATATGCATCAATAGAGAGTAGTGGCCAAAAGTTTTCTTCACTTTTCCTCTTGCAATTCCAACCAAACCAATGTGAATTTCTTCAGCTAAAAAGGAGGCAAAATCAAAGATAACATCTACATCGAAAGAAGCAATTTGAACTATCATATACATTAGGCCAATGGGCATGAAATCCTCCTCATCCTCACCAAAAACATGACACAGGGTCCTGTATATCTCTATAGCTCAGGAAGTGAAAAGACTCTTCTTAAAAAGTTCTCTAGAGGCTACAATAATTACTGGCAGAGTTCCTACAGTACCAATATGTGCCCTTAGTGTACCTCCCCTAATTACATATTTCTTTTTTTTGTATTCTTTTCTAATTCTAGCAAATTGATTGGCACATGGTAATCTGATAATGGTTCTAAGTGAAAAACTTCTTTAATTTTTTCAGGGCTAATTGAGACCAGAGGCACACCATCATTTCTTCGCACAACCCTAATGGCTTGATCATAATTTTTGGCAATGTCTTTTGGCAAATCATAATCCATGAAAACACTTGGAACTACTAGCTTTCCCAAATCAAAATTCTAGATATTAGCGTGAGGGCAAACAACTTCCTTTCTAAAAACCATTTCTTAAACAAAACAAGGCTAGTTTGAGTAGTTACTACATCCCTAACCTAGTTCCCCTTTTTATATAAGCCATAATCAATTTTAAGCCTAGGGTTTAATGAAATTAACCTTTTAACCTCTGTAGGATCTGTAGTGGATCCTGGGAGTAATTCTAACAAATCATCATGGATATTCCTGTCCATATAGTTAACTTGCCCAAAAAATGCTTTCTTAGGAGGCATCTTGATTTTAATAATGGGAACTAGAATGTCACAGAGGTTATGTGTGAGTACTTACTTGATTCACCAAAATTATCCTTCTTTGAACTTCTATAGTTTCTCTTGAACAGATGTGGGATTGCTTCATGTCTTTACCAAGCTTAGCACAATGTGATCGATAGGTTCTTATGCTCAAAAAAGATGAAATCTTTGTTGGCGTGGGACTGGAATGAATGAAAATTGTCTATATTATACACTATTTTTTCATGCATGAAGCTTTCATTCATCATAAATGTGCATAATAGAAAAACAGAGTAGCATCACACTTCCTTTTAAGTTTGCACCGTTGATCCTTGAAAAATCCTACGATCTAGGAATGAAAACTAGGTTGACTCAATGTTCCTTTTAGCATGCTGGTAGTCAAACCAATAAACTACCTCCATCTATATCTTTCCTTAAATGTTGGTATTTCAAACTAGGCCCATGGATGACCAAGGACATGTGTCATTGACTCGCTAACTCGCTATACTTATCGTTCGAGCACCTTTCCATAGCGAGCTAGTGATAACCACTGATCTTGCTTTGATTGTATGGCAGATATTTGAAATGAATTTTAAGAAAACAATGGTGGGTCTGTTGTTCATTAACTTACTATACTTATTCATCGCACATCTCTTCATAGCAATTTAACGAGCATCGTCGATTAATATTTGATCTTGTTGACAATAATTTACTACACAGTGGTGGGCCATCGCTCGCTAACTCACTATGCCTAACTTTCAAGCATTTTTCCATAGATAATTAATAATGACCTTTGATCTTGGTTTGATCTAATGATTAGAATTCTTTTTGTGGTTTATACATGGGGAGTGGGTCCATATACTGCTATCGTTGAGATGACTAAACATGTTGGCACACGCATATACTCCTTTTTTATCTATTAATGACATCACATGTTGTTGGCCTTGCCGCGTTTGTGTCTTCTAGATGGGTCGCTACATTGCTACCAGCAAAACATTAAATATCTGTCAAATGATACAATGACCTCTCGGTAAAGAGACATTGGGAAATAAAGCTCCACTTGCGTAGAAGTAAAAGAAAAGTCTGCACAATATTTTCTTCAGGATCCTCAATATCATTTCTAGTTATAAAAGAATGTCATGTTTTGCAATGATCGGGCTCTCACTATGTAGCTACTGAAAAAGTGGTGTTATTCCATCTAGCGATATAATGACCTTTGATGGATTCTCAGTTCCGATGATAGAAAACAAAACAAACATTGATTGAAAACCCTACCAATTAATGCTGGTGTTAGAAAAGGTGGCCATGCACATTTATAATGCTACGTGGGAACTTCCATGGTCATATCAACCTTTTAAAAGAACACTGCCTTTTTGCAAAATATGGGCATTCACTATGTCACCATCAACAAGTTGCATGGATTTTTCTGATAGCAACTTAGCGAATTGCCGAAAAAACTTGGATGCCAGTGACACCATTCACAATTTTCTTCACATGCGTTTATTCTTAAAATTGACAAGCCTGGGATACAACACATGCCAAAATCTACCTCATGTTAACATAATTCTCGGTGCTAGATTTCACTTTTTAGTATCATAGACACATGTCAACAATCTCGCTAACTCCCTATATGTAACAATCGAGCATTTTTCCATAGCAAGTTAACAATGATTGTATATTCAAAAGGATCCAATGGTGGGGTATAACTTCTTTCACAAGGATTGAACAATGAACTCAACACAGGTGGGAAAAGAATATTTGCTTATCCTCTTATTTTTTAAATTTTTCGTGCTAGGGAAAAATTTAAATGGAATGGGGCACAGGGTTTTAACAAAATTTTCAGAGGCCAACAAAAATATGACTTATCTAGGAACCCTACTCACCATTAATGGGGACAATGTAATTTTTTTTTTTTTACCTAGACAACAAAAATTTATTATGCAAAAATTTAGACCAACAGTGGCTCTATCTGGGGACATTGAATTCTCTAGATTCAAGTGAGGGCTCAAATTTTTTGGGATAAGTAGACCACATATAGGCTCCCAACAAATCAACCACTTACTAAGAGAACAACACACACAGGAAAACTATGCACAAGAAACTGTACACAGACGAAAGGATTTATAGATATGTACAAGAAAACCCTAAACTACTATTCATGGAAATAATAAGTATTTTTTCAAGAAAAATACCTCTTCAAGAACTGTCCATGAACTAGTTTTTCAAGAATATTCTCTGATAGATCTTTGAGTACATAAGAATCCTCACCCGAAGTAGTTTCAATCAAATAAGGGCTTAACTAGATAGGATCAAATTTTTCATGTTTCCCTTTATCTTCAATTCTGACATTCCACATTAAGACTAGATCTCCATCTCCAAACTTTTTTCTTACCATTCTTCTATCATAGAGTGTCTTAACTTGTAGTTGCAACTTTTGGTTCTTTAGAGATGCTTCTCTCCTGGTCTTAGTTAGCCCTACTAATTCATCCAACCTTTCTTGCATATCATCAATGATATCTTCGTCATACATTTGTATGTAGTTATACAAACCTACTAGATTGTTATGGGATATTCTTGCTTGAATTCCATACACCATATCAAATGGAGCTACACTAATGGCTTTCTACACAGTTACCCTATCAACCCATATTGCTAACTATAACTTGGAATCCCATGCTTTCTTGTTATCATCCAAGGTTCTTTTAATGACTTTTAGCAAGTTTTTATTGGTGAACTTAGCTTGTCCATTTCCTTGTGGATGATAAGGAGAGGATGATGATCTTGTCATTCCATATTTATCACAAAATTTAATGAATTCCTCAGACCTGAAGCACATTGCATTGTCTGTTACAATTTTCTAAGGACAACCAAATCTGGAAATAATTTCATTCAGTAGGAAATTATTGACAACTTTACTTGTTGCATTTCTTGTGGGGATAGCCTCTACCCATTTTGTAAAGTAGTCAGTAGCCACTAGTATCCAAGAATAGCCAATGCTAGACTTGGGGGAAATCTCTCCTGTGAAACCCATGCCCCACTGTTGAAAGGGTGCTTAAACCTCCACTAGCTTCAATGGAGTATTGCCTAAGAACTTCAATTTTCCAGCAAATCTCTGACCAGGGTCACATTTTCTAATCATAATTTGAGCATCCCTAAAAAGGGAGGGCCACCAAAATCCAGCCCTCATCACTTTATGTGTAGTGGTCTTGGCCATATAGTGTCCTCCACACACTCCAACATGCATTTCATTCAAGACTTCTTTTGCCTTTTCTTGATCGATACATTTCAGCAACACTCCCTCAAAATTTCTCCACCATAAATTGCCTTGGACAATTATGTATCTGATAGCTTGCAATTTAGTACTCCTCTTTTCATTTTAAGGCAAATGGGGAGGAGCTTCCATCTGTTGCAGGTAATATATAACATTGGTGTATCAATCACAACAATCCATGTCACATAAGTCTGATTTGAGGTCATTAACTACCACATTTATCTGATTGGCATCCAAATTAGATTCATCCATGAGTTTTGCCAAACCTTGACCTCTTACCAACTTAGTTATCTATATTTCAATATTGAACTCTTGGATCCTGTTGATCCATCTATACCTTTTGCTTGATACTTCTTGTTGAGAGAATATGTCCTTCGTAGCTACACTGGGTACAAAGAAAATAACAATAGTAGCATCTAAAAGCCTTTACAACCTTTACTAAAACATATGCCTATTTTTCATTTATCTCATATTTTAATTTAGCAGGCTACAATGACTTACTGAAGAAGGCAATGGGTTGTTCATATCCTTCTTCATTTTTTTGCAATAAGACTGCAGCTATAGTGTGAAAGGATGCAAAAGAAAAAATATGCATAGGCTTTGTGTATTTTGGAGTTCTCAGTACTGGAGCATTTTTTATTGCAGTTTTAATATCTTGGAATGCTTGTGAAGGCTCACCATTCCAATCTATAGTAGCTCCCTTCTTGAGCATCTTTGAGATAGGTCTACTGATTTTAGCAAAATTGGTAACAAACCTTCTAAGAAAATTGACTTGGCCAAAGAAGGATTGAATTCCTTCTACATTTTTTGGGTTGGGGACTTTATCAATAGCTGCTACTGTCTCAGGATCTATTTTCACCCCATCCTTGGACACTATATGTCCTAGTAATTTTCCTTCTATCACCCCAAATGTGGATTTCTTTGGGTTCAAGGGTACTACATATTCTAGAGCTTTGATAAAGATTTTCTCCAAATGCCTACAGTGATCCTTAGCCTTCTTAGAATATGCAGTAAGATCATCCTGGTATACAACCATAAATTGTTGAGATAATGGGTGTTGCACACATTGCATAATATTGTTATTTTATTATTTTATTTTTTATTATGTAATGTTGTACCTAGATGGACGTGCAACATGTAAAGATTCCCATGGAATATTTTTTCATGAGTTGTATTGTAACATTGTGATAATATTTCATCTAATTATTTAATATTGGGGAAAAGAATTAAATGCCCAATATTAAATGTGGGGTCAGTGGGTTAGGTAGCACATGGTTTTAGCACATGGTTTATGTAATACCAGTTAGTGGTTTTGTGGGACTTGCTACTATATAAGTAGGCACAAAGGTAGTTGTTGTAGAGAGTAAGAGTGACAAGGAGAAGACAAAAGGCAAGAGTCGAGCATGACAAGGCTTGATAGGTTAGCCAAGGGAGCATTTGTGAAGGTTGAAAGCATGACATGGGATGTGTGTATTCATGCTTGTTCACATAGTTTTCTCAGTTTTGGCTATGGCCATGAAGGCTTCCATGGTTGTATGGCAATGGTATTTTTGCTGAATAATACATGATGATGGATGCTTTTGGAGGCTGGGTTTTTTCCCTCAATGAGGGTTTCCCAGGGTATATCTTGTGTCACAATTTTGTGGGTATGTTGTCTATTCTCTTGCATGTGGATTTTAATTTTGTGTTTATTTCAGATTTATTATGGGTTATGTGGAAATGGTTATATTCTTTATTGCCAAGTTTCCTTATATAAATTTGTCAATATAATCATGAAATGCCACATCCATGGCTCTTTGGAAAGTAGCTCCTGCATTAATCAAGCCAAATGGCATCCTTACATATACATATGTTCCCCATAAGGTTGTGAAGGCTATCTTGAATTATTCACTTTCCTTTACCAAAACTTGATTGTATCTAGAGAAACAATCCATCATTGACATTAGCTCAAAACCAGTCACTTGTTGCAACCAGCTTCCATATTGGGTAGTCCATAATTGTCTTTCAAAGATGCAATGTTCAAATTCCTAAAATCTGTGCATAATCTTATATCTCCATTCTTCTTTCTGATAGGTACCAAATTTGAAACCTAGGTGGAATGCCTAATTGGTTTGATTATCCCCCCATCCCTTAGTTTCATCAACTCTTCTTGCATTTTGTGAGCTAGGGTAGGGTTTACTGGTCTTTGTTTCTGTCTGAAAGGTTTTACATTGTCTTTTAATGGTATGACATGCTGGAAAAAATCTTCCCTATAAGCTTTAAGGTCATCATATGACCATGCAAAAATATGTCTATACTTCCTAAGCACATCAATCAATGCTTTTCTAATTTTAGCAAGTAGATTTTAGCCAATATAAACCTTTTTGGGAGCTTCATTAGTACCAAGGTTTATCTATTCTAATTTTGGAGGCTAAGGGTCTTTAACTCCTGGTTTGACTCTATCCTGGTTGTCAAAAAATACTTTCCAAGACCACTAACCCCTTAGGCATCTCGTTGGTTTTCAATTGCATAATCTCCTGGCCAAAAATGGTTTCCTTACCATCTATGGTTTTAATTAAATCATTGCAATCCATTTCCTGACCATGGTACTTGTCTTTATTTAACAAAAAATTTATAATGTCTTTGTCATCTTCAAAGAATTGCCAATTTTCAATGTTATCAGGTATGGAAGGTCTATTTTGTACCTCAATTTGAGATATTCTTGCAAATTATATCTCCTTAGGCTTGATTGCTACATTTGCTAACAAATCAGCCATCTTATTTTGAGTCCTATCTCTCAATGAGATACCAAATGCATCAAAAAATTCTATCTAATCCCAAACTGCATTTCTATACTACTTTAATTTCCTATTCTTGGATGCATAAGTTTCTTTTATCTGGGAGATAACTAACTCAGAATCCCCTATGACATGTAATTTCTTAATTCCATGATGTGTGGAAACTTTCAATCCTAGCAACAATGCCTCATATTCTGCAATATTATTTGTGCAAGAAAACTTCAAAGTGAATGAATATCTGAAAGTATTTTTCTTAGGGGAAACAAAAGCTACACTTGCCCCTGCACCCTCTTTTGAACTTGCCCCATCGAAAAACATTGTCCATAATACTAGTGAGTTAGTGGAACACTCAACTTCATGTTCAATGATAGTAGGTAAATTTTCAACTTCTTGAATAATCAATTTAGCTTTGAAAGCATTGACACCAATGTCCAAGAAACAAGTGGAGTCTCTGTCAATTTCTTCCCCTAAAATGTGACTGACCCTAGGCTCTCAGTTTACCTTGACCACTTTATCCCCTATGTGGAAAGTAGCATAAGTCAAATAACATTGTAGGCTTCCCCCCATGGCCGCATCCATTTGCGAGAGAGCAACATTCCATAGTGTGGAGGTATATCCACTACAAGGATAGACATGGTTAACTCTACTTTAGGATATGCAACTAATTTGAATGGTAAAGCATTTATGGTACCTATGACTAGGACTTCCCTAGCATCCATTCCTCTGCATCTGCCCTACTTCGTATCCACTTTCAATCCTAAGGCTTCCATTACTTTGAAAGGCATTATAGTGTTGGAAGCTCTTGAGTCTATCATACAATTTTTTAGGGTCTTCCTTTTTATGATCAGACTGAGGAAAAAAGGGTCAATATCTTCCATAAATGCCACTAAGGAATCATCTAAAAACATTTGGAGAATCTGGGATATGATACCACTATCCTTTACTACTAATGGGGTTTGTTGGGCAATAGTTTGATCTACAATAGTATTATTGTTTCCTATTCCACCCAACCATGATAAAGCCTTACTCTTATGCTCTTAAATTCTAAGAAGTTCAGACAAGGGAACTTTTACAATAATTTGGGACAACATAGATATCATATCAACAGGTTCAACAATAGTGGGTTTTACAAGAGTACCTAGATTTGAAGTCTTTTGGACAATAGACACCACTGTTTGCTTGATAGTATCAGGTTCTAATTTCTTTGGTTGCACAACTATTTTCATTGTTTCATTTGTCTAAAACTAAACTTTCTTTTTTGGTTCCCACTTCTTACCCTTGTTGTCTTTGATCTTAGGAACATCTACATTGACTTTCTTATTTTGATCATTCATCTTATGGGTGATATCTTTGATGAATACACTAGATGGCTTTCTTGCATCATTATTTACTATTCTACTTCTCAAATTGTAGTTACTATGGACTTGGGAAATCATTTCAGCTATAATTCTATCAATCTCTTCTTTGGAAGGCATTCTTAAGCTTGTGTGACCTACATCAGAGGATGTAACACATACCTTATTTGTATCATAACCTTTATCATCTGAAAGCACTTGCTGATGATGTAAATGATAAGCAATTCTCTGATTGGTAATATCACTTTCAGGTTCTTCAGAATTAGAATCTATAAAATCATCACACATGCTTACATATTGCAACTTATATCATCATGGCTTTTCTCTTCACTTTCTTCTTCAAGTTGCACACCCTAATCTTGGGCAAATGATAGAGCAACATCACAATAATCAATAAAATGGGGTGATTGACATACAATGCACCATGGTACATCATCATTCATATTCACAGTGTTGCTTTGTAGGGGATCCGGGGTACCCTTAGCTTTCACATTTTGTGTCTGGTTGGGGACTGGCTTACCATCTTTCCACTGGGTGGTGTACGGTAATTTTGCATTCTATGTTGCCTATTGAAACTGTTGTTATTCATAAGGGTTCTCTCAACAACATTTGGCTTATTGAAATTAGTGGGATTCATCTTCTTGAGCAATTCCAAAACCTGGCCTATAGTGGGTTCTTCTGGCTTCTTTCCTATAGGAGTTTTATCACCCTCCTTTTTGTTATTGTTCTTAGGATTAAAAATCTTTGGATCATCCCTCCTACCTAGTTTTCTAGATGTCTTCCTATTATTCTCTATATTTACAAAAACTTTATAAGAATCCCTTAGGGTTTTGGGATCCTTATCCTTTAATTGATAAGCCATTTTACTATCAAAGGCATTGAAATATGTTGTGAGATAGACATCCTCATTCAACCTCATAACTTGAAACAGTCTGTACATACCTTTCTGGAATCTTACATTGAAGTCAAATGTGGACTCATTTGGGTTTTTCTTGATGTTATTGAATTCATTCAACATGAATCCTACATTAGTGTTTTCTCCATATTGCTCCTTAAATAATTTCTGCAAGTCACTCCATGAGGTGATACTATCATCAAGTAGCCTCTTGAACCAATCCCTTGCATCCTCAGTTAGTGAATACACAAACAATTTCATTACCATATCTTTGTGTTCAACTTCATAATTATTTAACATATCAATAAAAATTCTCAAATGTTCTTCACCAGTAACCGCATTACTCCTAGAAAAATTAACCACTTTGTCTCTTAAATCAAATGATATGGGATGTGGAGCACTAGGAATACTAGCAAATGATATTTGCCTATACTTTTCTAGGTTTATAGGTTTCTTCTAGAAACCAAGAAAATTTGAGGCACTTGCTATGTTAGCTTGGTTTAGAGGAGTAGCTTGGGATTGTTGAGGTTGGACAAAGGGGATTTGGGTGCTAATAGTGGATGATGAAGCAGGGGTAGATTGGGGCATTCCCTGAGTTGAGATTATTGGACCACTAGCTAGTGCAAAAGTTGCAGGTGGGATGGACAAATTGGGCCATGAAGCCAATGCTAAATTAGATTTTATGAATTGGATTTTTCTCCTAGTTTCTACAGCTTGAGCTTCATTCTCAACCTTCTCAAGTTCTTTTGCAAGATCTTCCTTCTCTTTTCTAGCCTTCTCTAGATCTAGATCTAATTTTGACATGGAGGGTTGTATGGGTTTGCTTGGTAGAACTTGAGGTTCATTTATTTGGATTCCTATAGCTTTTCCTTTCCCTTTATTTGGAGCTTTTGCAGTGGGCTCTACAGGGTCCACTTGAACAGGTTTATAGGCTTGGACTTGAGCAATAACTGGTTCTTGCCTTTGATTCAGGCATTTTTCTTGTTCTTGAACTTTAGCTCTTAGATTGTCTACATCTCCAAATACATCATTATGAAGAGTTGTGGTATTTTCTTCTAAATTTTTATTCTACTCCTTCAAGGCAACCATCCTTCTTAGTAGAGCATCCCTTTCTATTATGGCATCCAAGGTGGCTTGCTCCTTTTCTTTTTCAAGACAAATGCGTTTAGCTTCTTCCTCAACAATCCATTTCTTCAGAACTCCTATCTCAGAATGCACTTCTTTAGGATTTGCAAAAGTAGTCTCTGAATTAGCAGGATTATCTAGATCTATAAGATTGGGCTCCAAGTATGGGGCTACTCTAAGATTAAAAGGATCATCAAATGAACTCCTAAATCCTAGCCTATAGTTCATATCTACTATGAGATCTGACCTTAATGAAGCAATTCCTACTATGGACACATCTTTGTCCTGAAAAACTCTCTCATCTAGTAACGGGGTACTGAAAATGCCTCCTAGGAGTCTTGTAGTTTCAAATTCAAAACTAAGCGAATAAGACTCTCTCCCTAATACTAGTTGATATTGGGAATTGATGGATGCATTACCTCTAGGTTTCCAAGTGGGATTTGGATCTGTCCTTTTCTTATTTTGGTTCTTCCTACCACCTTGGGGTAAATTAGTATACATTGCTACATCAAGATTGGCTCTCATGTAAGCTCTTGTGTTCTTTCTCTTGTCATCCATATTCACCTTTTGTTAAAATAAGCACTAGCTTCAAAACCTTGACTGAGTCGCCACCCTATTCTCAGGAAAATACACAATGACAATTATTTCTAACTCAAAGAAAACAACACACAAATAGAAATAGAAATATTTGACACAGATAGACCAATCACTAAGATCATAAGACTGCAACTCTTGCTTGTTAGATAAGACACCTGGATAGGTTGGATATGTCAGTGTGTAGCTGTGGTACTTGGGGTATACCCTCTTCAAATTCTCAAGGTTTGTCACTAAAATATTCCCTTTTTTGGTCTGAATTTTTGAATAATAGAAATCCTTTGCCTAGATATAAAATCTTTAGATTGTCTCCATAAATTGATAAATAGGGTTTCTAGATAAGTTGTCCGTTTGCAAGCCTTTGAAAGTTTTATGAAAACCCTATGTCTTTTTCCCTTCATAAATGGTCAGGCACAAAATGTTTAAAATTTTAAATCAGGCGAATATTCTATTCCCTTTATATCTTTTCTACACTGAGCTACTTTTCCTTCCAAAATTTCCCAGCCGTCCGATCTAATTAGATCCACCATTGTCATTTCCTTGCTATGAAAACATGGGCCTTCTTTATGTATAGCGAGGTAGCGAGTGTCTGAAAGTGTAAAATGGGACCGCAAGATGAAGACATGGCAATCAAAAAATTGTCTTCTAACTGATCATTCAGTCACAGATACCTGGCAAATGCTATTGGATCAAGAAAAGGGACCCAGTTGGAGACAATCAGAAATCGGCCCCAGAATGATGTTTTTTATGATGTCTCACTATCTCACTATTATAAATGTTTGCCATATCGCCATTAGAAAAGTAGCGAGGTGTCACAAAATCAAAAGCATGGTGGCCTCAAAATTTATTAGTAACTATGGTATGACCAGGTGGCATGACAAGCAATAATTATTGTCAGAAACAATTGGCATGAACGATAACGATTTGATAGCTCATTGTATTTCATGACGTCGAGTTCTTTTCAAGTCATTGAAGGTCGCTACCTCGCTATCAAAAAAACTTGACTCCTCGTTGTTAGCAAAGTAGCAAGGCACCATAAAAACCAATAGCCGGTGGTACCTGAAGAAAGATGGATGGCTGACTAGTCTCAAAGTAAAGTTTTGTTGATTGCTAGCAGTGCAATTTCTCCTACATTAGCAATGTCTTGGACCCATAAAAGCATTTGAGAGATCCCAATTGCCAGATCAATTTTCAATCAATGATCCTTGCCATCTCACTATAAAGAGTTGCACCACGTTTAGTCTTTGCGACATAGCGAGTGTAGGACCCACTTTTCCTCAAGATACTTGGTGTAGTTCCTCCACCTTTGATGTAATATCAGATCAACAACCATCACTGTCTCGCCATAAAAAGTTTCTTGAACAATATGTATAGTGAGATAGCAAATGATGGCCCACCACTATTTTTCTAAGTAGTACATTAACATATCATCCACAAGATCAAGATTAGATTGATGGTTGTTGCTGCTTCACTATATCAAGGTGCTCATTCTTTATGTATAGCAAAGTAGCAACCTGCCAACATGTGTCCTCAATTGCCAGTGGCTCCAAACAAAAGCACCATCAAGGAAAGAGCTATGTACATGGGAGATTTTCATTGGATTAGAGGGCCAACTTGTCAAGTGTGATACCTAGTTGTCTCTCTCTATACCCCACGATCATATTTTTTTAAAGATTGACAGTAAAGTTTTAAATATTGAAGGTGGTGGCACTCTGCACATTAATAAGATGTGAAAAGTTTTGCATGTGAATTTAATAACAGAGTATAATAGGCAAGATTTTCTCAGTTTCACCTTGCACGAACAAAGATTTTGAAATCTTTTCTAAACAAAGATAATTACTACAAGGACTAAGATAAATATGGCATGAGTGTGAAGCAATTGGTTCAAAGATAAATTACAAAATTACGAAGAGCAAAAAACTCCAAGTAAGTTCTCATGCCATAGTTTCCAAAAAAATTTCAGTCTTGTATGGTTTAACCAAAGGATGTTTCCAAAGAGTTCACTAGATCCTGGGTTGTGGATAGTAAAGGGATTACTAGGTAAAAATAATTGGGCCTAGGATTGTAATATCCTGCATACCAGTTCGAATTGGTTTGTAGAAAAAAAGTGTTTTGTCCCATGTAGTAGTATTTGGATTTTTGATAGAGGAAAACTAGCAATCCTGAGTGTTTTCATAAAGTTTCATCTCTTTGAAACTATGGTAAGATGTTGTAGTCAAATAACCAAGGTTTTGAGAAGGATAATGAATGAACCTAGTAAGATAAAAACCCTCTTAGTGATAACATCATCCTTTAAAAAAATTTCAAGATATCATAGCCTGATGTTAGGGTAACAAAAATGTGTGGGGTCCTGTGCATAGTTTTTGAGGAAGATGAAGAAGATTTTATACTCACATGTATGGTCTTACTCACTTTTTGTTAGCTTGCACCTTTTTTGTATCAGTGGATGGCGAATTTTGGTCAAAGGGTGGTTAAGAAAGTAGATGTGGTTGGGAATTAGAAGTTACCCATTTTGTTAAATTTGACAGCCACATTGTCTCCCTGCTCAAAGGTTGCGCACAAAGTAACTTTTCCACTATTTCTAAAGCCTGGCATGATCAGAGAAGAGTGGGAAGTAAAGATGAATTTTACAAAGCAATTATCTTGACAAAACCCATGGGTCAAGGATAGAGTGCAATCATCAGAATAGATTTTTTTAGGGACAAGCTTAGCAGTTACATATACAACAGAATCACTGTTGGAGCAAAATCAATGAAAGGAGGTGATAGACAGAAGCCTGCAAGAGAATGTGTGATTGGCATAACTTCTTGTTAGTCTTTTTCTTTTTGACAAATGTTTGTGTCTTCCTTTTGTAAAAGACACTTCTCATTTTCTCTTAACCTAAAGCTTGTTGCATCTCACACTATATAAGTGAGATTCCAGGGCTAGAGAAGGGGGTCTAAATTCTATTTTTCTAAGTGATATGCTTAGTTTTTCTTTGGTCCAATGTTTTGAAAGCAAGTTTGTGATGTATTTTCTGTATCATTTCTTTGGGAATACATGAATATAGAATGATATGTGTTTATTTCTGAAGGTCATTCTGAGTCTATTGTAAATTGTATACAATTTTCAAGGAAAATGAATACAAATTTTGAACTATCCCCATATCTGTTCTTTCTGAACTTTGTCTCCTTTTGATTACTTGGTTATCTTGATGTTGTATAAGTAAAGGCCTGTGCAATTGAATACAATCTAGTTAGGTTGTATATCTATTTATCACTATTGTTAATTCAATGGATTAAGTAAAAGCTTTGGTGAATGTGATAAGGTTGCTATAGTAGTGGAAAGGGTTTTGAATGATAAATTTTGATAAGAATTGCCAATAAAATTTGTTGTAAGGCAACAAATTAGATCTAGAAATTTTTAATAGACTTTATGCCCCAATGGATTAGGCACTGATCAAATTTGATCCAGCTGAAAGAAGAATATGTGACAAATGGTTGTCAAAAATGCAGAGTTAAATCAATTTTTGTTTTGTTTCCTATAGATCTTAAAAGTTGGCCTGTACTTATCTGCATGGAATTTTTTAGCTTCAATTAGCCACTATTGTTGAGAACATCTACAGATATATAGAAGAATTTTTGGCCATATCTGTTATATGGGATGTAATTATCAAGTTATCAAGAATTGTGTATGCATTTGAGGATTTGAGATGAGAATCAGAATGAAACTAGAAATAATCCTCATACAATTTTCCCAATCTTGAATCATCCTTGGGTATACCCACCTTATTTTTTTAGAGCTAGAAGAGTAGAAAACTACCCTTGGTTTTGTTGAAGTTGGACCCAAATTCTTTGCACATGCAATTGTTAACAAGAATTGGCTAGTCTTTAGATTGTATGACAACTGTCATCTTGGTATTAAGAATTTTGTTGCTTAGTAGTTTTAGTTCATTCTAAAACACCAACACCCTTATAACCATGGGAAAAACTTAGATAACTTGACACACATGTACACAGTAGGACCAGAGAAATTGCAGTACTTTTCATAGATGTGTTGGATAACTCCCCAACAGAGTCACCATTTTGTTGGTGTTTTAAAACTACTAAGCAACAAAATGCTCAATACCAAGATGAAATTACTCACAAAATCTAAAGACCAGCCAATTCTTATTAGCAATTGTATGTGCAAAGCATTTTGGCCCAACTTCAACAAAACCAAGGGTGGTTTTCTACTCTTTTGGCTCTGCAAAACTAGGGTGAGTATACCCAGGGGTGATTCAAGACTGGGAAAACTGTATGAGGATTATTTTAGTTTCATTTTGATTCTTGTCTCAAATCCTCAAATACATACACAATTCTTGATAACTTGATAAACACATCCCATACAACAGATATGGCAAAAAATTCTTCTATAGATCTACAAGTGTTCTCAACAATAGTGGCTAACTGAAGCTAAAAAATTCTATGCAAACAACTACTAGCCAACTTTTAACATCTATAGAAAATAAAAGTAAAATTGATTTAATTCTTCATTTTTGATAACCATTTATGACATATTTCTCTTTCAGCTGGATCAAATTTGATCAATGCCTAATCCATTAGGGTTCAGAGTCTACTACAAATTTCTAGATCTAATTTGTTGCCTTACAAAAAATTTCATTAGCAATTCTTATCATAATTCAAAATTCAAAATCCTTTCCACTACTACAATAACCTTATCAAATTCATCAAAGCTATTACTTAATCAATTGAACTAATAGAAGTGATGAACAGATATACAACCTAACTAAATTGCATTTAATTGCACAAGCCTTTACTCATACAACATTAAGATAACCAAGTAATCAAAAGGAGACAAAGTTTAGTAAGAACTGATATGGGGACAGCTCATAATTTGTATTCATTTTCCTTCAAAATTGTATAGAATTTACAGTAAACTCAGAATGACCTTCAGAAAGAAACACATCTCATTCTATATTCATGTATTCTCAAGATCTGACAGAGAAAATACACCACCAATTTTTTTGCTCAAAATAATGGACCAAAAAAAGACTAAGTATCACTTAGAAAAATAGAATTTGAACCTCTTCTCTAGCCCTAGAATCTCACTTAAATAGTGTGAGATGCAACAAGCTTCAGGCTAAGAGAAAGTGACAAGTGTCCTTTACAAGAAACATTTACATACACCTATCACAAAATGACAAAAATGTGGGTAACAGAAGATATCAAAATATTCTTTTTGGTGGGAGTAACTTCTACCTTTTCCCCTTCTTTGGTTGTATCAACATCCTATGGTCCCAGGTCTGCAACTAAAAGTGAAAGATTATTCTTGTCTTCTTCTTCCAATTGGGCCTGAGTAGTGATAGGGTCAATGATTTGGATCTCCTCACCTTGTACTTCATCACTATCAGTTTCATCTTCATCGAACTATTCACCAGGAGCCATTTTTGCCATCCACTTGTCAAATAATGTGTCATATGGCCAATTAAAAAGCAAAATATCCTTCTATCCTTTTAGTATATAATCAGCCTCATTATTAATATCAACAAATTTCTGTTTTAAAGAATCAAAAAATATTTGGGCTTTCACCATTTTTTCTATTGTGGTGGCCCACCATGCATGCCTTGTTTCATTTATAACTTGATTCATTCTTAAACAGAATAAATCATCAAGTTCCTTTGCCCATTCCTCTTTACTTTTCAAATTATTTTTCTTATCTAAGGCACGAGGAAATAAACTAAATTTTTGGCTCTTGTATTTGTTTAAGTAGCCTATTATTTCCTTATGTAAATGTATCCCTTTATTATAAAAATTGGCAAGATCAAAAACAATGTCAAACATTTTTTCAATTTGATCATGAGAATTATTTATAAGAGATAAACACAAAAAGGTCATTAGTTTCTCCCTTCTTACCCATTTGTTCACAATAGACTTTAGAGCCTCATCATTTTCTTTTAACTCCTCCCAGATATTAATCACCCTAGCCAATTGATCATGGATTAGTGGCCATTCAACTTTGTCCTCCAGATATGTGAGAGCTTTTCTTAGTTTATCTTCATATTTAGATTCCAGCTCCACATATAAGGCCCATAGTTTACTCTTTTCTTCTTCAAAATCCTCAACAGTGTAGTACTGTGGCCTTTGGGGTGTCAATTCTATGAGAGGGGTAGATTTGAAAGGTTCAACTGGGGGGTGAGGGTATGTTATTCTAGGCCTAATGGATCTTCCCAATAGCTTGTTCTCAAGATCAATTCTCTTTTTTACCTCTTAATTATAAGCATCCAACACTATCTCATACTTGCTCTGTAATTCAAACATGGCTTGTTCCTCCTTCTTAGTAGTGGCCAAAAGAAACTTGGAAGAATCCACATTCTAGTATGTTTCCTGCACATGGGAGGTGTCAGCAACCCTTCTCATAAGTATATTCCTCATTAATCTAGACACATTTTGTTGTGATGATGTGGCTCTAGATCCTCTCTTCAATGACCAACTAACCAATGCAGCTTGATCCTAAATAAATGTGGTGCCTTGGAAGTCCTTTTTATTTGGGTCTTACAACTCCAACCTATTTGAAACAGAATTGAAAATTAATGCATTTGCAGTATCCCAATTAGGCAACAATAGTATGTTAGAAGTCTTTACCATTTTCCTTCCCTCTTTAGGGTAATGTTCTGCAACTCTTGCATCATTTGTTCCTTTATGTTTTTTTGGATGGAGGCTTCGTCCATTTCTGAATTCTCTATTTTCAATTTTTTGCACTTTTCCTCAAACATATTTACTTTTTCCCTCCAGGAAAACTGTTGAAAAGCCCTAGATTTCACAAAACTATCATCAGCCAAAAATTGTTGACTTTCCTGTTCTAACAGGGTTCAATTCCCTTCCTCTATAATAAGCTATTGTTAGGTCCAAACTCAGTAGAAGAGGCTCTGGAGGGTTACCTTCATCCAATTTTACTTGAGTAATAAAAATACCTCCCTGTGACTCCATCTCCTCAACTTGTTCACCTGTGAGCTATTCTTCTACAATCCTCAAAGGAGATTGAGTGGGTGAATGTTCCTCAACTTGAGGCCTCTCTTCTCTTATTACCTTTTGCCTTTTGGGACTAGTCTCATCAGGTCTCTCCTCTAGGGTTGTACTGGTGGATCCCATTATTTGTTTTCTCTTATCTACAGGAGCCCTTTTATTTTGAATTACAATGTAACTAGGCTTCCACTGTACAATTATTTGACCAGCTCCTATATTAGGAGTGAAAACCAACCTCCTCATGATGTCTCTGGCCTTGTCAGGATGAGAATGAAATAAACATTGTTTCTTCTCATTCATGGATTCCATTATTTTAGGGAAGTTACTCATGAGTTTACTTATTCTATTACCCTCAATATTAGCACTATCTAAAGGACTATAATTCTGATCAAAATAATGAATGAATTCTAGGACCCGAGAGTACACTCTCCATTTTTCTGTTTTGGTTTCTCGTTCCTGTAATGAGAATTCATTTCTTATAATGTCCTCTGGATAATATGAATCATGTTTGACCAGTCCCAGCTTAATCCTATGCCTCAAAGTCTGATTGAAAAACCCCTTAGAATCACAAAAATGGGACTGGGAGACAACCATCATATACTAATCCAAAATTTTATACAAAAAGACCAACCCCCTTTGGTAATTATGAACTAATGGGCCACTATGTAGGTAGGGAAAATTGACCCTAGTTTCCTTTTCAACAAAAAAATTTCTTCTATTCCTCCTAGTTTCCACAAGACTTCTGCCATTCCTAACTTTAGAGGTACTTGGTAAGGCAAGACATGAGGACTCCCCTTAAAATCATAGATTTTGGAAATAGTAGAAACAGGGTGAGGAATAATATCTCCCCAATTATGTGAAACTTTCAAATTATGGGGGCTATCCATAGGCCTGATGAGACTCATCAGTACCTTAGGGATTCTGGGATTGTCACTCAATATGAGACATCTCAATTTAGAAGCAAAATATCTATCAAATCTAACAAAATTGGCATTATTTACATCCCAAGTCATATCTGCACTTCACAACTAGACTGGCAGTATTTCCCCATTTTCCTTTTTGTTCAATTCCATCTCATTACTAAAATATGTCACCCCCTTGAACAAAAACATATGCATCAATAGAGAGCAGTGGCCAAAAGTTTTCTCCACATTGCCTCTCATAATTCCAACCAAACCAATGTGAATTTCTTTAGCCAAAAAGGAGGCAAAATCAAAGATAACATCTACACCGAAAGAAGCAATTTGAATCATCATATACATTAGGCCAATGGGCATGAAATCCTACTCATCCTCACCAAAAACATAGCATAGGGTCCTATATATCTTTACAACCCGAGAAGTGAAAAGACTCTTCTTAAAAGGTTCTCTAGAGGTTGTAGTAATTTTTGGTAGAGCTCCTATAGTACCAAGGTGTGCCCTCAGTGCACCTCCCCTAATTACATCTCTCTTTTCTTTGTATTCTTTTTCAAATTCTAGCAAATTGATTGGCACATGGTAATCTGATAATGGTTCTAAGTGAAAAACTTCTCTAATTTCTTCAGGGCTAATTGAGATCAAAGGCACACCATCATTTCTTCTCACAACCCTAATGGATTGATCATAATTTTTGGCAATGTCTTCTAGAAAATCATAATCCATGAAAACACTTGGAACTACTAGTTTTCCCAAATCAAAATTCTAGATATTAGCATGAGCGGCAAACAACTTCCTTTTTGAAAACCATTTCTTAAACAAAATAAGGCTAGTTTGAGTAGTTACTACATCCCTAACCCAATTCACCTTTTCATATAAGCCATCAACAATTTTAAGGATAGGGTTTAATGGAATTAACCTTTTAACCTATGCAGGCTTTGTAGTGGATCTTGGGAGTAATTCTAACAAATCATCATGGACAATCCTGTCCATATAGTTAACTTGCTAAGAAAATTCTTTCTTAGGAGGCATCTTGATTGTAATAATGGGAACTGGAATGTCACAAAGGTTATGTGTGAGTACTTACTTGATTCACCAAAATTATCCTTCTTTGAACTTTTGTAGTTTCTCTCGAACAGATGTGGAATGGCTTCACATCTTTACCAAGCTTATCACAATGTGATCGACAGGTTCTTATGCTCAGAAAACATGAAAAATTTGTCGATGTGGGATTGGAATGAATGAAAATCATCTATATTATACTCTATTTTTTTAAACGCAAAGCTTTCATTCATCATAAATGCACACAATAGAAAAAAAAAGTAGCATCACACTTCCTTTTAAATTTGCACCGTTGATCCTTGAAAAATCGTGCGATCCAGGAATGAAAACTAGGCTAACTCAATGTTCCTTTTAGCATGCTGGCAGTCAAACCAATAAATTGCCTCCATCTATATCTTTCCTTCAAAGCTAGCATTTCAAACTGGGGCTACGGATGACCAATGACACATGTCATCAACTTGCTAACTCGCTATACTTAACTTTCGAGCACTTTTCCATAGCAAGCTAGCAATAACCACTAATCTTTCTTTGATCCTATGGCAGATATTTCAAACAACTTTTAAGAAAACAATGGTGGGTCCCTCACTCATTAAGTTGCTATACTTATTCATCACACATCTCTTCATAGCGAGTTAATGAGCAATATCGATGAATACTTGATCTTGTGGACAGCAATTTACTGCACAATGGTGGGCCATCACTTGCTAACTTGCTATGCCCAACTTTCAAGCATTTTTCCACAGTGAATTAACAATGGCCTTTGATCCTAGTTTGATCTAATGATCAAAATTTTTTGTGTGCTTTATACATGGGGAGTGGGTCCATATACTACTATTGCTGAGATGGATGAACACACTAGCACACACATGTACTCCTTTTTAATCTTTTAGTGACATCACATGTTGTTGGCCTTGCCACATTTGTGTCTTCCAGGCAGGTTGCTACATCACTACTAAAAGAATATTAAATATCCATCAAATGATTTAGTGACCTCCCAATAAATAGACTCCAGGAAATAAAACTCCACTTGCGCAAAAGTAAAAGCAAAGTCTGCACAAGATTTTCTTCGAGATCCTCAAAATGATTTCTAGTTATAAAAGAACATTGTGTTTTACATTGATTGGGCCCTCACTATGTCACTATTGGAAAAGTGGTGTTATTTTGTCTAGTGATATAATGATCTTTGACGGATTCTCAGTTCTGGTGATATAATACAAAACAGACATTGATTGAAAACCCTACCAATTAATGCTGGTGTCAAAAAATGTGGCCGTGCACATTTATAATGCTGCATGGGAACTTTCAAGGTCATATCAACCTTTTAAAAGAACACTACCTTTTTGCAAAATTTTGGCATTCGCTATGTCGCCACTGACAAGTTGCATGGATTTTTTTGATAGCAACTTAGTGAATTGCCAAAAAAACTTGGATGCTAGTGACACCATTCATAGTTTTCTTCACGTGTGTTTATTATTAAAACTGACAAGCCTAGGATACAACACATGCCAAAATCTACCTGATGTTAACATAATTCTCGGCACTAGATTTCATTTTTCAGTATCAAAGACACGTCTCATCAATCTCACTAACTTTCTATATGTAATAATCGAGCACTTTTCCATAGTGAGTTAACAATGACTGTAGACTCAAAAGGATCCGACGGTGGGGTAGAACTTCTTTCACAAGGATTGAACAATGAACTCAACACAGGTGAGAAAAGAATATTTTCTTATCGTCCTATTTTTTAAAATTTTCACTCCAGGGAAAATTTAAATGGAATGGGACACTGGGTTTTAACAAAATTTTTAGAGGCTAACAAAAATATGACTTATCTAGGAACCCTACTCACCATTAATGGAGACAATCTGAATTTCTTTTTTACCTAGACAATGGAAATTTATTATGCAAACATTTAGACCAACACAATGTTAACTGAGTAATTCAAACTCTACCAAGTTCTACAATTGGTACCAAGTTCTAGGAACAATATTCAGTTCGCACCAAGTAGTATCTACCAAGTTGGTGATCAATGGGACCAAAATATGGCCTATTTTATCATTTCATTTTTAGTTGAATTTGGAAAATTTCTAAAAACTTTGAAGTTTAAGAACATGATGTTTATGATAATTTCACATGAATATGTGCATAATTACTTTCCAAGACTAAGATGAATATGCGATGAAATGATATGTCATTTGATCACAAAATACTAAGAATGATCTTTTTCTTCCTTAGCTAGGTTGGGTAGTTCTCTTGCAGCAATGTGACATAGGGTAATCTAATTTAGATGACATATTTTGAATTAGTCTTGATGTATGTTATTACTTTGGAGGCATAGTATTTTACAAATTCAAAGGTAAAGACAACTCAACTAAATGGAGTCAATAGCTTGAGTAAACAGTGGTAAATTTCATTAATGACCTCCTTCCACATCACCAACTATTTTGTCCATAATAGCCCGTACTATATTCATGAAAGTAGGTGTCAAAGTGGGGAATCTAGGGATTGTGAACTCCTAGATTCATGTTCCATTTGGTGCCAAAGTTAATACATCTCTTGTAATATTCAATGCCATCCATTGTTTCTATAGTTGATGGATTCTAAAATCTAAGAATTATGTTCCTAGTTTGTGCTTAAATAATTGGAGGTTTCTATTCTAGAAAAAATCAATTAATTAGTGATTTTTAGTAGAAAGAAGAAATTTTCTGAGTTTTTGAGTACCAAATGTAATATTTTGGTTTATTAGTATGTACATTTACTATAGTTGTGAAAAAAAAGATCATTTTAGGTTTCCATCTTTGAGTAGTTCTACTTCACTTATCTATGGGGGCCCACACAAGAAGTGAAGTAATTAATTAGCATAGGATTTACCTTCAGTTCATAGAATTAGAGAAGACTCTACTATTCCTATAGCCATTGATAGAAAAATTAGTGGACTGTTCCTATAGCATAGGCAGTTAAAGTAGTTCTCAGTTGTATTTTCATGCCTTGTTAAAATAGATTTGATTCTCAACTTTAGCATAGATTCCTTGTAGCATAATCATTTGATTTTTTGTAGAATAATTCTTGAGAGAAGTTTGAAGCATATAATTTGTAGACACCATTCCAAGTTTACATATTTGGTTGATAAATTAAATGAGTCCAAATGAGTTGGGTTAGAAACACACGGGATGTCCAATCCTAGATTAAACATTCCACTATTGTAGTATTTTGATCCCTTTCTTGGGCCAATCATTTTTTGTGCCATTATGAGGGATGGTGTTAATTCAAGCCAATCTTTTTAGTTGCACTTTTATTCCTTGTAGAATAGAGTTTAGTGTTAAAGACGCATGTTATGCATAGAAGAAGAGACCACCTTGAGTGATTTCTTCCTCATGATAATAAGGAAGAACCATCCAATGATGTTCATGCTGAACTAGATGAACCCCAAAGAGAGGACAATGAAGACAAAAAATTTGAAAATTTATTTGCTAATATTCAAGCTGAAGTACCTTCTTTATGTTCAAAAGAATCACTCGACTTGAATGAAATTTTTGCTAAGCCTGCATATCAATATAATCCACTAGCCATTTTTATATATCAAGCATCACCTCTTCCTCCAAGAATGGCTATGCGTACCTTTCCTTTTCCTATTCCACCTCAGCAAGGGAATCAAAATTTGAAGAACATATATGTTGTTGCCCTTCTTAAATTCTATAACCTTATTATAGAAGACCCTAAAACCTTTCTGTTTGAGTTTGACATTCTAGGAGCTATGACTACACAACTGATGCCCATAAGTTGAAGTTGTTTCCCTCTACTTTGAAGGAGGCTGCTCTAAGATGGTTCATGGGGTTCGATGCAAATGTTGTAGGAAAATAGACTGAAATGAGTAATTTGTTTCTTCAAAAATATAAAGAATATTGTAAAGGTCAATATATGAAGGGGGATGACATTTTCAAAATGTCATAGAAGGAGGGTGAAACCTTGGAAGACTATGTTTCTAGATTCTTGTTTAATGTGCGGCAAAATACATAGCATAACTTAAATGAAGAATCTAAGAAGCATTTTTTTTGAGAGACATGCAAGAAGAAAGCATGGAAGCCTTAGACTTAATGGCTAGAGGAGATGTTACACAAAGGACTTGGAATAAAATCAATGAGATATGTTAGAACTGTTCAAGAGCTATTGTGAAGAAAGGTAGAGAATTAAGGAGCTTACCACATAAGACCAATGGTGGGTCAGGAGTATCTAAGATGGAGTTATCTAACCTACTATCTAACTTCAAGAAAGATATCATTAATGATGTCACTACTCAGTTGGATACCATGCAAGGCCAAAGGAAAAAGGATGAAGTTCATGTTATGCTGACTAAATTCTACTCTTGTTGCAGAGAAAGGAAGAAGGATTACACATGCAAGATCATTGCAGCCATGAATGTACAACCAATTCCCACTAAGTTCAAAGAAATTGATGAGGATATAAGAGAAGTGATCTATTTTTCTCAAAGTCCACCATGGGCTTAGAGACAAGGTATGCCTCAAGACCCTCTAAATAATTTTGGTTATAATAATAATTAGTGGCAAGGCACTATTCCTCCAAATTTTGCCCCTCAAGGATAGAATTGGAACAATAATTGGCCTAACCAGTAGCCACAATATAACCAAGCCTACCAAAAACCACCTTAGTATCCCCAACAAAATAATCAATGGCCTCAACAAAATAACCAGTATCTTCAGTGGGGCCCTAACCAATAACCTATCTACCAAGGGAATTGGTAGCAACCACCTTAGTGGGGGCCTAGCCAACCACCTCAGTGGGGGCCTAACCAAGCATCTTAGCAGCAAGCCTTGATGCCTCTTCCTTCTACAACCAAGACTAGCCCATAGAAGCAACCACAACTTCCTTCTCAATCAGCACCAAATCCCAACAATAAGCAACATGATTATTCTTTGTAGATAAATGATATTAATTAAGGTCTAGAACCAAATTTCCTCCACCTAAAGGACCTATAATAAATAAGGTCACTAATACTAAACATATTCCAACAAATCAACTAGCCGATGCCTCAATTCCTCCACCTATACAAGAATCTACTCCTCCATATCTACAAAGGTTAGTTCTTGCAGTTCCATGCAAACCAAATCTTCTAGCAACTGATCTCCTAGACTAGCTTAAGAAAATGACTCTCTAGATTCCTTTATTGGATGTGCTTAAGGAGATTCCCCTTTATAATAAAGCTTTAAAGGAAGCATGTGTCAATAAGCCTAGTAGAAAGAAAAAGGATCCTCCTACTCTACATGTGTTACGACAACTTTCTGATTTAATATTGAGTAAAGCCCTGATGCCTATGTATTCTAACCCAAGAAGCCCTATGGTTACCATACACATAAATGATATCCAAATTGAGAATGTTTTGATTGATTTGGGAGCATCAATTAATGTCATAACTAGAGAAGTCTTGTTAAGACTTAACATTATTGGATTAAGGGACACTCCTATAATACTTAGTTAGCAGACAACTCAACTATAAAGCCTGATGGTATGATAGAATATATCATTGTAACCTTGGATTCCTTAGATTTTCCTTTAGATTTTGTTGTGCTATCACCTAGAGGCACCCTTAGAGGATATCTATTAATCTTAGGAAGACCTTGGTTGGCCACTGTAGATGCATGCATTGCATGTTGATCATAAAAAATGACAATATTAGATGGTGCCAAGACTAAAAAGTTAACTCTATACTCTCTTGCACAACCACAACTAGATCTTGACCAAGTTTCTTGGCTAGACCTTGGTGATGGATCCTTCAAAAGTTAATTCTGTTCAATAGCACATGATGCTTGAGAGAAACCCATTTTTTGTATCCCAAGAAGAAGATGATATACTAGTTGTAATCCTTACTAATTAGTATGATTATGAGGAGTCTACTTTTGAGAATCCTACTACATCCTTGCAAACTATATTTCCCAAATGTGATGCACCTTAATCTCCTATAGCACTTGATTACCTTTATACATTATTACCCCATGAAATCAAATCTCCATCAATAGAAGAGGTTTTAATGATGGATAAGGTAAAGAGAGCTGAGATTGCTGAAATAAAAGAGCTAAATATCAATAATGACCTAACTAAATCCCAGATGACAAGTCTCATTAAACTATTGTAAGATAGTTAGTAAGCCTTTGCATGAGACTATACTAACATGAAAGGTTTAGATCCTAGTCTTCGTACACATAGGATATTTATTAACTCATAATGTAAGCCTATGAGACAACCCCAAAGGAGAGTAAACCCAACATTAAAAGATAGAGTCAAAGTAGAGTTACAAAAACTTCTTAGTACTAGATTTATCTATCCTATTTCTAATAGCTAGTGGGTGTCACTTGTAGTTATTATTACAAAGAAGGGAGGAAAATAAAGAGTGTGTGTAGACTATAGGGAGCTTAACAAAGCCATTAAAAAGAATCCCTTTCCTCTACCATTTATTGATCAAGTATTGGATAACCTAGTAGGAAGGAGATATTTTTCATTTTTAGATGGTTTTAGTGGATATAATCAAATCCAGATCTCTCCAGAAGATCAAGATAAGACAACATTCACCTATCTAGGGGGAACATTTTCTTACTCTGTCTTACCATTTGGATTATGTAATGCACCCACAACTTTTCAATGAGCAGTACTTAGCATATTTTCTGACATAACTATTGATTGTGTTGAAATCTATATGGATGATTTCACCACTTGTCATGACACATCTGAACAAGCTCATGCTAAGTTGGAGAAGGCGCTAAAAAGATGTCAAGAATACAATCTTTCTCTTAATAGTGAGAAGTGTTATTTCAGGATGGAAGAAGTAGTTGTTCTAGGAAACTACCTTTCCTCTTTTGGAATTTAAGTAGACCCTACAAAGATCATTTTAATTACTAATCTACCAACAACAACCAAGCAAATAGATGTTAGAAGCTTTCTTGGACATGTCAGTTACTACAGGAGGTTCATCAAAGACTTTAGTAAGCTTATTGCCTGCTTGTACAACTTACTTTAGAAGGATAGCTAAATTTGAGTGGACAGAAGACTGTGAAGCAATATTCTAGCAATTGAAGGATGTTCTGACTACAACACCTATTCTTAGAGGACCTGATTGGAACCTACCTTTTCACATTCATACTGATGCATCTGATACTACTTTAGGAGTAGTTATGGGATAAAAAGAAGGTACTATTGAGCATGTCATTTACTATATTAGTAAGAATTTTCAGGGAGCTAAGTTGAATTATACTGTCACTGAAAAAGAATTGCTTGTGATTGTGTATGCATTTAATAAATTTTAGCATTATATCACAAGCTATGAGGTTTTTATCTACACTAAGCACTTTGCTATAAAATATTTGACAAACAAACTTGCTATTCTTGGTAGATTAGCACATTGGCTACTCCTCGTGCATGAGTTTAATGTGAAGATAATAGATAAACTAGGTTGAGCCAATGTACTTGCAGATTTTCTATCACAACTTCAAGTACCTGATGAACTTGTAGCCATAGATGATAGCTTCCCTGATGAGCATCTATTTTCAATAGAAATTTATAATCCATAGTTTCTAGATATAGAAAATTATCTTGCTACAAGAACAACACCACACATTTTCACCCAAGTAGTGTCATCTCTTGGTGCAAAAGAGTTTCAACTTCTCATGGATAGCTGGGTTGATGTTCTACACTAGACTAGATCAAGTAAGTCATCGGTGTGTGAGGGAAGATGAAACCTATGACATCCTATGAACATGCCATGATGAACCATGTGGGGGTCATTTTGTAGCAAAGAGAATAGCCCTCAAAATCATACTACTAGCCTACTCTCTACAAAGATGCAAAAAAGCATACAAGGCAATGCGATCTATGACAACACATTGGAAAGCACACTAAATCTAATGAAAATGCCTCTATAGCCATAGGTAGTGGTTATGCCTTTTGACAAGTTGTGTATTGACTTTTTCGGTCTAGTAGAACCCTCTTCTCATGGAAAATCATACATCTTAGTTACTCCATAACCATTGGAACAAAATATTTGGGATTTAATCAGTGTGCCTAACTCTAATTTAGATTGGCTTGTACATAATTTAGTTTCATGATTTGGCTATGGAATTCTCTTTTCTAGTCTCTAGCTCTTCTGTTTGTGTCCTTTCAGTTTAGGTAGAATCATAAAGCAATGGTTCATCTTGGCAATTATCTTTTTTCAATTGGAGGTTTCTCTTATGTTGCATCTCTAAGTCTATTTGCTACCAAACTTATTGTATATGTATTATGCAAAAGCTTAGAGTGGGTTATCTTAAGATGGGTGATAACCTTTTGTAATTATTTGTTATTTATATATACATACATGTAAAATTTAGGGACGATGCTAGGTTTTCTTCACTAATTCTTTCCCAGTTGACCTCGTTGAATCAGATTAATAAATATTATTGTGGCTTGCCACATTTTATTTTAAAAAAATAAAAAATTATGCAACTAAATGGGTTGAAGCACAAGCTATGACACATGCCAAAGATCACAAAGTAGTAGATTTTCTATATAAATGCATATTCACCAAATTTAGAGTACCTACATAAATTATCAAAGATCAAGGAGCTCAATTCACATCTAACCTAATTGTGGAACTCAAGAAGAAGTACATGATCCATCATGGTACATCATCCCCATACCATCCTCAAAATAATGGTTAGGTAGAAATCACAAACAGAGAGATAGAAGCAATTCTCACCAAAATAGTTGATATTCACAAATGGGACTAGGTTACTTGACTTCCTGAAGCAATTTGAGCTTATTAGACTACATGGGAGAGCACCATTGGATTTACCCCATTTGAATTACTTTATGGTAAATTTTCTTCCCTGCCTATAGAATTTGAGCATAAGACTTTAAAAACTACTTTGGAATTAGATGTTGGTCTTTCAAAGGCTCAAGAAGATAGGTTACTGCAGTTGAATGCCCTTGATGAATACCACAAATTTGTCCTACATAATACTGAGATAATTTAATAGTAGTGAAAGAAATGGAATGATAAGTTCATCTATGACAAGAAATTTTCTATTGGAGAATGGGCCCTACTATATGATTCCCATTATTAGCAAACTCTAGGAAAATTCCAAACATGTTGGCTTGGACCATATGAAATTATTTTTGTATTTGAGAATGGTGCAATTTAGATCTCTACCATTGATCTTGTTCACTTTAAACTACTTGCTAATGGGTATCGCTTAAAACTCTACCATAAGCCATCTAGTTGTGAAGAGTTCCTATAGCTATTCTAGCCATCTATTGATCCTACAATTCCTACAGCAACTGAACATGAGTTTCCTACTCATTTGTCATCCTCTCTCTAAGAGCATTTCACTCATCATAATAAACTACTTTCTTAGTGAAAGTATTTTCTTCATAATAATTCAACCTCACTCCACTTTTTTTCATCTTCCACCTCATCTCATCCTTCATCAACTTGCATGACGGTATCATCTAACAACATGAATTACAAGGTTCATACATATACTCAAGTTACAACTTTTTCTTAATGTGTTGTTCTATTTTTAGTTACCTTTGTCACTAGAAATTGTAATAGCTACTACCTAATTTAGTTGAGGGGAAGGGTATTATATTTCATTCATTTCTTTTGTGATCATTAAATATTCATGCTATTCTTTATATTCTAGCACATGATAAAAATAATGATGCGATGTGACATTTACCTTTATGTTGCACATTTTTGCAATCTGGTAAGTACGAGTTCCAGCTGAGATACTTAATGTAGAATTAAGTGATCTTAAATGCTAAAAAATTAGTTACTTAAAACAAGTACTATCACTTGACTTATTGTCTTGTTCCAAGCTTTTCCATTTTTGAAATTACTCTTGTAATCACTCCAAAGGAAAAATGGGGGGTGATTTGAAAAGAAGAGAACCAACTGACCATACAACATTTTTGGGAGACCCAGTTTGCCTACCTATATTTCAAGCCAAGGGATGGATGAATTACATGTTCAAACTGTTTGCATGGGATGAGGAGCTTACCTTAGAATTTTTGCAAACATTGAGGGATGGTTTTTCCATAGTCAAAGGAATAAGGGTTCCATTTTCACCCGAAATTGTAGCTAAGATTATGGAATTGCCTCTGGTAGGAGAGGATTTTTCAAATGAATTGGACCTAGTGTCGGCTAGAGCACAATTTACAGTATGCAAAAATTCATAGCTTTAGACAAATAAAAAAACAAGGTAGAATCCACACATCTTTACCAAGACCATTTAACCAATGTGTTATATTGTGAGATATTTTACTTGTGAGGGGAGACATTCATATTTGCATGCAACATATTTCAAATTTGTGAGCTGCTTAAGACATGATGACTGCCCTATGAATGTTCCTCATTTTATGTATCACATTTTGTTAAAAAGAGCTATTTTAGTGCAAAAAGGAACCTCAAAAGATGTTTCACACCACTACTTTATTAAGTTCATCATAGAAAAAGCCCTTAGGGAACAACTTGGGATATCTTGGGATGATTTTATTTCAAACAATGTGCAAAACCTTGGTAAGCAACTTGTAGAGAAAGTTGAAGAGGAAAGAGAACCTCAAGAAAATTTTATAAACCTAGCACTAGGCTCTTCCTTGGCCAAACTCAAAAGGTCATAGAGAACTCCAATTTCCACTCCTATAGCTTCTACCTCTAGGTCAAGTCCAACATTTGATAAGAGTAGAGGGAAAATTAAATTTTCTCCAAATACTAGCTCTCCTATAGTTCCTAGGGTTTGTAAGAAGAAGAAAGGGAATGTATGGGAAACATCTTTAGAACTTCCTATAGCTTCAAAGGTAGCAGAAGCACCCCTTAGACACAGAACTTGAAGGAGCCAATTGTCTATAAAACCCAATGAGGGCGTGTCTTTTCAATCTCCTATGTCCAAAAATCTAACTATTGAAAAAGAGAAATCCTCTTCTTTTGACAAGGATAAGATCATCATTGAGGATGGTTCAAATGAAGAAAGTGTAGAACATGTTCTTGTAGTAGCAAGAAAATTCTCTGTCCAACCATTCATCATTTCCATAGATTTAGAAAATGATGATAGTGTATCTCTCGGAGTTGCTGAGTCTCCTCCTATTCTTCAAAGGAGAGAAATTCATGAAGAATATATTGGAATAAATTTTGAAGTCATTATTGTTGCTGAATAGATTTCACAAGGACTTGATGCTTTAGTCTCTATAGCCCAACAAGTTGTTCCTCTTGGTCCTTCACCTACATCACATGTTACTTACCATTTTGGTTCCACTATTTTATTGTTAAGCATTATTTCATAGTTATCTAATAACTTAATTTAGGAGAGGGAAGAATGGAAAATAGAGAGAGAGGCTCAACAAAACCATCTTCAATCAAACTCAAAATTTGATTGAAAAGGATGTGGAGACTGAACAATTAAGTGGTAAACTTACAAAAGTCACTACCATGATTCCTAAATTGATGTCTTGTCATTCTTCTTCTCCTATTTATGCTCTCTTTTTTAAAGAACAATTTGTCAATTATCAAATGACCTGTGTAATGCAAGGTAAAAGTTTAACATTGAATACTCCTCAAGAATTCTTCCAAGCTTTTCATACTACCATTGTAGCCATCAAAAATTTACTCTATGAACTCTTTTTACATAATTTAGTACTACTTGACAATAGAGATTGGAACCCTCAACTTTATGTGGGTGATATTCAACCCATGGCATTGATGTCTTGGATCCAGAAGTTAGCAGAGAAAATTAGGACCGTCAGTACATAGAAATAGAGTATGAGATTCAACTATAATTGGTTGAAAGTTTCTCAATCAAAATTGGATTATTTCTCCTTTAAGGGAGGTAACCTATCAAGAATATAAAGCTATGGTAGAAATAGATCTTCTTGTAGCAAAGCAAGGAAATCAATCACACTAGATAGGATTGAGAGAAGACTTGTAGAAGAAGGAACCTCATTCTTTGTTGAATCTTATCATAGCTACTCAGCAAGCACCCTGGTACATTAAGCTAGGGGAAGAAAGAACAAGCAATTGGATCCCTTTAACTTTTTAGCCTCCACTGCTATTGTCCCCATTGCTTGCTAATGAGAAAGATTTAGAGAAATTTAATATGATAGAGGAGCTCCATAGTTGGGAAGGCTACAAGAAGAGTAAAGGCTTTAATTGGAACTATGCTATAGGAGGTGAAGGATAGAGTATTCCCTAAAATTTTAGGATGGATATGAGGGTCAAAAATTTCATGTTTCCTTAAGGACAAGTTAAAGTATCAGTTAAAGGAATGATGAGACCAAAATATGGTCTATTTTATCATTTCATTTTTAGTTGAATTTGAAAACTTTCTAAAAACTTTGATCCTTAAGAACATGATGTTTATGATAATTTCAAACAAATTTGTGCATAATTAGTGTCTAGGACTAAAATGAATATGTTATGAAATGATATGTCATTTTAATTCCAAAATAGTAAGAATGATGTTTTTCTTCCTTAGCTAGGTTGGGTAGTTCTCCTGCAGTAATGTGAAATAGGGTAAACTAATTTAGACCACATATTTTGAATTAGTCTTGATGTGTGTTATTACTTTGGAGGCACTAATATTTGTTGATCTCTGATTAGTTTTGACAATTGAGTGTCAACACACTTAAGAAATTTTCTAAGTTCATGCCGAGTATAATATAGATGCTAAGTTACAATGAGTGCCGAGTCACTCATGTGTTGAGTAAACAATAGGTGTCAAGCAAATAGATAGAGCTGAGAAAGTTTCATGTGCCAAGTGAATAATAGATGCCAAGCAAGTTCAAGTGTTGAGCTAGATAGAATTTTTTAGTATGTGCCAAGCATCAACATTATCAAGTGTTGAGTAACATAGAACTGATCTAGTTTTTTGTGATGGCACAAACAACTATGTAAACCATTTTTGAGATGACATATAAGCTATTTCTTGAAGCTTTGAAGATAATATCAAATCTATTTGATTCCCTATGCAATCTACATGCAACCAATGAGAAAAATGGAAGGAATTGAGCAAGAAAGTTGGATGAATTGCAATTATAGATTGATACCTAACCCTATTTCACAAAATCTTTTTAAAGGAGATACGAAGCCCCATATTTCATACAAAGTGTAAGAGAGCATTCATGCGAAGAGATGATACTAAAAATTTGAAGAAAGTGTAAGAGGTGAATTGATCAAGTTGAAGGTGACTTAGAAGCAGGTCAGAAGTATAGAATCAATTAGAAAAACAAAGGATCAAGGTTACATCAATTTCATATTAGATCAAAGAGGATCGAGATGAATTGAATAAGGATTTGAAATCAGCAATATCAAATTTTAAGTGTATTAGATCAAACATTCTATTGTACTCTCTAATAATTGTTATAGAAGAATGAAATCCTATGGACTTAGGTTGGTTTAATAGCCATTGTATAAAGCATTTAATAAGGTGACATTCCAAGTGAGTGTTTCAAAGTCCTTTAGCCAAGCACACTTAAAATCCTTTAACAAGGTAGGATCTAACAATCCTTTGTAAGCCTTTAATAGGGTAGGCCTTTCATAGGGAAGATCATGAGAATGATCAAAACATGTAACCTTAGTAGGTGAACTTTATTGCTGCATTAGTGAGGAATTGTGGGTGTCATCCCCACCCTGATTTTACCTTCTCATTGGATGGTTTATGGGTAATCATATCTAGTATCAAGTGTTTATGTGTTTGCATTTTCTTAACATGTTATTATTATATGTTCATGCATGCAATTTTTTAAAGTTAAAAGCTTTAAAGGTTAAAGTTTAATACTTCTAATTCACCCCCCCCCCCCTCAGAAGTATACATTTCCCACTTGTAGTTCCAATAATTGGTATCAGATCTTAGTTCTCATTAGGAGAAGCCTTATAGCTTGGAGAAAAGATCTTGAGGTGGAGGTGCACAAGTTGGGAAAAACCATTCAGAATCAGGAGATAGAGATACATCTCTTACTGCAACAATTGGATGAAGCCAAAGATTCCTTGAGAAGCTCGCTAAAGAGAAGGAAAGAGATTGTCATAGCAAAAAATGACACTCAATACAAGGAGATTGACACCAAAAAGTTATTTTTAGATGGAAACTCTTGTGAATTTGATGCAGCAATTACAGATCTCATGGACAAGAACAGGGCACAAGCTAAGGAGATTAGAAATCTGAAGTTGGAGCAAGAATCACAAGCAATACTGCTATGTGAAGTGACTAAATAGATGAAGAAAGCCGTAGAGGACAAGGCCATAATTGAAGAAGAAAAAATAATCTTGTCAAATAGACTGGAAGAAAAATCAACTAAATTGTCTAGGATCTCAAACATGCAGTTGGATACCCTAAGAAAAATAATGAATGCCCATCATGAGTTGAATGTCAAGGACATTGAGATAACTACATTTAAGTTACAAAATGAGAAACTGTAGAATGACCTAAAAAGAGAGAAAGAGTTTGCTAAAAGTTTCAGCAAGCCAAATAAAGCTATAAAGTACTTTGAATAATTACTGAAATCCCTTAGATCTAGCAAAGACACATTAGGATTGGGGTATACAAGCACTGAAGTAGGAGAGTCATTGAAGACTACTAAAAAATGAATGACAAAGGTAAGAACTCTAAACCTACTTGTCATCATTGTGGAAAGAAGGGACATACAACTAATGTTTACAGAAGCAAGATGATAGTTAGAATGCTAAGCCAAGGAATATGATCCATTATTAAAAGTGCAACAAACAAGGTCATCAGGCACATGAATGCAGAACAAGGACCATGCATGCACCAAGATTTGAAGGATGGTACTACAATTGTCAGAAGTATGGACACAAAGCCTTTGAATGTAGATCCAAGACCACATGGTCATCAAACAAGGGAAGAAGCCATGAAAATTCATACAATTTGGACTACAATATAAGACATAGCTATCACTATTGTCAAGAATATGGAAACATCCCTGAGAACTACATAAAAACACATTTCAGTGGAAGCTACAACAAATGGTTAAGTCAAACTACATGCTTTAGTTGTTTGAAGACTAGTCATATTAGCAAGCACTATCCAACAAGGAAAAAGGCACCTAACTCAAATTCAAACAAAGGAAAAGGAAAGGTAGATGTTGAGCACATTAGAGGAGAGATGAATAAGACATGGAAAAGGAAAGATGGAAGCAACACAACAAATGAAGGGATAACTCCACCTGAAAGGTCAAGTGGTCACACTTCATCAAACTAAGCAAGAGAAGGTATGTGGGACTGATATTTAAATGCTTTATCATACATCAGTTCTTAGAATAAGTTAGCACTAAAAAGAATAGATCAACATGAATAAAGATGCAAGTTTAAATACTCAAAGTTTTTCACATTGTTGCTGAGTAAGGAAATTTTCCTTTAGATGTTGAGTAAAATCCTAGTATGTGCCAAGTTGCTAGCCAAAGATAGTTGGAGTTGAGTGTGTAGTTGCTACTAAGTAAAAATAAATTCCTATAATTGCCAAGTGAAGTGAAATTCGCATTGATGACGAGTAAATTAGAAATAGCATAAGGAGCTGAGTGTACATCTATATATGCACTAAGCATTAAATGCTATGTATTAAAGGGTATAAGGTCAATTTTTAGATCATTTATCATCATTACAAACATAGCGCAAGAGCAAGAAAAGCACAAAAGCAATTGGAAACTAGCGATTAAAGCTTTTGCATGGATTCCAATAGAAATCAAACATCATTTCATCAATTTAAAGGTATTTCTCATGAGTTAAGCTACATAGTTACATAATTTTATGTTTTGAAACCCTAGTTTTGCAAAAAAATGCCCTCTAGCTTTAGGAATCCCAAGGAAAAGGAACCCTTTGAAGTTTAATTGGTTAGTAATGAAGTCAAACAACCAAATTTTAGGCCAATATCTAAAGTCGCATACAAGAATGACCCTGCTGGTGCACTATCCCTTATTCCACCTAAAGTTGTAATGGTCTAGGATGTTAGAAAGTGTTATAACTACAAGGTTGGAGTAATAGGAGACATGGAAATTTGATAGGCATATGAAAAACTATGTGAGAATGGAGTATTAAAGGAAGAATTTCAAATTATTGAGAGAAAGGGCTTAACCCATGCCCTAGATTTTCCCACCATCTTCAAGATTGAATGGATAAGACTTGTGTTAAGTAGGATCCATGACGGATGTTTATGGTTAGAAGGAGGACCCATCAAATTGTCAAAAAGGATTGTGCACAAGGTTATAGGGTTTCCAACCCTAGAAATGCCAAAGACCCTGAGGAGTGACTCAAACAAAGCTATTGAGAAGAATACAGGGGCTAAGTGGAACAAAAGGGGCATGACCATTGATACCATCAAGGACCCATTTCTAGAATTTTCTACGAGGGTCATATCACACAAATTTTATCCATCAAGCTGACTAAATAGTGTACCATGCATTGTAGTTGACGTAGGGTACAATATTTTGAAGAAAGTTCACACTCATGATCTAATCGAGCTACATTTTAAAAAAATCATGGAGAACCTAGGAGCAATACGGAGAACAAAAGGTGCTCATTGCAAATTTGGTTTAATTTTGATAGATATATATTTTTCTATGTATAGAATGAGTTTCCTTCTTTTAGTAAGATAGGATGGAAGACCAATAGGTCTATAGCTATACAAATAAATGAGTAGATAGAGTAGATGGGAGCCAATTTTGAAAACATCATGACAAGCTATTTTGAGGACTTTAAGAAGTCCATGAAACAAAGACTAAGGATTCTAGTCTCCCTAGTAGAGTAGCACATCATCTATTTTTTAGTTGATATTAACTATACTTATATCCAAGCAGTAGTATGTAGAGTGATATGGCTAAGGCCATTAGGATATGAGATAAACATTGATGAGGCATCAGTAGCAATCACAACATTTCTTGTAGAAGTAATTGACAAAGTAGCAAAACCTTTTAGTACCTATGATGTTGTGAAGTCTAAGGTGGAAATGGAGTTGAAAACTACCTCAACTCTAAAGAAAAAGCATAAACTGGTCAAGAAACTTAAAGCCAAATTCAGAGAAGGGATTGTAGAAGGAGAAGAAGAAGATGATGAAGATGATGAAGAAGAAGAATAGGGCCAGGAGCCACTTGCCTTGACACAAGGCATGGGAGAAGATGTTGAAGAGGAAGAAGATGTCAAGGAAGAATAAGTTGAGGAAGCACCAACTAAACCAGAGCCTAAGAAGATAAAATCTTAGAAACAACTTGTAGCTCAGCCCAAGGTCAAAAAGACTATAGAGCCAAGTCCATCCAAGCCTATTGCCCCAACCACAAGAGCAACTACAAGGGCTACCACCCAAAAGGAAATAGAGAAAATAGAAGAGAAGAAGAAGGCTACTGAGCAACTAGGTCTAGTGTAAAAGAAGATAAGAAGGAAATATGTTGCACCAGTTGAATCTGATGAGCAAAGGACCGAATTAGATGACAAAAGCCAATTCAAAGTGGTAAGTCATGCACCCAAGTCCAATATTGATAACATTTTTGAAAATATTAGGGATAATGTAGACTTGAATAGCTTGAAGAACATTGATTTCAATAAGTTGAGTAGGGAAGAACAAAACATGGTTGACGAATTAGTCTATACCATGATGGCTAAGTTCAAGAACACCCCACTTGAACTTGACAATTCAATGCCTAAAGATTTATATTCTATTGTTGAAAAGAAATGGCATTATTTCCTCAACATGTAAAAGGAAATAAGAGAGTCTACATTGGCTCGAGTAATTCCAGAGCTCACAAAAGGACAAATAATTAAGGCTAAAAAGAAGCATGGGAGCAAATTTGCACCAAATATAGAGCCTTCAGCATTCTTCAAAATAAGATTGAAGATGTTGTCAAGAAGTCCACTCAAATGTGGAAGCTAATATATGGCATAACCACTATTAATGAAGGAGAAGAAGATCCATCTGAGGGAAGAAATAATGGAGAAGAGGAAGACAATGATAAGGATGGAGAAGGTGATAAGGAAAAGGAAAATGACATAGTGGAGGAGGGAACACAAAAAGGAGATGAAATGGAAACTTTTGAGGAGCAACAAACAAATTAGAGTGTGCAAGACACATGACTGCCACCACCGAGCCTTCCACAAAATAGAAACACACTTGCAAAAACAATCAAAGTGAAGGATGTTCCTGATAGCATAATTTAGAATATCAACCCACTCACTACAGAGGATCTAAAGAAGATCCTTGACCAATCAACTTTACAAGAAAATTTGTGTGAAAACCCAATATTGGTCAGTGTAGATGAGTTGCCGAAAGTAGTAGCTAACCTAACTAGGGACAAGGTGGCCACACAAGAAACATCCTGTGCCATCCCTATAGCTACAAGTGGACAACCTTAAAAGAAACCACCACAAGATACATTAGCTAAGGTTGATGCCATAGTTAAAGTTGCTACAATTGACAAGGAGCTAGCAAAGGAATAAATAGGATAGATAGATAATTTTTTTCCTACTACACAAGTATAAGATGCACCACCACAAATAATAGTGATTGATCAAGGAAGAAAAGAGGAGGAGAAGGAGATTCCAAAGTTAAAGGAGAAAAAAGAAATTCAAACTTTGGTAAATCTACCAAATACTAGGACTCCTACAATAATGCCTCAGAGCTCAAGCAATAAAGTAATGCCACTCCAAATTTTAGTACCAAGCTCAAGCTCCACAAAGGTTGCAAGGGCACTTCACTATGGAGACCCTGCATTAGATGAAGAAATAGTTATTCCAAAGTATGACTATGCAACCATGAACATAGAATAGATCAATGAGATGCAAAAGACATTGGAAAGAAAGAAAAACCAAGAGATACTTAGAAAAGAATACAAGAAAAGGCAAGCACTAATTAAGATAAAAGACATATTTCTAGATGCATTCAACTTGTAGGCACCTGATGAAACCAAGACAATGTTGGAACAACTATCAGACATTATTGAATAGGTGACTAATGAAGACCAAGAGACAAATGAAAAACTCATACAATGGTCTAAAAAGAAGTTTTAAGGAAAGGTGAATGAGAAAATATCTAGTGAAATAGCATTATCATAGGTAGAGCTGGCAAAGAAAATTGAGAAGGTGAAGATAGTACTTGAGAATATATTCTCACTATACACAAAATTGTGTGATCCTTCAATCTTCACACAAGAAACCAGCCAAAGAATAATGAGCTTGGAAAGAATTTTCAAAGTATTAGTCATACAATTTCCAAAAGATATATCTCAAAGTGAGAAGCACTTTTATACAATGCTTTACACACAGAAGGAACTAGCTATATTGACAACAAAAGAGGCTAACAATAGAGCTAAATTAGTTCAAATACAAGTCACCCTAACCCCTCACATAGAGATATTATAGAAAGAACTAGCCTATGTAGAAAATGTATTCAAGAAAGATCCTAATCTTTCAATACTAGATTGTTTAGTTCACCTTGCAATAGAGAAAAAAATACAAATCTAATCCCTAGAAGTTGCAATACAAAATTGCAATGCTACTTTAAAAATTGTGATGGAAGTAAATAACGCCTTCTTAGCAAAATAATTAGTCAACATATAGATCCTTTGACATAAGTATCAAAAAGGGGGATAAATTTTTAAAAGGGGGAGATAAATCAAAGGGCTAGAAGGAGAATTAATCTGCGAGGGGAGACATGTGAAAGGGGGAGCCAAAATGAAAGGGGGAGTTACAAAAAAAATAGAGAAAAGAAAGGGGGAGAGAAAATAGTAGGAAATAGGGCATAACAAGACACATCAGATAAAGAGTATTAGAATTTAGAATAAAGACAAGGAGTATCATCAAAGGCAAATTACTCTACTCGGAGAGATTTTGGATATAGAAAAGGCATATTAACATAGGTAGAGTTATAAAGTTTTAAGGTATATAGTTCTTTTACAAAATTTTGAACAAATTTTGAAGTTTTGTATGTATGTCAAAAAAAATGTATATTATACTTGAGGAGATTAGATTCATCATGTATAGTTAAGTGTTTTTCTACTCATGTCAAAGGGGCAGATTGTTGATCTCAAATTGGTTTTGACAATTGAGTGTCAACACACTTAAGAAATTTTCTAAGTTCATGTCGAGTATAATATAGATGTTGAGTTGTAATGAGTGTTGAGTCACTCATGTGCCAAGTAAAAAATAGGTGCCAAGCAGATAGATAGAGCTGAGCAAGTTTCAAGTGCCGAGTGAGCAATAGATTTTGAGCAAGTTCAAGTGCCAAGCTAGACAAAAAAATTTAGTATGTGTCAAGAATCAACATTATCAAGTGCCAAGTAACACAGAATTGATCTAGTTATTTGTGATGGCACAAACAACTGTGTAAAACATTTTTGAGCCAACATATAAGGTAGATCTCGAAGCTTTGAAGATAAGATCAAATCTATTTGATTCCTTATGTGATCTACATGCAACCAATAAGAAGAATGGAATCAATTAAGAAGGAAAGTTCAATGAATCTCAATTATAGATTCATACCTAACCCTAAGTCACAAAATCTTTTTAAGGAGATACAAAGCCCCGTATTTCATAGAGTGAAAGAGAGAATGCATGCAAAGAGATGATAGTGAAGATTTGAAGGAAGTATAAGGGGTGAATTAATCAAGTTGAAGGTGACTTAGAAGTAGGTCAAAATTTTAGAATTAGTTAGCAGAACAAAGGATCAAGGTTACAACAATTTCATATTAGGTCAGAGAGGATCAAGATGAATTGAATAAGGATTTGAGATTAGCAATATTAGATTGTTAGTGTATTAGATCAAACATTCTATTGTACTCTCTAAAATTTTTTATGGAATAATGAAATCCTATGGACTTATGTTGGTTTAATAGCCATTGTATAAAGCCTTTAACAAGGTGACATTCCAAGTGAGTGTTTCAAAGTCCTTTAGCCAGGCACACTTTTGACACAGTGTTAAAATCTTTTAACAGGATAGGATCTAACAATCCTTTGTAAGCCTTTAACAAGGCAAGCCTTTCATAGGGCAAATCATAAGAATGGTAAAAACATGTAACCTTAATAGGTGAACTTTATTGCTATAGTAGTGAAGAATTGTGGGTGTCATGCCCACCCCAGTTTTACCTTCTCATTGGAGGGTTTTTGGGTAATCATATTTGGTGTCAAGTATTTATGTGTTTTCATTTTCTTAAAATGTTATTTTTATATTATCATGCATGCAATGTTTTCAAGTTAAAAGCTTTAAAGTTTAAAGTCTAGTACTTCTGATTCACCTCCCCCCCCCAAACTCTCAAAAGTATACATTTCCCATTTGTACTTCTATCAATATTTTGTAGATTCAAAAGTGAAGTCAACTCAGCTAAGAAAAGTCAGTAGCCTAAGAAAATAGTGGTAAATTTCATTAATGACCTTCTACATCACCAACCATTTCATCCATAATAGCTAGTACATTTTTTCTCAAAAGAAGGAGTCAAAGTAGAAAATCCAGGGGTCATGATCTCCTAGATTCATGTTCTATTTGGCACCAAAGTTAATAAATCTCTTGTAATATTCAATGTCGTCCATTATTTTGGTAGTTGATGGAGTCTAAAATCTAGGAATTATGTTCCTAGTTTGTGCTTAAATAACTGGAAGTCTGTGTTCTAGAAAAAATAAATTAATTAGTGGTTTTTAGTAGAAAGAAGAAGTTTTTTGAGTTTTTGAGTAATGAATGTAATCTTTTTGTTTATTAGTATGTATGCTTTCTATTGTTATGAATAAAAAGATCATTTTAGGTTTCCATCTTTGAGGAGTTCTACTTCACTTCTTTGTTGGGCCCCACACTGTAAGTGAACTAATTAATAATAGCGGATTTACCTTCAATTTATAGAATTAGAGAAGACTTTGCTATTCCTACAGCCATTGATAGTAGAATTAGTGGACTATTCCTACAACATAGGTAGTTGAAGTAGTTCTTAGCTATATTTTAATGCTTTGTTAAAATAGATTTGATTCTCAGCTTTAGCATATATTTCCTATAGCATAATCATTTGAATTTCTATAGAATAATTCTTAGGTTGAGAGAAGTTTGAAGGATATACTTTGCAGACACCATTTTAAGTTTATGTCCTTGGTTGATAAATTAAATGAGTCCAAATGAGTTGGGTTAGAAACACTCAAGATGTTCAATCCTAGATTAAGTAGTCCATTGTTGTAGTATTTTGATCCCTTTCTTTGGCCAAGCAGTGATTATCAATGTAAATTGAGCTTCAAAATGTTTACCAGGCTTTTTAGTGCAAATAGAGTTTGTAGCTTCAGTGATGTGAATCTAGTGCTCATCGAGCTATGTAGTGTCAACCAAGTGATTTAGATTATACTGAGCTCACAATGATAGTATTGACCGAGCTATGCAGTGCCAACTAGGTAATTCAATTTATATGTCAAGTTTCAGAGTGTTGATTGAGTCAGTAGTGTAGACCAAGTTCAGTCTACTTGGAAGTGATTAGTATGAGCTAAGATTCTATGTCTATTGAGTGCATGACAATGATAAGTATTGACAATGGTTGTAGAGTGTTAGAACCTGATCAAGTTTGTCTTTAGAACCTAATTACCAACAGTTTGGCCGACTTCGTGTATTTTGGTGAAACTTGTATTGTAGATAAATTTGATGAATTTTAATTTGGATTGGTATATATGTAATGTATTGTATCACATCCAAAGAAGAATATATAGATGTAAAAAGTATGAATATATGAGAAGAAAAAGTGTGAAGTGAAAAGGATACAATTAGTATAAGGAACAACAAATTTTTTATCTATCATGGTAAGGTGATTGTTACAAAGGAATCTCATTCAGCAAATCAAAGTTGTAAATTAGAGATCAGCCACTAGTTCATCCTAATAGGTAGATGAATTAAATCCTTTCACAAGGTAGACTTAATAGTTTTTTTATAACTCTCTTTATCGAGTGCATACTTCATTGTAAGTTTATAAATCCTTTTGCAAGGTGGACCTAGCAGTCCTTATTGCTCCTAATAGGGAAGATCATTAGAAGTGATCATTATAAGCCTTAACAGGCCAACTTTATATCGCAATATTAAAGTTTCTAGGTATGATCCCCACCCCAGTTTTATATTCTATTTGGAAGGTTTCTAGGTTACCATATTGTGTGTCAAAGTGTTATGAATGTTTTCATGCTTTCAATTTTTTCATGCATGCAATTAGATTAGAATACATATGAAGGATTAATTGGTGAACTAAGATTAAGTTTTATTGTTCTTAATTAACCCATCCCCTCTTAGTAAACTAGCCTATCTTATATTTCCAATAGCTAATGTGGCCTTGTTAGAGGATTTTACCAAAAGATCATCCAGACCTTATCACTCCTTGATCTTGTCTAAAGAATGGCCTACTAGCTCTTGATTTAACAATGTTTAAATAACCAAATAACTAAAACAAAATGCATCTAAGGGTTTCTAATTCCTATGATTGTGAGGCTTCACCCCAACCCATCATAGCATAGATACTGTATTTCCATTATTTTATTTAGGATTGGATACCTAGTATGTTGTACATAGAAAATAAATATGTGCCATGACCTAAACATATGACTGTGGAACATATGAAAGAGGAAAAATATCATAATATAATGATGATTGATATAGCTTCCTCTCTTAACTATTTTGAACTTGATGAAGTTAAGGATTGTCCTACTACATTTAAAACATGGAAAAAATTATAGAAAGTATATGGACATGATAACAATGTGTAAAGAGCCAAGGTAGAAAGTTTAAGAGGAAAATTTGATCAAATCAAAATGAAAGAAGATGAAAACATTTTCCAATATAGAGAAAGAATCAAAGATATATTGAGTGCAATCATAGCTATAGGAGGAAAAATAACTAATGAAACTATGGTCAAAAAGGTATTAAGATCTTGTCTTCCAATTTATGCAATTAGAGTTTTAGAAAATAAAGAGATGAGACGCAATCCAAAATATGATATAACCTTGGGTGCACCTATGGGAAGATTGACTGCATTTGAATTGGATGAATTTGGTAACCATTCTCCTAATCCTAGCAACTTTGAATCTGCATTCAAAGACAAACTAAAGCATGGATAACTTTGGTAACCATGCTCCTAATCCTAGCAGCTCTGAATCTGCATTCAAAGACAAGCTAACCCATGGTAGAAAAGGAGGTAAATCAAAAGGAAAATAGGTTGATAGTGAAGAAGATGATACAAATGATGACCTTGGAAGTCATTATATCCCTTCTTGCAAAATGAGTGTCAAAGGTGAAAGGTAAATTCAAAGGCAAAGTTCCATTGATTTCTTTCTCATGTGATGAGATTGGTCATATTGCTACAAGATGTCCAAACAAAGAAGATAAAGATGAGAGAAGAAATAATAGGTTCAAAGGCAAGAAATAATTCAAGAACTACAAGGACTACAAAGATAAAGGTAAGAAATCTTGTTACATTGCTAAAGATTCTAATAGTGATGATAATGAAGAAGTAGTCTATATTTTTATTAAGGGTGGATATGATAATGAGTAAAATAAAAAGATGGCACTTATTTCTCATGTTAGAAAAAATGATACATGGATCATAGATAGTGGTTGTTCTAATCACATGACTAGTGACAAAGCTAAGTTTGAACACTTAGAACACTATGATGGTGGAAGTGTTAGGTTTAGAACCATGAACCATTTTATTTAAAGGGAAAGGGATTCATAGTATTAATTAAAGGAATAAAATGTGATGATTCCTACCAAGCTAAAGGACTAAGACACAATCTACATAGTGTGGTAAAACTGAACAATATAGGATATAAGGTGGAATTCATGAATGGAAAAGCTAACCTATTGGATGGTAAAGGAAACCTAGTTGGAACTAACAATCATAAAAAAGGTAACTTATTTTACCTAGATGTCATTGAAAATATATGTTTATTAGTACAAATAGAGGAAAGTTAGCTATGCCATAAAAGGATGTGTCATGTTAACTTTGATAACCTGGTTACCCTAAGAAAGAAATAAAATATTAAGAGGCATACCAAATATGGAGAGGCCTAAGATGGCCATGTGTAAACAATGCCAAATTAGAAAGATGCACAAAATAAGTATGAGGAGGAACTTGCGTTTAAAGTATGGGTATAAGAATAATTTTTTTTATGTCAAAGTATTTGGAAGAAAAATCTATATCTTGAAAGATATAACTAAAGGAAAACTTTATGAAAAAAGTGATGAAGGTTTATTCTCAGGTTACTCCAATAAAAGTAAGGCCTACAAATGTTTGAATCTTTTTGCTCATAAAGTTATAGAAAGTGCACATGTGAAGATCAATGAGTTTGTAGAAAGAAGTGAAGAAAAAAGTAGCAAGGAGCCTAAAGACTACATGAAGAGTTTTTTCTATGAGGAGGAACTTGAGACTTTACCAAAATAGTTGAACCCAAGCAAAAACAAAGTGAGGCTACAAATTCATATATAGTGCGACCCAAGTCACATGCAATACAACCCAAGTTATAGTTAGCTTAGATAATGAAAATAGAATCATGTGCAATAAAACCTGCGTTATATTAAGATCAGCCAAAGGAACCTAATTCATGAAAAAGGGATCTTGAGAAAAAGGTAGAAGATCACAAGCATGGATAACCAAGTGAACCTAGTTCAAGAAGGAAAGAACCAAAACTTGAAAAATATGTCAAAACACATCATGCACTTTGTAAGCATGCTTTCATGCTAAAGTTTTTAAACTTTGCAAATTGATCCTAGGTAAAAATTGGTTTTAGTTTCTTGTTGGTTAGTTACTAATGATTCCCTTGTAAATCTCAATCTTGTTAAGAAGGAAACATTATGAGGATATGTTGAACTTGAACTTTTAATCTTCAAGAGTTTAAAGTTCAAAGTTCAAGATTCAAGGATGCAGATTCCTAAGTTCACTGGTTTAGAAAGATGATACAAGCTCAGGTTCACCATTTCACATTTTGCATTCAAAGTTAAAGGATTTGAAAATTCATTATCCAAGGTGTAGATTCACTAATTAAGAGACATAATTTGGTGGTTTAATTTAGTACAACTAGTGACAAGTAGATGCAAGTTTTATGTTCATGATTCAGAGTGCCAAGTCCAACTGGAGATCTTCGTTGCAAATTTCATTTAGAATCAAAGAATCTCATGTCAAAATTTTTATCATATATTTATAAATGGGTCATATATGAAAAGTGTATATGTCCAATATCGATGAATTCATATCAAATAATTAAATAAAACCTTCAAATAAGTCATAGTAAAGAAACCAATGCTCTTTTCATGTTTTCCTGACTATATTATTAATAATTGAGTATTTCAACCTGACAATACTATTGGTAAACAAATTGTTCTTTCCTTTTACTCTTTTGGATGCCCAATGTTTATGAACCACAAGTGATTACAACTATTGGAAATTTGTTACTAAGTGACTAACTTCCCTATGAATTCTTAGATATAACTCCCTTTTGTGCTTGAAATTTGTAATGAATTATGTTTTATCTCTAACTCTAAAATGGGGAATTTTCTTAACCAAATAACATGAAAGGTGAATTAAGTTAGGCCTAAATGGGAATTAACATAGGAAAGCGTTTGAATTTTAGGATTAGTCAAGCTTATGGATTCACACATCTTATGAAGCTAAAAAGTTTAAACAATTCAATAATGTATACTATCTAAAACTAAACTAATATCAAAAATATATTAGTTCTGAGAATGGAAAAGACTTAACTTGAAAGAAAGAATGGAAAGGGATTTTTCTTGAACTACCAATAAAAATACTATTATTTTTAGCTTGTAGTTTTGAAATATGGGAATACAACTTTCTTCATTCCTTGATTCAATTTAGATAAAAAGAGAAAACATAAAACTGATATAGAAAGGAATGGAATAGAAAATTATTGACATAAAATACCCTCAAATTGTCTCTACAATGTCAATTATTTCACATGAAAAATTAGCCAAACTTCAATTAATCTTTCAATTCAATACATATAGGATTCTGAGATGACTATTACAAAATGGGACTCAAATCAATTCATCTCCTCAAAATCTACAAATGGCAAGGAGCCAATTTTTTAGTTACAATCATTACATAAAAATCCAAAAGGATGAGATATGAATCAATTCACCTTCTTTCCTTTTTGTGACATTTCCTTATGGGTCTTGGCAGTGTCAATGATTGGAATCAACTCCTCGTGCCTATGAACATGGATGTTGGTGTATGTCAAGAGCCACTTCGAATGCTTTCTGGCTAAATCATTACCAACATTCAACCACTCCACTATTTCCTCCATAGCCACATGTACACATCCACCATGTTTCTGGAGCTCAAACACTCTATTCTAGTGATCCAAAGATATCTCCATCAAGCCATCTAGATAACTAGAGAAATTCTTTTCCATGATAGCCACTATGATGATCCCCTTTCCTTGTCCACTAGCCTCAAAATCTATATGTAAACATCTTAATAGTTCATAGTCTATCTTGATCCTTTTTAACTTTACCTTTCATTTCATTCAGTTATTCCTCTACTGCTAGGATCATTTTAGATTTGAATTGCATGCTCTGTAGCCATTCAAATAAAGGCTCATCTCCCCTAGGTAGAATCTTTACTTCCATTGCTCCCTTAGCCTTCATATGGATAATCATATTTAGTAAAGAAATGAAATCTTCACTCTTGACTTTCTTTGCTACTAAGATAGCTCAATTGGCTAAGATATTATCCTTCTCTGTTTCGAGCATTAGTACTACATTTCCTATTTATTCTATAATTGTAAGTCCTTCTATTGTGAATTTTCCACTACATTCTCTACCAATCTTCCTAAAGTGCTTGTCTTCTTTTAACTGGGAGATGAGAGCATGAATGCTAGTAGTAGTAGGATCACTAGTGATTGACATTCTCGAGATGCTTACTAGTGGGGTGACTAACTACCTAATAAAGCCATTAAGCTCATGAATATCTACCTTCATTCTAACTTTTTCTAGCTTAAGCCTTTTGAGTTATTCCTCTATCACATCATTTGTTGACTTCCACCAACCCACCTTAGTATCATGTCTTACTTCTTCGAGTTCCATAGAATGCAATGCAAAATCATCTACTGACATGTCTTTAATTCTTCCTTCTTTAGTGGGGTTGGGAATCTCCATTGTTAGATACCATGTGTCATGATGTTGTCCAAGAATTTACAAGCTCTTCTACTTATTGTCTCTCCTCAATGCTGATCTAGAGTGGATAGCTAGAGAAAAAGTCTCTTTATTAGGAACTCCCTCTTCTTTTCTCTTCCTTTCTCTATCCAAGGTGTCCACAAGCAATGATTCTATGCTAATCACCTTGGACGTAGTCCTGAGTATGTCTATTCTAAACATATTTATTTTGACAAGGGTTAATTTCTTTGTTTCCTAAGAGAAGTGATTCTTCAAGACCTATGAAATGAGCATTGAAGATGTAGTGCCTTTCTCTACTTTTTGTAGTCTTCTTCGTTGCTTCATCAGACTCATTAGATTCACATTCACTACTTCCACCATCTCTAAGATCTACCACTTGGACTTGAGGACTACTTTTTAGGAGTAGTGCAACACTCACATATGAGATTAGATTGCTCTAGGGTGAGAGAGGCACTATGACTGCACCATCTTTCAATTCCTTTGTCTTCTTCTTCTCATCTTCTATTGCCATTCTAGTCACTAGCAGAAAACTATCCTGGCAAGTTTTGGCAAGAGGAATTCTCTTCTCAAGAGGTTGATCACCTCCACCTGATGGTTGTGCTAGCCCTTGGGTAATAGCCAAGGTTGCACCTAATGTACCACCCTAGGAAGAGGAATCTACTGCAACTTTTGGGGAAGCTTGAGTAGATGTGCCTTTTCTCCAACTTCTCTAAGCTATGCTCCATTCCACCCATTTTCTAGTCCTCTTGTAGATTTGCATCATAATTATATCTATCTCTTCCTCGATGTCTTCATAATGCTCCAAGATTATAAGAGTGCCTCTGAGCTTGGTTAGGTAAGTGTTGCTATACATGTTTTGGCCATTGTCCTCCACCCCTTCAACATCAATGTTAACATTATACATCTTCACCTAATCAACTATTAATCTAGCAAGGGCTCAATCACATCTCTTAAACTCATCCTTGCAGTCATCCTAGTAATCCAAAATGGTGGTGATATGTTTAATCACACTTCCTATCTACAAAACATCCCTGGCATACCCATTCATGTCAAACATGGGTCTCAGGACTTCATAAATGTCTAGCTTATACTTCATCTCAAATACCTTCAACATATTCTTGGTGATGGAGTGAATGTTGCAACTAAAAGACCACACCTTCATGGGGAATTTATATCATTTTTTCTTTAGGCTCTCACTCAATACATTCACTTGAATGGTATGCCACACAATCTTGATTAGCATGAGCATGCCACTATGATACCTTGGTAGCTTCAAGGGTAATACATCAAAAGCTACAAGATGAAAATAAGAGAAAGATGGAGAATTGAATGAAATAACTCTCGAACTAGTTGATGGTAGCCATGGCTTCAGGATTGAATCTCCTTTCTAGACATCCTTATAGCTCCTTACAAATCCTCATATTTGTATGTGTGAATTTGTGGGCCTTTGAACCTCACACACACTTCAACATGGTCATTACCTATGGATTCATCCTAGAATAAACAGGGGATAGTTCATCCAAGAGGTCTAATAGTGCAACTTGTTACCTTCTAGAACAAATGGTTTAAATGCAATTAAGTCTATATGAGATGTAGGTAATCTAGATGAGATATGCACTTAATCTAATAGCATATAAAATAAACTAGACTATATGTATGCATTTTAAAGCTATATGATCTTTAAATCTAAATAATGAAAAGCTTATGAGAATAGTGAGCTAATGAGTACAAGACTTAGTAGAGATTTGATACAAATTCAATTCAACCTCTGTAATGAGGAATTATGAGTCTCTTAAATAGATTTCCTAGAATCCATCAATGGTTGAGATCAACTCAGATCGATGGTCAAAATTGAAGCCAAGATTTAGTCAAAGTGGAAGATTCCCAATACAGATTCAGTTAACTGACTTAGATCCTGAGTGCAAGAAATAGTTAACTCAGATTCACTTTAGTGTGAGAGTAAGTGATTTAAGTCACTTCTAATTCAATGAGTAGTTAATTGAGAATTTCAATTTTGAACTAAGAAATAGAATTTGGGAAAGATAATCAATTTAATAAAATGAGATATGACCTCATAAATGCATTTCCTATTTAATTGAATAATTACATTCAATTAATTAAAATAAGCATAGTTATTAAATTAAATATTTTTAATTTCTTAGTACATTAGCCTTAGGAGATAATTTAAATTAATTAAAGTATAAATATTTAAAATTAAATTAAGTCTTGGTCAATAGGTTTAATGTGACTAATAGGAGTCAATACTTTAGGAATTAAATAAAGAGTATGATGAATGCAGATTTAGCATTTGACATTTAAGTCAAGTAGTGAGTATTAGAGTAAGAATTGCCTAGTGAAATAAGTCTTTAGAATTGATCAAATAGACCAAAATTGGTAATCATGACAATGAGCCAATCTTGGGGTATTTCATTTTGCCCCTCTTTGAATGAATGTGTGAGTAGCACATTTGATTCAAAGAAAATCCAAAAGCATGATGTGAAGATCAATAAGTAAGATTGGTTCTGAAGTTGATGTCATGGAGACCAATTGATAAGCTTTTAAGGACCATCTCCAAAATGGAGCTTAATCCTAAGGAATCCAAGTAGAACACTTAGATACCCAAGATTGATAGCATTTAAAAGATTATCTCCAAAATGGAGCTTAACCTTTAAGGATCTAGATAGAACATCTAGATACCTAAAATTGATAGCATTTAAAAGATTATCTCTAGAATTGAGCTTAACCTTTAAGGATCTAGATAGAACATCTAGATACTTGAGATTGATAGCATTTAAAAGATTATCTCTAGAATGGAGCTTAACCTTTAAGGATCTAGATAGAACATCTAGAAACCTGAAATTGATAGCATTTAAAAGATTATCTCCAGAACGGAGCTTAACCTTTAAGGATCCACATAGAACATCTTGATACTTGAAATTGATAGCATTTAAAAGATTATCTCTAGAATGGAGCTTAACCTTTAAGGATCCAGATAAAACATCTAGATAATTAAGATTGATAAAAGATATCAAGATCAAATTATGAGTCATAGAATCATCCCTAGAATGAGGCTTGATCCTCAGGAGTCTAGGTTTAGATTGTCCCAACACCTATCCATTGAACTCTTTATAAGATGTGATAGATGACAAAGATGCCAAAAGAGAGGAATAAGATGCCTCGAGTGATGAAATGCCTCAAGTGATGAGGACATAAGATGGGAACAAAATGCCCCGAGCAATAAAGATTCAGATTGATTTGAAATTCAAGTTCAATGATGTAATCATCCAACCCCCTTGGGAGTGAAATTGAAAGATGACACAATAGAAATATGATATAAAGCATTATGTTGAGAAATGTAGAAGAAATATGAGATGTAGCATAGTGTAGAAGAAATCAGAATGATTAGAAGAAAATTTTGAGTCAATTCAGCATGATTTCGAGGTCAAAAAGACCAAGTTTGACCAAGAGTTGACCAAAATTGACTTTTTCCAAAATAAATTTTGAAAACATGAAAAATTTTGAGTTAAAAAGATTTCAAGAATCATGAAGTATCAAAAAAATTCAAACTATACAAGCATTCGATCATGTCGGTCTCAAAATTTCAAAACATGTTTTTGAGCCACATAAGTGTGTCAGATTTTGATTTCAATCCCAAAAATGAATTTAGAATTGTCAAATCAGCGAGGGGGGTGATTTTCACACAAATTGGAGCACTTTGAAAAATTAGGTCAAAACCTATATAAGGGCCTAAGGGGTCATTTTCAAATCATTTATGCCTTTTGTCTTTAGTGAATAGGAGCTTTGAGAGGAAGATGGCAGTCTTCATGTGATTTCATCATTTTGAGTGCTCCCAATGACACAACCGGCCAGCAGACTACGAACCTCCGATGAGTGGTCAATAACCTTACTTTGTACTTTCATTTTCATGCATTTTGAGGTAGTTTTTAGCATGTTTTAGCATGTTTTAGGAGGTTGTCAATCAATTTTTGTTCAAGACTATGCTTTCTCGCATGAATCCAATCTTTTCTTGTGCTAAGATCCACCAACCTAGTGTTTCTTCATGTGTAGAAGATACCCACTTCTCATGCAAGATGTGTAGGAAATTGGGAAAACTTTTTTCATATTGTTGTTGCCTCTCATGTGAGATCATGTTTCTTCACACGAGGACTTGAATTCTCGTTGGAAGATGCACTATCTTGCATGAAGAAATGAATTATCAAGCGAGGAAATGGAGTCTCACATGAAAATTAGGCACAACATGTGAATTAAAACTTGCATTTTTCAATGTTTTAACTTTGAATTTGCTTTCATTTCATTGTTGTTTTGACTTTTTGAGTGAATATTGACTGTTTACGAATTGTTGTTGTTCATGTGTGCAAGAGGTCTTTGATGATGTTGCATTTAGGTCTCATTATCCACCATATGGAGCTCTGTTGTGGAGCCTCGATGATGTAGACATGGCCCACATTGATAGATTGGGTCTCACCTCTCTATGCTAGATCATAGTAGTGCTAGTGAATCACGGCTTACTCACAGCTTTAGTGGAGCATTTCCATTTAGAAATGAACACATTCCACTTGCCCCAAGCAGAGATAACCATCACCCCTAAGGACATCTATAGGGTTCTCCACATACCATTCCATAGACCACAGGTGGTATATGATATAGTGCCTTGAGCAAAGACAGAGGCACTATGGGCTATTTTTTAGAGAGAGTTAGTGATAGGGTGAGCTTAGATAGGGCAAGCCATCACCTAGGATGAGCTCGTCCATACATATGGCCAGATGCATAGGTTGGCTTCAATTTTGGCTATATTCATTAGTTGCTTCTTGATGTTAAACAAAGGACAACATAGGCTAGAGTGCAGATGGGGGATCTTGCTAGAGCATGTGCTCGATTCTCTTGAGCAATTTAGATGGAGCCAGTGCATGCTGGCACACATGTTTTGTGAGATGCATGAGATTGTATATCATGAGTGGAAGAGCATGGTTGTTGGAGTATATGTTTTATAGATTTGGGCATGGGAGCATCTGCCCATGACAAGACCCATTTTTGAGGATGCTTATGAGCTAATGGAGCCCTATATATATAGGTACAAGGGGTAGATTACCTAGGTAGGCCTAGGTAAGATAGAACATTGGAGGACCCATCTCAATGACTTGGTCTCGATCATATGGCAACCCTAGAGAGAGATCAAGGATTGGGATGGCACTCCTAGGGAGCTAAGCTAGATGTTCTCTTTGTAGCTAGTGGTGGCAAGACCACATATATTACTAAGAGATTTTCCATCATGAAGGTGTGGAGATAGTATGGCCGATAGCAAGATGTATTATAGGAGTATTATGCCTATGGGAGAGTAGCCTGCGACCTAATATAGGGATGGCCAACAAGATTAGATCCTGGGCTATCCATGATTGATGTGTGCAACCTAGTTGCAATATAGTGCGATTACCTCCCTGAGGTATCAGATGTAGGAGTGACATTGGCATATCGAGCATATTTCGTTAGTTACCCCTTTCCATATTTTATAGATCTCGTGGGGATGGTGGCATAGGCTCCTCAATAGGTACCCCAGTAGTAGGCACCTCAATAGCAAGCACGTCAAGTGTGATAGAGAGTCAAACAAGTATAGATCCCTCCATGTTAGATGGAGTTAGATCCAAGTGCAGGTGGTAGCAGTGGGGAGAAAATCTAGTGATAGAGGCCAAGGGTGGAGGAGCAAGTACTTGAGATGCTAGATGAGGAGATGTAGGAGTAGCCTACTACTGGACCATAGGATGCACTATAGTAGTACATAGAGTAGATCCACTAGGCCTCTTGATAGTTGGGAGATCTAAAGATAGAGGTGGAAGTTAGGGATGCATGGATCATGGAGTGATATCATGAGATCTAGAGGCTATGAGAGTAGGTACAGGTAGTTGAGCAGAGGGCAGAGATGTTGCAAGATGAGGTCAGATTGTAGATGGCCTGAGTGGCCTATTATTTCATAGCTTATTCAATAGTGGTGCCTAATTAGGCTCAATAGGTGCCTTGCTTCTCATAGTATGCACAAAACTTTGGAGGTGCACACACACCAGCTAGACCAAACATGCTACCTCCTCCTCTGGGAGGTGATGGTGCAAGCCACAACTAGACATATGATATTCTTACCTCCAATGTTGATTCTGGCTATGTATTGATTGGTATGCTAGCACCATTTTGTATCATTTTTTATCAATAGCACTCAAGTAGTGCTCATTTTTTTGTACCGACACACTCTTTGAGATATATATGAGATTTTGAGCCAAGTAGCATTGTGTTCATGTCATTGTCATTGTTTGTCTTTTCCTTTGGTGTACATGAGATGTTTATATGATGATTATGAGATCCAAAATGTGATGTAATGGATGTGTTTTTGAGTTGATTTGATCATGTAATGAGATGGATTTATGGATTTATGAATGAAATGCATAGGTAAATGGACTGACATCTCACATAGTGTTCCATTTTTTTGCTTGACAGTGACAGGTATTTCAGTGAGGAGAGTGAGAGGAAAACCAAACCAAAGGATCAAATGCTTGTGTAGCTGCAAAGAATCATGATATGTTTAAGAAACCAAGAATCCCTCATCATAGAAGATAAAAGTAGATTTTCTATTGAATCATATGCCAAACCAAGTACTACAATCCCATGCAATATGCAACCCTAAACTAGATGCAACCCTAGGTCTAGTTATCGAGTCTTTAAAATTATTCATCACTAAGCATAGAGTGAAACCTCGTATGTCATACAATTCCCACTGACATTGCAATCATGGAAATATGAATAAGACATATGTTATCAGTTTGTTAGGATGATATGTAAGCATTCAAGGCACAAGAAGCTAGAATGACCAAAAAAATTATCCCTTTTATTGTAGCAAGTTAACATAAGCATCAAAACATAAATGTTAGGATGACCAAAATGTTGCTTGCATGGTAGGCACACCAAACAAGAGATTCATCTCATGCTAAGTATTCAGTAAGTATTCTATCTACAATGACCCTTGCATTCATAACCTAAGAAAAAAGTGTGCTAGGTATACTTGCAGTGACCCATATGTTCACTTAACAGGATGAGTATTAGTATGTACTATAGCATGTAGAGTTCAATAGATAAGGAGAAGAACCAACATTATTGATGTATCCATATAAAAAGAGTTGAGGTACACTCGGCCATCCAATATGAGATGGAGGCTCTTATAGTGGATACCCTTTTTATAGGAATATGTCAACTTGTTGGAACCAAACCAAAAATAGAAAACAAGGAAAAGATCATGCCCCAAGTGCTTGCTTCTCTATTCAAAGATGACCTCATCGAGTCGCTCGAGGAGACATGATAAAGAATAAAAAAAGTGAAACAAGAAAAGAAAAGCTCAGAGTATCCAAACAAATTCAACATTTTTGAGTTTAAGATTCTGTGTTATATGATTGATGTTCAAGTGTCCATGTCAAAAACATGAATGAAAGAAATCTCTTTAGTAGGGTGACAATAGTAGGTAGACACAGTTAGAACAACTAGTGACTGAGGTCAAGGAGGAATCTTGAAGGTGAAGAACCTAAGAAGACCAAGCGACAATAGACAGACATAGCCAGGATGACTGGTGACTGATGTAAGAGAGATCATCCAAAAAGAAATCTTGAAATGTGACACGAGCAATAGTAGGCAGACACATATAAAACAATTGGTGACTATTGCAAAAGAGATTCTATGAGGATAATCTTGAAAAGAGTGACACTAGCAACAATAGGTAGACATATATAAAACAACTGGTGACTATTGCAAAATAGATTCTATGAGAATAATCTTGAAAAGAGTGACACTAGCATTAGTAGGCAGACACAACTAGAATGACTGGTGACTATCGCAAAAGAGATTCTATGAGAAGAATCTCAAAAAGAGTGATACTGGCATTAGTAGGTAGACATAGCTGGAATGACTAGTGACTGTTACAAAAGAGATTCTATGAGGAGAATCTCTAAAATAGTGACACTACTGATAGAAGGTAGACATAGCCAAAATGATTGGTGACTATCAAAAAAGAGATTCTATGACACTGAAGGGGAATGCCCCTGAGCTATGATGAGACTCAATCCATGGATACATGAGAGAAAATGGCAAACTAAAGTAGGAAAGTAATTATACAAGAAGCCAGAAGATGTGCTGCAAAATGGAGCATTGAGAAAAAGAGCCACCTATTTAACAGATTTTCACCTTCTTGGCAGAATTTTCCTTTGTTTGTTACCATGATGCCTATTTCTAGGTTTACAGCAATGGAACTTTTCTTGTTTTTCATTTTTTTGTTTTGGTGTATTTTTGAGATTTTTCAATTTTTTTTGGTATCACCAAGGTGCCTATTGCTAGGTTTTTACTAGGGTAACATTTTTTTAAGGAATTTTTCAGATTTAAAAAAAAAATTCAAGACATTTAGATATGTACAAAGAGCTTATGAGATCAGATCAGCTATAAAACTACTTTAGGTGGAGAGTGTTAATAGATTCCTTGAGCACCTCTCCCTCAACTGTAGAAAGCTAGTAAACACTAGATCCATACACTGGAGTGATGATATAATGATCAAGATAGTTTGGTTCAAACTTCCCTTTTTGGACTCATTGTTGTTGATTCTTGGGGTTCTCTCTTAGGACAAGATCACCCAGTTGGAAGTTATGTGGCCTAACTTTCTGATTGTAGCTTCTTGACATTCGCTATTGGTAAGCTCACAAATGATCACACACCACTTGTCAATGTTCATCTAGTAGCACTAACTCTTGAAGCTAAGCTATCCTATAATCTTCATCAGTAATAATGCCTTTCATAGAGATTCTTAAGGTAGGAATCTCAACCTCTATTGGAAGCACAACATCTACAACATAAACCAAAGCAAAGGGCATTGTATCCATTGGAGTCCTAATGCTTTTCCTATATGCCCACGAGGTTGGATTAATCTAAAGGTGCCAATGCCTCCTAGATTTGTTGATTGTGTGATGGAAGATCTTGAGTATCACCTTATTGGATGCCTTAGCTTGGCCATTACCCTAGGGGTAATAGATAGAAGACCAATGTTGTGTGATTTTGAATCTCTTGCATAGTTCCTTGAGGTCTTTATTTTTGAACTATCCTCCATTGTCAATAATGATTGAGGATGGTACACCATACCTACATATGCTATAATTTGTGATAAAAAGAGCTACAATTTTGCTAGTTTCTATTGTGAGAGGTACTACCTCTACCCACTTTGTGAAGTAATCTATAGCTGTGATAATGAACTTATGTCCATTAGAAGAGGTTGGGTGAATCTAGCCCACCAAGTTGAAGGCCCATTATTGAAATAGCCACATTTTAGTAGATGGAATCAACTCCCTAGCTAGAGCATGGATTGGATTCCCATGGATCTAGCACTACTTGTAAGGTTTAGCATACTTGATAGCTTCTTGTTCCATTTTAGGCTAATAGTAACCAAATCTAATGAGTTTGCAAGCTAGTGTCAAGCCATTTGAGTGGAATCCACAAATACCCTTGTGAACATCAGTTAATGCATGTTTGGACTCTTCGAGTTCTATGCACCTAAGGAGAGTTCTGTCGAGACCTCTCCTAAATAAATCGTCAGCAATAATGACATAACAAAAAAGCATTATGGATAAGATAATGTTTCTCATTCTGGGTTAGACCTTCTAGAATGGTTTAGTTATAGAGGTAGGAGTAGATGTGATGGTAACAAGATGAGTCTTGTCCTATAATAGAAAAAATCATCCTCGAATCAGGATGTCATAGGTTGGGTAGTGTAACTCTTCCATGAAGAACTCATGTTAGAGATCATTTTCAAGCATCTATAGCAAGGAGGCCAAAGTAGCCATAGCATTAGCTACTTTATTATCTACTCGATGAATTTGCTAGAAGGTGATGTGGATAAAATATTTCTTTAGATCATCAACCATTCATTTGTAAGGGATTAGTTTCTCATCCTTTGTTTGATACACATTCTTAACTTGGTTGATTATAAGCTTAGAGTCTCGAAAGATATCTACCTGATCCACTCTCCATTTAGCCACTATCTTCATGCCATTGATCAAAGCCTCATATTCAGCAATTTTTTTTGTATAAGGAAACAAAATATTGTATGCTTTGGGAAATGAATATCTCTATGGTGTTATGAAGAGTAATCTAGCACCAAATCCCTATTGTGAAAAGGACTCATCAAAGAACATGAACCATGTTTGGTGTGTGAGTGTTAAAATTGACTCATCAGGGAAATCAATGTTCATTGGTAGGAGACTATGCATAAGTGCATTTGCTAGCTAATCTGAAATTGCCTGTCCCTTGATAGCCTTTCATTCAACATAGTGAATGTCAAACTCACTGAGTATCATAACCACTTAGCCAATCATCCTATGAGAACTTCCTTACTGAGAAAGTATTTGAGTGGATCTATTTTAGCTACCAGCCATGTAGTGTGGGAAGCAAAAATGACTGCCAAGCAAGCTTTCTCAATGATGTTGTAGTTTGTCTCATAAGAGATCAGTGTGTGACTCAAGTAGAAAATAGCTCTCTCTTTGTCATCATTGTCCTCTTGAGCTAATAAAATTCTTAGAGATGTTTCAGTTGCTAAAATGTACAAAATCAAAGGCTTCCCATAGATAGGAGGCATCAAGATTGGTGGATTGGTAACATATTTTTTGATCTACATTAAGCTTTGCTCACAATCCTGACTCCAATTAAATTTGACACCCTTATGTAAAGTCTTTGTGAAGGGTTGTGATCTATCTGTCATCTATGAGATAAACTTGCAAATAGATTGGAGTCTTCCTTGTAGACCTCTCATCTCGTTGATGTTTTGAGGTGGAGGCTTATCCATAATTGCTTAAACTTTCTCTAGATCCACCTCAATTCCTTTTCCAGACATAATGTATCCCAATAACTTTCCTTATGTGACACCAAATGCACATTTCTTAGGATTGAGCTGAAGACTAAATTTTTCCATGTGATCTAGGATGGGTCCCAAATCTTGTAGATGAGTATTGCATTTTCCACTTTTGACCAAGGTATCATCCACGTAGTCCTCCATGGTCTTATGCATCATGTCATGGAAAATTGTAGTTACTACCCTCTGATAGGTCACACCAACATTTTTCAAGCCAAATGGCATTACATTGCAGTAGAAGGTTCCCCATGCACATATAAAAGCAGTCTTCTCCAATCTTTTGGCACAATTTTAATCTGATTATAACTAGAAAACCCATCCACGAGTGAGTACATCTCATAGCATGTTGTCATGTCCACTATCATATCAATGTGGGGAAGTGGAAAATCATCCTTAGGACATGCCAAGTTAAGATCATGAAAATCAGTAAAAACTCTAATAGATTTATTATGCTTAGATATTGGGACAATGTTGGATATCCACTTAGTATAATCAATTACATGGATGAATCTTACTTTCAGAAGTTTCTCTAGTTTCTTTTTAATGAGCAATGCAACATGAGGATGCATTTTTTGAAGTTTTTGTTTAACTAGTTTGATGCCTGGTGCAATGGACAAATGATGCATAATATGATGAGGATCTAGTCATGGCATGTCAGAATATGTCAAAGAAAAATTATTCTTTTCTCAAAAGAAGGCAATGAATTCTTCCCTTTCTTCAGGAGACAGTGATTGTGCCAGATGTATCATATGGGGATGTTCTTTTGTGCCCAATTTGATTGACTGTATCAGCTCTATCAACACTAATGATCTCTCTTGAAAGTGACTTGGAAGTGCATCAAATATCTCATTCACAAGCACCTCAGAGAGGTTTTCACCCTTGGACACGTCTTTTGTTTTTACTTTTTTGGGTTTTGATGCTACCATAATGTGGTTTTCACCATTAGACCTTTTTCATTTTTTCTTTTTAATTGTATGACTGAGATATTTGATGTTAGCTTCAATCATATTGACACTCTGTTCACTGGTGGAAGACATTACAAGTTCGATAGCATTTAGGTAGCAAGCAAGAGCATAGTCATTCTAGAACATGGGGACTTCACTAAATGCATTAGGGTTCCAGTCTATAAGCTCAAGATGTGTGAGTGGAAGAGTAGTGATAGGTTCAATTGCATTCATGTTATAGTCATTAAATGCTTGGACCAACAGTTTGAGACCTACAACAACTTCATCCACAAGTTTATTTGAATGCCTCTAAGTACTAATGTTAGCAATTGATGACTCTGGGGCACTAGTTGGATCAAACCCATCCAACCTAACCCTAGATGTTTTACCCACTTCAAGTTGGTTTTCATAGACATGAACATGGTTAATGTCTTTATCAGTAGTCACTTCTAAAAGAGATTCAAACTCATGTTCCTTAGAATCAGTGCTACATGGCAACAAGCTATAGAATTCCTTGATAGTGATAGGGACATACTCGCCTTCATCATCTGGGTTTTTACACAAGTACTCAATATCCAATGATTGACTAGACTCTCCCTTTTCTGAATGAGCTCTAGGTTGATCAGTATTGTCCTTAGAAGAATCACTAGTATCATCCACAATGCTAACACGTGGCACAAAGTCATCTAGCTCAACAAAGAATTTAGCAAGATTGTGAGGAATAGGATAAGGATAGGGATCTTCATCATCCAATTCATCATCTTGAGTATTTGACTCAGCTTGTGACTCATTTCCAGATGAACTCTCAAGTTTTGGTATGAATTTATTAGCTCCCAAATGGAAAGGAGACGAGACCAATTGTATCACTATTTCTTTGAGCTATTTCCTTGATAGGATCAATTAGGCCATTATTATTGCACCCAATAGGGCCAATTTCCTTGTAGCCAAAATGCTTCATGAGTCTAAGACTAGGCCCATATTTCTCAGGAGTGATCTCTTGAGCTTTCTCTATTAATTTTATTGAAGTCTCTTCTTTGTAAAGCCATGCAAAAATGGTTCTATTTTCACTTTCATCCTCTAGGAGAATTATAGCTTTGACAAAAGAGCCATTATACTTGGTTTTAGGTGTTAGCACAAATGGATTCTTTGCCTCTAAGGGTCTCCCATAATGATGAGGAGACTCTGGAAGAGATGTTAATGACAACACTCGTTCAATATGGTACTCCCACATGCTAGTTTCTTTTGATTTGAATGATTTCTTGATTTGTTTTAGCTTGTTTTCATGATAATCAGTGGATTCCCTATTAGCGGGGGTAAAATTTTCAACAGCTTTGAGCATATTGCAGGTATAGCTAGTAGCGGCAGGAATAGTAACTTTGGAGCCATGAAACAAGAATTTGACACATTGGTGATATATGGATGGCATAGAATGCATCTCATATATCTAGGGTCATCCTAGCAGAATGTTATAAGCTAAGGGAATGTCAAGCACTTGACAGGTGACATCCCTTTCTATAGGACCAATGCAAACGGGTAAGACCACAAAACCTATAGAATTTCATTCAAATTTGTAATATTCTTTGATAGTGATATTACATTGAGGATCAATATAGTCCTCATAATAGTTCAATTGTCTAAGCAAAGAAGTAGAGACAATGTTCAATTCAATGCCATTATTGATGAGTACCCTACGAATACATGCTTGATGTATCATGACCTTGATGTGTAGAGGTTGATTGTGTGGGTGACTCAATGAGTCATAATCCTCCTTACATAATGAAATAAAGTAAGGTGAGGTTAGGTGACCTACCATGGATTGAAATTTCTCAAGATCTAGATCTTGAGGAATGTTTGCCTTAGTGAGGGCTTTGTGCAGAATTTGCCTATGAGCAGGAAAGATTTTAAGTAGCTCAAAGATGGATATTTAAGCATTAGTTTGTTTCAATTGATCAAGAACACTATAGCTAGTAGCTACTAAATTCATTGCAAGTTTTGCACCTTTTCTAGATGGACCAACAAGGGTTTTCTCTTTATGTTGTTTAGGATTAGGAGTAGAAGGTGCAAGGCCTTTGAGCACCAACTTGGCATGAGAGCATGTAACAACGTTAGTAGAATGTTGCAAAGGTACATTGTCTGATGTGTTGGAAGTAGGGCCCCTCAAGACAAATGGTGTCTTAGGTTTATCATTATCTTGCTTTCCCTTAATGGTAATCATGTCACAATATTAAAATTCCATAGGTTCAACCATGTTGATTATCTCATCATCATTGTTAGAATATGAATAGTTGACCTTGTTGTTAGGTTTTGGTTTCAAACTCTCTCCTTTTTCATAAGCTAGGAAGGGTTCTTTGAATGCCTTGTGATCCAAGTTCTTGTTATGTCCATCTACTGCAATGTCAACAACATCAATCATGTCTTGGACTTTGTGGCGTAAGTTTATGTAGTTGTTAGCTTTGTGCCCCTTATTTTGGTGGTACTCACAGAATGAGGTTTTGTTCCACCATGGTGGGCATGGTTATGGATCATAAGGGTGAGAGTTGTCCAATGGTGAAATTAGCTTGTTTTGTAAACCACATCCAAAGGTTCACCCAGGAGTGTGTACTCTTGGTTAAGGGCATGTGGCCCATTAGTTTCTCAATTTTTTTTATAGATTTCTTGTTGTCAAGAGAAGGTTTCTCAGCATTTTTGGCTGCATTGAAGCCATCTGTGAGATTAAAGGCTGTCTGAGTAGGTTTAGGAGTGACATTGTCAATAACCCCCTCATGTACAATTTCTTGGTTCTTGTTGACATACTTAGTTTTGTCCTTGTTTGAGGTAGAGCCTTGTTTTGTGTCCTTCTGAAGAGTAAGTTCACCCTTCTTGACCATAAATTCCTCTATGTAGATGGTTTGTGTGATCATGTATTAAAAAGTATGTGGACCTTGAAGTTGAATTCTATACTCAAAATTAGGTAGGAGATTATCAGTGAAGATGTCAAGCTTCTCCGTTTCTAAAATCTTGCATGAATAAATGGTGTAAAGTTGTCTCCACCATTGGAGGAATGTGAGGAAAGGCTCCCCAACTTTCTTCTTAAGGTTACATAGATCTCAAATATTGATAGGGTGTTGAATTTTATGAGAATAATATTGGACAAACAAGTTGGCAATTTCATCAAACATCTTGATATTGAGAGGTAGGTGTGAGAACCACTCCAAAGCCTGACCACCTAGACTTCTAGGGAATAATTGCATGAGATATGTCTAGTTATACATAAATTCCATAGATAAGGAACCAAATTCCCCCAAGTGATCTTGGGGATTAGTGATTCCAAAGTATTTTTCATACTTAGGTAGTTCTACTCCTCTTGGGAAAGGAGGCATGTCTATGCTCTTGTCAAATGGAAATGGATAGAGAGCATCCAAGGTGTATGTCTTAGCAAGTTTGTCTTTCTCACACATCATTTGAACCAGTTGGTCTTGCAAGATTTTTAATTGCTTTTGGAGTTTAGAGGTCTTAGTTTCCTCTTCATGTGTGATGATGGTTTCAACATTGAAATGAGAGGGTAGCTTAGCTCCCTCTTGGGAAAGCTTGGGAAAGTACTTTTCTTTCTCTTCATTGAGTAGAATTTCCATGACTTTTTTATAGTTTTTATCTTTTCAACACTTTTCTATGCATTTAAGAAATATTTCCACCTCTTCCTATTCCTCATCTGTGTCATGGGCTTTCTTTTTGTCATTCCAAGGTGGTTCTTAATGTATGTTGTGACTACCATGTTTAGGTTCATGATCAACCATTCTAGGAATGTGTTTAGTTTTAGTATGTTGCAATTTGAAAGGTCCTTTGAAAAGGAAGTCTAACATTTCATTTGGAGATATGGGACCTTTACTAGTCTTAGGATCCACTTGATATAGAGGGTTCTCAGTTTGTCACAAGTTTATAGAGAATGTTCGCTGGACTCGAGGTGCTCTGATAGGTGAGGGAGATTTTGAAGATGCCTCAGTAGATGAACTAGATGTAGACCATGTAACAAAAGGAAGGTGACCTTTTCCATGATTATTACCCCTAGCTTGACCTTGCCTAAGTCTAAGAGGATAAAACGTGTTGCCGCTTCTTGTTGCGATAGTCATAGACAAGGAAAAGAAGTAAGAACTTGGACAAGGACTGTACTAGAACCTAGTCTCAATAGGACAAGATAAGAGTGTTGTATACTAAGGCACAAATAGTCTAATTTGAAGGCTAGGATAGCCAAAGATTATGACTATCATAATGTGGAGTATGACAAGCACTAAAGAATGAGAATCAAGACAACTAAAAGATGAGACTAGTCAAAGTAAGAATCACAAATCTTTAGTTAAGCTAAATGTCATTGTTTGGGACTATTTACAGATAGAGAAGGGACAACTTGATGTAGGAAATAGACTAGACATAGATCACAAATTGCTCAAATAGGCTGACTTGATAGTTTTAAAACAAGATCTTGCACAAAGATCCTCTATGAGGCATCCGAAAAAGTACATTGGGGGATGAAAAATATCAGAATAGCAAAATTAACTTGCATGAGGATGTGCTCTAGGTGATGTGAAGAAGTGACCAGTTTGGCAAAAGACAACAACAAGATCTCATGTAGATCTATGAAATTTCTTGTGCAAGGATTTGGTTAGGATCATGTGAAGATGTGACTTCTTGCACAAAATGTTGCAATATTATGTGCAAAATTTAAGACTAGACTGACAACAAGATTGGATTTCAAAGAGATTTTCAATAGTTTTGGATAGATTGCAGGTTTGTTTGACTGATAATAGACAAATTGTAGGGTTGATTTCTAGATTTGTGAAAGTGATGTTGGGTTTCAAAAAATACAAAGTTTTTTCAACAAGATGTAGGAAGCAAGCCGTAGTCGAATACAATCCAACTGAGGGAAAAGAAACTTAGAGAGACAGGTGAGTCTTGACTTTTAGTTTGTTTAAGTAGATTTGGACATGTTTAGAACTCAATAACAAACACACTTTACCCCTAGAAATAGAAAATGGTAGAGAAGGAAAAACCTTTGTCCCACAACTTATGCACATGTGTGCATCTCACATAGCTATGTCACCCCCTAGAGGGCACCTATTTTTTTGGTGTATTCAATGGAATCAATAGTATATGTTCAATGAGCACCCTTTTCGTAGGGGAAAAGCACATATACCACCTTCCAATGTCCATTAGCATGCCTATGGTGAGCTTTACAGGAGAGATTCTTCCCCCTCCTTGCACAAAGATTATGCCTCCTTTCAGAGGTGAACTGGGTAGCTTCTAACTAAAAGGTTTTTACTTGGCTTCCATTCGTATTAATTCTTGGTGGCTTTGCAAGTGTAGTTAAGACTAGCAGCCCACACTAGCATCTAAGAGTACACACACTTGCTTAGCAAGACTAGGGTCAGCACCGACCAGTGCAACAGATAGAGCTTCCCCTTGATAAGCAATATCAAGAATCAAGGGAAAGAAATTAATCTAGCTTTGGATTCTTTTTCTCTACAAAGAATTTTGATTATAATGAGTTAGAATCTTTAGTGAAAGGAGTGTGCTCACTTGGGTCATTCCTAGAGGTTGGATCACTCCAAAAGGCCCTCTAAAGGATTGACTCGAACTAGTGGTCTGGATCTAAGGGTTTGAGTTTCTAATTTCCCTCAAGGGGAAAGAGCATAATTTTCTACCTTATCACCTAACCCAAACACATAGAACATGCTAATTACTGACTTAGCTTAATCAATCCAAACTTGTCCTTTCTCAAGATTTTGATTCCCTAAAAGGAAATCATCATACCTTCATAGAAAAGGACCCGTACTAGAGAACCACTAAGCTGCTTGCCTCCCTTGAAATGCCATATTTTAGAAGCATCTAGGTTTCTAATTCACCCTTGGTCATGACCTCCAAGTGGTGAAGAGCATAATCCCCTATTCTTTTGTCTTGCACCCTAAGAAGTTCACAAGCCCTAATTAGACCATATTTATAAAATAGGAAAAAAGACTCATTGTTTTGTGGGTTTTAATGTTTTCTTTGAAAAACATATCTTCGATAATAATTCTACAAACAAATAGTTAGTTCATGTTTGGAGAGTTTGTATAAGGAATCTTTGTCACACATCCTACAGACAATCGTTAAGTTGCAGAAAACTAGAAAAATAGAATAGTAATGCTTTAGGGAAAAAAATGTCAGTAAAAGATAATGAATAGCTTGCTAAAAAATAATAAAATTAACCTTTTTGTTTCAAAATTTCATGCAAAATCTTGCTCAGGATCACATGAGATCTTTTACCAACTTGCACGAGAAAATGAGGTGCCATGCAAAGACTTGTGCAATAGAGCATTCTTTTGCACAAGAAAGTGTAGAGATTCGGGTGAGACCCTCAAATTTTCATGTGAAAATGAAATTTCTCATGTGAAAATATAGAGAAATGTATAGAAAAGTATGATATCTAACAATAAAAATGATAGAAATTAATGCAGATTAGGCCAGAAATTTTGATTTTGTCAGCCCCATGATGGGAGCCAAAAATGTATGCATGAATTTGTGGGCCTCTAAACTGCACACACACTTCAACGTTTGTATTACCTATGGATTCATCCTAGAATGAACATGGGATAGTTCATCCAAGAGGTCTGATAGTGCTACCAGTTACCTTCTAACTAGAAGGATTTTAACAGTAACAGATTTCCACAATCCATTTGTAAAGTACTAAGTTTTCTGGATTTGATTGTGTTTGTTTATTTCATCAACGTTTCGGATCACACTACATGATCCATCATCAGGATAAGAAAGTGCAGGGTAGTAAGATATGGATCATGTAGTGTGATCCAAAACGTTGATGAAATAAACAAACACAATCAAATCCAGAAAACTTAGTACTTTAGAAGGATTTTGCTCATTTATGCTCTTAATTTTGAGATGTAGGCAACCAGACCATTCTAGAATGAAGGATTTAAATGCAATTAAGTCTATATGAGATACAGGTAATCTAGATAGGATATGCACTTAATCTAATAGCATGTAAAATAAACTAGACTATATCTATGCATATTAAATCTATATGATATTTAAATCTAAATAATGAAAAGCTTATGAGAATAGTGAGCTAATGAGTGCAAGACTCAGCAGAGATTCGATACAAATTCAATTCAACCTCTGTAATGAAGAATTATGAGTCTCTTAAATATAATTCTTGGAATTCATCAATAGTTGAGATCAACTCAGATGGACAGTCAGAATTGAAGCCAAGATTCAGTCAAAGTGGAAGATTCCCAATACAGATGTATTTAACTAACTCAAATCCTGAGTGTAAGAAATAGTTAACTCAGATTCACTTTAGTGTGAGAGTAAGTGATTTAAGTCACTTCTAATTTGATGAGTAGTTAACTAAGAATTTCCATTTTGAACTAAGAAATAGAATTTGGGAAAGATATTCAATTTAATAAAATGAGATATGATCTCATAAATGCATTTCCTATTTGATTGAATAATTACATTCAATTAATTAAAATAAGAATAGTTATTAATTAAATATTTTAATTCCTTAGTACATTAGCCTTAGGAGATAATTTAATTTAATTAGAGTATAAATATTTCAAATTAAATTAAATCTTGATCAATAGGTTTGATGTGATTAATATGAGTCAATACTTTAGGAATTAAATAAAGAGTATGATGAATGCAGATTTAGCATTTTCTACATTTGACACTTAAGTCAGGTAGCAAGTATTAGAGTAAGAATTGCCTAGTGAAATAGGTCTTTCAAATTGATCAGATAGACCAAAATTGGTAATCATGGCAATGAGCCAATTTTGGGGTATTACAATAGTGAATGCATCATTTACTTTCACATACTCTACATAACTATTCTATAATTTTAAGCATGGATAAAACTCATAAAATTTCACATCATCAAGAAAATTCTCTACTCTTGGGAGGCTTGGCCATAATTTCAATGAGGCCAACATGTAGATGAGGAAAGAAGACATATAGAATGTATTGTAAAATTTGGCTACACAAAGAGCATTGGACAAAAATTTTCTTACCTCATGAGCCCAATATGGGTATTGAGTGTTAGAGTAAATGACTTGTACTAAAGAGAAATACTACTCAAAAAAATACAAAGCTTCTACTTCACCTTTCAACCTATGTAGGAGAACTAGAATACCAATAATCTCTAGTTTGAGGTTGGTCCCAAACAAGGTTTTAGGGACTTTACTCTTAGCACTTCGTGGTTTCTAGAACCATGTTTGCATGATTTATTTCCTCCAAATCATCTTCTTTGTGGAGAAATCAAAGACATCTCCCCCAAAGGTCAAGTTAGAGAATTCTTCCCATTATGGCACATAGAGACAATTGACCACAGTTTTCCTATCAATTGAAATAAACACTATGTCATCAGGCAACACAATCAGCCTTGTCTTTGGGTTGTAATGATGTATGCACTCATAGATTAGTTCTGGGGCCTGAAATGCAACTGGAAAAACTAGAGGCTTCAACCAACCCATATCCTTGGATTTTCTTAGTGATGGGGTGAACTCATTCATACTTTGATCTCTTTTGGAAGTCCTTGATGTTGTAGAAATGAAGAGAGGTGTCTGTGAAATTTTTTAATTGGTATTTAATCTCATTCAATTAGTTAAAACCCACAAACCTAGTTGCCATGACTTTGAGAACAAGATTTGAATTGAGAAAGTAAAAGGAATGGCTAATGCAAAAATTACTAGATTTTCAAAAAGCTACACACCTGAACAGAATAATAGTTCAAACAAAGAGTGGTAGTTTGTTCAATTGTTTATGTTTCCATATATATGGGAGCCTCAATTCATTCATTGATCTTCAAAATTTGCATCACAAAAATGAATTTAAGGGATACCAATTGAAATTAAATGCGAGGGTTTAACATGCATCTAGAGGTTTTTTTTGTTGTTTTGTTGGGCTCAATGATAACTTTATATATCTCCATAACTTACTTTCCTATTTTCCTTAAAGTTTTGGGAAGTTACCATTAGGTTACTCCATGGGAGAGTATCAACCAAGTTAGATCCCTATCATTATCTCTTTTCCATAATGTTTAGGTTAATTTTATTATCACCTAAGACATTCTAAATATGACTTGAAAATCCAATCTAATCATTAACTTTATTTTTTTTGGAATTTTCGAAATTGTCCTCATGGGTTGAAAATTCACTGAGGAGAAGATAGTTTCCATTTCTCTATTGATGTTTCCTTTATTAATCAAACTTTTGGACAATCACCCCTTTGGAAGTTAGAAATGTCTAAATGAGATGTGAAGATGTTTTTGAGGACCACTTAGCATTCCTTTTCATTCCAAATTGCCTTTTTGGAAAACCAAATTCATGGGTTGAAAACCTACCGAGGAGAAGTCAAATTTGAGTTTTCTTCCAAGGATGATTATGAGGGCCACAAGGAATTTGAACCATATTCCAAAGTCATAATCAAAGATGAAACATTGATTCACTATAGGATGCCTTGCCATTTACTTTTTTTTGATTTGTGTGCATCATTTAGTGTCTTTCACAAGAAATCATCCTCATGGGTAGAAACCCATCGAGGAGAAGATAATTTTCAAATTTTCGCAAGTGTTAGTTTTTCAAATAGTGATAGGCTATAAGAGGAAATTAATTTTAGTTGATCATTGAATGAGTAATATGAATCTCATTTGGACTAGGCACTAACCTACTCATAAGATCACTAGACCAAATGAAGAACCACCTAGCTAGGAATGAGGAGAGGGAAAAAGAGAAAGTCTAATAGAGACTCACCTAACCTAAAAGGACTTAGACCTATCTCAGAAAAAACCAAGAATTTACTCTTTTCATTTAAACACCAGTATTCACTTTTGCTAATCAATTAGATAAAGGAAAGTGGGGCAACAACTAGCTCTATCTTAGGAATTGGGTAATCTATGTGCAAACAAGGAATCCAAGATCTTTGGTTTTGCAAAATTAAAAGGTGGCTATACAAAAAAACTAAAGCAAGAAAAATAAGGGAGACCTAACTAGGAAAAAAAAAATGAACTAAATGTAACTATAGTACAATATAGGGGTTACTTGTTTTCAACTTGAAATTTAATAGAGCTTTAAATCCTAACCATTGTAGGTCAGGGGTAGTACTTCACCATCTAGATATGCTAATTTGAATGAGTTTTTTTCAAAGTCATGGTGAATATTGAATGGGTATTTCTATAGAGTATCAAATTTCTTATGCATGCCCCTTGGTGGTCATCACTTATCCCATAGCAATACACTATATTCTATAATGAACTTCCATGGTCTTGCCTTTTTATTGAACAAGTTCTTTACACACATCTAATGTTAAGTAATGTGATCCATCATCTCTTCTCTTTCTTCTTCAAGTTTTCTTAGGTGCAAGATTCTCTTCTCTAGTCCATCTTTATAGATGTCATCTTCAATAACTATCCTTAGTTTTCTTGTAGCCAATTCTAGGGGTATAGGAAGATTGGCTTCCATTCTATAAACCAGTTCAAAAGGAGAGATGTCGATCACCCTCTTTGGAGTCACTCTATCTACTCAACATGCCTCATGAATATTTTTGTACCAAGTTTTCTAATTGTCTAACACCAATTTCTTAACAATGTTTATTAAATTCTTATTACTAGATTTGGCTTGACCATTCCCTTGTAGAAAGTAGTTAGATGATTGACTAACTATTATACCATACTCAATTTTTTTTTTTGGTAATCTCAACTGAAGAGAAATATGTTGCATTATCTATTACCAACTTTATGGGTACACCAAATCTAACCAATATGTTCTCCTTGATGAATTAAAAAACAACTTCAAAAGTAGTTTTCTTGGTTACCTTTGATTCCACCCATTTGGTGAAGTAGTTAGTCACAATTGTAACATATGTGTGACCAACACTAGATGTTGGATTGATAGGGCTGATGAAATTGAGATCCCATTGCTGGAAAGGACCTTCAATAATCATAGGTCTAAGAGGTAGAGCAGCTAATTGGGGTCTACCCATGAACATTTTATATTTTTCATATTTCAACACCCAGTATTAGGTATCCTTGAACATGCCAAGCCAATAATAACACTATCATAGTATTTTGAAAGCTATGACTGGGGATGAGAAATGCTTGACACATGCTTCATCATGAAACATTTTCAATAGTCTTTCTTGTTATTGTTTATCTACACACCTAAGAAAAGTATTGTCTATAGATCTTTTGAATAATTTATCATCCCAAATTACATAATTGGTAGCTTTTAGCTTGAGGTCTCTTCTTTTTTTTATTGTCATCCCTTGGGGACATTTTCGATATGTTAGGAGATAAGTGATATTCAAGGGACTTGCAGGCCTGCAATCAAGACTAATTGTTTCTCTTCTTGCTCTTCAGTAATTCCATTTTTTGTAATCACTTTACATAAGGCATTTCCCTTTACTAGCTTAGTGGGCATGATTTCAATGTCATGTTCCTATGTTTTTGCTACCCACCTTCCTCTAGCATTTCACCCTACATCTTGTTGAGTTAACATGCTCTTTACTACTACATCAGGTACATAAATCACATAATGTGAATGCAAGATATAGAACCTTTTTTTTTTAGTGCTTTGACCATGGAAAAGGCATGTTTTTTATTATCTAAGAGTATATCAACTTGTGACCCTTCAAGGGAATGCTCATGAAGGAAATAGGGGCTTGTATTCCTTCCTTTTTATCTTGCAAGAGGATGGTTGATAGTGTGTGTTTAGAGGCATAACAATAGATCATAAAATCCAACTTATAGTCTAGATGATATAATACTAGAGCATTAGCAATAGCACTCTTTATATTCTAGAAAGCATGTTTTCCTATCTCATTCCATTTAAAACTTGAATTTCCCTTCATCATATCCACAAAACACATAGTGGTTTCTACAAATTTAAGTATGAAGCTTCTGAGGAAATTCACTTGTCCAAAGAATGACTTAACTCCTATATTGCTTATCGATAGGCTTAACCTTTGAATGGCCTCAATTTGTTCATGATCAATTCTAATGCCTTCTTGAGATAATGTATGATCGAGTAGTTTTCCCTCTATTATACAAAAAATGGACTTCTTAGGATTTAGAGAGATTCCATGTTCTTGGCACCTTTGTAACACCTTTTTCAAATCTTCTATGTGATTTTTTCTCTTCTTTGAGAACATGCTGAGGTCATCCAGGTATATAAAAATAATCTGATTTCTTAAGTTAACAAAATATTTACTCATACACCTCTGAAATGTAGCAGCAACATTGATGAGGCCAAAGGGCATTCTATGGTATGTGAAAATACCCCATGGAGTGGTGAAAATAGTCTTGTGTCAATCTTTCTCTTCCACTTCCACCTGATTGTATCATGAGAATCCATAAAGCATGGACATCATTTTAGCTCTAGCTACTATTTCTAGTAGATAATCCATGTTAGGAAGAGAATAATTATCCTTCAAGGATGCTTGGTTTATATTTCTGAAATCTACACAGATCCTTATCTCTTTGTTATTCTTTCTAACCTATACTACATTCGCTACCAGAGTAGAGTGATGGATAGGATAAATGATTCTAGCCTTTACCATCTTGCAGACTTCCCAAAAAATAGAATTTTATACTTTTAGATTATAGTTTCTCTACTTCTGCTAGAAGGGAGTTGCATTAGGTTTCAAGGGAATCTAGTGTTTCATTTTCCTACCTCTATAGATTTTCAAATCTTCATAACTCCAAGCAAAAACATCCTGATATTCTATGAAAAGTTGTTTGGCAACTTCCTTCTCCTCAAGTGAGCAACACTTTCCAGTATTGGTCATTTTGGGGCTTTGCATGTCTCTAATGTTCACTACTTTGTACTCACCAGTAGTAGGGCCCTTTTCTATCCTCTTTTTCTTTATCTAAGTATCATGCCTATTAAACAATCTTTCCAATGATACAATGGGGGAATGATATTACCTTGCAGTTAAACTTCATTAGTTTTTTCTTCCTTTTCTTCTATTAAAGGCCCTCTCAATTATTTTCATTAGGTTGATCCTCATGAGGATTTTGGCATTTTCTAAAAATAGTTGTACACTTTTGTCATCTTTGAATACTTGCCAGGATTTTATATTGTTAGAAATAGAGGCTCTATACACAATTTCCACTTGGTACTTTTTGTTCATGAATTTTGGGTGAGAAAGAAACAAGGAGGTAGAAATAGCCAACGAATATACTTTAGAATTCATCTCTCTTAGTACTAACTCAATATTGAGTGCATCCAACCCCTCTATTTTGTCCATTACCCTACTTCTATAATTCTTCAATTTGTTGTTCTTCATAGAATATTGTCCTTTGATCTATTACATAATGAGCTCTGCATCACCCTGAGCTTTCAAGATCTTTATCCCCTTTTCCTTCATAGCTATCATCCTAAGTAAAGATCTTCATATTCTGCAATGTTATTTGTATACCCAAATTCCAATTTGTAAGCCATGGGTGGACTCTCCTTCAAGAGATATCAACACTATGCCTCTATTAGACCTTGACAAGGAATAACTTCCATCAAAATCCAATGTCCATATGAGTGATGATTCTTCCTCTTTACTGAGGATTTTATTTCCTAGGTTATTGACCTCTTGATATTTAAAACATCTTTTGTAAACAACATTTAGTTACTAAAGTCTAATTCTTGGTCGAGAATTTGGGCCTTGGGATCATCTAACTTTAAAACTATAAATTTAGCTTCCTCTTTAGGTTCCAACTTAACCTTCTTGCTTCCTATGGGTATGAATTTTTGAGACCAATCCAATTTTATTTCTCCTCCTAGATCTCTACAAAAATTTTCACTTAAGAGTAGGTTATAGCTTACTGGGATATCTACAACTAGGATACTTAAGAATAGTTTCTTTTTTGGATGAGAGGCCTATGCTACTTGAGCATCTTTAATTTGTCCAAGTAGTGGGACCTATTTAGGATTCAAAAAAATATTATTCCATGAAATTTGGTGAGAGTGAGACCTAGAGCTTTAGCTATGGTAAAAGGCATCACATTGTTCGATGCACTTGATTCGATTACACAATTACTCAATTTGCACCCATTGATGTATAGTCATACATAGAATGGGTCAGGTTTTTGTCTAGAGAAGGTCACTAAGACCATGGAATCTTCTTGATAAAAAAGGTTAGATGTCAAAGGTTCATCTTTTTCTTTAGTGGTAACATTATGATTCAAATCCAAAGCACCTCCTTTATAGCGATCCACTAATATTTTTAACTCAGAGGGATGAAATTTAGGTAATCTATGGGAGAGATTTAGATCCTAGAATCTTTAAAAAATTGGATGAAATCAAAATGATTCTTGTCCTTACTTGGTTGAGATATCAAGGCTCCTTGATCAATGTGACTAGTACCTGAAGAAGTGGCAAAATCACTTCCTAGAATATGAGTGGAAGACTATTTATTGTTCTTTTGGCTCCTAATTAACATTGTATATGATGTACCATCAATAGTTGTGTAGCATTCACCCTTTTTCTTAGAGCCTAACTCATACTCTAAAAATAAATTTCTAGAGTCACCATTTGAGTACAAATTTGACTTAGAACTAGGGGTTCTAGTATTCAACTCATTAGTGGCTAACAATTGTACCATACAAGCTATTTCAACACAAGTTTAACTATTATGATCCATTTTTAAATGGAACACATACATATTCCCTTTCTTAGGTGCCACTTCAATTGCCAACCTTTGTTTTGGACCTATAAGCTATAAAAAATTTCCATTAGTACTCCTTCCTAGTGGATTTTGGTAATTTTGTTGATAAGAAAAATTAAATGTAGATAGTTTCCTCTTCATAGAAACTAGCTCATTTGACAACTTTTGTATCATCTCATTAGATGAAGTGGTATTACTGGAACTTCCTTTGTTTGAAGTTCTCATTTTAATTTTCTAGCGGAGATCAAGTCAACTTCAAATTCAACTGATTTCTTTTGTGCATCTGCCAAGTCTATGGGATGGGACCTCCTTAGATAATAGTTGATATCTGGTAAAATTACACTTATGAAGAATGTTTTCAAATTGCCAGTAGTGGGTCTGTCAGTGGTGGGGATTCTACTAGTGATCCTATTAAAAATTGCAACAAAATCCCTCATAATCACAATACATTTCTTTTTAATGGACATCAATTATGTTAATAAGACGTGCTCATCTTCTTCCATTTTTAATCTTGTTTTAAAATCCATCCTCATCATATCCTAGTCTATGATAGGGCCATCATCCAAATGATAAAATCAATTTATTGTGATCTCCATCAGAGTTTCTACAAATAGCCTTATGACTACATCTTTGAAAGTTACTCGCAAGATATGGGTAGCTGTAAAAAAGGCTTTGATATGTTCATCAGTAGTAATTTTCCTAATGGGGAGAGATAGGATAGACTAACTAGTCTATGCCACTAAGCTACACTAGGATCTTGGTGTTCTCTTAACACCTAACTTGGTCTATAGGATTTCCTACAACATAGAACATCTCCTGACCTACACTAACCTTCCCACTAGGTGAAATGATCAAATCTTGCTCCATGACACTCTTATCCTCCTAGGAATGAAATTATTCCAAAAGACATATATAGGTCTACTAGGGTTCTATAGCACTTCCTAGTCTAGCCAAAGTTTTGATGAGTTTTAAGGTCTTATTGGAACACTTTTAGCATGCTTTAGGTGATGGTGACAATGGGTTCCTACTTGATTTCCAAGTTCCTTCACAATAAGCTACTAGAAGAGCCCCTAATTAGGCCTTCACCCAAATTTGTAGGGCTAATAAATTATTACCCTTAGAGACTCATCAGACCTAACCTTAAGTGTTAATGGACCTATTGATGTAGCCCAACCATGATTGTCCTGGCAAGTTATGGTAGAAAACTGACAACTAGAGGAGTAGCTACTCCATATAAGGACAATACCTGGTAAGTAGTATGTGAAGAATTTTGGTTTCTAAGGGATGAAGGTGTCCTACTCTGACTTTTCTTTTCACCCTTTTGTTGAGGAACTTTTAGGATGAGGAAGCCAAGTTTTGTAAGCTTTTCAAAAATAGGGTCTTTCCTAGCTTTCTCTTTGGTGCTTCTAAGAAACCTTTCTTGTTTCAAGATGTTGAATCAATTTTTCCTCTAGGTCTTGTGTTCTACTTGTCTTTCTACTCTTTAAAGTTCCCTCCTTTGAATGACTCTTTCTAGTAGTTTGGCTCTAGTTTCTTCTTCTTCCAATACCTGGTTAGCATTTTTGTAGTGCTCTACATTCCTATGATTCCTCCAAATGAATGTGTTAAGGGATGAGATTATATCTTCCTAGTCATCTTGGAATCTATGGTCAAGTTGGAGTATTATGACTATGTTCTCATGAGGTAACACCACTTTTCTTCATATAATAGGTCTATTAGTCTAGCAATTGTTCATCTCCCCAATAGAGTTGCCAAAATATGTTGGTAAATAGATTGTTCTTTCCTTTTACTCTTTTGGATGTCCAATGTTTGTGAACAACAAATGATTACAATAATTGGAAAATTTTTATGAAGTGAGTAACTTCCCTTTGAATTCTTAGTTACAGCCCCCTTTTGTGTTTAGAATTTGCAATGAATTATGTTTTATCTCTAACTCTAAAATGGGAAATATTCTTAACCCAAGAATAGGAAAGTTTGACCAAGTTAGGCCTAAATAGGAACTTACTTATGCAAGAGTTTGAATTTTAGGATTATTCAAGAATATGGATTTATAGATCTTATGAACTTGAAAAATTTAAACAATTCATCAAAGTATACTATCTACAAATAAACTGATATCAGAAAGATCTTAGTTCTAACAATGGAAAAGGTTTAACTTGAATGAAATAATGGAAAGGGACTTCTCTTGAACTTCCAATAACAATATTATTATCTTTAGTTCATTGTTTCAAAATAGGGGAACAAAACTTTGTTCATTCCTTGGTTCAATTTAGATGAAAAGAGAAATCATAAAACTAATATAGAAAGGAATGGAATAGAAAATGATTGAGACAAAATACCCTCAAATTGTCTCTACAACATCAAGTATTTCACACCAAAAATTAACCGACCTTTTATTAATCTTTTAATTTAGTAAATATAGCATTTCAAGATGACCATTACAAAATGGGACTCAAATTGGTTCATCTCCTTGAGATTTATAAATGGCAAGTAGCCAATTTTTTAGTTACAATTATTACATGAAAATGTGAAAGGGAAAATATGAATCACTTCGCCTTCTTTCCTTTTTTTGACTTTTCCTTATAGGCCTTTGTAGTGACAATGATTGGAATAAACTCCTCGTTCCTATGAAAATGGATGTTGGTGTATCTCAAGAGCCACTTGGAATGCCCTTTGGTTAAATCCTTGATGACATTCAACCATTTCTATATTTCCTCCATAGCCACGTGTACACATCAGCCAAGTTTTTGGATCCTAGATACTCTGATCTAGGGATTGAAAGATATCTCCATCAATCCATCTATATAACTAGAGAAATTATATTGCATGATGACCACTCTGATGATCCCCTTTCCTTTTTCACTATCTTGGGAATCTATATGCATACCTCTTAATAGTTCATAGTCTCTATCTTGATCCTTTTTCACTTTAGATTCCATTTCCTTTAGTCCTTCCTCTATCACCAAGATCATTTCATATTTGAATTACATGATTTGTATCCATTCAAATAGAGGTTCATCTCCCCTAGGAAGGATCTTTACTTCCACAACTTCTTTAGCCTTCATATAGATATTCATCTTTAATAAAGAAATGTAATCTTTACTCTTGACTTTCTTTGCTACCAAGGTAGCTTGTTTGGCTAAGATATTATCTTTTTCTATTTTGAGCCCCAGTATTGCATTTCCTATTTGTTCTATAATTGCAAGTCCTTCTAACTTGAGTTTCCTGCTCCATTCTCTACCAATCTTCTAGAAGTGCTTATTTTCTTGTAGTTGGGATATGAGAACATGACCATCAATAGTAGTAGGATCATTGGTGATTGGCATTCCTAAGATGCTCACCAATGGGGTGACTGATAGAACCATTAAGCTCATGAATCTCTTCTTGCATTATGACTTTTGCTAGCTTAAGGCTTTCGAGTTGTCCCTCTATCACATAATTTTTTGACTTCCATAGACCCACCTTAATATCATGTATTACTTCTCTAAGATCCATAGAATGCAAGGAAAAATCATCTTTTGATATGTCTTCAATTCTCCCTTCTTTAGAGGGATTAGTAATCTCCATAGTCAAATGTCCTCTGTCATGATCTCATCAAAGAATTGATAGGGTCTTTTTCTTCTTGACTTTACTCAATGCTGATCTAGAGTGAACAACCATAGACAAAGTCTCTTTATTAGGAATTCCCTCTTCTTTTCTCTTCTTTTTTCTATCCAAGGTGTGATCGAGTGAAAATTCTATGTCAATCACCTTAGAGGTAGTCCTAAGTGTGTTTATACTAAACACCTTTATTTTGACAAGGGTCAATCTCTTTATTGCTGAAGAGAAGGGATTCTTTAGGACCTATGAAATGAGCTTTGAATATTCAGGGCCTTTCTTTGCTTCTATAGTCTTCTTCTCTCCTTGATTAGACTCAGTAGATTTACTTTCACTACTTCCACCATCTCCAAGATCTACCACTTAGACTTGAGGACTACTTGGTAGGAGTAAGGCAACACTCATAGATGGGATCAGATTATTCTAGGGTGAGAGAGCCATTGTGATTGCATCATCTTTCAATTCCTTCACCTTCTTCTTCCCATCTTCTATTGCAATTTTGATCACCAATAGACAACCATCTTGGCAAGTTTTGATAAGAGGAATTCTCTTATCGAGAGGTTGATCACCTCCATCTAATGGTTGTTTTGACCCTTAGGTAATAGCCAAGGTTAAACTTGATGTACCACCCTAAGAAGAGGAAGCTATTGTACCTTTTGGGGAAGCTTGAGTGGATGTGACTTTGCTCCAACTTCTCAAAGTTATGGTCCATTTGAATCATTTTCCAATCCTCTTATAGATTTGAGCCATCATTATATAGAGTTCTTCCTTGGTGTCTTCATAAGACTTTGAACATATTAGAGTGCCTCTGAGCTTGGTCAAGTAAAAGTTTCTATACATGTTTTGGCCATTATTCTCTACCCCTTCTACATCAATGTTAACTTTATACATCTACACTTGATCAACTGTTAATCTAGAAAATGCCAGATCATGACTCTCAAACTCATCCTTGTAGTCAACCTAGTAATCCTCAATGGTGGTGATATTATTAATTACACTTCCTATCTACAAAACATTCCTGGCATACCCATTCAGCTCAAACATGGATCTTAGGACTTCATACATGTCTAGGTTATACTTTATCTCAAATACCTTCAACATATTCTTGGCATCAGAGCAATTGTTGCAAGTAAAGGCTCCACCCTCATGGCGAATTCATATCCTTTCTTCTCCAAGCTCTTGCTTAATACATTCACTTGAATGACCTACTACACAATCTCGATCAACACGAGCATGTGACTAGGATACCTTGGTAGCTTTAAGGGGAATCCATTGAGAGCTACAAGATGCAATAAGAGAAAGACAAGAATTAAATGAAATAACTCCTGAATTGGCTAATGGAAGCCATGGCTTCAGGACTAAATCTCCTTTCTAGACATCCTTGTAGCTCCTTGCAAATCCTCATAGTGAATGCATCATTTACTTCCACATAGTCTAAATAACTATTCTATAACTATAAGCATGAGTAAAACTCATAAGATTTTAAATCATTAGGAAAATTCTCTACTCTTGTGACGCCTAGCCATAATTTCAATGAGGCCAACATGTAGATGACGAAAGAAGATATATAGAATATATTGTAAAATTTGGCTATGCAAAGAGAATTGGACATAATTTCAATTACCTCATGAGCCCAATCAATGTATTGGGTGTCAGAGCAAATGACTTGTACTAAAAATAAATACTGGTCAATGAAATCCAAAGCTTCTACCTCACCTTTCAACCTATGCAGGTGAACTAGAATATCAAAAATCTCTAGTTTGAGTTTGGTCCCAAACAAGGTTTTAGGGACTTTACTCTTAGCACTTTGTTGTTTCTGGAACCATGTTTGCATGATTTCTTTCCTCCAGATCATCTTCTTTGTAGAGAACTCATAGAAAACTCCTCCAAAGGTCAAGTTAGAGAATTCTTCATGTTCTAGCACACAAAGGCAATTGAGCACAATTTTCCTATCAATTAAAATCAACACTATGTCATCATGAAACACAATCTACATTTTCTCCAGGTTGTAATGATGTATGCACTCAAATATTAGTTTTGAGGCCTAAACTACAACCAGAATACCAATGGCTTTGACCAACCCACATCCTTGGAGTTTCTCAGTGATGGGGTGAATCCACTCAGACTTTACCATCTTTTGAAAATCCTCCATGCGATAGAAATGAAGAGAGGAGTCCATGAAATTTTGTAATTGGGATTTGATCCCAGTCAATCCATCAAAACTTGCAAATCTACAGGTTGCCATGATTTTGAGAACAAGATTTGGATTGGGAAAGTGAAAGGAATGGCTAATGCAACAATTATTGGCTTTTCAAAAAGTTATACACCTTACAAAATAGCATTTGAAATAGAGAGCAGTAATTTGTTCATCTATTTGTAAATCCATATATATGGGAGCCTCAATTCATCCATTGATCTTCAGAATTGGCACCACATGAATGAATTTAAGGGGATACTTGTTAAATAGTAAATGCAAGGGTTTAATAGGCATCTAGAGGTCTTTTCATTATTATTTTGGGCTCAATGATAACATTCTATATCTCCATAACTTACTTTCCCATTTTCCTTTAGGTTTTGGGAAGTTACCATTAGAGTACTCGGTTGGAGAATATCAACCAAGTTAGATCTAATTATTATCTCTTTTTTGTAATGTTTAGGTTTGCTTTATTATCATCCTAAGAAATTCTAAACATGACTCAGAAATCCAATTTGATCATTAACTTGATTTTCTTTGGAATTCAAGAAATTGTCCTCATGGGTTAAAAACCCATCAAGGAGAAGATAGTTTCCATTTCTCTGTTAATGTTTCCTTTCTTAATCATACTTTTGGACAATTTCCCCTTTGGAAGTTAGAAATTTCTAAATGAACCATTTTCCAAAGTCATAATCATAAATGAAACATTGATTCACTAAAAGAAGCCTATGTGCATAATTTAGTGTCTTTCAGGGAAAAACATCCTCATGGGTAGAAAACCATTTGAGGAGAAGATGATTTCCAAATTTCTACAAGCCTCAATTTCTCAAATAGTGATAAGTCATAAATAGAAATGACTTGTAGTTGATCATTGAATGAGTAGCATGAATCTCCATTGGACTAGGCACTAACCTACCCATAAGATCACTTGACAAAACAAATAACCACCCAACGAGGAATGAGGAGAGGAAGAAAAGGAAAAGTCCAATAGAGACTCACCTAATTTAAAAGGACTTAGACCTAGACTCATACAAAACCAAGAAATCTCTCTTTTCATTCAAACACAAGTATTAAATTTTCTAATTGGTTAGAGATTGAAAAGTGGGGCAACAAACACTAGATCAAATGCATAAGACCTTGAATTCCTAATGGAACTCATTCTCAATGCAAATCATTGCTACTCAAATTTCTTCTTGACATCCTTAAGTTACATCAATTCAACTATGAATCAAAAATAATGTATAGAGCCTATGGAAATGACAAATGATGCATGATATGGGTCAACCTTTGACATTCAATATCACAATCTTGAGGGCTTTTGGCTCTCTCTACATGTGATAAAAGTTATGATGGTCATCTATAACATCAAGTCACATCACAAAAACATGCTTGAGCCTAATAGAAAGACATATCCAAAACTCATATGTTTTTGAGGCTTGACATTCTACTCTTATATGTATGATCATAGAGGTGAAAGTTGTAAGGAGAAAGAATTAGGCCTATCAAGAATTAGATCTCTCGAGGGCATGAGATGAAGAAAGCTTGATCAAAATCATGGTTTGTCATCAAATCAATGAATCTAAACAAAATGTTATATATGCATGTGATTATGAATGATGGCTCTGAGTTTAATGTGGTAACTCCATGCCCAAAAGGCTAATAGTATGTCATAGAGTTATGAATTGGCATTGAATGAGGAAGAGATGCTAGTGACTGAATCCCAAATTGCATCTATTAGACTGCTTGGACATAATGCCTCTAGGTGTTTGGAAATGTCACTTGCATGAGGATATACACATAAAGGGTCCAAAATAACATAGTGTAGTTATAACATCAAACACTAAATTGAAATTTGAGAGCATAGGCAATGCCATTGAATTGTTTCATAGAATGCCAAAATAGCTTCCATGCATTGGTCTGAGTTAGCCCACTAAGTATAGCAAGGACCAAACATGGGGACACTTGACTTTGTAAGAGGATGATCAATTAGAACAAATGGAGGCCACAAAATGAACACATCACATTTCATACATTGAGCTATATGTCAATAGGTGAAACATTCAAATGTGTTTGAAGCACCAAGGCTTGATTTAGATATAAAGCATGACAACATCCAGAGATAAAGAAACAAAGGCATAGTGCATTTAGTCCTAAAAATGCCTTTTGATCCAAATGTTCTACAATTGGTACAAGGACACATGACTTTAGAATGAAGAGAATTTTGTATATCAGTGGGAGAAAATGAAGATATAGATGAGAGAAATGGGCTTGGGTATTAAAATTAACAACTACATCAAGGGTACAATCATACATTTAGCAAACTGTCAATACTTTAACTATAATGCGAGTATGAATCTTGATTCTTGCAAAAGTGGACACCATGCCAACTTGGTTTGAATCATATTTGAGGAATGATAAGAAAATTAATGGTTAGTTATATGTCTTATTCATATTCATTGAATGAATTAAAATGGGAAGGCATACAAGTGTTTGGCTAAATTCCAATAAAGGCATACCATTATGACAAAAACCTCAAAAAAGAAACCCATTAAGCCTGATGATTAAATCAAAACTTTAAAATTTTATAAGAGTATAATGTTTATTGTGAAGGATGTGAACATTATATGGCTGGGCGATGAGAATATCAAAAGAAAAGAAAAGGTATAATTTTCCAAGAATTAGTTAGTAGCGACAGAAAGGGACAACAAGACTATTTAAAGAATAATTTCCAAAGCATAAGGGTTCTTCTTTTTCTTGATAGTCATGAGGCTACAAAAGGGGGAGAATACTTGCTGATTGTAACATGGAATAGAGGAATTAGTTTGCTATTCTATATTTATTTGTAATTGCAAGGATAGGTTAATCCTATGATTTCTTTTTATAAGTTCATAATAAAAACAAATTATGTTTTTTTAGATTTTTTTTTCTGAAGATGTACTTCTGGGATTGTTTCATATCATATGGTCATTTCTTTCATGTTTTGAATTCACTCCTTTGGTTATTCATAGTTGCAAAATAATATTTTGTTTTCTTTGTTTCTTTGTGATGTAAAGGGGAGTTGAATGATCAGTCTTGTGGCTGCTTTCTATTCTTTCTCTCTTTATTCTATTCTTAAATTTGATAATCACATTCATTCCATGTTGATGGTTGAATGTTAGAAAACCTTCATATCTTCAGTTAAAAGACCTAACCAAACATCTAATTCATTGTAAATATTTCTAAGAGTGTGTTGTACCTTTCAATTCAGAGGATAGTTATCAATCAATGATAACTCATCTAATTGTTAGTACATTTGTTCTTCTTTTTGAGCATATTGAGTAATTATGTACTTTTCTTTTCAAAATCACAAATCTATTTACTAATAGATTTTTGGCAACTCTATTGAAGAGAGAAAGCAAAGTTCCAGTGCTTTCTTTCCTTGGATATCTTAAGTTACCTTCCTAAGGATGGAGGTTGGCAACCCTAATTTGTTTTGGTAGAAAAATTCTGGTATGCTATGAGTTTGGTTGTAGCCTACCATGGGTGCCTTGGATTGGGCTATTTTCTTTATCCCAGTATTTAGTCCTACCTAAAAGATCAAGAGAATACTTCCCAAAGTTTCTTGGTTACACAAATCAAGACCCTGATGATCACATTAAAGTGGCTATTGTTTCCTATGGGATTCTTGGTGTATAAGAAGAGAACATCTTTGTTAGACTTGTTGGAATGATCTTGAGGTAAAATTTCATCAATATTTTAATCCCATTTTTGATGTTTCCAAGTTATTATTACATCTCTTTCAAATTTAAGCATAGGAAATTGAAACTGTGAGGGAATTCATTGATAGATTAAATAGATGAGTTAACAAGATCTCTCAAAGTTGTCAACCAACTTAAAATAATTAGTTGTGCACTTTCATCACTGCCCTACAAACTAAAATTAGCTTCTTGGTTTGATGTCTAAAAGTACAAAGCTTGCAAGAGCCACAAAGGGAGGCTATTAGCTTGGATAATGATATATTCATCAACAGGTTGGAACATGTTAGACCCTCATAAGTAGAGGTATGCACATTTGAACAAAAACATTATCTAAAAGTAAAGCCCGCTTGGAAAAAGCTTTTCCTCAAAAAAACCAAATCAACACCCCTTGTTTCTATTTCTAAAAATATGACATTTTTTAGTGTAGAAGATTTTCTAGTGCCTCCTATGATTGAAAATAGTCATAATGATGTTCCTAGAGTATACCATCCACATGTTGAGTATGATGATGAGACTTAACAGAATCATGCTGAAAGAGGGTTTCCTTTAATTTAATAGACTCTAGAGAAAATAAAGCAAAATGTAATGGTGGATCATCAAAAACATTGTAGCCTCAAACATTGTTAGGAAGCCAAGATAATACCTTGCCTCATATGGGTCATATTAAAAAAAATCCCTCTTTTTCTTCTTAAGCATGGATGGTGCAGCCTCATGAGGACCAAGCATCAACAAGGTTAGAACTTCCAATCATGCAATCTAAAATTGAGAGTGCTTTAAATTCTAAAAGTTTGATGGTAGAAGTTAAATATGAGTCGTATGCATCACTTTGTGGTGACAAAGAGATTGAAAAATCTCAATCATCAACAATTTTCCTAGGTGATAATTCTTTGAATGAGGATGAGATTGTTGAAAATTTCTTAACATCAATCAACTTTTAAGACCCAGAAGGTAAAGATTTAAATGCTGACCTACTTGATATATTTCAATTGGATAAAATTCTTCTCGAGGTAGTTGCAATAGAATATGATGAAGATCATCTAGTTAATCCTGATCCTATGTTGGAGGAAGTAAGTTTTTTCTCTGAATATGTTCCGAATGCTAAGAATAGTTCCAAAATCTAGACTCTTGTGGAGGATATGAATTCCTTTGTGAAGATCTTTAAGCCTATTTCTTTTAAATCACTAATCAAAGATGGTTTTGAGAGCTCCATGCTTGAAACCTGAGTAGGAGTAGTGATCTATGGTAAGATATGATTTTTCTAGATAGGGATGTCAACTTGATAATTTTTTGCATTCAGTCAACCAAACTCATAGTGACAAAGAATTTTCTATGTGGAGGTTGCATCAAGTTGTCTCATTTGGGGGTAGCTCATTATTTTGGAGAGGATATTTCTTCTCACAATTAGCGAATGGCTTCATGTAAGTTTTTGTCAACCTTGATTCTTATGGTGAGTTATTCTCACCTATATATGCTTATAAAGTTCTTGCTACTCTTTGAACTTTTGGTGGTGTTTAGTTTAGTTGGGTAGTTCTTTCTCTTGTAGGTAGTTTAGTTGTTTTAGGTTTCCACCTACTCTTCCCCTCTTTGCAAGTAGTCCCTTTGGTTTCTATTGTATGCTGACTCTATTTTCTCAATCGCTAAGTACTAGTCTCCTACCAAAGGCTTCTGGATTCTTCATGTCCCTTGTAGTCCACATCCCCAGTTAGAGCTAGCTATAAGCATGATTTCACACCCAAGTTTTAAAATTTGCAAATTGATCCTAGGGAAAAATTGGTCTTAGTTTCTTGTCAGTTAGTTACTAATGATGCCCTTGTAAACTTCAATATTGTTAAGAAGGAAGTATTCTAAGGATATGTTGAACTTCAACTTTGAACCTTCGAGAGTTCAAAGTTCAAAGTTCAAAATTTGAGGATGTAGATTCCTAACTTCATTGGTTCAGAAAGATGATACAAGTTCAAGTTCACCATTTCACATTTTGGGTTCAAAGTTCATGGATTTGAAAATGCATTATCCATGGTGTAGACTCACTAATTAAGAGGCATAGTTTGGTGGTTTAATTTAGTACAACTGATGGAAAATTGATGGGGACACAACCCAAGTACAGAATTGAAATGAAAAGAAAGGGAAAACTTTATTAACTTTGTAAATAAGCTAATACATTCAGTACAGAGAAAATAGACTTCAAAACATGCCCTAAGGGCTTACAACAGTATAAGTGTAGAGATAATTTCTCCTTTTAGTTCCTCATCTCAAACTCCACTCCGAACTACCTTTTACAATGCCAAAAATGTTCTTAAATAGACCCTAGAGGTTTAAGGATTAGGAGTAAATTCTAAAAAGTGCTAGTTGGCATCCACTGACCAAATAGAAGGCTCCAGAAGCTGCATTAGAAGTTGATGCAAATCTAGAAGAATCCAAAAATGGTAACCAAACTTTCAGGAGGCATAACTTTTGAACCGTAGCTTCGATTGATGAACCGTTTACATTTCTAGAAAGCTCTCAAAGCGCTCTATAGCCCTATGGACCAGCTTCACTCATCCCCCATTTTTTGGCCCTTTTTGAGGTCATTTAATGCCCCTAACCTGACTTTGAAGCACTCTTAGGCGATCTCCAAAAATTGAAAAACTGTAATAACTTTCAAACCGTGGGGCCTTTTGACCTGATTCTTTTCTTGGAATGCTCTAAATTACAATTACATTCATCTAGCCAATTTACACCTTCTAGTTCACCAAAATGATGGCTCAATTACATACTCCTATCTTTTTGGCATTTACACGTACTCCAAGGTGTTCAAATACTCTATCCTAGAACACTAATAGTGGAACTGTGAGAGTTGGAACCTTTATTTGACCCAAATGGGTATTCAGAAATGAAAACACATGAAACAAAAACTAAGTCTAAGTACATTTTTTTTGGTTGACACAGGATTGCCCTTATCCCTCTAGATGCTCTTGTATTAGACACCCAAGGTAGATTGAAAAGTGACCCTATCACTTTATGAATGGTAGAGGAAATCCCAAATGGGAAACCTCGGCTACTAAAATCCAAGTTGAGTCCTCGATTGGCCATCCTTTCCACTTGACCAAATACTCTTCATACTGCCTATGTCTAGTACTCCTACCCACACGATGATCTAGAATGTCTTCTATCTCCTCCTTCTTAGAAGTAGGAATTGGACATGGCTCTAACATCAGCTCCTCATCTGAACCATCATCATGATACTCTATTAAGTATACAATGTTGAAATTAAGAGAAATGTGAATACCATCTAGCAACTCCACATCATATGCATTTCTTGAGTCATGTTTCTTAAGAATTTTGTAGGAGCCAAATTTCTTCATTTTCAGCTTGTTGTAAGTACCAGCTGGAAATCTTTCTTTTCTTAAGTGTACCATGACTAGATCCCCTACTTGGAATTCCTTATGTCTTCTCCTTTGATTAGCCCTAGATTTATACTCTTGATTCATCCTAACAATGTGTGCCTAAACCTCCTCATGTAGATGCTTGATATGTTTAGCAAATTCTTCAGATTTAGCACTTGTCCTTTCCCCTTGCTCTATCTTCCTCAACTTTGGTGTATTCCTTGGGCTACTTGCATATATAATTTGAAATGGTGATCTACCAGTACTCCTATTTATAGAGTTATTGTAAGAAAACTCTGCTTGTGGTAGAATCAAATCCAATCCCTTGGGCTTATCCCCAACTAAACATCTCAGCAAATTGCCCAAACTTCTGTTTACCACTTCTGTTTGGTCGTCAGTTTGTGGGTGATGTGTGGAATTGAATTTTAAGTCTGTTCTCAACTTCTTCCACAATGTTCTCTAGAAATACCCCACAAATTTGGTATCTCTGTCAGAAACTATACTCCTTGGGAGACCATGTAGTCTTATCACCTCTCTGAAAAACAAGTCTGCAATATGGACAACATCATGAGTTTTGTGCCATGGAATGAAATGTGCCATTTTGGAGAACCTATCAACCACCACAAATACTGAGTCATTACCCCTTTGTGTCCTTGGCAATCCAAGAACAAAATCCATACTTATGTCCTCCCATGGCTTTGATGGAATAGGCAATGGCTAATATAGTCTAGTATTGTGACTAAATCCCTTGGCAACTTGACAAATCTGAAAACTCTGTACAAACTTCTTCACATCCTGTGAAATCTGAGGCCAAAAATAATGTTCTTTGAGAATGGCAATGGTCTTATCTTGACCAAAATGTCCTGCCATCCCTCCAATGTGTTTCTCCTTAATTAGATTTTCCTTCATGAAACTCCTTGTAATGCATAATTGATTGCCCTTGAGTAACATACCATCCTAAATTAGATAGTCTAACCACTTAGTTCTATCTACTACAACAGGCTCCTTACAAGTTTTCCATGCTTCAGCAAAATTAAGATCCTTAGGCTACAGATTCTTGAGTTCATCAAACCCAACTACTTCAACCTGCATTACTGTAAGCAACAACTATCTCCTACTTAGTGCATCTGCAACCCTATTAGACTTTCCACTTCTATGCTTCAACACAAATGTATAGCTCTGCAAGAAATCTACCCACTTCATATGCCTCTGATTCAATTTACCTTACTATTTAGGTATTGTAATTCCTGATGATCAGTATATAAAAAAAATTCTTTTGGAAATAAATAATGCCTCCATTTCTTTAAGGCTTGAACTATTGCATAGAACTCTTGATCATAAACAAAATAATTCCTTTTCGCATCATTCAATTTTTCACTAAAATATGCAATAGGCTTACCTTCTTGGCTTAATACAACCCCAATAGCACTGCCACTTGCATCACAATCCACCTGGAACACCTTTCTAAAATCTAGAAGTGCCAACACAAGTTGTTTTTTCACCTTCTTCTTTAGCAATTCAAAACTTCTCGCAACTGTTGTAGTCCATTTTAACTTTTTTCTATCCCCTCTTATTGTGTCAGTCAGGGGTGCACATATGCCACTGAAATTCTTTATAAACTTTCTGTAAAAACTAACCATACCATGAAATGTTCTTACCTTAGTAGCAGACCTTGGAGTAGGCCATTCCAAGATGGCTTTTACCTTATTTGGATCCATTTTGAGACCTTCAGGTGATATAACAAACCCCAAGTAGACTAATTCCCTTTTTGCAAAGATACACTTCTTTAGATTAATTAACAATTTCTCTTCCCTTAACCTTTCAAGGACACTACAAATATGCATTAAATGTTCTTCCAAAGTCTTGCTGAAAATTAAAATATCATCCAAAAAGACAATAACAAAATTTTCCAAGAACTTCTTAAGTACCTCATTCATAAGCTGCATGAAGGTGTTTGGGGCATTCGTCAATCCAAAGGGCATGACTAACCACTCATAAAGACCCTTCTTGAAGGTTTTTTTCCACTCATCTCCTTCTCATATCCATATTTGATGATAGCCACTCTTCAGATCTATTTTTGTAAAGTATGGAGCTCCACTCAAGCAGTCCATAAGATCATCCATTCTTGGCAAAGGAAATTGATACTTAATGGTTATCCTATTTATAGCTCGAGAATCTATACACATCCTCCACTCTCCATCCTTCTTTGGTACCAGTACTACAGGTACTACAGATGGACTTAGGCTCTTTCGAATCAAGCCCTTCCTCAATAGTTCTTGAACCTGTCTATTTAGCTCCTCAGTTTTAGTAGGAGTCATCCTGTGAGCAGCCTTGTTAGGCAAACTAGCTCCTAGGATTAAATCTATCTGATGATTGATTTGCCTTATTGGTGGCAATCCTTCTGGAACATTATCAGAGATAATATCTCCAAACTCACCTAGTAAATCTCAAACTTCAATTGGTATTTCACTACTACCTTCTTTATCTTTCCTAAGAATCAAAGCATAGCACATACGCTGATGTTTCATGCCATCTAAAAACTTGCTTCCATTAAAAAGAAAAATCCTAGCACTACTACATACCTTTTCACCTTCCTTTTTCATGGGCTTCAGTTTGTGGCAAACTCCATCCTTTGTTAGAGAGTATGTGTTTGCATGAACATCATGTACTACATGCCTATCAAACTACCATGGTCTTCCCAACAATAGATGGTAGACATCCATTGGAATAACATCACAGAGAAATTCATAGTGGTAACTCCCAATTTTGAATTTCACTAAACATTGTTCACTTACCAGGACCTTATGATCATCTTTCACCCAAGAAATCTGATAGGGCTGGGGGTGTTTCTCCCTCTTGAGCTTCAACTTAGAGACCATCTCCTCTAATACCAAGTTATTAGTGCTGCCACCATCAATGATCACATCACAACATTTATCCTCACACTTGCACCTGGTACAGAATAAACTCCTCCTTTGTCCTAGTTCAATCTCACCACTTAGTAGGACCCTTTCATTTACTAAAGTCTCTCCTCTTTTTGCATCCTTTGAATGTGATGATTGTACATCCTCATCCACATGAGCAACCCTAGCTTGACCCTCAGCTCTCCTATCTGTCCTTCCTTGTCATTGAGGGCATTCAAAGGCACAATGACCTTCTTCATTGAAATTGAAATAAGTACCACAAAAGCCTCCTCTTTCTTTTCCACATCCTCCACATCTTCCTCTCTGAATTCCAAAGTCTTGATCTCGAGAGTGGTTGAAACCCTTGTTCCTTTGGTTCCTGCTAGTACCCACATCTTCATTTTTCTTTTGGGTTTTGTTTCGGCCTCCAAATGACCTACCACTACTCCTCCTTGACCATGCCCTCTTTTTCTCCCTTCAAACCTCTTATTTAGCTTCTCTTCAACTCGTAGGCCAAATTGGTATGCCTCTTCAACACTGGTCATTCTTACCAAACTTAATTCTTCCTGGATGTTAGGTCGCAACCCACTGATATAACAAGCAACCTTCTCCTTATTTGCTTCTGCATGCCTTGCTCTAATTAGAAGTCAGTAAAAATCCTTTGTATATTCTTGGACTAATTTTCCTGCTTGCTTTAACCCATGCATCTTTTTAAACAAATCAAACTCATAATCAACAGGAATGAATTGCTTCTTCAATTTGTCCACCATATGATCCCACCTTGTGATCTTCTCCTTTCCTCTTCTATTTAGTTCCAATTCAACCTCTTGCCACTAGATTTTGGCATGTCCTTTTAGTTTGGCCTTTGCAAACTTAACCCTATCTAGGTCCCTGATATCCTCATACTCAAAGTATTCTTCCAGTTCATTGATCCAATCGATCAACTCATCTAGTTTCAAATTTCCTGAAAATACACCCACATCAATTGTAGGTCTTTTCCCAAACTTAGTAATGGCCCTAAAAGGCCTTTCCTTTGCTTGATTTAGAACTTCCTCATCAAATTCCCCTTCTAGTCCAATTTCTTCTTCGTCATTGTCATCCTCACTTTCATCACCTACAACAACATTTGTTCCTCTATGGAGCTCCTCTTGCAATGCTTGTACCTTCCTTTGGAGGGCTCTAACCTCCTAAGGATTAATAGCTCTAGCCCTTCCACCACGCTCTCGTCATGGAGGCATCTTCTTAACTCAAACCCACAACCACACAGTCTTGGTGCAAACTGCCTCACAATCGGCACTATGTCTACACACTCAAGAAAACCTGCTCTAATACCACTTGATAGGGACACAACCTAGGTACAGAATGGACACGACAAGAAAGGGTAAAATTTATTAACTTTGTAAATAAGCTAATACATTTAGTACAGAGAAAATAGACTTCAAAACATGCCCTAAGGGCTTACAACAGTATAAGTCTGAAGATAATTTCTCCTTTTAGTGCCTCCTCTCAAAATCAACTCCGAACTACCTTTTACAATGCCAAAAATGTTCTTAAATAGACCCCAAAGGTTTAAGGATTAGGAGTACATTCTGGAAATTGCTAGTTGGCATCTACCAACCAAATAGAAGGCTCCAGAAGCTGCATTAGAAGTCGACACAAATCTAGAAGAATCCAAAAACTGTAACCAAACTTCTGAGAGGCATAACTTTTGAACTGTAGCTCTGATTGACGAACCGTTTACATTTTTGGAAAGTTCTCAAAGTGCTCTATAGCCCTATGGAATAGCTTTGATCGTCCCCCATTTTTTGACACTTTTCAAGGTCATTTAATTCCCCTAACTGACTCTGAAGCACTCTTAGGAGGTCTCCAAAAATCAAAAACTGCAATAACTTTCAAACCGTGGGGCCTTTTGACCTGATTCTTTTTTTGGAATGCTCTAAATTACAATTACATTCATCTAGCCAATTTACACCTTCTAGTTCACCAAAATGATGGCTCAATTACATACTCCAATTTTTTTGGCATTTACACATATCCCAAGGTGTTCGAGTGCTCTATCCTAGAACACTGATAGTGGAGCTGTGAGAGTTGGAACCTTTATTTGACCCAAATGGGTATCCAGAAATGAAAACACATAAAATAGAAACTAAGTCTAAGTACATTTTTTTGGTTGACACAGGATTGCCCTTATCCCTCTAGATGCTCCTACATCACAAATAGGTATGAGTTTTAAGTTCATGATTCATAGTGCCAAGTCTAGCTAGAGATCCTCTTTTCAAATTTCATTTAGAATAAAAAAATTTCATGTTCAAAACTTTATCATATATTTATAAATGAGTCAATTATGAGAAGTGTACGTGGCCACTAAAGATGAATGCATATCAAAGAATTCAATAAAACCTTCAAATAAGTCATAGTAAAGCACCCAATGCTCTTCTCAAGAGTGCCTAATCAAATTCTTAATAAATTGAGCATTTGAACTTGAAAATACTGTATCAAATGTAGAATATTTTGAATTCCTACTAGAAGTGGTTCTCGATGTAGATCATTGGTACCTAAATCTCTTCTCAACATCCCCAAGTTACATCAATTCACCTATGAATTAGAAGCAATGTACAAACCCTATGGCGAAGGAAAATGATGCATGAGATGGATCAACCTTTGAAGTTAAGCATCGTAATCCTAAGGGCTTTCAAGTCTCTTTGTATTTGATTAATGTTATGATGGTCATCTATAACATGAAGTCACATCATAAAAACATGCTTGAGCCTAATAGAAAGGCATATCCAAAGTTCATATATTTCTAAGGCTTGATATTTTTCCCTTGTATGTACTATCATACAGGTGAAATTTTCAAGGAGAAAGCATCAGGCATGTCAAGAATTAGAGCTCTCAACAAAATGAGATGAGGAAAGATTGATCAAAAAAATGGCTTGTCATCAAATCGATGCACCTCTATAGAATGGTAGATATGCATGTGATTGTGAATGACGACTCTGAATTTAATGTGGAAACTCTATTCCCAAAAGGATCATGGTATGTCATAGAGTTATGAACTAGCATTGAATGAGAAGGACATGCTAGCGATTAAATCCCAAATCAAATATGTAAAAGTGCTTGGATAGAATGCTTCTAGGTGTTCAGGAATGTCACTTGCATGAGGAGATACACGTAGAGGGTCTAGAATAACATAGTCTAGTTAAAGCATCAAGCATCGAATTGAAAGGTGAGAGAATAGAAAATGCACATGAACTATTTGATAGAATGCCAAAATAGCTTCCATGCATTCATTCAAGTTATCCCACTAAGTACAGTGAGGAGTGAACACGGGAACAATAAGCTTTGTAAGAAGATGGTCAGTTAGAACAAATGGAGGCCACAAATTGAACATTTCACATTTCATATAGTAAGTTGTATGTCAATAGGTGAAACATACAAACGGATTTGAAGCATCATGGTGTGAGTTAGATATAAAGAATGATAAGTTGTGGAGGTAAAGAAACAAGGGAACATTGTTTTTGGTCATGAAAATGCCTTCTGTCTAAATTTTTGATAATGGACACATGACATTAGAATAAAGAGAATGTTGCATGCCAGTGGAAGAAAGTGAAGATGTAGGTGATAGAAATGGGCTTGAGTATTGAAATTGACAAGTACATTGAGGGTGTAGGCATAAATTTGGTAAAATGTTGATACTTAACCTATAATGTGAGCATGAAGCTTAATTCTTGTAAAAATGAACACCATACCGACTCAGTTGGAATCATTTTTGAGGAATGATTAAACAAATTAATGGTTAGTAATTTGTATTTTTCATATCCATTGATTGAATTAAAAGAGGAAAGTGTGAAAGTGTTTGGCCAAATTTTAATAAAAGTATACCATTATGATAGAAACTACCAAAAAGAAACCCATTAAGCCTGATGATTAATTCACAACTTTACTAATGTTATAAGAGTATAAAGTTTATTATGAAGGATATGAACATTATATGGTTAGGTGATGAGAATATCAAAGGAAATGAAAAGGTATACTTTTACAAGAATTAGTCACTGGCAATTGAAAGGGAGAACAAGATTATTTAAATAATAATTTCTAAAGCAGAAGGGTTCTTTTTCTTGATAGTGTCGAGGTTGCAGAAGGGGGAGAATACTTTGCTTATTGTAACAAGGATAGAAGAGCTAGTTTTTTTTTCTATATTTCTTTGTAATTATAAGGACATGTTAATCATATGATTTCCTATTATGAGTTCATAAGAAAAAAAATTATGTTTTTGAGATCTTGTAGTCTTAAGATGTACTTTTGTGATTGTTGCTAATCATATGCTCATTGATTTAATGTTTTGAATTTAGTCCTTTGGTTATTCATAGTTGCAAAATAATATTTTGTTTTCTTCATTTCTCTATGATGTAAAGGGAAGTTGAATGATTGGTTGTATGGCTTCTTTCTATTCTTTATCAATTTATTCTATTCTTAAATCTGATAATCACATTCATTCTATGTTGATGGATGAATGTTTGAAAACCTTCATGTCTTCAGGTAAAAGACATAACCAGTCATAAAATTCATTGTAAATCTTTCTAAGAGGGAGTTGTACCTCTCAATTCAGAGGAGAGTCATAAATCAATGATAACTTGTCCAATTGTTAGTACATTTTGTTCTTCTTTCTCAACATATTGAGTCATTATTTAGTTTTCTTTCCCAAAGGACAAATTTGTTTACTATCATGCCTAAAAAAATAATTGGAGGAGAGAAATATGGCATACTAACAAGAAACAAATTAAAAGGTACATGATTTCTTAGTGATTTTAAACCTAGATCTTTAAAATATACTTTAGAAAATAAAGGTTGGATAGACATAATGAATGAAGAAATTGAGAAAATAGAAAGAATAATACCTAGTCTTGTGTACCTAGACCTAAGGATAAGAATGTGATTGGTACAAAATGGATATGCAAAAATAAATTAAATGAGAAAAGAGAAGTAACAAGGAAGATTCTTTAGAGGACACAGAGAGCTCTTACCTCCTATTGGATATGGAGGATAGTGCTAGTCTGCACTCAGAAGACGAAGAGGAGGTGGCTAAAATCATGAAGGATATGGGTAGGAAGAAGAAAAAAAAGTCAGGAAAAGGAATGGAGAGAAGGATTAAGTAGGATGAAAACTTAGAGGAGAAAGAGGGGATGGACTTGGATAAGGAGGGAAATGTGAGAGAGGAGGGTACTAGTAAGGCATAGGTAAGTAGGAAGGTGAAGAACTTGGTCAAAAGGAAAAGAGGAGGGGAGAAAAATGTTGAGAAGGCTCACGATAAGGGTAAGGAGAACACTACTAAAGCTTTGGAAGAGAGAAAAGAGTAAGAGGGCTTGGCTAATACTACTGTAACTTTGGATGTAAATGGAAGGAAATTTTCATGGAGGAATTTTCATGCTAGCACTACAAAAATGGGGCTGGTTAGAGAACATATCAACCTAGAGGTTCTAAAGAGAAGGGATGGAAAAATTCAGTTGGAAGAGCTAATTGACCAAGCTTTGGTATTCTTAGTTATAACACTCAAGAAATAGGGATGAACCTCCTAAAAAATTCCCACAATAGTTTGTTGGACAATTTTTGGTCCATTAAATAGTTCTTCCATGAAATATAAGAGATTAAGTTCAGGATGTAGGGGCAGGAAAGGCCAAAAGGGGGGGATGGGAATGTTAGAATTGGTAAACTAGATGCAAGGGTTTTTGAGATTAAATAAAGGGTGGAAAGGATGGAGAGCTCTCTCCATAGCTTAGCTAATTAGAGCCTTAACATAATTAAAGATCTTAATGATAACATCATTTAGCTATACATAATGGTGGATGAAAGAAGAAAGGGGAAGGAGGAAAGGGATAGAGGAAACTAGGACTATTGATGAGGATGCTTCTTTGTAGGGTGAGAGCTTGAGAAAAATAAGGAGAGTAGAAAAGAGGAAGAGGGAAGAGGAGGTATCCTTGGATGATAGCCAATTGAAGACCGATGAGGCTAAGGCCAAGCAAGAGTTGGAGCTCAAGAAAGAAGAGCTAGCTAAAGAATTAGTGCCTTGATCATTTCTCCTAGTTTATATTTTTTCCTTGGCTTTTGGCCTTTTTCTTTTTGTTTCTATTTTTTGGTTAGATTATGCCTATTGTTTTTTTCTATTGCATGGCTAGTAGACCTAAATATTTAGTAATTTTTATGTTGTTAATTGGTGGGTTTCAAGAACCCCTATAAAGAACCTATTTTACTTAATCAAAAATAAGGAACACAATAATGCTAGTATGAAAAAGATATCTACAAGAAGAAGGTATTTACTATGGAGAAATAATTGCTCCTATTGTGAAATTTGAAGGAGTCAGAATGCTACTAGCATATACTACACATTAAAGGATTTAAATTATATCAAACGGATTTAAAATCATCTTTCTTAAATGGAATGTTGGAAGAAGAAGTCTACATTGAACAACTTGAAGATTTCATTGATCCAAACAAAAGAGAGATGGTATGCAAACTACACAAAGCTCTATATGGACTAAATCAAGATCCTAGAGCATGGTATGAAAGGCTGCATGGGTACCTGGTAAGACTTGTTTTTGAAAAGACAAATGATAATAGTAATTTGTATATAAAGGAAGGATCCTAGGACAAGATATTGCTAGCAAAAATATTTGTGGATGATATTATATTTAGAGCACATGAGATATTATGCAAATAATTTGCTAAATAAATGAGGAAAGAATTTTTGAAATTTCTATGTTTAGAGAGATAACAATCTTTTTTGGCCTACAAGTTCATCAAATGGAGGATGGAATATACATCACTCAATCAAAATACATCAAGGAAAAATTGAAAGCATTTGGAATGGAAGATTCCAAACTAGTTGAAACACCTATGTCTACTAGACACAAAATTTTAAAGAATGATGATTCAAAGGAGCTAAATTATACTACCTATAAATCAATGATTTGAAAAATTCAATATATGGTACACACCAAACTAGATATTGCATTAGCAGTTATCATAGTTGCATTTTTTTCTGCAAATCCTAAAGAAAATCACATTATGGCAATAAAAAGGATTTTGAGCTATGTAAAAGGAACTGAAGAATATGCTTTATGGTATAATAAATGAGGAAAATTTGAGTTAAGAACCTTCAAAAATTTAGATTGCGAAGGAAGCATTGGTGATAGAAAAAGCACTAGTCAAGGAACATTCTTTCTTCAAAAGTGATTAGTATCTTGGACAAGAAAGAAGCAAAATTGTATTTCTCAATCAACAACAGAGGTAGAGTATGTTGTTGCAGTAGTTAATTGTTCTAACATAATATGGATCAAGTAATTATTGTTTGGAATGAAGGAGGAAATAAAGGATCTAGTGGTTATGTATTGTGATAACACAAGTGCAATTAATATATCTAAAAACCATGTGATGCACATAGAGACAAAATATATTACAATCAAGTATCATTACCTAAGCTAATTAGTTCAAGAAAAAGAGGTAAAACTAAAATATGTGAACACCAAGGAGTAAATAGTAGACATATTTACTAAAACATTACCTTAGGATGCATTTATGTATCTAAGAGGTAAACTTAGGGTTATTCCCTTATTTGATGCTCAACAAAGCACAAAATAGTGATGCATCAACCAAGTTCCATTGAAGATCTATCAAGTTGATGCATAGTGTCACATTTTAGGTGTGAAATATAGAACATATGGTATATGAATCAGTACAAAAGGTACATAGTAACTTCAATGTATGTATCCTTTGGCATTTGATGTCAAGAGGGGAGGGTTTTAGTATCTCAAGAAGAAAAGTATATAGATGATGGAATATATAAAAAAAGAGTGAGAATAATGACAAAAGTACACATCAAAGTGATGATAGATGTAAGAGGGAGAATTCATTTGGAAGCAGCTAAGAAAAATCTAGGAAAAATCACTGAGGGAGTTGGTATGGATGAGAGTTAGAATCAAACTAAGGATATTATCAAATTGCTCATACTTTTACCATTATATGTTGACATGTTGTGTTGTCATCAATGCCAAAGAAGAAGATTGTTGGAAATAATTCTTCAAATTATATGTTGTCATTGATATTAGAAAAAAATTAGTATTAACTAATAAGTCAGGAAACAAAGGGTATTTAGTATTAACTAAGTAGTCAAGCAATAAAGGAAATCCAATATCTAGTATCAACCAAGTGGTCAAGTATCAAAGGAATTACAATGTTAGTTTAATGGTCAAGCATCAAAGGAGTCCCAGTATTGATCGAGTATTAGTAGATTAAACTTGTTAATTAATTAACTAATTGAGGCCAACTTGTTGGATATTTAATTATTACTTGAAATGGTATTCAACCCCACTTGGCAAAGCTTATGATATATAAGAAAGGAGAAGAAATGAAATGAAGGTAAATATGCAGAATAAGATGGATATGTGATTGAAGGAAGAGGAAGAGTTAGAAAATGTGGAAGATAAGAAAAAAAGAATATTCTTAATTGTAAGGCTCCAAAGGTCAAGCTAAAATATAGATTTGAATCTACAAAAGAAGTTTCTTTGAAAATTAAGTCAAATCAATGTTACCTTCTAACAATTGTAGCAATGAAGAAATCTCCTAATAGGGTTGACTTAACAATCAAATTGTAAATCCTCTAACAAGGTGACATTTCAAGATTGAAGTGTTTGAAGGCCTCTAACTAGACCAATCCTAATAGGGTGAACTAAGTCCTCTAACAAAATCATACCTTATAGTATGTATTTTAACTTTTAGTAGGGCTGACTCCTAACATGGCTCACTTTAGAAGAGTGAAAATATTGTAACTAGTTGCATGGTGGTTTTCCCAAATTGGATTTCCATGTTAAATATTGGTGTTACTTGCGTTCATCTTATTTTCTTTATGTTTTATTTTTCTAGAACTAAGTTACTAAAGGTTAAAATAGATCAACTATCATTAAGACTATTTTTTTAACCATGTTACAATAAGAATTTAGTTTTAACTTAGCTAGATAAAGAATTACATTATTAGTAAAAAGTTTGATTTGAAAAGGAATAGTTTATGTGGTAACTGATTCAACCCTCTCCTCTTAGTTACTCTCTTTATTTGAAATAGTGATTAGTCAAATAGGGCTACTGGTAAACTGTCATAAAACACTACATCATTTAGGGTCAAATTGCAATGACAATGTAATTTGTGGTGATTTTCATATTTTTTTGCAATTGTCCTTGATGTCATCACAATATCAACATTGGCTTCATAATTGTGTTGCTTGCATGAGTATAAAAATAAAATAAAACATGACATAAATCATTCCCTTTTTTTTTATTGCAAAGACTTGCTTGCAAAAGAGGGTGCAGAGCTCCAAATAAGGGTGGAGAGATCTAAATGTTTTTGCACCTTTGTGATTAGTGCATTTCATTACTATACCCTTGTGATCTCTACACTTCATTTCCATTCCCTTTCTGTGTAATATTTTTTCCATGCCATGCCCTTGTGATCTTTGTGCCCTTGCTCTGCAATTTTTTTCAAGGGGACAAGATGTTACTTATGTAAATGTTATTTTCTTTACCTTCTAAACATGTATCTCTTTATATACACTGAGAGATCTTTTTTAAGGTGCTTATTACACATTAGTTCACAATAGAAAAATTCATCTAGCTATATACATGTTCCAAAACCCAAAATATAAAACTCACTCAACCCTTGCAAACTAACTTACCTCAAGATTCTGCACAAAAATATTGAAGACCAGGAAAAATGGGTAGAGTTTGCAAGAAATTTCACAAAAACATATCATAGTAGATATTTTTAGAAAGAAACAAGCCCAAACCTAGATACTTGGTCTAGTTACTAATTAGTTGGGTTGATTACAAATTCTTATAAAACTATCATTAGATTAGGTACAATAAAATGAACAATCAATTGTTCCAAGCTAGCAAGATCAATAACAATTTTTCAAGGAGATAAAATTACATATGAAGATGAATTACTTGCATGCTAGGAATGAAGCACATTCCCAAACTTATAATGAATAGTTTGATATAGGTTCCACACACTGGCCCAATAATGGGATCCAAGGATGTAACCATGCATGTATTGGCATAGTCTCCCTATGAGGATCCCAAGTATATACTATTGTTGTTAATTTGGGAATCACTATATGATCTAGAATGTTATGAAGTATTAAAGCCTATAGAAAATTCTATCACATCTCCAAAAAATGTAGCATAGGTTCAAGGTCCCTTGGCTCCTAGGATTTTTTAGTAGCTATTCTCACTTTTGGAAGAATAACTTTAGTGAAGAGTTGAGTGTATGGAGTCGAAGAAGAAAGTCCTTCTTCTATGTAAATGCCATAATCACGAGGCTCATTCCCTTGTAGAACCCTCTTCCATAATTAAATCCCCTCTAAACCATACAAAGGATGCTGAAGTGATTCCCAACCTTGAAACACTCTTATAAGCAATGGCAAAGAAAATGGAAATGCAATAAAAGACAAATTGGACAACTTGCAGTCTTTATATATATAAAGTGATCATTTTAAAGGTGCTTATTACATATTAGCACAATAGAAAAATTGATCCAATTGTTTACATATTTTAGAATCCAAATAATAGAACAATAAAAATTGCTCAACTTGTGCTAAGTGACTTAGCTCAAGATCATGCATAAAAATAATGCAGACCAGGAAAAATAGGTAGAGTTCACAAGAAATTTTACAAAAACATATCATAGAAGATATTTTTAGAAAGAAAAAAGATATAACCTAGTTAAATTGGTCTAGTTTCTAATTAGCTTTGTTGATTACAAATTTTTATAGAACCGTCATTAGATTAGGTAACATAAAATGAAGAATCAACTATTCCTAGCTAGTAGGATCAAATATAGTTTTCCAGGGTGATAAAATTGCATATGCATATGCATCATTTACATACCAGGCATGAAGCACATTCCCCAACTTATAAAAAATGGTTGGATATAAAGAATTCATATGTTGAACCACTAATGGAAGTCAAGGGTGTAACCATGCATCTATTGGCATAGTCTCCCTATGAGGATCCCATGTATCTATTGGTACTGTTAATTTGGGCATCACTATATGATCCAAAATATTATGAAGTACTAAATCTAGTAGTAACTTCTCCCACATATCCAGAACATATAGCATAGATTCAGGGTCCCTTGGCTCCAATGAATTTGTAGCAACTATTCTCACTACTGGAAGAATAACTTCAATGAAGAGTTGAGTGTAAGGAGTTGAAGAAGCAAGTTTTTCTTCTATGTAAATGCTATAATCATGAGGCTCATTCCCTTGCAAAAGCATCAAACACAATGATATTACCTCTAAACCATTTAATGGATGCTAAAGTGGTTCCCAAGCTTGAAACACTCTTATAAGAAATGGAAAAGAAAATGTAGATGAAATACATTACAAATTGCACAGCTTGATAGGCTAGTCATATTAGATGTAGCAAGACAGTTACTGGCATATGAAAAGATTCAATAAAGAACACAGACACATTTGGGGTGTCTTTCCCTTCTTATATTAGAAATAAAAGCGAGATCTAACCATTATTCCTAGCATAGGGGAAGATAAGAAATAATTTCACACTAGGCCTATACAACACTCACCCCAACTTCAATCCACATTATCAAATTGATAGGGCATATGAAGTCAAGTATAAACAAATATAGCTCACATTGAGGATCATTGGATTAACATAATATTTTACTATAAGGTAAAGACCTATAAAGATCAATGGATTTGCTAGTAAATGGGTTAAAACTTATTCTAGAGTTGTTTGAGGAGGACCAGAAGCTATTTCCAAGGTGATCATGACACAACAAGAAAGAATGTAATTCTTGCTATAGATTGCTCAACAAAGATGAAGTTTTGATATGATAATAATTTATGCTTAATGCCATTCTCTCACACATGGATAAACCAATAGATGGATAAGTTTATGGACAAAAGAATTCCATTGAAATATGAACTAATAAAAGATGTAGAAGAACCAAATGAGGAATCATGTGAACAACTCCCTGAATGTTCAAGAAAACAAGAAGGTCAAAACAAGAAGAAGAATGGAGGGAGTGATAAGGACTTAAAAATAAGAGGAATGAAGACAAAGGGGATAGAGGACAAGGGGCCATCTCAAAAGAAGTAAAGGTCAAAAGGAAAGATGGATTCAAAAGTTGTGACTGAATTAGAGACAATAAGAAGTTCAAGTTTAGGGATTCACCCTTATCTCCAAGTAAGAAAGAGATAGATTAACCCTCTAATGAAAGTAAAGAAAAAAATATTGAGATACATTTTGTGGTTGACATTGCAGTGATGATCAAATAAGGTCCTAAGGCACAAATTTATTGGACATTAATTTGAGCACCCAAGATCATGATTTAGAAATTCAAAGTTAGAAGGATAAATTAGGTGAGATCACCTCCCTAACATGTATATTTAAAGTGAATGTGATGGGGAAAAATAATAAAAGCCCAACCCATTAGAAGTTAGCGAGGTAAATATAATATTTACCTTTAAATTTGGTTTTCTTCATGCAATCTTATTTGATTTCAAAAGTTGATTCATAGTTAAGGGTTCCATTCCCCCATCTTTTCCATATTTTTATGTGTTGGCGTAAATGTTGTAATAGATTCATAAAGGTTAGACTTGTGGGATTGTAACTAGTCAAATTTTTGGGCAAATTTTCTAGAGAACAAAATGCCTAGTCCATTTTGTTTCCTAAAATAGAACATGTAAGGCATTTTTCTACAATTAGAAAATCTTCAAATTTACTATAATATTAACATTTAAAGCTTTTCATTTATGGTGATTACAAATTTTTGTTTATTTTTTTTAGTTTGTATTTTCCAAAATTGCTAAATTAAGTTAATTTGAATCATTTAGCTTGCATGATTATTTATAATTCTCCATATCTATTTCATCGCTAATCATAAAATTGTCACATTTAGTGCTTTAGTTTAACTTGAGCTTTTTGAGGCATCTTTATTTTGATCATAAAATAGGATTGGAAACATCTCTTTCATACCAAATAGACATCCCCATCTATATTTATTTAATGTACATTTTCATTCTCACTGAAATTATTTGAACATTTGCATTATCACTGGAAGAATAACTTCAATGAAGAGTTGAGTGTAAGGAGTTGAAGAAGAAAGTTATGATTCTATGTATGTGCCATAATCATGAGGCTCATTCTCTTGTAGAAGCATTTGCCACAATGAAATTACCTCTAAACCATTCAAAGGATGTTGAAGTGGTTCCCAATGTTGAAACACTCTTATAAGAAATGGCAAAGATAATGCAGATGCAATACATCACAAATTGCACAACTTGTAGTCCTCTTGATATTTGGACTATAAATTCTCAAAGACACTTGCAAGTGATATTGTCAGAGTAGCTACCATAATACCTTCATGGATTCTATCTAGCACTCTCATAATATCATCTATGTTGTCTAGTTGTTATTTTTGTTGTGCAGTCTCTTTCTAAAGCTGTTTCTTCTCCTTTTGGTATATTTTCATAGACTCTCTCTCATGCCTTAAATTTTGATCAAAATTCTAAATATCTTCTTCTATATCTAAAGTCAACTTCACATTGTGTTGTAACTCTGGCATAAGTGTTTGATCCTTGATAGCTTTCATTTTAGCATTCAAGTTTTCAAGTTTGGTCAACACCCTCAAGTTTGCAGACCTCTCATGTCAAGTACTTTCTATACTATTTCAACACCATGTCCTTGCTTCTGAGCTAACAGTTCTTAAGGTATAGTTTCTTGTAAAACATTAATTTTGTTGAATAATTGTAAAATCTTTGAAAATGCATTCTTGTTTTCTATTACCATTGATGGGATTCCCTTGAACAAAATAAAAATAAAGAGACATAAATACACCAAGATTTTCTTTCAAAACCATATGCACATATATAAACATTAAGTACAACATGTCTAATATATATTGTAGATATACACATTAATTACACCAATTTTTTTTTTCAAAACCATATGTGTAGATATAAACATTAAGTACAACATGTCCAATATTTTTGCAGATATACAAGTTAATTACACAAAAAAATTCTTTCAAAATAATATGTGCAGATATAAACATTAAGTACAACCATCTAAATAAGGGTACAAGAATAAGTTATTCCTATGAAGAAGGAACATGTCAAATAATACAAATGAATTTGATCAAAATAGGGAGACAATCGCTAGATTATTGTCTAACTTTCAAAGAGAAGGCAATGAAAAATGTTGTTGTCCTTGCAAGAGTTGTAATGACTTAAATTACAAGAAGAATAAATAAAAAAATGCTAAGAGACAGTGTACAGAGTCATACTAAAAGGGCATTTGATTATCATCTATTAGTAAGTTGTTTGTTATATTAGTTTCACAATTAATATACATATGAACTATAGAATGGGGGTTTGATTATCATCATTTTTATATAGGTCAATCTCCCCATGGTAGTAAATGATATGGACCACCACATTTCAAAGGATCATGGAAGTGTGAATATGGAGGAATATGGAGGTGTAAGTATTGAAGGAGAAGATCATGATCTCATGGAAGATGATTATATGAATGCATTGATCCATGACACATTCAATACTAGTGGTGGTGGTGGTGCTAATGATGGTGATTATTATGATAAGGATGGCATTGAGGCCATCCATGATATACCTCTACTTGAGAAGGAAAATATGACCATTTATGAAGGATCTCGATAAACTCTTCTCTCTATTGTATTGTTGTTGGTGAATTTGAGGGTTATGAATGGTTTATCCAACATAACAATGTCACATATGCTAAGGTTTGTCAGATACATCATTATAGTCTATAAAAGGTGAAATATGTACCATTAAGATTGTTTATACCAATGACTTATATTTTTTGTTGTAGATTAATAGGTGACTATTTGTTACCAATATAAAATGTTCTCCCTTGCTTGTACTAAGAATTATGCACCACTATGAAACTTATTGGAATGGAGTATCAAACAATAGATATGTGTCCTAAAGATAATGTTATTTATCATAAAGAATAAGAAAATGCAACTAAATGCCCTGAATTACATATGGGTAGATATTGAGATGATCAAGTGACAAAAAAGATACCGTGCAAGGTTCTTTATTACATCCCTATTATTCCATGTCTTAAATGATTATTAAGGTGTAGTAGCTTGGCACAATTTATAGATTACTCTACACACAATAGAAGCTGAGATGACATTATTCAAATGCCTATGGATTGTTCAACATTTATTGACATTGAGGAAAAGTGGCCAAACTTTAAAGAAGAACCCCAAAATCTCAAGCTTTCTCTAGCAACTGACAGTGTCAATCCATCTGGAAAGATGAGATCTGTTTACTTGGTGTTCCTTATTTTTTTATCAACACTAACATTCCTCCATGGATGTCAATAAAGAGGGAGAACATTATGTTGGAAATGATTGTTGCAGGTATTTTATTAATTTATTATTATTTACATGTAATTAGAAGTCTTGGAGTGAAATAACCATAATAATTGTCTGATGTTGTTCATGCAACTAGGTAACTACTAAGTAAAAGATACAAATAAATAAATAAATAAATAAATATATATATATATATATATATATATATATATAGATATAGATATAGATATAGATATAGATATAGATATATAGATATATATGGCACCTCTTATTAATGAGTTGTTGGTGTTATGGAATGGTTTTAGTATGTATAATATCTCTAGACCAATTGGACAAAAAAAATTCAATTCCATCCAATGCTTGTGTGGTTAATTCATGATGCCCCAAGGTTGACACATTTCTATAATATGTTATGTTTAAATATAGATGTACATGATAGTAATAATTCCAAAAATGAACATATTTAATCCAATTGTATCATTTTCTTGTAGTTCTTCAAACAAAGGGAATGCATGTCCAATGTGTGGTCTAAAGATGAAATCTTGTCATTGCAAAAGTTTAAGAAAGGAGGTGTTTGGTGAGAATAGGAACTTCCTCCATATAAATCATAAGTTTTGAAGTGCCAAAAATAATCTTTTTAGTGGGAAAGATGAGACTACATCAAAGCCACAAAGAATGATACCTCACCTTTGGCAGCTGGAATATAATAAAATTAAAGGTAGCATTGCTCCACCTAATGATTTATGTTTGGAAATTATATATTTTGAATGTATTTTTTTATCTAATTATGTAATTGATGATGATGAAGGTTGTCGAGGCATCACTGACCACCTTCTAAAGGGACTAAAATGTTATCCCAGAGAATTTAGTAGCCTTCCCTTGTACTAGAATGATGATTTTTCCGATGTTTCGCTACCACGCTATCAAAAAAATTTGACATCTTTCTGTTAGCAAAGTAGCGAGGCACCGTAAAATTGAAGAGTCGATAACATTGAAATTCATCAGTACCATGACTAATCCAGGTGGCATGATAAGTAATAACTTCCATGTCAGAAGCAGTTAATAGTAACAATAGTAATTTGATGCACCCTTGCATTTGACGGTGCAAAAATTTATTAAAGTTATCGGAGCTCACTACTTTGCTATCAGTAATTTCTAGCATCTCGCCATTAGTGAAGTAGCGAGGCCCCGTAAAATCAAGAGTCAATGGGACCTTTAGTAACATGGGATGATGACTAGGACTAAAGTAAGATCTTAAAGGGTACCAACTATGCAGAATTCCATACTTCATCAATGCTCTATAGATCAATTGTGCAAGAGATCTTAAGCATCATATTACAATAGAATCAACAGTCCTCGCTATCTCGCGTTGAAAAGTTGCGTGCCATTTAAGCTATGTGACGTAGTGAGTATAGGTCAAAAAACTATGTGCAGTTTCCCCACCTTTGATTAGGTCTCTGATTAATGGTCGTCATCTTCTTGCTATGAAGAGTTGCTAGGGAGATATGTATAGTGACATAGCGAATAAGGGCCCATCGTCATCTTTCTAAGCAAGCCCAGTAACATATCATCTGCCGAATTAAGATCAGATCGATGGTTGTCACTACTTCGCTATGGAAAAGTGCTCGTTCTTTATGCATAACAAAGTAGCGACCTACTGACACATGTCCTCAGTTGCCAATGGGTCTGGGCTAAGCGCCATCAAGGAAAGAGTTATGTATGTGGTAAACTTTCATTGGATAAATTGACCAACATGTCAAGTGCAATGCCTAGTTGTTTTCTCTGTATCACATGATTGTAGGATTTTTGAAGATCGACGACATAGCTTTAAATGAAAAATGTGGTGCACTCTCTGTATTAATTAGACATGAAAGCATCACGCATGAGAAAAATAGTGTATTACATAGAAGATTTCATCAGTTTCATCTTATGCGAGAAAAGATTCTGAGCCATTCTTATGCAGAAGTAATTACTGAAGGAAAGCGTGCTAAAGTTTGGCATAATTTGTGAAATTGTCTATTTGCGGAAAGTTTGTAGAAATATAGAGGAAAAAAAAGATAGAATTCAAGTAAGTAGTACTACCATAACCTTTGTAGGCTTTTCAATTCTGTAAAAAAATATCCAAGATGCCTTCGAAGAAGGGATTTTTAGGTCAAATAAACTATTTGGATAGAAATGTGCATGATGACTTGCTTGAGTTGCTCCCTGAGTCTACTGTAGAGACAGAGCAAGTTAAAAGGTTAACCTCATTGAACCCTAGGCTAAGGATAGCTGATGGATTGTATGATAAGGGTAATTGGGTCCAGGATGCTACAACTTCTCAAACTGGTTTGAGTTTGTTCAAAAAATGGTTTGCAAAAAGGAAATTATATGCCCCACATGCCAATATATGGAATTCTGATCTAGGAAAGCTAGTTGTTCCCAGTGTGTTTATGGATTATGACCTTCTTGAGGCCATGGAGAACAGTTCTGATCAAGCCACTAGGGTAGTGAGAAGAGTAGATGGTGAAGTTTTAATCACCATCAGTCCATAAGAGATTAGGGAAGTTTTTAGTTTGGGACCTCTCACTAGGTATCATGTGCCCATTGATTTGACAAAATTAGAAAAAGAATATATGTCAAAAAGGGATATAGTTAGACAAGGTGCACTGAAGGCCCACATAGGCAAAATTGGAAACCTACTAGCAATAACATCATCTTCTAAAGAACCTTTCAAGAAATCATGCTTCAATGCCAGGGCAGTAGAGATATATAGGACCCTGTGCAGAGTCTTTGGAGAGGGTGAAGAAGATTTTATTGCTATGAGCTTCATGTATATGATCACTCAAATCTCCTTTTTTGGTGTAGAAATAATTTTTTATTTTGCATCTTACCTGGCTAATGAGATTCATAGTGGATTGGTGGGAATTGCAAAGGGCAAGGTGGAGAAGGTTTGGGGTCAGTGCTCCCTATTAATGCATATGTTTCTGTTTAAAGGGGTTACATATTTCAGTAAAGAAATGGTACTAAATAGGGAACAAGAGGGAGAAGCACTACCAATTCAATTATGGAGTGCAGACATGATTGGGGAAGTAGAAAATGCTAGTTTTGTTAGATTTGATAGGCACTTTGCTTCCAAACTAAGGTGACTCATATTGAGTGACAATCCCAGAATTCCTAAGGTACTAATGCAACTTGTTAGGCCTATGGAAAGAGCCCATAGTCTAAAAGTTTCACATAATTGGGGAGATATCATCTGATATTTGGTCTCAACTGTCATTAGAGTTTATGGATTCAAAGGGACACCCCATGTACTACCTTATCAAGTGCCTTTAATGGTAGGAGTAGTTGAATTTTTATGGCAGTTGGGAGGAGTGGAGGAGACCTTTTTGCACAAAAGGGGAATAGGATCAATTTTTCGTACTTTCACTGTAGCTCACTAGTTTGTAATAACTAAGGAGGGGTGGATCTTCCTCTACAAATTTTTGGATCAGTATAAGATGGCAGTATATCACTCTTGTTTTTGTGATGCAAAAGATTTCTTTAATTCTGCTCTTAGACATAGGATCAAGCTTCGTCCAATTCAGCATGAATTCTATTTCCCTGAAGATGTAATAAGGAATGAATATTCTCTCCAGGAGCAAGAAACAAAGAAAGAGAAATGGAGAGTCTATTCAAAAGTTTTACAGTTTATTAATTGTTTTGACAAGGATTACAGTCCTCTTAGTAATGCTGCAACTAATGCAGATAGAATAAATAAGCTCATGAGTACATTCCTCAAAATAATGGAGGTAATGAATGAGAAGAAACAACATTTTATTGATTCTTCTCTAGATAAAGCCATGGAAATAATGAGGAAATTGGGTTTCACCCCCAACATAGGGGCAGGTCCATTGGTTGTGCAAAAAAGGACAGGATATACTGTCATTCAAGATCAGACGCCTATTGTAAACAAAGGAAAGTAGATAATTGAATCTACTAGTGCTATTTTTGAAGAAAGACCCCCTGAACCCTCTCCAAAAAGAAGAAAAATAATTAGGGAAGAGGAATCACATGATAAAAGTTACTCACCTTCCCAAACTCCTATTAGAATTGAGGAGGAGCAACTCACCAATGAGCAAATTGAAAAAATGGGATCACAAGGAGGAGTTTTTGTTACTTAGGTAGAAATTGATGAAGGGAACCCCCAAGAGCCTCCTGTGCCTAGTTTTGAACTAACTATAGCAGATTTTAGGGGAAGGAAATTAGACCCTATTTTGGAACAAGCCAGTCAGCAATTTTTCTTTGATAATAGTTTTGTAAAGTCTAGGGCTTTCCATCAGTTTCCGTGGAGGGAAAAAATGCACATTTCTAAGGAAAGATGTAGGAATATGAAAGTAGAGCATCTAGACTATAACGCCTCAAGAGGGTAGACAGATGGTGAAAGATGCAAATATTTTATTATTGCCCAATTGGGCTATTGTTGATGCCTTAATTTTTAATTTTGTGTCAAATAATTTGGGATTACATGATCTAGATAAAGAAGAATTCTTGGGAACAACATTCAGTAATGACCAAGCTGCTCTTGTTATGCGATCATTAAGAAGAGGATCCAGGACTACTCCATCACAGCCTGATGATTCAAGACTAACAGGGAGTATCATTGTGAGGAGAGTCACTGATACTTCACATATACAGGCAGCCCACATGAATGTGGACTATTCTAAATTTTGCCTTGGCCACTGTAGAAATAGAAGAAAAGGAAATGACTAACCTACAGAGCAAGTATGAAACAGTGGTGGATGCCTACAATAAAGAAGTAAAAAAGAGAATTGAGCTTGAGAACAAGCTATTGGCAAAAAGCACTAAGCCAAAAATAACATACCCTCGGCCCCCAGTTGAACCTTTTAAATCCACCTCTCTCATAGAAATACTAGATACACCCCAAAGGCCACAATATTACACTGCTGAGGATTTTGAAGAAGAAAAAGGCAAACTGTGGGCTTTACATGTAGAATTGGAATCCAAATATGAAGATAAATTGAGAAAAGCTCTCACATATTTGGGGGACAAGATTGAATGGCTGCTAATTTATGATCAGTTGGCCAGGGTGATAAGTATCTAGGAGGATTTGAAATCTAATGATGAGGCTCTAATGCCTATTTTGAATAAATGGGTGACAAGGGAGAAAGAAATAACACTTTTGTGTTTCTCTATCATAGATAATTCTTTTGATCAAATTGAAAAAACATTTGATATTGTTTTTGATCTTACTGATTTTAATAATAAAAGGGTTCATTTACAAAAAGTAGTAGTAGGCCACTTTGAAAAGTACAAAAGCTAGAAATTCAATTTGTTTCCTCATGCCTTAGATAAAAAGAATAATTTGAAAAGCAAAGATGAATGGGCAAAGGAACTTGATGATTTATTCTATTTAAAAATGAATCAAGTTATTAATGAATCAGGGCATGCATGGTGGGCAGCCAAAATAGAAGAAATGGTGAAGGCCCAAATATTCTTTGATTCTTTAAAGAAAGAATTTGTTACCATTAATAAGGATGCTGAATATGTACTGAAAAGACAAAGGAATATTTTACAGTTCAATTGGCCAGATGATACATTATTTGACAAATGGATGGCAGATATGGCTCCCATTGAATAGTTTGATGAAGATGAAAATGATAGTCATGAAATGCAAGGCGAGGACATCCGAATCATTAACCTTGTCACTACTCAGACCCAATTGAAAGAAGAAGACAAGGATAATCTATTACCTTCAGTTATAGACCCGGGACCACAAGATGCTGATACAACTAAAGAAAGCGAAAAGGTAGAAGTTATTTCCCAAATACAGGATAAAGATGGTGAAAGCCCACAGGTGGAGGTTGACATGCCATCATCAGAAGAAACTTCATCATTGGTTAATTTGACTGCTACATACAAGGAAGGATTAGAATAGCAACCAACTTAGCAACACAGGAGTGTGTAACAAAAGAGCTCGCAAAAGGAATGTCTGTTGTAAAACTTTTGCTGTTACTCGCATTTTTGTCATTTTGTTACAAGTATATGTAAGTGTCTTTTAAAGGACACCTGTCATTATTTTTAGCCTGAATCTTGTTACATCTCACACTATTTAAGTGAGATTCCAAGGCTAAAAAGAGGTCCAAATTCTATTTTTCTAAGTAATATGCTTAGTCTATTTTTGGTCCAAATTTTGAAAGCAAGTTTATGATGTATTTTTTCTATCAATTCTCTGAGAATACATGAATATAGAATGAGTTGTGTTTCTTTCTGAAGGTCATTCTGAGTCTATTGTAAAGGATATATAATTTTCAAAGAAAATGAATACAAATTGTGAGTTGTCCCCATATTAGTTCTTTCTGAATCTTGTCTCCTTTCAATTACTTGGTTGTCTTGATATTGTATAAGTAAAGGCTTGTGCAATTGAATGCAATCTAGTTAGGTTGTATATCTATTTATCACTACTGTTGATTCAATGGATTAAATAAAAGCTTTGATGAATGTGATAAGGTTTCTTTAGTAGTGGAAAAGGTTTTGAATGATGAATTCTGATAAGAATTGCTGATAGAATTTGTTGTAAGGCAACAAACTAGATCTGAGAACTTGCTATAAACTCTAAACCCCAATGGATTAGGCACTGATCAAGTTGATATAGCTGAAGGAGAAATATATCATAAATGATTATCAAAATGCAGCATCAAATAAAATTTTTCTTTTATTTCCTGTAGATCTTCAAAGTTGGCTAGCACTTGTCTGCATGGAATGTTTTAACTTTAGTTAACTACTATTGTTAAGAACATCTACAGATCTATAGAAGAATTCTTGGCCATATCTATTTTATGGGATGTGTTTATCAAGTTAGTAAAGAATTACATATATGTTTGAGGATTTTTGAAATGAGAATCAGAATGAAACTAAGAATAATCCTCATACAGTTGTTCCAATTTTGAATCATCCTTGTGTATACCCACCCTAGTTTTGTAGAGCCAAAAGAGTAGAAAACCATCTGTGGTTTTGTTGAAGTTGGGTCCAAATACTTTTCATATGCAATTGTTAATAAGAATTGGCTAGTCTTTAGATTGTGTATGTACTATCATTTTGGTATTAAGCATTTTGTTTCTTAGTAGTTTTAGTGCATTTTAAAACACCAACAAAATGGCGACTCTGCTGGGGAGTTGTCCAACACATCTGTGAGAAAGTATTGCAATTTATTTGGTCCTATTGTGTACGTGTGTGTCATATTATCTAAGTTTTTCTTGTGGTTATAAGAGAATCTTTTAGTGACAAACCTTGAGAATTTAAAGAAGATAAAGCCCAAGTACCATTGCTACACACTGACGTATCTAGCCTATCCAAGTGTCTTATCTAACAAGCAAGAGTTGTAGTCTTACGACATCAATGATTGGTTTGTCTGTGCCAAATATTTTTGTTTCTACTTGTGTATTTTTTTCCTTGAGTTAGCAATAAATGTCATTACATATTTTCCCAAAATAGGGTGGTGACTCAGTCAAGGTTGTGCTTGTTGTAACAGAAGGTGAATATGGCTGACAAGAGAAAGAACACAAGAGCTTACATGAGAGCCAATCTTGATGTATAGATGTATACTAATCTACCCCAAGGTGGTAGAAAGAATCAAAATAAGAAGAATATAGATCAAAATCCCACTTGGAAACCCAAAGGCAATCCATCCATTAATTCCCAGTATCAACCAGTATTAGGGAGAGAGTCTTCTTCACTTAGTTCTGAATCTGAAACTACAAGACTCTTAGAAGGCATTTTTAGTACCCCATTACCTAATGAGAGATTTTTCCAAGATAAGAATGTGTCCACTGTAGGAGTTGCTTCATTAAGGCCAGATCCTATAGTAGACATGAATTATAGGCTAGGATTTAGGAATTCATTTGATAATTCTTTTAATCCCAAAGCAGCCCTATACGTGGAACCAAACCTTATAGATCTAGACAACCTTGCTGATTCAGAAGCTACTTCTGTTGATCCTAAAGAAGTACACTCTAAGATAGGATTTTTGAAGAAATGGATTGCTGAGGAAGAAGCTAAACACATTCATCTTGAAAAAGAGAAGGAGCAAGCCACCTTGGATGCCATAATAGAAAGGGGTGCTTTGCTAAGAAGGATGGCTTCTTTGAAAGAGTAAAATAAAAAGTTAGAAGAGAATACCACAACTCTCCATAAGGATGTTTTTGGAGATGTTGATAATCTAAGAGCTAAAGTTCAAGAACAAGAAAAGTGCCTAAGTCAGAGGCAAGAACTAGTTATTGCTCAAGTCCAAGCCTATAAACTTGTTCAAGTGGATCTTGTAGAGCCCACTACAAAAGCTCTAGATAAAGGGAAAGGCAAGGCTATAGGAATCCAAATAAATGAGCCTCAAGTTATACCAAGCAAACCCATACAACCCTCCATGTCCAAATTAGATCTAGATTTGGAGAGGGCTCAAAAAGAGAGGGAAGATCTTGCAAAAGAACTTGAGAAGGTTGAGAATGAAGCTCAAGCTATAGAAACTAGGAGAAAAATTCAATTCATAAAATCTAATTCTGCATTGGCTTCATGGCCCAATTTTTCTATCCCACTTACAATTCCTGCACCAGCTAGTGGTCCAATAATCTCAACTTAGGGAGTACCCCAATCTGCTCCTACCTCATCTTCCACTATTGGCACCCAAGTCCCATTTGTCCCACCTTAACAATCCCAAGCTACCCCCTTGAGTCAAGCTAATACAGAGCTAGTACTTCAAATTTTCCTAGTTTCTAGAAGAAACTTGTATACCTAGAAAAATATAGACAAATATCATTTGCTGGTATTCCTGGTGCTCCACATCCCATATCATTTAATTTAAGAGATAAAGTGGTTAAGTTCTCTGGGAATAATGTTGTTATTGTTGAAGAATATTTGATAATTTTCATTGATATGTTGAATGATTATGAAGTTGAACATGAAGATATGGTAATGAAATTGTTTGTGCATTCACTAACTGAGGATGCAAGGGATTGGTTTAGGAGGTTGCCTGATGATAGTATTACCTCATGGAGTGATTTGGAGAAATTTTTCAAGGAGCAATATGAAGACAACACTAATGCAGGATTCATGCTGAATGAGTTCAACAACATCAAGAAGAATCCAAATGAGTCTACATTTGATTTCAATGTAAGATTCTAGAAAGGTATGTATAGACTATTTCAAGTTATGAGGTTAAATGAAGATGTCTGTCTCACAACATATTTCAATGCCTTTGATAGAAAAATGGCTTATCAATTGAGGGATAAGGATCCTAAGACTTTAAGGGATGCCTATAAAATTGTAGTAAATATAGAGAATAAGAGGAAGGCATCTGGCAAACTAGGTAGAAGGGATGATCCTAAGCTTTTCAATCCAAAGAACAATAACAAAAGGGAGGGTGATAAAACTCCTATAGGAAAGAAACCTAAAGAACCTACTATAGGCCAAGTTTTGGAATTGCTCAAAAAGATGAATCCCACTAATTTCAATAAGCCAAATGTTGCTAAAAGGCCCCATGTGAATAACAATAGTTTCAATAGGTAGCCTAGAATGCAAAATCACCCTTGCACCACTAAGTGGAAAGATGGTAAGCCAGTTCCCAACTAGACCCACAATGTGAAGGATAAGGGTACTCCAGATCCCCTGCAAAGGAACACTATAAATATGAATGATGATGTACCATGGTGCATTATATGTCAATCACCTCATTCTACTAATTATTGTGTTGTTGCTTAGTCATTTGCCCAAGGTCAAGGAGTGCAACCTGAAGAAGAAACTAAAGAGAAAAGCCATGATGATATAAGTTGCAATATGGTGAGCATGTGTGATGATTTGATAGATTCTGATTCAGAAGAGCTTGAAAATGATATTACTAGCTAGAGAATCACTTACCATCTACATCATCAAAAAGTGCTTTCAGATGATGAAGGGTATGATACAGATAAGGTATGCAGTACATTTTCTGATGTAGGTATCACAAGCTTAAGAATGCCCTCCAAAGACGAGATTGATAGAATTATAGCAGAAATGATTTCACAAGTCCATAGTAACTACAATTTGAGAAATAGAGCAGTAAATAATGATGCACGAAAGCCATCCAGTGTATTCATCAAAGATATCACTCATAAGATGAATGATCAAAACAAGAAAGTCAATATAGATGTGCCTAAGATCAAGGAAAATAAGGGTAAGAAATGGGAACCAAAGAAGAAGGTTCAATTTTAGATAAGTGAAGCAACAAAACCAGTTATGCAACCAAAGAAATCAAAACTTGATGTTATCAAGCAAATAGTGGCGCCTACTGCTCAAAAGATTCCAACTCCATTACTCTTGTAAAACCCACTATTGTTGAACTTGTTGATATGATATCTATGTTGTCTCAAATTACTGTAAAAGTGCCCTTGTCAGAACATTTTAGAATTGAAGAACAAAAGAATAAGGCTTTTTCATGGTTGGGTGGAATAGGAAACAATAATATTGTTGTAGAGCAAAGTGTATCCCAACAAACTCCATTAGTAATAGAGGATAGTGGTATTATATCCTAGATTCCTCAAATGTTTTTAGATGATTCCTCAGTGGCATTTATAGAAGATATTGATCCTTTTTTCCTCAGTCTAATCATAAAAGGGAAGACCTTAAAAAATTGCATGATAGACTCAGGAGCTTCCAACACTATAATGCCTTTCAAAGTAATGGAAGCCTTAGGTTTGAAGGTGGATACCAAGTAGGGCAGATGCAGAGGAATGGATGCTAGGGAAGTCCCAGTCATAGGAACCATAAATGCCTTACCATTCAAATTGGCTGCATATCCTGAAGTAGAATTAACCATGTCTGTCTTTGTGGTAGATATACCTCCACACTATGGAATGTTACTCTCCAAGAAATGGAGTGCTGCCATGGGGGGAAGCCTGCAATGTGATCTCACTTATGCCACTTTTCATATAGGGGACAAAGCTATCAGGGCAAATAGGGAGCCAAGGGTTAATCACATTCTAGGAGAATAAATTGACAAAGATACCACTTGTTTCCTAGATACTGGGATTAATGCTTTCAGGGCTGAATTAATTATTCAGGAAGTTAAAAATTTACCTGTTATCATTGAACATGAAGTTGAATGTTGCATGAACTCACCAAAATTATGGACAATGTTCTTTGATGGGGCTAGTTCTAAAGAGGGTGCAGGGGCAGGTATAGTTTTTGTGTCCCCTGAAAATAACACTTTTAGGTACTCATTCACTTTGAAGTTTTCTTGCACAAATAATATTGAAGAATATGAAGCATTGCTACTAGGACTCAAAGTTTCCATACATCATAGAATTAAGAAATTATGTGTCATAGGGGATTCTAAAGTAATTATCTCTCAGATCAAAGGAACCTACTCATCCAAGAATAAGAGATTGAAGCAGTATAGAAATGCATTTTGGGACCAGATAGAATTCTTTGATGCATTTGGGATCTCATGGAGAGATAGGACTCAAAATAAGATGGCTGATTTGTTAGCTAATGTAGCAATCAAGCCAAAAGAGATATCATTTGTAGGAATCTCTCAAATTGAGGTACAAAATAGACCTTCCATACCTGATAACATTGAAAACTGGCAGGTCTTTAAAGATGACAAAGATATTACAAATTTTTTGTTAAATGAAGACAAGTACCACAGTCAAGAAATGGATTGCAGTGAATTGATTGAAACCATAAATGGAAAGGAAACCATTTTTGGTCAAGAAATTATGCAATTGAAAACAAATAAGGTGCCAAAGGGGTTAGTAGTCTTGGAAAATATTTTTGATAACTAGGACAAAGTAAAATTAGGAGTTAATGACCCCAAACCTCAGGAGTTAGAAGAGATAAACTTGGGTACTGATGAAGTTCCCAAAAGGGTTTATATCATCCAAAATCTACCTGTTAAGATGAGGAAAACATTGATTGACCTACTTAGAAAATACAAACATGTTTTTGCTTGGTCATATGATGACCTTAAGGCTTATAGGGAGGATCTGTTCCAGCATGTCATACCATTAAAAAACAATGTAAAACCTTTCAGGCAAAAATAGAGACCAGTAAATCCTACCCTAGCCCCAAAAATGCAAGAGGAGATGATGAAACTAAGGGATGGCAGGATAATCAAACCAATCAAGCATTCCACCTGGGTTTCAAACTTGGTTCCTATTAGGAAGAAGAATGTAGATATTAGGCTATGTGTGGATTTTAGAAATTTAAACATTGCATCTCTGAAAGACAATTATGGGCTATCAAATATGGAAGCCATGTTGTAGCAAGTGACTGGCTTTGAGTTAATGTCAATGATGGATGCTTTCTCTAGATATAATCAAGTTCTAGTAAAGGAAAGTGAACAGTTCAAAACAACCTTCACAACCCCATGGGGAACATATGTATATTTGATGATGCCTTTTGGCCTGATTAATGCAAGAGCTACCTTCCAAAGAGCCATGGATGTAGCATTTCATGATTATATTGATAAATTTATGGTTTTGTACTAGGATGATCTTATAGCATATTCTAATAAGGTTGAAGATCACTGCAAACATTTGGAAAAAATCTTTATCAAAGCTCTAGAATATGGAGTTTCTTTAAACCCAAAGAAATGCACATTTGGGGTCACAGAAGGAAAACTACTAGGACATATAGTGTCTAAGGATGGGTTGAAAATAGACCCTGAGAGAGTAGAGGCTATTGAAAAAGTCCCCAAGCCAAAAAATGTAAAAGAAATTCAATCTTTCTTTGGCCAAGTTAATTTCCTTAGAAGATTTGTTACAAATTTTGCTGAGATTAGTAGACCTATCTCAAAGATGCTCAAAAAGGGAGCCACTATAGATTGGAATGGTGAGCCTTCATAAGCATTCCAGGATATTAAAATTGCAATAAAAAATGCTCCAGTATTGAGAGCCCTAGATTATTCAAAACCCATGCATATTTTTTCTTTTGCATCCTTCCACACTGTGGCTACAATCTTATTGTAGAAAAATCAAGAAGGATATGAGCAGCCTATTGCCTTTTTCAGTAAGTCACTACAGCCTACTGAACTTAAGTATGAAATAAATGAAAAGCAAGCATATGCTTTAGTAAAGGATGTAAAAGCTTTCAGATGTTACCTAGTAGGTGCTACTATTATCGCTTTTGTACCTAGTGCTGTAGTCAATGATATATTTTCTCAACAGGAAGTATTAGGCAGGAGATGTAGATGGATCAATACAATCCAATAATTCAACGTTGATATACAGATAACAAAGTTAGTAAGGGGTCAAGGTTTGGCCAAACTCATGGCTGAAGCTAATCTAGAGGCTAATCAGATAAATCTGGTAAATGATGAACCCAAAGCTGACTTATTTGACATGGATTAGTGTGATTGGTACACCAATGTCATATATTACCTGCAACACATGGAAGCTCCTCCCCATTTGCCTGAAAATGAAAAGAGGAATACTAAATTGCAAGCCATCAAGTATGTAATTGTCAAAAGCAACCTATGGTGGAGAAATTTTGAGGGAGTATTGTTGAAATGTGTTGATAAAGAAAAGGCAAAAGAGGTTTTGAAAGAAATGCATTCTGGAGTGTGTGGGGGACACTATCTGGCCAAAACTACTGCACATAAGATAATGAGGGCTAGATTTTGGTAGCCTTCCCTTTTCAAGGATGCCCAAGTTATGGTTAGGAAGTGTGACCCTTGTTAGAAGTTTGCTGGAAAGCTAAAGTTCTTAGGAAATACCCCATTGAAGCCAGTGGAGATTCAAGCTCCTTTTCAACAATGGGGTTTGGATTTCATAGGAGATATTTTCCCCAAGTCTAGCACTAGCTATTCTTGGATTCTAGTTGCTACTGACTACTTTACAAAGTGGGTAGAGGCTATCCCCACAAGAAATGCAACAAGAAAAGTTGTCAATAATTTCCTACTAAATAATATTATTTCTAGATTTGGTTGTCCACAAAAAATTGTAACAGACAATGCTATGTGCTTCAGGTCTGAGGAATTCATTAAGTTTTGTGATAAATATGGAATAACAAGGTCATCATCTTCTCCATATCATCCACAAGGGAATGGACAAGATGAGTCCACAAATAAGAGCCTGTTGAAGGTCATTAAGAGAACCTTGGATGATAATAAAAAGGCATGGGAATCCAAGTTATAGTTGGCAATATGGGTTGACAGAGTAACTATAAAGAAAGAAATTGGTGTAGCTCCATTTGATTTATTGTATGGAATTCAAGCTAGAATGTCTCAGAACAACTTGATGGGACTCTACAATTACATCCAGTTGTATGATGAAGATACAACAGACAAAATGCAAGAAAGAATGGATGAATTGGTAGGATTGATAGAAACCAGAAGAGAAGCATCTCTAAAGAACCAAAAGTTGCAACTGCAAGTTAAGACACTATATGATAAAAGAACTATAAGAAGAAAGTTTAAAGAGGGAGACTTAGTCTTAATGTGGAATGCTAGAATTGAGGATAAAGGAAAACATGGAAAATTTGATCAAATTTGGTTAGGCCCATATCTAATTGAAAATACTTGGGGTGAAGATTCTTATATACTCAAAGATGTATTTGACAGTATTCTTGAATTGCCAGTTCATGGACAGTCCTTGAAAAAGTATTTTTCTTGAAAAATACTTATTTTTCTTGAAAAATACTTATTTTTCTCCATGAGCAGTAGTTTTAGGGTTTCTTGTTGTTTTGTACATTTTGTATATTCTGTAAGTCCTTGTAAATATCCCTATGCAATCTTGTTCCTTGTTTCTGTGTGTTGCTTAGTGCTCTCTAAAGAAGTTGTCTTTTTTATGAAGTATGTGGTCTGCTCTCCCTAGATTCTAAATTCTTGCATAGACTCAAGTAGTCTGTTATCTCCAGATAGAGCCACTGTTGGTCTGACTTTTTGTTTGATAGAAGTCTTTTGTCCAATTGTAGAAAAGTCATATTTTTCATTCTAGTCGATAATAGGGTTTCTAGATAATTCATCCATTTGCTAGCCTTTGAAAAACTTTTTAAAAAATCCTATGTTTCTTTCTATTCGTAAATTTTCAGGCGTGAAATATTTGAATTTTCAAATAGGGCGAATATTCTATTGTCTTTTTATCTTTCGTGCCCTCGAGATACCTTTCCTCTCAGATTCCCCAACTGTCTGATCTAAATAGATCGACCATTGTCATTACCTCGTTATGCAAACATGGGCACTTTTTATGTATGGTGAGGTAGCAAGTCCTGAAAAATTTATAAAATGGGACTACAAAATGAAGATATGGTGGTCAGAGCTTTGTTTTTTGGCCAATTCATTAGTCAAGTACACATTGCAAGTACCGTCAAAATAGGAAAGGGGACCCAGCAAAAGTAGTCTGAAGTTGGCACCAGAATGATGATTTTTTTGATGTTTCGCTACCTCACTATCGAAAAAATTTGACATCTCGCCATTAGCAAAGTAGCAAGGCATCGTAAAATTGAAGAGTCGGTAACATTGAAAGTCATTAGTACCATGACTAATCCAGGTGGCATGATAAGTAATAACTGCCATTGTCAGAAGCAGTTAATAGTAGCAATAGTAATTTGATGGACCCTTGCATTTCACAATGCCAAAATTTATTAAAGTTGCTGGAGCTCACTACTTCGCTATCAATAATTTCTAGCATCTCACCATTAGCAAATTTTCAAGGCCCCATGATATCAAGAGTCGATGGGACCTTTAGTAACATGGGATGATGACTAGGACTAAAGTAAGATCTTAAAGGGTGCCAACTATGCAAAATTCCATACTTCATCAATGCCCTATTGATCAATTGTGTGAGAGATATTAAGCATCAGATTAAAATAGAATCAATAGTCCTCACTATCTCACATTGAAAAGTTGCATGTCATTTAATCTATGCAACGTAGTGAGTATAAGTCAAAAAACTGCATGCAGATTCCCCACCTTTGATTAGGTCTCTGATCGATGGCCATCATCTTCTTGCTATGAAGAGTTGCTAGGGAGATACGTATAGTGACATAGCGAATAAGGGCCCATCACCGTCTTTCTGAGTAAGCCTAGTAACATATCATCTATCGAATCAAGATCAGATCAATAGTTGTTGCTACTTCGCTATGGTAAGGTGCTCGTTCTTTATGCATAACAAAGTAGTCACCTCCTGACACATGTCCTCAGTTGCCAGTGGGTCCGAACTAAGTGCCATCAAGGAAAGAGTTATGTACGTGGTAAATTTTTATTGGATAAATTGACCAACATGTCAAGTGCAATGCCTAGTTGTTTTCTCCATATCACATGATCGTAGGATTTTTGAAGATTGATGACACAACTTTAAACATAGAATGTGGTGCCACTCTCTGTATTAATCAGACATGAAAGCATCATGTGTGAGAAAAATAGAGTATAATATAGAAGATTTCATCAGTTTCATCTTACATGAGCAAAGATTCTGAGCCATTCCTATGCAGAAGTAATTACTGAAGGAAAGCGTGCTGAAGTCTAGCAAAATTTCTAAAATTGTCTATTTGTGGAAAGTTTGCAGAAATACAGAGGAAAGCAAAGATAGAATTCAAGTAAGTAGTACTACCATAATCTTTGTAGTCTTTTCAATTCTGTAAAAAATAATCCAAGATGCCTCCGAAGAAGGGATTTTTAGGTCAAATAAACTATTTGGATAGAAATGTGCATGATGACTTGCTTGAGTTGCTCCCCGAGTCTACTGTAGAGACATTGCAAATTAAAAGGTTAACCTCATTGAACCCTAGGCTAAAGATAGTTGATGGATTGTATGATAAGGGTAATTGGGTCTAGGATGCTCAAACTTCTCAAACTAGTTTGAGTTTGTTCAAAAAATGGTTTGCAGAAAGAAATTATATGCCCCACATGCCAATATATGGAATTTTGATCTAGGAAAGCTATTTGTTCCCAGTGTGTTTATGGATTATGACCTTCTTGAGACCATGGTGAAGAGTTATGATCAAGCCACTAGGGTAGTGAGAAGAGTAAATCGTGAAGTTTTAATCACCATTAGTCCAGAAGAGATTAGGGAAGTTTTCAGTTTGGGACCTCTCACTAGGTATCATGTGCCCATTGATTTGACAAAATTAGAAAAAGAATATATGTCAAAAAGGGATGTAGTTAGACAAGGTGCACTGAAGGCCCACATAGGCAGAATTGGAAACCTACCAGCAATAACATCATCTTCTAAAGAACCTTTCAAGAAATCATGCTTCAATGCCAGGGTAGTAGAGATACATAGGACCTTGTGCAGAGTCTTTGGAGAGGGTGAAGAAGATTTTATTCCTGTGAGCTTCATGTATATGATCACTCAAATCTCCTTTTTTGGTGTAGAAATAATTTTGGATTTTGCATCTTACCTGGCTAATGAGATTCACAGTGGATTGGTGGGGATTGCAAAGGGCAAGGTGGAGAAGGTTTGGGGTCAGTACTCCCTATTAATGCATATGTTTTTGTTTAAAGGGGTTACATATTTTGGTAAAGAAATGGTACTAAATAGGGAAAAAGAGGGGGAAGCACTACCAATTCAATTATGGAGTGCAGACATGACTGGGGAAGCAAAAAATGCTAGTTTTGTTAGATTTGATAGGCACTTTGCTTCCAAACTAAGGTGCCTCATATTGAGTGACAATCCCAGAATTCCTAAGGCACTAATGCACCTTGTTAGGCCTATAGACAAACCCAATAGTCTAAAAGTTTGACATAATTGGGGAGATATCATCCCATATCCAGTCTCAAATGTCATTAGTGTCTATGGATTCAAAGGGACACCCCATGTACTACCTTATTAGGTGCCTTTATAGGTAGGAGTAGCTGAATTTTTATGGTAGTTTGGAGGAGTGGAGGAGACCTTTTTGCACAAAAGGGGAATAGGATCAATTTTTCCTACATGCACTATAGCTCACTAGTTTGTAATAACTAAGGAGGGGTGGATCTTCCTCTAAAAATTTGTGGATCAGTATAAGATGGCAGTATCTCACTCTCATTTTTGTGATGCAGAAGATTTCTTTAATTTTGCTCTTAGACATAGGATCAAGCTTCATCCAATTCAGCATGAATTCTATTTCCCTAAAGATGTAATAAGGAATGAATATTCTCTCCATGAGGAAGAAACAAAGAAAGAGAAATGAAGAGTCTATTCAAAAGTTTTGGAGTTTATTAATTGTTTTGACAAGGATTATAGTCCTCTTAGTAATATTGCAACTAATGCAGATAGAATAAATAAGCTCATGAGTACATTCTCCAAAATAATGGAGGTAATGAATGAGAAGAAACAAAATTTTATTGATTCTTCTCTAGATAAAGCTAGGGAACTAATGAGGAAATTGGGTTTCACCCCCAACATAGGGGTAGGTCCACTGGTTGTGCAAAAGAGGACAGGATATACTGTCATTCGGGATCAAACGCCTATTGTAAACAAAGGAAAGTAGATAATTGAATCTACTAGTGTTGTTTTTGAAGAAAGACCCCCTGAACCCTCTCGCAAAAGAAGAAAAATAATTAGGGAAGAGGAATCACATGATGAAGGTTACTCACCTTCCCAAACTCCTATTAGAAATGAGGAGGAGCAACTCACCAATGAGCAAATTGAACAAATGTGATCACAAGGAGGAGTTTTTGTTACTTAGGTAGAAATTGATGAAGGGAACCCCCAGGAGCCTCTTGTGCCTAGTTTTGAACTAACTATAGCAGATTTTAAGGGAAGGGAATTAGATCCTATTTTGGAACAAGCCAGTCAGCAATTTTTCTTTGATAATAGTTTTGTAAAGTCTAGGGCTTTCCATCAGTTTTCGTGGAGGGCAAAAATGCACATTTCTAAGGAAAGATGTAGGAATATGAAAGTAGAGAATCTAGAAATGGATCAAGCATCTATTCAAAATTAAATAAAGGAACAAATGATACAAGAGTTCTAGAATATAACACTTGAAGAGGGTAGACAGATGGTGAAAGATGCAAATATTTTATTATTGCCTAATTGGGATATTGTTGATGCCTTAATTTTTAATTCTGTGTCAAATAATTTGGGATTGTAGGATCCAGATAAAGAGGAATTCTTGGGAACAACATTTAGTAATGACCAATTTGCTCTTGTTATGTGGTCATTAAGAAGAGGATCTAGGACTACTCCATCATAGCCTGATGATTCAGGACTAACGGGGAGTATCATTGTGAGGAGAGTCGCTAATACTTCACATGTACAGGTAGCCCACATGAATGTGGACTATTCTAAACTTGCATTAGCCACTGCAGAAAAAGAAGAAAAGGAAATGATTGACCTATAGAGCAAGTATGAAATAGTAGTGGATGCCTACAATAAAGAAGTAAAAAAGAGAATTGAGCTTGAGAACAAGCTATTGGGAAAAAACACTAGGCCAAAAATAACATACCCTCGCCCCCCAGTTCAACCTTTTAAATACGCCCCTCTCATAGAAATACCAAATACACCCCAAAGGCCACAATACTATGCTGCTGAGGATTTTGAAGAAGAAAAAGGCAAACCGTGGGCTTTACATGTAGAATTGGAATCCAAATATGAAGATAAATTGAGAAAAGCTCTCACATATTTGGGGGACAAGATTGAATGGCCGATAATTTATGATCAATTGGCCAGGGTGATCAGTATCTAGGAGGATTTGAAATCTAATGATGAGGCTCTAATGCCTATTTTGAATAAATGGGTGACAAGGGAGAAAGAAATAACATTTTTGTGTTTCTTTGCCATAGATAATTCTTTTGATCAAATTGAAAAAACATTTGATACTGTTTCTGATCTTACTGATTTTAATAATAAAAGGGTTCATTTACAAAAAGTAGTAGTAGGCTACATTGAAAAGTACAAAAGCCAGAAATTCAATTTGTTTCCTCATGCCTTAGATAAAAAGAATAATTTGAAAAGCAAAGATGAATGGGCAAAGGAACTTGATGATTTATTTTGTTTAAGAATGAATCAAGTCATTAATGAATAAGATCATGCATGGTGGGTTGCCACAATAGAAGAAATGGTGAAGGCCCAAATATTCTTTGATTCTTTAAAGTAAGAATTTGTTACCATTAATAAGGATGCTAAATATGTACTGAAAAGACAGAGGGATATTTTACAGTTCAATTGGCCAGATGATACATTATTTGACAAATGGATGGAAGATATGGATCTCATTGAATAGTTTGATGAAGATGAAAATGATAGTGATGAAATGCAAGGCGAGGAGATCTAAATCATTGACCCTGTCACTACTTAGACCCAACCAGAAGAAGAAGACAAGGATAATCTGTTACCTTCAGTTATAGACCTGGGACCACAGGATGCCGATACAACTAAAGAAAGGGAAAAGGTAGAAGTTATTTCCCCCATATAGGATAAAGATGGTGAAAGCCCATAGGTGGAGGTTGATGTGCCATCATCAGAACAAAATTCATCGTTGGTTAAGTTGGCTGCTACATACAAGGAAGGATCAGAATAGCAACCAACTTAGCAACACAAGAGCGTGTAACAAAAGGGCTCGCAAAAGGAATGTCTGATGTAAAACTTTTGTTGTTACTTGCATTTTTGTCATTTTGTTACAAGTATATGTAAGTGTCTTTTAAAGGACACCTTTCATTATTTTTAGCCTAAAGCTTGTTGCATCTCACACTATTTAAGTGAGATTACAAGGCTAAAAAAGAGGTCTGAATTCTATTTTTGTAAGTAATATGCTTAGTCTATTTTTGGTCCAAATTTTGAAAGCAAGTTTATGATGTATTTTTTCTATCAATTCTCTGAGAATACATGAAGATAGAATGAGTTGTGTTTCTTTCTAAAGGTCATTCTGAGTCTATTGTAAAGGATATAACATTTTCAAAGAAAATGAATACAAATTGTGAACTGTCCCCATATCAGTTCTTTCTGAATCTTGTCTCTTTTCAATTACTTGGTTGTCTTGATATTGTATAAGTAAAGGCTTGTGCAATTGAATGCACTCTAGTTAAGTTGTATATCTATTTATCACTACTGTTGATTCAATGGATTAAATAAAAGCTTTGATGAATGTGATAAGGTTTCTTTAGTAGTGGAAAGGGTTTTGAATGATGAATTCTAATGAGAATTGCTGATAGAATTTGTTGTAAGGAAACAAACTAGATCTGAGAACTTGCTATAGACTCTGAACCCCAATGGATTAGGCACTGTTCAAGTTGATACAACTAAAGGAGAAATATATCATAAATGATTATCAAAATGCAGCATCAAATCAAATTTTACTTTTATTTCCTGTAGATCTTCAAAGCTAGCCACTTGTCTACATGGAATGTTTTAGCTTCAGTTAGCCACTATTGTTAAGAACATCTGTAGATCTATAGAGGAATTCTTGGCCATATCTATTTTATGGGATGTGTTTATCAAATTAGTAAAGAATTACATATATGTTTGAGGATTTTTGAAATGAGAATCAGAATGAAACTAAGAATAATTCTCATACAATTGTTCCAATTTTGAATCATCCCTAGGTATACTGACCCTGGTTTTGCAGAGCCAAAAGAGTAGAAAACCATCTATGGTTTTGTTGAAGTTGGGTCCAAATACTTTGCATATGCAATTGTTAATAAGAATTGGCCAGTCTTTAGATTGTGTATGTACTATCATTTTGGTATTAAGCATTTTGTCACTTAGTAGTTTTAGTGCATTTTAAAACACCAATAGTGATTAAGGTGTTATGATTGAGTTACATTGCAGAATCAATTAAAGGAGAACAAAGGAAAGGAATCAGAAGACATTAGAGATACATCTAATTAGAAAGGATCAAGTATGCATTAGGATAGAGGTCATCTAACATCAAGCAATAGAGTGCTAACTAAAGGATAATTGTTGAGACATTCTAATAGGTGAATTAGTAAAATCTCTTAATAGAGTATTCTTGATAGGCTATTGTAAATCCTTTAACAAGGTGCTTAATTCATTTTAAGTTAAATTCATCTTACTAGGCACACTTTTAGTAGGGTTTTTCTATCCTTTAATAGGGTAAGATCTAACAATCTTAAAAGCCTTTAACAAGGTAGTTCTTTCACAGGGTAGATCATGTTTCATGATCAAACATTGTAACCTTCATTGGATACAATTTATTACTGTAGTAGTGAAGATTTGTTGGTCTCATCCCCACCCCGGTTTTACCTTCTTCTTGGAGGGATTCTAAGTAACAAAATATCTTGTATCATACATGTGCTGAATATTTTACTTTCATGCTATGGATGTATATGTTTAATTTGGTATTTCAAGTTTATATGCATAAATTATGAGATGGATGTGTGGTTAATGCTTTTAAATTTGAAAGTTTTAAGTATTGATTCACCCCCCACCTTAGAGTTTACTTCCCTATTGTATTTCCAAAAATTGGTATCAGACCTAAGTTTTCTGGAAAGTAAAAGCTTTTCAGCTTTGAGGAAAGATCTTGGAGATGGAAGTATATAAGTTGGGAAAGACTATTGAGAACCAAAAGATTGAAATAAAACTTTCCCTACATTAGCTAAATGAAGCAAGAAATCATTTGAAGATATCACTAAAGAGAAGGAAGGAAATTACTATTGAATAAAATGACACACAATACTAGGAGATTGACACTATTGAATTATGTATAGATGGAAACACCAATGAATTTAATACAATAGTTGCACATTTGATGAAAAAGAATAGAACCATAACTAAAGAGCTCAAAAATCTAAAAAGAGAACAAGAAGTACAATTAGTATTACTATGCAAGGTGACCAAGTAGAAAAATAAAGTTGAAGATGGAAAAGTCATGATTGAAGATGACAAAAGGATTTTGAAAAATATACTAGAAGAGAAAACATCAAAGGTAACTAGGATTGCTAACACACAATTGGAAACTTTGGTTCAAATGATGATTGCAAATTATGAACTAAATGCAATGGATATTGAGATCACAACACTAAAGTTTCATAATAAACAACTGAGAAATTATCTAAAAAGAGAAAAGGAGTTTGCTGACAGTTTCAACAAACCTAAAGAATCCATCAAGTACTTTGAATAATTGATGAGATCCCCTAGATCCAATAGTGACACTTATGGATTGGGTTACACTACTACTAAATAAGGAGAATCATCCAAAAGTGGTGAAGAAAGAAGTAACAAAGGTAAGACCCAAACCTATTTGTCATATATGTGGTAAGATGGGTTATAATGCTAATTTCTATAGGAGCAAGACTACAAATCAAAATCCTAAGTAGAAGTTCTTGTGTCATTTGCATAAATGCAACAAATAAGGACATCAAACACTTGAATGCAAAACCAAGACCATTAGCATGAAAAGATTTGAAGGATACTGCTATAATTGTTAGAAGTATATGAGTGCAAATCCAAGCCAAGATTATCATCAAAATAGAAGACAAAGGTAAAGCACAATGGAAACTCTTATAATTGGGATTATAATATAAGGTATAGTTGTCACTACTATCAAGAGTATGGACATGTTGCTGAAAACTACATAAGAACACATTTTAGAAGTGACTACAATAGATGGTTAAGTCAAATCACATGTTTTAGCTATTTGAAGACTAGTCACATAAGTAGGAATTCTCCAACAAGGTCAAAGGGAATGAGTAGTGAGTTGAACAAAGGAAAAGGAATGACAAATGTTGAGAATGCCAAAGATGAGATGAACAAGACATGGAAGAGAAAGGAAGATAGTAGCAAATCAAGTTTAGATGGGATCACTTCACCCAATGGGTCAAGTGATCAAATCTCCTCCAATTAAGTAATCAAGAGGTATGTAGGACTGATATCTAAAAGATATACTATAAATCAATTCCAAGTATTTAGTTTTGATAAGATTACATATGTATGAATAAGATGCAAGGTGTTCTTAAGAATCTATAAAAAATCTTTAAGTTTTGTCTATTTTCATGTTACTATCAAGCACGAAAGATTTCACTATGCTTACTAAGTGAAATGTTATTTTATGCCAAGCTATTGAAGTTTATAGTGCTGACAGAGCTTTTAGTGGTTTTCAAGTAAAAAGGGAACTTTATGGAAGTAGAGTGAGTGAAAATCTCTATTGAAGCCAAGCTTATAGTTGTGTAAGAACTAAGTATTAAATGTGAGGTTTTAAGGTCTATATGACTAATTTCTAGTCATTTGAAATTAAAGGAGAGCATGAAGAGAAAAAGAAAAATTGAAAGAGATCATACCAGTGTTTGCAAGCTGGATTCAACTGTCGCTTGACACCATCACAGGGGATTCATAAAGGTGTTTATCATGTGTCGAGCTATGTAGTTTGAATTTTGGAAAACCCTAGTTTACATGACATCTAGCTCTTCAACTACTAAGGTTAAAGAGGGTAAATAATTTTTGAATGTACAATTGATAAGAAATGAGATCAAGTAACCTAACTTTAGAGTCATTCCTGATATTGCTTACAAGCAAGATCCATCTGGTGTATTGTCTATGATACCACCTCAAGTTTTGATGATTCAAGATGTAAGATGTTTCTACACATGCAAGATGGGTAGCATAGGAGACATGGAGATTAGGGAAACCTATGGAAAATTATGTGAAAATGGAGCATTAAACGATGAATTCAAAATTGTAGAGAGAAAAGGGTTGACCTGTACCCTAGATTTTCCTAATGTTTTCAAGACTGAATGGATTAAGATATTTTTTAGTAGAATTCATGATAATTCTATATGGTTGGATAATGGACCAATGAAAATAAATAAGAAAGTTGTACATTGAGTAACTAGATATCCAACACTTGATTGACCTAAAACCATGAGGAGTGAATCTAAAGAGGTCATTAAGAAGAATACAAGGGCAATGTGGAACATACAAGGCATGACAATTGGTACAATCATAGATCCCCTAATTTCATTTTCAATGAGGATAATAGCACATAAATTCTACCAATCAAGTAGGTTGAACAATGTACCATGTATTACTATTGACATGGGCCATATGATAGTAAAGAAGGATCATGTGTATTACCTTGTCGAGTTGTAGATGCAATAATTGTTAGAAAATTTGGGAGCTATAAGGAAGACTAAAAGTGCACAATGTAAATTTGGTTAAATTCTTGTATGTATGTTGTTTTTTAGATAGAATACATTGCCCACATTTGGTAAGGTTTCATGGAAAATAAAAAAATCAATTTCAGTGTAGATAGGTGTGTTTATTGAGCAACTTGGGAACAATTTTGTGTCAGTTATGACTAGCTACTTTGAGGACATCAAAAAATCAATGAAGAAGAGACTGAGGACACTAGTTTCACTAGTTGAGAAACATTTCAATGATGCTTACTTTCTAGTTGAGACTGATTTTAGATATGTTCAAGCTTCTATTCCAAGCTTAAGGTGGCTAAAGCCACTAGGCTATGAAATTATTGTTGATGAAGCCTTTGTAGCAATCACAACATTACTTATAGAAAATGTAGATGCTAAGGCTACTGCCTTTGGAAACTATGACATGGCCAAATCAAAGATAACTATGGATTTGAAGACTACCTTAGTCATTAGGAAGAAGAAAAAAATTGTGAAGAAGCTAAAGAAAAAATTTGGTGAAGGAGCACATGAAGAAGAAGAAGAGGATGAAGATAATGAAGAAGAAGATGACATACCTATTCAAGCACCACTGGCCTTAACTCAAGGTCAAGGAGAAGACCAAGAAAAAGAAGTGGAAATTGAAGAAGGTGCTAAGGGAGAAGAATCTAGTGAAGCACTTGAGAAAAAGAAGAGGAAAGCTAAGATATTGGCTACTAGCAAACCAAGGAAGGTTGCAAAACCTAAACCTATAACTCCCTCTACAAGAGTAAGCATAAGAGCTACTAAAACGAAAGCTCAAGAAGAAGTCAAGCCAAAAGAGAAGAGAGCTAGACTAGCTAGCAATGAAGAGGGCATTAGAAGAAAACAAGGAGAAAATACATTGCTCCAACTGAATCTAATGAAGAGAAGACTAAATCTGATGAAAACAACCAATTCTAAGTGGTGAGTTATCATCCTTCTTTGGATTCAAACAATATATGTGAGAATCTAAGAAATAATGCTGATTTATCTAGTCTCTCACATATTAAATTTGATACACTTGGAAAACTTGAGATGAACCAAGTAGAGGAGTCATTTTATTCCATGATGGAAACATTCAAACAAACTCTAATTGAGATTTACAACTCTCTACCAAAGGAATTATCTGATAGAGTTGAGCAAAAATGGTGCAATATAGTCTAAACATAGAAAGACAAATTAGAGAGACTACACTTGCTAGAGTGATCCTAGAACTAGATAGAGAAACTATGGCCAAGGCATTAAAGAAACATACTAGAAAATTTTCACCAAAATATAGGGCATTCAACATATTACAAAAAAAAGATTGAGGATGTTGTACAAAAGACCACTTTCATATGGATATCATTATATAGTTTGACAACACCCAAGGCAATAATGTAGGCACCTATTGAGGTAGGTGAGGAGAAAGAAGAGCAATGAAAGGTAACTGAGATAATGATAGTTGACAATGAGATAGTTATACAAGGCTAAAACAAATGAAGATACATAGGTACCCATTGAGGATAAGAAAAAAATAGAACAAAGTGTACCAGATACACTAGTGTCGAGTGTCAATCCTCCACATGAGGTTAAAAAAGAAAATGATACTATAAAAATTAAGAATTTTTTTGATACTATCACTTAGAAAATCAATCCTCTTAGAGAGAATGACTTGAAGAAGATACTGGTAGAATCCACTACCTAGGAAAAACTTTTTGAAAATCCTATATTGGTGAGTGTTGATGAAATTAAGAAGACAAAAAAAGTATCTACATGGGAGGAATTACAAAAATAAGCTACACCTACAACCCCTCCTCAATTCACATTTGTACACACATTACCCCTTGCGATATCTCAAAGGAAGGAGACAACTACTTCTACCATCAGTACATTGGCACAAAGTACTCTATTCTTAGTCCCTATAAAAGGAAAGTGAAAATGAAAAGGGCGAGATAGTTGGATAGAAGAAAGATGAGACAAAAAAGAATGAAGCAACACAAGTTCAAATAGGTTAGGTAGATATTCCTACTCCTACAACACAAGAGCAAGGTGCATCTATAAATATAGAGAAGAAAAAGGATAAGACTAAAGAGCTAGATGTGAAAACCGAATTTGAGGAGAAAATTTCAATACAAACACTGGTAACCTTATCAAAAAATTCCACTCCTCCTATTAAAGCTCTTCATAGGCCAAGTTTAGAAGCTATACCCCTACAATCATCATGGCCAAGTCCTAGCACATCTAAGGAAGATACAGTTACTTCATTTTTTTGATGTGAACTTGGATGAAGTGATTGAGTTACCCAAGTTTGATTGTGCAACCATCACCATTGTGTAGATGAGCATACTCTGGGATGCTCTTGCAAGGAAGAAACAACAAGAACTATGAAGACAAGAGTAAAGGAAGAAGAAATCTTTGATAGATATCAAGGACATTTTTCTTAATATATTTAGCCTACTAGAACCAAAATAAACCAAGCCAATCTTAGAGAAATTAATCAGCCTTGTTGAGAAGGTAAATGATGTAGACCTAGAAACAAATGTCAAAATAATTGAATGGCTTGAAAAGAAGTTTCAACAAAAGGTTGATGAAAAGACATGAGGTTATATTGCACTATCACAAGTTGAGTTAGCAACCAAAATTGATAGTGTGAAGAAGGTACTAGAGAACATTTTCTCTTTGTACACCAAATTGTGTAATCCACACTCTTCACACAATAAATAAGGAGTCATATTCTAAGTTTGGAGAGTCATATACAATAATTTGGTATAACTCTGCCAAAATCTCTAGCTCAGAGTGAGAAACATGTAAGGAATCTCCTCAACTCCTAGAGTTAGCTAGTAGTGTTACACATAGATGAAGAAAACACCAGGGCTAAATTGATCAACATCTAGTCTATTATGACTTCACATATGTAGATATTGCATAAGGAACTAGCCTTTTCTGAAACACTCATGAAGAAAGATCAACATCATTCTACTCATGAAGGCTTAGTTCACCTTGCTGCCAAGTTGGCCATCTAGATAAGGTCATTGGAGGCAGGTTGTGATAACTAGGATGTATCATTGAAAATCATGCTTGAGGTCCACAATTTTTTTTTGGACAAAAAAAATATTAGTGTTTAACTCTTTGACATCAATGTCAAAATGGGGGAGAAATAATATGGGAGAAATAAAAGATGGGAGAAATAAGAACTATGCGGGAGATAATATTTTTAAGGGAGATGACAGAAATAGAGTACATAGATCAATCAATACAAATCTACATAGCTAGAGGAAAAATTTTGATTTAGATACAAAAAAACACAATCAACTTAGGGGGAGTTATTGAATTTTGAGGTATGACTAATGAGTCATAACCTTTTGCAAAATATTGAAGTTTTAAAATTTTGTATGAATGTAGATATTATCTGAGCTATGTTTGAGAGGATAAAGGTTATTCATACATGATCAAGTATTTTCCCAATCATGTCAAATGGGGAGATTATTAATCTCAAATTGGTTTTGACATATGAGTGACACTATAATTAAGTCATTTACTTAGTTCATGCTGAACAAGTAATACATGTCAAGCATAAGTTGTCAGATAGTATATGTCAAGTGACATATATTTAGTATAAGATGAGAAACTAGTAAGTTCTGAGGTACTCAAGTACCAAGTAGATAATGTGTGCCAATCTATTCTAATGTTGAGTGATTAGTGGATGTTGAGTCATTTAGAGGCTAAGTTACAACATTGAAGTTGTAGTTGATGTTGAGCATTAGGGACTTCAAGTGTTGAGTTATACAGTTTTGACATAGATGTTTGTAATGGTACAAACTTTTATGTAAATCATTTTTGGGCTGACTTAAGGATTCTTTTATGATCTTTCATGATAAGAATGAATCTTAATTGTGAATCCCTATGCATTACATGCATCTAATCAGAAAAAGGGAAGGTTTAATTGACAATATGGGTGAATCACTACCATTGATTTATACCTAACCCTAAGTCACCTAGGTCTTTTTAAGGAGGACAAACCCAAAGAAAATTATGAATTCTTAAGCAAAATTGAAGAAAGTTTGCATGCACAAACTAATTATTCATGGCACTAAGGTGTTATGATTGAGTTATATTACAGAATCAATTAAAGGAGAACAAAGGAAAGGAATCAAAAGACAATAGAGATACATTTTTTCATAAAGGATTAAATATACATCACGATAGAGGTGATATGAAATCAAGAAATAGAATGCTAACCAAAGGATCATTGTTGAGACATTCTAATAGGTGAATTGGTTAAATCTCTTAACATAGTAGTCTTGATATGCTATTGTAAATCCTTTAATAGGGTGCTTACTTCATTGTAAGTTAAATTCCTCTTACCTGACAGACCTTTAGTAGGGTGTTTAAATCCTTTAATAGGGTAAGATCTTACAATCTTGTAAGAATTTTATGGGGTAGACCTTTCATAGGGTAGATCATCTTTCATGATCAAACATTATAAAACTTCATTGGATACACTTTATTATTATAGTAGTGAAGATTTGTGGGTCTCATCCCCACCCCAATTTTACCTTCTCCTTGGAGGGTTTTTGGGTAACCAAATATCTTGTGTCATACATGTGTTGAATATTTTAATTTCATGCTATGGATGTATATGTTTAATTTGGTATTTCAAATTTATATGCATAGATTGTGAGATTGATGTGTGGTGAATGATTTCAAGGTTGAAAGTTTTAAGTACTGATTCACCCCCCCCCTCCTAGAGTTTACTTCTCTATTGTATTTCCAATAGAAACACCAGAAGACTATGTTATGTAATGGTTATAATTCCTACATCAAATATTTTGATGACACAAAGAGAACTTGTGATTCTAGGATAAGTGTAGTCTTCTAGGTGACAAATGTGCAATCTAGAAATTAGTTACATCCTCAAGAATCTCAAAATTGATACTTAACATTTTGGTTGATATACTTGACTATGACTTTATTTCCTTCAAATTAGTTCTCTTCATTATCAAATGGTATAGACTATGACTCAAATAAAATGATCCTAATAGAACTATTATTGAGTATGAGAATGAGTTTCTAATGATTTATACAAGGTTGTATGAGATAGTTTGGGATGAGCCCTTATATGTTTTTCCAAGATAACTTAAGAAGGTATTTTACTTAGAGGTTCCACATAAACCAGGTTGGTCATTTATTGTTAGACATGATCAAAGAGGAAGGCTAATAAAGTATAATGCTATGGAAGAAGATACTAAGGAAGATAAAGAAATGGATCACAATCAAGATTTAATAGATAATGCTTTTGATGCAAATGATACTGCTACTGATCATGACACTAATTCTTTTTCCAATCACAATGATCATGATGATGATGATGAGGATGATGATGATTGCGATAGTGGTGGTGACAGTGTCAACAACGATGATGATCTTGATGATGAGATGGATGAAGAATAATGTCAATGATGTGTGTGTCGGGGAGGGTGGGGGGGGGGGGGGATTGATTAGCTAACATTGAAGTGGGTTTGATTATCAGTGATAAGAATGAAATGTACAATTATGTGATCAATGGCTATGTTGTTCAATATTGAGTTCTTAATAGATCAATAATTAATTTGATGAACTTGTCATGTAACCTTTGCTATTTATAATTCATATGTGATGCTAATATTTAATCTAATTTTGAGTATATGCATGATGTTTTTTTTAGCTAACATAACATAATTGATTTGCATAAGAAAAAACCCAAAGCCCTTTCATCAGCATCCTACACAGTCTCATGGATCATCAGGTATAAGTTAGATTTCATCATAGAGATTAATGTCTTTTACCATTTGTAAAATATCTCTCATTAACACCTATCTCTCTTATTTTGTGGATTCTAGTTACCAACGAATAGGTATTTGTCATATTTGTCTTCCTTGAGCAAGAAAAATGTAGGAATGGAAGAAGAAAGTGAGATATTTAGTATGTCTAAATCAAGGAGATTGACTCAAGGTTAAAATATCAGAAATAAATGCAATTAGCACATGAATTTTTTCCTTTCTCAAGGGGGATCATTTTCTTATGATAATGAGAATGAAGATGAATTTGATGTGACCTTTAGGTATAAACATCTATAGAAATAATGGATCCCCGATGAACTTCCTCCAATTAACACTAATTTTTGTGTTGGAGAGAGGATATATCACATAGCACCATCCTCATTACATGGTTTGGGCCTATTTTCCATGGATGACATAAAATGTCATTTATAACAAAGTTATTAAATGGATGGAGTATGTCAAACCTTGTTATGGTTATAGTACTTGGATGCAGATTGTTAGATATAAAAAATGTATGTGTAAGTATACACTCATGGAAAATTATATACAACAAAAATTTAGTGAACAATGTAAAACAATAGCTATATACATTGATGGAAGGCCAAAAACATTAAAGAATATTGTAGGTTTTATAAATAGTATGTGACTTGCATCAACTAAGGAGTGACCCAATTCCATATTTGAGACATGTGAGGGAAATCACATCATTATATGTGCAATAAAATCAATACATGGAGGTGAAGAGATTCTTATTGATTACAATTTGAATCACATAGATATAAACAAAGTACAATGATGCGCGAGGTGGTATGTACTATGCACATTTAAAATCAACTCCAATAAATGAATCCAACACACCATTAAATTTTGATATTTTTTGGCTAACTGTAATAACAAAACATGTATTTTAACATGTCTCAATGATTTTTTTTGAAATACAGGGCTACAGTATGGATTAATAGCCATAGGATATGCATGACACCGATGGTTCTCACAAGACTTCTTCTTCTTGATAGGTAAAACTCATTGTTGTTATAGAAATTAGATATAAAAAATATGTTAATGCATATTTTTTTATTATGTTTTATTCTTCACTACTATTTTAAATTGATTTTAAATATAGTGCTAAAAATATTGTTATCACAAACAAGTGCTGATTAGGAAAGGGGAAAGGAAAAAGTAGTCCATGAGGAGCTGTATGATTAGCATGATGAATTCATCTTTGATTTTACATTAGCCACTAATTGTGAGGCCTCGCCCTGACCCATCGTAGCATAGTGATACATTACTCTTATTTTGTTATTCACGACTCGAGATGTCGAGACATTATCTGATGCTTAGAACATACTTTATTATTTCATGTTGTGTGATGTTACTTCAGATATATTTGATGATTGTCATTTAATGTTCATGTATATGTATGTTGATGAAATCAGTAAATGTAGGATTGAGATTTTGATTTAAGATATTTTAAATGGTTAAGAATTATGTAGGATGAAGAAACCTTTATTGATGTATGTTTTAATTTATGTAAATTTCTGATACATATACATTTATGTACATGTGATTTTACGGGACTACTGATGTGTGCAATGAGTGTGCAGATATTTTATCCGAGAAACCCTATGGAGGAACAGAACTAATCTCTATGTGCTAAATTTGAAAACCTTGTTGTTCGTAATTCACATATTTGTATTGTGAGATGTATGTATGCATCTTCTTTGTTCAATGAATGTTAATGTTCGTAATTATGTTCTTTCAGTGTCGCTTGACACTCGTAAAATGGTTATGTGCTTTAGTGGCTATTTAGGGTTAATTGTTTAACCTTTGGACCAAGTTGGTTTAAGTTAGTGTCAGTTTTCTATTAGTTTCTTAATTAAGGTTAGTCATCCCTAATCCAGATTAGTGCTTAATTTTCAAGTTAGAGTAGTTAGATGGACCTATTTTATTCCTAGATTTTATTTGAATCCAAACCTCTTTCCTAAGGCTTTTAAACATGTTATTATTCTAACCAAAGGGTATGGGTATGTGTTAGGGATCTTTTCCAACCCCTAAGCCCCTTTTTTTGACTTTTGAGGTCACTCAAAAAGTCCCTTTTTGCCTTTGTGCGAAAATTGATCATGGTTATCTTGAGTTACCTCACCTCATCTCCACTTAGGGTTTAACCATAGTGTAGGTTGAGTTAGGATTTTCTAGAGTTGCTAGTGGGTGGAAATAGTTATTGCTCCTTTTGGGTGGTTGAGTTGGAGGCTTATTTAGAGGCCTTCCTTGGACTAGTTGGTTGTTACCCAATCTCTACATTTAGAGAAGATTTCTTGAAGATTTAAGGAAGGCAGTGGAAACTCTACTCAAATTTGTTCATTTCCATTACCCCTTTGTGAAGGTAGGAAATTCTCATCTCCCTTATTTAGTTTTTATATTTGGTTTCATGTTCATGCTACCTTGTTGTTGTTTCACTGTTTGTATGGTTGTGGGTATGTTGGGAAGATTTGAAAGCTATGTTATTTTGGTTGTTTTCTTTTCATGGTTATGTTTGCAATTTTTTTTTTGAGTTTTTCTTGCATGGGTGTTTTGGTATTACTCACCCTTGGAGAGGGCAGAAGTGACCAATTTTGGGAAAGGTCTGTTTAGTTGGACTCCAACCAGTGTAGAGTCTCTTCTCAGGATGAGAAGAGGGATAAAGGGTAGGGTGTTATGGGCCCCTACCTGTCAGCATAAACCTGGTATAAATATGGCATGTTTAAATGGAAGAACAGAAGCTCTTGGTTATTAGCCTCGATTGGGCATCTGAATTGGTGTTGTGCTTGACTTCTCCTGTTGGAAGAATCCACCTTTCCCTAGTTTTGATTCATTGTGAATCCTATTGTGTAAACCATGTGTGATTATGCATGTTTGATTTTCTCTTGGTTATGCTTGGTTGTCACCCGATTAGATATTTGCTTCCTCCATGGTTCTTGAAATGAGATTCAGAAAACAATACAAACTCCTTGATTATGATCATGAAGAAAATTTGATTTAATTGTTGAAATTTGGGATTGAGATCCTATTGTAAATTGTATTTTTAAACCTTATTGTAAATGGCAACGAAGCCGGGTTTTCTTCTTGATTCTTTCCCGGCTGAGCCTTGAATCAGGTTTGCCAATAAAATTGGTGTTGAGCATCTTTGGTTTTCATGTGATTTAATTGTGTATTAAATCTAATATGGTTGCACATAAAAAGAAAATAAGAATAACAGATAATGTCATGAATTGTGATATTTCAAGTTTTTAAATTGTTAAGGAAGAACAATTTGATAGAATGAAATTTCCAAGTTGATGTATAAGTATTAGATGAATTAGGATTCCTACCTTGAGAACTCAAATTATCTCTTCTTTGTTAAATTTCCTTATGAACGAATCAATTGGACTAAGAGATTATGTATCTTCTTAAATTTTTAAAGCATAAATCAGTTAGTTATCTTTAACCTTTCCATGGATTGCTTATCGACTGCATTAAGTTTTATGTTGATTGTTATATGAATTATCATCCTAAACTATACTTAGTCCTATGAGTAACTCACATTATCATTGTAATATCTTATAATGAGTAACTTAGACTATTGGAGTAGGAAACCAAATAGGAAAGAATTGATGATGTTAAATTTGACAAAATTCCAAGCTTTCATACATGTTGAAAATGAAAACTATGATCATGCATGCAGATTCACTTTTATGATTGTTAGATCCAAATGATAAAGTATTGCATTATTGAATGAAACAAATAATTCAAACTCTTGATAGGTTATGGTTGTATCAAGTCATTAAAGATTTGCCTAAAAAGGAAATTAATGAAGAATTTAGTCCTTGAATCAATCTATTTTAGATGTGATAGAAATTGTATTGAATCCTACCTTAATCATCTAATAGATTTAAGAGATGCTCTATTAGTTTTGTAAGCCATAAGAAATTTTAAGAATTAACTTGGGATAATATTTGCAATATGTTAGCTCTTCAAATTTTGATCCAACTTAAAGAGGATTAAATTAACTTTTCAGACCATCCCTAAGAGAAAATTTCCAAAACACCCACCTACAGGATGCTAGAAATTGTATGGAGAAATAATTTATTCTCTTATTGAGATAGAGAATATTCCCTCTGTTTTCTATATAAAAATATATTTATATATATATTACTAATGTGAATAATATCTAATTTAGTTATAAGCAATTTAATGCTTATCCTAGAAGACTACCTTCATATCTTATACTCTTACCTATAACTTTATGAATTTATTGCTTACTCCTTGGCCTTGGACGTCAGTTTAAACTTGTTTTAAAAAGGTATTTTGTCTTGTCTTAAGTCAAAGTGGTTTGGTGGGAGGGTGACATCATCCTGCCACCTTGTCCCATCCCCATCCTCCTCCATTTCTAGCAGCCAATTTTGGAAGGTGACATTTATGTTGGAAGATGAATTTGTGGTGGTCATCTCTTTTTTTAAACTCCCTTTCTTGTCTTTGCTCACGTGCCCACCTCTTGGGTTGCATTTCCTCTACCTTGGGCTGCATGGGAAGATGTGTGGAGAGGGCTATGTCATGACATGACATAAATTTTGGATGTTGGCTTAAGCTTTTGGGTTGTATTAAAGTTGCAAGTTGAAGTATGTTCAAAAACAAAAAAAGACTTTACCTCCTCCATGACTTCAAGACTTTACCTCCTCCATGACTTCAATGTACCTTTGATGTAAGAGCCTAGATTTGCGTGGGGTCTAGGGGGAGGTGGGGGGGGGGGGGGGGGGGTCGGGTCAAATAAGCTTAGCTAGTGGCCTAGTAGGATGGTTAGGGTTAGGGTAGAGTAGAGTGTAGGATAGTAATAAAATTAGATTAGACTAGGATGTTAGTGAGTTTATTTATTAGTTTTATTATTATTAAGCTATATTTTAGTAAGTGGTGTTAGTATTTAGTTTTTTTTAATTAGTTTAAATTGTAATTTATTAAAGTTATGTTGTTTAAAATTTATATATATTGCTTTAGTAATGCTAGTTTAATTTCATGTTTTAATTGATAGTTTTTAAATTTTATTTAATTTATAAAGTTAAGTTCTATTTAAAAGATTAGACGTTCTTTTATGAATGATTAGATCAACTATAGATTTAGTTAGTTAGTTTAAGATAAATTAGTTTAATATGAAATTATTATTAAATTTAGTTTAGACTTAATTTATATTTGATTAAATTTTTGTTGAAAATTAAGCTAAGTTGGAGATTTAAGAAATGTTGGTATTAATAGTATCTTTGAAAATTTGTTTAATTAGTGTCCTAATAGCTTAAGTTATTTGAATAATCTAAACCCAATCTTCTTTAGATTGTTATTAAAATAATTTTTGCATGATTGTTTAAGCAATGTAATAATGAATCAGTAAACATTTATATCAACCTAATAACAATGTACTTCAGAATACTGATGATGTATTCCTCCACAAAAGTTTTTAAACCAAGGATGTTGTAGAGAAAATTTTCTTAAACTGTAATCAATCATTTCAAACTTAGAGCATTAAATTATTATTTGAAAAAAAAAATTTGTGTGTTTTTTTTTTTGCCCTCGTAGTTTGGGCATGACACTAATTTTGTGGTTTTAGTACAAAAGGTGCTTCATGATTTAGAAAGAACGTTTAAAAAATTGGCATCAACTTGACCTTAGGATCCTAAAACACAACAAATGAAGGATGAGTTGATGTACCTAGTTAAGACATACACAGTAAGTATTAATGTAGTTTTTAATTATAAAAAAAAGTTCAATAATAGTTTTTATAGTATACTCTTTTAATTATGTCATTAAATAAAATGCAGATGTATTATTTTTATAGAGGACACTAAGGAGTTACAAGGATGATACCCTAGAGAATGATACTTTAGGTGGTTCAAGTACATTGCATGTTCTATACCACACTTGTGTTTTGATAGAACAATAATTTTTTTAATAGCTCTAACAATCTTGTTTTATTTTGCTCTAACAAATTTTTTTTTAAGTTCCTACCATTGATCCTATTTTCACCATGCCACCTTCTACAAGGAATAGAATTGAAGAGGTAATGCCTACTGCAAATTAAGCAACACGTAGCTTGGCCACAAATGTGGTGGCAACACCTATTGGTAAGATGATCCCTCTTTTTCATGTGTTTATTTCACTTGAACTTTTATTTCTTAGGGGGAAATTTGTAATATTGGATTCATTTTATGTAGGAGGCGATGAGGACATTCTTGGGTGTAACTATATTAGATGTATGGGAACACTAAAGAATTGTGATCAATTTCTCATAAGCAATAAAGATGGTCTTCCCATGAGTGTAGTCTAACTTCCAAGTACTTTAAAGATTGATCCTTTCTTTTAATATACAATATTATACTCATAATCAAATACTCTAATCTCCCATGTAGTCCCTTGCAATAAATACTAATCTTATTTTAATTTTGGAGGGAATAATCTATTTTATGAAAAACTTAATGATGAGTGTTTGTGTATATTTGGGTTGACCATATGCACATGGTATCATGCTTTGATTTCATTACTAGTTCATGTTTCCTTTGATCAATTTCTTCAAGTAAATTAAAAGGCAGCTTCAATTCATTTACGAATCTAACAATTTTTTTAATTTTCATAAAAGGTGGAATTTGCAAACTAAAGAGTTAAAGGATAAACTCAAAAATGCAATGACAACACTTTTGGACCCAACATCTTTCAAAGACTTAGGCTCCTTAAGAAAGTGAGCCAAGATTTGAAGTATATTAGGTACACCTATAGGACCTAAAAATGGAAAAAAACCCTTGTTACAAGTTTCCCCCCATATTCCCATTATTGAGTGGGATAATCTTAAAAAGGATGCCACTAAGAGAAAAGAAAGAGATGATAGTGAAATGGTTACCACCCAAGGAAAGAAGATATGTCATAATATTAAGAATGAAATTATGTAGTAATTACTCTTAATACTTATTCGATCTAACATATTTCAAACTTCACATAGGTTTTTTGACACATCAAAAGAAATTGAAGCAAGAAAAGAGAAGCATGGGCATCACAAGCTTGGCTTAGGTGGATATTCAAAACTTGCTACACAAATTGTAAGCATAAGTAAATGAAAAATTATATGAAAATATTAATAAATTGTAAACAATTTGGTATTGAGGAAATTGTTTTTTAAAAAAATCATGATACTAGGAAAAAATGTAGGCCATGGAGTTTAAAAAAACAACTTCCAAAGAGGACAAGAAATTAGCTTTCAGATGAGGCTATACAACCATGGTTGAATGACTCTAAGAAATGAGTGCACAAGGTTCTTCTATTGGATCTATTGATAATGTAAATAATTCAATTGATTTTTATTTCAAATTGAATAGTTTAGCAATTAATGTATTTTATATTAAGTTGTAAAAATATAAGTCGTTATACTTGTTTTAAGTAAGTAAAAAATAATTATATATTTGTTTAAAAAATTTAAGTGAATATATTTATATGTATTAAAATCAATGATTGACATTTCTTAATATTTTTCTTGTATGTATATATATTATTGATAAATGCATTAATTATTTACATTAGATTATAGTCTGCCAATGCTTATATAGCAGCTGAGCACCATGGAGGTGTTGATTCAAATGTGGATCATAGTACTAGAGGTACATATCTTGTACTCAATTTTTGATTTATGAATTATTAATACAAGTAAAAATTTAAATTAAATTTATTGTAGTAACACAAATTTAACTATAGTATGTGTTGGGATTAAGAAAACATCTTGTATTGTTATTGCAAGGGATGCACAAGTTGTTCTTGATGAGCATGTTGAGGTCCAAGCTAGCTGGCAAGATAATGTGGTTGGACAAGGTAAAGAGTGCTACAATGCTCTATAAAATCTTTAAAGTCTAATTTTTTTTTAAAAAATAAACCCTTTTATTTGTTACTATAGAGGATCCACCTTTGCAAAGGACAACAAGATCACATCCACAAGTGAGAAGAAATATTAACGATGACATGGATATGCCTCTGCAACAATATAGGGAAGGACAAAAAAATTTAAAAATTAAAAAGAAATGATTCATGTGAACTTATGTAACTTATTGGATAATGACTAATGTTATGTATATCTATTTTATTTATGTTCTATTGAATGTTCATGTGAATGTTCTAATGAATCTTATGTTTAAATGTTAATGTGAATATTCTAATGAAACTTAGGTGTTAATGAATGTTATCATGTGATAATTCATGACTGTTACATTTTATTAATAGAATGAATTTATTTTAGATGTTAATGGGGAATTTAGATTCTAGAAAGGGTGGAGGGGGGTGGGTGGGGCCAAATGAGCTTCCACCTTCACATGGTTGGCTCTGATTAGAAGAGAAACTTAAACTATTCTCTAAACCAATTGAAGCTCAAGATTAACCTATGATTTCATGATAACTAATTGTGTGAATCTCTTGGTTTCAGACAATGTAGAAGGAGGCCATAGTTCAATATGCAATCTCAATTCATATACATACAACATCAAGTGGAGCTAAAAAGCCCAACAAGTTTGTTTTTTTGTTAGAGGTCTTTAATTAGGTATTTTAAGTTATAGACCATCACGAACAATGTAACTTTTACTCTTATAGGAAAGGGTAATGTCCTCAACATGTAAGAAAATCAAGACCTTCAATGTGCTAGCTTGCTAAGGATATTATATTGTCCATAGTAGCTAGAGTTTTAACATTCATGATGGTTTATAATTTTAAAAACTTTATAGATCTATTAAATAAATGTAAACATGGTGGGGTTTTTTAGATCCTCATATTGTCCATACATATAGAACATAGTTGTATGTGTATTCTATTGGAAATATTATTATAGGCTAAGTTACTGTGAGGGGAGGGGTAAATTAGTAACATATAAAATTTGAACTTAATTAATTAATCATTTATATGAATTATGATCTAACTGCATGCATGAGAAACTAAAAACATGAAATCATACACAACACTTTAAAAAAAGATTTGGTCACCCAAAAATCTTTCAAATAGAATGTAAAATTGGGGTGGGGATGATACCCAAAAGCTTTAGCACTATAGTATAAAGTTGGCTGGTTAAGGCTTACATTGATCGCTTCTGATGATTTATCATGTTAGGAGTAATAAGGACTGATAAGTCCACCTTGCAAAAGGATTTACAAACGTACAATAAAGTATGCACTAGGAAAAGAGATTTACATAAGACTATTAGGCCTACCTTGTTAAAAGATTTGACAGATCCACCTATTAGGATGAAGTAGTAGCTGATGTCTGATCTATAACTTGATTTTCTGAATGAGATTCCTCTGTGTGTACAAATCACCTTGCTATGATAGATTTGACTTTTTTTCTCCTTATATTATTGTTGTTGACATTGCGTCAAGTTTATTATTAGTGAAAACACTTATTCAGATTTTGTATGGCTACTGTGCTCATTGAATAGTCTACAATGTTTGCCATGTAATTCAGTAGCCACCAAGCTTTATAGTTCCTATCGAGCATTTCAGTGGTTACCAAGTGAATTCAATTAGTGTGAAATGCAATAGTTCAAATGGAGCAAAATCAAGCAGTGTGAAGTCTAGCAATTCAACCCAAGTAGTTCAGTGGTTACCAAACTTTGGAGTTTCTACTGAGCTAGTAGTTCATGTGAAGTGAAGCTAGTGTTAACCAAGCTATGTGATGATTAGTGTTTACTGAGTGTAATCATGGTAAAAATGTAATGTAGTTTCTACCAAGTTACACAATATCTACCAAGTCACTAGTGCAGACTGAGTTTGAGACTACTCTGAGATGATTAGTATTGACCAAGCTTCTACTTCTATTGAATGCATGATGATGTTGAGTAGTGACAGTGGAAATCATGTATTAGAACATCACTAAGTTAGTCTTTAGAACCTGAGTGTCTTCATTTGGGTCAACTTTGTAATATTGGTGTTAACTTGTCTATTGGCCAACTTTGTAATTTTATAAATTGGATTGATATATATGTAATATATTGTATCATATCCAACAAAAAGAAAAGTAAGTAAGTGAGCAAGCAAGTATGAAATGATGAAAGAGTAAGAAGGATGAATTTGTGAAATAGAAGCATGCAAATGTGAATCAGTAGAAAAGTGTATTGTAAGGCCATATTAGCAAAGGAGCAACAAAATCATATCTATCACATAAAGGTGATCAGTACTTCAAAGAATCTCTATCAGCAAATTAGTTGTAAGTTAGAGATCTACTATTTCATCCTAATAGGTGAACCAATACAAATCTTTTAACAAGGTAGACTTAATAGTCTTTTGTTAAATCTCTTTACCGAGTGCATACTTAATTGTATGTTTGCAAAACCTCTAACAAGGTGGACCTAGCAGTCCTAATTGCTCCTAACAGGGCAGATCATCAAAAGTTATCATTGTAAGCCTTAACAGGCCAACTTTATGCTGTAGTATTGAAGTTTTGTGGTATCATCCCCACCCTAGTTTTACTTTCTATTTGGAAGGTTTCTAGGTCACCGAATCATTGTGTTCAAGTGCCATGAATTTTTTATGTCTTTTGATTTCTCATGCATGAAGTTAGATCTGATTTAATGAATTAAATGGTAATTGGATTATTGCAATTAAGATCTGAATTTGGTAAATTTTTTGAGGTTACTAATTCACCCCTCCCCTCTTAGTAACCTAGCATAGTCTTAAATATTTCAAACAATTGGTATTAGAGCTTTGTGGTTCTCAGGATAAAGCTTGACAGCTTGAGCAAAGATCAAGGACAATGGATATATTCAGACTTGATAAGGCAATTGACAATGAAAAGCTAGATCTAGAGATGACCATTGCACAACTCAAGAAAGCTAAGGAGAAACTTTCCCAATCTCTAAAAAGAAGGAAGGAACTTGTAAATAAAATGAATGATCATCAGTACATTGAAGAAAAGATTGAAGAGCTTTTACCTTCAAGTAGTTTAGATGAAGCAAATGATGCAATCAAAGAACTCTCAGAGAAGAAAGGTTCCATGGAAGAAGAAGTAAGAAAGCTCAAAAGAGAACAAGAAATCTAGTCAATAAGGCTATGTGAAATCTTCGAACAAAGGAACAAGATGAAAGAAGAAATGGATGGAAGAAACAATGAGATCCAAAACTAATCCCTTGAGTATGCAGATCTTATAGATCAAATCTTTGATGCAAATGAGGAAATCATGAGCCAGAGAAAAATTAATGAAAGATTAAGAAATGATCTAAATTCAAAAAGATGAATCTATGAAAGAATAAGCAGTGAGCTAAGATCTGAAAAACAAATCAGTGAAAAATTGAAAAATGACCTGAACACTGAAAAGAAAATCAATAAAAGAATGATGAAATCCCAAGCAGAGATGAATCAATTGATTCAACTGAATGAGTAGAATCTCTATAGATAAAATGAAAAAGTAGGAATTGGATAGAAAGAAGAAGACGAATCCTCCAAACAAGGTGATCAAAGGAATCAAAGACCTACTTGCAATCATTGTGGTAAGATAGGTCATACATCAAACAAATGTTGGAGTAATGATAACGCAAAATTCAATGGTAAATGTTACAATTGCAATCAGCATGGTCACAAGGCTAATGAATGCAAAGAGAAACCAAAATTTGAAGGCAAGTGTCACAAATGCAAGAAACAAGGTCACAAGGCATCAAACTACAAAACCAAGTCATTCAATCTAGCAGAGAAAATTGTGAAAGCAATATTCAGTTAGGACTATAACACCTAGTGTAAATGTCATTACTATGGATAGTATGGACACATTGGCATGAACTGTGTTAAACATCACATAAGGAAGAGAGATACCACCATAAAATTTTTCCCTTGTACAAAAATTGGTCATCTAGCCAAGAATTGCATGAATATAGGTAGAATTGAAGATGAAAAGAAAGCAAAAGTAGATGAGGTAACAATGGATTCCTAAAACCACCATGGAAGCCAATTCAAACAATGATACTCATGTCACTCAAGAAGTGGGTGACTCCAACATTTCCAACTAAGTTCTTAAGGAAGAACTGGAACTGCGTTATCATGATCACATCCAAACAATTCTAAATTGAAAGGAAGCAAAGATCCTTATTAGTATTTAGGATACAAAAGGATCATCAAGGAAGATCAGTATCAGTTATCATGGAGTTACCTTCTCTATCAAGTAAGGTTACATCATAGACTCTACTGAGCAAGGTTAGGATTAACTAGTCACACATGTTTGGTTACCGAGTTATGAAGCATTCACCAAGCGGTCCGAATAGATAGTGGATGACAAGCTATCATATACTAATGCATATTGTTGTGCATAAATAGCTACCTTCATACTGAGCATTAATGGTGAAGTATTAACAAAAAGGAAGGAAATTGAATTCATTTTCACCTAAAATTCTGAAGTGTTATTGCGATCAAGTGAATTACAAAGAAATCAAGTGATTTTGAGTGGAATTTGCAGTAAATTTTTAAAAAAAGTTTTCCATAACCTACTGAGTAGCCATGGAAATAGAAGCAAGGCAAAAAAATGGTAAAAAATGTTGGTTCGAGGAGTCGAATGAAAACCACCAGATTTCAAATTCATCCCAGTGATTGCTGAAACCCTCGATCCAAATAGAGTACAATAATAGATCCCTCCTAAGGTACTACTCATTAATGACATCTGAACTCATTTTAAGTGTGTAACTCAAGAAATTAGAACCCTAGAGATGGATGATGCCCTAGGTGAACTATGTGTGAATGGTGCTCTTAAACCTGAATATAAGCACTTGGAAGATAAGGGTTTAACCCACATTCCCCACCTGCCCCAAAGTTTCCAAATCAAATGGATAAGATACATCCTAAGCCAAGTTCAAAATGGTCAGTTATGGTTTGAGCAACTAGTTTTGATCACTAAAAAGATGATTCATCACATCAGACCAAGTTTAAAGACATGATTGAGACTATTATTAACTTAACAATACAAAATTAGTAGCATGATTTGTATACTGTACACATCTGAAGCTAGGGAAGCCTTTTGAAGTATTTTTAAAATTTTGGTAGTCCAAGGCCAAAACAACTAAAACCCTAGGAAAGGTAGAGTTAGAGAAGAAAACCCTAGTCGAGTGGGATGACAGAGGTATGAAGATTAGTATTGTAACTAATGCAAAACTAAAATTCAGCATACATGTGATAGCTCACAAGATCTATAGTTCTAGTCATCTAAATAGTGTGTCATGTGAAGTAGTAGACCTGGCATACAAAGTTGTGAAGAAAAATTTATCATATGATCTTGCAGATTTGTTGTTAAAGCAATTTTACAAAAACATGGAAATTATTACAACATCCAAGAATAACCCTTCCAAATTTGATTCATTGTTGACGTGTCTATTTTTCTATGTTCAAATTTTTTTTCCTCCAAAAGGTACAGATGTATGGAGAAAGGATGACATAATTAAGTTGTCATACATTGCTTATAATCTTTACTGACTCATTTTTGGTTGCGAGTATCTGAGTGGATGCAAGGATCAACATGACAAGAGTGTGGCTGAGGTAGAGAGGGCTAGCCTCTTGAAAGGTGATGTGTTGGATGACCCTGTGACCACACACACATCATGTAGCATTTATGTTTTTGTTTGTTATATTTCTAGAACTAACCTTGAAAGATCAAAATGAATTAGATGGTTAATATGATTTAAAGATGATATATTTAAGATGTTAGATAGAACATGAAAATAAATGACTTGCTAATGGAAGAGTTGTTTAATTTTAATATATAAATATATAAAATTTAAATTTGTTATTGGAAAGGATTTTAGCAAAATAGTGTTCTTTTATAACTATGTGCGTGTGTGTTTTTATTAAGACATTGATTGTCCTTTAAAACTTTCCAAATAATAAATACATAATTTATACAATGTTATGTTTTAAACACCAAAAATGAAAATATATTTTGTGTTCATAGGGGGAAGCCAAAAATATTAGGTCACTTATTGTTTTATTAGGGAATGGATTGTTTTTAAGAGGAGGCAAAGGGTTTTTGGAGAAGAATAGTAGCAACAGACTAGAGAGCGAGAGCCTCAGTAGTAGATAGGAGAACAAGAAGGGCGGTATCAATAGCAACATACTCATATATGCATCAAACCTACTTGATCATGCTTTTGGCTATTTGGAAAAAATATCTAGCCATTTGAATAAAAAATGTGTTGCAGTATTTAACTCATATTTCCATAAGCCTTTGTGCAACTAGGTCATCCTTGATCTATTCCTCATTTTCTGAACTTATTGCTGAAAGCTTAAGGAAATAAAATGATTGTTGGTTATATATTTTCTTTTATGTTTGTATGCTTGTCTCCATCTATAGAGGGTTACATGTTTGTAGCCCAAGTACAACATCTTGAGGGTTGTCTGGCCTAAATACTTAGCCTTGCATAGGGTAGTTGATTCTTAACAATTGTTTGGAAATTAAAACCCTTGGAAACCCTATGATAACTAGAGGGGACAACACCAAACTAGGTATCATACTAGTTAGCAATAAGCTCTCTATTCCTGAAAAGAACTCTACACAGAAAAAGAAAAAATTCTAATAATATTTCATTTGCTGCATTTCTTCACAGCTGGATTGAAATTGTGAATATTATGATTTTCTTTGTAAGTACGACCCTGTTCAATGTATTGGATAAAACTACAACTTGTTTCATTTTATTTTTTTCCAAAATAAAATAGACCTCAACATAAATTCTAAATAATGTTTAATCCATCTACCAATACACCTGAATCTAGACCACTCTATGATGCTGAATGAGGTTTATCAATCAAATGATAAGCTATATGACAGAGTAATTCCTCATTTTTAAAAATTTTTGTAGTATATGAAACTAACTCTCCTTATTCTATAATTCCTGAGTCATACTTTAGATTGATTACTTCAACTATTGTTAAATGGCACTTACTCTAGCCTCTTGTGTTACACATTGTATGGAAAATCTTTTACAACATTAGGAATCAAAAATAGTTTGTTGTATTTGATTATCTACTATGATCTCCATATGGAATCTTCCCAACAAAAGAATTTCCTTCCCTAGTGAAACTTTGGTTCATTAAAGGAATGGCATTGAAGAGTAATGTCAAGATTTAAAGACAAGGACATAAAGGACATTTGTTGTAAATGATTGAGATGAATAGTATTCTTTAGCATCACTAAGATTGATGATAAAATAAAGGAACAACATTAGCTTAAACCTCTTATTACAAGACAACATTTACTATGTTCAATTGAACCATATGGAAATAGTAATAAGTGTTTCTATAGTTTTCATTCTAGCATTTTAGGTGCGCACTTGAATTATTTTAGGATGTTCAATCTAGTGATTAAGGTGATGAATGGATGTTGCTGATTTACTATTTCTATTCTAGAATTCTTTAACTTACTATCATTTCAACATTCCTTAAGTTTTTGTTATTATCCCAACATTATATTGCTATTATTTTAGCATTCCTTAAGCTAGTATGTTATCAATCATGTGCTTATCTTCTAAGATGTATATCGGTTTCCTTTTGATTGAACCTCTTGTAGAAATCAGCGATTAAGTGTTTTCTTGTAGAGAAGGAACACTCATATATGTGTTAAATTAGTTGTAAAAGTATTCAAACAACATGATAGAAAAGGGATAATCAAAAGTGTTATGTCTAAATGAAATCAGACTAGTTGAAATGTCCTATTGTGGTCAGCATATAGAGATGTTTATTTTTATTTTTCTTTCGTCATGGCTAGGTGTAATGTAGAAATTATGGGATAGATAGATGGATAGTTCACATTTAGTTTCTCTATATACTAGGTCTATAGAATGGATGCATGTTGTTCTTGTTTCTTTTATAGGTAAATCTAATTTTTTAAAGTGCTTGGCCAAGCCATTATGTTTTCCAAATATTTCATATATTTATATGATTATGCTTGTTTGGTTTTACTACATATGTGTAGATGTGTAGTTTATTTTTATTCCCTAATACATTCTTTGATTAGGCTACTAGGCACATGGTTGCAATGTAGTGTGTTTCACGGCTGCACCATATCCATCCAATCCATCTTTTTTCGAGAAGTTAGGCTTCTCTTGCTAGGGTTGGGGAATTCTTTATGTTAGGAAGAATGCTGGGGGAGTACTTCACTCCATGGTTGGCAAGGTTAAAGCACTTGGGCCACACTCTCATCTCAGGTAGCAAGTGGGAGACATCCTATGGCTTTGGAGATAGGTTACGCTAAAGAATACTATAGGAAATGGTATCTCAGTTTGATTGTATTGTTCATCATTGCGATGTACTGATACATGTAATTGATTATGTAAAGCTGAATCAATGTAAGAATTGTAATTATGAGTGAATCTATAATTGATGTATGTTGGGTCAGCAATCTAATTAATGTTACTTGTTGTATGATGGATCAGAAATCTATTTAATTTCACTTGTTAAATCATGAGATTTGATTAAAGATAGTCATCACCATTATTCATGTATCATTGGAAATTTTTGAACATGCATAATAGTGGAATTGTTGAGTCAACATCTTTTGTATTTGTTATATGGTTAAACTAATTGTTAATAGTTAATCAGTTTGATTGGATCTCTTCTATATTTTTTGTATAATGATTATGTTGGGAAGTTAATTAGGAGATGGTTTTTACACATGGTATCAAAGCATGGTTTAAACCTAGGCCTTTGGGCTACTATGCTAACTACGCCTATGTTTGACAAGTGTTTGAATTATTACCATGGCCACAAGATCTAAATGGAAAGTTGGTTCCAATAGAAGTGCACAGGCTAAGGAACCTAATGAGATATTAGATTAGATAATGGCACTGTTGACCCAATAGGGGGCTTTGTTATAGCAACAAGGTTAGAGGATGGATAACCTAGAGCAAGGAGCTCAAGGTAGACATGTTGAAGAAGAGGCAAGGAAGCATGATGAAGATCAACCCTCTGAAGCCCTATGTAAGAAGGAAGTGGAATTAAGGAAGAAACATGAGGATGAGCAGTTGGTTGAGGCTCTTAGGAGGTCTAAGATGGAGCAGAAGGTGGAAGCTGACTGTTGAAGTGCTCTCCTTAATTCTGACAAGATTCAGATAGTAGCTGACTTGAGAAAAGATCTCAAGAAGCTGACTCCAGCTACATTTCATGGTAGAGCTTCTAGGGAAGATGTAGAGGCATGAATTACCAACATGGAGAAGTACTTCCTAGTATGAAACTATATAGGGAAATCTAAAGCAATTTGGGCCACCTATCAACTAATGGGTGAGGTAGCTACTTGGTGGGAAAATGTCATGGCTAAAAAGAAACTCCAACATGGGGAGGTAACTTGGGATGAATTCTTGCAGCTTTTCCATAAATGATGGTTACCTTAGCTATACTATGACAAGAAAACAATAGATTTCTACAAACTAGTGTAGGGGAACATGAATGTTACATAGTATCATGAATGATTTTGTCATTTGGTAAAGTATGTTCCTTAGTATCAACATGATGAGCTATTTAGAACTTGGAAGTTTGTAATGGGCTTGCAACCAGAGATCTATAGTGAGGTCGAGATGTAGGAGCTAGAGACCATGGACTTTGCACTATGTAAGGCCCTTAAGAAGGAACAAAGGTTAAAGGATGCTTTGTCATATAAAACCTCCAACAAAAACTATAAAAGAAAGATCTAGGATAATAGGTCATATCAGGATAACAAGGGTTATTAGGATGATAGGAAAAAGAGAAATGGAAAGAAACAACAAATTAGAAACATGAAAGGTAAAGGACAAGAGAATTTTGACAGGAATAAGGAAAACTAGAACAACAATAACCAAAATCCTAGAAATGGAGGTGGAAGGAATGCAAACTACTAAAGAGATTAGAATAGAAATGAGGATAGAAGAGCACCTAGGATAGGCTATTTTGTATGTGGTAGTAACCATTATGCTACTAAATGCCCACAACAAGCCAATAAGAGGGACTTTCCTCTACAACACTGCATTCATGTTGTAGTTGATCATTGACAGATAGATTATCAAGCCACTCCTATTCAGATGACTGGTACACTTTTTGGTCACCCTATTTCTATCCTTATAGATACTGGTGCTACTGAATATTTTGTAGATCCTAAGATAGTAGCTAAGATACCTGTTAGGGCTAGTTTTATGGCTAAAACTTGGACTATAGACTATGGTGATAGGGCTAAACATGGGGTAGAGTAATGCTTATTTTGTAGCAAGTTGGAACTCCCTAGATTTTGAATAGAGGTCAACCTATATGTAGCACCTTTGGGCTCATATGATGTCATCATAGGAATCAATTGGTTAAGTGAGCATAAGGCTTTGGAAGATTTTTGGGATTAGATGATTAAATGTCTCGATGACATAGGATATTTAGTGACACTAAATGGTTTCAAATGACCTTTGGAGTTGAGGAAAATTTTAGTAGCATAGTTGAAGAAAGCCAAAAGGAAAAGATGTCAATTATACATTGCCCATGTTAAGAGTTTGGAAGAGACTCCACCTCAATTGGAAGATCACCATATTCTATAGGAGTTCAAAGATGTGTTTCTAGATTATTTTCCTAAACTACCCCCTCAGAGGGAGTTTGATTTCTCCATAGATCTTGTACCAGGAGCAAAACCTCAATCAAAGATTCCCTACTACATGACTTCTCCAGAAATGTATGAGTTGAATACTCAGCTATAGGAACTCTTTGATAAAGGTTTCATTCGAACTAGTGTGTCACTGTGGGGAGCTCCTATAATCTTCATCAAAAAGAAGGATGGTACCTTTAGATTGTGCATTGATTACTACATGTTGAATAAGGTAACCATAAAGAATCAATATCCTCTCCCAAAGATTGATGAACTTTTCAATCAAATGAAGGGAGCAACTATATTCTTTAAGATTGATTTATGATTTGGATACCACCAACTTCAGATTCAGGAGGAAGACATATCTAAGATAGCATTTAGAACAAGATATGGCTATTATGAGTTTGTAGTCTTACCTTTTGGACTAACAAATGCACTAGTTGCCTTCATGAACTTGATGAATAGTGTCTTCAGAGATTGTCTTGATAAATTTGTGGAGATATTCATTGACGGTATACTAATATACTCCAAGAATTTGGAAGAGCATGAAGAACATTTGCACATAGTGTTGCAGCATCTAAGAGATACAAAACTTTATGGAAAACTCTCTAAGTGCTCCTTTTATCAATCAGAGATCCACTACTTGGGACACATTTTGTTAGAAAAAGGCATCATAGTGGACCCTAAAAAGACCAAGGACATCCTTGAATAGCTAACTCCACAAAATGTAAGCTAAGTTAGGAGCTTCATGGATTTTTCTAGGTATTATAGGAAATTCATTGAAGGATTCTCCTACATAGCAGCACCAATTACATCTCTATAGTGCAAGGGTAAAAGGTTTGTGTGGATAGAATCATGTGAGGGAGCCTTCTAGTTACTTAAGGAAAAGCTCACTACAACTCCTATATTGATTATACCAAACCCAAATGGACATTTTTTTTGTCACCATAGATGCTTTCAGAGATGGGCTTGAGGCATTTTGATGTAGGATGGTAAGGTTGTTGCCTACGAGTCCAAGAAACTCAAATCACATGAAGTAAATTATGCTCCTCATGATTTAGAGTTGGCTATGATAGTACATGCCTCGTAGATGTGGTGGCATTATTTACTGGGGAATCCATTTGAGCTCAAGACTAATCATATGGGGTTGAGGTACATTTTCACTCAACCTAATTTGAACACCTGATAGAGATGGTGGCTTGAGTTACTTAATGAATATGATTTTAGCATCAAGTATATTAAAGGAAAAGAGAATAGAGTAGCAAATGCACTTAGTCATAGGAGACATATTGCTACTATCTCTACATCTCAAACTTGTATGAGAGAGTATATCCTTTAGTACCTTCCTGGATATACCCATTATGAATGGGTGAAGTCAGTATTAGATACTTATGCCTCTCACTCATGGTATGCTAATTATTCTTTTGATGTGGATGGTCTTCTTAAATACCAAAATAGGATTTATATTCCCAACCATGAAGGGTTGTGGAAAGTTGTACTTGAGGAGATGCATAACACTCCATTTTTGGGGCATCCAGGGGTAAACAAAATGATGGTTGATTTAAAGCCTTTATACTTTTGGTCGGGACTCAAGTAGGATGTGACAGAATATGTAGCCTAGTGTTTGGAATGTCAATGTGTCAAGGCTAAGCATGCCCATCTGATAGGTCTTCTATACCCCCATGAGATTCTATAGTATAAATGGTAGGTTATTAGCATTGATTTTGTTTAGGATTTACCCATGACTTGACATAGGCATGATTTCATCTTGGTCATAGTGGACAAGTTAACCAAAGTTGCCAATTTCATTCTTGGCAGTCTAAAGGACAGATCTCCAGAGTTAGCAAGAAATTTTTTTCAAGAGATTTTTTAACTGCATAGTATTCTAGAGACCATTATTTCTCACAAGTACACCTGAATGACTTCAAGGTTTTGGAAAACATTGAACACTACTTTGGGTACACAACTGAATTTCAATACAACATACCACCCTGAGACTGATGGATAGACACAGCAGGTGAATTAGGTGCTAGAAGATTTGTTACACATGTACTGCATAGATTAGTAGTACAAATGGAAGGAGTATCTTCCATTGGTGGAGTTTTCCTATAATAACTCCTATCATTCTTCTTCAAAGGTATGGATCCATTTGAGGCACTCTATAGACGAAGATGTTGAACTCCTATCAATTGGGAAAGGGTCGAGGATAGGGTTATTGTGGGTCCAAAGATGCTAAGAGAAATGGAAGAACATGTAATCTTAATATATAGCTAGTTGAAGGAGGCAATAGATTGAAAAAATAGTTATGTGGACAAGAAACACACTTTCTATCAGTTCCAAACTTGGGATAAAGTGTTTCTGAGGGTTAGGTTGCAAAAAGTTCAATCTTGTTCCGCAAGAGCTCAAAGGTTGCCCTACGATTTGTTTGCCCATTTGAGGTATTAGAAGTCATAAACCTAGTTGCTCATTGGCTTTCTCTACCATCTACTTTGGCTTGCATTCATAATGTCTTCCATGTGTCTTTTCTTAAACCCTATCATCCTGAGATATCTCACATTCCTGACTAGCGTGAGTTGCAGGTACATGAGCTAGGGGTAATGGTAATTCAGCCCACCCAAATCATTGAGCATCTTACCCTTAGGATATGAGATAGGGATATACTCTAGTGTAAAGTCCAATGGGTCCAATTTGGCATGGATAGTGCCACTTTGGAAGATGTGGAGGATTTACAAAATCTTTTTGTATATCTATTTTATTTCATATTAGATGATAGTTTTGGTTTGTGTATATTAAATTTTGTTGTGAAATACATCAGGATGATGCCTTTTCCTAGTGGTAAAGGATGTCACATCTCACCCTAGAATCATTTCTTTTATTACTTATGTGGCAAACATTGACATGGTCTAAATGGATTAATCATAATTTAAGATAAATGAATGAGTTATTTTTGGAAATTCATGAGATTATGTTATAATGACAATGTCATATTATGTATGCTTTAATTTCATGCTTTAATACATGTTTAAGTTAATGTTTTATTTCTTAATGGTGATGTAATTAAGTTGTGGTACATTGATTATAATCATTATTGACTCATTTTTGGTTGCAAGTGTCTAGGTGGATGCAAGGATTGACACAACGAGAGTGTGGTTGAGGTAGAGAGGGCTAGCCTCTTAGAAGGGGATGTGTTGGATGACCATGCAACCCCACACAAATCATGTAGCATTTATGTTGTTGTTTTTTATATTTCTAGAACTAACCTTGAAAGATTGAAATGAATTAGATGGTTAATTTGATTTAAAGATGGTATATTTAAGATTTTAGATAGAACATGAAAATAAATGACTTGCTAATGGAAGAATTGTTGTTTAATTTTATTATATACATATATAAAAGTTGAATTTTTTATTGGAAAGGATTTTAGAAAAATAATGTTCTTTTATAACTATACATGTGTGTGTGTGTGTTTTTATTAAGATGTTGATTGTCCTTTAAAACTTTTCCAAGTAATAAATACATAATTTATATAATGTTATGTTTTAAACACCAAAAAAAAAAAAAAAAAATTTGTGTTCATGAGGGGAAGTCAAAAATATTAGTTTAGTTATTGTTTTATTAGGGAATGGATTGTTTTTAAGAGGAGATCGATGATTTTTGGAGAAGAACAATGGTAGACTGGAGAGCGAGAGCATTAGCAATGGACAGGAGAATAGGAAGGGCGATATCAATAGCAAGGTACTCATATATGCATCAAACCTTCTTGATCATGCTTTTGGCTATTTGGAAAAAATATGTGGCTATTTGAAAAAAAAAATGTGTTGCAGTATTTAACTCATATTTTCATAAGCATTTGTACAACTAGGTCATCCTTGATCTATTCCCTATTTTCCAAACTTATCACTGAAAGCTTAAGGAAATAAAATGATTGTTGGCTGTATATTTTCTTTTATGTTTTTATGATTGTCTCCATCTATAGAGGGTTACATGTTTGCAATCCAAGTACAATGTCTTGAGGGTTTTCTAGCCTAAATACTTAGCCTTGCATAGTATAGTTGATTCTTAACAATTGTTTGGAAAGTAAAACCCTTGGAAACCCTGTGATAACTAGAGAGGACAACACCAAACTAGGTATCATACCAGTTAGCAATAAGCTCTATGTTCCTAAAAAAAACTCTACATAGAAAAAGAAAACTTTCTAACAAAATTTCGTTTGCTTCATTTCTTCACAATTGGATTGAAACTGTGAATATTGTAATTCTCTTTGTAAGTACATTGCTATTCAATGTATTGGATAAAACCATAGCTTCTTTCATTTTTATATTTTTTTCCAAAATAAAACAAACCTCAACATAAATTTTGAATAATGTTTAATCCATCTGCCAGTATGCCTGAATCTAGACCACCCTATGATGCTAAATGGGGGTTATCAATTGAATGATAAGCTATATGATAGAGTAATTCATCATCTTTTTTAAAGTTTTGTAGTATATGAAACTAACTCTCATTACTCTGTAATTCCTGAGTCATACTTTAGATTGATTACTTCAACTATTTTTTAATGGCACTTACTCTAGCCTTTTGTGTTACATGTTGTATACCAAATCTTTTACAACATTATGAATCAAAAATAGTTTGTTGTATTTGATTATCTACTATAATCTCCACATGGAATCTTCCCAACAAAAGGATTTCATTCCCTAGTGGAACTTTGGTTCATTAAAGGAATGAGACTGAAGAGTAATGTCAAGATTAGAAAAGGACATAAAGAACATTCATTGTATATGATTGAGATGAATAGTATTCTTTAGCATCACTAAGATTGATGATAAAATAAAGGAACAACATTAGCTTAAACCTCTTATTACAAGTCAGCATTTACTATGTTCAATTGAACTATATGGAAATAGTAATAAGTGTTTCTATAGTTTTCATTTCAACATTTTAGGTGTGCACATGAATTGTTTTAGGATGTTCAATCCAGTGATTAAGGTGATGAATGGATGTTGCTGATTTACTATTTCTATTCCAAAATTCTCTACCTTACTATCATTTCAGCATTATATTGTTATCATTTCAGCATTCCTTAAGTTTTTATTATCATCCTGACATTATATGGCTATTATTTTAGCATTCTTTAAGTCACTATGCTATCAATCATGTGCTTATCTTCTCAGATGTATATCAGTTTCCTTTTGATTGAACCTCTTGTTGAAATCAGTGATTAAGTGTTTTCCTATAGAGAAGGAACACTCATATATGTGTTCAATCAGTTGTAAAAGTATTCGAACAACATGATAGAAAAGGGATAATCAAAAGTGCTATCTCTAAATGAAATTAGACTAGTTGAAACATCCTGTTTTGGTCAGCATATAGATATGTTTATTTTTATTTTTCTTTCCTCATGGCTAGGTATAATGTAGCAATCATGGGATAGATAGATGGATAGTTCACATTTAGTTTCTCTATCTACTAGTTCTGTAGAATGGATACATGTTGTTCTAGTTTCTTCTATAGGTAAATCTGGTTTTTTAAAGTGCTTGGCCAAGCCATTATGTTTTCTAGATATTGCATATATTTATATGGTTATTCTTATTTGGTTTCACTACATATGTGTAGATATGCAGTTTACTTTTATTCCCTACTACTTTCCATGATTAGGCTACTAGGCACATGGTTGCAATGTAGTGTGTTTCATGACTGCACCAGATCCATCCAATCCATCTTGTTCTTGGAAGCTAGGCTTCTTGTGGTAGGGTATGGGAATTCTTTGTGTTAGGAAGAATCTTGAGGGATTACTTCACTCCATGGTTGGCAAGGTTAAAGAACCTGGGCCACACTCCCATCTCATGTAGCAAGTGGGAGATGTCCTATTGGTGCTCAAAATTGCATTCCCATTTTGAGCATCCATTTAAAATTTTGAGAAAGTCAAGCCCTATGAATGCCCATACTTGAATGTGCACTCGGCTATCCTTTTGAGGTCCTTAAGATGTTAAATGGCTCTGACACTTTCCATTCAGTTTGCCTAAGCCTCCCATGATGATAATTTGTCATTCTGAGTTATATGAAAAAGTCTTATTTTGAACAAATCCTAAAATCTGCTTTCTACCCTATTTAATATGCAGAGTTTAGTCAAGAAACTTTCCTTATACAAATCCACCAAGTCCTTTGAAATCCTTTAGCCCCTCTCATTTTCTTACTCAGAGCATGCCCTTTTAAACCTTAGGCAAACTTGAAATAATGTTTTGATTAAATCTGCTTTAAATTTAAGGTAATCAGGGTTTACACCTTTTTAAATCCAAAAAGTTTCTTTTCAAACTTACCATGCAAGTCTCGGAAATCATAGATCTTGTTCAGATTGACGGACCACGCATTCTCACATTTTCAAAATGTGAGGCCATTACAAAATGTGGGGAAGCACAAAGAGGGCATGTAGCACAGTCTGATTACGTGGGTCCAAGATTTTTCAAAAAGATTGACTCACCGTTGATCTTGGTTGAGATCACCGGATGCTGCTTGCCCGTAGGATGAAGATGAGCATGACTTAAATAAAGTGGTCAAGTGCATAAGTGACATCTATCCCTTATGAAGACACAAGGAAATGTTCGTACAAGTGCAGAAGAAAAGTTATGAACATCGTCGATCTATGTGAGATCCACAGATGAGGCATTCTCGCATTTTCAAGATAAGAGGTAGATAAATATTGCGAGCATGCCACTTTGCGACGCGTGGCATAGTGGGACCAAAATATGAGGAAGCAACGATGTCATGGGTGTCGAAGTCTTGAATGCCATGGTCAGGCTTGTTAGAACACGTGCAGTAAAAGGTTTTTTCTCATTGGTTAGGATCATGGTGATGGGCCACCTATTTTTGAAACTCTGAATCACCGTCGATCTAAGCCAGCATCAAGGGCTAGCATTTGCCCACATTATTTTATCTCTATATGATTTTATAATGCAGGTAAAAGGATAGTGGACTTGTGTCAAATTAACCAAATCATGCCATTTTGAAATATCACATGTTTTGTGATAAAGGAATGATGCAATAGTTATTCAAAAAAAATTTCATCAACCATCAATCTTCTCTAAATCGACAGAAGGCACTGGCCTGCTATATCAACATGCTTGCAAGATAAGAAATGTGGGAGTGCACAAGCCTGACATGTGGGGTGGACTCAGGCCATTGATTCAATTCAAATGTGCGGTTCTTGCATGTTTGTATTTCTTAGAAGCAAGAAGCGCACACTAAAAGATAAATTACACACATGGCTAATTATGATTGGGTTATTCCGGACCAGCTTGCCTAGTGGATTTTGAAGTCATCATGCTCACATTTTCAACTTATAAGATCTTCAAGATCGATGGTGCATATTTTACTATTGAAGGTGGTATCATTATGCATATTAATGAGACATGAAAACCTTAGCGTGTGAAAGTAAAGAATAGGGTGTAACAAGTGAGATTTTCCCAATATCAACTTGTACGTGTAGAAATTCGTGAGTCATCTCTGAATGGAAAAATTACTGCCAGGATTGAGATAAATTTGGCACAAGTGTCAAGTAGTTGGCTCAAGGATAAAATACAGAAGTTACAGAGATAAACGAAAAGGCTTCAGGTAAGTTTGAATACCAAAGGCTCTACATTTTCCAGTCTTGGTGATTTATTCAAAAGATGTTTCTAAAGATTTCACTAAGTCTGAGGGTATGGATAGTAGAAGGATTGTTCATTAAGAGTAGTTGGTTCTGGGACACTGATACTTTGAAAAATGATCTATTTATTTTTAGAGGATGGTTCAGAAAAGGAAAATGGTTAGCTTCGTATGCCTGTGTATGGTTTTTTTATAGAGGAAAGCTAGTAATCAGGTGTCATAGTCAAGTCACCAAGGTGATAAGAAGAACAAGGAATAGACTTTGTAAGCTAACAACCTTTTCAGTAGAAACATCATCTTTTAAACAAATTTTCAAAGCATCTTATTTTGATGCCAGGGTAGCAGAGATATTTGAGACCCTGAGCATAGTTTTAGAAGAAGGTGAAGAAGATTTTATACCCTGGGGTATAGTCTTTTTCAATTTTTGTGCGTGTCCCCCCTTCTTGTGTCAATAGATGGCAAATTTTGGCAAGAATTTGATTAAGGAAGCAGACGTGGCTGGGGATTAGAGCATCCCTATTTTGTTATTTTTAATAACCACATTGTTTTCTGGCTTCTGTACTGCATGCTAAGTAATGATTCAGGTATTTCTGAAGCCTAGCATCATCAGTAAAGAGTGGGAAGTAAAGATGATTCTCATTCAGTAGTCATCTTAATAAAACCCACGGGCCTAGGTTGGTGCATATTTTTCAGAGTTGATTTTGTCATTGATAAGGCGGTCTTAGCAATTGTGCATACAACAAATCATTGGTAGAGCCAAATCAGCAAAAAGTGGTAACAGAAAAGAAGCTTATAGGAGAATCTTTGATCTACATGATGTTCTGATAATCTTTTTCTTCTTTCTTCTGTTACAAACTTGTGATATCTTTTTTAAGCGACACTTGTCAGTTCTCTATGCCTGAAGCTTGTTGCATCTCACAGTATTTAAGTGAGATCCCAAGGCTAAAAAAGAAAAGGGGGGGGGGGGGGGGGGGGTTGGTTGGTTGGTTTTCTATTCTTCTAGTTTTTTAGAGCTCTGCTCAGGCTGTGAAAGCCACATACCCAACATGTCTTGTATGAACAACATATGGATTTCGCAGACAGTTCTGATACAATAGTGTGATCTTGTATCTTTTTTTATGCATCCCTAATGTACTTATTTCAAGGAGATAAATACAATGTGCAGAAGGTTTTGAATTTCAATATGACTCTATCTCCTTTCTTGTTGAGTTTGTAATGTTATATGTTCAAGAACAAAGATCTTGAATCTATTTGCAATTGTCCGGTTGTATGTTTGAAGTTTGCTTGCCTTTGACTCAAGGAGTCATGTAATTGTTTGTGGTTTTAGACAAGGTTGCAGATTCAATTAAGAAGGATGTGATAAAGTATGGAGTTATATTGGATATTGTTGTCTAATTCATAAGGTGAATAGACTGAACATGAATATATTAATGTATGCCATATGTTGATTGATGTTCAAGGATGCATAATTCTGGAGTGTAGGATTGCCCTAATGGATAAGGCACTGGTCGTTTGTAGGGTCATTAAAGTTTTTTCTGCATATTGAACATGTTGTCTTTCCTCAATATAAATCAAATTTTTTCCTTCATGTTGAAGTGGAAATAAAAGTTTTAACCCTCACTCAATTTATGAATAATATCGGTTTGCATCTAGCTATTGTAGAATCTATGTTGTTTCATAAACCACTACGAGATATTAGGGGTTTATTTTTCTTTTCTAGATCTTGAAGGTGGTTATTGCACTGGCCGCATAGTCAGATCTAAAGAGGTTCACCCGCCTAGGTTTTGCAAAGCCTGAAGTGCAGAAGGAGTATAGCCTTATAGTTGGCCTGGTGTCTGAATGGATGTGTTAATAATGGGAGTTATCTGCCCCTAGATATGTTTTGTTCTCATTAGCGTAATTGGAAATGGGTAACATTTTTGGACACCGACAAAATGGCTACTCTACTGGGGAAAACTGTGAAGTAATTCACTGTTACAAGGACAAGAATCTCTAGCGTATAATTTGAAAAGAAGAGATTCAATACTGCAGGAGAAGTGCATTAAAAAGTTTCAGTAGTAAGTTCTCTGATGTTCTTTTCAAGTTTTCTTACTCCAAATCATGCACCCCAATAAGTTTTATCCATTTACAGTAGTATTTTTCAAGATTGAATACAGATTGTGTTTCTAAGAGTGTTCATCTTCAGTCATGTCAACCGGTTGTTATTTTTAGAATACTGTTGTAATTTAGAGTCAGAATTGGTGAAAGATATTTTCTATCTTTTAAATGTTTTTAAAAGTTTTGCAAAGTTTTCAAGTTGAATTTTCAATTCAGATCTGTAGTGTTATGAATCATGTTTAAAATCTTTCTCACAATAGTGAGTGGCGACTCTATCTAAAGGATCTCTGAATCATTGTAGATCAGTGATGTATAAATTGTTTTTAAGAGTTTTCATGGGAATCAAGCAGATCCAAAAGTTAGATGAATTTGCAAGCAAGAAGAGAGATCTATTATAAGTTTCTGAAAAATAAGTCTAGAAGTGTTGTTTGATCTATTGTCACAAGAATTGTAATGATAAAGATGAATCACAGCTATGATTTCATTTCTCTCTTCAATAAGATGGCAACTCTGTAAGGTTATGATCAGTGGTGTGAGGAATTCATAATAGCACCAGGCCAATCAACAGATCAATGGTTTCATACAGCAACACTTGAGGTATTTTATACTTTCATGCAATTCATTTTCCCATGAAAGTTAGTTCTACATATGTATTCTCCATCAAGTGATTTTTGAGCACTAAGAAGAGGAGAATAGTTTTATGTTTTATACATTTCACTGGATTTGGTTTCAATTGTTGTTTTAAAGTTGTGAAGTATATTTGAAACATTCATTTGGTAGAGGGTTGTGAAGATCTGCTGCAAATTATGAATTCTGAAAGTTTTTAATGATGAATGAATCTTGAGTTGAAGAATGTCGAGTTTCATCTCATCTAGTATGTAGCCTGTTAGTGAAATTCCTAGATCCATCTCTACCAGGAGGTATATGCCATTAAATTTTAATGGTATCCATGGTTTCCCGAATATTGTGCCTTGTAACCTCAGACAGTATTTACCTAAGTTTAGTGGAAACCATGAAATTTCAGCCAGTCATCATGTTCAGTTGTTTAGTGACTTGGTTGGTGATTTTGAAATTGCTCATGAAGACATTCAGATGAAATTGTTTGTTCAGACTTTAGAGGATGATGCTAGGGATTGGTTTTCATTTTTACCAGCATGTTCAACTTCATCCTGGGATGAATTATTGTCAGCTTTCATGATGTAGTTTGAGGAAAGAGTAAGCATCTTTGATTATTTCGATAAGTTTTTGAAAATTGAAATCAAGAATGGCGAGTTAGTTCCTGAATTTAATATCAGATTTGCAAAGATTTGGAGTGAATTTCTTGAAAGTTACAAGCTAGATGATCAAATGTGTTTAGTGGTTTATCTCGATGCATTTGATAGGAAGATGAACTATCTGTTGAGAGATAAAGAACCCAAGACTTTGCATTAGGCATTCATGACAACTATAGAGATTGAGAATAACATAAAATATGGCTTAACCTGGAGTCACTTCTCTAGAAATATTGGCTGGCAATATGAGGTGCAGAGCACAAGTCAATGTCATAAGGAGTGTTTGATTTTAGATCAGCAAATAAGCACTCCTGCTATTGTAAATAGTTTTGTTGAAGCATCAAAAATAAAAAAATGTGAACATGAAATCTCTTTGTTGCAAAAAAGAAATGATTCTATTCGTGCTGAAGTGAATGCACATGTTTATGGTATTACAACAGCGAATGATAGAATTGATTCACTTAATGAGTTATCCATGCAAGATATAAATCCGGTCATTCATTTTCTCATTGATAATTTGCATTATGTTGAAAACATAATGAATCAGGAAGAGGAAAAGTATTCACCTCAGTATGAGGAGGAAGAAATCACAAGTGATCTATCAAGTGATAAAGGTGAAATTGTTGATTCGACACACCATGGAGAGATGACACAAGATAAAGAATGTAAATCATATGTATCTTAGTCACAATCAAAAGAACTAAGCTCATATGTTGATAATATTTCAGCGATAGAGATGCATTCTCTTGACCAACAGGATAGGCAAGAAATGAATTATCGCATTAAGAGAAATGAAGTTGAAAGATAGTCATATCAATGTGAGTATGATAAAGCTAAAAGTCATCTTTCAAGTGATAATGAAGTTTCTGATCCAATATATTATCAAGAGGTGTCATATGAAGCTGATGATGAGAGTTATTACTCAAGTCAAGAAGAGGATAATGCTAGTGTGTGTCCATCTTCATGTGAATCAGATGCAGACTGGGAAGAAGAAAGTAATGATGAAAGTGAGTGCTCATATATCAGTAAAGGTATGAATTCTTTTCTTAAATCTAAAAGTGAGTGTAGATTTCAGAATTGTGTAAATCAGTTTGAGATTGAAAGTTATGAAGAAAATGTGTCTACACAATATGAAGACAAAGAGGTTATCCATAGAGACGTATTACCTAATTGTGTAGAAGAATGTCTTGAGGATGAGTGCAGTGATGATCAGTACGTGATTGATCCTGAGATTAATGCATCAGCACCTATTGGTAAGATAAATGATGATTTGCTTGCAAGACATTGTAATCACCTATATGGAGACAATGAAAGCAACTTTGATTTTTCTTCTACATGCTTCGTTCACGAAGTGGATGTTGAGTCTTCATATGATTCTGATTTTTCTTCTTCAACAGCTAAAAGTGTCCATGATAGTGATGTTAGAAATGGTTTTAAAGTTTTTGCTAATCTGTTATATGGTGAGGAGTTTGATGTTGATCCACACATCACTTGTCCTAATGTCTACAAAGGTGCTTTGCATGGAATTATCAATTCCCTTTTTGAAGAACACATGGAAAATTCAGATTTAGTTGAGAACGAATTTGATGATGATACCTTGTCTTACTACTGTAGGAGATTAGAATGTTCTACTTCAGAGTTTGATAGTGAAACTAATGATTATGTTGCATCTGAGGAGGTAAATGACAAGATGTTTGATGAAGTTATCTTTAAAAATCAGTATGCAACTTGCAATGAGATTTATGAGAAACTCTCTGATGTGAAGACTAATCTATTTGCTGATTGTGAAGAACCATTTGAAGATTATGGATTAGTTTCTGATTATGATGTGGATGACATATGTGAATATTAGTCAGATTGTTCATTTGATTCCTATCCGGTTATGTAGAGGGATACACATTTTGAAGGTATGAGCAGTCTTTTTCCAAAAGTTGAATATGAAGCCTTCATATTCAAGAATGATAGCATGCATGAGCCATTAAATGAAGAGAGTTTTTAGTTTCAATTTGATATGTTTAAGCATGCTGATCAGTATCTTCGTAATGAGCTAACGGTTGAAGATGAAATAAGTTTTTATATGCATTGTGAAAATAAGAGTGATATTTTTGTTTTTCCAAGTGATCTATTATATAATGATAATATGATTGATGAAACTAATAGGAGAAGAAATTTCAATTTACCTCATGAAAGTTCAGATGAGAATCATGTTTATGATAGAGGTAAACAATTCTGTTAAAGTTCGGTGGCCCGGGGTCATCGTTTGTAAAGAGTAGAAGTAGTTGTTGCCTTGCTTTCAATAAGTTGTTTGAGAGAAGTTTTGTTGTTTTAGGTATGTGGTCTGCTTCTCCCAGAGATCTGGAACCTTACCATGCCCACAAGGGACATGTTTGCCCAGAAAAAGCCACTGTTGGCGCTCAAAATTGCATTCCCATTTTGAGCATCCATTTGAAATTTTGAGAAAGTCAAGCCCTATGAATGCCCATACTTGAATGTGCACTCAGCTATCCTTTTGAGGTCCTTGAGATGTTCAATGGATCTACCACTTTCCATTCAGATTGCCTAAGCCTCCCATGATGATAATTTGTCATTCTGAGTTATATGACGAAGTCTTATTTTGAACAAATCCTAAAATTTGCTTTCTACCCCATTTAATATGCAGAGTTGAGTCAAGAACTTTTCCTTATACAAATCCACCAAGTCCTTTGAAATCCTTTAGCCCCTCTCATTTTCTTACTCAGAGCATGCCCTTTTAAACCTTAGGCAAACTTGAAATAATGTTTTGATTAAATCTGCTTTAAGTTTAAGGTAATTAGGGTTTACACCTTTTTAAATCCAAAAAGTTTCTTTTCAAACTTACCATGCAAGTCTCGGTGATCATAGATCTTGTTCAGATCGACGGACCATGCATTCCTGCATTTTCAAAATGCGAGGCCATTACAAAATGCAAGGAAGTGCAAAGAGGGCACGTAGCATAGTCTGATTACGTGGGTCCAAGATTTTTCAAAAAGATTGACTCACTGTTGATCTTGGTTGAGATCATCCAATGCCGCTTGCCCATAGGATGAAGATGAGCATGACTTAAATAAAGCTGGCAAGTGCATAAGTGACATTTTTCCCTTATGGAGACACAAGGAAATGTTCGTACGAGCGCAGAAGACAAGTTATGAACATCATCAATCTATGTGAGATCGACGGATGAGGCATTCCCGCATTTTCAAGATAAGAGGCAGATAAATATTGCGGGCGTGCCACTTTGCAACGCGTGGCACAATGGGACCAAAATGCAAGGAAGTAATGATGTCATGGGCATTGAAGTCTTGAATTCCATGGTCAGGCTTGTTAGAACATGTGTAGTAAAAGGTTTTTTCTCATTGGTCAAGATCATGGTGATGGGGCGCCTATTTTTGAAACTCTGAATCACCATCGATCTAAGCCAGCATCAAGGGCTAGCATTTGCCTGCATTATTTTATCTCCGTATGATTTTATAATGCAAGTAAAAGGATAGTGGACCTGTGTCAAAATTAACCAAATCATGCCATTTTGAAATATCACGTGTTTTGTGATAAAGGAATGGTGCAATAGTTATTCAGAAAAATTTTCATCAACCATCGATCTTCTCTAAATCGATGGAAGGCGCTGGCCTGCTATATCAACATGCTCACAAGATAAGAAATGCAGGAGTGCATAAGCTTGACATGTGGGGCGGGCTCAAGTCATTGATTTAATTCAAATCTGCGGTTCTTGCGCATTTGCATTTCTTAGAAGCAAGAAGCGTGCACTAAAAGATAAATTGCACACATGGCTAATTATGATTGGGTTATTTCAGACCAGCTTGCCTAGTGGATTTTGAAGCTGTCATGCTCACATTTTCAACTTATAAGATTTTCAAGATCGATGGTGCATATTTTACTATTGAAGGTGGTATCATTATGCATATTAATGAGACATGAAAACCTTCACGTGTGAAAGTAAAGAACAGGGTGTAACAAGTGAGATTTTCACAATATCAACTTGTACAAGTAGAAATTTGTGAGTCATCTTTGAATGGAAAAATTACTGCTAGGATTGAGATAAATTTGGCATGAGTGTCAAGTAGTTGGCTCAAGGATACAATGCAAAAGTTACAGAGATAAAAGAAAAGGCTTCAGGTAAGTTTGAATACCAAAGGCTCTGCATTTTCCAGTCCTAGTGATTTATTGAAAAGATGTTTCTAAAGATTTCGCTAAGTCTAAGGGTATGGATAGTGGAAGGATTGTTCCTTAAGAGTAGTTGGTTCTGGGACACTGATACTTTTTAAAATGATCTATTTATTTTTAGAGGATGGTTCAGAATAGGAAAATGGTTAGCTTTGTATGCCTATGTATGGTTTTTTGATAGAGGAAAGGTAGTAATCAGGTGTCACAGTCAACTTACCAAGGTGATAAGAAGAACAAGGAATAGACTTTGTAAGCTAAAAAACTTTTCAGCAGAAACATCATCTTTTAAAAAAAAATTCAAAGCATCTTAGTTTGATGCTAGGGTAGCAGAGATATTTGAGACCCTGTGCATAGTTTTGGAAGAAGGTGAAGAAGATTTTATACCCTGGGGTATAGTCTTTTTCAATTTTTGTGCGTGTCCCCCCTTCTTGTGTCAATAGATGGCAAATTTTGGCAAGAAGTCGGTTAAGGAAGCAGACATGGCTGGGGATCAGAGCATCCCTATTTTCTTATTTTTAATAACCACATTGTTTTCTGGCTTCTGTACTACATGCTAAGTAATGATTCTATTATTTTTGAAGCCTGGCATGATCAGTAAAGAGTGGGAAGTAAAGATGATTCTCATTCAGTAGTCATCTTGACAAAACCCATGGGCCTAGGTTGGTGCATATTTTTCAGAGTTGATTTTGTCATTGATAAGGTGATCTTAGCAGTTGCGCATACACCAAATCAGTGGTAGAGCCGAATTAGCAAAAAGTGGTAATAGAAAAGAAGCTTATAGAAGAATCTTTGATCTACATGATGTTTTGTTAATCTTTTTCTTCTTTCTTCTATTACAAACTTGTGATATATTTTGTAAGGGACACTTGTCAGTTCTCTATGCCTGAAGCTTGTTGCATCTCATAGTATTTAAGTGAGATCCCAAGGCTAAAAAAGAAAAGAGGGGGGGGGGGGGTTGGTTGGCTGGTTTTCTATTCTTCCAATTTTTTAGAGCTCTGCTTAGGCTATGAAAGCCACATACCCAACATGTCTTGTATGAACAACATATGGATTTCGTAGATAGTTCTGATACAATAGTGTGATCTTGTATCTTTTTTTATGCATCCCTAATGTACTTATTTCAAGGAGATAAATACAATGTGCAGAAGGTTTTGAATTTCAATATGACTCTATCTCCTTTCTTGTTGAGTTTGTAATGTTATATGTTCAAGAACAAAGATCTTGAATCTATTTGCAATTGTCCGGTTGTATGTTTGAAGTTTGCTTGCCTTTGACTCAAGGAGTCATGTAATTGTTTGTGGTTTTAGACAAGGTTGCAGATTCAATTAAGAAGGATGTGATAAAGTATGGAGTTATATTGGATATTGTTGTCTAATTCATAAGGTGAATAGACTGAACATGAATATATTAATGTATGACATATGTTGATTGATGTTCAAGGATGCATAATTCTGGAGTGTAGGATTGCCCTAATGGATAAGGCACTGGTCGTTTGTAGGGTCATTAAAGTTTTTTTTGCATATTGAACATGTTGTCTTTCCTCAATATAAATCAAATTTTTTCCTTCATGTTGAAGTGGAAATAAAAGTTTTAACCCTCACTCAATTTATGAATAATATCGGTTTGCATCTAGCTATTGTAGAATCTATGTTGTTTCATAAACCACTACGAGATATTAGGGGTTTCTTTTGCTTTTCTAGATCTTGAAGGTGGTTATTGCACTGGCCGCATAGTCAGATCTAAAGAGGTTCACCCGCCTAGGTTTTGCAAAGCCTGAAGTGCAGAAGGAGTATAGCCTTATAGTTGGCCTGGTGTCTGAATGGATGTGTTAATAATGGGAGTTATCTGCCCCTAGATATGTTTTGTTCTCATCAGCGTAATTGGAAATGGGTAACATTTTCAAACACCAACATGTCCTACAACTTTGGAGATAGGTTATGCTAAAGAACACAATAGGAAATGGTATCTCAGTATGATTGTATTATTCATCATTGGGATGTACTGATATATTTAATTGATTATGTAAAGCTGAACCGATGTAAGAATTGTAATTATGAGTGAATCTGTAATTGCTATATATTGGATCAGCAATCTAATTAATGTTACTTTCTATATGTTGGATCAACAATCTAGTTAATGTCACTTTTCAAATCATGAGATTTGATTAGAGATAGTCATCACCATTATTGATGTATCATTGGGAATTTTTGAACATGCATAATAGTGGAATTGCTGAGTCAACATCTTTTGTATTTGTTATATGGTTAAACTAATTGTTAATAGTTAATCAGTTTGACTATTCTATTATGTTTGATTGGATCTCTTCCATATTTTCCATATAATGATGATGTGGAAAAGTTAATTAGGTTATGATTCTTACATTTACAATTCCTACTAAGCATTTTCATGGTTACCAAGTGAATTTAGTTAGTGTGAAGTGCAATAGTTCAAACTGACCAGAATCAAACAGTGTAAAGTCTAGCAATTCAACCCAAGAAGTTCAGTGGTTAACAAGATTTGTAGTTTCTACTAAGCTAGCAGTTCATGTAAAGCAAAGCTTGTGTTGATTGAGCTATGTGATGATTATTTTTTATCAAGTGTAGTCATGGTAAACATGTAATGTAGTTTCTACCAAGTTACATAGTATCTATCGAGTCACTAGTGAAGACCAAGTTCGAGACTACTATGGGATGATTAGTATGTACAAAGCTTCTACTTCTACCAAATGCATGATGATGGTGAGTAGTGAAAGTGGATGTCGTGTATCAAAACTTCACCAAGTTAGTCTTCAGAACCCTAGTGTCTTCATTTGGGCTGACTTTGTAATATTGGTGTTAACTTGTATCTTGGTTGACTTTGTAGTTTTTTAAATTGGATTGATATATATTTAATATATTGTATCATATCCAAAAATAAATAAAATTAAGTAAGTGAGCAAGCAAGTATGAAATGATGAAATAGTAAGAAGGATGAATATGTGAAACAAAAACATGCAAATGCAAATCAGCAGCAAAGTGTATTGTAAGGCCATATCAACAAAGGATTAGTAGAATCATATCTATCACATAAAGGTGATCTTTGCTTCAAAGAATCTCTATTAGAAAATTAGTTGTAATTTAAAGATCTACTATTTCATCCTAACAAGTGAACCAATCCAAATCCTTCAACAAGGTAGACTTAATAGTCTTTTGTCAAATCTCTTTACCAAGTGCATACTTCATTGTATGTTTGCAAAACCTCTAGCAAAGTGGACCTAGCAGTCTTAATTGTTCCTAATAGGGTAGATCATCAGAAGTGATCATTATAAGCCTTCATAGGCCAACTTTATGCTATAGTGTTGAAGTTTTGTGGGTATCATCCCCACCCCATTTTTACTTTCTATTTGGAAGGTTTTTGGGTCACCAAATCATTTTGTTCAACTGCCATGAATGTTTTATGTTTTCAGTTTCTCATGCATGCAGTTAGATTTAATTTAATGAATTAAAAGGTAATTGGATTATTGCAATTAAGATCTAAATTTGGTAAAGTTTTTGAGGCTATTGATTCACCCCTCCCCTCTCAGTAACCTAGCATAGTGTTGTAGCCTTTGTAATTGACTCTTCTTCTCTTTTCTAATTAATACATCCTTTCATACACATACTCATTTGGATGTGATACAATACATTACATAATTACAAAGTTGGCCATAATGCAAGTTTACACAAATATTGCAAAGTCAACTCAAATGTAAACACTTGAGTTTTGCAGACTTAGTGAGGCTCTAATGCTTGACATCCATTGTTAATGCTTGGTATTGTCATGCACTCAGTAGATATAGAAGCTCGGTCCATACTAATCACTTCCAAGTAGTCTTGAACTTGGTCTACATTAGTGACTCAGTGAATACTATGAAACTCGACATATAAACTGAATCACTTGATTCACTTTTCCTAGCTCAATCAATGCTTCCACTAAGAGTTCGGTATAAAATGAATCACTTGGTTAACACGAAGTAGCTTAGTTAACATTGGAGTTGCATTATATCAACTATGAACTCAATAACCACTATACAACTCAATTTTCATTGGTAAACTTGGCATATACTGAGATGCTCAGTTTACAATGTTGATCTTTAACATAGTTTTAACTACTCAAAACAAACTAAAATTTGTCCAATGGACTTAGTAGCAATTGTAGAACTTGGTAACAACTAAAATTCTTGATTAACACTGTTATCTATACAATAAGCTTGGTAGATACTTACAATATGAATAAGTGTATGTCACTAATAACAAACTTGACTATTATGTCAACAATCTCCCCCTTTGGCATTAGTGACAAAAACACTTATCAGTCAAAACTGGATTCAAAAATTTCCTATGTACCTTTATCCATCACCTTGTGATTCCAACTGTAAAGTATACTATTTTTGAGTTTTTTCAAAATTATTTTGTGAAGGATACATTTTTGTACATGGTAATGCTCCTCCATAATATACCATACAATATCTAAATACATCTCCTCTCTATATACAATATACATTTTTTGTACACTCTTCTTACATCTTCCCTTTATTTTCTTTACAACTCTTTTTACATCTTCTTCCCTTTAACTTTTTACATCTTTCTCACCGATAATGTTTTACATATTTCTCCCCTTTTTTGACATTAATGCCAAAGATTTATTCTATATATTTACATAGTAATGCCAAAATGAGACAAGAAGTCTAAATTTACCTTTAGTATGAGTGCCAAAGTCTTGTTCCAATTTTCCTTCAAGACCTTGCATGTGTGTAGTGCAATCTACACTTCTGTTGATAATTCAATCATGTGGTCTACAATAGAGAAATTATTGTCATGGATGAGAGTTTTTGAGTGTGCAATATGCTTCTATAGTGCATCCATATTAGGGAGAATCATATTCTAGATATCTATCAATTTAGATCTGATTCTTGCCTCTTTCCTAAGTAATTCTACTTGCATGTCTGTAAAAAACTTGATCTTATTGAAATGGATAGAGCTTGAACTCAAGTCAAGCTGTAATTTTTGAGCACCGACCTTAAGATCTTCATCAATCTTGGATAGTTTTTCCTTTATTTCCTTAGTAAAAATTAAAATACCACACAATTTATCAAAATTTAAAGTTACATTAGTGCATGAGGTTTCTAGAGAACTCAAAATAGTAGATAACTCTACTTGGTAAATGGAAATCTATTGAGCAATGAGCTATAACACTTTATTTTAAAACTTTTTCTCTACTTTTTTTAGTAACCTATCTTGTCCATCTAAATCTTCATTATACTTCTAGACTACATACAAAATTGGTTGAGAATCATCAACCTCTATACTTAGGGCCTCTCCAAAAACATTCTTTACATCCTGAGTGATCTTGAACTCCTTATTTCTTTCTTCTCTCGGCCTTTGATGCTTGGATTTCTAGGCCCATGAAATTCTAGGCCTAACTACCTGAATTTATACCTTATCATTGTCCACCATAAAACATACAGCATCAGTGCAATCCTAAACTAGCTTTTTGGGGATTCAGAATATATTATTCATTTTCTCCTTGAATGCATCAAAATAATTATCCATAATACTAGTGTAGTTTTCTCCCATCTCAACAATGTATTCATTTATTTGATAAAGTACTAACACATCTTTCCTCCAAACAATAGTACCTTTTGATGGAAATTATTTTTGAACATGGAAAAATAAACATGTCTAAAGTGAACCAAACTTACATGGGTTGTTCTTTGATGTCCTAATGCTTTCCATATTCTTGTTGAATTGACTCAACAATAGCTTGACAAGGTCAAGAGAAAGAATATTCTTGACTACCTTGTATGCTAGGTCTATAGCTTCACATGACACACTATTCAACTTGCTCAAATTGTAGATTTTGTGGGCAATGATATGAATACTAAAGTTTAATTCCATGTCAGTTACACTACATATCTTCATGACTCTTCCATCCCATTTGGCTAGGGTTTTCTCTTCTAGTTAAACCTAACCTAGGGTTTTGATCATTTTGGCTTTTGCAAATATGGGGAAACCAGTGATCCTATGAATCATCTTCTTCATGATCAAAATTGGTTGATCCAATCACAACTATCCATTATGCAGCTAATTGAGGATAAACCTAATCCATTTCACTTGGAACTCACGGGGCATGTGAGGAATATGGGTTAATCCTTTAGCCTCGAGATGTTGATGCTTGGGTTTCAAAATGCCATTCAGACATAACTTTTCTAGAGTTTCGTCCATTTCTAGAGTACCAATATCTTGAATCATGCATTTAAATGAGAATGAATTTCATTAATAAATAGTACCTTAGGAGGGATTTGAGATTGTTCTTCACTTGGATCTATGGTATCCATGATGGTAGGAGTGAGCTTGAAATTTGGTGCTTTCCATTGTACACCATGAACCAACATGTCTGGTCCTTGTTTCACATTGCTACTACTGGATTCCATCTTCACTCAGTACGGTTTGAGAGAATTGAAAAAAATTTAGTAGCAATTTGTTCAAATCACTTGAATGCTCTCGAAGATCACTCTGTGCAATAGCTCTAGAAAGGTCACAGTGAAAATGACTTTGATTTCACTCCTTTTATCAAATTCTACCATAAAAGAACAAATTGACAGACTGTCATCGACTTTCTTTATTGAACACTTGGTGAAGTCTTAGTGACTCAGTAACCATGCATATCTTAGTTACTCCTAACCTTGCTCGGTAGAGTCTATGACCTAACCTTGCTTGGTAAGATAGTAATCTAACCTTGCTCAGTGATAACTTTCATTAGTTACTTGGTGATCCCTTTTGCATCCTGAATGCTAATTTGAATCTTTTATTCTGCTAACTGGAATTGATGTCTAATGTCTCATTTAGTATTAGAATTCCAGTTCTCCTTTGAGAGATCAAGTAGAAATGGTGGATTCACCCAATTCTTGAATGAATTGCTCAACATGGCTTGAACTTGCATTCTTACATGATTTTGGAACCCATTCTTGTCTCATCTATTCTTTGAGGTTATCACCTTTGTCCTTCTTTTCATCTTCAATTATTTTAGTATTCATGTCATTCTTAACAAGATGACCAAGTTCTATACAAATTGAAAAACATCTTTTGGTGGTATCCCTTTTTCTCATGTGATGCTTTACACAATTCATTCCAATATGTCCAAATTCTCCATAGTAATGACATCTACACCAAATATTATAGTCCCAACCAAATATAACTTTTACAATTTTTTATGTTGCATTCAATATCTTGGTTTTACATTCTAATGACTTGTGTCCATGCTTGTTACATTAATGGCATTTTCCTTCAAATCCTGGTTTTTCTATGCATTCATTAGCCTTATGACCATGCTGATTATAGTTGTAGCATGCCGATTATAGTTGTAGCACTTTCCATTGAATTTTCCTTTTCTATTGTTCCAAGATTTGTTTGATGTATGACCTATCTTACCATAGTGATTGCATGTAGGCCTTTGATTCTTTGAGCTCTTTGTTTGGATGATTCACCTTCTTCTATATATCCAATTCCTACTTTTCCTTTCTATCTTTGATGAATTTTCTCATTCAATTGATTCATGTCTATTTTGGATTTCATCATTCTTTCATTGATTTTTTTTTTAGTGTTTAGATCATTCTACAATCTTTCATTTTCTAATCTTAGGTTCATAATTTCTTCATTTGCATTGGTGAGCTGATTTATGAAGTTGGCTTGCTGAAGGGATAGATGTTGAATCTCATTGTCCTTTCCTTCTATATCTTCTTTTGTCTTTTTTTTCTCTTCTATGACTACACATAGCCTTACTGACTAAATTTCTTGCTCTCTTCTTAGTTTTCTCACTTCTTGTACTGAACGATTCTTTTCTAAGAGTTCTTTGACTGATTGATTTGATTCATCTAGGTTGCCTGCTAAATGAAGGTCTTCAATTCTTTCTTTAGTATAGAGATGATCATTCATTTGAATTGCAAGATCTTTTCTTCTTTTCAAGGATTGAGAGACTTTCTCCTTTTCTTTCTTGAGTTGGGCAGTAGCCATTTCTAAATCTAGCTTTTGTGAGGCCTCGCACCGACCCATCATAGCATAGTGATACATTATTATTTTGATACTCACGACTCGAGATGTCAAGACATTATCTGATGCTTTGAACATATTATATTATTTCATGTTGTGTGATGCTTACTTTTAGATATTTGAGTTTTCATTTAATGCTTTATGAACATGTATGTTGGTGAAGTAAGTAAATGTAGGATTTAACACTTTGATTATGAAATTGTGATGATTAAGAATATGAGTAGGATGAGACAAACCTTGATTTATTTGAAAGATGTATGTTTTAATTTATGTGACTTTCTAATATGTATATACATGTGTGCATGTGATTTTATGGGACTACTAATGTGTGCAATGAGTGTGCAGGATATTTTAGCCGAGAAATCTGACAGAGGAACGGAACTAATCCCTATGTGCTATTTGTGAAAACCTTGTTGTTTGTAACTTAATTTTATTATAAGATGTATGAATGTACCTATCTGTGATTAGTAAATGTTAATGTTTCATAATTGTGTTCTTATAGTGTCACTTGACATTCATGAATTTGCATATGCATTCCAACATGCTAGTTAGGGTTAACTATATAATCTTTGGACCTAAGTCTGACTAAGTTAGTGATCTCTTTGTTAATTGGTTCTTAATCGAGTTTAGATACCCCTAATCCAAATTAGTTCTTAATCTTCATTTTGGAGTTGTTAGATGGTCCTATTTATTCCTAGCATTTGTTTGGTCCCAAATCAATTCCTAAGGCCTTAAAACATGAAATATTTGTACCCAATGGGTATGGGTATGTGTTGGGGGCATTTTCCACCCCCTAAGCCCCTTTTGTTGACTTTTGAGGTCACTCAAAAAGTCTATTTTTGCCTTCATGCGAAAATTGAAAGTTGTTATCATGAGTTGAATAACCACAACTCTACTTAGAGGTTAACACTAGGTTTGGCTAAGTTAGAAACTTTTAGATTTTTAGGTCAGTGGGGGAAGTTATTTCATTTTTGGTGGTTGATTTTGGATATTATTTAGAGGGCCTTTTTGGAGTAGTTTTGGTTGTTACCCAATCTCTATTTTTAGAGAGGAGTCTTGGAAGATTGAAGGCAAGGAAGGAAAAGCTCTTCTCAACATTGTTCATTTTACCATAACTTCTTTTTCAAGGAGGAGTTCTTCATCTCCTTGTTCTTTTTGTTCATGTTGCTCATAATGTTTCATGCTTGGTTCATGCTTATGCTATTGTGTTGTTATTTGGTATGTTGTATGCATGTTCGGTATGTTTGGGAAGGATTGGAACCATGTTTTTTTTTGGATGTTTTTCTTTCTTGTTTTTCTTGAATTTCAAAGTTTTCTTGTATGGGTGTTTTGGCATTACTCACCCTTGGATAGGGTAGAAGTGGCCAATTTTGGGAAAGGTATTTAGTTGGACTCCAATAGTGTAGTCTCTTCTCAGGATGAGAAGAGGGAGATAGGGTAGGGTGTTATGGGCCCCTACTTGTCAACACAACCACGTATGACTTTTGGGACATAAAAATGGAAGAATGGAAGTTCTTGAATTATAGCCTCGATTGGGCACCTATTTTTTGGTTGTGTCTGACATCTCCTATTGGAAAAATCCACCTTTCGCTAGTTTTGATTCAATGTTGAATCCTATTGTGAAAGCCTAGTATGGATATGAATGTTTGATTTTGTCTCCTGGTGATGCTTGTTTGTCACCTGGTCAGATTTTGTTTCCTCCACGATCTTAGCAATGTATTGCAAAAAATGATATGGATCCCTCGATAAGGGTCATGAAGGAAATTTAATTGGATTGTTGAAATTTTGGGATTGGAATCCTATGTAAATTGTATTTTTTTATCTTTTTTTAATGGCAACAACGCTGGGTTTTCTTCCTGGTTCTTTCCCGACTGAGCCTTTGAATTAGGTTGCCAATAAAATAGTGATTGAGTATTATTGCTTCTCATGAGTTTTCTTTGTAATTTTTGGTTATATGGATGAACATAAAAAATAAGATGAAATGATGATGTTCAATTAGGCAAAATTTTAAGTTTTATATATGTTGAAAACATAAATTATGTTATGAATGTAGGTTCAGTTTCGTGATTATTGAAAGCCAAAAATCAATCTTGCAATGTTGTTTAAAGAAGTTATTCAATTCTTGCCTTAACTATGTTTTAGCAAAATTCAATAACATATATATATACCCTCCTTTGAATAATGGATAAAATTGGTATTCATACTTAGACAAAAAATTATCTTTATGCCTTCGTTCTTAAAATTTTCAACACTTAGAAAAATAAAGACTAAAAAAAAAATTGTCCCAAGAGAGAAAAAACTCTCTGTTTTTTGTATGGGGAACAAATTAAATTCCCCCTTTGGTAATAGAGAATCTTTAAAGATTCCCCTATTTATTTAATATTATAAAATAAATAGTATCATTCAAAAAAAAAAAAAAATAACATATTAAATATCATAAATATCTATCTCCTACCAACTAAACATTTTACATTAACTACTTTCTTCTTCGGCGCCAGCTCTTGGTATGGGTCTTGAAAAAGTTTAAAAGCAAAGTCAAATTAGTATGTTTTGGGTGACATCACCCTATACCCCTCCATAGATTTTTGCAGTTCTAGGATTTGACATACTTTGTAAAAGGAGGTTAATTTGATTAGAGCCTTCTCCACCCTTTATTATCTTGGTCACCACTTTACTGCTGGTCTGGGTCAGTGCATGGTACATTTTGGAGCAAAGTGCCTAGCACTTGGGAAGCGCATGGGGGTGTAGGTGCAGGGTATAGTATGGGGGGGGGCGGGGGGGGAGGGTCGGGGGATGGGTTAGTGTTAGGTATGGTTTATGTTTGAGTTAATTTAAGTAAGTTTATTTTATTATTATGTTATTTATTTAATTTAATTTAGTTTAGGATTTAGTTAGATTTAATTTAGGTTAGTATTAATGTTAGGATAGTTAGTATTTAGTTTAGTTTGATTTGTTATTTAAAATGTTTTTTGTAGGATTGGTTATAAATTAGGATTAGATTAGAACTTATGATAAGTGAAAATTTGATAGTTTAGTTTATATTTTTTTTAGTTTTTAAATTTGATTAAGACTAATGTTTAAATGATCAAATTGTTTTATAGTTGAATTTTGATTGATAATTAAAGAGATTATTGAGTATGTATATATATGTTTATTTTTTTCTTTTTATTATATTGTTAGTAAGCATTAGAATTTTGAAACCTTAGTAAATTTAATGTTAGAGTAATAGATTATGATATCTGATCTAATATATATTGTATTATAAACATTTTCAAAGCATTTTTGTAACCTTGATGAAATAACGTAATCAAAAGTTGATACAAATTAATAAGGAGTATTTAACTATTGAAATGAATTCCTTCTCATGATGATAAACTTAAGATGAATATAGTAAATCTATTTTGGAAAATCAACTCTTAAACCCTTTTGTGAACCTTATTATTATCTTAGGAAAAAATAAAATTTTATGTGTGTTTTGTGCTCACATATTTTGGGCATAACATTTTGGTATCAGAGCCTGTGTTTCAACATTAGGAACCTTAAACCATTTTTCTTCCAAAACATTACTCAAATATTTAATTGTGTAGATGCCTCCTGTTACTTGAAGCAACTGATGAGGCAGAGGTCATAGGACAAGGGGTGGTCGAGCGGGACAGGAGGATGGACCACCACCACCACTGATCTTGAATTAGAACATTATAGATGCACTTCAGACATTGATCGGTGTAGTTTAGGAGAGGGTAGTACCTATAGTTTAGCTAGATCAGTAGATTCCCATAGTGGAAGTAGAGGGACCCAAAGGAGGTAGACTCGAAGTTAGAGAGAGGACTAGGAGTCCCCCACTGAGATAGTTAGAGGGATAGGGTGAGGACAAGGGTGAGTCAATACACCAGAGAGGACACCCACTTGAAAAACCTCCTAGGCATATATGAGATGATATCATGGAATTGATTTGACTCAAGCCACTATTATTTACCGATTCCACTAAGGTGATAGTAGTAGAGGCATGGTTATAGAGCCTACAGTGGTGCTTTGGATTACATCCTTATGGGAGAAATCTAAAGGCATGTCTAGTAGCCCATCAATTAAGAGGAGATGCCTCCAACTCGTGGCATTAGGAGGAGACTATAGGACGAGTGAGGATGGATACTCTCACATGGGAGTCATTCTTAGAGAGATTCTAAGAGAGGTACCTATCAGAGCATTTCAGACAAGTAGATAGAGGAGTTTCATTCTCTATATCAGAGAGGTTTTATAGTAGCTTAGTATGAGAGCAGGTTTCTTAAGCTCCTTCCTTATGTGGAATACATGAAGGATGAGAAACTATAAGTGCATTGCTTTATCATGGGTCTAAATTTCTCACTTCAGGGTCCAGTTTGGATGGCCTTCCCTATCACCTTTAGATAGGTAGTGGAGATAGCACTAGTTGCAAAGGATACTTGAGCTAGGAAAGAGCCTCAAGATAGGTCTCAGAACCAAAACTCTACCCAGTAGAAACCCCCTTGGAAACGGAATCAGATTTATATAGCAGGGTCCTCTAAGGGCCAACAGTCTTAGTAGCAAAAACCACAGCAGCAATAGAAACCTTCTCAGGGTTATCAAGGCTCCAAGCCCAAGCAGTAGCAGTTACAGGGTCCCAAGTAGGATCAGAAAGTACAGGCCCCATAGTCACAGTCAGTGAAGACTCAACAGTCTTTTAGGGGTGGATATAGTGGATCTAGCAGGTTAGGAGGCCCACAATAGTCTAGATCATAGGCTACATGATCTTATACTTGAGGACCATGCTACACTTGTGGTGGCATGGGTCATATTGCTAGAGATTGTCCATAGGGATAGGCATCTAGTGGACAAAGAGGGGCTTTTTCCAGAGCTAAAAGTTGATGACATGGGTAGATCCCATAGAGTTTTTCTAACAGTTGACAACCACTAGGCTGAGCATTAGGCCATAGTTATCAAGGCTACAGGTATTATACAAGGTTGTATAGTTGAATTTTTATTTGATTCTAGAGATATTGACTCTTTTATATCTCCATATGTGGTGGATCATTGTGGGCTAGTGGCAATTAGATAGGATGTCAGTTGGGAAGTAGAGTTAACTTTAGGAGCTAGAGTGTTAGTTAGTTCCATGGTGCAAAATTGCCAGATGCAGATTGGAGACATATCCATGATGTCTAATCTACACATTACCCCTCTAGGTTCTTATGATTTTGTTCTTGGCATGGATTGGCTTTATGCCCATAGCGCCAATATGGATTTTTGACAGAAGAAGGTGGAATGTGTAGATGATGATGGTATCTCTAGGGAGATCTTCGGAGTGAAGAGACTTGTATCCCTTCGTATGATTTTTTCTATACAGCTTAGATGATGCATGTGAAATAGTTGTTAGTTGTTCACTATCACCATTAGTGACAAAGAGGAAGATTCTAAGGGGGAGCTATCCCTTGATGATTTTCCAATCCTGCAGGAGTTTGCAGATGTGTTTCCTTCAGAGCTCCCTAGTATGCCTCCACCTAGAGCAGTGGATTTTCATATACATCTTGTGCTAGGAGCCAAGCCAGTTTTGAGAGCACCATACAGGATGACTACTCATGAGCTCAGTGAACTAAAGGCTTAGTTGGAGGAACTCTTAGAGAAGGGGCATATTCAACCTAGTATGTCACCTTGGGGTGCACCAGTGATCTTCATTAAGAAGAAGGATGGGTCACTTAGGTTGTGTATTGATTATCAAAAATTGAATAAAGTGATGATCAAGAACTGATATCCTCTTCCCAGAATTGATGATCTCTGTTACCAATTGTAGGCTGCTCGAGTATTTTCAAAGATTGATCTAAAGTCAAGTTATCATCAATTGAGGATTATGGATAGTGATATCCCCAAGACTACTTTTTGTACTAGGTATAGTCACTACAAGTTCACCGTGGTACCATTTGGTCTCACAAATGCTCTAGCTGTATTCATGAGCCTCATGAATGGAGTATTCTATACCTTTTTGGATAAGTTTGTGGTTGTCTTCCTTGATGAAATTATGATCTATTCTCATGATGAGAAAGAGCATGAAGAGCACCTGAGGTAGGTATTGCAAAAGTTGAGAGAGAATCAATTGTTTGGTAGCTTGTCAAAGTGTGCATTCTTCTAACCTAGGATACATTATTTGGGCCATATTATATCAGGTGATGGTGTCTTAGTAGACCCATCAAAGATTAGGGCCATCATGGATTGGCCAACACCCACCAATGTCACTGAAGTGAGGAGCTTTATGGGTCTAGCAAGATATTACTAATGCTTCATTTTTTGGATTCTCTAGATTGGCACACCCGATCACATCTCTTTAGAAAAAGGGGAAGAAGTATGAGTGGAAAAAGAAGTGTGATAGAGCTTTTCAAGAGGTCAAGAGAACCCTCACAAGTGCACCAATTCTTGTAGTACCAGATCCTTCTGCAAATTTTGTGGTGTAGACTGATGCATCTTTAAATGGTATAGGGGTAGCCCTTATGTAGGATGGATGACCTATTTATTTTGAGTCTAGGAAGTTGAAGACTCATGAACTCAATTATACTACTCACGACCTAGAACTTGTGGTAGTGGTTCATGCCTTGGTGAGATGGTGACACTTCCTTCTAGGTCATAGATTCAAGCTTCATTCCAACCACCAAAGTTTGCAATACATATTATCTCAGCTGAACCTTAATGCTAGGCAAAGAAGGTGGATGGAGTTTCTTTGTGAGTATGATTTTGATGTTCATTACATCAAAGTAAAGGAGAATGTGGTAGCAGATGCCTTAAGTAAAAGGCACCATGAGCTTTCATCTGTGACTACTTTCACTAACTAGAGAGAGTGGATCTTACAACACTTACCCGCAGACGAGCTTTATGTAGAAGTGAGTCAGATAGTGCATTTGTAGAGACCCTTGGAAGGGAAGTATTCAAAGTATTCCTTAGAGTCTAATGGACTTTTGCATCATAGAGGATGTATGTATGTACCTTTCATTGGGGGTTTGCACGAGCTCATTGTACTTGAGGCTCACAGAGCACCTTATGCAGCACACCCCAGTGTTAAGAAGTTGCATGTAGATTTGAGGTAGTTGTATCATTAGCCAGGCATGAGAGTGCAGATCACTAACATAGTTTTGAGATGCCTTGAGTGTCAGAGGGTGAAGGCAGAGCACTGTCATCTTGGTGAGCTTCTTCAATCGCATGAGATTGTAGAGTGGAAATGGGATGCTATATCTATGGACTTCATTGTTGGTCTCCCCATGTCATCTCGCCACCATGATGCCATTTTGGTGACAATTGACATGTTGACCAAGGTTTCCCATTTCTCACCCATGCATACTACATACATAGCATGAAACATAGTCGAAGTGTTCTTGTAGGACATTATCAGACTTCATGGTGTTCCCCGTAAGATCATCTCTGCTAGAGACTCATTATTCACTTATTCATTCTGGAGAGAGTTGTAGGTAACTTTGGGCACTAGGCTCAATTTTAGTACAATGTACCATCCTTAGACCAATGTTCAAACTGAGTGAGTGAATCAAGTTTTGGAGGACATGCTACGTATGTACGTGATGGACCATTAGGTCAAATGGGAGGAATACCTTCATCTTGTTGAGTTTTTCTATAAAAATGGGCACCATTCCTCCATAGGTATGCTGCCTTATGAGGCCTTGTATGGAAGACTATGCAGGATTCTCTTAAGTTGGGATAGGATCAAAGATTGAGTATCTATTGGTCCTCAGTTAGTTATAGAGATGGAGTAGCAGGTGACCCTGATTAGATAGTGCTTGAGAGAGGCATAGGATAGGCAGAAGAAGTAGTGTGAAGAGGATAGATCGAGAGTATCAGGTTGGTGATAGAGTGTTCTTAAGGGCACAACTGCACAAGAGTCTAATTCAATTCAGAAAGGGCTCTAAGTTGGCACCCCAATTTTTTGGACTATTCGAGATCCTAGAGAGGATAGGACTTGTTGCATACCGTTTAGCTTTGCCACCTAGCCTATCACACATCAACGATGTGTTTTACATTTTAGTACTTAGAGGATAAATTTATGATGAGTCTCGTATTATAGATTGGGATTCTTTGCAAGTGGAGTCGAATGGACAGTTAGCACTAGAGCTTATCTGTATTATTACCCAATAGACTCTAGCACTTCAAGGCCAAGAGCTAGACCAAGTTAGGGTCCAATGAGATTGTTACAATGAGGTCACAACTTCATGGGAGGATGCAACATGGATGCAATCTCAGTACCCTTATCTTTTTGATGAACTCCAGGAGGAAGTTCATGCCTAGTGGGGGAGGATGTGAGGCCTTGCCTCGACCCATCGTAGTATAGTGATGCATTATTATTTTGATACTCACGATTCAAGATGTTGAGACATTATTTGATGCTTTGAACATATTATATTATTTCATGTTGTGTGATGCTTACTTTAAGATATTTGAGTTGTCATTTAATGCTTTATGAACATGTATGTTGGTGAAGTAAGTAAATACAGGATTTAACACTTTGATTATGAAATTGTGATTATTAAGAATATGAGCAAGACGAGAGAAACCTTGATTTATTTGAAAGATGTATGTTTTAATTTATGTGACTTCTTGATATGTATATACATATGTGCATGTGATTTTATGGGACTACTGATGTGTGTAATGAGTGTGTAGGATATTTTAGCCAAGAAACCCGATGGAGGAATGAAACTGATCCCTATGTGCTATTTGTGAAAACCTTGTTGTTCATAACTTAATTTTATTGTAAGATGTATGAATGTATCTATTTTTTATTAGTAAATTTTAATGTTTTGTAGCTGTGTTCTTATAGTGTCACTTGACACTCGTGAATTTGCATATGCATTCCAGCATGCTAGTTAGGGTTAACTGTGTAACCTTTGGACCTAAGTCTAACTAAGTTAGTGATCTTTTCGCTAATTGGTTCTTAATTGAGTTTAGTTACCCCTAATCTAGATTAGTGCTTAATCTACATTTTGAAGTTGCTAGATGGTCCTATTTATTCCTAGCATTTGTTTGGTCCCAAATCAATTCCTAAGGCCTTAAAACATGAAATATTTATACCCAACGGGTATGGGTATGGGTTGGGGGCATTTTCCACCCCCTAAGTCCCATTTGTTGACTTTTGAGGTCACTCAAAAAGTCTATTTTTGCCTTTGTGCGAAAATTGAAAGTTGTTATCATGAGTTGAATAACCACAACTCCACTTAGAGGTTAACCCTAAGTTTGGTTGAAATAGAAACTTCTAGATTTTTAGGTGAGTGGGGGAAGTTATTGCCTTTTTGGTGGTTGAGTTTGGATATTATTTAGAGGGCCTTTTTGGAGTAGTTTTGGTTACTACCCAATCTCTATTTTTAGAGAGGAGTCTTGGAAGATTGAAGGCAAGGAAAAAGCTCTTCTTAACATTGTTCATTTTACCATAACTTCTTTATGAAGGTAGGAGTTTTTCATCTCCTTGTTCTTGTTGTTCATGTTGCTCATGATGTTTCATGCTTATTCTATTGTGTTGTTTATTGGTATGTTGTATGCATATTGGGTATGTTTGGGAAGGATTCAAACCATGATTTTTTTTTTGGATGCTTTTCTTTCTTGTTTTGCTTGAATTTTAAAGTTTTCTTGTATGGGTGTTTTTGCATTACTCACCCTTAGATAGGGTAGAAGTGGCCAATTTTGGGAAAGGTATTTAGTTGGACTCCAACAATGTAGAGTCTCTTCTCAAGATGAGAAGAGGGAGAGAGGGTAGGGTGTTATGGGCCCCTACCTGTTAGCACAATCATGTATGAGTTTTGACATGTAAAAATGGAAGAACAAAGGTTCTTGAATTATAGCCTTGATTGGGCACCTATTTGGTGGTTGTGTCTGACATCTCTTGTTGGAAAAATCCACCTTTCCCTAGTTTTGATTCAATGTTGAATCCTATTGTGAAAGCCTAGTACGTATATGAATGTTTGATTTTGTCTCCTAGTTATGCTTGTTTGTCACTTGGTCAGATTTCATTTCCTCCATGATCTTAGCAATGTATTGCAAAAAATGATATGGATCCCTTGATAAGGGTCATGAAGGAAATTTAATTAGATTGTTGAAATTTTGAGATTGGAATCCTATGTAAATTTTATTTTTTTAACTTTGTTGTAATGGCAATGACACTGGGTTTTCTTCTTGGTTCTTTCTTGGCTGAGCCTTTGAATCAGGTTGCCAATAAAATAGTGATCGAGTATTATTGCTTCTCATGAGTTTTCTTTTTAATTTTCAGTTATATGGATGCACATCAAAAATAAGATGAAATGATGATGTTCAATTAGGCAAAATTTCAAGTTTCATATATGTTGGAAACAAAAATTATGTTATGAACATAGGTTCAGTTTCGTGATTATTGAAAATCAAAAATCAATCTTGCAACATTGTTTAAAGAAGTTATTCAATTCTTGGCTTAACTATGTTTTAGTAAAATTCAATAACATATATATATATATATATATATATACCCTCCTTTGAATAATGGATAAACTTTGTATTCATATTTAGACAAAAATTTGTCTTTATGCCTTTGTTCTTAAAATTTTCAACACTTAGAAAAATAAATACTAAAAAAAAAATTGTCCCAAGAGAGCAAAAACTCTCTGGTTTTTGTATGGGGAACAAATTGAATTCCCCCTTTGGTAACAGAGAATCTTTAAAGATTCCCCTATTTATTGAATATTATAATATAAATAATATCATTCAAAACAAAAAAAGGATACCATATTAAATATCCTAAATATCTATCTCCTACCAACTAAACTTTTTGCATTAACTACTTTCTTCTTTTGTGCCAGCTCTTGGTATGGGGCTTGAAAAAGTTTAAAAGCAAAGTCAGATTAGTATGTTTTGGGTGACATCACCCTATAACCCCCCCATAGATTTTTGCAGTTCTAGGATTTGACATACTTTGTGAAAGGAGGTTAATTTGATTAGATCCTTCTCCACCCTTTATTATCTTGGTCGCCACTTTACTACTTGTCTAGATCAGTGTGGTACATTTTGGGGCAGAGTGCCTAGCACTTGGGAAGCGCATGGGGGTGTAGGTGTAGGGTATAGTGGGGGGGGGGGGGGGGGGGTGGTGGGTTAGTGTTAGGTATGGTTTATGTTTGAGTTAATTTAAGTAAGTTTAGTTTATTATTATGTTATTTATTTAATTTAATTTAGTTTAGGATTTAGTTAGATTTAATTTAGGTTAGTATTAATGTTAGGGTAGTTAGTATTTAGTTTAGTTTGATTTGTTATTTAAATTTTTTTTTATAGGATTGGTTATAAATTAGGATTAGATTAGAACTTATGATAATTGAAAATTTGATAGTTTAGTTTATATTTTTTTTAGTTTTTAAATTTGATTAAGACTAATGTTTAAATGATCAAATTGTTTTATAGTTGAATTTTGATTGATAATTAAAGAGATTATTGAGTATGTATATATATGTTTATTTTTTTCCTTTTATTATATTGTTAGTAAGCATTAGATTTTTAAAACCTTAGTAAATTTAATGTTAAGAGTAATAGACCAGTTAAGAGTAATAGATTATGATATCTAATCTAATTTATATTGTATTATAAATAATTTCAAAGCATCGTTGTAACCTTAATGAAATAACATACTCTAAAGTTGATACAAATTTAATAACGAGTATTTAACTATTGAAATGGATTCCTTCTCATGATAATAAACTTAAGATGAATGTAGTAAATCTATTTTGGCAAATCAACTCTTAAAACCTTTTGTGAACCTTATTATTATCTTAAGAAAAAAAAAATTTACGTGTGTTTTATGCTCACATATTTTGGACATGATAGTTTCTCAATGTCAATAGCCTTGTCAAGTCTAAATATCTTTGTGGCCTTTGATCTTTGCTCAAGCTATTAAACTTTTCTCTGAGAACCACAAAAGCTCTGATTCCAATTATTGGAAATACTATTACAAGCTAAGTTACTAAGAGGGGAGGGGTGAATCAGTAACATATAAAACTTGAACTTAATTAATAAATCATTTATATGAATTCTGATCTAACTACATGCATGAGAAGCTAAAAACATGAAAGCATTCACAACACCTTAACACAAGATTTGGTGATCCGAAAACTTTCCAAATATAAAGTAAAACTAGGGTGGGGATGATACCCACAAGCTTTAGTACTATAGTATAAAGTTGGCCAGTTAAGACTTACATTGATCACTTCTAATGATCTACCCTATTACAAGCAATAAGGATTGCTAGGTCCAACTTGCAAAAGGATTTACAAACATACAATAATGTATGCATTCGGTAAAGAGATTTACATAAGAGTGTTAGGTCTACCTTGTTAAAGGATTTGATTGATCCACCTATTAGGATGAAGTAGTAGCTAATTTTTTATTTGTAACTCGATTTTATAAATGAGATTCCTCTATGTGTAAAAATTACCTTGTTGTGATAGATTTATCTTTGCTACTCCTTATACTATTGTAGTCTTTGTAATTATATCTTCTATTCTTTTCTAATTATTACATCCTTTCATACACTTACTCATTTGGATGTGATACAATACATTACATATATCAATCCAATTACATAATTATAAAGTCATCCATAATGCAAGTTTACACAAATATTGTAAATTTGGCTGAAATGTAGACACACAGGTTTCGAAGACTGACTCAATGAGGTTTTGATACTCGGCATCCACTATCAATGGAAGTGACATCATCATGCACTTGGTAGACATAGAAGCTCAGTCCATACTTATCACTTCCAAGTAGACTTGAACTTAGTCTATATTAGTGACTCAATGAATACTATGAAAGTCATGAATCACTTGATTCACTTTTCCTGGCTTGGTTAATGCTTCCACTACAAGCTTGGTATAAACTGAATCACTTGGTTAACACTAAGTATCTTAGTTAACACTGGACTCACATTACATCAAATATGAACTCTATGAGCACTGTACAACTCAGATTGCATTGGTAAACTCAACATATGCTGAGATGGTTGGTTTACGCTACTAATCTTTAACATAGTTGTAACTACTCCACACAAACTAAAATTCTTCCAAAGGACTTAGTAGAAACTATAGAAGTTGGTAACAATTGAAATGCTTGATTAAAACTATTAATTGTACAATAAGTTTGATAGATACTTACAATTTGAATAAGTGTCACTAATAAAAAAATTGACTATTATGTCAACACATTCTCAATTTAGAGTGACATTCACAAGTTTATCAAATGTAGCAACTTCTTAGAAAAACAACCTACATAACTACATCATTAGATTCTATGTGTAGCATTTTTCACAAGTCATAGAAAATGGAATAAAATTCAAGATGGATGACAATATGTGATCCCTTACAAATGCACTAGTTGATGTGCTATGTCTTTTTGTGTATCTTTTGCAACTAAGTTATATACTAGTAAGTATTTTTTAATAGAATATAATAAGATGCTAATATATAGGGAAAGTTGTATGAGACACAATTTTTCCTATTTTAAGGGACAATATGTGCATTGAATTAATTTTTGTTATTATAGATAAAAGGCTAATTTGACCTGAGTTTGTAAAGATGATGCTTTGTGTTTGATGTCGATGTGGCATTGTATAATTTTGGCAATGAAAATGTTACAAGAATTCCTGAAACCCTTTTTTATTAAAAATTGCTTGAGATGTTGTGTTACTTATCTTTGGATTCCTTTCTTCTTTTCATGTGAAACTGAAAATACTAATCTTGGGATGTCTTTACATTTGAAACTAAGGATGATAGTAAGTTTGACATGAAAATGGTAGTTACTAAAAAATTGGATTCAAACTCCAAAGCAAAAATAAAAATGCAAGTATTTGTAATAAATTTATCAATTGTTTTACCTTTTATTGGTTATTATAACTCTTTTGTGTTTGCATTGTAGCTACTTTGAGTCAGATTATTTCGAACAAGAAATGAGATAGTGGGGACCACCAAAACTAAGAGAGCCATAGATTCCTCACATGCCTCAATTGTAAGGAAACTAAATTGCTTGTATTCTATTTTTTTTTTTTGTATCATTAAAAATATATTTTTGAAACTTTTGATTATTTGTTTCTAGGCATGACTTTGAGTTCTTTAATACTCAATGGTTGATAGAGTTATATGAGAAGGAAGTTTTCTATCTCACCAATTAGTTCCATTTTGTATATTTTATAACAATTTGTAACCATTTCTCATGATTTCATTGTAAAATCTATTGAAAAGACTTAAAATAAATGGATTCATTAATTTGTCACCATCTGATGAAGTGTCAAAATCTCTTTGAATCTAATATCAATTTTTTTTCTGCAAGGACATGCCTAAAGAGAGGAAACAATAAAGGAAAATGGCTCTTATAGTACACATAGAAATAAAAGTAACAGATTAAACATGAAAATATAAATAAAAATAGTTCTCAAGATATAATAATCTGAAAATTCTCCTCTTGTTTTATTGATCTCATTCCTTTGTTTAGTCATGCCTTCATTCTAGTGCGTAATGATACAATCGATCTTCACATCTCATATATTGGTAGGACCTTCAAGATCACATGCTCCTATAATTTTTTGATTAAAAATTATTGAATGTAGATGTCTTTCTCTATGTGAAAAACTCAATCTATAAGCATTTGTATTTCATGTCTTAGTTTTGTTATCTACAATATTCCAAATTCATGTGTGACACCTTCTAAATTTTCTAAGTATGTTTACTATTAATGATTCTATATACTTTTCATTATTAGTGTTGGAATTGAATGGATTTCAATACATTTGTACATGCATTTGAGAAGTATGATTGGAATGACATCAAAATTATTTCTTCTATGTGTATATGCTATATTAGTATGTTAGAAAAACTAAATTAAGAAATCAAAAGCATTTAGAAACTAAAATACCATAACATGAATGAGAGACTAAAGAGGAAACCCCAATTGAAAATATGAGCCAAATGAATGGACTCTCCCAATAGGATTTAGCTCTTTTCTTGGTAGATGAGTCTAAGGATTGGGATGTATTCTCAAGATGCTCAAACTATGCTTCAATGGAGATGGAAAAGGGAAAATTGGTAGCTTTGTGAGCTCTCAATTTGGCATCATAAGGGTATGGTTAAGGGCTTTGGTTTCTCAAACTAGCATTATAACTTTAACTCAAGGATTGTGATGAAATGGATTAGGAGGGGATTCAATTTATAAGCTAATGGCTTGAGGGATGGAGGGTTAAGATGAAAGGAGAGATGAAAGCTTAAGGATGGCTAGGATGCACTCAAAGGGGAGCACATGGATTGTGCTTGTTTAGCACCAACCAGGGAGTGACACATGTCACAAGGTGAGTGGATGGAGGCAAGGGGATGGATGAGTCAACAAAGGAGGCTCAAGGGATAATATCTTCATAAAGACCCTTCATAATGGCTTGTAAGAGCAATGAATGGGCTTGTAAGAGTCTTTATGGCCTTTGTAAGAGCATTCATGGCTTAGTGGTTGGGATATTTTGGAGGGAGTTGAGATTGTTGACTTTCCTTGGCTTAGGAAAGTCTTAAGCTTACTTAGGGAATGTGACAACAATAGGGGGTGGATTAGGCTTGGGTTTAGGATTATATTAGGGATGTTAGAGATTTGCAAGTGGATGGCATTCATGAGGGTGGGTGAGTTAGTGGCTAAGCTTGGTTAGTATGGGTGGATGGGGTGGATTAGGCTAAAAAGGGGGATTTAGGATAGTTTAGGGGTTATTAAATTTGAGGGCTTTATTTATCAAATAGATTTATTTAATAAATGGGGATTTTGGAATTAGATAGAAGAATAGGATTAATTGATAAATAATGGGTTATTTGATTTATCAATTAGGACTATAGATGATTAATTAAATTAATCAGCTAGGGGATGGAAAAAGGATTAATTAAATAGGAATTTAATTAATGATGCCTTTAGAGATAACTAAATAGGATTACCAAAGAGGTGTAATCAAATTTAGGTGTCTAAATTTTGCCCCTCTTTGACATAGTGTTGAGACAACACTATTTCAAAGAAGTTCAAATGAAGAAGACACAAGGAAGATGTTTTAGCAACAAGGTTGCCCCATTCTCGGATAAGAAGGGGAGAGACTAGACGTAGAGATGCCCCCTCAAGAAGGCAACGGGGAGAGAAAATGAGGCTCGACAGCTTCTTGAAAAATACAAGAATTCAGGATGGGAGGACAAAGAGTGGCTTAAGAGAAGAGGCAAAATTAGCTCAAACTCTCACTATGGGAGAATGATAAATTGAAAAAATAGAGGCACAATATTAAATAAGCTTAAGACTTTCAAGATTAGGGGCAGGATGAAGGAGCGAAGCACTATAAAAAGAATCCAGGATAGGGAGTTGGATGAGGGGATTATAACGCTGATCCAATAGGATTTCAAAGAGTCAGATTGGCGGAAGATGGGTTTCGGAGATCCCTAGGACTAGCATTGTGGATCTCGAAAGATGAGGCTTGGTGGATTGATTGGATTGGTGGATCCCTAAGACTAGGATTGTGGATCCCTAAAATGAAAAGTGAAGATTGATTCAAAGAGATACTGATGCATAAGCTGGGGTAGGAGAGATAGATGCTGGATATGGATGGGGGATAATGGAGATGAAGGGAGTCCATTGAACCTTTTTGAGCAGGGGGATACTTCAAAGTGAAGTACCACCATGTAGTTGAGCACTAGATTTGCTATAGGACTATTGGTTAATTGCCAAGGTTACCAAGAACATCAAGGCCTTTTCACCAACTATCTAGAGGACTGACGAACTGACTCAAAACAAATGCTCAAGGATTGCCCCAGCATCACGCATGAATCTTGGAAGAATCAAAGTGGAACTGACACTGGGTAACCCACAAGCAAAAAAGAAAAACAAACAAAAGACTTGATCAAGACCTTATGCTCAAATTGTCCCATTCGTAGCATACCATGATATGGAAGATCATGGCAACCTTGAGGAGGGAACAAAAAGATTGCTTGGAAAAGATACTTCAAGACCCAAAAGGGAAGATTCCAAATCAAAAGAAAGAAAAAATCCAAAAGAGAATCGTTTGCCAATGAGATGGGTGGGACGAGGTACTAATGAACCAAGATCAGACATGAGGAAAGCTATCTATCGAAGAGCACCTAAGCTGATGGATCTGGATGAGTGATGCATCTGCCAAGCTAAACTAAGAAGGATAACACTTTGGTGATAGCAGATCTAGGTAAAGGATGCATTGGAATAGCTAACCAATGGTTGTACGATTTGTGTAAGATGCTAATCAAGGAGGAATTGACACAAAAGCTGGATAGATACAATGGTACTAAGCTAAAGAGGATGTACAAGCTAACAAACCAAGATATGTTACAAATGTACAAGGTTGTTCATGTTTTGGTTTTGCGAGATGGAAATGTTGGTGAAGGGTGGGATGTTTGTAATAGTTGATAGGCGGATAGGTAGATGGTTTGCGAAAAGCTTAAGTGAAATTGGGATTCTTTGTGTACATGTGATAGGATACAAACTAGGATACAAGCTTTGGTATATAATACAAGCTGGAATATGGTACAAGCTTTGGAAGAGATTTGGATATACAAGGTATGGTACAAGATTTACAAGGTGGGGTACAAGATTTACAAGCTGAGGTACAAGATTTACAGGCTGTACAGGAGGTATTTACAAGCTCTATTAGATTTTGGATATTTGGTTGGAACACCAAGCGAACAAGCAGGTGTGTTATGGGATGGTGGGTAAATGGATGAGGGATAGGATAGTGATAGATAATGGATTAGTCTTAGTACACAAGGTGCCTGAATTATCAAGTTTTCACCAAGGTACCTATCCAAGGCGCTTGAATTGCCAAGTTTTCACCATTGGACACTTATTTCTCTTTACTATTTTTTTTTTGTATTTTTCAAAAGCTAGGTATACCAAGGATCTTTAAGCATAGAACTTCTTGAGATGAATGATGTTAGTAGGATCATTCAAGAGTTTTCCTTCTAGTGTAGATAACTGATAGGCTCCAGAGCCAAAGGAGGCAGTGATAACATAAGGACCAAGCCATGTAGGTTCAAACTTGCCTTTCTTTTCTCAATCTGCTTGGACTTTCATATTTTCTTTGAGGACCATGTCACCCAGCTGAAAGTGTCATGGAAGTACCTTCTTGTTGAAATTCCTTTTGAGATGAGTTTGATAGACTATCAGATGATCATAGGCTTGTTTCCACTTCTTGTCTAAGAGATCTAGCTGGGTGAGCTGAGCTACTCTATATTCTTCATCTGATATTTGCCCTTGCAAAGATATGCGCAAGGAGGGAAGTTCAACTTCTATAGGTAGTACCACTTTGGCACCATAAACTAGGGAGTATGGAGTTGTGCCTGTGGATGTACAAAAGGAAGTTCAATAGGCCCATAGGGCTGGATTTATTTGTAGGTGCCAATCATGGCGGAACTTATTGACAACTTTCTTTAGTATTCTGAGGAGAGTTTTGTTAGTTGTCTCTTCCTGGCCATTAGCTTGTGGAAAATATGGGCTAGAAAAGCGATGATGGATGTGGAGGGAAGTGCATAATTCTTCCATGTTGAGATTTTCAAAGTTACCTCCGTGGTTGGTGAAGATGGTGGATGGGATGCTGAAGCAGCAAACAATGTGGTACAAGATGAACTTGGAGACCTGAACTCCTATAGCTGAGACTAGGGAAACTACTTCCACCCACTTAGTGAAATAGTCTATAGCTATTATTATCCATTTATGCCCATCAGATGAGAGGGGTGTGATAGTTCTAACTAGATCAAGGCCCCAAAAAGTGAAAGGCCAAGGTGGTGCAATAGGTTGTAGATCTTGTGCTGAAGCATGCACAAGATTTGCATGCTGTTGACATGGGAGACACTTTTTGACAAAGTCACAGGAGTCTTCTTCAATGGTAGGCCAATAGTAGCCTACTCTAAGGATTTTTCATGCTAGGAAAATACCACTCATGTGGGCACTACAAAGTCTGGAGTGTACTTCTTTTAACACCATCGTGACCTCATTTTGGTCTAAACATCGAGAGAGAGTATCATGATAACCCCGATGATATAGGGTGTTGGCTATGATAACATAGTGGGATGATTTTTAGATGAGGTTCTGGCATTGGGTACTTGTGAGGTGAGGAGATATGATACCATCGTTAAGGTAAGCATGAATCTCATGGTACCAAGGGGATTGGAGACCAACCAAGATAAAAACACGGTTTGAATCCTCATTCACATAGGCAGGTGTGAGGAGCTGCTCAACTAAAAACTCATACTGTGTAGCTGCTTGGGGAATTTCCAAGAGTGAGCCTATAGTAGCCATAGCATCTACTACTTTTTTCTATATTCGAGGCACTTGTGTAAACTGAAGCCTTGTAAAATGCTGGGTTAGCTGATCAACTAGCTCTTTGTAGGGTAATAGCTTTTTATATTTGGTTTGATAATCATTTAGGGCTTGCTTGATGATGAGCTAAGAATCACCAAAGATTTGTAACTCAGTAATGTTCCATTCTGTAGCTATCTTTAATCCTGCTATGAGAGCCTCATATTCAGCTATATTGTTGGTGCTAGGGAATTGTATCTTGAAGGCTTTTGGAATGTAATCCCCTTAAGGTGTGACCAACAATATTCCTACCCCTGATCCATGAGATGTGTATGAGCCATCAAAATAAAGTTTCCATGGGGGTTGTTCTTCAATTAGACAGATATGCTCATTTGGAAATTGTGTGATAAAAGGATATGCATCTATTAGAGGTGCATCAGCTAGGTGATCTGCTATAGCTTTCCTTTTGATTTCCTTTCTGTCCACATACTGGATGTCAAATTTGCTAAGGAGCATAACCCATTTGGCCAAACGGCTTGTAAGTGCTATTCTGGAGAGCATATACTTGACAGGGTTGATCTTGGAGACTAGTTGGATGGTATGACTTAGCATGTAGTGGTGAAGCTTTTGAGTTGAGAAAACAACTGCCAAACAAGCTTTTTCCATAGGAGTATAATTGAGTTCATAACCAACTAGGGTTCTACTGATGTAGTAGATGGCTCTTTCTCTGTTGTATTCATTGAGCTATGCTAGAAGTACCCCTAGAGCAGTAGGCATTCCTGATATGTACAAAATTAGGGGATGACCAATAACTAGTGGAACCAAGATAGGGGGATTGGTGAGATACTACTTGAGCTAATTGAAGCTGCACTAACATAAAAGATCCCACTTGAAGTTCTCATCCTTCTTCAGTAAATGTGAAAATGGTGTACACTTATCTGTAAGCTAGGAGATGAAGCGCTAGATGGATTGAAGCTTTCCCTAAAGAGAGCGAAGCTGTCATAGTGTCTGGGGAGGAGGCATGTCTAAGATAGCCTTGACCTTCTTGGGGTCAATCTCTATACCTCGTTTAGACACTATAAAGCTTAGAAGCTTGCCAGATGTGACCCCAAAGACACGCTTCTTGGGATTTAGCATGAGATGATATTTGGCTAACCTATCAAAGACTTTCTCTAGGTCAGCAAGATGATCCATGAAGGTGTGAGATTTAACCAAGATATCATCCACATAATCCTCCAAAATGCTATGGATAAGATCATGGAAAATGGTTGTCATAGCTCTTTGATAGGTAGCCCCAGCATTATTTAGGCCAAAAGGCATCATGTTGTAACAAAAGGTTCCCCAAGGGGTAGTGAATGTTGTCTTATGCTGATCCTCTTCTACAATCTTGATTTGATTATACCAAAAAAATCCATCCATGAGGGACAAAATTTCATGTCCAATTGTAAGATCTACAATCATATCTATCTTGGGCAAGGGAAAATCATCTTTTGGACAAGCTTTGTTAAGATCTCTAAAATCAGTGTAGATTTTGATGTCACCGAAAGGTTTAGTGATGGGGACCATGTTGGAGATCCACTCTAAGTAGTCGATAGGTAAAATAACCTTAGTAGCTAACATTCTTTCTAATTTAGCTTTGACCAGTAATGCCACCTTGGGGTGCATTTTCTAAGCTTTTGTCTGATGTACTTGATCTTTGGATCGACTACAAGATGATGAACTACAAGCTTTGGATCAAGTCCTAGCATGTCCTGATATGACCATGCAAATCAACCAATGTTCTCTCTTAAGACCTCAAAGAGGAGGTCAGCTTGGTCTTATGATAGGGATGCAGCAATGTGAACAAGTCTAGGGATCTCTAAAGAACTGATGTTGAGTTCTCTAGTATCCTTAATTAGAATAGAAGACACCTCTGGTTGATTATCTTGAGGAGGCAATGCTAAATCCTCATGTTCTGCTTGTGACTCTAGATTTTGTTACTGAGGGGTTCTCTTCGCTACCTTAGCTAGTCCTAGATTCACATTAGTTCTAGTTTTGGGTGTATCGGAACTAGGTTTTGGATTTTCTCCAAAATACCCCTTGGGATCTAGCTTGTAGATATAGGCAAAATCTGGCTTTGTTTTCTTATGATGAGTTTCGACTCCCATGAATCTCATAAGCACTTCCTCTGATGTGAACTCATCAATGTGTATGACACTTGGTTGGTCCCAATCTATGAGTTGTAGATGGGTGAGTGGTAGGTCAATGAGGTGGATGGATAATTCTTGGAGAACAGAGTCTCCAAGGGAGATTTGGTCTGGGACATTATCGTAGGCTCTCTTTTCAACTTCCTTAGGAATGTCTTTGATTTCAAAAAGGTCACAGTGAATGTTCGAAAAAGCATGACCGTCCATATTGGTGCCCCTAGTTGTGGGTATGCCAAAGCCAAGACCTAACTTCGATTCCCACTTGTGTGCATCGATGGGGCACTGCATGCTTCTTTCTTCTAGTCCTAGACCACCACCTTGATAGTTCCATTTGTCAGTGATGAGCTTATATTCTTGGGGATACTTTTGGCTTAAGTGATCAAGGCATGCTTGATTTCTTTGAGGTGCATCCTTATGTAACCAATTGTTGATATTCGGAGTGAGCTCCTCATGAAGAGAGATTTTTGAGGATACAAAGGTTTTTGGGCCAAACTATTTGTATTTAGGAGGTGGAATCTCCTTAGCTTTGTGATATGTCAGTCGTCCATGGGCATGTGGAACAAGTGGGAGTGCCTTGACAACAAATGCATCTGACAGACTATACTCTCCACAGCCTTTGTTACTGATCTTCACAGTAGATAGGGTGGAGGCGAGGATGGTTTTTGGGTCATTACAAGTGTGGGATGAGTTGGAGATAGATGTGCTAATATCAATTCTAGGGCAATGGTTTTTGTATGAAGCTTCAACTGCATTACAGTAAGAAAAGGGTTATGGGTCGGCATGGATGTTTACCTCAGTGCCTTGATGTGGAAATTTGACGCACTAATGGTAAGTGGATGGAACGGCTTTCATGGCATGAATCCATGGGTGATCGAGGAGGATGTTAAATGGTAGGTTTAGATCAATAACATGGTAGAGTGTCTCTTGGATGATTGGGCCAACCTTTATTGGCAACAAAATAGTTCCTTCTGTGGTTCTTTCCAAGTTGTCATAAGCTTTGATGGTGATAACCTCACTGATAATATCTGCCTTAGTATACCTAGCTTGTTTTATGAATTTTAGGGTGCAAATATTTAAGGAAGATCCATTATCTATCATTACTCTTTTCACAAAAAAATTAGATACCATGATGGCTATGCGAAGTGGAAGGGTGTGATCTGGCTCAACCACGAGTATGTCGGTGGGTTTGAATGATAGGGCACATGAGGAGGATAGGTGTCCAACAAGATTATGAAAATCAGTAGCATTGATATCTAAAGGAACATGAGATTCTATAAGAGAACTATCAAGGATGTTCTTGTGCATAGGACTGGTGTAAAGAAGGTCTAAAATGGAGATTTGGGTTGGCATGTTCCCTAGGTGTTCCAAGATATTGTACTGGCTTTTTGACGGAGCTGATGGTGCTGGTGATATTGGTGGGCATGCGATGTTAAATTGTGCTCTTTGAGTGGTGACTGCACACTCATTGTTTAGTCCTTAGATATTGATAACATTGACAGAAGGCTCTTTCTGGGATATACAACCTATGAGGCTACCATAGTCTATGTAGGATGAAGTGTGGTCATTATTCTTCCCATGCTGTTCGTTTGGCTAGCGGTTGTTGGTGTTGTTGTTGTTGGCTTGGATAGGCGCTTTTCCAAGATTTTGGTTATTGTGAGGAGGAAAAACATTTTGGTAGATCTATAAGCCTGCATTGGGAGAGGTTTGGGCACCAACGGTGATTTCTTTTTGATCAATGAGGTCCTGCACATAATCTTTCAGTTTCATGCATCTGAGGGTGGTGTGACCTTTTACCCTATGAAATTTGTAGTACTCATTGTCTTTGTACCATGCAGTTTTGGATTGGCTTGGGTCGATTTGCTGGGTATGAGGAAATTTGATGAGGTTTTCCTTGACTAATTTCTCAAAAATTACATCCAAAGGTTCACCAAGGGGTGTATAATTTCTAGGTGCAGGTTGGAATCTGGGCTTTTGTCCTGCAGCTACATTGATGGCATTAGCTTGATTGCTAGACCCTTGAAAGTTTGGTCTTGGATTGTGGTTTTGATAGATTTGGTTATTCTGCTGTTGGTAGTTGATAGCTTGCTAATTGTTTGGTTGATATGGTGGGTTGGACTGGTTTTGAGAAGGACCAACAATATTCATATGTCTGGTGTCAGTGACGCCATCTGTTGCAACATGCTTGTTTTTGTTCCAATACCTATACTTGTCATTGGAATGTGATTGATTTTGGTTGGCTTCCTTGTAAATCTTGACCACACCATCTTTAATGAGTCCTTGCTCAAGGATCATTCCTTTCTCTTTGATATCTTTTTAGGTTTGCAAATAGTTCATGGTCATGTGGTGAGCCAAGCTAGGATGGGCATTATCAATAAACATTTTCACCAAATGGCGCTCTGGCAAGGTGCAAGATATGCGGGTGGTAAGGGTTTTCCATCTTTGCAGATATTTAGGAAGGCTTTCTCCACCTTTTTTCTTAGTGTGGACAAGATCAACTACTGATAGCTCTGTTTCAACAAGATGGGCATATTGGACTACAAATGCCTCAGATAATTCAACAAAGTTTTTAATTGCACCATATAGTATTCTATAAAACCATTCAAGAGCTAGTCCAGCCAAGCTTTTGGGAAAGTGGCGCAAGAGGAAGACGTCATCATATGCCACTTCTTGGCAGTGCATGTAAAATTCTTTGATATGTGTGACAGGGTCTCCTTTTCCTCTAAATTTGTCAAATTTGGATGTCTCAAAATGCTTGGAAAATGGTGTCATGGTAATGGCTCTGTCAAATGGGTAAGGACACACATTCTCAAACTTGAAGGATTTTAGATCATTTCCCTCCTGGATGTTCTTCAAAGCTATCTTCATGGCTTCCCATTCTAAATTAATGGGTCATGGCTGGGGTGCCCCCAATGTAGGAGTGCCCTAAGGTAGGTATGTGCTAGATGGGGCAATGGAATATGGATGGCTTTGAGGTATGGGCTGTTAAGGATTGTACATGGCTTGGGCAACTGAATGGTGGATGATGGGTTGCTGAGGTGGAGGTGGCACATATTGTTGCATGTGTTGTGAGGCTTGCTGTTGATATTGGATTTGAAGTTGGGATTGAGGAACATAAGCTGGCTATGGGATAAATGGATTGCTTTGTGGAGGTAAGGTATAAGATGGTTGTGAAGCTTGGGGAAAGGATTGAGGAGCTTGTGGAACTTGGCTTTGGATTTGAGGAGTTTGACCAATATATGTGGGTTGTTCCCCCATTTGGGAAGGTATTTGCATGGCAAAAGAGGTAAGGTAATTGGTGGTTGGTGATGGTGGATTTCGTCCTAGAAGTGGCATAGAAAAATAGTTGGTAATAGGAGGTAATGGATTAGTTGGTGGTGGATGTGGTGGGAATTAAAATCTTGGAAATGGAATTGATGGGTTTTGATAGCTTGGTAGAGTGGTGGCAGGAGCTTGGGTCACTTGAGAGCTAGGCAGAACATTGGTAGTAGCTTGTGGGGTTTGATAGCTTTGTAGAGTGAGGGTAGTAGCTTGTGGATTTGTGGCTGATGGAACTGAGCTCCAAGGACCTAGTGGAAATGATGGAATTGTGTTCTGAGCTAAGGTAAACAAGCCAGGGGTGATGAAGGGTTGGTTACTTGGCCCCATGGGTGGCATCCCGATTGTGTATTCTTGAGGTTGGCCAAAGATACTAGCACTGATTTGGGAGATGGGTGGATTTGGAAGGCTAGGTTGGAGAGCAGCAGTAGCAATACTGAAGAGAGTGAATAATGAGGTGTTTTGGGAGAAGGAAGTTTTGAATGGAGTGGTATGGACCAATGGTGGAGTGGTGGTGGCTGGATTGGCTTGTGGAAGGGAGATTTCAACTTGAGTGGAGGCTGGTATGTTTGGGTTTGTTGGATCATATGGGGTGGGTTGAGGCTCTTCTTTTGGCACATATTGAGGATAATTCGAATCATAAGAGCCTATGGGTGGTGGGAGTTGCTCAAACAAGGGGTAAGATGGATCTGATAAGGGGGGAGGTCCTCCAAAGTCGAAGGCTCCAATGTTTTCCCTTCAAAAGTTAGCCATGATTGTTTCCTTGTTTTTGTCTATAATGGCATTCACCAATACTGCATTTCCTGGTTGGTTCATGAAAGCTTCAATATCAGTAGGTGATGGTATAGCATTCTCTGGGCTGAAGGATGGTTGAGTGCTCAAGGGGAGTGATGCTGTTGGATCCAAATGATAGGGCTCCATTGTTTCCTTCTTCTTCTTGCCTAAGTGAGTGAGGGGTGGCATGAAAATGTAGAATGTTCCTAGGGATGAGATGCAACAATGCTGATGGATGCAAAAGGGGGGAAGGCTTTTCTATGTAAATGATTTCCTAGGTTGAGGAAAAGCTATATGATAAAACCTAAGGAGGATTGAGTTGGGGATGCTAACTTCAAAGATATGTTGCCAAAGCATGAAAGGTCTGCTTTCCTATGTGCAAGCTTGGTGGTGATTGTGTCAACTTAAGGATAGACTGATGATCCTTTAGGAAGAACATGAGATTGACGACTTGTGGATCCCAACCTTTAGCTCAAGGTGATGAGGGATAACAAGTAACAAAGCTAGATTACCCTAGACAAAGTTCTATCAAAGGGATAACCTTGGTGAGGCTGGTGGATTTGGAAGATGTTAGGAATGGAAAAATTTTGGCAAAGTGACAAAAATTTTGAAGGCTTGGATGTGAATATTTTTTGGATTGCTAGCTAGATGGTTTGGTTCTAAATGAGATGGATGAGCTAAAAATGCTTAAGGGGATGACTAGAGATGGCTGGCTTTCCTACAAAGATGACTCTAAAGTGAAACTTATGCAAGAAGATGTGGAGAAACAAGGGAGTCTAATCATAAAAGTCATGCCTAGTTGGTAAGGCATAAGCATTGTTAACTCATGGATGTTGGTTAAGTTGGATGGTACGATCTAACCAGGTGTCTTGAAGGGCTTCGTCAGCAGATTTTTCCTCTACTTTATGGAGTTTGGCAATTCGAGGGCTTGGTGTTAGTTCCTTTCTCTTGGCTAAAAGTTCTTGGTATGCCTGAGATGGTTTGAGTTTGACTTTGTGAAACTTCTGTTTGGGTTTGGGTTGTTCTGACATGAATTTTTGAATCTACTTGGCTTTGAGAGATCTCGATTGTTTTGCTTCAACTCGTTCAACTTCTGGAATAGGTAGTGACTATGCTAAGTATGCCCTAGGCTAGGATTGACCAAGTTTGGCAAACATTCATTCAACAAATAAAAAATCAAGCAATAGATAGAAACAACCAGATAGAAGTTTTTGATTCTCAGAATGTGATACTTGCACTGAGGAGTGTGTATGTTCTACAAATGTTTTGATTAGTTAGTTCAAACACATTAACACCTTAGATGGTTGTTTACAAGGTTGACAGTTGGTTTAGCTAGGGAGTCCTCAATATACTCAAGGTACATGAGGCCCAAATCCATAGATGAAACCAAAAAGATGTCACACAGTCGAGAGGAGCAGTAACCCACTTCTCCTCTTTCACTTCTCAAGGGTATAAAGTTCTTTGAGGCTTAGCCCAAGTGACAAAATCTTGATTCCAAGAGAGGTGTCTTTGGATTCACCTCCCGATCTTTATACTCCATTGGAATGCTAGAGTTGAGGTCATCCTAAGGGGTGATGAAATCCCCAAGCAGGCCTCCAAAAAAGAGAAACAAGATTTTGGATCCTAATCTTATGCACCCAAGATGGCCTCGAAAGACGACAAGGGGAGAGAAGACTTGGATGACCTTGGGCTAAAAAAAATGCTTGTTCTTTTACCAACTGACTCTTATGTGTGCTAATCTAGACTTTGCAAGCACTCATGTTTAAGATGCAAATGTTCAATTCCAACTTTGAAATGCACCAACAAAGAAAAATCGATCGAAGAATGCAAACAAGAAGAAGAGTTAGAGTCAACAAGAAAGTAAACTCGCGTGCCCAGAGGCCCTCCATGTCAAGTATCGATTGATTTTTTTTAAGGCATTCAAGATTGACTGTTTGTTCATTTTAAACCCAAAACAAATATGTGTGAAGCTCGATTGTCAAGCGCGTGCCCGGAGGCCCTCCACGTCAATAGTTGTTCAATTTTAGTGCCCAAACTTGAAGTGTGATCAATTTAATCTAGATTTTTGGACATTGAAGAAATCTTATAAGTTTAAGACAAACTCTCAAAAAGCGAATTAAGTAGAATCTGATTATGGAACACTTAACACTCTCTTACGTGGACCCATCTCCATAGATGGCATTGAGATTGCAACCAATGGTTAAATTGATGGGTGATTAAAGAGGGTGAGTCCAATGAAGAAACTACTAAATTTGATTTTTGTTGATTTGTTTTTAACTTAACAAATTTCTTAAGTGTTCAAAAATTAACTTTGTCTAAGTTGTATGCAAAAGAGAGATTTGTTTGTTCTTTTTAATGCACCAAAAATTAAAGTCTGAGATATTGCAATGGTTAATTGGTCTTTTGCATTCAAGATTGAGTTGTTTGATTTAAGCATGCATTCTAAGGAAAATTGATTTTAATCCATGGCATTATAGAGTGTGTTTTGAACAACATACATTCAAAGAAAAATGTGTTTAACCATTCAAGTTCATTCCATGAAAAACCTAAAAAATATGATTAAATCTATTGCTCCAACCTACAATAAGACAAGAAAAAAGAAAATTGATTAGTCACCCAAAATCTTCCAAAATGAAAGGTTAACCATGGGAAAAACTTTTTAACTTTTTTTGTTCTTTTTGATATGGGTAAAAATGCTTAGAATGGTCTATTTCCTATGGAACCACTAAAAGTCAAATTTTGATTTATACTCATTTTTTTAAAATAAAAGGTGCAGGAACTGATATGCTAAAACAAAAATGCAACATAAATAGGTAGAGACGACAGTTCAAAAGGTAGAGATGCCAAAAATTTTAGACACTGATCTGCGGAAATGCCAATCTGTGGAGACGACAGAGAAAGAAGTGGAGATGACAGGTCAGTTTTGTGGCACAAAAAATAGGAGACAAGCGGAGATGTTGATTTATAGAGACACTGATTTGTGGAGATGACAGTTTGGGTTGGTGGCGATAGAGATGACAAAATAGGAGAGGTGGTGGCGAAGATGACATAGTATCTGGCAGAGATGACAAAACAGGAGAGGCGGTGGTGGAGACAACAATTGAGAATGTGCAGACAATAGTCTAGTGGCGGTGCCGATAGCAGAAGACCGGGCAGAGATGCCAAACTGTAGAGACGTCAGTTTAGTTGTGGAGACGATAGAGTAGCTCACAGAGATGATAGTTTGCAGGCGCAGACGCCAATCTGTGGAGACGAAACTGCGCAAAAAAAACTAAAATACACAAATTTTTCCCAAATTTTTTAAATTTTTTGGTTAATTTAAAATTTTTAGAGGGTATGCCTTCTTCCTAAGTGCGTTCTTTAACTTGAAAAAATTAAAAAAAACACCCTACAACACACTCAAACAACAACAAACATTAGATGATTAGTTTATAAGAACAAAACATAGGATGAAATGGATGAATGAATGACCCATAGTGGGGTCCCACCGGGCATGCCAAAATGTATATGCTATATTAGTATGTTAGAAACACTAAATTAAGAAATTAAAAGCATTTACAAACTAAAATACCATAACATGAATGAGAGACTAAAGAAGAAACCCCAATTGGAAATATGAGCCAAATGAATGGACTCTCCCAAGAGGATTTAGCTCTTTGCTTGGTAGATGAGTCTAAGGATTGGGATGTATGGTCAAGATGCTCAAACTATGCTTCAATGGAGATGGAAAATGGAAAATTGGTAGCTTTGTGAGCTCTCAATTTGGCATCATAAGGGTATGGTTAAGGGCTTTGGTTTCTCAAAATAGCATTATAACTTTAACTCAAGGATTGTGTTGAAATGGCTTGGGAGGGGATTCAATTTATAGGCTAAGGGCTTGAGGGATGGAGGGTTAAGATGCAAGGAGAGATGAAAGCTTAAGGAGGGCTAGGATGCACTCAAAGGGGAGCACATGGATTGCGCTTGTTTAGCACCAACCAGGGAGTGACACATGTCACAAGTTGAGTGGATGGAGGCAAGAGGATGGATGAGTCAACAAAGGAGGCTCAAAGGATAATATCTTCGTAAAGACCCTTCATAATGGCTTGTAAGAGCAATGAATGGGCTTGTAAGAGTCTTTATGGCCTTTGTAAGAGCATTCATGGCTTAGTGGTTGGGATATTCTGGAGGGAGTTGAGATTGTTGACTTTCCTTGGCTTAGGAAAGTCTTAAGCTTATTTAGGGAATGCGACAACATTAGGGGGTGGATTAGGCTTGGGTTTAGGATTAGATTAGGGATGTTAGATATTTTCAAGTGGATGGCATTCATGAGGGTGGGTGAGTTAGTGGTTAAGCTTGGTTAGTATGGGTGGATGGGGTGGATTAGGCTAAAAAGGGAGATTTAGGATAGTTTAGGGGTTATGAAATTTGAGGGCTTTATTTATCAAATAGATTTATTTAATAAATGGGGATTTTAGAATTAGATAGAAGAATAGGATTAATTGATAAATAATGGGTTATTTGATTTATCAATTAGGACTATAGATAATTAATTAAATTAATCAGCTAGGGGGTGGTAAAAGGATTAATTAAATAAGAATTTAATTAATGATGCCTTTAGAGATAACTAAATAGGATTACCAAAGAGGTGTAATCAAATTTAGGTGTCTACACTATGATTATTTTGATTTGACATTTTAAAGTTGTTTAGTAGTACATTATTGATCAACTCACATAAATTTATACCACTTTCTAAGTCCAAGATGTTGTCCAAGGTCTGTATGATGAGTTGTATGACTATACATTATGATAGAATAGTTAAAAATATTCAAAGGGGAGAAGCTTGGATATCTCACAAGGAGAAGATTATGAAATTAATTGGGAAGAAGTTGGATCACTATAAAAATCCCTAGTTGGAACTAAAGATTCAATACTATCAAAATAAAGGAAAGTTGTATAATGAAGAATGAGATCACTTTATGGTAACTTTTATTTGCTAACCAAATCCTATCAAATTACTCTTGCCTTATAGTTTGGCTTATTTAACTGACCATTGGTTGATCTAGCTACATTTAAGTAAAGTAAGAAACAATTGAGTTGACAAATTGTAATTTTAAATTTTAAGCCATTGAGAGCCAAGTAAGACTAGTTTACAACTTGTACTAGAGGGGAACTCTTATCACTAGATATCTAAATGGGGGTTTTCTATTTGTAGTTTTGCATGGCCCCTAAGCTTGGATATGGAAAATAGGATGAGTTGAAGGTTGCATTTCAGACATGTCACCTCTTTTTAATTGGAAGTATGTTTGTGATATGTCATCTCTTCAAATTCTTAATCTCATTAACAACTACATAAAAGGCCCAATCCCTCACTGTGTTGGCATCTTTTCCAATTTGAAAATTCTATATATCTCTTGCAATGGGCTTTGAAGATCTATTCCCCCACAATTAGATTCTTTGAGCAATTTGTGTGTCATTGATCTTAACAAAAATGAATTAACAATATTCATCCCTCCCCAATTGTTATCTCTAAGTAGTTTAGAGGATCTAGACCTTTCCTTCAATCATCTCTCTAGAGAGACGCCTCATAATTTGTCATTAATTTTTTAATCATTAAGTGTGGAAAATAACAACTTGATAAGAAGCATACTTTCCACAATTTCAAATGCCTAATATTTGACATGCCTAGTAATGAGTAATAACTTCCTAAATGACCAAATTTAAAGGCAGCTAGGAAGTTGTACTCAACTCAAGCTGCTTCGACTAGATAAAAATAAATTGTTTGGTTTATTGAACCATGTACTGCCTAAACTTCTGCAATTGATGGATTTGTTCGTGTCAAATAATATGTTTGAGGGAAGAATTTTGGATGAGCTCTCAAATTTATCTAATTTGACTTATTTGGATGTGAGTGGAAATTAGTTATCTAGAAACATATCCTCCAAAAAAATTGATCTTAAGCACTTGACCATTTTGTATTAACAGGAAAATAATCTAACATGAATCATCCCATTCAATATACAAAATGAGAAGCTCTTGCAGTAGCTTAGATTGGATAGAATCAATCTTACAAGAACAATTCCACTTGGAATTGACAACCTTTCCTTGCTTGGTAAGGATCAACACAATGTTCTTCATCTAAGGCACAATTGTTTTTTTTCCATAATTCAACTACCCATCACAATTTTTATGGTCTATTCTGATCGATAGTCATCACTATCACTGCACAACTATTGTAACCCTATCACAATTGGGATGACATCTTGCGATGGATAGCTTTCATTCCCATATTAAAACTACTATAAAATCATCCACATTGCGAAAACAGACTGAATGGTTAAGGTATCATCATTGTGATGGTTTACTATCACAATTGTGATGACATGGACATGAACTATTGACCCTTCCTTCTTCCATGTTATGATGCTTCTATCTATCACACTTGCGATGGATCCCCTTGTCACAATTTTGATGCTAGTTCAACATGAGCCAATTCATAGTTATGTCACTTAGATGGGTGGTCATAACAATTACTATGATCTACTATCACAATTTAGGCCCACATGTAGTAGTGAAATATAATTGGATAGTTTTGAGGTTTCGCAAATGGAATTAGCTTAGGAAACTCATCAAATAGATTCATCAAACCTTGAAATTGAAAAGATACAATTTATTTTATGACTACAATGCAATAGTGAGAAAATTTCTTTAAATTAATTGATGGTTCATAAAAATTCTACTATCAAATAGGGCTTCCTGAAATTAAGAACAATATGCATCAACATGACAACAATAAACAACCAACTTTGGACAATTCAAAACTATGTCAAAACATATAGAAGTGACTTGAAATATGAAACATAGGTTCTCTAATATGTATAATAATAAATCTCAAAGTGGTAGGTCATGAAAATTTACTAGGTGTAAGATATTCAATTACAAACTAGGCTTCTAATCACTATTCAATAGACTTGTTATGTCCACTCAATCTATGAGATTTTTTGCTACAATGATTAGAAAGTAACAATGTAAAAATGATCTTTTTAGGTATAGAACTACCTTGATTATTTAATTATACTTTATATTCTTTCCTTTGTGATATTTGTCTTCTAATATTATTTTCTTTCTTTACTTGACTGACTGATTCAATCATTTTCTTATTTTTTATCTCTGTTTTGTTCTCTTGGCTCAATAATCTTCTTTCTCCTTCAATAGTTCTCACTTAGATCAATTCAACATCCAACCAACAATAGAATTAGGATCATTAACAAGATAAATATGGCTTGATCTCCTCCTTAGGTAGTATTATTTAATCTTCTAGATCTTTCCATCTAATGCCACTTAATTACAATCATCGATCTTAGATTCAATATACTTAAACACATAGAAAATATTACTTTTTGTAGAACATTTTGGTCATCCTTATTGTTCTCCAATTTGCATGATAAGTTCCTTACTAACTTTTCATAGTCTTAGATCTTTCAAAAATATTTGACTTCATTCCTTAGACCATCTCAAACTTTGCAAAATTTCATCAAATTTTGCCCTTCGATTCCAATCCTCCAAACTTGTTCTTCTAGTTGTTACTCGGTAAACATAACATTTACTCGAGTAATATAAAACTTAGTTAATACTAGATTCACTAAGAAAATACTTAATTTCCCTTTTACTTTTCCATTTTCTTGGGCAATACTCTATTTACTCATTAAATACAAACTCCCTTCATTAACCTTGTTACTTGGTTAAGATTTTGATCTTCAATACTTTACAATATTTCACGATTGTAAAAAAATTAAACCAATATTACATTATCACTCTCCAAATCATTCAAGTACCCATTGAATATTACTTATCGATATTATCTTCAGCATAATAATCCTAAAATCCCCTTCATTGATCAAATCCTCTTCATCAATCAAATGATATGGCACTGTACTCAATTATCACAATGTCTAGTCTACTAAGAATTTGACATCAATGATAATATAACAATTGATATGACTCTTTCACATATATTCATAGTATTATCAATTGCATTATCAATTGGGGCTAACACATATAAAGACCCCTAGGGACATACATCATGTGTTTCAATGGGTTGAAAGGGGTCATACGATACCATATGACCCCTTTCAACCCATTATATGACAACAAAAATATTATCATTTGATTTTTATTAAGGTGGTAAGATATACACCTACTTATTTTTGTCCTAAATATTTTTATTACTGCATTAAAATCCACATTTTTGACTTATCAATTTTTTTAGATAAGACTTAGTAGTTTGGAAAGAACATTCACTTTCCTACAAATTATTTTCTTAATTTTATTATTATAGAAATTTAATAAATAGTACAAAATTATGTATCAAGTTGACATAAACTTGATTTTCTAATTTTCCACCACACTTAATGGGATAGTTTTATACATCATGATCTTGTACAAATCCTAAACACCTATGTTATGTACAATTTAATAATCATTTAGCTCCCTCCTTGGTTTAATTGCATTATTTTATTTCATTTTAATTAATATATATTTTAATTTCAAATATGTTAGGATTGACCATAGACATAAATAATAGTTACATGCAAAGATAACCAATATCCAAAAATAATAGATTGCACAGAAGAGAATACAAGACACAAAGATTTAACATGGTTCACCAAATCCCTGGGCTACATCCACCAACAACAAGTCAAATAATAATAATAGTTTTTAGTGATTACAATATACAATCCCTTACAACTCAATACCACCACAAGAAGCTACAATATCACAATACATTATGAAATCCATAATCCTAAGCCATTTTATACAAGCTTTTTCCACTTACAAAATTAGGGCTAAAACAAGTCATCCAATAGAAAAATAGCAACTAAAGCTCTTTACAATAGTAGCCTAGTCATTTTTTGCTTTGGGGCCACTATCCTCACAAATGCCCATGGGGCATTGCCCCTTGACTCCACCCTATGTTGAGATAGGGAGTGCACTTGGGGTGCTGCCTCCAAACCCCCATAGGGATAATTTGGGGAGAAAGCACACTAAATCAACCTCTAAGTTTGATTAGGCTCCACATTAAAAAAAATTATTCCTCCCTCTCATTAGTGTAAAAATAAAGTAAGGACTTGAATTAAATGCACCCATATTTACTTTTCCCTCTCTAACTTGTGCAAAAATTGAGGTAGGATCTAATCTCTATACATACTCTATTTTCCTCCTATAAAAAAAAATCATCTCCCCCTTCAACTTGATTTTGGAGTATTCAAGATTCATATGCCTTTTTAATCAATTTTCTTGTTCATATATCAAGTTCACCCCTAACCACTTACACATTTTTTGCTCTACACACTTTTTTCTTGAAAATTATACCTTCAAGGTATAGGTTTATTTGGGGTGACATTTACCATTATAGGTCATTTGGAGGCCACCTATATTGTAAAAGGTTAATTTTTAGGGGTTGTGGATCTAATGTAATATTTCATTATATTTTCCTTTTTATTGGAGTTATTATTTTCCAATTTGAGGTCGAAAATTGCTAAATTAAATAACTCATTTCTTCTTTTTTTAGATAAAATCTAAGAGGATACTACCATGAGACAAATCATAAAAAATACAAGTTGGAAATTTTACATGCAATTTCAAGGAAGAAGCACAAATTTTGATGCTATCCAATTAAAGAAAATGTTGATCATCATATTCAAGAATTCCAATCAAACACATTCAATCAAACATTAAAAACATATGGAGTGGAAATTAGATTTCATGGATGGAGAGGAGAAATTTTTCCCTTGGGGTCTTAGTATGATTTCCTTTTTTCGAAAAAAAAAACCTTCTTACTTCATTATTACACATCTTGATGATATTTACATTTTATCAATTAACTCTTAGGGTTAGGCCATATAGATTTAATATCTCCTTTGTATTCTAAATATAAAATCTAATATTCACAAGAACTATCACATAATTTATATTTCATAATGACAACCTATAAAGTTGAAAATCATCAATGTTAAGGAGTTAAGGAAACCACTATATAGCAGCCACCCCAACAACCAAGTTTGGAAGATTGTTGTAGATATATTTTCTATTGTTTGATCTTGAAAAAAATTGGGTATATGATGAAAATTTTGTCTTTTACCATGCTATCAAAGTTGTAGAACCTAAAAGAGTACTCTTTCAACTTCCATACTTAATTTTCTATTTCTATTTTTTTTACATAACTAGGTATAGGTCACAAAGTTTGATGTATAGCTTATATATGTCATACTAGGTTGACTTGTTCCTAGCATAGAACAATGGAGTATATATCTCAGTTTCTCAATTTTTAGTTGCATGACTTAGAAATATGAACATTATAGGGTTTTGAAATTCTATAAATCAATCCTTTAATCTATTCTTCTTCTTTCATTTTTATGTGCATATATTTCTATTCGCTCTCTTGCATCTACATTATTATATTAGATCCATGGTTTTTCTAACATTACTTTTAGGACTCAATTACATATCATACCTACTTTCAAATAGGAAATCTTCCTACAAGGTTTAGATCTTGTGCTTGTACCCTCACTCATTTGGGTTTACATTTCATATATATAACATCTTGTTAACTATATGTATTTTTAGATTCCTAACATTTTTTTTTTAAAGTGGTAGCCTACCACTTATGACCATTTTAATGTATACAAAACTAAAATAGAATTGTAAATAGAGTAAAAAAGTAATGAAAAATACATATTGAAGAAGTTATAAATAGAGGGAGAAACAAAGAAGAAAACAATAATTAAAATACATTGATGATGAACAAGAATTAGACAAGAGGACGAAGAAAACTATTTTTAAAGGTTGATGTCTCCATATTAAATCTTTGAATGATATATATATATATATATACATATCTTTGTGTGTGTGTTTATGTGTGTATAGATATGTATGCATATATACACACACACACACACATACATACATACACATAAATATATATATGCTCCTATATACATACGTATACATATATATAGACATATATAGACATATACATATACACACACACACATACATATATCTATAGATCTATATAGACATAGACATAGACATAGATATAGTTATACATATACATATACATATACATGAATGGAAAGGAAAAAGAGAAAAGAAATAACTTAAATCTAAGAGAGTTATATAATAAAGAATTCTCGCCATGACAATTGTAATAACTTGAGAAGTTAGCGAAAGATCCACCAAGGAGACATGATTTTTATAGGGGGAAAGTAAACAAAATTATGAATGAGGGAAAACCTTTTGGGGGGGGGGGGAGAGAGAGAGATGTACAATTCTAACATTACTATGTGTTTAATATTGAGAGATGAATATCTAGTAAATAGAGATGATGAGAGAAGTTTAAAACATAACTCACAAATCTATAAATGTCACCATTCATAATAAGTGTGTACAATATGTCAACATCCTCTTAAGGAATAAACTAATTTTCTTAATAATACTAGTACATAAACAACAATATGTGACTAAAAAAACTACTAAAAATTGTATATATGTGACTAAAAATAGTTAAGTGACTAATATTAGCTAATATTCATTCACTTCTAACACTATTAAATTGTCATGCCCAAAATATTGGGGCAAAAACACACAATTTTTTTTAAAATTAATTAAACTACTATGTTAAAACCGGTTGACTAAAAGACATACATAAGTCACATTAGGTTTGCTATAATTTGATATGTTTGATTCACAAGTTAAAATATGGTAGGTTGAAATGTAGATATAGGTTCCTCTAACAATACCATGAGTCTACATTTCAGCTTATAACCATCGTGTAGAAATTTACTCGTTATATTAACACATTCGTTATTAAATCAATTTCAACAATTAATATATCACATTATTCCCTATACTAAGTCTTCCACTTTTATTTTCTTAATTAATACTTAAATATTCGAGAATGAAACATCATTACCAAAAAACAATATTTCTTTAAAATAAATATAATCTAAAAGCAACATATCTAATTTCTAACTAACAATTGATAATATAAATAGAGCTTCCATTCATAAGTTAATTTAAAAACAATTTAATCTAATTTGAAATAATAATATTTGTTAAATAATTACTAACTAAGAACATCTTAAAACACTAACACTTATCAAAAAAAAAAAACTTATTTAAAATCTAACATCTAAACCTTAACAACTAATTCACATTACAAATATAAATATAAAATTTTAAAATAAAATGAACCTAATAACTATCTAATTTTTTTGGTTTTACTTATGTCTAACATCACTTACTATTCACTAACTTTAACTATACTAATTTAAAATACTTAAAATAAAACTATCTCATTTAAATAAAATAATAACTAATTTTCTTTTACTTTAAATTTACTAACATACTAATTAAATTACTTAACACTTAAAATATTCTAACACGAAACTCTAACATTAAAACTTAAAATATTAAAACAAAGTAATAAATCCAACTTACACATCTAACGATTAACATTACCTAATTAATATTTATTAACTTTACTTTTAGCTAATTACTAAACATACCAATTCGAATACTTTTAAATTTACTAAAAAAAATTTTAAAAATTAAATAACTATTCCCAAAATACTAATTATTAAAATTATCACCATAATTAAAATAGCATAACAATTTAAACATCTAAATCTCATAACTATCTTACTAAAACTAACTTATTAAAGCATAAATAATAATTCACTATACTAATCTTAACTAACATAAACTTAAACCACATAATAAAATAATTAATAAAACTAACTTTATAACATCTAACATTAAATCAACTTTTTAAATTTGTTAAATCACTTAAATTAAAACTAAATTATACTAACTCTAATCTAACACTAATTAAAATCTAACATACAAAATACAAACTAACTTTAATTTTAATTTTTTAACTTTATTTCATACCTCCAAACACCCAAAATGGGGAATGATATTAGCTATGATGTGATGGGGCATCTTTTCCCCTTTCCATGCCTAGGTAATAGGCTATGTTTCAAGTGGGGTGGGTAGATGAGATATTAGGGGGATGGGTAGTTATGGTAAAAAGTTTAGTTGGTAGCTTATGATAGAATAGATATTAGTGTAGATATTATTTTAAAACTGACTAATTATGTTTTTAAATACATTTGGATTATAATAGAATATAATAGCTACTGTTAGTTTTTTTTTTGAATTCTATCCTTTCTCCATGTATTTTCCAGCATCCTGTAGGTGCTCATTGAAAAAAAAATATTTCAAACTATTCTTTTTTCCTTCTCTTTTGAGAGCATATATATATATATATATATATATATATATATAACTAAACTATTAAATATTTAATATGATTTTCAAATATAATCTTTCAGAGAATATGCTCTGTCCAAGGGAATTAAATTTCCCCATACAAAGGGGAGAGAGCATATTTACTCTAGTATGATAAACATTTTTTTTTTAAGTCTCTTTTATTTTTTTCTAAGTGCAGATTTTCAAGTTTTTTTAGTTAACCAAAGGTATATATATATTTTTAAGTTGAATTATAACATAGAGTTTAAATGTCTTATTAATACAATAATGTAGGATTATTTTCCCTTCCAATCAAATACAAAAATGTAAGATGAGATTTCATTCATATAATTTTAAATTTACTTGACATAATTCGAATTCAAATTGCATAATTTATACCTATCATTATTTTTTTTATAAGAGAATAAAATTTTCACTATAATGTAAAGAAGCATTTAAATAATTATGTGTTTCATTTTCAACGAGAGATCAAAATTATAATGGAAGAACTTATTGAAACACATTTAATAATACAATGAAACTTCTCTAGTTATGCAAGGAACTCTCCTTTATTTATTCATTTAACAACCTAATTCAAAGGCTCCATCGGGAAAGAACCAAGAAGAAAACCTGACATTGTAGCCATTTTCATAATAAGTTTTTAAAAATAACATTTTTTCACAAGATTACTATCCGAAGGAGAAATCTCCCAACATATTTGAATTTCTATAACATTTTTAAATTTCCTTCTTGGCTCCACAATAGGGAAACCATTACAAAGTTTACAACACATCATGATGATCATGGAGAAAACAAAAATTGACCAGGAGACAACCAATTTTAACATGAAGACAATTTCAAACATTCACTCTCATCTAGGTATGCACAATAGGTTTGTCATTAAACCAGACTAGGGAGAAGGTGGATTTTTCCAATAGGAGATGTTAGCCACAACACCATAATAGGTGCCCTTTTGGGGCTATAATCATAAGAACTTCTATTCTTCTATTTTCTAAATTCTAAAACTCAAAACATGGTTTGTGCTGACGAGTAGGGGCCCATAACACCCTACTCTCATCTTGAGGAGAGACTCTACATTATTGGAGTCCAACTAAAGACATCTTGTGTATGACCACTTTTGCCGTATCCAAGGGTGAGTAATGCCAATACAACCCATACAATCCTTTCGAAAATCAAAGAAAAATACAAAGGAAAAACATTTAAGAAAAATCCATTTCAATCCCTCCCAAACATATTCATCAAACACATAAACATACATATGCAACAAAACTACTTAAGCATGAAACACAACATGAACAAAATGAGCTTGAAGGATTTCTACCTTCATAATAAGGTTATGGCAACTGAACAATTTGAGATGAGCTTCCCTTCCTTCTCCTTCTCCTTTAATCCTAAATTGTGTTCTAAAACTAGAGGTTAGGTGAACACTCTTTCTCTCTCAAATTTGCCTCTAAATATGATAGTAACTCAACCACCTCCCAAAATGCAATAACTCCCTTACTTGCCTAAAAGTTCTAGAGTCTTCTAACTCAACTTGTCATAAGGCTAACCTTGAGGTGGTGTTTAACTTATCCAACTCATGGTGAAACATTCAATTTTTGCAATAAAACAAAAATGGGATATTTGGGTGACCATAAAAGTCAACAAAATGGGCTAAAGGGGTGAAAAAAGTCTCCAACCCATACCTATACCCCTTAGGTACTTAGTTTTCATAAATTTTGATCTTTAAGACTATTTAGGGACCTATCAAAAAGCTTGAAAAATTGGACTTCCTAACAACCCTAAAAAATGCAAATCAATCACTAATTTTGATTAGGATAATTAATCTTAATTACTAACTGATTAGCAAAAAGGTAACTAACCTAGTCCAACTTAGATCTTTAGGTTACTTAGTTAACCCTATCTATCAAGTTAAAATGCATATACGAGTCACAAGTGTCAAGCAACACTATAAAATCACTATTATAAAATATTAACACTTAATCCTTATAAAATGATACATTCATTCAATTCACAATACAAATAAAATATAAACAACAGGGTCTGCATCTTTTATTAGACTCAACCCTAGTTTTCACAAATGGTACATAGGGTTCAGTTCCAATTCTCTATTAGATTTCTCGACTAATAAATCCTACACATTCATTTTACACATTAGTAGTTCAAGAAAATCACATATAGGGTAAGTGCACCAAGTTGTGGTGCCAAAAGGGGGTATAAGTGGACACCTTTATCTTGAAATCAGTAATTTTTGGACTTCAACAAGAATTTGAAGATAGTTATGCTCAAAATTTTAAGATATGACAAAAATAAAAGTCGTAGTCCATTGAATCTAGTTTCTAAACTACTAATTTTTTTTCAAAATGGTTTAGTTCTAGGTCCTCAAAAAAGGGGGCCACAAAAAGTGGTCTTGTTTATTCCAAAAAAAATAGCATAGTACAAAGTGTGGCCCCCCTAAAATTTTAACTTTTTAAAAAAATTCCTTTAATCACTCTAGTCAAAAGTTACCTAACACTATGTAGTTTATCCCAAAATTTTCGGATAATTTAATAATGTGTATTTCTTTTTAATGAATTTTTTAATTAGACACATTCCAAAAATGTGAAATATCTGTTTGCTCATCCTAGAAATGACTGAAAACTAATCTAAAATCAAAACTTCTTTTTTCCAAAGTTTGTAGAATGGAGTCTAATTTCTAAAAAACTAAGTTGTTGTAAAAATTTGATGAACGAGCTAAAATCTATAGCCCAATTAGTATATGTTATTTTTTGACAAAAAATGGACATACATTCAAAAGAAATTATAGATGAAAGGCATGAAATAGCTCAAATAAAAAATAAATTATATGGTTGTGTAGCTAATACAGAGACCTATAATGTGATGTAACTTGATTTTATCGATGCTTAACCACGAATAAACTAGAAGGAGAGCACACAAGAAAAATTAATTATTTTTTTATGTTTGAATTGGTAGAATGTAAAGCTTTGACTAACATGTGCGCCCTATAGTGTGTGCCCGCTATAGTATGCACATGCTATTTAAAGCCTTTTAAATTTACTTCTAAATAGTGCGTACACATTTTGTAATTTTTTTTTTTTGAAAAGTGTACACCGCACTATAGTGTGTATACACTATAGCGTGCATGCGCCATGGCTTGGCATATGCTATAGCATGTGTGCACTTTTCAAAACTAGAAAGAGAAAAAAAGATGTCATCTTTTTGGTACCACAACTTGGTGCACTTACCCTACATATATTTAAAACTTATTTGGATGGTCACATAAATCTTTCATTTAAATAACCCCTTTCTAATTTCAACACACACATTTAGTTATCAATAATTATATAATCAATATAACATAACTTTATTCATTAATTCACATTAAAATACTAGAATAATCATCATTAGGCATGCATATACCTAAACATCATAAACATCACCAATTAAAAAATATTGAACTATTTGAATGTATATAACCTAATCATCAAGGTACCATAATCAATGTCATCATCATTGGGTGAAAATACCTCGTATCATCATTAGTGAAATTTTAAAATTTAAATAGTCAAGATAATGTAGTAGCTCTTGAATCACTAAATATTAAAAACATGGATGTATCAAATGATCTCAATTTTCATTAGAGCATTCACAACTTAAAACATTACTTCATATCCATTTCAATATTCTATAATGGTTTTAACAAAAAATTCATATTTGATAATTACATATGAGGATGGACCTTACATAAATGTACTACTAAGCTATTTTAGTCACTCATTTTGATCTGTGACTAAAATATACTACTAAATATAGTAGTATATTTTAGTCACAGATCAAAATGAGTGACTAAAATCACTTAGTAGTACATTTAGTAGTGTCATAAATGACTGGATTATAACTACTATTGGTCATATAATTAGTAGTATATTTAATCATATATTTAGTGTTATATGTAGTGATATATTTGGTCACATAATTAGTATATTGAGTAGCATATTTAGCAATATATTTAGTTATAATTGGGCATGATGGAATCAAACCACCATCCTCCTACTTGAAAAGTAGGTGCTCTTCCATTGAGCTGATCCCCTTTGAAGAATAATCATACAATGTGTATAGTATTGTATGCGTACATTTAGTACCATATTTAGTAGTATATTTAGTTATAATAGGTTATTTATAGCATTAGGAGTTCTAGAGCTAGATGACTTGAAGTCACTTTCAATCTAGTATTTCATTACATCAAGTATTGCAAGGAGTACACTAGAATTTGTGCCTTTCTCAAATCATTGAGCTTGCAATATCTATGTATTCAAGTGCTTGCATTTAGGTACAAGCATTGCTTTTCCACTTATTATTTTAAGTATTTTCTTAAATTTTGATGTAACATCACCAAGGTCATGCATTAAAGATGCAGTTGCAGCTATAGATCCTACATCCACCCTTTGACCATGTAGTTACACAAAATAAATGTTTTTTTTTAAAGGAAAGAATAGATGAAAAAAATAGATTATAAACTATTTTTCATTTCAAAATGAAATGGTGACTACTAAGCCCACATGACATTGTGCATAGATAAGGCACAAAAGAGTTTATTTTTAGAAGTAATAGTAGCCAAAAGGAAGCAAGCGAAAATGTATCAAGAACACTAAATCAATAATTAGTTATATATGAAAATTAAAAATAGATGATGTTTCACCACTTAGGCCACTTCATATGAGTTATAAGATGCATGACTTAGGTTAGCTAATAAAACTAAAAGCATTAAAGAAAAAGTAAGTATACTTGTTTTTCAATAATGTCAGTAATTTCTCCCATCTCCATTGTGAAGTACTGAAGAACACAAAATAAAGGCATCGTATAAGGTTCTATAAAACATTTATGCCCCTTAGCTAGCATCTTTACAATAGAAAGTGTAAAACTTATGATTGAATTAGTTGAGCTTGTCTCAAGTGATATTTGAGGTGCAGTAGCTACTAAAAGATTTTTCTCTATCAATTATTCAACCTTGGAATGATATCTTAATATCCTATGTTGTATTCATGGCATTTATTGAAAATGCATCAAACCAAATTTTTAATAGTGTACAAAATGACTTCCCTATACCCAATAGCTTGTTGTTAAAACAAGGCTTGAGTAACTACAAAACAACAGTAAAAGAAAAACTATAAGTAAACAACGTTCAAAATTAAAGTTTAATGTGTAGAAAGTATGTAGTTTCAAAATATTTTATTTGTTTGCACATATTTGAGTTACCCACAACATATTTTTTTGAATGAACAGATGTTGTTTCTTTTATAACACTGTATTCATGACATCAAGCCCTTGTGCTAAAGCTATTCAGGGATCTTTGGTTTTCCCCAAAGGTTGTAAGTTGCTGAGTAATTTTTCCAAATAATTATAATTTATATTAGCAGTAGGTCAAGCTTCTAATTCCTGAGATGGGAGCTATATTTTGTAGACATTTCTTTGTCCTTAGGCTCTATTACTAGTGCAGTCTGCATGGTATTACACAAAATAGCAGTTAGATGCCACGTATTAGTGGTTATCTAGGAAATGCATATACAACACTCATTTTTTTCAAAAGAAATGTGGCATGAATATATTAAAATTTAACATAATACTATACCCTTGAGTTTGTCTCACATATTTTTGAGAGTAATACTCTACACAAGCATAACCATAGCATTTCAAAGTCTTTGCAAATCACACTTAATTCAACTATGCAAGGCTATAATGTACTAACCACTACTAATACATAAATGCATTATAAAAAAAGAAAGCATGAGCATGTGCTTTTGGGGCTACAGTTCCATTTATAGAAAATAAAATTAGTAAAGAAAATAGGCATACAATCATCTATAACATATTTGTTTTAAATCAACCAAATACAATGAGAAAATAGGAATAATAAGCAAACCTCAATCATGTAAAATCCTTGAAGAACATGTAGTCTATGTGAGTTCTAACCAAGAATATATATAACATATCAAATAGAACCCCAACTTCAGTTTTATCATGTCTTAGATAGTTTAGAAAACACTTGACAAGCCTCTTGGTCTCTTTTGACCTGTCTTACTTGAACATGATCTATTCTAAAGGTTGTATGACTTAGTTTTCATATCAAACATAGACTCTTATTCTATCTCCATATTCAAATTTCAATTTTCTAGTATTCATGTGCATGATGTATATATTCATGTTTTCTATTATTCTACTTTTAGTTCTATAGTATTAATGTTCTTGCTATATATATTCACGTTGAGTTTGTTGTATATATTCATGTGAGCTTTGCATGATATATATACACACACACACACACAAATATATACATATATATATATATATGTATATATACATATATATACATATATATATACATATATATAGATATATGTATATATGTATATATATGTATATATATGTATATATATATATGTATATATATCTTCTATTATTTATATTCAATTCTATAGTATGAATGTGCCTTCTATACATACTCATACTTCGTTGTTTTCTTTTTCTCAAAAAAAAAATAATACAACTTTTTTCTTAATGTTGTAGTCCTATGACTATCTTCCAGATGGAACTTACATGGCTTAAATTTTCCATGTGTCATGATACAAGTTGTCCTTTGGTTTATAGATATTGTTCCTTTTCATAATGGGATCCTCTCATAGGAAAACACCAAAATGTGAATCTCAATCAGTTGACCTTGGAATTAATTCCAACCTAATGCTAAATAATAGAGAAAATCGTGTTTATCAATTTTCAATATTTATATAAGGACAATGTTAAAGAGAATTCAATATTTATATAAGGACAATGCTCACGAGATAATTTTCTAGCTTTTAGGTTCAGTTGTTCTCTATTTGTGGTCTTGGGATTTTCTTGTGTTAATCTTAATCAAAATTTTGCAATCAGTTGTACTTGGCTCTAGGAAGCAACACAATAGACATGACCCCTAAATGCAAAAGAAAACAACTGCTAAGATCAAGAAAATAGGGACATCTTCAATGTTTCTCTTAAGCCACAATTTCATGAGATAAATAATGCCTCAATTAGATGAAAAGATCAATAAAGAGGATGGTCATGGTTATAGTATTTTTCTGATTACTATAACATAGAAGGCATTAGGCACATGAAAAAGATGTTGTAGAACAAAGAGGGCTACAAATACTTTTCTAGCAAACTCATGGTATGAAAAATATTGTAAAGCAGCCAAGATATTTATAAAAGGAAAATAATTTGAGTAAATAAAACAAGAAATACACAAAATAAAAGCAAAAAAGAAGAGTATGTAAATGCAAGGAGTGGTGGTGGAAAGTTAGAGGCTCATAGGTGACTAGTACATAGGAAACCATGTTGTATACTATCAAAGTTGAGAAACAAATTTTAAAATAAAATCATGAAATTTTTATAGCTCATAATTATTTTTTTGTATTCTTTTGGATTTTATTGTTTATATTTTATTGTTAATAAATAGGATCAAACTCCACAATCCTTTCTTTTCTTCTATTATTGTCACTCTTATTGTCACGCCATAATGATGGCTCATGGAGTTTGATTGGAAGCATTTATGATCAAATCTTGAAAATAGAAACAAATTTTAAGTTTTTATAATTACATGAACTCTTTTTGAGTTGTTGAGGAGATAACTCGAGTAGGTTTCTTGTGTGAGTGTTTTATGAGTATTCAGTTAGGAGGTGGGCCTTCCAATCATTGTCTATGGTGGATAGTGAACACAAAGCTTCTTTTCTTGATAAAACCTCAACTATTGCATTTTTTTCCCTTTGAAAAATCTATACAATAGAAATAAATAAAATTTAATGGAACTTACACATTGCAAAGAAGCATCACATAAGATAACAATACCATAACCTAAGATATACAATCTCTTTACAAGTGTATGAAATTAACTCATTTAGTTTATTATATTGTAAACTTAAAGGAATTCATAATTAGATGGTAGAATTGACCATTAGTTGGACACTCAAATGGTTGTCAAGGTAGTTTGTAACATTTTACATGTATTGGTTGTAGATGTACATTCCTTTGAAGCATTCCGTTGAGCAATTGTCATGAGCTACCAGTATATTGTCTCTTAGCTTGAGAGAAAAGTTATTGGATGAATTTAACCAAGAAATGAACTCATCCAAAATAAGAAATATTGATTGAAAATTTTCATCATATATATCACCTAACTCATATAGACTATACCCAATTACCCAAGGAAATTTAGGTTTTAGCAAAAAATGTTGGCTCCAATTGAGTAACCTTATACGCCTTCGAGTTAAAGCAAGCAATGGGAAAAGAAATTCATTAGAAACAACATAATCTATTGCCAAGATGGTTCTAGACTTGTTCTCACTTATGGAGACAATTTCTCCAATATACTCATTTTAACTTATCTGCTCCCATTCTTCCTAGATGCTTGCTAAAGCTTTCATTTTCACAAAATGAATAATTATGTTTTCCTAATTAATTTTTAAATGGTATCTCAACCATTGAAGCTATTGAACTTAAGTAACTGTGACATTTGACATATAGGCCACTAATAATAAGTTCATCTTTGAGACACTTACATTCCATGTTCTCAATAGTTTTAAATTACTTTCAAAACCCCAACCCTTACAAACTTCATAACCATTATGACCCATGTGATGACATTTCTTAAGGCATTCTATCACCATCTATAATGTTTTCTTTGTTTCCACATTTTTCTTATAAATTTACTAGGGTGGCTGCAAATATAGCATATGAAAAACTTGCATATCCTTCATGATTTAGTGAGTGTTAAGCCAATTTTCAATTCTCTCATTTCTTAGAGGCCATGAGATGCTTGCAAATGACTAGTTTGGGGAGTTTTTCTTTCACATTATATATGGTGGAATAATTTGATTACTTAATAAGGATACACATGTCCTCTATATGTTGGAAAAATTTTATTCCATAAAATTTTATCTCATTCTTTGATGTGGTAGAACAATGTATAGGCATCCACCAAAATTCCACATAATGACAAACACATTCAAGGAGATCTTTAGGTAGTTGACGATGTCTCATCCATTCCTCTATATCCCTTCTTTTGACTCTTCACTCTTCAAGCCAAACTATTGGAGACTATAAGTAGGCCTATAGGAAAAAACATATTAAGGTATTTAGATGAGTAACATAAGTCAATTAGATGCAAATGAAAAGCATGCTTCCATATCAAAAAAAAAACCTTAAACTTATGAAAAATAAAAGATGATATTGCAGAGTTTGAAGCAACATGAAAAAGAATAATATATAAATTAGACAGTAGAAAAGATCCTAAGATCACTATGGTTCCCTCTTTTAAGAAAATTGTACTGTATTTGGGCCAAAGAAAGATCATAACTATTCTATACCTATGTTTTGGTTTTTCCATTTTGGTTTACCTCCATTATAATAAACCTATGGTACAATTACATTTCTTGTCATATAATTAACAAAATAGAAATGATTTCTTATGAGATATTTCTAAATTTAATTTTTATAAAAGAGAATATAAACTCTCTTCTTAACACCAAAAAGTGTAATATTGAAAATCATCAATGCCTAGCCTTAGAAAAATTTCCAATTTTGGTACAAAAATAGTGCCTCACATGTTCATGCTCAATCCAATTAAGTTATTTCCTTCTTTCACTTTAGAAATATTTGATATTCCAAAACTTGTGGTTGGATCAAACTAAGTAGAAAGGCTAATACTATTTTTGGGAAATTTTAATTTTGAGTGTGTGGGAGGTGGGTTTCTCTTGTGGGATGCAAGAAATTTTTTGGCTTACTTGGATGAGATGAGGGATGCTATATGGATTGATGAAGCTGATTACTACCTACTAGCATCCTATTGCTCAACATGATGTTCATACACCTAGAGAAAATATTGGGCATCAAGATGGACTTTTGTTGTATAAAGAAATTGGTCATCATGAAGCTAGGGAATTTTCAATGGCTATTGTTCAAGAAAATCAATTGTTAGAGGATTAGAGTTAGTTGGAATCTAGTCCATTTAAATCAATAGAGTCAAGCCCCCAAGACACATTTGTTAGGATATACAATGGCCACAGAGGTCCTTAAATTTCTCATTATATCAATGAACATTTATTTCAGCACCTGCAAAGTATGTGATGTTATCTTATTCTATATTTTTGAAGTGTGTATGCTTCTCTTTCATTTTTCACTTTGGTTGATGAATTATAAAAATATGAGTTTTTTTGTTAGATCTAGTATATTTGCATCATTTTTCATTTAGTTCACGCTAATGTTGGTGGAGTGGGTTGGGAAATGTGGAGAAACAAATCCTCTTGTCAATTACATAGAGATGGAACCATTAGGAAGAATTCTAAGAAAGGTACATTTGGAATCCTATCACTATCTAATTGTTTCTTTTCTTGATGTTTCTTTATCAAAAGATCATAGGATGTATGCCCATATACTATTTAAAAAATAAAATTGCATCATTAATGTTGACCTTTCTTTCAGCTTTATCTTGACCATGTGTTTCACTATGAACTTTTACAACAATCTTGGTGTTGTAGTTATTGTGAATTAAATTTTTAGCATAATTTTATGGTAAGTGCTTAGCATCCATCACAAGCACAATTAAGCATCATTTCAAAAGTTGTTGGTGATCATGAATAATTTATTTGCATATATTAAAAAAAATCTTCCTTGAGAATCTTATTTGGTGAAAACCTCTTTATTTGTTCAAACATGTAAGCTTACATAGATCAAAACCTTATATTAAAGATGGTGAAAGAAGTTTTACCTACATATTTCCAACCAAATGTGCAAATAATACCAAACCAACAATGCAAATAACAATCACAAATGAGTTCTCCCAAATATATGTGTTGGTTATAAGATTTTGCCCCACTGAACTTCAAAAACATGAAACACACACAATTAGATCCTATATCCTATTTATAGTACAATAAATGTGATCTTTCAAAGTGAAAACTAACATATATGACATATCAGTTCATAATTTCTCCTTCAATGTGTCATTTTCCATTAAATCAACCAAACTTTGCCCATTAAAAAAAAAAATGTAGAGCAAATCAAACTAAAACAAGGTTTTCAAGTGTGATTAGCATAAAGCTAAAACCAAAATTGGTTATGAGGTGAAAGTGTTAATCACTAACTATACAGTACAAGATTTTAAACTAGTATTATTAATAGAAATAGTTATAATGACCACAACAACTACTATAGAAGCAGATACTTTCATATAGCTAATATCCTTACAACTGTTCAGTATGACAAGGCTCAAAATCAACATACCTTATCTAACATAAAAAGAAAAAATGTTAAATGAAATCTCCACCTATGGGATGGATCAAAGGAAACTCTGATAGTGTTGCTAAAGGAAATCCTGGCAAAGTTGATTTTGGAGGGGTTTTGAGGGAATAAACTTGTAGAATTGTTGATGCTATTGCTATCCCTATAGGGATTAATACAAGCCATAAAGCTGAGGCAATGAAAGCACTATATACTATGAGGCTAGCTATGGGAATTGATTATCAAAATCTTTGGATGGAAGGAGATTTTCTTAACATTATTAATATGCTAAATAATAAGAACCTAGTCACTTGGACTATTGAAGCCAGATTAATGGAAATCAAAAACCTTATTAATAAATTTGATAAGGTTATTTTCTCCCATATTTTCTGAGAAGGTAATTCTATTGCTAATTGGAGTGCCAATCAAGTTGTCTATTGGGAAAGCAAGTTGAGATGGCATGTTGACCTATGCAAGAATGTGGAGTTGACGTTGATTACTAATAATAACAAGATACTTGCTAGAGAAGGAAAGATTTTCTAAGATTGGAAAAATAATGAAGGAGAGTGGTAGGTTTATGAAGGACACTTTGAGATTCCCTACGAAGTACCATTGCACTATTATGATTTGCATTTGGCATGTAGGTATAATTATTTGTTCCTTCGTAATCTTCAATAATTTATTACATTTTTTGGGTTGTGCTACTCTAGTGTTTTATAGAGACTTTCAATTTTTTGAGATGGGTGGGGAACCAAGAAAGCAAGAGCCAAGCAATTGTAGGGCATGGAAAGCTAAGGCCTCTATGTGGAAAATTTTGAAAAAATGTAATGTGATGACCTATTTGGAGAGTCTCCATGGACATAAACCTCACATTATAGAAAATTTCTTCAAGAACTAGTCTAAAGATAGGGTTACTTTGCATGGGGTCACAATGAATTTGATTGAAGATTTTATTTCTGAGGTTATGGGGCTTCTAAATAAAGGGACAAAATTCGGTAACAAGACTAGTATATCCAATGCGGCCTTCAAGAAATTCCCAAAGGCTGAAGCTGAAGAGAAGAATCTAGAGAAAAATGGAGATTTCTATGAATTGAAACAAATTAAAGTTATCTGGAGGGATGTGGTATCTTGTATCCATGAGTATTTTATTCTCGATAGTAGGGCTAAAGGGTCCATAAATTTTACTTTGTTTTCCTAAATCTTTTTAGGCACAATGATAGGATTTCCTTCTCATTTTTCCTAAAATACTCTATGATTCTTAGCTTTTATGCACTTAGAAAGAAAGAGTCTCATCTTTTGCTTCATTAAGGTTTAATTTTATTTATTGAAAATTATTGTAAAAGCAAGGCTATAAAGCCCTCGCAAGTTCATGTGAAAAGGAAAGGGATTGGTAGTGAGACCACCCTAACAGAATTAAGGTGGAAGAAGGGACTAGTGTTAACAAGAAGGTTTTAAAATAGGAAAGTGTTAGAAATATAAAGACAGGCTAACTTACTGAGATAGGAGGGGTGAATCAGTAACTTCTAAAACTTTTCTATTTTTAGCAATTAATCCTTTATGTGAATTTTGATCTAACTGCATGCATGAGAAATTGAAAACATGAAAGCATACACAAAACTTTAACACAAGATTTGGTGACCTAGAAACTTTCCAAATAGAAAGTAAAACTATGGTGGGGATGATACCCATAAGCTTTAGTACTACAATATAAAGTTGATCGATTAAGGCTTACATTGATCACTTCTAATGATCTACCCTATTAGGAACAATAAGGACTGCTAGGTCCACCTTGCAAAAGGATTTATAAACATACAATAAACTATGCACTTGGTAAAGATATTTACATAAGACTATTAGGTCTACCTTGTTAAAGGATTTGATTGATCCACCTATTAGGATGAAGCAGTAGTTGATCTCTGATCTATAACTTGGTTTGCTGAATGAGATTCCTCTAAGTGTACAAATCACCACACTATGATAGATATATCTTTGTTGCTCCTTATACTATTGTAGCCTTTATAATTCACTCTTCTACTCTTCTCTGATAATTACATTACTTCTTTACATAAATTTGAATGTGATACAATACATTACATATATATCAATCAAATTACATAATTACAAAGTCAACCACAATGCAAGTTTACACAAATATTGCAAAGTTGGCCAAAGTGTAGAAACTCAAGCTCTAAAGACTAACTCTTGAGGTTCTAATACTCGGCATCCACTATCAATGCTTGGCATCATCATGCACTTGGCAAACAAAGAAGCTTAGTCCATACTTATCACTTCCAATTAGTCTTAAAGTTAGTTTGCACTAGTGACTCGTCAAATACTGTGAAACTTGGAATATAAAATGAATCACTTGATCCATACTGCATAACTCTTTCGATGCTTTCACTATAAGCTCAGTATAAATTGAATCACTTGGTTAACACTAATTAGCTTGATCAACACTAGATTCACATCACATCAACTATGATCTCGGTGAGCACTGCACAACTTGGTTTGCACTGGTAAACTCGACATACACTAAAATGCTTAGTTTAAACTATTGATTTTCACAATAATAGTAACTACTCAGCACAAACTAAAATCTATCCAAAGGACTTAGTAGAAACTATAGAACTTAGTAACAATTGAAATACTTGGTTAACACTGTTAACTATACAATAAGCTTGGTAGATACTTACAATCTGAATAAGTGTATGTCACTAATAAAATACTTTATTGTTATGTCAACAATCTCCCTCTTTGGCATTAGTGACAAAAGCACTTATCAGTCAAAAATGAATTCAAAATGTTCTTGAATACCTTTATCCATCACCTTATGATTCCAACTCGGTAGAGTCTATTGTTTTTGACATTTTTCAAAATTGTTTTTATAAAGGATACATTTCTATACATGTTAATGCTCCTCCATAATATAATATATAGTATACTATACATCTAAATACATCTCCTCTCTATATACAATATAAATTTGTTGTACACTCTTCTTTCAATCTTCTCATGTCTTTCCCTTTATTTTCTTTACAACTTTTTTACATCTTCTCCCCCTTAACTTTTTACATCTTTCTCCCCCATAACTTTTTACATCTTTCTCTCCCTTTTTGACATTAATCCCAAAATGAGACAAGAAGTTTGAATGTACCTTAAGAATGATTTCCAAAGTCTTGTCCCAGTTCTCTTGCAAGACCTTGCATGTGTGTAATGCAATCTTCACTTCTACTAATAGTTTAGTCACGTAGTCTGCAATATAGAGATTATTGTCATGGATGAGAGTTTTTGAATGTACAATATGCTTTTGTAGTTCATCCATGTTAGGGAGAATCATATTCTAGTTATGTATCAAATTTGATCTAATTCTAGCTTCTTCTCTGAGAAATTTTGCCTGCATATCTGTCAAAAATCTGATCCTTTTGAAATGGACAGAGCTTAAACTCAGGTCAAGCTGTAATTGTTGAGCACTTTCCTTAAGATATTCTTCACTCCTAGATAATTTTTATTTTATTTCCTTTGTAAGACTTGAAATATCACATAATTTACCAAAACTTAAAGTTACATTAGTGCATGAGGTTTCTAGAGAACCCAAAATAGTAGATAATTCTACTTGGTGAATGGAAATCTATTGAACAATGAGCTCTAACACTTTATTTTCAAACTTTTTCTCTACTTTTTGCAATAACTTGTCTTGTCTATCTAAATATTCATTACACTTCTAGACTGCCTCTTCCAACTAATACAAAATTGGTTGAGAAAAGTCAACCTCTATACCTAGAGCCTCTGCCAAAATATTCTTGGCATCCTCAATGATTTTAAATTCTTTGTCTCTTTGCTCTCTTAACCTTTGTTGCTTGGATTTTTTTTGTAGTAACTCTCTAAAGGTCTACATCTAATCAGGATTGAGTTTTGAAATACCCCAATTAGGAATCACAATTTCCTCATCAAGATCTACATCCTCCTCCTTTTCTTTACCTTTACCCAAAAAATTTGTGCTTAGTTGAGGCTTGGTCTCAACTTTCCTTGCACTTATTACTTGTGTACTATGAATAGAAACAATTGTAGAAATTGTAAGACTCACTACAAAAATTGATACTACACTAATTTTAGAAATACTAGTGGTAAAAATTGCTAAAGTATCCAAAACTAATGTAGAGGGAAGAGTCTATAGCTTGGCAGATGAATTGGTTGACACTTTAGTCAATGTAGTGTTAAGCTGGACTAGTGTAAAGATTGATTGGATTCTTGTGCTTGTAGTGTTGGTCACAGTCAAGACTGATGAGGTTGTCTTTGGGCTTCATGTTAACACTATTTTACTAGGAGATTGGATTCTTGTGCTTGTAGTGTTGGTCACAGTCAAGTCTTCTAAATATTATGTCTCCTCCTTCCTTGTCTAATTTCTTCCTTAACGCCCTTTTTGTAAATATTACAGTGGATGACTTGGTAGGTTTGGTAATGATTACCTTGTTAGGAATAAGGTGTCTCAACCTTGTATAATTCCTATTCTTATTATTTGTTTTGTAAAATGTATTTCTTGCAAATAATGTTGATGTGTCAACATCTTGAATTGTGTGTAAAGAGATTGTGACTAAAATGGTTATGACAGATTTCTATGACATGTAAGAGCTATGTTAGGAAGATTCAATCACAGGTGAAGACATGTGGCAACTAAGATATTTGAGTATTGTACACTCTACCCCAATAGTGGGAAAAAATTTTTGGGGTTCCTATTTTCTCGGAGAATGGTAAAACCCTAATACGGTTTACCTTTTGGGAGTAGCCCTAAAGTGAAACGCATGTTATAAGAATTTTTAGGGTTGCGAAGAGATGCGATGCAAAAAGGGTGTATTGTTGGTACTGCAAGTAGCTACTGGAGTCTTCTGTTGTTGATGTTGAACTTGCATTGCAAGTGTATTGTAACCTCATGTTGAAGATAATACATTGTGCAGGTTTTGAAGGGGTGGGGTTGTTTTATCGAAAGGTTTTTCCCCACCGGAAAATCCTTGTGTTATGTGTTCCTTTCTCTGTCTATTTTCTGTATGCATGGTTGGCTGCAATATTGTTGTTTACATGATATTGAATCTGTAAGTGTAGAAGATTTTAATAGGATTTGCATCATACTTTCCTTATGAGATTAGTGTAGGAAGCTATTTCCGCACCTGAGTTTCCTTACATACCTTACCCTTTCTTTTTAGTGAGTCTTCTTCCTCTTCTTCATCCTCTACTTCTTCATATTCACCTTTTCCCTTGGTTAATAAGAGAGTAGAACTATTTTTTAACTTGGGAATCCTTTTCTTGCCTTTGTTAACCACTTGAGGGAGCTTTATTTCCATTTCTATTAGGGCTTTAACCTCATCATATGTGCCAAAATAGGTTGTTTTGGAATCAACTAAATCATTTATTAGTGCCTTGGTAATATCTTTTGTTTCATCAATATTAACCTCATATCCTAGAGGTTTCACCCATGCAACCCTAGGCCTAACTGCCTGAATATACACCTTGTCACTATCTACCACAAAATAAACATCATCCTTATAATCCTCAACTAGTTTCTTGCGGATCTAGTATCTATTATTCATTTTCTCTTTGAATGCATCAAAAAAATTATCCATTATACTAGTGTAATTTTTTCTCATCTCAACAATGTATTCATTTGTCTAATAAATACTAGCACATATTTCCTCCAAACAACAATACCTTTTGATGTAAACAATTTTTGAACATACAAAAATAAACATGTCAAAAGTGAGCCAAACTTACATGGGTTGTTCTTTGATGTCCTAATGCTTTCCATATTCTTTTTCAAGTGATTCAATAGTAGCTTAGCAAGGTCAAGAGAAAGGTTATTCTTGACTACCTTATATGCCAGGTCTACAACTTCACACAACACACTATTCAACCTGCTAGAGCTATATATTTTGTGTGCAATGATGTGAATACTGAACTTCAACTCCATGTCAGTCACACTACTTATTTTCATTCTCCTTCTATCCCATTTGGCAAGGGTTTTCTTTTCTAGTTCAACCTAACTTAGGGTTTTAGTCATCTTGGCTTTAGCATGCATGGGTGGACAATGATCCTATGGATCATCTCCTTTGTGATCAAAATTGGTTGTTCCAACAAAAATTGATTTGGAAGTCTTGTGTGTAACAACCTACCATAACAAAAAGATAAAACCATACATAAACACAAGAGTAAAACTCGAACAATTTTCTTTTTTTTCTTTAAAACATAATTCCATTATATAATAACTTTTACAATTAAGCACTGAAAAGTACTCTTAATAAAATTAATTACATCCATGACCAATTCATCTGAGTATGTAAATATACTTTGATTTAATATACAACAAGTGTGTTCAGATAGACATTGATCCAAACTAAATTTTGAGTTACTCATAACCCTAAAAAGAACTACAACTAATCCTTAAATGATACAATAGTAGTTTATTCTTCTAGGTCAATAAACCAATCCTATAATGAACCTGAAATAAAAAAAAACACAATCGAAAACACATATAGGGCTTAGTCTCTCTAAATAAACTATTGAGATCTCCAGTGAATCTGCATGTTAGATTTAATTATAGCATAATATACATGTAATTCAAATAACATATATACTGAAAGTACAATTTCTATTTTTCCTAACCAAATTTAAAGCAAGAACATAATTTCTTACAACCAGATATGTAGAAATAAACTCGCACAGAATATGACAAAGTAATGATCCAGTAGTTCATGGGTGTCAACATAAGAATCTACATTAAGGTAATCATCGGATTCAATATGCCAGGTGAAACCATAATATTCTTATCTTGTTATGTGAAACCTAACCCATGAATTTTAAACATTACCACTTGATTAAATAACTATCATAAACTTTCCCATAAGGATCTAGAATAGTGTCAGAGAGCATCCAGCAAAATAATTCTATCACCACAAGTTACTTGATTTATGACAGCCACCCAATCTAAACGATCACACTTGCATAATCTAATACACACAAAATCCTAGTGATACTAATCGGAATAAAACAACATTCAATTCCAACTAATAAAAAAACTATTTCTTTTGCTTCAATATATCAATTGATCCAGCAAATAGAAAAATAACAAATGAAACCAAACTTTCCACCTCCCATTGTAACCTCATGTTAAATGAAACCATACTTGTAATTTTTTGAAAATAATCCACATCTCAATAATACCTAATGAAACCATACTCCTTTTTGTTTCCATAAATAGCCATTCACATCTTAACATTTAAACTTTTAACCAAATTTTTTTTTCCAATTTAGTATATCTTTTCTCAATTCAAAGAATAACTTATAAGCTATGAGAATGATGCAATGTAATATAAGTTAGTTTAATAACAATCATATTTAAGAAAGATATATGTATATAATTCATAATTAAACAAAATGATAATACCACAACTAAGCACATTATATAACATCCACTCACATTCACATTACTTACTAGAATCTGAGTAAAAGATTTAACCAATTCCCGCTTCAAAAAACAAGTATCTATAATAACTTCAAGATTACAAAACTACTGCAATACTAACTATTTAATTCATAAGGAAATACATATACGCCTATACATATAAATTCATACATACATATATATACATGGCAATATATATACATATATATATATATATAATTATTATATATAAACATATATAATACCTTATAGATTAAAATCAGATTTAAAATAGATGTAAAGTTCTTCCATAATTTAAACTAACTATCCATCATAGAATATCGAGTTGAATGTTACTATAAAAGTAAATTAACCATCTTAATTGCCCAATGATTCATCTTCTACCAATACCTATTAACTTCTCCATATCTATATCTTTTAAACCAATATCCCTACTACCAACTATCAACCAAAAACTAACACAATAATTTTCTTGATAGATAATACAACAACAAAACAAGTTTTAGCAAAAACTCCTAACTTGATGTTACTAGATGGATTTACTATCCTAAATCTACATGTCAAATTTTCTCTTGTTTCTAATATTTTAATTTTATCCTAATAGTCGACTGTGCCCAGAAAATCCAAATCTCATACATTCGACAGGAACTGATTAAACTGTAAGCACACCTAAATGTAACAGTGAAAATTCGATTGCAAAATATCCACACAGAACCCAGTGAATATAATCACAATACATTTTTTGGTTCTAAGCTTTTAAATCTTCATCGACAGAAATCTACAAAAATAAACCTAAATTCATCCCTATTTCTCAATACGCAATGTAGATCCTAGTTTTTGATTCATGCAAAACTTAATATTAGTAATGCCAAAATGCATGTTATCGCATAAGAAATTTAATAGATATTTTCGCAACTAAACATCAATAACATTGTATTGACAGACACCCATAATCAAATTGAGTTTATAAAACCTCAATTCATTTGACAATGAAAATCACTCGCATTCCCACTATTAAAACAAACTACAAAACATTATGACCTCTGAACCTTATTTGCAAGGAAAACAAAATATGCATATACACATGCAATAACCATGTTCCCTCACTATATTTCGGTTCATGCATTGTTCATGCCGAATCTAGCACACACCCAGAGTTGGGTCTCACTACTTTTTGAAATAAACCATCACATAATCCAAGTTCACATATCAAAAATTATATACATTAATCAAACAATAATTTGGGTTGTTTGAAAACCCCTAAAAAACATATATCAAATTTCATTTAGGTAAGATACATCCCATGTAACCAAAATATGTAAAAGATTTATACCTATGAAATAAACTAGAGAGAAAGAAATAAAGTTAGAAATTACCCCTACCTATGAAAAATGTGGGGTATTACACAACAAAAATTCCTGGAGTGCCTTCGCATACCAAATCTCCAACCGTCCCCAAGCAGTGCTCACAGCGAAACCAAACAAACTTCACAACATCCCAAATAAAAAATGCAACCAAAGAATGACAGAAGAATGCAAAATACGAAACCATGGAGGTTTATAGTGATGATGAGAGTCTAAACTCTTCTCTATGTTCACCAGTTTCCCCAAAACAGCGCAAAGAAACCCACTCAACAAAAATTCATGCATTTCAACTGAAGTTCCATAATGGAGAATAGAGCACATCTCGTAACAACTTCCAGACCAAATCAAATGAAATGAAAGCTCTTAACAGTGAGCTTATCTATTAACCCATCTTTCTAAGCATTTGACAACACATGGTCACCCAAGTACTAGCTCGATACCCAATAAATCTGCCAGCATTAATGCAACCAACATTGCCACCTTATGCCAGATCAAAACCCATAATAATACTTTGGTTTAAGCTTTGAATATTTTGAATCGCAAACCAAGGTGATACATAATATTATCAATATTAATACCAATGCTTAACATTAATATTAATACCAATATTATTTTTAATGTTACTCAATATAAAATACTACTAACCAATATGTTATATATATATATATATATATATATATATATTCATACTTATAATTATAACTTGCATTAACATAAATACAAGCAAATTAATACACACACACACACACACACACACACACACACACACACACACACACACACACACACACACACACACACACACATATAAATAATTCATTTAACACACTTATATTTATATATATTGATACAATGTTATAAATATAAATATATTCTGGTTTTAGGCACAAGAAATTACCAAATGCAATAACATTTTAATGCTACCTCAACATAGATCTGCAAGTATGATAAAGACATAAATTACGAAATCAAAACCAATCCAACATAAAAATTGAAAACTGGATTGTTTTCTTTTAATTTTTATTCTATTTTTTTAAAACCTTTTCTTACAGAAGGATACCTGAATCTGAATTGATTCAGCTTATGAGATCCTGATTAACACACATAATTCTTAATAATATTAAAGACATTATCTTGAGAGTCAGATCTAAGTAATTATCTGAATTCTCCAAGTGTCTAAAAATCAACATAATGCTAATAAAAACTAATAGTATCAATGAAATAACCATTTCAAACCAAGTACAAAACCAAATAGAAGGTTAAACAAATCTCAGAATCCAAGGTAACAGATGAAGAACTATCAGGGCCATGACACCCTTCCCCACTAGCTTAGGCTTACTCTTGGAAGCTTGAAAACAACTGAGGATGAGATACTTTCATTGCCCCTACATTTCCCCATGTTGTAGAGGTATCATCGTTATGATCCCATAATACCTTTACCTGCTCCACCTTGCGACCTCTGAGATTTAGCTCTCGTTGCTGGACAATCTGCACTAGTTCCAACATCAATTGGCCATCCACCACCTATAATACATTCCAATTTAGAAGATGAGTGATATTTGGTATGTATTTCCTTAAAATAGACACATGAAAGACATCATGGATTCAAGATAGACTAGGAGGCAAAGCAAGTCTATAGGAAATTGGACCGACACACTCCAAGATTTCAAATGGTCCCACAAAATGTGGAGACAATTTGGAACCCTTACCATATCTAATAGGACTTTTTTGAGGTCTAACCTATAGAAATACTTTGTCCCAAACCACAAACTGATGCTCAATCCTATGCAAATCTGCATATTTTTTCTGTCTATCTTGTGCTATAACAAGGTGTTCCCTGATCCGTTTCACTTGATGTTCCATATTTTGGAGCATTTCAAGACCTAGGAGAATTTTGTCTTCTAGATTATCCCAGCTCAGAGGTGTTCTACAAGGTCCTCCATACAAAGCTTGAAAAGGAGCCATACCAATAGAATTGTGATAACCATTATTATATGAAAATTCAACTAAATGCAAGAATTCTTCCCATTTGTTTTGTCTATCCATGACGTACATTCTGAGCATGTCTTCAAGAATCTGATTAACCCACTCAGTTTGTCCACCAATCTCAGGATGATATGCAGAACTGAAATTCAGCTGAGTACTAAGTTCATGCTGCATAGACCTCCAAAGTGAAGATGAAAATATTGGATCCCTATCTGATATGATTTTCTTTGGAATCCCATGCAATCTTACTACTTGTTCCATATAAATTCCTACTACAGAAGCAACATTATACGAAGATCTTACTAGAATAAAATGTGCAACTTTGGTTAGCTTGTCAACTACAACCATGATTGAATCATGTCGCCTAGCTAATAAAGGTATACCCACTATGAAATCAATGGAGATAGTATCCCATTTCCATCCAGGCACACTATGAGATTGAAGTAAACCAATAGGATGCTCATGTTCAACTTTCACCCTTTGACATTCAAGACATCTTGCCACAAAATCTGCAGTATCCCTTTTCATACCTCACCAATAATAATGCTATTTAAGATCAGTGTTCATTTTCTTAACACCAGGATGTGTTGAATAGGGCACTTTATGAGCTTCAGACAAAACCAAATTTTGTAACTCACCAACTTCAAGAATGTAGGTTCTACCTCTAAAAATTAGTAACCCACCCAAGTTGATAGAGTATCCTTTGTACCTACCTTTCAAAATGCTACCACTTTCAATTATCAAACTAACATCTAAAAACCAAGGATTAGTAATCAAATTTTGTACTATTTTCTCCTTCAAACCAACTATGAGAGTTAATGAAGAGAGTACATGACATCTTCTGCTAAGTGCATCAACCACCTTATTCTCTTTATCCTACACATATCTTACTTCAAAATTATACTCACACAAAAACTCCATCCATTTGCATTGATGTGCATTCAGATTTGGTTGTGTAAATATATATTGAAGACTTCTGTGATAAGTACATAAATCAAAATGTTGTCCAAGGAGAAAATGTCGCCATTTAGTCAATGCATGCATTACTGCAGCAAGTTCTAAATTGTGAGTAGGATAATTTTCCTCATGATCCTTGAGTTTCCTAGATTCATAAGCAATAACCCTGCCATCTTGCATTAATACTACTCCTAATCCATCTAAAAATGCATTTGTACAAACCACAAATTCTTTACAGGGATCATGTACAACCAACACAGGTGCACAAGTCAAACATTCTTTAAGATGTTGAAATGCTTCTTCACAAATATCTAACTAGATGAACTTCTTACCTTTCCTTCGAAATGATGTGATAGGATGAGCTATTTTTGAGAAATTAGCCACAAATATTCTATAATAACTAGCTAATCCCATAAAACTTCTTACTTAAGACACATTTGTAGGTGCGGGCCACTCTACAATTGCTCTAATTTTAGCTGGGTCAATAGCTATTCCATCTAATGTTATAATGTGTCCAAGGTAACTAATATCTATTCTGAAAAACTCACACTTTTCAGGATTTTTATACAGCTTATTCTTTTGGAAGCATTCAAAAACTTGTCTCAAATGTTGTTCATGCTCCTCAAAAGAGTTAGAATAAACTAGTATGTCATCCAGAAACACAACTACAAATCTATCAAGGCAAGTTCTAAGAACTCCCTGCATAAAAATCATAAATACTAATGGCGCATTAATCAAACCAAAAGGTACTACCATGAATTCATAATGTCCATACTGAGTACGAAATGCTATTTTATGGATATCAGCTTCTTGGATTCTTAGTTGATGATACCCAAATTTAAGATCAATTTTAGAAAATATTTTAGCACCCTTAACTTGATCAAATAAATCATCAATCCTCGATAATGGATACCTATTCTTGATAGTAACTTTATTTAACTGTCTGTAATAAATACACAGTCTAAGTGATCCATCTTTCTTCTTAACAAAGATAACATGTGCACCCTACAGAGAGACACTAGGTCTAATCAGTCCCTTCTCAAGAAGTTCTTCAAGTTGAACTTTAAGTTCTACCAACTCTTGTGTTGTCATGCGATAAGGAGTTTTCGAAATAGGTTTAGTACCAGGCATAAGATCAATCCTAAAGTCTATTTCTCTCTTGGGTGGAATACTCAGAATTTATGTTACAAAAACACCTGAAAATTCCTTGAGCAAAGGATGGTCTAATCTAATTTGATTTGCCATGGGTTCAGAAAAATTATTAACAGAAATAGCAAACAGATTGTTGTCCTTCCAAATACACCTAAGAAGTTGTTTGGTAGATATAGTTCTAATAGAAATAGGCCTCTTAACCCCTATTATGAATTTATATACTCCCTTATCGTCAATACATTTAATAACTTTATCTCTATAGTCAATAACAACCTGATGCTGATCTAACTAGTCCATACCTAAAACAATGTCATAGGTTCCTAAGGAAATAACTATGAGGTTCACTTTAGTGGTAAATGCCTTAAGTTGCAATTCACAGTCAACATCAATCAGCCTAGTTTCTACGTTAGTCCCAGAAGTTAACTCAACTTGCCATACCATTTCAGCCTTTCTCATAGGAATTTTACAATGATTAACCAAATTGGCAGAAATTAAAGAATCGGTAGCACCTAAGTCAAATAAAATGGAAATTTTCATACCTTGAAAATTACCTTTGGTCTCAATTATCATGATCTGATGTTTTGCTTGATTATGATCCATAGTAGCAAATATATGGTAGTTCTTTCCTGAATCACCAACAGTAGCTTCAAAACCTGATGCCTTTGACCTACCCTGATTATTGCCTCGAAGAGGACAATTCCATTGTAGATGACCCAACTGCCCATAATGCCAATATTCTGCTCCTCTTTTGGTGCTCTTATCCTATGAGGAATTTTCTTGTGGTGGTGCATAACTCTAATTCACACTCTCAACAGGCTTAATGGATTTAGGTAGTTTAGGAACCTTAAAACTTTTGTTTGTTTTGGCAAATTTATTAAATTTTCTCTTTTGAGATTTACCAACAAATCCACTAGGTATTTCCTTAGAATCATCCTTGAAAGGTTTTTGACTCTTACTGTTACTTGGAACTAATTGATAAATAATGCTTTTAGTTGAAAAACTAGATTTTATTTCAGGAAGCTTAGCCTGATCAGCAGCTTCCTTAACCATTTTTGGTTTGAAAGTTCTCACTTCCTCACCAATCCTAGGATTTAAACCCCTAACAAAGTGCTACACCAAAGGTTTGTCACCTTCATTCCAACCAGAATACTTCTTTAACTAAAAGAACTTCCTTTATACATTTCCACTGTTGTATTATCTTGTGAGATGTTAAAGAATTCTTTTGACCTGGTTTGCTGCCAAAACTCAGACATAAATCGCACTCGAAATCTTTCTCAGAAAAGTTCCCAAGTGACTTGAGAAATATGAAGTCCAAGGTGTTCTAATTCCATTTCCCACCAAATGGATGAAAAAGACCTTAACTACATTGCATTCCAATGAACCTTCACATTAGTGTGATATTCATGAAAAATAAAACATCTTTCGATGTTTAGAAGCCAAGCTTCTACTTCATTGCCAACTTCTGTTCCATAAAAATATGGACCTTTAAGCTTAGATAGGTCTTTAAGCTAAGTCCTAATAACAGGATTCTCTATTATTGCCTGGTTGGAATTCAGAATTTGAAAATTTTGAGCATTTGCTCCCCCACTAGGAATATTATTATTCCTAGCTTCAACCCCATACAATCATTCAAGAATCTGCTGAAGAATTTTAGCTTGAAAATTGCCTTTCTCCTCAACATGAGGAATTTCATCATCTAGCATATCTTGTCGAGCCTGACCTCTAACTTAGCCTCGACTGCAACCTCTACCTCCTCTACCTCTACCTGCATTGGCATCAGCATTAGGGATACCTCATTCCCATGCTCCACATGTAACAGGAGGCATACTAGAATACCTATAAAAGAGATTTAATTAAAAATCTCCTAGGAAACATAATGAAACCTTATTTAAACATCAAGTCCCGAGTGTTTAAACCTTTGGCTCTAATACCAAAATTGTAACACCCTACCATAACCAAAAGATAAAACCATACATAAATACAAGAGTAAAACCCGGACAATTTTTTTTTTTCTTTAAAACATAATTCCATTATATAATAACTTTTACAATTAAGCACTGAAAAGTACTCTTAATAAAATTAATTACATCCATGAACAATTCATCTGAGTATGTAAATATACTCTGATTTAATATACAACAAGTGCGTTCAAATAGACATTGATCCAAAACTAAATTCTGAGTTACTCATAACCCTAAAAAGAACTACAATTAATCCTTAAATGATATAATAGCAGTTTATTCTTCCAAGTCCATAGACCAATCCTATAACGAACCTGAAATCAAAACAAACACAATCGAAAACACATACAGGGCTTAGTCTCACTAAATAAACTATTGAGATCCCCAGTAAACTTGCATGTTAGATTTAATTATAGCATAATATACATGTAATTCAAATAACATGTATACTGAAAGTACAATTTCTCTTTTTCCTAACTATATTTAAAGAAAGAACATAATTTCTTACAACCAAATATGCAGAAATAAACTCGCACAGAATATGACAAAGTAATGATCTAGTAGTTCATGGGTGTCAACATAAGAATCTATGTTCAACTACTCATCAGATTCAATATGCTAGGTGAAACCATAATATTCTTATCTTGTTATGTGAATCCCAACCCATGAATTTTAAACATTACCACTTGATTAAATAACTATCATAAACTTTACCATAAGGATCTAGACTAGTGTCAAAGAGCATCTGGCAAAATAATTCTATCACCACAAGTTACTCGATTTATGACAGCCACCCAGTCTAAAGGATCACACTTGCATAATCTAATACACACAAAATCCTAGTGATACTAATTGGAAGAAAACAACGTTCAATTCCAACTAATAAAAAAAACTATTTCTTTTGCTTCAATATATCAATTATTCCAGCAAACAGAAAAATAACAAATGAAACCAAACTTTCCACTTCGCATTGTAACCTCATGTTAAATGAAACCATACTTGTAATTTTTTGAAAACAATCCTCATCTCAATAATAGCTAATGAAACCATACTCATTTTTGTTTCCATAAATAGCCATTCACATCTTAACATTTAAACTTTTAAACATAAATGTTTTTTGCAATTCAGTACATCTTTTCTCAATTCAAAGAATAACTTATAAGCTGTGAGAATGATGCAATGTAATATAAGTTAGTTTAATAAAAATCATATTTAAGAAAGATATATGTATATAATTCATAATTAAAAAAAATACTAATACCACAACTAAGCACATTATATAACATCCACTCACATTCACATTACTTACTATAATCAGATTAAAAGATTTAACCAATTCCCACTTCAGAAAACAAGTATCCATAATAACTTCAAGATTACAAAACTACTTCAATACCAACTATTTAATTCATAAGGAAATACATATATGCCTATACATATAACTTCATACATACATATATATACATGGCGATATATATACATATACATATATATATATATATATATATGTATATATATATGTATATGTATATATATATGTATATGTTATATATACATATACATATATATATACATATACATATATATATACATATACATATATACATATATACATATATACATATATACATATATACATATATATATACATATATACATATACATATATATATACATATATATATATACATATACATATGCATATACATATATACATAGATATATATACATATACATATACATATACATATATATATACATATATATATATATATATACATATATATGTATATATGTATATGTATATGTATATATATATGTATATGTATATATATATATATATGTATATATATATATATGTCTATATATATAATTATTATATATAAACATAAATATAATACCTTATAGATTAAAATCAGATTGAAAATAGATGTAAATTTCTTCCATAGTTTAAACTAACTATCCATCATAGAATATCGAGTTGAATGTTACTATAAAAGTAAATTAACCATCTTAATTACCCAATGATTCATCTTCTACCAATACCTATTAACTTCTCCATATCTATATCTTTAAAACCAATATCCCTACTACTGACTGTCAACCAAAAACTAACACAATAATTTTCTTGACAGATAACACAACAACATAACAAGTTTTAGCAAAAAATCCTAAGTTTCTATTGCTAGATGGATTTACTATCCTAAATCTACATTTCAACTTTTCTCTTGTTCCTAATATTTTAATTTTATCCTCATAGTCGACTGTGCCCAAAAAATCCAAATCCCATACATTTGGCAGGAATCAATTAAACTATAAGCACACCTAAATGTAACAGTGAAAATTCGATTGCAAAATACCCACACAGAACCCAATGAATATAATCACAATAAATTTTTGGGTTCTAAGCTTTTAAATCTTCATCAACAGAAATCTACAAAAATAAACCTGAATTCATCCCTGTTTCTTAATATGCAATGTAGATCCCAGTTTTTGATTCACGCAAAACTTAATATCAGTAATCCCAAAATACATGTTATCACATAAGAAATTTAATAGATATTTTCACAACTAAACATCAATAACATCATATTGACAGACACCCATAATCAAATTGAGTTTATAAAACCTCAATTCATTTTACAATGAAACTTACTCGCATTCCCACTATTAAAACAAACTAAAAAACATTACAACCTCCGAACTCTGTTTGCAAGGAAAACAAAATATGCATATATACATGCAATAACCATGTTCCCTCACTCTATTTCATTTCGTGCATTGTTCAATGCCAAATCTAGCATACACCTAGATTTGGGTCTCACTACTTTCCGAATGAAACCATCACTAATGCAGGAGCATCCAGAGGTATAAGGGCAATCCTTTGTCACCCAAAAAAAAATGTACTTAGACTTAGTTTCTGTTTCATGTCTTTACTTTTTTGCATACCCATTTGGCTCGAATAAAGGTTCCAACTCTCATAGTTCAACTATCAATGCGTTTGAAAATCCTAAAAAAATAGGAGCATGTATTTGGGCCATCATTTCGGTAAACTAGAAGGTGTGAATCAGCCAGATGAATGTAATCATGATTTAGAGCATTCCAGAAAAAGAATCAGGTCAATAGGCCCCACGGTTTGAAAGTTATTTCAATTTTTCAGGTTTTGGAGACCTCTTAAGAATGCTTCAAAGTCAGGTTTGGGGCATTAAATGACCTCAAAAAGGGTCAAAAAATGGGGGATGAGTGAAGCTTGTCCATAGGGCTATAGAGAACTTTGAGATCTTTCCAAAAATTTAAATGGTTTGTCAATCGGAGCTACGGTTCAAAAGTTATGCCTCTCGAAAGTTCGGTTACCGTTTCTGGATTCTTCTAGATTTGCACCAACTTCTAACGCAGCTTCTGAAACCTTCTATTTCATCGGTGGATGCCTACTAGCACTTTCTAGAATGTACTCCTAGTCCTTAACCCTTCGGGGTCTATTTAAGGAGATTTTTGGCATTGTAAAAGGCAGTTTAGAGTGGAGTTTGAGAGGAGGTACCATAAGGAGAAATTATCTCCAGATTTATGCTATTGTAAGCCCTTAGGGAATGTTTTGAAGTTTATTTTCCTGTACTGGTTGTACTAGCTTATTTTCTCAGTTAATATAATTTCTCTTATCTGTTGTTTCCATTCTGTTCTTGGGTTGTGTCTCCATCAAGTGGTATTAGAGCCAGTTTTTCCTGAGTGTGTAGATAGAGCGCCGACTGTGAGGTAGTTTGCACCAGGACTGTGTGGTTGTGGGTTCGAGTTAGAAGATGCCTCCACAAAGAGAGCATGGAGAAAGGGCCAAAGCTATTGATCCTAAGGAGGTTAGAGCCCTCCAAAGGCAGGTACAAGCATTGCAAGAGGAGCTTTGTAGAGGAGCAAATGTTGCCGCAGGTGACAATAGTGAGGATGACAATGAAGAGGAAGTAATGGGACCAGAAGAGGAAGTTGACGGGGAAGTTCTGAATCCTGTAGAGGAAAGGCTTTTCAGGGCCATTACTAAGTTTGGGAAAAGACCTACAATTGAAGTGGGTATATTTTCAGAAAATCTGAAACCAGATGAGTTGATCGATTGGATCAATGAACTGGAAGAATACTTTGAGTATGAGGATATAAGGGACCCAGATAGGGTTAAGTTTGCAAAGACCAAACTAAAAGGCCATGCCAAAATCTGGTGGCAAGAGGTTCAACTGGAAAGACTTAGAAGAGGAAAGGAGAAGATCACAAGATGGGATCGCATGGTGGACAAATTGAAGAAGCAGTTCATTCTTGTAGACTATGAGCTTGATCTATTTAAGAAGATGCATGGGTTAAAGCAAGTAGGAAGATTAGTCCAAGAATATATAGAGGAGTTTTACCGACTCTTGATTAGAGCGGGGCATGTAGAAGCAAATAAGGAGAAGGTTGCTCGTTATATCAGTGGGTTGCGACCTAGCATCTAGGAGGAATTAAGTCTGGTAAGAATGGCCAGTGTTGAAGAGGCATACCAGTTTTCCCTACGAGTTGAAGAGAAGCTGAATAAAAGGTTTGAAGGAAGACAAAGAGGGCACGGTCAAGGAGGAAGGGGAAGCGGTAGATCATTTGGAGGCCGCAATGAAACCCAAAAGAAAAATGAAGATGTGGGTACTAGCTGAAACCAGAGGAATTAGGGTTTCAACCGCTCCCATGATCAAGACTTTGGAAATCAAAGAGGAAGAGGTAGAGGACGTGGACAAGGAAGAGGAGGCTTCCGTGGTACCTATTTCCATTGCAATGAAGAAGGTCATCGCGCCTTTGAATGCCCTCAACAACAAGGAAGGATAGATAGGAGAGCTGAGGGCCAAGCTAGGGTTGCTCATGTGGATGAGGATGCACAATCATCACATTCAGAGGATGCAGAAAGAGGAGAGACCTTGGTAAATGAAAGAGTCCTACTAAGTGGTGAGAATGAACTAGGACAATGAAGGAGTTTGTTTCATACCAGATGCAAGTGTGAGGATAAATGTTGTGACGTGATCATTGATGGTTGTAGCACTGATAACCTGGTATCAGAAGAGATGGTCTCTAAGCTAAAGCTCAAGAGGGAGAGACATCCCCAACCCTATCGGATTTCTTGGGTAAAAGATGATCATAAGGTCCTGGTAAGTGAACAATGTTTAGTAAAATTGAAAATTGGGAGTTACCATGATGAAATTCTTTGTGATGTTATTTCGATGGATGTTTGCCATCTATTGTTGGGTAGACCATGGTAGTTTGATAGACATGCAATACATGATGGACATGCAAACACATACTCGCTGACAAAGGATGGAGTTTGCCACAAATTGAAGCCCATGAAAAAGGAAGGTGAAAAGGTATGTAGCAATGCTAGGATTTGTCTTTTTGATGGAAGGAAGTTTTTAGATGGCATGAAACATCAGCATATGTGCTATGCTTTGATTCCTAGGAAAGATAAAGAAGGTAGTAGTGAAATACCATTTGAAGTTTCAGATTTACTAGGGGAATTTGGAGATATTATCTCTGATAATGTTCCAGATGGATTGCCACCAGTAAGGCAAATCAGTCATCAGATAGATCTGATTCTAGGAGCTAGTTTGCCTAACAAGGCTGCTCACAAGATGACTCCTACTGAAACAGAGGAGCTAAATAGACAGGTTCAGGAGTTGCTGAGGAAGGGCTTGATTTGAGAGAGCCTGATTCCATGTGCAGTTACTATAGTACTTGCACCAAAGAAGGATGGAGAGTGGAGGATGTGTACAGATTCTCGAGCTATAAATAGGATAACCATCAAGTACCGATTTCCTTTACCAAGGATGGATGATCTTATGGACTGCTTGAGTGGAGCTCAGTACTTCACAAAGATAAATCTGAAGAGTGGCTATCATTAGATATAGATTTGAGAAGGAGATGAGTGGAAAACAACCTTCAAGACCAAGGAGGGTCTTTATGAGTGGTTAGTCATGCCCTTTGGATTGACGAACGCCCCAAGCACCTTCATGCGGCTCATGAATGAGGTACTTAAGAAGTTCTTCGGAAAATTTGTTATTGTCTATTTGGATGATATTTTAATTTTCAGCAAGACTTTGGAAGAACATTTACTGCATATTTGTAGTGTCCTTGAAAGGCTAAGGGAAGAGAAACTGTTAATTAATCTAAAGAAGTGTGTCTTTGCAAAAAGGGAGTTAGTCTATTTGGGATTTGTTATATCACCTGAAGGTCTCAAAATGGATCCAGAGAAGGTAAAAGCCATCTTGGAATGGCCTACTCCAAGGTCTACTACTGAGGTAAGATCATTTCATGGTCTGGTTAGTTTTTATAAGAAGTTTATTAAGAATTTCAGTGGCATATGTGCACCCCTAACTGATACAATAAGAGGGGATAGAAAAGAGTTCAAATGGACTGCAACACCTATGAGAAGTTTTGAATTGCTGAAGAAGAAGGTGACTGAACAGCCTATGTTGGCACTTCCAAATTTTAGAAAAGTATTTTAGGTGGATTTTGATGCTAGTGGTAGCGCTATTAGGGCTATATTAAGCCAAGAAGGTAAGCCTATTGCATATTTTAGTGAAAATTTGAATGATGCAAAGAAGAAGTATTATGTTTATGATCAAGAGTTCTATGCAATAGTTCAGGCCTTAAAGAAATGGAGGCATTATTTATTGCCAAAGGAATTTGTTTTTTATACTGATCATCAGGCATTACAGTACCTAAATAGCCAAGGTAAATTGAATCAGAGGCATATGAAGTGGGTAGAATTCTTGCAGAGTTATACATTTGTGTTGAAGCATAGAAGTGGAAAATCTAACAGGGTTGCAAATGCACTAAGTAGGAGACAGTTGTTGCTTACAACAATGCAGGTTGAAGTAGTTGGGTTTGATGAACTCAAGAATTTGTACCCCAAGGATCCTGATTTTGTTGAAGCATGGAAAGCTTGTAAAGAACCTATTGCTATAGATAGAACCAAGTGGTTAGACTATTTGATTCAGGATGGCATGTTGTTCAAAGGTAGTCAATTGTGCATTCCGAGGAGTTCCATGAGGGAAAATTTGATTAAGGAGAAACACAGTGGAGGGATGGCAGGACATTTTGGTCGGGATAAGACCATTGCCATTCTTAGAGAACATTTTTTTTGGCCTCAAATTACACAGGATGTGAAGAAGTTTGTATAGAGTTGCCAGGTTTGTCAAGTTGCCAAGGGGTTTAGTCAAAATACTGGCCTATATCAGCCATTTCCTATTCCATCAAGGCCATGGGAGGACATAAGTATGGATTTTGTTCTTGGATTTCCAAGGACACAAAGGGGTAATGACTCAGTATTCGTGGTGGTTGATAGGTTCTCCAAAATGGCACATTTCATTCCATGCCACAAAACTCATGATGTTGTCCATATTGCAGACTTGTTTTTCAAAGAGGTGGTAAGACTACATGGTCTTCCAAGGAGTATAGTTTTGGATAGAGATACTAAATTTGTGAGGTATTTCTGGAGGACATTGTGGAAGAAGTTGAGAATAGACTTGAAATTTAGTTCCATGCATCACCCACAGACTGATGGCCAAACAGAAGTGGTAAATATAAGTCTGGGCAATTTGTTGAGATGTTTAGTTGGAGATAAGCCCAAGGGATGGGATTTGATTCTACCATAGGCAGAGTTTGCTTATAATAACTCTATAAATAGGAGTACTGGAAAATCACCATTTCAAATTGTATATGGGAATAGCCTAAGGACTGCACCAGAATTGAGGAAGATAGAACAAGGGGAGAGAACAAGTGCTGAAGCTGAGGAATTTGCTAAACACATCAAGTGTCTACATGAGGAGGTTCAAGCACACATTATCAAGATGAATCAAGAGTATAAAGCTAGGGCTGATCAAAGGAGAAGACATAAGGAATTCCAAGTAGGGGATCTAGTCATGGTGCACTTACGAAAAGAAAGATTTCCAATTGGTACTTACAACAAGCTGAAAATGAAGAAATTTGGCCCCTACAAAGTTTTGAAGAAACATAACTCAGGAAATGCATATGAGGTGGAGCTGCCAGATGGTATTCACATTTCTCCCATTTTCAACATTGCAAATTTAACAGAGTATCATGATGATGGTGCAAATGAGGAGCTGGTTTTAGAGCCATGTCCAATTCCTACTTCTAAGAAGGAGGAGATAGAAGACATTCTAGATCATCGTGTGGGTAGGAGTACCAGAAATAGGCAGTATGAAGAGTATTTGGTCAAATGGAAAGGATGGTCGATTGAGGACTCAACTTGGATTTCATCAGCTGAGGTTTCCCATTTGGGATTTCCTCTACCATCCATAAAGTGACAGGGTCACTTTTCAATCTACCCTGGGTGTCTGATGCAGGAGCATCCGGAGGTATAAGGGCAATCCTGTGTCACCCAAAAAGAAAATGTACTTAGACTTAGTTTTTGTTTCATGTCTTTACATTTTTGGATACCCATTTGGCTCAAATAAAGGTTCCAACTCTCATAGTTCAACTATTAGTGCGTTTGAAAATCCCAAAAAAATAGGAGCATGTATTTGGGCCATCATTTCGATAAACTAGAAGGTGTGAATTGGCTAGATGAATGTAATCATGATTTAGAGCATTCTAGAAAAAGAATCAGATCAATAGGCCCCACGGTTTGAAAGTTATTGTAGTTTTTCGGGTTTTGGAGACATCCTAAGAATGCTTCAAAGTCAGGTTTGGGGCATTAAATGACCTTGAAAAGGGTTGAAAAATGGGCGACAAGCAAAGCTTGTCCATAGGGCTATAGAGCGCTTCGAGAGCTTTCTGAAAATGTAAACGGTTCGTCAATCGGAGCTACAGTTCAAAAGTTATGCCTCCAGGAAGTTCGGTTACCATTTTTGGATTCTTCTAGATTTGCACCGACTTCTAACGCAGCTTCTGGAACCTTCTATTTCGTCAGTGGATGCCTACTAGCACTTTCTAGAATGTACTCCTAGTCCTTAACCCTCCGGGGCCTATTTAAGGAGATTTTTGGCATTGTAAAAGGCAGTTCGGAGTGGAGTTTGAGAGGAGGTACCATAAGGAGAAATTATCTCCAGATTTATGCTATTGTAAGCCCTTAGGGCATGTTTTCAAGTTTATTTTCCTGTACTGGTTGTACTAGTTTATTTTCTCAGTTAATATAATTTCCCTTTTCTGTTGTTTCCATTCTGTTCTTGGGTTGTGTCTCCATCAATCACATAATCCAAGTTAACATATCAAAAATAATATACATTAAAGAAACAGTAATTTGGGTTGTTTGAAAATCCCTAAAAACATATATTAAATTTCTTTTATCCAAGAGACATCCCATGTAACCAATATATGTAAATGATTTATACCAATGAAATAAACTAGAGAGAAAGAAATAAAGTCAAAAATTGTCCCTGCCTGTGAAAAATGCAGGGTAATACACAACGAAAATGCCTAGAGTGCCTTCGCAGACCAAATCTCCAGCCGTCCCCAAGTCATGCTCACAGCGAAACGAAACAAACTTCACAACATCCAAAACTGAAAATACAACCAAAGAATGATAGAAGAATGCAAAATATGAAACCATGGAGGTTTATAGCACTGATGAGAGTCTAAACTCTTCTCTATGTTCACCAGTTTCCCCAAAATAGCACAGAGAAACCCACTCAACCAAAATTCATGCATTTCAACTGAAGTTCCATAATTGAGAATAGAGCACATCTTGTAACAACTTCCAGACCAAATCAAATGAAATGAAAGCTCTTAAAAACAAGCTTATCTTTTAACCCATCTTTCTAAGCATTTGACAACACATGGTCACCCAAGTACAAGCTCGATACCCAATAAATCTGCTAGCATTAATGCAACCAACATTGCCACCTTATGGCAGATCAAAACCCATGATAATACTTTGGTTTAAGCTTTGAATATTTTGAATCGCAAACCAAGGTGATACATAATATCATCAATATTAATACCAATGCTTAACATTAATATTAATTCCAATAATATTTTTAATTTTATTCAATATAAAATACTACTAACCAATATGTTATATATATATATATATATATATATATATATTCATACTTATAATTATAACTTGCATTAACATAAATACAAGCACATTAATATACAAACAATATCACACACACACACACACAACTATATATATATATATATATATATGTATATATACATATATACATATATACATATGTATATATATATATATGTATATACATATATATGTATATATATATATACATATATATGTATATACATATATATATATACATATGTATATATGTATATATGTATATATACATATGTATATATGTATATATACATATATATATATATGTATATATACATATATATATATGTATATATATATATATGTATATATATATACATATACATATATATGTATACATATATATGTATACATATATATACATACATATATATATGTATACATATATATATATACATATATATATACATATGTATACATACATATATATATATATGTATGTATACATACATATATATATATATGTATGTATACATATATATATATATATGTATGTATACATACATATATGTATGTATATATATGTATATATATGTATGTATATATATATGTATATATATGTATGTATATATATATAAAATTAATTCATTTAACGCACTTATATTTATATATATTGATACAATGTTATAAATATAAATATAAATATATTCTTGTTTTAGGCACAAGAAATTACCAAATGCAATAACATTTTAATGCTACCTCAACATAGATCTACAAGTATGATAAAGACATAAATTACGAAATTAACACCAATCCAACATAAAAATTAAAAACTGGATTGTCTTCTTTTAATTTTTATTCAATTTTTTTGTAAGCTTTTCTTACAGAAGGATACCTAAATCTAAATTGATTCAACTTATGAGATCCTGATTAACACACATAATACTTAATAATATTAAAGACATTATCCTGAGAGTCAGATCTAAGTAATCATCTAAATTCTCCAAGTTTCTAAAAATCAACGTAATGCTGATAAAAACTAATAGTATCAATGAAATAACCATTTCAAACCAAGTACAAAACCACACGAAAGGTTAAACAAATCTCAGAATCTAGGGTAACAGATGAAGAACTATTAGGGCCATGACAGTCGTCCCCACTAGCTTAGGCTTACTCCTGGAAGCCTGAAAACAACCGAGGATGAGATACTTTCATTGCCCCTACATCTTCCCATGTTGCAGAGGTATCATCGTTATGATCCCATAATACCTTTACCTGCTCCACCTTGCAACCTTTGAGATTTAGCTCTCTTTGTTGGATGATCTGCACTAGTTCCAAAATCAATTGGCCATCCAACACTTGCAATGCATTCCAATTTAGAACATGAGTGATATTAGGTATGTATTTCCTTAAAATGGACGCATGAAAGACATCATGGATTCGAGATAGACTGGGAGACAAAGAAAGTCTATAGGCAACTAGATTGACACATTCCAAGATTTCAAATGGTCCCTCAAAATGTGGGGACAATTTGGAACCCTTACCATATCTAATAAGACTTTTTTGGGGTCTAACCCGTAAAAATACTTTGTCCCCAACCACAAACTGACGCTCAATCCTATGCAAATCTGCATACTTTTTCTATCTATCTTGTGCTGTAACAAGGTGTTCCCCGATCCATTTCATTGCTATTCCATATCTTGGAGCATTTTAAGACCTAGGAAAATTATGTCTTCTAAATTATCCCAGCTCAGGGGTGTTCTACAAGGTCCTCCATACAAAGCTTGAAAAGGAGCCATACCAATAGAACTGTGATAACCGTTATTATATGCAAATTCAACTAAATGCAAGAATTCTTCCCATTTCTGTTGTCTATCCATGACATACATTTTGAGCATGTCTTCAAGAATCTGATTAACCTGCTCTGTTCATCCATTAGTCTCAAGATGATATGTAGAACTAAAATTTAGCTGAGTACCAAGTTCATGCTACATAGACCTCCAAAGTGAAGATGTAAAAACTGGATCCCTATCTGATATGATTTTCTTTGGAATCCCATGCAATCTTACTACTTGTTCCATATAAATTCATGCTCCAGAGGCATCATTATACAAAGATCTTACTGGAATAAAATGTGCAACTTTTTTTAGCTTGTCAACTACAACCATGATTGAATCATGTTGAGTAGCTGACAAAGGTAAACCCACTATGAGATCAATGGAGATAGTATCCCATTTCCATCCAGGCACACTATGAGATTGAAGTAAACTAGCAGGATGCTCATGTTCAACTTTCACCCTTTGACATTCAAGACATCTTGCCACAAAATTTGCAATATCCCTTTTCATACTTGGCCAATAATAATGCTATTTAAGATCAGCATTCATTTTCTTAACACCAGGATGTGCTGAATAGGACGCTTTATGAGATTCAGACAAAACCAAATTTTGTAACTCACCAACTTCAGGAATATAGGTTCTACCTCTAAAAATTAGTAACTCACCCAAGTTGATAGAGTATCCTTCGTACCTACCTTCCAAAATGCTACCACTTTCAATTATCGAACAAACATCTAAAAACCAAGGATTAGTAATCAAATTTTGTACTATTTCCTCCTTCAAATCAACATTGAGAGTTAATGAAGAGAGTTCATGACATCTTCTGCTAAGTGCATCAGCCACCTTATTCTCTTTACCCTGCACATATCTTACTTCAAAATTATACTCACACAAAAACTCCATCCATCTGCATTGTTGTGCATTCAGATTTGGTTGTGTAAATATATATTGAAGACTTCTGTGATCAGTATGTAAATCAAAATGTTATCCAAGTAGAAAATGTTGCCATTTAGTCAACGCATGCATGACTGCAACAAGTTCTAAATCATGAGTAGGATAATTTTCCTCATGATCCTTGAGTTTCCTAGATTCATAAGCAATAACCCTGCCATCCTGCATTAATAGTCCTCCTAATCCATCTAAAGATGCATCTGTACAAACCATAAATTCTTTACAGGGATCAAGTACAGCCAACACAGGTGCACTAATCAAACATTCTTTAAGATGCTGAAATGCTTCTTCACAAATATCTGACTAGAAAAAATTCTTACCTTTCCTTTGAAGTGACATGATAGGATGAGCTATTTTTGATAAATTATCCACAAATCTTCTATAATAACTAGCTAATCCCATAAAACTTCTTACTTCAGACACATTTGTAGGTGCGGGCCACTCTACAATTGCTCTAATTTTAGCTGGGTCAACATCTATTACATCTCCATTTATAATGTGTCCAAGGTAACTGGTAACTAATATCTGTTCTAAAAAACTCACACTCTTCAAGATTTGCATACAACTTATTCTTTTGGAGGCATTCAAAAACTTGTCTCAAATGTTGGTCATGCTCCTCAAATGAGTTAGAATAAACTAGTATGTCATCCAGAAACACAACTACAAATCTAACAAGGAAAGTTCTAAGAACTCCATGCATAAAACTCATAAATACTGATGGCGCATTAGTCAAACCAAAAGATACTATCATGAATTCATAATGCCCATACCAAGTACAAAATGCTATTTTATGGATATCAGCTTCTTGGATTCTTATCTGATGATACCCAGATTTAAGATCAATTTTAGAAAATATTTTAGCACCCTTAACTTGATCAAATAAATCATCAATCCTCGGCAATGGATACCTATTCTTGATAGTAACTTTATTTAACTATCTCTAATCAATACACAGTCTAAGTGATCCATCTTTGTTCTTAACGAAGATAACAGGTGCACGCCACGGAGAGACACTAGGTCTAATCAGTCCCTTCTCAAGAAGTTCTTCAAGTTGAACTTTAAGTTCTACCAACTCTTGCACTGTCATGCGATAAGGAGTTTTTGAAATAGGTTCAGTACCAGGCATAAGATCAATCCTAAAGTCTATTTCTCTCTTGGGTGGAATACTAAGAATTTCTATTACAAAAATGCCTAAAAATTCCTTCAGCAAAGGATGGTCTAATTTGATTTGATTTGCCACAGGTTTAGAAAAATCATTAACAGAAATAGCAAACAAATTGTGGTCCTTCCAGATACACCTAAGAAGCTTTTTGGCGGATACAATTCTAATAGAAATAGGCTTCTTAACCCCTATTATGAATTTATATACTCCCTTATCATCAATACATTTAATAACTTTATCTCTACAGTCAATAACAGCCTCATGCTGATCTAACTAGTCCATACCTAAAACAATGTTGTAGGTTCCTAAGGAAATAACTCTAAGGTTCACTTTAGTGCTAAATGCCTTAAGTTGCAATTCATAGTCAACAAAAATTAGCCCAGTTTCTACCTTACACCCAGAAGCTAACTCAACTTGCCATACCAACTCAGCCTTTCTCATAGGAATTTTACAATGATTAACCAAATTGGCAAAAATGAAAGAATTTGTAGCATATATACAGTGGTTCTTACCTAAATCACCAATAGTAGCTTCAGAACTCGATGCCTTTGACCTACCCTGATTATTGCCTCGAAGAGGAAAATTCCATTGTAGATGACCCAACTGCCCACAATGCCAACATTCTGCTCCTCTTTTGGTGCTCTTATCCTGTGAGGAATTTGCTTGTGGTGGTGCATAACTCTGCTTCACACTCTCAACAAGCTTAATTGATTTAGGTAGTTCAGGAACCTTAAAACTCTTGTTTGTTTTGGCAAATTTATTAAATTTTCTCTTTTGATATTTACCAACAAAGCCACTAGGTATTGCCTTAGAATCATCCTTGAAAGGTTTTTTACTCTTAGTGTTGCTTGGAATTGATGGATAAACAATTCTTTTAGTTAAAAAACCAGATTTCATTTCAGTAAGCTTAGCCTGATTAGCAGCTTATTTAACCATTTTTGGTTTGAAAGTTCTCACTTCCTCACCAATCTTAGAATTTAAATCCCTGATAAAGTGTTGCACGAAAGGTTTGTCACCTTCATTCCAACTGGAATACTTCTTTAACTAAAAGAACTTCCTTTCATAAATTTCCACTATTGTATTATCTTTTGAGATGTTAAAGAATTCTTTTGACCTGGTTTGCTGCCAAAACTCAGACATAAATCGCTCTCGAAATCTTTCTAAGAAAAGTTCCCAAGTGACTTGAGAAATATGAAGTCCAAGGTGTTCTAATTTCATTTCCCACCAAATGGACGTAAAAGACCTTAACTACATTGCAGTCCAGTGAACCTTCACATTAGTGTGATATTCATGCAAAATAAAACATCTTTCGATGTTTAGAAGCCAAGCTTCTGCTTCATTGCCAGCTTCTATTCCATAAAAATATGGACCTTTAAGCTTAGATAGGTCTTTAAGCTAAGTCCTAATAATAGGATTCTCTACCATTGCCTGATTGGCATTGGGAATTTGAAAATTTTGAACATTTGCTCCCCCACCAAGAATATTATTATTCCTTTCTTAAACCCCATCCAATCATTGAAGAATCTGCTAAATAATTTCAGCTTGAAAACCCCCTTGCTCCTCAACATGAGGAATTTCATCATCTAGCATATCTTGTCAAGCCTGACCTCTAACTTGGCCTCGACCACGGCCTCTACCTCCTCTGCCTCTGCCTGCATTGGCATCAGCATTAGGGATACCTCATCCTCGTGCTCCACATGTAACAAGAGGCATACAAGAATACCTATAAAAGAGATTTAATTAAAAACCTCCTAGGAAACATAATGAAACCTTATTTAAACATTGAGTCTCGAGTGTTTAAACCTTTGGCTCTGATACCAAAATTGTAACACCCTACCATAACCAAAAGATAAAACCATACATAAACACAAGAGTAAAACCTAGACAATTTTTTTTTTTTTCTTTAAAACATAATTCCATTATATAATAACTTTTACAATTAAGCACTGAAAAGTACTCTTAATAAAATTAATTACATCCATGAACAATTCATCTGAGTATGTAAATATACTCTGATTTAATATACAACAAGTGTGTTTAGATAGACATTGATCCAAACTAAATTCTAAGTTACTCATAACCCTAAAAAGAACTACAATTAATCCTTAAATGATACAATAGTAGTTTATTCTTCCAGGTCCATAGACAAATCCTATAATGTACCTAAAATCAAAACAAACACAATCAAAAACACATACAGAGCTTAGTCTCACTAAATAAACTTTGAGATCTCCAATAAACCTGCATGTTAGATTTAATTACAGCATAATATACATGTAATTCAAATAACATATATATTGAAAGTACAATTTCTCTTTTTCCTAACCAGATTTAAAGCAAGAACATAATTTCTTACAACCAGATATACAGAAATAAACTCGCAAAGAATATGACAAAGTAATGATCCAGTAGTTCATGGGTGTCAACATAAGAATCTACATTTAGCTACTCGTCAGATTCAATATGCCAGGTGAAACCATAATATTCTTATCTTGTAATGTGAAACCCAACCCATGAATTTTAAACATTACCACTTGATTAAATAACTGTCATAAACTTTCCCATAAGGATCTAGACTGGTGTCAGAGAGCATCCGGTAAAATAATTCTATCACCACAAGTTACTTGATTTATGATAGCCACCCAATCTAAAGGATCACACTTGCATAATCTAATACACACAAAATCCTAGTGATATTAATTAGAAGAAACCAACATTCAATTCCAACTAATAAAAAAAAACTATTTCTTTTGCTTCAATATATCAATTGATCCAGCAAATAGAAAAATAACAAATGAAACCAAACTTTCCACTTCCCATTGTAACCTCATGTTAAAGGAAACCATACTTGTAATTTTTTGAAAAAAATCCTCATCTCAATAATACCTAAAGAAACCATACTCCTTTTTGTTTCCATAAATAGCCATTCACATCTTAACATTTAAACTTTTAACCAAAAATGTTTTTCCAATTCACTACATCTTTTCTCAATTCAAAGAATAACTTATAAGCTATGAGAATGATGCAATTTAATATAAGTTAGATTAATAACAATCATATTTAAGATAGATATATGTATATAATTCATAATTAAACAAAATGCTAATACCACAACTAACCACATTATATAACGTCCACTCACATTCACATTACTTACTATAATTTGAGTAAAAGATTTAACCAATTCCCACTTCAGAAAACAAGTATCCATAATAACTTCAAGATTACAAAACTACTTCAATACTAACTATTTAATTCATTAGGAAATATATAGACACCTATACATATAACTTCATACATACATATTTATACATGCCAATATATATATATATATATATATATAAACATATATATAATTATTATATATAAACACACACACACACACACACACACACACACACACACACACACACATATATATAATACCTTATAGATTAAAATCAGATTTAAAATAGATGTAAAGTTCTTCCATAGTTTAAACTAACTATCCATCATAGAATATCGAGTTGAATGTTACTCTAAAAGTAAATTAACCATCTTAATTACCCAATGATTCATCTTCTACCAATACCTATTAACTTCTCCATATCTATATCTTTTAAACCAATATCCCTACTACCAACTATCAACCAAAAACTAACACAATAATTTTCTTGTCAGATAATTCAGCAACAAAAGAAGTTTTAGCAAAAACTCCTAACTTGTTGTTACTAGATGGATTTACTATCCTAAATCTAGATGTCAACTTTTATCTTGTTTCTAATATTTTAATTTTATCCTAATAGTCGACTGTGCCCATAAAATCCAAATCCCATACATTCAGCAGGAACCGATTAAACTGTAAGCACACCTAAATGTAGCAATGAAAATTTGATTGCAAAATATCCACACAGAACCCAGTGAATATAATCACAATACATTTTTGGTTTCTAAGCTTTTAAATCTTCATTGACAAAAATCTACAATAATAAACCTAAATTCATCCCTGTTTCTTAATACGCAATGTAGATCCCAGTTTTTGATTCATGCAAAACTTAATATGAATAATCCCAAAATGCATGTTATTGCATAAGAAATTTAACAGATATTTTCGCAACTAAACATCAATAACATCATATTGACAGACACCCATAATCAAATTGAGTTTATAAAACCTCAATTCATTTCACAATGAAACTCACTCGCATTCCCACTGTTAAAACAAACTACAAAACATTATGACCTCCGAACCATGTTTGCAAGGAAAACAAAATATGCATATATACATGCAATAACCATGTTCCCTCACTCTATTTCAGTTCATGCATTGTTCAATGTCGAATCTAGCATACACCCAGATTTAGGTCTCACTACTTTATGAGTTAAACCATCACATAATCCAAGTTCACATATTGGAAATTATATACATTAAAAAAATAGTAATTTGGGTTGTTTGAAAACCCCTAAAAACATATATCAAATTTCATTTATGCAAGATACATCCCATGTAACCAATATATGTAAAAGATTTATACCAACAAAATAAACCAGAGAGAAAGAAATAAAGTTAGAAATTGCCCCTGCCTGTGAAAAATGTAGGGTAATACACAACGAAAAGTCTTGGAGTGCCTTCGCAGACCAAATCTCCAACTATCTCCAAGCCATGCTCACAGCAAAACCAAACAAACTTCACAACATCCAAAACCGAAAATGCAACCAAAGAATGATAGAAGAATGCAAAATATGAAACCATGGAGGTTTATAGCACTGATGAGAGTCTAAACTCTTCTCTATGTTCACTAATTTCCCCAAAATAGTGTAGAGAAACTTGCTCAACCAAAATTCATGCATTTCAACTGAAGTTCCATAATGGAGAATAGAGCACATCTCGTAACAACTTCTAGACCAAATCAAATGAAATGAAAGCTCTTAACAATGAGCTTATCTTTTAACCCATCTTTCTAAGCATTTGATGACACATGGTCGCCCAAGTACCAACTCGATACCCAATAAATCTACCAGCATTAATGCAACCAACATTGCCGCCTTATGCCAGATCAAAACCCATGATAATACTTTGGTTTAAGCTTTGAATATTTTGAATCACAAACCAAGGTGATATGTAATATTATCAATATTAATACCAATGCTTAACATTAATATTAATAACACTATTATTTTTAATGTTATTCAATATAAAATACTACTAACAAATATGTTCTATATATATATATATATATATTCATACTTATAATTATAACTTGCATTAACATAAATACAAGCACATTAATATACAAACAATTACACACACACACACACACACACAGATATATATACATATATACATATATATATATGTATGTGTATATATATATACACATATATATACATATATATATGTATATATATATATGTGTGTGTGTATATATATATATACAGACACACACACATATATATGTATATATATATATATAATTAATTCATGTAACGCATTTAATTTTATATATATTGATACAATGTTATAAATATAAATATAAATATATTCTGGTTTTAGGCATAAGAAATTACCAAATGCAATAACATTTTAATGCTACCTCAACATAGATCTGCAAGTATGATAAAGACATAAATTACGAAATCAACACCAATCCAACATAAAAATTTAAAACTAGATTGTCTTCTTTTAATTTTTATTCTATTTTTTTGAAACCTTTTCTTATAGAAGGATACCTGAATCTTAATTGATTCAGCTTATGAGATCCTGATTAACACACATAATACTTAATAATATTAAAGACATTATCCTGAGAGCCAAATCTAAGTAATCATCTGAATTCTCCAAGTGTCTAAAAATCAACGTAATGCTGATGAAAACTAATAGTATCAATGAAATAATTGTTTCAAACCAAGTACAAAACCACACAGAAGGTTAAACAAATCTCAGAATTCGGGGTAACAGATGAAGAAATATTAGGGCCATGACATCGTGGCATGTGAAAGATATGTAATAAACCTTTTTCTTCCAAATGTTGGTGTTCCAGTTTCAAAATTCCATTCACACATCTTTTCTAGGGTTTCATCCATTTCTAGAGTACCAATATCCTAAATTTTGCATTTAAAATGAGAACGAATGTTGTTTATCAAGAGTACCATAGGAGGGATTTGCGACTATGCTCCACTTGGATCTAGGGTTTCCAAGATTGTAGGAGTGAGCTTGAAATCTAGTGCTTTCCTTTCTACACCATTAACCAGCATATCTAATCCTCATTTTGCTTTACTACTAGTAGTTGCCATCTTCACTTGGTAGGGTTTAAGAGAGTTCAAATTTTTTTGGTAATAATACACTCAAATTGGTTGAATGCTCTTGAAGATCACTCTGTACAATTTGCTCTCAAAAATTCATGTTGGAAAATTACTTTAATTTTATTCCTTTTATCAATTTTTTCCATAAATGCTCTGTATGAATGTTAGATCAAATTGACAAATTGTCACCCACTTTCTTTTATTGAACACTCAGTGAAGTCTTTGTGACTCAGTAACCATATGCACCTTAATTACTCTTGACCTTGCTCGATAGAGTCTGTAACTAGACCTTGCTTGGTATGATAGTAACCTAACCTTGCTAGGTGATAACTTTCATCTATTACTTGGTGATCCCTTTTGCATCTTGAATGCTGATTTGGATCTTCAATCCAACTGACTAGAATTGATATTTGGTGTCTCATTTAGTATCACAATTCTAGTTCACCTTTAAGAGATCAAGTAGAAATTCTAGAGTCATCCAATTCTTGAGCGACTTGATAATCATTTCTTAGACTTGCATTCTCAGAAGTTTTTCGAACCCATTTCTATCTTATCTACTTTCTGATGTTATCAACTTTTGCCTTCATTTCATCTTCTATTTTTTCAGTATTCATATAGTTCTTGGCAAGATGACCAAGTTTTGTACAAATGAAACATCTTCTAGTGGTATCTCTTTTTCTCATGTGATGCTTTACACAATTCATTCCAATGTATCCAAATTATCCACAGTAATGACATCTACACCAACTATTATAGTCCCAACCAAATATAGCTTTTACAATTTGTTCTGCTAGATTCAATATCTTTGTTTTGCATATTGATGACTTGTGTCCATGCTTGTTACATTTGTGACATTTTCCTTCAAATGTTGGTTTCTCTTTGCATTCATTAGCCTTATGACCAAGATAATTGTAATTGTAGTACTTTTCATTGAATTTTCATTTCCATCACTCCAACATGTGTTTGATGTATGACCTATCTTACCACAGTGATTGCAAGTAGGTCTTTGATTCTTTTGAGCTCCTTGTTTGGATGATTCACCTTATTTTTATATCCAATTCCTACTTCTCCTTTCTATCATTGATGACTTTGATCATTCAACTAATTCATTTTTTGTTTGGGATTTCATCATTCTTTCATTGATTTATTTTTTAGCATTTATATCATTCTACAATCTTTCACTTTTTGATCTTAGGTTCAAGATTTTTTCATTTGCATTGGTGAGCTGATTAATGAATTAAGCTTGCTAAAGGGATAAATGTTGATTCTCATTATTTTTTCTTTCTAATTCTCCTTTTATCTTTCTTTTCTCTTCCATAACTTCACATTGCTTTACTAACTAAGTTTCTTGCTCTCTTCTTAGTTTTCTCACTTCTTGCAGTGAACCATTTTTTTCTAAGAGTTCTTTGATTACTTCATTTTCTTCATCTAGGTTGCCTTCTATATGAAGATCTTTAATTATTTCTTTAGCATAGAGATGATCATTCATTTGAATTGCAATATCTTTTCTTTTTTTCAAAGATTGAGAGAGTTTCTCCTTTGCTTTCTTGGGTTGGGCAATAGCCATTTCCAAATCTAGATTCTCATTGTCAATAGCCTTGTCAAGTCTGAATATCTCCATGGCCTTTGATCTTTGCTTAAGTTGTTAAACTTTTCTTTAAGAACCAAAAAATCTCTGATACCAATTGTTGGAAATATTAAGATAGGCTAAGTTATTGAGAGGGGAGGGTAAATCAATAACTTCTAAAAAATTTCTCTTATTAACAATTAATCCTTTATGTGAATTATGATCTAACTACATGTATGAGAAACTAAAAACATGAAAGCATACACAACATTTTAACACAAGATTTGGTGACCCAGAAAAATTCCAAATAGAAAGTAAAATTGAGGTGGGGATGATACCCACAAGCTTTAGTACTATAGTATAAAGTTGGCTGGTTAAGGCTTACATTGATCACTTCTGATGATCTACCCTATTAGGAGCAATAAGGACTACTAGTTCCACCTTGCAAAAGGATTTAAAAACATATAATAAAGTATGAACTTGGTCAAGAGATTAACATAAGACTATTAGGTTTACCTTGTTAAAGGATTTGACTAATCCACCAGTTAGGATGAAGTAGTAGCTAATCTATGATCTACAACTTGGTTTGCTAAATGGGATTCCTGTAAGTGTACAAATCACCTTACCATGATAGATATATTTTTGCTACTAATTATACTATTTTAGCCTTTTTAATTCACTCTTCTACTCTTCTTTGATTTTTATATTACTTCCTTTCATACATTTGGATGTGATACAATACATTACATATAGATGAATCCAATTGCACAATTACAATGTTAACCATAATGTAAGTTTACATAAATATTGCAAAGTTTACCAAAGCATAGAAACTTGGGCTCTAAAGATAGCCTTGGTGAGATTCTCATACTCAGTGAATGCTCAACATCATCATGCACTTAGTAGACATAGAAGCTCGGTCCATACTGATCACTTCCAAGTAGTCTCAATCTTGGCCTGCACTAGTGACTTAGCAAATAGTATGAAACTTTGCTTATAAATTGAATCACTTGATTCATACTTGCATAACTTCATGAATGCTTTCACTATAAGCTTGATATAAAATGAATCACTTGGTTAACACTAAGTGGCTCGGTCAACATTGGATTCACATCACATCAACTACGAACTTGATAAGCACTGCACAACTTGGTTTGCACTAGTAAGCTTGGCATACACTAAGATGCTCAATTTACACTGCTAATCTTCACAATAGTAGTAACTACTCGACACAAACTAAAATCTATCCAATTGACTCAGTAGCAACTGTAGAACTCGATAGCAACTAAAATGCTTGGTTAACACTATTAACTATACAATAAGCTAAGTAGATACTTATGTATAATCTGAATAAGTGTATGTCACTAATAAAAAACTTGACTATTATGTCAATAGAAAGGACTAAGAAACATGTTGAGGAAATTACAGAATTTGAGAACTCAAAAAATAATGAGAAGATGGAAATAGATAATGATGAGAAAATGGATATGGGGGATTTTAGTTCTAACCTAGATGGGTACTCTAGGAGTAAAGGGGTGTCTATTGGTAAAGAAAATGTGGAGGGAAGTCATGATAGGAAAAAAAAAAAAAAACATGAATGTGGGGTCAAAATCCCATGGGAAAGAGGAAGAAAAATAGAGTGATCACCCCTCACATAATTCTAGTGAGGAGAAAATGGATGAAGAAACGAGAAATTAGAATGAAGACAAAGACCCTATTGTTAAGGATAATAGCCAGAGTAAAGGTGTGAACGAGGAATAAGGACATTAATACTGATACCCAAATCAATACTAGGACTTCCTTTGAGCCTAGGAATGTGGTTGATGGGAGGGATGACTCCTATGATGCTAAGCTTTCCTTTCTCCAATTTGCTAATCTTAAGGTAGAGACATCTGTTTAGGGTGATTCATGGTTGCACAATGAACTAATAGTTCTCGAGAAGAAAATGGGGATAATGTAGAGATATTTGGATGTTGAATGTGCTAAGAGAACTCTGTTGGAAGTGCGAATTGGTAACTTACCTGATAAGCTTAAAGAAGATGAACATGAGCTTCATCACTTTATTCAAGAAAGTGGTCTAAAAATGGAACTGGTGACTTCTAGTGTTTATGTAGTAGTGGCCAGTATGGGAAAGAAAAGTAATGAAAAGATTATGTCTCCTAGTAATACTATTGTGGGGAGTCTTTGTGGGCCCAGTAAGAGAACCAGGTAGAGAAAAAGGAAAAAGATTGTTGAGGCTCTTGGGGCTCTTGTTCCTTTACCTACTAACATCATCTAGAGTACTGCTGAAATAGGTAAAGAGGTGGCAAGCATTATCAAGGAGCTACTATAGGTACTGGCTATGGATCAGGTGTGTTGGTTTCTAGTTTGGGTAGTTTTGCTAATTTTTCCTTTTTGCTTTCTAGTTTGTTTAGAAACTCTAGGTTCTAGGTCCTTGTAAAACCTAGTCATTCTATTTGGTTTTAATTTTGGTTTTAGGGCCTTGAAAAACCTAGTTTGGATGTTTCTTTGGAAAAAATTTAGGTTTCACATCCTTGTAAAACTTGGTAGTGCATTAATGCTTATCTTTAGTATTTTGTAAAGGGTTTTGGGTCCCTTCAAAATTTTCTTGTACAGTAATCTAAAAATTTGTGTGTTAAATGAAAATATATTAGTTATAGATCATATAACAATTAATAACCAAATATAATAAGTTACATCACTACTAAAAGAAAACAAAACATAATTGGTCAACTACAATATTATTAAATAAATTCTATAGATCCTACATTAACCTCCTTGTAGAAAATTCAGCCTCTCTTGAACAATACTAATAGAAAAAAATTTATTTTAGCAAGAAGTTAGAAGGTTGGGGAGAAGACATTCTCCAAGGTCTAGTGAACTAGATTTCATATTCTTCTCAAGATGTGATATACAACTACACTTTGAATAGCTTCATTGTAAGCTGATTTGTTATTTAAGAAAGACCAGATGAAATAGTGTGTATTTTTAAAATCATTCCAGATGCCACAAATGGACCTACATGCTTTTATACACACAAACATTAAGAAGTGTTACACATTCTTTTTAATTCTTTCTAGAATTGAAGACAGAATATGTTTCACAAGCAATAGAAATTCAATATTAGGTCCTTCCCTTATAGAGATTTGAATAGTGTGTCAACCACTTTCTCAAAAAAGACCAAATAATTCTAAACATGGTATGACAATATGACCACAAAATGCAATGCTCTACAACCACTTGTAATGTCCCTTTTTATGATGAGTTATGAAATCGGAAAAATTGCATTGCAAAATCAATTGCAATACACTTCTTTCTTTCAAATCTCAATTATTACTATGAATTATGATCTATGATACAACTTATGAATGTTTAAGTTATGCAACTAACAAGATATGTTTTTGTGTGTGTATTAATTCAACAAAAGTATAAAGACTAGATATTGATTACTATATTATCTTATATGACTGATAATAATTATGTAAGGATGATATTGAAGTTCAATAAATGTTTTTCCTAAATGATATTATCCTTATCTAATTTTAAAATGGAGAGTATGCTATATTATTTTCCTATCACTTTGAGTGATGAATGTTATTTCTAATCTAACTTTATAGACTTAAAAAATAGTGATGCTAATTTTCGTTACACTAACAATTAATACACTATCAAAATAGTTTATAAGATACTAAATGAAAATTGGCATCCAAAGGAAAGTGTATTAGTGACTTTTCTTTCAACGATGATGATAACAATAATGTCTAAATACAATAGCATAGAGAGGATCAAATCAATGGAAAATGAGGAGTTGATTTTCTATAAGGTCAAATGTTTCAAAAAATGTGTCCATTGATTTCTCTATTATTGTCTATTATTGTCCATTATTTCAAACATAACTTATTGTCATTATAGTCCATGACACAAAGATTGGCTCTAAAAAAATTTCAATTTTTTTGTGTGCATCCACTAATAGATCACATTTCCTATACATGTAACCAATGGCACTTTCACATGAAAATCATGGATTGAACCCACAAGTTTGAGATTGTCTTCCAAATACTTATTCTAAACATATCTTATAGGTATTGCAATCCATAACATAATCCTTCACTATAACATTTTTCAATCACTTGGCGTACATCAACTAAGTTCCCACATTTAACATACATGTTAACAAGACTGGTTCATAGAAAAATATTAATTACTTCTTGTTTTTTAATAACTTGTGCTGAATTTATTTTCCTCCTCTTTCTAATTTCCTTCTGATACACTCAATTTTATTTTATTTACCATAGCCATTTCATATGATGTAGTGATTAAACTTGCAAAGGTTATGAATGAAAGGTTCAAACTCAATCTTCAAGACCTTAGAGGCTTTGAAACTATCTAAAAGTGTTTAATACCTACATAGCCAATCATAGTTTGATAAAGCATGTGTTGGTCTGACTTTTTGTGCAACATAAGTTTTTGTTAAATTGTAGAAAAGTCATAATTTTTATTTCTAAGTGAAACATAGGGTTTCTGGATAATCCATCCATAAAGAAAAAACTCATGAAAACCCTATGTTCTCTCTGTTCATAAACTGTCGGGCACAAAACTTTTGAATTTTCAAGTGAGACAAATATTCTGTCCCTTTTTATTTTATGTTCCTCTGAGATCCCCTTTTTTTCTCAATTTTTCCAGCCGTCAGATCCAAGTAGATCTACCGCTATTGTTACCTCGCTATGAAGAATTGCATGCTTTTTAAGCCATGCGAGGTAGCGAATGTTGAGTATTTTATGAGGTGGGATCGTAAAGTGAAGATACGGCGGTCGGAGCTTTATTTTCTGAATGATTTATTGTGCAGGTACACGTTGCAACTACCATCCAAACAGGAAAGGGGACCCAGTAGGATATTTGAAATAAGAGCCAGAATGATGACTTTTTCCGATGCTTCACCACCTTGTTATCGGAAAAATTAGATACTTCACCGTTAGTGAAGTAGTGAGGCCTCGTGAAATTTGAAGATCGGCAGGACCTTTGGTGACATGGAATGATAATTAGGACTATAGTAAATTTTTGACAGGCGCCAACTATGCATAGATCCATTTTTCATTAATGCCTTTCTGACCAATTGTACAAAGAGATCCTAAACATCATCTTGGAACGGAATCAACGGAGCTTGCTACCTCGCTATGCAAAATTGCATGCTTTTTAAGCCATGCGACATAGCGAATATGAATCAGAAGACCCCGTGTAGTTTCCTCACCTTTGATTGAGTATGTGACCAATGGTTGTCATCTTCTCACTATGAAGAGTTGTGAGGGAGATAATTATAGCGACATAGCAAATAGGGCCCATTGCCTTCTTTCTGAGAAAACCCAGTAGCATATCATTTGATTGATTCTGAATTAGATCGACGATTGTCACTACTTCGCAATGGCAAGATGCTCATTTTTTATGCATAACAAAGTAGCAACATGCTGACACATGTCCTCAGATGTCAATGGGTCCAGATACAAGTGCCATCAAGGAAAGAATGATATACGTGGTAAGTTCTCATTGGGTAAATTGACTGACATGTCAAATGCAACTCCTAGTTGTTCTCTCCGTATCACATGATCGTAGGATCTTTGAAGATTGACGACACAGTTTTAAACACAAAATGTAGTGCCACTCCTTGTATTAATTAGACATGAAAGCATCGTCCGTGAGAAAAAATAGAGTATAATACAGAGAGATTTCATTAGTTTCATCTTACATGAGCAAAGATTTGAAGCCATTCTAGTGCATAAGCAATTACTGAAGGAAAGTGTGCCAAAGCCTGGTAGAAATTGTGAAGTTGTCTATTTGCAAAAAGTTTGCGGAAATACAGAGGAAAACAAAGACAAAATTCAAGTAAGTAATACTACCATAATCCTTGTAGGCTTTTCAGTTCTGTGAAAAATAAGTCCAAGATGCCTCCAAAGAAGGGATTTTTAGGTGCAGTAAATTATTTGGATAGGAATGTGCATGATGATTTGCTTGAGTTGCTTCCTGAGTCTACTGTAGAGACAACACAAGTTAAGAGGTTAACCTCATTGAACCCTAGGCTAAGGATAGCTAATGGACTGTATCATAAGGGTAATTGGGTTAAGGATGCTCAGACTTCTCAAACTGGTTTGAGTCTGTTCAAAAAATGGTTCGTAGAAAGGAAATTATATGTCCCTCATGCCAATATATGGAATTTTGATCTTGGAAAGCTTGTTGTTCCCAGTGTGTTTATGGATTATGACCTACTTGAAACTGTAGCAAAAAGCTATGATCTAGCCACTAAGGTAGTGAGAAGAATGGATGGTGAGGTTTTAATTACCATCAGTCCAGAAGAAATTAGGAAGGTTTTCAGTCTGGGACCTCTCACCATGTATCATGTGCCCATTAATTTGATAGAGTTAGAAAAAGAATATATGTCCAAAAGGGATATAGTTAGACAAGGTGCATTGAAAGCCCACATAGGAAGAATTGGAAACCTACCAACAATAACATCATCTTCTAAAGAACCTTTCAAGAAATCATGCTTTAATGCCAGGGTAGTAGAAATATACAGGACCCTGTGCAGAGTCTTCGGAGAGGGTGAAGAAGACTTTATTCTAGTGAGCTTCATGTATATGATAACCCAAATCTCTTCTTTCGGTGTAGAAATATTTTTTGATTTTGCATCTTACCTGGCTAATGAGATTCACAATGGATTGGTGGGGATTGCAAAGGGCAAGGTGGAAAAGGTTTGGGGTCAGTAATCCCTATTGATGCATATGTTTCTTTTTAAAGGGGTTACATATTTCGGTAAAGAAATGGTTTTAAATAGGGAACAAGAAGGGGAGGCACTACCAGTTCAATTATGGAATGCAGACATGACTTGGGAAGCAGAAAATGCTAGTTTTGTTAGATTTGATAGGCACTTTGCTTCTAAACTAAGATGCCTCATATTGAGTGACAATCCCAAAATTCCTAAGGCACTAATGCATCTTGTTAGGCCTATGGACAGACCCCATAGTTTAAAAGTTTCACATAATTGGGGAGATATTATCCCATATCTAGTCTCAAATGTCATTAGGATCTATGGGTTCAAAGGGACACCCCATGTACTACCCTATCAGGTACCTTTAAAGGTAGGGGTAGCTGAATTTTTATGGCAGTTGGGAGGAGTGGAGGAGACTTTTTTGCACAAAAGGGGAACAGGATCAATTTTTCCTACTTGCACTATAGCTCACCAGTTTGTAATAACTAAAGAAGCGTGGATCTTCCTCTACAAATTTTTGGATCGGTATAAGATGGCAGTATCTCATGCTCATTTTTGTGACATAGAAGACTTCTTTAATTCTGCTCTTAGATATAGGATCAAGCTTCATCCAAGTTAGCATGAATTCTACTTCCCTAAAGATATAATAAGGAATGAATACTCTCTCCAGGAGCAAGAAACAAAGAAAGAAAAGTGGAGAGTCTATTCAAAAGTTTTGGAATTTATTAATTGTTTTGACAAAGATTACAGTCCTCTTAGTAATGTTGCAACTAATGCAGATAGGATAAATAAGCTCATGAGTACATTCTCAGAAATAATGGAGGTAATGAATGAAAAGAAATAACATTTTATTGATTCTTTTCCAGATAAAGCCAGAGAAGTTATGAGGAAATTGGGTTTCACCCCTAACACAGGAGTAGGTTCACTAGTTGTCTGAAAGAGGACAGGATATACTGTTATTCGGGAGCAGATGCCCATTGTAAACAAAGAAAAATAGGTAATTGAATCTACTAGTACTATCCTTGAAGAAAGACCCCCTAAACCTTCTCCCAAAAGAAGAAAAATAATAAGGGAAGAGGAATCCCATGATGAAGGTTACTCACCTTCCCAAACTCCAATGAGAATTGAGGAAGAGCAGCTCACCAATGAGAAAATTGAACAAATGGGGTCGCAAGGAGGAGTTTTTGTTACTCAAGTAGAAATTGATGAAGGGAACCCCCAGGAGCCTCCTTTGCCAAGTTTTGAATTAACTGTAGCAGATTTCAGAGGAAGGGAATTAGACCCAGTTTTAGAGTAGGCTAGTCAGCAATTTTTGTCTAATAACAATTTTGTAAAATCTAGGGCTTTCCATCAGTTTGCATGGAGGGCAAACATGCACATTTTTGAACAAAGGTGTAGGAATATGAAAGCAGAGCATCCAAAAATGGATGAAGCCTCCATTCAGAATCAAATAAAAGAACAAATGATACAAGAATTCCAAAATATAACCCCTGATGAGGGTAGATAGATGGTGAAAAATGCAAATATTTTATTATTGCCCAATTGGGATATTGCTGATGCCTTAATTTTTAATTCTATGTCAAATAATTTAGGATTAAAGGATCCAGATAAAAAGGAATTCTTGGGAACAACATTCAGTAATGATCAAGCTACCCTTGTTATGTGGTCACTAAGAAGAGGATCCAGGACTACTCCATTACAGCTTGATGATTCAGGACTAACAGGGAATATCATTGTGAGGAGGGTCACTGATACTTCAAATGTACAGGCAGCCTACATGAATGTGGACTATTCTAAATTTGCCTTGGCCACTGCAGAAAGAGAAGAAAAGGAAATGACTGATTTGCAGAGTAAGTATGAAATAGTGGTGGATGCCTACAATCAAGAAGTAAAAAAGAGAATTGAGCTGGAAAACAAGGTATCTCAATTGGAGAAGATACTTGGGAAAAGAAAGGTGGGAGAATCTAGTACACTTAGAATTACGTACCCTTCATAGTCATTTGTTGGATCAACCCCTATCATTGAAATACCCGACACCCCTGAAAGGCCCCAATACTATACTACAGAGGACTTTGAAGCAGAAAAAACAAAATTGCATGAGTTGTAGATAGAATTGAGAAATCAATATGAAGAAAAGTTGAAACAGGGTATAATATATTTGAGGGATAAAATAAAATGGTCAAAATTCTTTGATCAGTTGACCAGAATTGTAGCCCTCATGGATGAGTTGAACAAGGATAAGGATAAGCTGACTCTTCTTGCACAGAAATGGAGGGAGAGAAATAATGATATTACAATCATATGTATATCTGTAGTTCAAATGCCTTATCATCAAGTTGAGAAGATTTTTGATTTATTAAATAAGCTAGAGAATTTTGATGATGAAAGGGATTCTTTATAGAGAAGATTAACACTCTACTTTTCCCAATACACCGCTAAAAATTTCACACTATTTCCTTGTGCTTTAGAATATGTTGATATGCTAAAAGAAAAAGAAAAGTGGAAAAGGGAGATGGATGAATTATTAAATGAAAGAATAATAATCATCATGAGTGAGACTGGCCACTGGTTCTAGGCTAAGACTAATGAGGAACTAGTAAAAGTACAGTTATTTTATACTGCTATGGGGAAAGAATTTGATGTTTTAGAAGAAAATGCAAATTCTTTAATAATGATACAAAGAGAAGCTCTGAGATTTGATTGGCCAGATGATGATGCTTTTAATAAATGGAAAAATCAGTTTCTAGAACAAATATCAGAAGATGATGAGGAAGAAAGTGAAAAAGTAACAATCACCCCCGAAGTTAATACTGAGGACACAGAAACTCCCCAGGTTGAAGTAAATTTACAGGTAACTGAAGACAATACATCACTTTCAAACCTCATGGCTACTTACTCTGAGGATGAAGAATAATTGGAGAATCAAATCCTATCTTCTTGTTAAAATAAATGAGAAGTATAATAGAAAGGGACCCACCCAGGATGTTTTGATGTGTTAGCTTCTCTGTTATTTGTTTTTTGTCTTTTACTACAGACATTCGTTAGTATCTTTTAAAGGACACGTGTCACTCTCTTTAGCCCTAATCTTGTTGCATCTCACACTATTTAAGTGAGATCCCAAGGCTAAAGAAGGGTCCAAATTCTTTTTCTTCTAAGTATTGTGCTTAGTCTAGTTTTTGGTCCAAATTTTGAAGGCAAGTTTGTAATGTGTTTCTCTGTCAAATTTTCTGAAAATACATGAAGATAGAATGAACTGTGTTTATTTCTGAAGGCTATTCTGAGTTTATTGTAAAAGATGTACCATTTTCAAAGGAAATGAATACAAACTATGAACTGTCCCCATATCAGTTCTTTTTGAATTTTGTCTCTTACTCAATACTTAGCTACCTTGATGTTGTATGAGTAAAAGCCTGTATAATTGAATGCAATCTAGTTAGGTTGTATATCCATCTATCATTGATGTTAATTCAATGGATTAAGTAAAAGCTTTGATGAATGTGATAAGATTCCTCAAGTATTGAAAAGGATTTTGAATGATAAATTCTGATGAGAATTGCTGATACAATTTGTTGTAAGGCAACAAATTAGATCTTAGATTTTGCTATAGACTCTAAACCCCAATGAATTAGGCACTGATCAAATTATTTCAGCTGAAGGAGAAGTATCTTACAAATGGTTTTTCAAATGCATCATCAAATCAAATTTTACTTTTATTTCTTGTAGATCTTCAAAGTTGGCCAGCACTTGTCTGCATGAAATCTTTTTAGCTTCAGTTAGCCATTGTTGTTGAAAATGTTTGCATATCTATAGAAGACTTCTTGGCCATATCTATTTATGGGATGTGTTTGGAAAGTTAGTAAGAATTATGTATATATTTGAGGATTTTGAAATGAGAATCAGAATGAAACTAAGAATAATCCTCATACAGTCGTTTCAGATTTGAACCATCCCTGGGTATACCCACCCTGGTTGTGCAGAGCCAAAAGAGTAGAAAACCATTTGTTGTTTTGTTGAAGTTGGGTCCAAATACCTTACATATGCAATTGTTGATAAGAATAGGCTAGTCTTTAGATTATGTATGTACTGTCATTCTGGTATTAAGCTTTTTGTCACTTAGTAGTTTTAGTACCATTTAAAACACCAACAGCATGTTTGAAGATTCAAAAGGTTCATCAATTAGACCCTTGGTTTGAGAGATATAGTCTTTGGAAGTTGGATCTCCCAAAATAAGAAATATAATTTAGCATGTTGGACACACAAATGATTTGTAAAAGGGAGTTACATGTATTGGTGTTTAATTCATATAAATCTTTATAGAGTTCCAATTGAATAATGAAGGAGCATCACATGAAACAATAAGTATTTCATATCATAAGATGAAGTCTCATTCTTGGATTACTTTTGCAATAGTGATGAGAACTAAGATTAGAAATCTTTATCATTTTTGGAGCTACAAAATAGGCAGATTTGTGATTGATTATCAATCACAACTATAGAAAATTCCATAACCTCTTTATAATAAATAAAATTTCATACCCCTAAAAGTGTGACTTCTTTGTTATATCTTCATAAATGAAAATAAAGTAGATAATTTGTTATAGATTCCAACCCTACCTTTATCTATTGTTACATGAATCTATTTCTACCTATTTTCCTATTGCAACTCTCTAGTTTGATGATTCTTAGTAGCATTCAAATAGGTATTCCCTATTTCTAAAACATTTATCTGCGTAGTGCTTAGGAATTAAGAGTTAGCCTTTACAGATGTTGGTGAGTCCTCTTGCTTATGATTTGTTCTCCTTGAGAAGGGAATTTGATTGTTGTCTGTACAAATCTAATTATTCCCGATATATGGAACTTCAAATTTTCCATTAGTTCCAATATGTGAAACTACTGTAGGATCTTCCTAGCTATTAACAATGAAGGATGGAGAAGAAAAAAAAATATCCTTGTTTACTATATATCTTGAGGAAACTTCCAACTCCCCTTCACTAAACCTAATCATGTCAACTACACTTATATGAGATTCCCAGTCATTAAAGATACCCACAAGGTCTTCCTGGTTTTGGAAAATGGTACTCTTTGAGGAATTACCATTAGACTTATACCCATTGGTTCCTATGTTGTTGGGTGGTGAAATCCAGGACTATTCATCACCTTGAAGAAAAATTTATTCATCAGTCATAGAATCTCTTCCATGTACATCATCGTCCCTGACTACTTCTATAAGATTTCTATTTTGATTTAAGCTAAACACTTTTCTATAGAGGAATATGAAACCACATTTGTAGATATGTTCTACAAGATTTAATTAAAATTTTGATTCCCCTATAGAAAAGTCTTCATCTTCATTTTAATTCCTTTTATTAACATGTATTGAACTTCTTTACACTTATCCACGACACTTTTCTATAGAGGAATATGCAACCATATTTGTGGTTCCTTTGAGATGTTTAAAACAAAACTTCACAAAAGTACCTAGATAAGGCTACTTGGAAGACTTCCCTAATCATAGTAGATTAGGAGGTGGATGGAATTAAATCAAAGAAGAGAATAAAAGAAGAGGATTGGATGCATTGGAGAAGGACAAGAGGATTTCATTTTTTTTCTTGAATAACACGTCCTGAAGCCCAAGCATAGATTGGAGAGACCTTACCCAAGGAGGAATGATAGGATCACTAGGAGGAAAAGGGTGCAACATCACAATAGACTTAGATATTTGAGGACAACTTAGTAAGGGCAGAACAACAAAAGTTAGTTTTCATTCAACTTCTTATCTTATTGATCTTTTTTGATTTTTATTAATAAATCTCACAGTAATAATTTAATATCAGAAAATCATTTAAATGCATATTCTTATGACTTATCTTAGCTAGTTAATTGCAACACTCATTCCCATTGCCACATTTCCATGCATATGCAGCCTATTGTGGTGATAGGAAGAAGTTGTTGCTTGTCATTGCACAAAATAGTGAAATGTGTTGAATGCATCAATCTATAACTTCATCTATCCTTAGTGCATTGTTTTCTTTGGACACTATGTTGATCTTATAATTTTAGTACCTTTAACTCCTAGTTCTTCTTACTCAGTTATGAACAACAACTATAAAATAGGAAGGTGGGTTTTTTTAGGATGAACAATGAAAATTTCAGCATAAATGTAATTAGAGTAGCACCTGGAGGCTTCTATTTTTTCCTAATGTATAGGTCTCTGAACACATTGTCTAGTTTTCAAGCCTAGATGGGAAGATAATTGAAATTTATTGGCATAATCTTTTACAAAAGACTACTACTATCTATGCTCCATGTGAATTTGATATCTGCACTAACTATACCTTACTATACTATGCATAGGTAGACTATACTATGATCATAAATAATAACTAGGACTAGGCTTGTTCATGCCCATCATGCCCACTATTATACATGTCATGTTTTCCTATCCTATGCTTTCCTCCATACTTTGGGGTTTATTGAACTTGGAGTACATGAATTCTTCATGAATTGTAGTAGGCAATCCATATAATCCTTTATCACTATCTAAAAGATGGAGATGGGAATGGATAGGATGGGTAGCCTCTCATTGCTAGTACCTGAGTGGATCTCCAACCAATTTTATAGTACATAATATGAGGCAACATAGATATATATGGCCATCCCTATCTATATAAGAAGGCAACACCAATGAGTGTTTTGCAGTTGCTAGCTGATTATATCAAGGATCTTAAAAGTTAAATATGTAGAGGCCCCTATATTGAATATGGGCATCTCCATCCATTACTCTCACCTACGATTCTCCTCCACCTCCAACTACTAGTGATGGATTGACTCTCTATCTGTAGTTGTTAGAAGATGAGGAATAACTTTGACTCCCTTTTCTTACTTGTTTTCTAAACATAAAATAAAACCCACTTCTCTAAATTAGTTGATCATATAGAGATTTTACAAGAAACCCAATTGTGAAAGGACATTTACAAGAACTACCTAAATTATACAAACACCAATGGGGGCTCAAAAATAACAAAGTAGACATTTTTGACAAATTTGACAATATTAAGAGTAGTTTCTATTAACAAATGGCATGTAAAATATATGCAACCTTAATGTAGACATGAAATAAAAAATGGCAAGGTCAAGACCTAGAATATGAGTTTGGCATTTATCCTATTTTTGAGCCTCTGAGACAAAACTCTCTTATCAATCATAATAGTACAATATGCTAAGACTCAAAAATGAAGCCTTGATTTTGAGTACCACTCAAAAAACTAAGCCCTATAAGCACTTTTTAATGAATGTGTACCTAGCAATCGATTTGAGGCCTAAGAGGTTTTTGATGTTTCTAACACCTTGCATTTAGTATATTCACTCATCCCATGAAGATAAATTGTCATTCTGAGTAATTTTGTGAAATTCTATTTTGAATAATGACCAAATCTGCATTTGAATATCTCACACCTAGTATTGTTCCATGACTCACCACTTTAGGAAAATTTATTATCCATGGCAGAGAACCTATGTTTTAGATTTTGAGTTTTTTCAATATGTTTTGACTAGGTTTTGAATCTATCAAAGTTGGTCAATTATTATTGTCATGCTGATGTAAATTGTTCAGAGTTCTGGGAGGCCTTGTTTGACTTGTTATAACTTTGACCCAGTTGACTAAAATGATAAAATTACTGTTGCATTGCATTCTAGAGGTCAAATACTTGCTATGTTTCAATTTTGAGCTTATGATGAATCCATTTGATCAATTTTCAAATCCATTTCCAAAAGCAATTTGTAAAGTTTTACTGGTGTCATAAAGTGCAGATTGGTTGGTACCCATGTTCATGATGTCATAACTTTGAATCCATGATAGGTGAGATTGAATGGATTGTACTATTGTGTTTTACTCTAAAAATTCTTTAAGTGTGCTAGTTTACAATTCTTGATGAATTGGTCTGCATACTTTCCCAGGTCCATTTCGTTTGCAAACACCACTTTTTTGCCAATGTTTCCAGTCTTGTAAATTTGAGTAGCACACTTTGACCGCTCACCAAATTCACCCCATTATTCATCATGATTCCTAATCATAGATTTATATTTTCCTCATGATAGTGATCCAATGCCCTAGTTTTCATGCCCCCAAGTATTTGTTTGCCCAGTTTTCAAAGCCAAATGCAATTTATTGTTTTCTAACGTGTTTGATTACAGGTAGTTTGAAATGAGCAACTTTGAAAGTCAATATATTTTGACTAAATGATCATCATGACACAAGATTTACCAGGGTACAAGAATATGGAATATAGAATCGGTGAATGTGATTTTAGAGCTCAGTCAGGTGTTTTGGTTAGTTTTTTAAAGCCAGTTAGAGGACTTCTCAACACAAAATTAACAATTTGCAGAAAGTGTTAAAAATAAGCTTTAAAAGATGAATTAGTAACAAAATTTGATTTTAGTCACTATCAGGTGTTTATCAAACTAATTTGAGATGTTAGTTGTCCAAAAATGATTTTTTTTCTAGCCAAACCCACTTTGGGGTCTGACTGACTTCATCAAGCTGATAGGAGAGAAATAAAGGAGAGAATTGAGCGTCAATGCCAGTACTCATTTTAAAGTTCCATCATCAAATGACCATATTTTTAAAACACATGTTTAAAATTTCTCCTATAAATATTGTTTCATAAGTTTTTATGTCAAGGAGATGAAATTTGAATGCCTATGCCATTGCCATCATGTTTTATTTCCAGGGGGATGCTTCATAGGGAGACTGATTAAGAGGAATTTCAAAGTTTTTGCTTTTGTTAGATATCACATTACCTATGAATATTTCATTAGAACATCTGTGACTATTTATCCATAGCTTCCTCAAAAGTCAAAGCTTTGTTATCAAATTTGAAAACTATATTAATGCATTTAGATAATCTCTCCTTCTTGTCCTATTTGTTTCTCCAATGTGGAAGAACACCTGAAGAATGGTTAATGGATTGGAATTGCAACAATAGACATATGGATAAATTTTTGGTTAAAAAATTATATGCAACCATAGACAGATCTAGTATAGTAGCATTGGGAGTTTATTGACATGATTGAGTCCATGCACTCAAGAGAGGAATCTCAACACCAAAATTGATGATCTTTCAGTAATGAGTGTGGTTTTTTTTTTCAAATAAGTGTTTTTATGCTGAAGTTTACCCAAAAATACAAAGAGGCCACACCACTCACTCACATTGTGACTCTACTAGTCATATGCTTGACTGTGCTACTGCCATCACCTACAACAAGGGTACTGCTAAATAGATATAAAATAGGAACAAGTTACTAATGTCTGACATTATAATATAACACTTAGTATGGATAATTCATTGGATAAAGTCATTGAAAGTTAGGTAACCATAGGATGGCATTAATTTGAAGTGGCATGAGAATATTGGTTTCATTGTGTATCTGATAGGTGAAGTATAGCATTGGAGGAATGCTCTACTAGTGGATGATCTTTCTATCATTCCTAGAAGGGGAGACTGACAACATTAAGAACCATGTCAATTCTAATTTCTTGGAAGTCCACATTATCCATAGGGTCACGTGATTTTAAATAAAGAGAAGAGCAAGTATAAGATAGTAGTGAGCTTTTAGGGTGTAGAGAATGTGTTTATCACATAAATATGTCTTTAGAAACATAAAGAGTTTTCATTTTAGTTACCCATTCTTGTTTGGACTGCCATCTAAAAAAAGGGGGTCCCTAGTTGTCAAAGCGAGCATAGAGGTAGTTATAGAATGTTTTAACTATGGTTAGACTCACCATTGCATGGTCTTGTCTTTTCTATGAGATAGAATGGACATGTGTATGACATTTGAAATTAGGAAGGACTACCTCCCACTTCACCCCCATTTATCTACAAACAAGAATTGAAAAGAATCAAATGAAGGAGATGTCATTGATGTCATCAAACTAGGGTAAGCTATCAAAAACAACCATATGATTTCATGCCGGTAATTTTTGCATTGCAATTTGGGTGCTACGTGCTTGTAATTTTGAATACATTACTCGTAATGCCATGACTAAAGTATTCAACAAATGCATCGCCTGACAGTTGCATGTCTAATAAAAAGTCATGAGGGATTAATCCCACATTGAGTAGGTAGGGTTATATTTTGATGTATAAATACAAATCCATTCAATATTTAAATGTCTTTAAGACGTTTAGATTTTAAAAGCCATAGGATAGCTTGTGCATGGGGTCCACGGTGAACTTGAGGCAACCTTGCATAAATTTTGAACAACGTGCTCGATGATGTGGTAGTCCAAGATCTAAGACATAGGATGGTGACATGTGGCACATTGTAAAATTGTTGCTATGTCATAAGAAAAAAGATGCTTGAATGATATCCATGCGACATGGCAACCAACTAATGTGGCATAGTGATGGGGTGACATGTGACATCCAAGGATGAACCAAAATGTGACAAGTGGATTGAGTCAAATGATTCACAGAGTGACAAGTGGCAATATGTGGCAACTAGATGGACTGAGATGGACTAATTGAAAATTGACAAGTGGAAAAGTCTTTAGATGTGGCACGCCTCCTAAGTTACTAAGGTGGCACATAACACCATGTGTTGCGATGTTTTTATGTTGTGACGATGTGGCAAAATGTTGATTGGGATAGCGACATAGTGACTAATGATGTGGTAGTGACATGGAAAGATGATGTGGTGGCTACATGGTAGAACAAAGGACCAGTAAGGTAGTGACATGTGGTGCCTAGGTGGTGTATGTTAGGTCTCTAAGTAGGAAATCAACCAATCTAGCATTAACACGTGTTAGGTCCCCAGTCAAACTAGTTTGATGCAGATGAAAAGGAGAGGGAAAAATCAAATAGGCCTAAGAAATCATTTTTTTATTGTTTTCCTTTTCTAAACATGCAGCTGGAGATTTTAAATAAAATTTGATTAAATTCTATAGTTTAGACTTTAGAAAATGGTCAAGTATTTGCAAAAATGTTGTTTGAAGCCATAGAAGGAGCACTTTTTTTTTTTCATTTTAAGATTCTAGGCATTTTTGATAAGTAGATATATGGCACTATTATATATCACCAGAATCAGAAGAGAACAAACTTTCCATTTTTGGAGTTTTTTTTTTTTTACAAAAGGCTACTAGTTGAAGTTATGCAAGGATTTGCCTCAAGTGCCCAATTTTTAGTTTTGTTCAATTGGGGTAGTTCAAATTGGATTTCCAATGAAATGGTGAACTAACTGAATGTAAAAGGTAAAAATAAATAAAGTTATGGGCAATTTGTTTCACATCCAAATCAATTGAAGCAAGGTTTAATCATCATTCCATGATGCATTTCAGATATTTTGTTAATACAAGGTTTTTCGTCATTGAAGAAGAGATATTTTGGGTTTGTTACAAAACAATGATGAAAACCAAATAAGATCTCATGGGTAGAAAGATGAGAGATGTTTTACAACTACAAGAATGGAGATTCAAGTGGACATGTGTCATTTCTAGATCAAATCTAGAATTCCATTCTTCTTCTATATCTTTCTCTTTGTTGTCCATTGGAGAGGTTCCTATTTTGAAGAAATTTTTCATTGTTGTGATACCATGTTGGTTCTAGCTTTTTTGTGAGACCACATTGTTGGATCCAGAGCTATGATTCTACCATTTTCTTTAGCAATTTCCCTTATAATGAATGACAAGAAATAAGAATATAGATAGTTTAGGTCTTTTAGGATGTTTTACATGTCAATTTCATGCATCTTATTATATTTTTTTCAAATAAGTGAATGGAAATGTAGCAACAAGTTAGTCTTCATTCTGATATCTTATCTCCCATTCATGTTATTTGTGATCTTTTTTGTTTTGTAAACAAAGGATATGAAACTCAATTACAATATGTTGGTTGTATATGTTGATTTATTTTGCTTATGAATCAAGGAGTTATGTAAATTTTTGATTCATCATTATAGGATTGTAGATCTCATGAAGGGATAGGTCGAGTATGAGGTTTAGAAAGATGCAGATATCTGATTCACAAGGTGAATAGATAGATCAAGAAGTCCTAATGTATGGGATATGTCAATGACTTTCAGGGATGTGTGTTAGGGTTTTATGGGATTGCCCAATAGATAAAGCATTGATCAGCTAGAGGATCAAAGTACTATGTTGTTCATGTCATAATTTTTTTACTAAAAATCAATATCATTAATCAAGTATTTTCCCTTTAATGGTGAAGAATTAAATGTGATACCCTCACTTAGCTTAGAAATTTATTTGGCCATGTTATTATTTATTCCATTTCTAAGATCTTTGCATAAGTGTTGTAAGATTTAGGGTTTTTATCTGCTTTGTTAGATTTAGGTATATGTTTTAGCACTAGTACCATATAAGTGAATCTAAGGTACACCCACCTAGGTTTTGTAGAGATTAAAGTAGTAGAAGGGTCTAGCCTTATAGTTGGCCCAGTGTCTGAAAGGATATGTTAAAGGTGGTAAGTAGCTTCCCCTATCTTTTTCTCATTGGTGTAATTTGAAACCATGATATTTCAAAACACCAACATAATATTCCCTTGTAAACATGTAGAGAGGGTTCCTTTAAATTTATTGTCTATAGACATGCATCTTGACAATAATCAAGTTGTCCTAGGTATATTAAAAGTATAATTGAGAAGAATATGAACTAGTGTCATATTTAGACATGTGAGAAAAAAATTATAATGTAAGATGTCCATGAAGACTTTTAGAAGTTATAATCCTATGTAGTTAGAAAAATCAATAGAGGATTGAGGGGGTAACACCTCACACTATTTTAAAGTTTTCTTTTGAATTCCCTACATTATGTTCTTGTAGATAAAATTCTTAAGCAATGAGAAAATATCAATAAAGGATCTACAAAAAAGAAAACCACCAAATAGATGAACAAAGCAAGACTCATAAGAACTAAGATATAGACTAGAAATTATCATTAAAACTAGCATACGAACATGACTACAAGCATACACAAAGCAATAGGATAGAAGCCAATATAAGTCAAGGTGATTTATCACTAAACTTCATTAAAGGTATCAACAAGGGTCAGGGTGGGAATAGAATTTCCTTCCATTGTTCAAAAGATTTAACTTACTTGAATGACTCTTAATAATGCATCAAGTTTTCCCTTAACCATGTAAGAATCACCACAAATTGGCAATATCATTTCTTTGTTCTTCTAGTAGATTCTAGAACCTTCTAATTATAATGGGCTAGATAATGAATTTTGAACATAGTTTGTGCCTTACATGAGTAACCTAAAGCCTTACCCATGAGGCTTCACCTAATATGTTCCAACACTATCTCAGACATCACAATATCATTGGAGTGCACATTCTAATGAATATACTGGAACAAAGTGAAAAGTCCAATATTGTGGAAGTGGTTCAACCCAAAGGCCTCACAATAGAGTTCTAATCCCAAACATTGTGCCTAGATTATAGTTAAACACTTTTGGAAACTTTGAGCCATCTTAAAATCATACATACTGTGAATTGTTTGAAACTAAAGTAAAAAAAGGTGGGTTGTTATTTGTTATCTTTGGGATTTCATTTTACTTGCTTAAGTAGATGAGTGTATCTAGATCCAACAAAATGATATAGTATAGAGAAACCTAATTTTTCAACAAAAAATGTATTCTGAACACCATGGACTTAATAGCAGGGAGAGGTATAATTTTCAATAAAAGAACTTACATGATGTCTTCTCATGGAATTAAATGATTGCAAGATATGTATGAAATGGATTAGTCAAAGGGATCTATAAACTTTCAATAAGATGAAATCGAAATGTTTAGAGGTAGATTTTAAAACTTATGCTAACATTCCTTGTTCTTGTACTAAAATAAGATCTTTGAAATAGTGTATAGGTATACATCAAAGTTTCAAACCAAGTTTCTTTTTGTGCCAAAATAAGATCTTTTACCAAGTTTCTAGTTGATACACTATGGATAATAGGCACAAAACACAAAGCTAGGGAAAAGTTAATCAATTTACTTAGTTAAAATAATGGGATGGTAGCTATAGTCAATCACTATCCTAATGGATAATAGTTAGAAAACTTGTGAAAGAAGAAAAACTTTGTAAAGATAAAAGAAGATTCAGTGGTATCCAACACATCATTTAGTAACAGCTTACAACTACTTAGCAATCCCAACTACTCTTTGAAATAGATAGGCTTCAATAGGGCTCTATATGAGTGATTCCACATGAGCATTTCTCTTGAACTATATGAGTTGATCAAAGATATTTTAGTAGAATGTTACCAAGGGAAATGATATATAGAGTGTTGAATTTTATGTGGATTGTAACCACATTTTTATAATTAAAGACTATACATTGAACATTGAAGATACATTAACAAATGAAGAAGAAATGAATATTTTGGGGCCTCATACCCATCCTAACAAGGTTATGTAAGAAGGAGTAGTAGGGAAAGAAAAGAGAGTGATCAAGATGGGAGAATCATGAGGAAGAGACAACTATTGTGGATCTGCCAACATCAAAGTTCACATGGATTTTTCAACACCTATCTAGATTTAACCTAAGAAAATATTACTCAAACAATTTTATAGTTTGAGGATATAAATGGAAGATTCTTATATTCTCAAAAGGAAATAGTGTAGATTGGTTGTCCATAAACTTGGATGTGGTAGATGCTTCCACTTTACCTTATGGTTCGACTAGATATGCTCATTTTAGCTAGGCTGTTGTCAATCAAATTAATCCAAGCCATATTATTCAAAATGTAACTCAACATAATTTCACTACTTGGGAGAGTTATTGGGCTTTCAAATCATTTATGCAACTTTTGGATCTTCATTTCCTAGTAAAAGGGTATTTGATACAAGGCACTATGATAGTAGAAGCATAAGTTAGTATATAAAAAAGCCTAACTATTGGAGTTACAATAAAAAAATTGGATTAATTAGACTATAGAAACAAGGAGAAACATGCTACATGAATTCCCTTCTTCAAACATTGTATCCTAGCATTTCTTTAGAAAGGTAGTCTATCATATGTCAAATACTAAAATTGTACTAAAAATGTTATGCCTTAAAATAGCATTCATTTGGCTCTATAGAGTGTATTCTACAAACTCCAATATAGTGACACTAGTATGTCAACAAAATATTTGACACAAATATTTGGATGGGATACATATTTTTTTTTGCAACATGATTTGCAGGAGATGAATCATGTGTTGTGTCAGAAACTAGAGAACAAAATAAAGGGTATTGCTAAAGAGGGTACAATACAACTATTTGAGTGTCATCATATGAATTACATTGAATGTATTAATGTAGATTAAAAATCCACATATAAAGTCACTCTATGGTCAAAAACTTGATGTAAAGGTTTTCGAGATGCCAATGCATCTTTTGACAGGTAAATGGAAGGTAAAAGGCTTGAAGCTGATAATAATATCATGCAGAGTATTATGGATTGCAGGGGTAGGAAAAGGCTTATTTTTGTTTATTTTCCTCTAGTGCTACAACTTCAACTCAAACACTTTGAATATGATTTCATACTTGATACAATGGTCAATATAAATGATTGTTGCGGGCTTCATTTGGATAGAAAAAAAATAGAAAGCATCTCTCTCCAAAAGCATATAGGAGTGTGAAAAATTTGTACATGTTGGATAGTGTATTTTTTCACAATGGGGGTGTGCATGTAGGATGTTATTATTCTTTTATCACACCAACTCTATCAGATTAGTGGTACAAATTTGATGAAAAACATGTTACAAAGGAAGATAATAAAAGAGCCTTGGAAGAATAGTACAATGGTGAAGAAGAATTGATACAAATAAATCCTAGTTTCAACAACACTTCATTAAAGTTCAAAAAATATTCAAATACTTAATATGCTTGTGTATGTAAGAGAGGGTGATAAGGAAAATATTATTTACAATTTTGATGAGAAGAATATTGCACGACACTCAAGGGTGACATTAAAGAAAGAGTAGGATGATAAAGAATAGAAATGAAAAGAAAAGGTAGAGGCTCACCTTTATACAATTATTAAGGTTTTCCATGACATTGATCTTACTAATCAAATTAGCAATGAATTTATTTTTGACCTTGTAGATCATGACAAAGAACAAACAATTCTGATTCTAAATAAAATTACATTTACATCCTTCAAGGAAGGAGTTGCAAAATAATTTGGTATCCCTAGGCTATATATGTAATTTTGGATTTGGGAAAAGCATCAAAACCACACATACCATACAAACATGTCATTGATGCAATTGAAGGAATCTTAATGTATTTGATACTTAATGGATACTTTTAATAAAGAACCTATTATAGAATTGAAGCTTTTTTTGGAAGTCAAATGTGTATTGCATTTTTGCATACTCCAACCTCTTGAGAAAACAAAGGAATATATACTTATCTTTTTCAAACTCTATGATCCAAAAAAGAAGAGCTCAACTATGTTGTGATACTTTTTGTTAAGGTTGGAGGAAAACCTATAGAAATAATGCAACAATTGAAAGCCATGGAAAGTTTTCCATCAAATGAGGAAATTGAAATTTTTAAGGAAATAAAACTTGATCCAAATTTCATTTGTGAGATCATTAAAAAAAATATTTCTTTTTGAGCTAGCCAGCTTGAAGATGGTGACATTGTTTGTTATGAGAAAGCTTTCACAACTGATGAGGATGTACATTTATATCTAGATGTTTCTTCATTTTTGGATAATATTCATAATAGACACATTGTATATTTCAAACACCTAGATAAGCCCAAGAATGATACTTTTGTTTGTACCTTTCAAAATGCTTCACTTATGATGATGTTGTGGACCAAGTTGCACAATATATTGGATTGGATGATCCTTCAAAATTAAGACTTACACCACATAATTTCTATTCAAGCAACAAATCCTCTTCTCATAAAGTATATAGCCATAGCTCACTTATGTAACATATTAGTCCATTATAATTAAAAATTGGATATCTTATATTATAAAGTCCTTAACATCCCACTTCTAGAGTTGTAGGGAATAAAAATATTGAAGTTTATTTTTCATCATTCAACAAATGATAGGGTTATTGTCAACAATATAAGACTTTCAAATCAAAGTATTGTTGGTGATGTTCTTAGTGAGTTGAAGGGGAAGGTGGAGTGATGCAGAGTAGCATACAAAAAGTGTGCTATATGGGCCTTCCATAGAACTTTTAAATTAGAGGTATGGATTCACATTTATAATCTTTTCCAACAATTGAAATGAATGCAAGAATGTTGCATCTTTTAATAAAAATTTCTCAACTAGGGCATAATTTAAAACCCTTAATCAATCATTAATAACTTCCATAAATGAAAGAATGAAACCAATCCTTTTTGTGAGACTAAATAATAGTGAGTTACCAGAATTTTCTCCAAGTTATAGCCAAATCTAACAAGGAAATAAAAGTTATTGCAATTTCCTAAAAATTTATCATATTATGATAGAATTTGATCTGTCTTCACTAAAACAACCATAACTTCTTCCAAACATAATGAAAATAATCCAAACCAAAACCAAATCAAAGCTAACTAATATAACTTTCTCAAAATGTAAGTTTTAGATATGTATCATTCACAATGAGTTCTCATCATGTGAGGCCTCACCCTAACCCTTCGAAGCCATAGTCGATACATTATCATTTTGATACTCACAACTTGAGATGTCGAGACATTATTAGATACTTGAACATATTATATTATTTCATGTTGTGTGATGTTACTTTTAGATATTTGAGTTCGTCATTTAATGCTTTATGAACATGTATGTTGACAAAATAAGTAAATGTAGGATTAACACTTTGATTAAAAGATTTTAATGATTAAGAATATGAGTAGGATGAGAGAAACCCTGATTGATTTATAGATGTATGTTTTAATTTATGTGATTCCTTGATACATATATACATATGTGCATGTGATTTTATGGGACTACTGATGTGTGCAATGAGTCTGCAGGATATTTTAGCCGAGAAACTCGATGGAGGAATAGAACTAATCCCTATGTGCTTTTGTGGAAACCTTGTTGTTCACAACTTGATTATTTTTGTGAGATGTATGAATGTATCTTTCTATGATTAGTAAATGTTAATGTTTCATAAATGTGTTCTTATAGTGTCACTTGACACTCATGAATTGTTTGTGCTTTTCAGCATGCTAGTTAGGATTATCTAAGTAATCTTTGAAAATAAGTCAGGTCAAGTTAGTATCATTTTTGCTAATTTGTTTTAATCAAGTTTAGTTAATCCTAATTTAGATTAGTGCCTAATCTACATTTTTTGGAGTTGTTAGATGGTCCTAAATTTTTTCTATTATTTGTTTGGTCCCAAATCAATTCCTAAGGCCTTTCAACATGAAATATTTATAGTATGGGTATGGGTTGGGGGCATTTTCCACCCCCTAAACCCCTTTTGTTGACTTTTGAGGTCACTCAAAAAGTCTATTTTTTCCTTTGTGTGAAAATTGGAAGTGGTTATCATGAGTTGCATAACCTCAACTCCACTTAGTGGTTAACCTTAGGTTTGGTTGGGTTAGAAACTTTTAGATTTTTTAGGCGAGTGGGGAAAGTTATTGCCCTTTTTGGTGGTTGAGTTTGGATCTTATTTAGAGGCCCTTTTTGGAGTAGTTTTGGTTGTTACCTAATCTCTACTTTTAGAGAGAAGTCTTGGAAGATTGAAGGCAACGAAGGAAAAGCTCTTCTCAATTTGTTCATATTACCATAAACTCTTTGTGAACGTAGGAGTTCTTCATCTCCTTGATCATGTTGTTCATGTTTTTACATGATATTTCATGCTTGTTCCATGCTTATGCTATTGTGTTGTTTATTGGTATGCTTGTATGTATGTTGGGTATACTTGGGAAAGATTGAAACCATGTTTTCTTGAATGCTTTCCTTTCATGCTTTTTTTTTTGGTTTGAATTTCAAAGTTTTCTTGTATGGGTGTTTTGGCATTACTCACCCTTGGAGAGCATAGAAGTGGCCAATTTTGGGAAAGGTCTTTTTAGTTGGACTCCAACAGTGTAGAGTCTCTTCTTACGATGAGAAGAGGGAGAGAGGGTAGGGTGTTATGAGCCCCTACCTGTCAACACAAACCACGTATGAGTTTTGGTATGTAAGAATGGAAGAATGGATGTTCTTGAGTTATAGCCCCGATTGGGCACCTGGTTTTGTGTTGTGTCTGACATCTCCTATTGGAAAAATCTGCCTTTCCCTAGTTTTGATTCATTGTGAATCCTATTGTGAAAACCTAGTACGAATATGCATGTTTTATTTTGTCTCTTGGTCATGCTTGTTTGACACCTGATCATATTTTGTTCCCTCCACGATCTTAGCAATGTGTTGCAGAAAATGATATGTACCCCTTGATAAGGGTCATAAAGGAAACTTATATTGGATTGTTGAAATTTTGGGATTTGAATCCTATTTAAATTTTATTTCAAAACTTTGTTGTAGTGGCAATGATGCCGAGTTTTCTTCCTAGTTCTTTCCCATCTGAGGCTTTGAATCAGGTTGCCAATAAAATAGTGATTAAGTATCATTGCTTCTCATGAGTTTTCTTGTAATTTTCAGTCATATGGATGCACATCAAAAATAAGATGAGATGATGATATTCAATTAGGCAAAATTTCAAGTTCCTTATATGTTGAAAATGAAAATTATTTTATGAACGTAGGTTAAGTTTCGTGATTATTGAAAACCAAAAATCAATCTTGCAATGTTGTTTAAAGAAGATATTCAATTCTTGGCCTAACTATGTTTTAGCATAATTCAATAGCATTAAAAAATATATATAGATACCCTCCTTGGAATAATGGATAAAATTGGTATTCGTACTTAGAAAAAAATTAATCTTTTGGCCTTTCACTCTTAAAATTTCAACACTTAGAAAAATAAAGACTTTAAAAAAAAATTGTCCCAAGAGAGCAAAAATTCTCTAGTTTTTGTATGGGAAATAAATTAAATTTCCCCCTTTGGTAATAGAGAATATTCTGTCGATCCTTTATTTCAAAGTTAATTTAAAAATATATATATAATAAAATAATTAAACAAATGTCCTAAAATATCCCAATAGCAATCCTAACTACTTATCTTTCTACCATAAACTCTACCACCCCACTTACTTAATTGCATTCACAATAGACATAGCAGTGAGGAAGAAAACACAAATGTTGTTGATGATGTCACCCCCTTGTCCCATCACCTTGCACGAAGTATGCAAGTGGAAGGGAAAAAGTTTAAAAGTTTGTTTTTTGTTGTTATGTCTTGATCCTGCTTAGCACTCTATTGACTTAACCTTTAAAAAACAACCCCAAAATTTTTGGTATTTACCATTTTTTTCTTGGCTTTAGCTTTTGTTTCAAGGGGTATGTTTAGTTTTTATCAAGTCAAACTAAGCATGTTTAGGGTGACATCACCCTGGTAGCCCCACCATAGGAGCTTGCAACTTTATCTTACCCCTTGATTTATTGCATTTTCTTGTTTATGTTTAAGACTTTTTTTTTGAAGCCTTCTCCCACCTTTCCACCTTGGGCAACACATGATCTTGTCTCGGGTAGAGTGCCACTATTTGGAAAGTTCTAGTAGCATGGGAAGTAATAGAAGCCATTTTGGTAGTTGGGTGCCACATTGGAGAGATGTGACATTTAGAGGGTAGGTCAGTGTTAGTGGGAATAGATTAGTTTAAGTTTTAGGTTGGTGGTTTTCTTTTGTAGTTATTTATTTTAAGATTAATTTTAATTAGATATTAATAAATCTAAATTGGTTAGTGCTTTAAAGTCATATGTCAGTTATCTTTAAGTATTTTTATTATTATGTTTTTTTTGTTAAGTGTAATTAGATTTAGATTAGTTATGACTTAATTAGTATTAGTTAAAATGTTAGATCTTAGATAATTTTAGAAATGGTTAGTGTTTTAGTTTTTTTAATTGTTTGGTTGTTATGTAAGATTAGTTTAGTGTTCTTTTGATAATATTAGTTACTTTGGAAATTACTTTTTATAATTAAATTTTTATGTCTTTTTAAAAATATTCATATATGTTTTTTATTAAATAAATAGGTTTTACAGGGAACTTGAAACCCAATACTTAAAACAAAAAAAGGCTGATAATAAGCGTGAAAGCCTGGCCAAAAAAGTTTAAGTTCATAGGTTGATAATAAGCATTAAGCCTAGCCAAAGGAAAGAGTTCTGAGAAAAGACCAAGAAAAAAAAGAAAGCAAAGCCATGGCCTAAAGCCAGAAAAAAAAGCCAAAAGACAATGATAAACAAAAGAACAAGTGAGTGTTATTCCTCATTCTTTTGCTCCAAATCATGCATAACCTGAGTAGCCTCAAAGGCCAGTTGATTCTTCTCTATTTCCGTCTATTGCACCCTTTGATTCCCCTGGTCCTGATCAGGAATGGAGTTGTCCTTTGCAGATTCATCCTCCATTCTGGCCTCATCCCTATTTTTTCCATCCTCATCTTCATCCATTTCTCTATCTTTGATCCAACCCATGAGAGAGATGATGTTTTTGTTAATGGAGCTTAACAAGGAGAACATGTGATTTCCAAGGTTGTGATTGTAGTTTTCCAAGTTGTGTATCCTTTTTTATGCTAGACTAATCCTGTCAGCCGAATCCATCCTCCTGTTAACATCCATCCCTTTTCTTATTGCCTCAATATGTTTCACCTGATCTTTAACCTCCTCAAGCTCATGGAAAAGTCATTTGATTGATCTAAAATTATCAATCATACTATTGCAAGCATTATTTAAGAGGTTCATCCCTGTCTCCCTGGCTCTATCCAAAATAGCCACAATCTTTGGATCAATTAGTTCTTCTAGCCACTACTCTTCTTGATTATCCACAAGGATTTGGGGATTCATGGCCTCCATGAAGATGCCCATCTTGGAAGTCTTAGCATTGAAGTTGATCCACACTTTCCTCCTATCATTGGTCTGCACTTCCCCTTCTGCATACCCAGCTTTCTTCTCTTTTTTCTCCTCTGGATGGAGATGGAAAGGAGAAAGGGGCAGCACAGACGCCTCCCCAAATTGAGAGTGCACTTCCTCCAAACTCTCCCTCTTGCATTTCTTCATTCCACTTTCCTCCTTAATTTCCTCCTACGTCTCCTTAACGACCTCCTTAGACTCTGGTTCCTCCTCATCATCGCTATCTCCCTCCTTAGCCTTCTCAATAGGCTTCTACCTAAGACCCCTAGGGCTTTTTCTGCTTGGGGTTATGGGGGAGGGGGATTTTTTAGCATGGTAAGTTGTTGCTTTCCCCAAAGAAGAGATCCCACCTTTCTCAAAGCTGAGGCTCTAAATTTCATCCAAGTCAGAGGAGTAGCTGGAACTTCCAGACTCCACATTCTCTGTCTAAGGGGGGGTCTGAGCTTTGAAGTGCTCATGGATAAGCAACAATAGCCCCTCATGCAAAGCTGGGTTTGCGATGGGCTTCTTTTTGAAGCTGTCCACTAGCTTGCTCATTGAGGTTAACAGATAATATGGGAAGGAAATTTTGGATTTCTTTCAAAAATGATTCAAGATGACAAAGTGGTGGGTTTGGGCTCTATCAAACCTAGGGTCCAATGTAATGTACTCAATAATAGCTTTAAGAACGTACCTAAATTTCTTCTTCATGGAGTTGGGGACATAGTAGGTGTCAATCTTTTTCAACACCTTCAATTCCTTCTCACTCTCCACAAAGTCCCGAACCACATTGGTAGAGAGCTTCTTATCCCTGAAGAATTTAAAACCATCGATAGGGATTTTGGTGACCGCCACAATAAAATCCTTCGTAATCCGGAAGTAGATACCATTCATCTTAACCATGCCATCCTTCCAGGACCCCACCATACTTTTGGTCACCTCCTAATCAAAACCATGCAACTTCATGATATACTTGGTGACCCCACCCTCTTGAAGCTTTTCCCACACTTTCGGCCTACTTCTTCATTTCTGAAAGTCCCCCACCAGTTCCTTTCTACATCTCTCACCCACCATTTCTACACACTGCACACCCACTTTACTCATGTGCTCTTCACTCTGTGACTAAAATGGACCACCGAGAGTAAGCAAAGAACAAAGAAAAAAACCTACTATTGCCCCTGAAATGATTGCGATAAACAACCCACAAAGCATGGTGATTAATCAATAAAGGATTACTGCATTTATGATTTCCCATGCTTCTATTATGAAAAGTACCCTTATTTCTTAACCCTTTCATATTCATAATTAAAACTTGATTTCCTCCGTACTTCCTTGAATTTTATCCAAGTTGGTTAGGCTTTTAACATTCGCCGGCAAACAAGTTTCGGGAAGCCAAGTCATTTTTTGGTCTATGTTGACCCCTATATTTGCAAACCTATCGACAACTGGGTTTGCTTCTCGAAAAGTGTAGGTGATGTGGAATTTATTAAATTTGGCAAGGGTCTCTCTAGTCTTATCAATAATATTTGTAATCATCCAAGATGGATATAAATTTCCATTGATGCACTTTATAATGTTATTCAAATCCCCTTCAAGCCATAAATTGGTGACCCCTATTTCAAAAGCCAATTTTACAACATTGCACACTATGTTGGCTTCAGCAAAATGATTTGTTTGGAAACCCAACAAGAGAGAAAAAACCACAATACTATCTCCATTTTCATTCCTTACCACACCTCTACTACCCGAGGATCTAGGGTTGCCCTTGGAGGCTCTGTCAAAGTTGGCTTTGTGCCAACCTTTAGGGGGGAGGAGCCACTTGGCTTCCTATCTTTTCCTCACTTTGTCTTTTACCTTCTCTTTTTTCTTGCCTCCTATCTCAAAAACACCCCCCTTCCTCACAAAAAAATTCTCCTTTATGTTACTGAAGATCTTCCTTCCAACAACTAAAGTTGGCTCCTCCCTATCTCTAAAAATTTGATTGTTTCTCTCCTTCCATATGCTCCAACAAAAATGGGGCAGGAGCCAGGAGCTAATTTCTTGCAAGGCAGACCCATTGAACATGTCATGCCATTGACAGAAAAAGTCTAGAAGGTTGGAAGGAAAGCACCAGCTATGGCCAAGGTCTTGGGTGAGGAAGCCCCAAAGTGTCCTGGAGTAAGAGCATAGAATGAACAAATGATTAACTATCTTTGACTCTTCTTTGCACAAAACACATCTGCTAGGCATGATATGACCTCTTTTAATGAGATTTTCCTAGGTGAGAGTTTTGTCCTGAAGAGCCAACCAAAAAAACATGTTGACTTTTGGCATTAGGCTCAGGAGCCAGGCCCTTGACCAAGGGGGAGACTCTTTTAAGCTCCATAAAGCAGAGTACCTAGAGGTAACTAAATAGAGCCCATTGGCATTATCCCTCCAAACCAATTCATCCTTATTGTTGCTAAGGGATAAGGAATTAAGCATGATCATGATTAGTTTGAGGTCCTTTGAGATAATGGAAAGGTCCTTCCATCCCTATTCAGTCCATTAATTTCTGACTTTGTGCCCAAAAATATTGATGCAATCATTAGCCCATACTCCATAGCTAGGGTTATTTATGAGGCGGCCCTAAGAAAGCCAGCAGTCAAAATAGAACATAATATTCTCCCCATTACCCAGCTTCTAGGAGACTTTAGAATTAGCCAAGTCCCTGGCTTTTAAGAAACCATTCCAAACAACTGAGCCTCTTGGGATATACTCACTGAATAAAGTGAACTAAATAGAGGGCTTTTTTAAATACTTATTTACCACAGTGTCTCTCCATTCCTTTGTGCTACTAAAGGTGTGCTAGATTTTCTTTGCTAAGAGGGCCTTGTTGATGTGAGTGAGCTTCCTAATTCCCAAACCTCCATTCTTCTTAGGGAGGCAAACTTTGTCCCAAGCAACAAGGGGGTACCTTTTATTCCTTTTAGTTCCCATCCATAAAAAATCCCTTTGGATTTTCTCCATCCTCTTGGCATATTTTATTGGTATGGTGAAAAGGCTCAGGGCATATATTGGCAAGTTTTGGAGGATGGATTTAACTAGTTGACAATTTCTAGCTTGGCTAAGAATGGCTCCTTTCTAGCCAGCCAGCTTCTTACTAAACCTATCCATGATGCCATTCCAGAAGGGGTCATTCCCAAGGGGAGACCAAGGTAGGTAGAAGGAAGCTTCCCCACCTAACATCCTATGATTCTGGAGATTCTCTATTGTCTTTACTCCAGAGTGTTGATAAAGAAAATAGAGCTTTTGTCCCAATTGATGAGCTACCCCAACTCTCTAGAGTAGGTGTCCAAAGCGTCTTTCATAGCCATGGACTCCCTAACTAACGCCTCTCCACCCATAATAGTATCATCAACAAATTTTTGATGCATAAAGGGGGTGCATTTGGAAGACAGTTTAAAACCTTTGATCCTCCCTTCTTTCTTTTTCTTCTCCATGAGTTTGCCAATACATTCTGCCAAGATGATAAAGAGTGTTGGTGATAGAGGATCCCCTTGACATAGGCCTCTAGTAGGTTTGAAGAAATCCAAGGGGGATCCATTCACTAAAAAAGCTAGAGAGGGGGTGGTGACCAGCTAGGAGATTAGCTTGCATGATTTGACATCAAAGCCAAAAGACTTCAACACCAAATCCAAAAAAAACCAATCCACCTGATCATAAGCTTTGGACATGTCAAGTTTGAGTAACATCCCTTCTCTCTTTCCATCTTCCATAGAGTGAATCACTTCATGCACCATTATAATCGAATCTAAAATCTATCTACCCGAGACAAAACTAGATTGTTGTTGAGAAATAATTAGGGGGAGAAGCTTAAGAAGCCTTGAAGTGAGCACCTTCGAAATGATCTTATAAAATGAGTTGCATAAGCTGATGGGTCTGAACTTATCCAGAGTGTCAGCTCCTGGCACTTTGGGAATAAGAACTAAGAATGTGGAGTTAATTTCCTTTAGAATATTTTTGGCTCCAAAGAACTCCTAAACTAATCTAACAACATCCTTCATAATGACAAGCCAGTACATTTGGAAAAAGAAGGTGGGAAAACCATGAGGTCAAGGCGATTTATCTGCCAGAAGAGAAAAAAGAGCTTCTGTCACTTCAGAATTAGAAGGAATGGCCCAGAGCATATTATTATGGTGGAGTTGGATGATTTGAGGGATACAAGAGACAATGTTGTCTTGGTCCACTTTAGAGAGAAAAGGATCCCAAGAAAGAAGGGAGGAGAAAAAAGAAACTACTTGAAGTGAAATATCTTCTTCCTTAGTCAGTACAGCCTGATCTTTCTTCAAGCTAGCAATCCTATTATAAGCTCTATGCTTGAGAGTGGATAAATGGAAGAACTTTGTGTTCTGGCCTCCTTCCTTGAGCCAATTGATTCTAGATCTTTGCCTCCAGAACTTTTCCTCCTTGCTAATGATATCATGTAAATCAAACAAGATGGACAGCTCTTCTTCCCTACTCAAGGCATCATACCCATTTTCCTAAATGAAGGCTTGGATAGAAGAGAGATTAGTAGAGAGACCCTCTTTTAGAGTGAATAAATCATTGAAATCTGACTTATTCCAAGCTTTTACTATCCTTTTAACATTACTGAGTTTTCTAGCTACCCTGAATATTGCAGTGCCTTCCACATCTATGCTCCACCAGACCTTAATTCTTTCTAAAAGGTTAGGGTGGGAGGTCCAAATTTTCTCAAAATGGAAGGGAGGAGGTCTACAGGGATCAAAAGGAACAATCGAGAGGGAGATGGTGGAGTGGTCAGACCCAACTAGGCAAAAGAGCTAACTTGCAAGAGGAGGACTGTAGCCATTCAAGAGAAATGAGGTCTCTATCTAGTCTAATCTGAATACACTCCTTGACTAAGAATTTATTGGACCAAGTAAAGTCACCTCCCATTAGGTCCAGATCCAAAAAAGCCAATCCATTGATGAAGTTAGAAAGGTCATGCTTGCTATATTCGTATATGTTAGATATTAGTTTTTTTTTTGTTTATTTATCATCTTATTTAGGTTGTTAATATATGTTTTAAGTTTTAGTTGTATTTTAATTATGGATTTTTTTTAATTCATTGGTAACTTAATTAATATGTTTAGGTTTTGGTATATTTTAATGTTAGTAATTAACTACTTTTAATTGAAGTTAGCATATCAAGGTTATAGTCGATTTGTCATTTTATATTTTAGTTTTAGTTAGTGTTAGTTTTAAGAAATTTAATTATTATGTTTTTGTATATTTTTTATTACTGCAAATGTTTGTCAGAATAATTTAACGTTGGACTATTGCTAGAAAAGTTAGTTTCCATTATTAGTATAATATGTTGTTTAAGTAATGTTGGTTGATTTGATTCATTAAAGGAGGTAATATATTATCATTGTGCTAGTAATTAGTAATTGATAAGTTGAACCTCGGTTTGTATTAAAGTTAATTGTAGAGATTAGTTACTTAGTTTCAAAGTTGTTAGAATTTTAACATTATATTTTAATCATGAATTATTATTAGTTAGTTTTGGTTATTAATTTAGTTGAAGTTTTAAATCTAATTAAGTTTTATTTTGATAGTAATTTTAATGCTATTGTTTATAAAATTGTATTCTAAATTTAAATACTTTATAAATATTGATTAAATTATTGTTGCAAATTATTTTTGTAAGTTAGAAATAAAATAGTGAAACAAATTTCAATATCAAACTTAGAGTATTTTTAATTATTAACTTCAAAAAAAAATTGGTGTGTGTCTTTGCCCTCAAAATTTTGGCATGACATTTTGGTATTAGAGCCTATGTTTCAACACTAGGAACCTTAAACCATTATGCTTCTAAAACTTAAAACTAAACATTAAATTGTGTAGGATGCCTCATGTTACTCGAAGCAACTGATGAGGCAGAGGTCATAGGGCAAGAGGTGGTAGAGTAGGACAAGAGGATGGACTACCTCCACCACCACCACCACCTCCACCACCACCGAACCCAAACGAGGACATTTTGGATGCTCTTCAGACAATGATTAGTGTAGCCCAGTAGAGGGTAGTACTTGTAGTTTAGCCAGGTCAGCAGATTCCAGTAGTGGAAGCAGAGGGACCTAGAGGAGGCAGGCCTGGAGGTAGAGAGAGTACTAGGAGTCCCCTACCAAGATAGTTAGAGGGACAAGGTGAGCATGAGGGTGAGTTAGTACACTAGAGAGGACCCCCACTTGACAGACCTTCTAGGAATATAGGAGATGATATCAGGGAATTGATTCGACTCAGGCCACCATTATTTACCGGTTCCATTGAGGGGACAGTAGCAAAGGCATGGTTACAGAGCCTACAATGGTGCTTCAGATTATGACCTTATGGGAGTAATCTAAAGGCTCATCTAGTAGTCCATCAACTGAGAGGAGATACCTCCAATTGGTGGCATCAGGAGGAAATCATAGGAGTGAGGATGGATACCCTCACATGGGAGTCATTCTTGGAGAGATTTTGAGAGAGGTATTTGTTAGAGCACTTTAGACAGAGGCAGATACAGGAGTTTTATTCTCTTTATCAGAGGGGTCCTACAGTAGCTCAGCACGAGAGAAAATTTCTCAAGCTCCTTCCTTATGTTGAATACATGAAGGACGAGAAATTGTGAATTCATCACTTCATCATGGGATTGAATTTTTCACTTCAGGGTCCCTTTTAGATGGCCTTCCCTACCACCTTTAGGCAGGTAGTGGAGATAGCACTAGTTGCTAAGGATACTCAAGGTCGACAAGAGTGACAGGATTGGTCTCGAAATCGAAACTCTACCCAATAGAAACCCCCTTGGAAACAGAATAAAAAATATACACCAGGGTCCTCTAAGGACCAATAGTCATAGTAGTAGGATCCCTCATAGGGGTATCAGGTCTCCAAGCCCAAGAAATGGCAGTCATAGTAGGATCAGGAAGTACATACCCCATAGCCACTATTGGGCATTCATTTTGCACAAGGTCAATGGTAGGAATCTGTAGTGTAATTCCTCTCTTGAAAAGAAAATCTTTTTAAGGATCCACTCCAAGGTTCATTGTTTGTCTTGCAACATACAAAAATCTGCTCAATAGAAGATAAATGTGAATGTTCACAAGGATGCCTTTGCTGGTTCCAAAAACTCTTTTACCTTGGAATCAAGTAAAATCTATTTGCTGTCTCAAAATATCACACCAAAAGAACAATGTTTTTGTATTTTATGTTTCTTAATGAATGCAACTCTAACAATGCAGCTACTATGAGGTCCTATTCTAACATGGGGGGTTTGCAAAGCAAATAACAAAACTAAAAGCAAATAACATGAAATCAAATAACTTGAAAGTGAAATTTGTAAACGGATATAAGCTACAGAACACAACATGCTGCAAGTTAAACCTTTGAAGAAATCAGTAGGAAACCAATGAAAATAGGAGTAGAGCTTCCTAGAATCCACTAATGCAATCGTTGGTGACAATTTGTAACAAATGAAATGATATTTCACTCTTCATCAAATCACAAGGCCACGGAAAGTGTGCTCATGTGAGACAAAAAGCTATGTAGACACAATCAGGTGATCTCTTCTCAAGCTCATTACGTCAATGAAATTCATATATCTATAAAAAACACAAGAACTAAAAGATTGCACAACCAGAAACAATGCAATAACCCTTTGGCTCAATCACAATCTCATGAATAAAATCCTTAAAAAAATGACACATCCAGGCAAGAATAACTACACTCTGAATGCTAGCACAAAAAGCATAATTTTATTGTATAATAATGACAGCCCTTTTTACATTTTTCAATGGGGTATTTATAAGAAATTGTCTCCTCAATTTGTGTTGAGAGTGAGAGATATCTTGATGCAATAAAATGCTTTTTAAAAAAAAATTAAAACAAACTAAATATATACAAACTAGTAATCTAACTGGTGCTTAGAGGCACTCCATCCATATTTTATTCATTAATTGGATGCATGAGCCCTTTACATGTCAAAAAAAATGAAAGCATGAGAGAGAAAGTAGGAGGAAGCCATCAGTCGAAGTAGAAGTGCATGGAGACACCCAAAAATAGAAGTTGGCCCTTCACTTCATGTGTGTCAGAGTTAACTTGCCATCAAAATGCATTTCCAATGCATGGAAAGTGCTATTTTTGAAACTGGAAGTCAACTATCGGCGCACCTCTAAATTGCAGATCTGTGGAGCTGCGGAGGTGTGGAACTACAAACCTTGACTGAGAAAAAATCCTCAAAATTTTCTAAGAGTCAAAATTGAAACTCTAGCATTTGGGTTTTGTTGATCTTCATCCTAAAGATATGTTTGGATATTTGCCCTTGAATTTCTCTATAATCTCTATAATCTTAGTAGCATCAAGAATATCCTAAGCCTCATACTTATCTTTAACCTTATGTCTGTAGTTGTCCACCTCAATTCGAGTTTCTGCAAAATCCCCAAGTTTGGTATCCAACTCTAACAATGCTTCTTCTGTCCTAAAGGCTTGTCTAATGTCTTCATCATTGGATGCTTCCTCTAATGTCTTTATGAATTTTTCTACAACTACCACAACTGGTAAAAGCTTCTCTCATTATTCATCTTCAAAAATATCCAAGCATGCATTACTATATAACTTTTCTGCTTCCAAAATTCGCTCTCGAGCTTGGTCCTTGAGCCTATGTATCTCATCATGCAATGTTTCCATCACTTTATTTCCTTCTGCAATCTTTTCTATCCAATCATCTATCATGTGTAGCTCTTTTCCAGTATATACATCAATCATAATGCGGTACCCTTGTCCTTTTATGGCCTGTAGAATTTGGAAATCCTTGCTCCAAACCCGTACCTCATCCATAATGTTGAAGTCCTACCTCAAAATTGCCACAATCTTATCAACATTGTCTTGTGTAGCATGCAATAATTTTAGACTTCTTGTAATTATAGTGATACCCCTATCCTCAAGGTTGTCTTACCAATCCTAATAAGCTCTCAAAAATGGATTGAGCTGTACACCTTCCCCTTCTTTAAGAATGGTAGTCAAAGTCTCCTCAGGGCATTCAAAATCAAGAGGACAAATAACTTTAGCTAGATATCCTTTCAAGATCTTAGCTTCCCTTTGAAGTGCTCTGATTTTAATCTTATCATGTTCCATGTGGTTAAGAACCTCTTTGACTCCCATAGTTATCATTTGTCAAGAAGTATCCCATGTAGGTTTCCCTAACGTGATATCCTTTGCTTCATAGTCCTAAAGGATGACAACTTCTTCATCTGTACATTTCGAGGGATGAGCCACTTTTGCAAATAAGTCCTGATTCTGAGTAGTGGTAATGAATACAAATGGTGTTACATCCTGTAATGGAGAGTCAAGCTTGCTCAAAATCTTTGCAATGTCACAGATATCATCCTCTGAAGCAAGGAATTGATGTCTAGCACTTCTCATTATTTCCTTTTGAAACCATCTCGGGATATGTCTTTCTGTAACCTTGTCTCTAGATGATGAAGGGATGTGTTCAACTATCTCCTTCCCTTTGCCACTCTTACCTAGAGTCTCTTGTTGTGAGGGTACTTCTTATGTAGTCTCAGTTTTCATAGATCCTGTAGTTTGATCCTCAATTTCCATGGAAGGTTGTTGTATGCATTCTATTACCTGTGCCTCTTTTGATGGCTCATCAGTAACCCTTGGTTCTGGTTCTTCTTGTAATGATGATTCCTTTTGAACATGTTCCTCTAAACTCAGAGGTGGAGGTGTCACTGAAACCTTATCTACCATCATAGACTCAGGTGAAGATGGGGGCGTTGGATGAGGACCTAGTGTCTCAAGTGGCATCTGCATCCAATCTTGCTATTGAAATTCACTTGTAGGAGTATCTCTAATCTTATATCCAACCAATTATGTACCTACTTGCATGAAATCAAAATTTGGAATGGAGAGAATATCATCACCTAGCTCTCTTTGCTCATTCACCCATCATTGTACTTCATCTTACAACAAAGAGAGCTCTACTATTTTAGCTTGGGTGGGTGGTGGGGTATTTTTGATGTTCTTCTTTCTTTCCAATTTTGTAGCTTTGGCAAGTCAGGTTCTCCCTTGTAGAGGCACTTGCTCTTCCTCCTCATCTGACTTTGTTTCATCCTCATTTGATTCTTCCTCGGGAATGGTTTCAAGAACAGATGGATTAGGCACTAATCTTTTATGAACTCTCGACCTCTTGTTCATTCTAACCTTGACCCTCCTTTGCTTCTGTGGAACCATAGGAGAAGCAAGCTCTTGATGCATCAGAGGAATGGATGTCTCTAGAATCTCTCCCTCCTCTTGCTATCTTGAAAAAATAGGAGCTAATGGAAAATCAACCTAGAAATGAGAAATCCCAGAGTCTTGGGGGTCCTGGGGAGTAGATTCATGTTGCTGCAAAGGGGCCTATTCTTCAACATGCTATGTTTGGATCCTCTAAGGGGAGGCTCTCTTCCTCTTTTCTTTCTTCTTCTCTAGTGGATGGTAATATCCCACTAGACGATCAAGCTAGTAGACCGTTTCTGGCTTGATAGGAGACTGGAGCGCAAAGATAGGAACTGTGACTTTCCTCCCTTTACCTTTTTTGGGCAAGCATGTATATGGAATATCACTGTATCTAGAATTGGATCAAGTGGAAAGGGTTTCTTGATCCAACTCTTTGTCATTCTGATGACATGTCTTGTTCGATGATTAATATCATCTCCTTCCTCTCTATAAATTTTTGCATTCAGAATGGGCCTCTCGCCAACTTTATCTGTATTGAATAAGGGATCTAGTAGCTCCTACGAATCTTGTAGTCTTATCTCATTCGAGATGGTCAAATGGAGAGCCTTCTCTGCTAAATACAAAGTCATTCTACAATAGTCCTTGATACGAACATCATAGTCATTTGTGGCATTCATCCAATGATCTTCAATGGCATCCTCATGGTAGAACTCTTTTCCTGCCAAATTTTCCACTTTACCAACACTGTCAAAAAATGGTTGGGGAGAGTTATATTCCTCAAGAGGATAGTTCTCGCACTCCCACTCAAAAGTCAGGATATCTTGCTTTCTCTTTACTTGATATGCCCCTATTACAAAAGGCCAATCCCAACAAGGCCTTCATTGTTTCTTGATCCTCTCATAGGCTCACTCAATCTATCGAGAAATTTCCATCAAAACCAACTTGTCACTTGGGTACCTTGGGACCTTATTTGGATGGATAGATGCACCACCAACCTAAATGTATGTGAATGTCCAAAACTGGAGAAAATATGCACCAAGATTTGTGATCTATGCCTTGGCCTCATCAGACAATCTCTTTCCATAGTCACCTTCGATGAGTCGAATGATGGCAAAGATAAAGGCATCATTCACAATCCTATACTCTTTGCTTTGTGGCGAGAGCTTTTTCTTAACTAGCTGAGGATAAACTATATACGGCCATGCATTAGGATCCTGCATACTGCCCTTTTGTACAACTTGAGATAGTCGGTGGTTCTTGCTACAAGTAGATATATCACATAAGAAGTCATATAGAATTTCTTCTTATCCTTTACTATCTGCAACTAATCACACAAGTTCTCACTAAGTGTGGTAGCCCAATCCAGTGGCATCTTTGCATGTTTGATGGTTTCAATGAAATTAACCATGAATGGAGCAAGATGACCTGCTATAGGAAATCCCATAACTTTGCTCAGGAGAATGATTGAATATCCAATGTCATCCCTCATGTATCCTTGAGCCATATCTACTTTTCTGATCATCTTTCCCCAAGATGGCTTCTCAATGAAGTATGAGGAATACATGATGTCCATGGCCTCCTGGTGATGATCCTTATGCCACCTCTTAGCTACTTCATATGAGAGCCTGATAAACTGATCAGCTCTAGGTAAGTGAAAGACTCTCTCGATATTATCAAGTCGTAGATCCAAGACTACTTCCCCAGTGATGCTCTTTACCACCCTTTCCTCGAGAACAAAATGTCAAGATAAGGTCATAATCAATTCAGCTGACTGAACAGTCTCAGGATGTGATGCTGCATTTACCAATCCAAACCGTATTAAGGTGGAACTCAAAGAAGATCTTTTAGTTGGGTTGATACAAACCCTCAAAAATTCTCCCAAGTCTGTGTGTCCAAGTTCTGTGTCTTTGATCTCAAAGTGTTCATTGTGTAATTGTGACTTTGGGGTTATGTCTTGGAACTTGTATAAAACTAGCTTTTCTATTGATCCAGATGTGGATGCCATTTGATTGTATTACCTGCATGTCACAAAGAAAAAAATGATTAATTATTGGATACATTAAAAAAATGATATTCAAAAAACCAATTTTATTTTACTTATGTTTTTTTTTTGAATTTTCAATTTTACCCTAACTGACTCAAAGGAGACTTTCTCCTTCTTCTAGTTCTCGAACTATGAGTCTGAGAGTCAGAGGAAAGTTGGGGGTCCCCATTCCTAGTGAGGAATGGGGTGTGTGTTGTGGATACCACAACAAATAGCACCAAAAAAAGGAAGAAATGACCAAGGCATTTCTTCATTAGCAAACATTCCTCCGATGTGTGTCAAACACCAACCAAGCTTCGAACATTCCAAGCATCTTTTGGATGACTTCTTAGTCTAAATATCAAAACTTGAAACCTTCCAGCTCAGTGTGTGCATTGTGTATTCATTCCTTTTGACGTGTCAGGCTGCAATCAATTAGAGTTTTCTGACGACTTGAAACAATCTTCCACTCCTCCCAGCTCATTCATTGGAATCTCCATGAAGGCATTTTATCAATCAATTGCTTGACCAGATAAGAGAATCAGTTTGAGGGCTATTGAGAGGATGTCATGTTCTTTTAATTTCTAGCCTTTTTCATAATTGCTCTATATCATTCAACACGTTACTTTTGATGAAACAATACTTTTGAATACAAGACACTTTGTTTTGCAATGTATCTTTAGCCATTTCAGATCTTTAAAATCCATCAGACTTAACACTGTCTTTTTTTTTTTTTTTTAATAATTTTGTATCCTGACTACGCTTAGACTATGTAGTTAGAACATCAGTGTCATTTCTTGGATTTGATCTCTTATGAACATCCCTTGCGTTCCTCTTTTAGAACTTTTTAAGAAACTCTTACACCAAACGAAAATCTTAGCAACCCTTCAAGGAGGCCCCTCCTATTTGAACCGGTCAGAATTTGGATCATTTCTCATCATCTTTGACTTGAAATTGAACAACACCTAATACCATCAAATCTTTAAATTTGCAAAGTGTTGAGAGTTTGTTATTCTAGGCTTCTAATTTCCAGACTGAAAGTCCCTTTAATTCCATGAGAGATGTATGTTGCTTGGTTGGTATAAAACACACAATTGTCCAAATGTTTTGACAAAGAAATACCTCCTCCTGAAATCGGGACCAAAGACTAGTTAGTGAAATCTTGAGAAAAATCACAAATACACCTTACCCCCTAGGACTGATCTGACATTAAAAGAAAACACACGACTGAAAGCAAACAGACAACTTGAAGAAAAAGGAAACACACTTGCAGAATTAAACACTCTTGCTAAAATGAAAATTTAATCTACATGCGGAAATGAAACTTAACTAATTTTTTTTTTTTTTTGAATTTTTTTTTTAAATTAATTTTTTTTTCTTTTAGGCTTCAAAATAATGTTTTAGAAATTGCCCATTTACGGGAAAAGGTAGAAACTCCCCCTGTAAGGAACTTAGCCTAAATGTGTTTTCTTCAAGAATTTTTGTAATCTGATATGGGCCTATCCACAAGTTTTAAAACTTGGTATGGCTTCCCTACTTTTCTCTCGCCTTATCCCAAAGTAGGACTAGGTCAAAAATCCTAAAGGATTTTATCGTGGCCCTCTTGTTGAACCATCTCTTGACAATGGCTTGATGTTTAGCCATGTGTTCTAATGCAATTGTTCATTTCTCATCCATTTCCAAAAGATTCATCAATCAGATTTGTACTTTGTCAGTGTCATCAGCATACCCACTCATGAATTTTAAAATAGGAATCTTGAGATTGAGCAGGAATACTGATTCTTGCTCGTAAACAAGTAAATAGGGAGAAGTACCCAAGGCCTTTTTTACTCTGACCCGATCTATCCACAAGGCATATTTCAATTGTGTATGCCAATCCCTAGGGTTCTCCTTCAACAGTCATTTTATCATAGTGATCAAATTTTTGTTTGTAGACTCCGCTACCCCATTTCCTTGTAGGTAGTAATTTGAAGAGAATTTGATGATGACTTTGTTTTCAAATGCCCATTGTGTCAAAAATGCAGATGCAAATGCAGATCCATTGTCACATACAAGAGAAAACGACATTCCAAATCTGGTAACAATATGTTCTTCTGAAAAGTCTGTCACCACCTTAGCAGTGCAATTTCTAAAAGTCTCAGCCTTCATCCATTGTGTGCAGTAATTGGTAGCTGTAAGGATGAATGCGTGTCCAGTTGATGACGGTGGGTTCACTAGACCAATGAAATCTAGTCCCCACTTTGTGAAAGGGCACACCTCGTATATCGGTGGCAGTGGCATTGTTGGGTGCCTCTCTTTGTTAGCACTAGTTTGGCATGTATGATAGGAATTTACATGTTCAAACATATCCTTGAATATTGAGGGCCAAAAATAACTTGATCTTAAAATCATGTGTGCTGAGGCTTCTGCTAAACCGTGTCCTGTACCATACTTATCATGAAACTATTCCAGGACATCCTTAGCTTCTTCATGTCCTAAGAATTTCAAATAAATCCCCTTGTAATTCCTTTTATACAACTCGTTACCAAGTAACTTATAAGACTCACATTTCATCTTAAGTCCCCTATGTTGCGAATTGTTCATCCACTTGGGGCATTGATCTTGTAGGAGATAATAGACAATATCCTGGTACCACACATTTGTCACCACACCTTGACTGATATCAACTTGTGATACAACCATCTTCTTTAGATCATCTTCATTAGTTTCATAATCAAATTTGAATTCCTTTTGACTTCCTTCTTGGTTGTCATCGATCATTTTGGATAATTCTTGGCCTCTGACTAATTGCATAGGTTGAATCTCTAGATCGAATTCTTGAAGTATTGCCATCCACTTTCCTCTTCTTTTGCCAAGTTCATTCTACATCAAAAGCATTTTTACTGCTAGGTCAGGTACAATTGCATACACCTTACTTTTGAGTATGTAGTGATGGAACTTCTTTACTGCCTTGATTAATGAAAAGGACTATTTATCAAGATTTGAATATTTTAACTCAGCATTCTTTAGAGGAGAACTCATGAAAACAATGGGTCATTCATCCTCCTTTCCTCTTTTTTGTGTCAAGATCCCTACGCAAGAATGTTTGGAAGCAAAGGAATAGATCTTGAAAGGTAACCTATAATCTGGACTTACCAAAATTGGGGCTGTAGAGATGGCAAGCTTAATATCTTGGAAGGATTTCTTTATCTCTGGTACCCATTCTTTTTTAGCCCCTTTTTTGAGTAAATGATTGAGGGGGCACACTATCTCTACGAAACCACTTATGAATTTGCGTACAAAGTTTATCTTTCCAAAAAAAAATTTCAATTCCTTCTAGCTATGAGGAGGTGCTAACTTCAAAATAGACTCAACTCTATCTGGATCAATGGAAATTCCAACTTCAAAAATGACATGTCCCAGGAGCTTTCCTTTAGTAACACCGAACAAACATTTCTTAGGATTGAGTGATATGCCATACCTGCGACATCTATTGAATACCTACCTTAGATCAGCAACATGAGTACTTTGATCCTTTGAAAAGATACTCAAGTCATTCATGTAGATGACTATACACCTATTTATCAATCCTTTGAAGGCTTCATCCATTGCTCATTGAAATGTAGCTCCCGCATTAATCAACCCGAAAGGCATCCTTCTGTAGGCAAACGTTTCCCACTTGGTCATGAAAGCAGTCTTTAGCCTATCTTCTTCATCGACCATCTTCTAGTTATATCCTGAGTAACCGTCCAAAAATGACATCATATTTGAACCATTAATGACTTGCAACACTTCATCTAACGAGGATAGAGGGTAGTTATCCTTTTGAGATGCCAAGTTCAAGTTACGAAAGTCAACACAAAGGCGAATCTCTCTAATCTTTTTCTGTACAGGGACCAAATTTGCTACCCAGGTGGAATGACAAATAGGGAATATGATCTTAGCATCCTATAGTTTTTTGACTTCTTTCATAATCAGTTGTTCAATTATCAAATTTACCAGTCGTTATCTTTGTCGAAAAGGTTTAGCATCTGGCTTCAATGGGATGTCGTGTGTGATAATCTTAGGATCATAAGTTTTTAATTCTTCATAGCTCCAAGCAATGACATCTTTATACTCAATGAGAAACTTGAGCATGTCATCCCATTCCTTTTGGTTGCATGCTTTTCCTATTTGCACCATTTTTGGTTCTTCATCAGTGGCTAAATTGTACGAGTCACATTCTTCGATTCCTTTCTCTTGAGTTTCCCTTCTATGGAGTGCTGATTCGTCACGATCGAAGATGTGTTCAAGTTCAACCATCCCTTTTAGAATGTTGTTGGTTTTCAAATTAGGGATTCCATCATCATCCTCAAGCTCATCATCTTTGAGCTTATCTTTAGGTGTATCATCAATCTCTTGTCCTTGGAAATGGCAACTGCAAATAATAAAATTGAGTATATGTTGATCATCTTGAAAGACTTGAAAGTTTGTGATATTGTTGGGAATGGCAGGAACGACAACTAATTCAACTGAGAATCTTTTCAAGTTTGTTCTTTCTACTAGTTGTAAAGCACTGGCTGAAATTGCAAGGGCATCTACTACCACATTCTTTCTTCTTGGAATGGATTTGATGTTCAGAGCTTCAAAGTCATCCATTATATCCCATACCCTTTTCCTGTAAGTGATTATTCTTTTGTCGTTGCATGAGTATATGGATTTTACTTGTCTTATCACTAGTTGAGAATCCCCTTCGATTATAAGAGTAGTAACTCCTTTTTCCAATGCAAAGAGAAGTCCTCGAATCAAGGCTTCATATTTTGCTCCATTTTTAGTACATCTAAACAACAATCGATATGCGGCATAGAAAGACCTACCTTTTGGGTTAATTAGTTCAATACCTACACTAGCTCCTGATTTGCATCTGGACCCATCAAAGCGGAGTGTCCAAATTGTATTTTCCTTGGGTTTTTTGACTTTGTGCTTATTTGTCCTTAACTTTTCTTTTACTTGAGCTTTGAATGGATGTTTCTTAGGCACCCATTGTAACTTTTCTTGTGTAGGGCTTGATGAACCTCCTTCATACCCCATGGATAGAGGAAGAGTGTGTTTTTCTTTCTCCTCCTAAATTTCCTTTATTAGCTCAGTAATTTTATTTGTTCAACCTTAGGTTCTGGATGAATGACTATTGAGGTCCATCCTTTACCTTTAATATATCATCTTCTTCTCTGAACTTTAATCATCCCAAGAGGAGGAGAATATAAACCTCCACCATCTGAAGAGGTATCACTGTATGATACATTTAAATCTTCACTTTCCTCTTTAGCTTGCTTAACAAGGTTGGATGAATTTACTGAATTTAGACTTTGGATGACTTCATCGCTTGAGGTCTTCGTACTTTTGTTTCCCATTATTTGTGTTAAAAATTTTGCTACTACTTCTTGGCATGTTGAACATTCAAACTCTAAATGACTAACTTTGTGCAACTGGAAAAACCCTGGAAGGAGGAGGATACTGGGGTTAGCTTCCTCCCCTAAACACTATAGATTAGTCACCATACTTTCTATGAATTGTGTCATGGTCTCATTTGTAGGTATCAACACCTTAGGTTCTTCATTTTGGTCTTGAGATGTCTTGTTAGGAACCATGTCCAATGCCATTACTTTGTATGAACCCAAATTAGATTGTAAGAATGCTACCTCATTCAGGGCGTTGTAATCTATGATCATTGTTTTCAATTTGGGCTTGACATCTATCTTGATTTGATTGTTCAGACCTTTCCATGGTAACCATAATTGAGTGAAATCTATGGAGAACCATCCTCTAAGACATTTTGTCCATTCTCTGCTCAGGAGTAATCCATATGTTTCTAGGATGTCAACCACATGTATGTCAACAATATATTTGATCTGAGGATCAACTGTTAGCTATATTTGCACATCTTTCAACACTCCAATGACTTTTACCTCTATTTTATCCAACTATATGACCACTCGGTTAGAGGGTTGAGTATTAACTCCTAGCCTTTGAGCTATTGATAATGGCATCACATTACAAGAAGCTCCCAAATCAATAAGACAATTGTGTAGATTCTTTCCATATATCCTTATGCTCAGCAAAAATGGGGGTACCTCGACTTTTTCCTTGAACATAGTAGGCATCGCTTCTGTAGTATTTACTTGTTGTGTCACTATCTTTTGGGGGACATTATTCATATTATGGGAAACCTTTGTATTATCCAATGTCTTCATGAGTGCTTCTCTTTGTTGTGGACAATTCTGCAACATATCAAACATGGACATATTGGCTTTTTTTTTCTTCAGGTCTTCAACCGCATTATATTTTTTAGTAGACCAAGCAGGGTTCCTCAGTATTGTCGGTATGTTTACTTGATTTTGATACTGTGGTCCTCCTTGGGCTGGCCTTACCGGTGGTGGATTGTTGCTTGCTCTAGGATCAGGTGGGGTTGGTTGTAAACCAGGAGGAATTCCATCAGCCAAGGGATCCTTTTTGTTTCTGAGATTATATGTGTTTTGATTATCATTTTGAAAGGAAAACATATCATCATGTTGAAGATCAGGTTCTTGACAAAAAGGGAACGAGAATTCTTCATTTTCTTTTTGTTCCACTTGTACATTTTGGGTAGAATCGTAAGATTCTAATAGCATTGTGTTGAATTGAATAGGAGGTGGATTATCATTCATTGGTGGGTTTTGATTCACATCTTGATTACCATTGTAGTATGCACCATCATTGCTAGGCATATTTTGGCTATCATCATACTGATTAATGTCAGCATACTGAATGTTGTTGTTATTGGCAGGAATGCTTCCATTATTTGGTCTAGTGTTCCATTGTTAGTTTTGTCTTTGGAAGCCATTGTTGCAATCAGGAGGATTGAAGTTGTTTCCTCCCCCGTTGTTTCCTGCATTGTGGTTACCATTATTGTTGAAGTTCCTATTGTAATTCTGACCATAATTGTTGTTGTAGGGGCCGACATTATTTATTTGGAAGTTGTTATTGATTCCTTGAGACAATCTAAGATGTTTCAATTCATTGTTCATTTATGACATGGTTTTCTTCATCTAACCAACTTTTGATAGGAGATTGTTATCTGCTTCCATAGGAACTGTCACCTTTTTTTCAAAGAAGGCTATTTTCAGGGGCTCATACCCTAGATATGTTATCGCTTGAGTTTGTGGACCGGGTACCTGTTGTAATGGAACTAGGTTCATAGGTATGAATTGACTAGGTATAGTGGGTGCTCCCACAGGAACCATTGGCATGGTAGGAAGTTTTTGCATAGGAAGCATCATTCCCCCTCCATTAGGATTAGCTTGTTTTGTGAACATGATTGCTTTTGCAAAGACTTTGTCCAATGTGTCAATATTTACTGTAGGAAGTCTTCTAAAAAAAATCACAGTAAGAGGATCCATGGCATTGAAATAAACTTGGATGGTAGCTTCAACCATAATTGTGTATGGTGTTTCCAACTTGCGGTAGGCCATATGAAAATGATGATTGAAGCGTGAGACCGTTTCAGCTGGATCCCTTTTTATTGATATGAATGGTTGATGTATCACTGCTAGATTGATGAATGTTTTGAATTGTTCCAAAAATGATTTTTCGAAAGTGTCCCAGTCTCCAATGCATCCTGGTGGTAGGTTCACATACCAATTAAAGGCGATTTCCCCCAAAGAGTAGGGGAATAAACGAAGAACCACATTTTCATTGGTAATTTGCTTTGGGATGCAAATTTCCTTAAAAATCTTGACATGATCTTTGGCGGTTCTTGTTTCTCCATAAATAAACCTTGGACAAAATTTCTCAGGATTCTTAGGGAGGTCATGGTGGGCACCTCTCAAGCTAAGGGGTGAATCAACTGCGTTTGTGAAAAAAGCCATCAGGGGATTTTGTGGACCTAAAGGCGGGTTGAAAGGTGATGGGAGTGTTGGAATATGTGGAGGTCCACCTGGTGGGTTGAAAGGTGATGGAGTAGAAGAAGATGATGGAATCTCGAATGGAAGTGGTTGAATTCGGGGTATTCCTCTGTCACTACGTGGCTTATGAAAATGATTAAGCTCTAGAAATTCTTGGGCACTTGGTGAAGATCTTAATGCTCAATGGAATGGGGATCTAGGTGTAGACACCTAAATTTGATTACACTATTTTAGTAATCCTATTTAGTTATCTAAAAAGGGCATTATTAATTAAATTTCTATTTAATTAATCCTTTGTCATCCCCTAGTTGATTAATTTAATTAATCATCTATAGTCCTAATTGATAAATCAAATAATCTATTATTTATCAATTAAATCCTATTCTTCTATCTAATTCCAAAAATCCCCATTTATTAAATAAATCTATTTGATAAATGAAATCCTCAAATTCAAAAACCCCTAACCTATCTCTAATCCTCCATTTAGCCTAATCCACCCCATCCACCCATACTAACCAAGCTTAGCCACTAACTCACCCACCCTCATTAATGCCATCCACTTGCACATCTCTAACATCCCTAATCTAATCCTAAACCCAAGCCTAATCCACCCCCTAATGTTGTCCCATTCCTTAAACAAGTTTAAGACTTTCCTAATCCAAACCAAAGTCTCCCCTCAAAAAAACCCAACCACTAAGTCATGAGTGCTCTTACAAAACATAAAGACTCTTACAAGCCCACTCATGACTCTTACACCCATCTTCCACACTCTTCCCTCTTCCACACTCATTCCTCTTACATCCCTCTTACATACTCAACCCCACTCATCATGAATTTAACCAACCCTTTACCCTACCCTCTCACACTCATCCTCCTTGTGACAAGTGTCACCTTCCCATTGGTGCTAAACAAGCACAATCCATGTGCTCCCCTTTGAGTGCATCTTAGCCCTCCTTAAGCCTTCATCCATCCTTACATCTAAGCCCTCCATCCCTCTACCCCTTAGCCTATAAATTGAATCCCATCCCAAGCCATTTCATCAACAATCTTTGAGCTAAAGTTACCATGCTATTTTGAGAACCAAAGCCATCAACCATACCCTTATAATGCCAAATTGAGAGCTCACAAAGCTACCAATTTGCCATTACCCATCTCCATTGAAGCAGCTTTTGAGCATCTTGAGCATACATCCACAGCAAAAGGACACATCTACAGAATCAAGAAAGCATGGAGTGTTTTCTCTTGTGAGGTTTGCACTTCTTGTTTGCTTTCTTTGTCTAAGCATATATGTGAATTTAGTTTTTGGTTTGTGAATGTTTACTTTATTTGTTAATGTTCTTTGCATACTGATTCTGGTTCTACATTTTGGCACGCCCGGTGGGACCCCACTATGGGTCATTTAATCATCTATTTTCATCTATATGTCATTTTTCTAACCATCTAATGTTTGTTGTTATTTGAGTGTGTTGTGAGGTTGTTTTGCTTGTTTTTGCAGGTTAAAGAATGCACTTAGGAAGAAGAAATACCATCTAAAAAAATTCGCATTTTTCAGCTTTTTTGGCGCAGTTTTGGCGTCTGCAACCTGTTCTGTCTGCGAAAATTGACGTCTGCAAAAATCCGCGTCTGTGCAAATCGACATCTACAAAAATCTGCGTCTGCGAAAATCGACGTCTGCGAAAATCCGCGTCTGCGAAAATCGACATCTGCAAAAATCTGCGTCTGCGAAAATTGTCGTCTGCGAAAATCCGCATCTGAGAAAATCGGCGTCTCTGCTTGTCACCTGTGTTCTGTGCTGCAAATCTATTTTTTCCTCTTCATATTTTGGCATCTCTGTATTTCAGCGTCTTCGTATTTTGACAGACTGTCTTCTCTGCTTGCTTATGTTGCAATTCTGCTTTATTATTTCTGCACTTTGTAGCTAAAAAAAAAAAAAAAAAAAAAACCTAAAAAAAAAGAAAAAAAAAAAAAGAGTATAAATCAAAATTTGACTTTTAGTGGTTCCATAGGATTTAGACCATTTTAAGCATTTTTACGCGTAGAAAAAACAACAAAAAAAGTTAAAATTTTTTTTCCCATAGTTAAGCTCTTATTTTTGAAGATTTTGGCTAACTAACTAAATTGCTTTTTTTTTGTCTCATTGCAGGTTGGAGCACATATGGAACCAATAACCATGTTTCTTGCAGGTTTTCATGTTGCTAAAAAATGAACTTGAATGTTTAACCATTTGTCTTTGAATGCATGTTGCTAAAAAAAAAAAAAATAAACTTGAATGGTTAAACACATTTTCCATTGAATGAATGTTGCTCAAAACACACTCTTGAATGTCATGGATTAAAATCAACTTTCTTTGGAATGCATGCTTAAAACAAAAAATCCAATCTTGAATGCCAAGGATCAATTAACCATTACAATATCAAACACTTCATTTGGAGCTTCTAAAATTGAACAAAACAAATCTCTTTTTCACATGCAATCTAGGTAAAGTTTAATTTTTGGACATTTAAGAAACTTTGTTAAGTTAAAATACAAATTTATAAAAATCAATTTGAGTAGTTCCTTGGACTCACCTCTTTTCTAATCACCCATCAAATATTAACCATTGGTTGCAATCTCAGTGCCATTTATGGGGATGGGTCTACTTGAAAAAGGTGTTAAATATTCCACAATCTAACTCACTCACTTGGTCTTTGAACGTTTGCTTTAACTTTATCAAAATTCTTAAATGGCCAAAACTCTAGATTAAATCGATCACACTTCAAGTTTGGGCACTAAAATTGAACAACAACTGACGTGGAGAGCCTCCGGGCGCGTGCTTGAAATTGAATCTCACACACTTTTGTTTTGGGCTTAAAACAAACTCACACTCAGTCTTGAATGCCTTAAGGAAAATTAATTGATACTTGACGTGGAGGGCCTCCGAGCGCGCGAGTTTTCTTTTGTTGACCCTAACTCTTCTTATTGTTTGCATTCTTCGATCGATTTACTTTTGTTGGTGCTTCAAGTTGGAATTGAACATTGTCTCTTAAACATGAGTGCTTGCAAAGTCTAGATTAGCACACATAAGAGTCAGTTGGTAAAAGAACAAGCGTGTTTTTTAGCCCAAGGTCATCCGAGTCTTCTCTCCCCTTGTCGTCTTTCGAGGCCATCTTGGGTGCATAAGATTAGGATCCAAAACCTTGTTTCTTTTTAGGAGGCCTGCTTGGGGATTTAATCACCCCTTGGACAACCTCAACTCCAGCGCTCCGGCAGAGTATAAGAATCAGGAGGTGAATCGAAAGACACCTCTCTTGGGATCAAGATTTTGTCATTCGGGCTAAGCCTCAAGGAACTTTATACCCTTGAGAAGTGAAAGAGGAGAAGTGGGTTACCACTCCTCTCGGCTGTGTGACATCCTTTTGGTCTCATCTACAGATTTGGGCCTCACGTACCTTGCGTATATCGAGGACTCCCTAGCTAAACCAATTGTCAGCCTTGCAGAAAACCATCTAGGATGTTAATGTGTTTGGAGTGACTGATCGAAACATTTGTAGAACATACACACTCCTTGGTGCAAGTATCACATTCTGAGAACCACAAACTTCTATCTAGGTGTTCCTATCTATTGCTTGTTTTTATTTTACTTGTTGAATGAATGTTTGCCAAACTTGTTCAATCCTAGCTTAGGGCACACTTAGCATAGTCACTGCCTATTTTGGAAGTTGAACAAGTTGAAGCAAAACAACTGAGTTTTTTCCCAAAGCCAAGCAGATTCAAAAATTTATGTCGAAACAACCCAGACCCAAACAGAAGTTTCACAAGGTCAAACTCAAGCCATCTCTAGCATACCAAGAACTTTCAGCCAAGAGAAAAGAAATAACACCAAGCCCACGAATTTTCAAACTCCACAAAGCAGAGGACAAAGCTACCAACGAAGCACTTCAAGAGGCCTGGTTAGAGCGCACCATCAAATTTAGCCAACATCCAGGAGTTAATCCTGCTTATGCCTTACCAACTAGGCATGATTTCTATGATTAGACACCCTTGTTTCTCGACATCTTCTTGGATAAGCTTCACTTTAGAGTCATCTTTGTAGAAAAGCCAGCCATCTTAGGTTATCCCCTTAAGCATTATTAGCTCATCCATCTCATTTAGAATCATACCATTTAGCTAGTAATCAAAAATCTGCACATCTAAGCTTTCAAAATTGTTGTCACCTTGCTAAAAGTTTGCCATTCCTAAAATCTTACAAATCCACCAATCTCACCAAGGTTATCCCTTTGACAGAGCTTTGTCTAGGGTAATCTAGCTTTGTCACTTGTTATCCCTCATCACCTTGAGCTAAAGGTTGGGATTCGCAAGTGGTCAATCTCGTGTTCTTCCTAAAGGATCATCAATCTATCCTTAAGTTGACACAATCACCACCAAGCTTGCACATAGGAAAGCAGAACTTTTGTGCTTTGACAACATATCTTTGAAGTTAGAATCCCCAACCCGATCCTCCTTATGTTTTGTCATATAGCTTTGCCTCAACCTAGGAAATAATTTGCATAGAAAAGCCTTCCCCCTTTTGCATCCATCAGCATTATTGCATCTCATCCCTAGGAGCATTTTTTCATGCCACCCGTCACTCGCTTAGCCAAGAAGAAAGAAACAATGGAGCCCTATCATTTGGATCGAACAACCTCACCCCCCTTGAGCACTCAGCCATCCTTCAGCCCAGAGCAAGCTATGCCATCACCTACTAACATTGAAGCTTTCATGAACCAACCAAGAAATGCAGTATTGGTAAACACCATTATAGACAAAAACAAAGAGACAATCATGGCTAATTTTCGAAGGGACAATGTAGGAACCTTTGACTTTGGAAGACCCCCTCCATTATCAGATCCATCTCACCCATTGTTTGGGCAGTTGCCACCACCCATAGGCTCTTATGATCCAAATTATCCTCAATATATTCCAAAAGAAGAGCCTCTAGCCAATCCATATGACCCAACAGACCCAAACATACCATCATCCACCCAAGTTGAAATCTCCATGCCGCAAGCCAACCCAGCCACCACCACTCCATCCTTGGTTCACACCTCTCCGCTCCAAACCCCCTTTACTCAAAACACCTCACCGTTCACCCCCTTCACTATTGCTGCTGCTCCCACACCTATCCTTCCAAATCCACCCATCTCCCAAATTAGTGCTAGCATCTTTGGCCAACCTCAGCAATATACAATAGGGATGCCACCCATGGGGCCAAGTAATCAACCTTTCATTGCCCCCAGCTTGTTCACCACAGCCCAAAGTACAATCCCATCATTTCCATTAAGTCTCGGGAGCTCAATACCACCAGCCACAAATCCACAAGCTACTACCTTCACTCCACAAAGCTATCAAAACCCACAAGCTACTGCCAATCTTCTACCAAGCTCCCAAGTGACCCCAGCTCCCACCACCACTCTACCAAGCTTCCAAATCCAGCCACAAAGCTATCAAACCCCATTAGTTCCATTCCCAAGCTTTCAATTTCCACCACCTCCACCACCAACTAATCCATTACCTCCAATTACCAACTACTTTTCAATGCCACTTCTAGGAGGTAATCCACTACCCCAACCAACCACCAATTATTTGTAGATACCATCCCAAATGGGGGGACAACCCACATATATTGGTCAAACCCCACAAGCCCCCTGATCCTTTCCCCAAGCCTCACAACCATCTTATACCTTACCTCCACAAAGCAATCCATTTATCCCACAGCCAGCTTATGTTCCTCAATCCCAACCTCAAATCCCATATCAACAGCAAGCCTTGCAGCACATGCAACAATATGTGCCACCTCCCCCTCAACAACCCGTCATCCACCATGCAGCTGCCCAAACAATGTACAATCCCTATCAGCAAATCCCTCATAACCATCCATATTCAATGGCCCCATCCAGCACATACCTACCTCAAGACACTCCTACATTGGGGGCACCCCAGACAGCTCTAAAAGCCATCCAAGAAGGGAATGATCCAAAGAAATTCAAGTTTGAGAATGTGTGTCCTTACCCATTTGACAGAGCCATTACCATGACACCATTTCCCAAACACTTTGAGGTACCTAAATTTGACAAATTCAGAGGAAAAGGAGACCCTGTCACACATATCAAAGAATTTTACATGCATTGCCAGGAGGTGGCATACAATGATGTCTTCCTCTTGCGCCTTTTTCCCAAAAGCTTGGCTGGACCAGCTCTTGAATGGTTTTATAGAATCCCCTATGGCACAATTAAAAACTTTGCTGAATTATCTGAGGCATTTGTAGCCCAATATGCCCATCTTGTTGAAATAGATCTATCAATAGTTGATCTTGTCCACACCAAGCAAAAAGGTGGAGAAAGCCTTGCCAAATACTTGCAAAGATGGCAAACCCTTACCACCCGCATATCCTACACCTTGCCAGAACGCCATGTGGTGAAAATGTTTATTGATAATGCACATCCCAGCTTGGCTCACCACATGACCATGAACTGTTTGTAGACCTATAAGGATATCAAAGAGAAAGGAATGATCCTTGAGCAAGGACTCATCAAAGATGGTGTGGTAAAGATTTACAAAGAGGCCAACCAAAATCAATCACATTCCAATGACAAGTCTAGGTATTGGAACAAAAACAAGCATGTTGCAATAGATGGGGTTACTGACACCAGACATGTGAATATCGTTGGTCCCTCTCAAAACCAGTCTAACCCACCATATCAAACAAACAACCAACAAGCTACCAATTACCAACAACGAAATAACCAAAGCTATCAAAACCACAATACAAGACGAAACTTTCAAGGGTCTAAAAATCAAGCTAATGCCATCAATGTAGCTGCAGGGCAAAAGCCCAGATTCCAACCTGCACCTAGAAACTATACACCCCTTGGTGAGCCATTGGATGTTATTTTTGAGAAATTGGCTAAGGAAAACCTCATCAAATTTCCTCCTACCCAGCAAATTGATCCAAGCCAATCCAAAGCTACATGGTACAAGGACAATGAGTATTGCAAGTTCCATAGGGTAAATGGTCACACCACCCTCAGATGCATGAAACTGAAAGACTATGTGCAAGACCTCATTGATCAGAAGGAAATCACTGTCGGTGCCCAAACCTCTCCCAATGTAGACTTACAGATTTATCAAAATGCTTTTCCTCCACACAACAACCAAAATCTTGGAAAAGCACCTATCCAAAACAACACCAACAACCACCAGCCAAACCAACAGCATGGGAAGAACAATGAACACACTTCATCCTATATAGACTATGGTAGCCTTATAGGTTGTATATCTGAGAAAGAGCCTTCTGTCAATGTTATCAATATCCGAGGACCAGACAATGAGTGTGTGGTCACCACTCGAAGAGCGCGATTTAACATCGTAGGCCCACTAGTTTCATCAACACCATCAGCTCCATCAAAAAGCTGATACAATATCTTGGAACACCTTGGGAACATGCCAGCCCAAATATCCATTTTAGACCTTCTCCGCACTAGTCCTGTGTACAAAGACATCCTTGAAAGTGATCTCATAGAATCCCATGTCCTTTCTGATATCAATGCTACTAATTTTTGTAATCTTGTTGGACACCTTTCATCCTCATGTGCCCTATCTTTCAAACCCAGCGACATACCCGCGGTTGAGCCAGATCACACCCTTCCACTTCGCATAGCCATCATGGTATCCAATTTTGCTGTGAAAAGAGTAATGATAGATAATGGATCAGCCTTGAACATTTGCACCCTAAAATTCATAAAACAAGCTGGGTATACTGAGGCAGATATGATCAGTGAGGTTATCACCATCAAAGCTTATGACAACTTGGAAAGGACCACAGAAGGGACTATTTTGCTACCAATCAAGGTTGGGCCAGTCATTCAAGAGACAATTTTCCATGTTGTTGATCTAAACCTACCATTTAACATCCTCCTCGGTCACCCATGGATTCATGCTATGAAGGTCGTTCCATCCACCTACCATCAGTGCATCAAATTTCCGCATCAAGGCACTGAGGTAACCATCCATGCCGATCCAGAACCCTTTGCTTACTGCAATGCGGTTGAAGCTTCATATACAAACCATTGCCCTGGAATAGACATCGGCACAGCCATCGCCAGCTCATCCCACACTTGTAATGACGCAGAAACCATCCTTGCCTCCACCCTATCTACTATAAAGATCAACAACAAAGGTTGTGGAGAATATAGTCTATCAGATGCATTTGTTGTCGGAGCAATCCCACTTGATCCACATACCCATGGATGGCCAACATTTCACAAAGCTAAGGAGATCCCACCTCCTCGATACAAATAGTTTGGCCCAACCACCTTTGTGTCCTCAAAAACCCCTCTTCATGAGGAGCTCACTCCAGATATCAACAATTGGCTACATAAGGATGCACCTCCAAGAAATCAAGCATGCCTTGATCACTTCAGCCAAAAGTATCCCCAACAACATAAGCTCGTCACTGAAAAATGGAACTATCAAGGAGGTGGACTAGGACCAGAAGAAAGGGGCATGCAATGTCCCATCGAAGCACATGATTGGGAAATAAAGTCAGGTCTTGGCTTTGGCATACCCACAACTGGGGGCACCAATGAGAATGGTCACGCTTTTTTGAACATCCACCGCGACCTTGTCGAAATCAAAGACATTCCTGAGGAAGTTGAAAAGAGAGCCTACGACGATATCCCAGACCAAATCTTCCTAGGAGACTTTGTTCTCTAAGAACTATCCATCCATCTCATTGACCTACCACTTGCTCATCCACAACTCATAGATTGGGACCAACCAAGTGTCATACATATTGATGAGTTCACATCAGAGGAAGCGCTTCTAAGATTCATGGGAGCTGAAACTCCTCATAAGAAGACAAAGCCAGATTCTACCTACATCTACAAGCTAGATCCCAAAGGGTATTTTGGAGAAAATCCCCAACCTAGTTTCGATACACCCAAAATTGGAACTAAGGTAAATCTGGGACTAGCTAAGGCAGCAAAGAGAACCCCTCAGCAAGAAAATCCAAAGCCACAAGTAGAACATGAGGATTTAGTATTGCCTCCTCAAGATAATCGACCAGAGGTGTCTTCTATTCTAATAGAGGATACTAGAGAAGTCAACATTGGTTCTTCAGAGATCCCTAGAATTGTTCACATTGCTGCATCCCTATCACAAGACCAAGCTGACCTCCTCTTTGAGGTTTTACGAGAGAACATTGGCCGATTTGCATGGTCATATCAGGACATGCCAGGACTCGATCCAAAGCTTGTAGTTAATCATCTTGCAGTCGATCCAAAGATCAAGCCCGTCAGACAAAAGCTTAGGAAAATGCACCCCAAGGTGGCATTACTAGTCAAAGCTGAACTAGAAAGAATGTTAGCTGCTAAGGTTATCCGACCTATCGACTACTCAGAATGGATCTCCAACATGGTCCCTGTCACTAAGCCTTCCGGTGATATCAGAATCTGTACTAATTTTAGAGATCTTAACAAAGCTTGTCCAAAGGATGATTTTCCCTTGCCCAACATAGATATGATTATAGATCTTATAGCTGGACATGAAATCCTATCCCTTATGGATGGATTTTCTGGGTATAATCAGATCAAGATTGCAGAAGAGGATCAGCATAAGACAACATTCACTACCCCCTGGGGAACCTTTTGCTACACCATGATTCCTTTTGGCCTAAAGAATGCTGGGGCTACCTATCAAAGAGCTATGACAGCCATTTTCCATGATCTTATCCATAGCATTTTGGAAGATTATGTGGACGATATCCTGGTCAAATCTCACACCTTCATGGATCATCTTGCTGACTTGGAAAAAGTCTTTGATAGGTTGGCCCAATATTATCTCATGCTAAATCCCAAGAAGTGTGTCTTTGGGGTCACATCTGGCAAGCTTCTAGGCTTCATAGTTTCTAAATGGGGTATAGAGATCGACCCCAAAAAGGTCAAGGCTATCTTAGACATGCCTCCTCCCCAGACACTACGACAGCTTTGCTCTCTTCAGGGAAAACTTCAATCTATCCGGCGCTTCATCTCCCAACTTGCAGATAAGTGTACACCATTTTCACACTTGCTAAAGAAGAATGAGAACTTCAAGTGGGATCTTTTATGTCAGCGCAGCTTCAATCAGCTCAAGCAGTATCTCACAAATCCCCCTATCTTGGTTCCACCAGTTCCTGGTCATCCCTTGATCTTGTATATATCAGCAACACCTACTACTCTAGGGGCACTTCTAGCACAACATGAAGATTATTGCAGAGAGAGAGCCATCTACTATATCAGTAGAACCCTAGTTGGTTATGAACTCAATTACACTCCTATGGAAAAAGCTTGTTTGGCAGTTGTTTTCTCAACTCAAAAGCTTCGCCACTACATGCTAAGTTATACCATCCAACTAGTCTCCAAGATTGACCCTCTCAAGTATATGCTCTCCAGAACAACACTTACAGGCCGTTTGGCCAAATGGGTTATGCTACTAAGTGAGTTTGACATCCAGTATGTGGACAGAAAGGCAATCAAAGGGCAAGCTATAGCAGATCACCTAGCTGATGCACCTCTAGTAGATGCATATCCTTTGCTCACAGAATTTCCAGATGAGCATATCTGCCTAATTGAAGAACAACCCCCATGGAAGCTTTATTTTGATATCTCATACACCTCTCATGGATCATGGGCAGGAATGTTATTAGTTACACCTCAAGGAGATTACATTCCAAAAGCCTTCAAGCTACAATTCCCTAGCACCAACAATATAGCAGAATATGAAGCTCTTGTAGCAGGATTAAAGATAGCTGCAGAATGGAATATCACTGAGTTACAAGTCTTTGGTGATTCCCAACTCATTATCAAACAAGTCTTAAATGAATATCAAACCAAAGATGAAAAGCTATTACCCTACAAAGAGCTAGTTGATCAGCTGACCCAGCATTTTACAAAGCTTCAATTTACACAAGTGCCTCGAATGCAGAACAAGGTAGCAGATGCCATGGCCACTATCGGCTCACTCTTGGAAATTCCCCAAGAAGCTACGCAGTATGAGTTTTTGGTTGAGCAGCTCCTCACACCTGCCTATGCGAATGAGGATTCAAATCGTGTTTGTATCTTGGTTGGTCCCCAATCCCCTTGGTACCATGAAATTCACGCTTACCTTAACGATGGTATCATATCCCCTCACCTCACACATACCCAATGCTAGAACCTCATCCGAAAATCATCCCGCTATGTTATCATAGCCAATACCCTATATCGTCGGGGTTATCACGATACTCTCTCTCAATGTTTAGATGAAAATGAGGCCGCAATGGCATTAAAAGAAGTACATTCCAGACTTTGCGGTGCCCACATGAGTGGTATTGTCCTAGCACGACAAATCCTTAGAGCAGGCTACTATTGGCCTACCATTAAAGAAGACTCTTGTGACTTTGTCAGAAAGTGTCTCCCATGTCAGCAGCATGCAAATCTTGTGCACGCTCCAGCACAGGATCTACAGCCTATTGCACCACCTTGGCCTTTCGCTTGTTGGGGCCTTGATCTAGTTGGAACTATCACCCCTCTCTCATTTGATGGACATAAATGGATAATAACAGCTACAGACTATTTCACTAAGTGGGTGGAAGCAGTCCCCCTAGTCTCAGCTACAGGAGTTCAAGTCTCCAAGTTCATCTTGTACCACATTGTTTGCCGCTTCGGCATCCCATCCACCATCTTCACTGACCACGGAGGTAACTTTGAAAATCTCAACATGGAAGAATTATGCACTTCCCTCCGCATCCATCACCACTTTTCTAGCCCATATTTCCCACAAGGTAACGGCCAGGCAGAGGCAACTAATAAAACCCTCCTCAAAATCCTAAAGAAAGTTGTCAATGATTCCGGCCGTGATTGGCATCTTCAAATAAATCCGGCTCTATGGGCCTATCAAACTTCCTTTCGTACATCCATGGGCACAACTCCATACTCCCTAGTCTATGGTGCCAAAGCGGTATTACCTATAGAAGTTGAACTTCCCTCACTACGCATATCTTTGCGAGGGCAAATCTCAGATGAAGAATACAAAGTAGCTCGACTCACCCAGCTAGATCTTTTAGACGAGAAGAGACAACAAGCCTATGACCATCTCACAGTCTATCAAACTCGTCTCAAAAGGAATTTCAACAAGAAGGTGCTCCCATGACACTTTTAGCCAGGTGACATGGTCCTCAAAGAAAATATGAAAGTCCAAGCAGATCGAGAAAAGAAAGGCAAGTTTGAACCTACATGGCTTGGTCCCTATGTGGTTACTGCCTCCTTTGGCTCTGGAGCCTATCAATTATCTACACTAGAAGGAGAACTCTTGAATGATCCCACTAACATCATTCATCTCAAGAAGTTCTATGCTTGAAGATCCTTGGTATATCCAACTTTTGAAAAAATACAAAAAAAAAAAATAGTAAAGAGAAATAAGCGTCCAATGGTGAAAACTTGGCAATTCAAGCGCCTTGGATAGGTACCTTGGTGAAAACCTAGTAATTCAGGTGCCTTGTGTGCTAAAGACTAATCCATTATCTATCACTATCCTATCCCTCATCCATCCACCCACCATCCCATAAAACACCTGCTTGTTCCCTTGGTGTTCCAATCAAATATCCAAAATCTGATGGAGCTTGTCAATACCTCCTGTGCAACTTGTAAATCTTGTACCAAAGCTTGTATTATACCTTGTAAATATTGTACCATACCTTGTATATATTCGAATCTTGTCCAAAGCTTGTACCATATTCCATCTTGTAAATGATCTTGTATCCTAGCTTGTATCCTATCACATGCACACACATAATCCCATTTTCCTTAAGCTTTTCACAAACCATCTACCTATTCACCTATCAACTATTATAGACACCCCATCCTTCACAAACATTTCCATCTCACAAAAAACCAAAACATGAACAAACTTGTACATTTGTAACATATCTTGGTCTGTCAGCTTGTACATCCTCTTTAGCTTAGTATCATTGTATCTATCTGACTTTCGTGTTAGTTCATCCTTGGTCAACATCTTGCACACATCGCACACCTTGGTTAGATATTCCAATGCATCCTTTAGCTAGATCTCTTATCACCAAAGTGTTATCCTTCTTAGTTCAGCTTGCTAGATGCATCACTCATCCCGATCCATTAGCTTAGGTGCTCTCTGATAGGTCCTTGCAGGATATAGCTTTCCTCATGTCTAATCTTGGTTCGTTAGTACCTCGTCCTACCCATCTCATTGGCAAATAGTTCTCTTTTAGATTTTCACTTTCTTTTGATCTTCCCTTTTGGGTCTTGAAATATCTTTTCCAAGCAATCTCCTTGTTCCCTCCTCAAGGTTGCCATGATCTTCCATATCATGGTATGCTGCGAATGGGGCAATTAGAGCATAAGCTCTTGATCAGGTCTTTTGCTTGTTTTCTTTTTTTGCTTGTGGGTTACCTAGTGTCATTTCCAGGCTGCTTCCTCTGGGATTCATGTGTGATACTGGGGCAATCCTTGTGTATTTTTTTTGAGTTAGTTCGTCAGTCCTCTGGACGATTGGTAAAAAGGCCTTGATGTTCTTGGTAACCCTGGCAATTAACCAACAGTCTTATAGCAAATCTAGTGCTCAACTACATGGTGGTACTTCTCTTTGAAGTATCCCCCTGCTCAAAAAGCTTCAATGGATTCCCTTCATCTCCATTATCCCCCATCCATATCCTACATCTGTCACTCCTACCCCAGCTTATGCATCAGTATCTCTTTGAATCACTCCTCACGCTTAGCTTTAGAGATCCACAATCCTAGTCTTAGGGATCCACCAATCAAATCAATCCACCAAGCCTCATCTTTCAAGATCCACAATCCTAGTCCTAGGGATCTCCGAAACCCATCTTCCGCCAATCTGACTCTTTGAAATCCTGTTGCATTAGCTTTATCATTCTATCATCCATCTCCCTATCATGGATTCCTTTTATAGCGCTCCACTCCTCCATCTCCCCCCCCCCCCAATCCTGGAAAGTCTTAAGCTTGCTTTACTATTGTGCCTCTGATTTCCCTTTATCATTCTCCCATAGTAAGAGTTTGAGCTAATTCAGCCCCTTTGCCAACCTGGGTCTCAGCTCGTCTCAATTTCTTGTACTTTTCAAGAAGTCGTCGACCCTCATTTCTCTCCCGCCACCTTCTTGAGGGGGCATCATCTAAGTCTAGTCTGTCCTCTTCTTATCCGAGACTGGGGCAACCTTGTTGCTAAAACATCTTCCTCGTGTCGTCTTCATTCAAACTTCTTTGAAATAGTGTTGTCTCAACACTATGTCAAAGAGGGGCAAAATGTAGACACCTAAATTTGATTACACTATTTCAGTAATCCTATTTAGTTATCTAAAAAGGGCATTATTAATTAAATTTCTATTTAATTAATCCTTTGTCATCCCCTAGTTGATTAATTTAATTAATCATCTATAGTCCTAATTGATAAATCAAATAATCTATTATTTATCAATTAAATCCTATTCTTCTATCTAATTCCAAAAATCCCCATTTATTAAATAAATCTATTTGATAAATGAAATCCTCAAATTCAAAAACCCCTAACCTATCTCTAATCCTCCATTTAGCCTAATCCACCCCATCCACCCATACTAACCATGCTTAGCCACTAACTCACGCACCCTCATTAATGCCATCCACTTGCACATCTCTAACATCCCTAATCTAATCCTAAACCCAAGCCTAATCCACCCCCTAATGTTGTCACATTCCTTAAACAAGTTTAAGACTTTCCTAATCCAAACCAAAGTCTCCCCTCAAAAAAACTCAACCACTAAGTCATGAGTGCTCTTACAAAAAATAAAGACTCTTACAAGCCCACTCATGACTCTTACACCCATCTTCCACACTCTTCCCTCTTTCACACTCATTCCTCTTACATCCCTCTTACATACTCAACCCCATTCATCATGACTTTAACCAACCCTTTACCCTACCCTCTCACACTCATCCTCCTTGTGACAAGTGTCACCTTCCCATTGGTGCTAAACAAGCACAATCCATGTGCTCCCCTTTGAGTGCATCTTAGCCCTCCTTAAGCCTTCATCCATCCTTGCATCTAAGCCCTCCATCCCTCTACCCCTTAGCCTATAAATTGAATCCCATCCCAAGCCATTTCATCAACAATCTTTGAGCTAAAGTTACCATGCTATTTTGAGAACCAAAGCCATCAACCATACCCTTATAATGCCAAATTGAGAGCTCACAAAGCTACCAATTTGCCATTACCCATCTCCATTGAAGCAGCTTTTGAGCATCTTGAGCATACATCCACAGCAAAAGGACACATCTACAGAATCAAGAAAGCATGGAGTGTTTTCTCTTGTGAGGTTTGCACTTCTTGTTTGCTTTCTTTGTCTAAGCATATATGTCAATTTAGTTTTTGGTTTGTGAATGTTTACTTTATTTGTTAATGTTCTTTGCATACTGATTCTGGTTCTACACTAGGATCAATATCTTTCAGTTTGTATCAATTCTGGGAAAAGCCCACCTCTGCAGAAGTACACTTCCTCACTATTCTGAATTTGCAAACCATAGAGTTCTACGGATCTACGGACCTGCAAATCTGCAGAGATGCAGACCTCCAGACTTGCGAAACTGCGGAGCTATGGACCTGAATTTTTGAAAATTTTAGAAGTGATTTCTGAACATTTTACGTAGTGTAGATTATTGTAAGGGTGCAAAATTTTCAACATTTGATCAAATTTTTCTTGTTTTCAATAGTATGTTCTTTGTAGGACCCTCCTTCTAGTGCCACTTCTGTTGGGCATTTCTTTTGCATGAGATTAATGGTAGGAATCCATAGTGTAATTCCTCTCTTGAAAAGAAAATCTTTTTAAGGATCCACTCCAAGGTTTAGTGTTTGTCTTGTGACGTACCAAAATTTGCTCAGTAGAAGATAAATGTGAATGTTCATGAGGAGGCCTTTGCTGGTTCCAAAAACTCTTTTACCTTGGAATCAAGTAAAATCTGTTTGCTGTCTCAAAATTATATCACACCAAAAGAACAATGTTTTTGTATTTTCTATTTTTCAATGAATGCAACTCTAACAATGCAACTACTATGAGGTCCTATTCTAACTGGGGGGTTACTAAAGCAAATAATGAAACTAAAAGAAAATAACATGAAATCAAATAACTTGAAAGTGAAATTCCTAAATGGACATAAGCTATAGAACACAACACACTGCGAGTTAAACCTTTGAAGAAATTAGTAGGAAACCAATGAAAATAGGAGCAGTGCTTCCTAGAATCCATTGATGCAATTATCGGTGAGAATCTATAACAAATCGAATGATATTTCACTCTTCATCAAATTGCAAGGCCATGGAAAGTGCGCTCATGTGAGACAAAAAGCTATGTAGACACAATTGGGTGATCTCTTCACAAGCTCATTACGTCAACGAAATTCATATATCTGTAGGAAACACCAAAACTAAAAGATCGCACAACTAGAAACAATGCAATAAACCTTTGGCTCAATCACAATCTCATGAATAAAATCCATAAAACAATGACACATCTAGGCAAGAATAACTACACTCTGAATGCTAGCACCAAAAGCATAATTTAGTTGCATAAGAACAGCAACCCTTTTTATATTTTTCAATGGGGTATTTATAAGAAATCATCTCCTCAATTTGTGTTGAGAGTGAGAGATATCTTGATGCAATAAAATGCTTTTAAAAAAAAAAATTAAAACAAACTAAATATATACAAACTAGTAATCTAACTGGTGCTTAGAGGGACTCCATCCATATTTTATTCATTAATTGGATGCATGAGCCCTTTTCATGTCAAAAAAAATGAAAGCATGAGAGAGAAAGTAGGAGGAAGCCATCAATCAAAGTAGAAGTGCATGCAGACACCCAAAAATAGAAGCTAGCCATTCACTTGATGTGTGTCAGAGTTAACTTGCCATCAAAATGCATTTCCAATGCATGGAAAGTGCTATTTTTAAAATTGGCAGTCAACTGTCAGTGCACCTCTGAATTGTGGAGCCATGTGAAAATGTGGAGCTGCAGACTTGTGGAGCTACGAATCTCGACTGAGTCAAAAACCTCAAAATTTTCTAAGTGTCAAAATTGAAATTTTGGCATCTGGGTTTTGTTCATCTTCATCCTAAAGATATGCTTGGATATTTTCCCTTGAATTTCTCTATAATCTCAGTAATCTTAGTAGCATTGGGAAGATCCAAAGCCTCATACTTATCTTTAACCTTCTCTTTGTAGTTTTCCACCTCAATTCGAGTTTCTGCAAAATCCCCAAGTTTGGTATCCAACTCTAACAATGCTTCTTCTGTCCTGAAGGCTTGTCTAATGTCTTCATCACTGGATGCTTCCTCTAATGTCTTTTTGAAGTTTTCTAAAACTACCTCAACTGGTAAAAGCTTCTCTCATTCTTCATCTTCAAAAATATCCAAGCATGCATCACTATATAACTTTTCTGCTTCCAAAATTCGCTCTTGAGCTTGGTCCTTAAGCCTATGTATCTCATCATGCAATGTTTCCATCACTTTATTTCCTTCTATAATCTTTTCTATCCAATAATCCATCATGTCTAGCTCTTTGTCAGTATATACATCAATCAAAATGTGGTACCTTTATCCTTTTATGGCCTGTAGAATTTGCAAATCCTTGCTCCAAACCTGTACCTCATCCATAATGCTGAAGTCCTACCTCAAAATTGCCACAATCTTATGAACATTGTCTTATGTAGCATGCAATAATTTTAGACTTCCTATAATTATAGTGATACCCCTATCCTCAAGGTTGTCTCACCAATTTTGACAAGCTCTCAAAAATGGATTGAGCTGTACACCTTCCCCTTCTTTAAGAATGGAAGTCAAAGTCTCCTCGGGGCATTCAGAATCAAGAGGACCAATAACTTCAGCTAGATATCCTTTCAAGATCTCAACTTGCCTTCGAAGTGCTCTGATTTGAAGCTCATCACATTCCATGTGGTTAAGAACCTCTGTGACTCCCATAGTCATCATTTGTCGAGAAGTATCCCATGTAGGTTTCCATAATTTGATATCCTTTACTTCATAGTCCTGAAGGTTGATAGCTTCTTCATCTGTACCTTTCAGGGGATGAGCCACTTGTCCAAATAATTCTTGATTCTGAGTAGTGGTAATGAAAGAAAATGGTGTTGCATCCTGTAATGGAGAGTCTGGCTTGCTCAAAATCTCTGTAATGTCACAGATATCATCCTCTGAAGCAAGGAATTGATGCTTAGCACTTCTCATTATTTCCTTTCGGAACCATCTCAGGATATGTCTTTCAGTAACCTTGGCTCTAGATGATGAAGGGATGTGTTCAAATATCTCCTTCCCTTTGCCACTCTTAGCCAGAGTCTCCTGTTGTGAGGGTTCTTCTTCTGTAGTCTTAGTTTTTGTAGATCCTGTAGTTTGATCCTCAATTTCCTAGGAAGGCTGTTGTATACATTCCGTTACCTGTGCCTCTTTTGATGGCTCATCAGTAACCCTTGGTTCTAGTTCTTCTTGTAATGATGATTCCTTCTAAACATGTTCCTCTAAACTCAGAGGTGGAGGTGTCACTAAAACCTTATCTACCATCATAGACCGAGGTGAAGATGGGGGTGTTGGATGAGGACCTTGTGTCTCAGGTGACATCTGCGTCCAATCTTGCTATTGAAATTCACTTGTAGGAGTATCTCTAATCTTATCTCCAACCAATTTTGTACCTACTTGCATGAAATCAAAATATAGAATGGAGAGAATATCATCACCTAGCTCTCTTTGCTCATTCACCCATCGTTGTACTTTGTCTTTTGACGAAGAGAGCTCTTCTATTTCAGTTTAGTTGGGTTGTGGGGTATTTGTGACATTCTTCTTTCTTTCCAATTCTGTAGCTTTAGCAAGTCGGGTTCTCCCTTGTAGAGGCACTTGCTCTTCCTCCCCATCTAACTCTATTTCATCCTCATCTGATTCTTCCTCGAGAAGGGTTTCAGGAATAGATAGATTAGGCACTAATCTTTTATGAACTCTCGGCCTCTTGTTCATTCTAACCTTGACCCTCCTTTGCTTTTGTGGAACCATAGGAGAAGCGAGCTCTTGATGCATCAGAGGAATGGATGTCTCTAGAATCTCTCCCTCCTCTTGCTAGCTTGAAAAAATAGGAGGTAATGTAAAATCAACCTAGATATGAGAAATCCCAGAGTGTTGGGGGTCTTGGGGAGTAGATTCATGTTGCTGCAAAGGGGCTCGTTCTTCAACATGCTATGTCTAGATCCTCTGAGGAAAGGCTCTCTTCCTCTTTTCTTTCTTCTTCTCTGGTGGATGGTTATATCCCACTGGACGATTATGTTGGTAGACCGTTTCTGGCCTGATAGGAGACTGGAGCACAAATATAGGAACCGTGACTTTCCTCCCCTTTACCTTTTTGGGGCGAGCATGTATATGGAATATCACTATATCTAAAATTGGATCAAGTCGAAAGGTTTACTTGATCCAACTCTTTGTCATTCTGATGACATGTCTTTCTCGATGATTAATATCATCTCCTTCCTCTCTATCGATTTCTACATTCAGAATGGGCCTCTCGCCAACTTTATCTATATTGAATAAGGGATCTAGTAGCTCCTACAAATCTTGTAGCCTTATCTCATATGGGATGGTCAAATAGAGAGGCTTCTCTACTAAATACAAAGTCATTCTACAATAGTCCCTAATACGAACATCATAGTCATTTGTGGCATGCATCCAATGATCTTCAATGATGTCATTGTGGTAGAACTCTTTTCCTGCCAAATTTTCCACTTTACCAACACTGTCAAAGAATGGTCGGGGAGATTTATATTCCTCAAGAGGATAGTTCACCCACTCCCACTCAAAAGTTGAGATATCCTACTTTCTCTTTACTTGATATGCCCCTATTACAAAAGGCCAATCCCAACAAGCCCTTCGTTATTTCTTGATCCTCTCATAGGCTGACTCAATCTATCGAGAAATTTCCATCTAGACCAACTTGTCACTTGGGTACCTTGGGAGCTTCTTTGGATGGATAGATGCACCACTAACCTGAATGTATGTGAATGTTTGGAACTAGATAAAATATGCACCGAGAGCTGTGATCTATGCCTTGGCCTCATTAGACAATCTCTTTCCTTAGTCGCCTTCGATGAATCAAATGATGGAAAAGATAAAGGCATCATTCATAATCCTGTACTCTTTGCTTTGTCGTGAGAGCTTTTTCTTAACTAGCTGAGGATAAACTATATATGACCATGCGTTAGGATCCTGCATACTACCCTTTTTGTACAACCTGAGATAGTTGGTGGCTCTTGCTACAAGTAGATATATCACATAAGAATTCATATAGAACTTCTTCTTGTCCTTTACTGTCTGCAACTAATCACACAAGTTCTCACTAAGTGTGGTAGCCCAATCCAGTGGCATCTTTGTGTGTCTAATGGTTTCAATGAAATTAACTATGAATGGAGCAAGATGACCTGCTGCAAGCAATGCCATAATTCTGCTTAGGAGAATGATTGAATATCCAATGTCATCCCTAATGTATCCTCAAGCCATATCTACTTTGCTGATCATCTTTCCCCAAGATGGCTTCTCAATGAAGTATGAGGAATATATGATTTCCATGGCCTCCTGGTGATGGTCCTTATGCCACCTCTCAGCTGCTTCATATGAGAGCCTGATAAACTGATCAACTCTAGGTAAGTGAAAGACTTTCTTGATATTATTAGGTCATAGATCCAAGACTACTTCCCCAATGACGCTCTTTACCACCCTTTCCTTGGGAATAAAATGTTGGGATAAGGTCATAATCAATTTAGCTGACTCAACAGTCTTAGGATGTGATGCTGTATTTACCAATCCAGACCATATTAAGGTGGATCTCAAAGAAGATCTTTTAGTTGGGTTGTTACAAACCCTCAAAAATTCTCCCAAGTCTGTGTGTCCAAGTTCTATGTCTTTGATCTCAGAGTGTTCATTGTGTAATCATGACTTTGGGGTTACGCTTTGGAACTTGTATACAACTGGCTTTGCTATTGATCTAGATGTGGATGCCATTTGATTGTATTACCTGCACGTCACAAAGAAAAAAAAATTGATTAATTACTGGATACATTAAAAAAAGGATATTCAAAAAACCAATTTTATTTTACTTATGAATTTTTTTAATTTTTTTTATAATTTTCAATTTTACCCTAACTGACTCAAAGGAGACTTTCTCCTTCTTTTGGTTCTTGAACTATGAGTTTGGGAGTCAGAGGAAAGTAGGGGGTCCCCATTCCTAGTGAGGAATGGAGCGTGTGTTGTGGATACCACAACAAATAGCCCCGAAAAAGAAGAAGAAATGACCAAGGCATTTCTTAATCAGCAAACATTTCTCTGATTTGTGTCAAACACCAACCAAGCTTCGAACATTCCAAGCATCTTTTGGATGACTTCTTAGTCTAAATCTCAAAACTCGAAACCTTCTAGCTTAGTGTGTGCATTGTGTATTCATTCCTTTTGATGTGTCAAGCTGCAATCAATCAGAGTTTTCTAACAACTTGAAACAATCTTCCACTCCTCCCAACTCATTCATTTTGAATCTCCATGAAGGCATTTTATCAATCAATTGCTTGACCGGATAAGAGAATCAGTTTGAGGGCTCTTGGCGGGATGTCACGTTCTTTTAATTTCTAGCCTTTTGCATAATTTCTCTATATCATTCAACACATTACTTTTGATGAAACAATACTTTTGAATACAAGACACTTTGTTTTGCAACGTATCTTTAGCCATTTCAGATCTTTAAAATCCGTCAGACCTAACACTGTCTTTCATTTCTTTTTCTTTTTCTTTTTTAGAATTTTGTATCCTGACTATGCTTAGACTATGTAGTCAGAACATCAGTCTCATTTCTTGGATTCGATCTCTTACGAACATCCCTTGCGTTCCTATTTTAGAACTTTTTAAGAAACTCTTACGCCAAACAACGATCTTAGCAACCCTTTGAGGAGACCCCTCCTGTTTGAACTGGTCAGAATTTGGATCATTTCTCGTCATCTTTGACTTGAAATTGAACAACACCTAACACCATCAAATCTTTAAATTTGAAAAGTGTTGAGAGTTTGTTAGTCTAGGATTCTAATTTCCAAACTGAAAGTCCCTTTAATTCCATGAGAGATGTATGTTGCGCGCAATTTTTTTTTATTTTTTACTTTTTATTTTTTTTATTTTTTGAATTTTGAATTTTACCCTAACCGACTCAAAGGAAACTTTCTCCTTCTTCAAGTTCTCGAACTATGAGTTTGGGAGTCGAAGGAAAGTAGGGGGTCCCCATTCCTAGTGAGGAATGGGGCATATGTTGTAGATACCACAACAGCCACAGTCAGAGAAGACTCAAGAATCTTCTAGGGGTGGATATAGTGGGTCTAGTAGGTCAGGAGGCCCACAACAATCTGGATCACAGGATGCATGATCTTATACCTGAGGGCCATGCTACACTTGTGGTGGCATGGGTCACATAGCTAGAGAGTGTCCATAGGGACAGTCATCTAGTGGTCAAATAGGGGCTTCTTCATAGCCGACAGTTGGAGACATGGGTAGGTCCCATAGAGTTTTTGCAGCAGTTGATAATTGACAAGTTGAGCATCAGGCTATAGATGGAGTCAGTCAGGTAGCTAGTGCTAGAGCCTATCTGTATTATTGCATAGCAGACCCTAGCTCCTCAAGGTCGAGAGTTGGGCCAGGATAGGGTCCAATGGGATTGCTATGATGAGGTTGTGGCTTCATAGGAGGATGCAACACAGATGCAATCTCAATACCCTTATCTTTTTTATGAACTCTAGGACGAAGTTCATGCCTAGTGGGGAAGGATGTGAGGCCTTGCCTTGACCCTTCGAAGCCATAGTTGATACATTATTATTTTGATACTCACGACTTAAGATGTTGAGACATTATCAGATACTTGAACATATTATATTATTTCATGTTGTGTGATGTTACTTTTAGATATTTGAGTTCGTCATTTAATGCTTTATGAACATGTATGTTGACGAAATAAGTAAATGTAGGATTAACACTTTGATTAAAAGATTTTAATGATTAAGAATATGAGTAGGATGAGAGAAACCCTGATTGATTTTTAGATGTATGTTTTAATTTATGTGATTCCTTGATACATATATACATATGTGCATGTGATTTTATGGTACTACTGATGTGTGCAATGAGTGTGCAAGATATTTTAGCTGAGAAACCCGACAGAGGAATGGAACTGATCCCTATGTGCTTTTGTGGAAACCTTGTTGTTTGCAACTTAATTATTTTTGTGAGATGTATGAATGTATCTTTATGTGATCAGTAAATGTTAATGTTTCGTAATTGTGTTCTTATAGTGTCACTTGACACTCATGAATTGTTTATGTTTTTCAGCATGCTAGTTAGGATTATCTGAGCAATCTTTGGACCTAAGTCGGGTCAAGTTAGTATCATTTTCACTAATTTGTTTCAATCGAGTTTAGTTAATGCTAATTTGGATTAGTGCCTAATCTACATTTTTTGGAGTTGTTAGATGGTCCTAAATTTTTTCTATTATTTGTTTGGTCCCAAATCAATTCCTAAGGCCTTTAAACATGAAATCTTTATACCCAAGGGTTATGGGTATGGGTTGGGGGAATTTTCCACCCCCTAAGCACCTTTTGTTGACTTTTGAGGTCACTCAAAAAGTCTATTTTTGCCTTTGTACGAAAATTGGAAGTGGTTATCATGAGTTGCATAACCTCAACTCCACTTAATGGTTAACCTTAGGTTTGGTTGAGTTAGAAACTTCTAGATTTTTTAAGTGAGTGGGAGAAGTTATTGCCCTTTTTGGTGGTTGAGTTTGGATCTTATTTAGAGGCCCTTTTTGGAGTAGTTTTGGTTGTTACCCAATCTCTACTTTTAGAGAGAAGTCTTGGAAGATTGAAGGCAAGGAAGGAAAAGCTCTTCTCAATTTGTTCATATTACTATAACCTCTTTTTAAAGGCAGGAGTTCTTCATCTCCTTGATCATGTTGTTCATGTTTCTACATGATGTTTCATGCTTGTTTCATGCTTATGCTATTGTGTTGTTTATTGGTATGCTTGTATGTATGTTGGGTATAATTGGGAAAGATTGAAACCATGTTTTCTTGAATGCTTTCCTTTCATGTGTTGTTTTTTTTTTGTTTGAATTTCAAAGTTTTCTTGTATGGGTGTTTTGGCATTAATCACCCTTGGAGAGGGCAAAAGTGGCCAATTTTGGGAAAGGTCTTTTTGGTTGGACTCCAATAGTGTAGAGTCTCTTCTCAGGATGAGAAGAGGGAGAGAGGGTAGGGTGTTATGGGCCCCTACCTGTCAACACAAACCACATATTAGTTTTGGCATGTAAGAATGGAAGAACTGAAGTTCTTGAGTTATAGCCCGAATTGGGTACTTAGTTTGGTGTTGTGTCTAACATCTCCTATTGGAAAAATCCACCTTTCCCTAGTTTTGATTCATTGTGAATCCTATTGTGAAAACCTAGTATGAATATGCATGCTTGATTTTGTCTCTTGGTCATGCTTGTTTGACACCTGATCAAATTCTGTTCCCTCCATGATCTTAGCAATGTGTTGCAGAAATGATATGTACCCCTTGATAAGGGTCATGAAGTAAACTTATATTGGATATTTGAAATTTTTGGATTGGAATCCTATGTAAATTGTATTTCAAAACTTTGTTGTAGTGGCAACGACACCAGGTTTTCTTCCTAGTTCTTTCCTGGTTGAGCCTTTGAATTAGGTTGCCAATAAAATAGTGATTGAGTATTATTGCTTCTCATAAGTTTTCTTGTAATTTTCAATCATATGGATGCACATAAAAAATAAGATGAGGTGATGATGTTCAATTAGGCAAAATTTCAAGTTCCTTATATGTTGAAAACAAAAATTATGTTATGAACGTAGGTTCAGTTTCATGATTATTGAAAACCAAAAATCAATCTTGTAATGTTGTTTAAAGAAGATATTCAATTCTTGGCCCAACTATGTTTTAGCATAATTCAATAGCATTAATATATATATATATATATATATATATATATATATATATATATATATATATAGTTACCCTCCTTTGAATAATGGATAAAATTGGTATTCATACTTAGAAAAAAATTTATCTTTTGGCCTTTCGCTCTTAAAATTTCAACACTTAGAAAAATAAAGACTTTAAAAAAAAATTGTCCCAAGAGAGAAAAAACTCTCTGGTTTTTGTATGGGAAAGAAATTAAATTTCCCCCTTTGGTAACAGATAATATTCTATTGATCCTTTATTTCAAAGTTAATTTCAAAAAAAATAAAAAATTAAATAATTAAACAAATGTCGTAAAATATCCCAATGGCAATCCTAACTACTTATCTTTCTACCATAAACTCTACCACCCCACTTACTTAATTGCATTCACACTAGGCATAACAGTGAGGAAGAAAACACAAATGTTGTTGATGATGCCACCCCCTTGTCCCATCACCTTGAGTGAAGTATGCAAGTGGAAGGGAAAAAGTTTAAAAGTTTGTTTTTGTTGTTGTTATATCTTGATCCTGCTTAGCACTCTATTTACTTAACCTTTAAAAAGAAACCCCAAACTTTTTGGCATTAACCATTTTCTTCTTGGCCTCAGCTTTTGCTTGAAGGGGTATGATTAGTTTTTATCAAGTCAAACTAAGCATGTTTAGGGTGACATCACCCTAGTACCCCCATGATAGGAGCTCGCAACTTTATCTTACCCCTTGATTTATTGCATTGTGCTTGTTTATGTTTAAGACTTCTTTTTTTGAAGACTTCTCCCACCTTTCCACCTTGGGTAGCGCATGATCTTGGCTCAGGCAGAGTGCCACTATTTGGAAAGTGCTTGGGAAGCGCTAGTAGCATGGGAAGTAATAGAAGCCATTTTGGTAGTTGGGCACCACCTTGGGGAGATATGACATTTAGAAGTAGGTTAGTGTTAGTGGGAATAGATTATTTTAAGTTTTAGGTTTGTGGTTTTCTTTTGTAGTTATTTATTATAAGATTGGTTTTAATCAGATATTAATAAATCTGAATTGGTTAGTGCTTTAAAGTCATATGTCAGTTATCTTTAAGTATTGTTATTATTATGTTTTTTTTGTTAAGTGTAATTAGATTTAGATTAGTTATGACTTAATTAGTATTAATTAAAATGTTAGATCTTAGATAATTTTAGAAATGGTTAGTGTTTTGGTTTTTTTAATTGTTTGGTTGTTATGTAAGATTAGTTTAGTGTTCTTTTGATAATATTAGTTAGTTTGGAAATTAATTTTTATAATTAAATTATTATGTCTTTTTAAAAATATTCATATATGTTAGATATTAGTGTTTTTTTTAATTTATTTATCATCTTTTTTAGGTTGTTAATATATGTTTTAAGTTTTATTTTTAGTTTAATTATGGATTTGTTTTAATTCATTGGTAACTTAATTAATATGTTTAGGTTTTGGTACATTTTAATGTTAGTAATTTATTTCTTTTGATTGAACTTAGCATATCAAGGTTATAGTTGGTTTGTCATTTTATATTCTAGTTTTAGTTAGTGTTAGTTTTAAGAAATTTAATTATTATGTTTTTGTATATTAGTTATTACTGTGGACGTTTGTCAGAATAATTTAACATTGGACTATTGCTAGAAAAGTTAGTTTCCATTATTAGTATTGTTGGGACTAAAAATTGCATGGTCAATTTTGAGAACCATTGAAAAAATCAAGCCCTTAAATGCTTTTAAAATGCATGTGCTTGGTTGTACCCGGTTGTCCAGTTGAGACCCCTAGAGTGTTTAATGCTTCTAACACCTTTCATTCAGCGTGCCTAAGCATTTCATGAAGTTAAATTGAGTTTCTGAGTCATTTGGCAAAGTTCTATTTTTAGCTAATATCAATTTTGCATTTTTCACCGAAGTGTCAAGTAGCAATCAGAGGCCCAGTTTGAATTTGAATATCTTTTACCCAGGAATGTGTCATAGCTCACCACATTGGAGATGTTTGTATGCATATCAAAGAACCTATGTTTCAATTTTCAAGTCATTTTGAATCCGTTTGACTAGGTTTTGCACCCCCCAAAGTTGGTCATTTACTGTTTTGTGCATTTAACTAGTTGTTCACAATTCTGGGAAGCCCTATTCGACCAATCATTTCTTTGACCCAGTTGACCCAAATGAAAAAAATCTTTTTGAATTGTGTTCTATAGGTAAGAAACTTCATATGTTCCAATTTTGAGATCATGTCGAATCCATTTGATCAGTTTGCTAACATGATCAAAAACCCAGTTTGCATTGTTTTGTTACGGCTAAGGTATCCAGATTGATCCGTACCCCTATTTGGCATGTTATAATTTTGATCCTGTGATTGGCTAGCCTAAATGGATTGTACAATTGTGTTTTTTCCTAGAAATCCTTGAAGTATGCCAGTTCTTAAGTCATGAAGAATCAATTTGCACACTTTTCCAAATCAATTCCATTCGCAAAAATGCTTTCTGTCAGCATGTCCAGTTTGCAAATTTCTGAGTAGCCCACTTTGACTGATCGCCATTTACGCCCTATTATTCATCATGAGCCAAAATTGAATAGTCATACTCACCTCATGACGGAGTTTTAGCGCCCCAGTTTTCATCTCCCCATGTGCTCATTTGCCCAGTTTTCCAAGCTAAATCCGAACCTTGTTTGTTGTTTTTCTGACATGTTTTGTTGCAGATAAATCTGAGAAGGCGGCTTTGAGGGTCAATATCTTTTGACTCCTAATTCGTCATGGGATGAGATTCGACAAGCTGAGAGTGTGCAGAACAGAGATTTAGTGTGCTAGTTTCTAGAGCCTGGTCAGTTGTTCAGGTCAGTTTTCAAAGGCAGTCAACAGGAGCTCCTACCGCAAAAAATGATAGTTTGCGGATCAGTGGTGAAATGAGTTGTATTTGATTCTAATCAGTTCAACATGATTGATATATCAATTTGAAAAGTTAGTCACCCGAAAACGAAATTTTTTAGTCGGGTCACCATGTGACCTAACTCCAGTGATCAAGATATGGCTCTATCAGCATTGTTGCATTGCAAGGATGACTTAAGTCTTAATGGGGTCCAATTAATGTGACCCAACTGCTGAAGACTACAGAAAACTCATATTTGTAGATTGAAAGTTAATATGGGTGAAATTGATTTGTGAGGAATTATGAAAAGGCATTTGAGTGTGTGCTTATTGTTGCCATGAGACTTGCATTAAGGAACATCACTACCTATTTGAAAATTATATGCTAGAAATGATCCTAAAATGGAGTCTTCAAACATAGCGTGTGTCGCTAATTTAACCCTGGATTCTTGAGTTTGAGTTTGAAGATTGGAGGGTTTTTTCTCATCAAAGGCGAAATCACTTATGGTAGGTGGGGCACTTATTGTGAATTATAGATCACAGTTGGACACTGTAGTGTGGATTTTCTATCATAGAAAGGATTTGGCTGGGATTCATTACTTATTTCCATCAGCTTTGAGAAGCTCAAAATTATGGTCAAATTGTTTGTGGTCCAACCAAAGCATTACAAGCAACACATAACCAAGTTGCAACACCTAGCTAGGCATTCATGCCAAGACATGGTCAAGGATCACAATCACCACATCAATGCCCCCTAGTTCATCAATCTGCATTACCTCGTCTTAGCAGCCAGCAATCTATGGCTCAGCTACCATGAAATTTTTGAGTTTTATGCCCAATTTTCCACCACATTTGGTGCCCCTAAGCCGACCCCTGCATCGGAGAAACCTTGCAATCTTAGCGCAAGGAAAAGAAAATCAGAGAAAAGTCCATGCTAAAGATAGAGTTAGAACCAAGTTGCAGCAGAGAAGTCTAAAGATAAGCAGCCAGTGATGATGTAAAAAATGCCCATATCCATGCAGGGGGACATCTTTAATGTCTACATTGGTATTCAGTTGCAAAAACGTGCTTGTTGCTGAGTGGGAGGTCCACATTATAAGTAAAAGAAGGGATCCACAGTCACAAGGCAAGACACCTACGCTAAGGGAAGGAGGCGTTAGTGATGCACAACAGCAGGAGGATAGGTACTCACGTCCATGAAGCCTGCAGCTCATGCCATAGTCCAAGCAACGTGAGTAGCAGGATCCAATAAAGCTGCTGAAAACAAAGAAATATTAGCAGGCAGGGGAAGATCTAATAAGATGAAATCAGAACAAGAAAAATGTTGTAGGAGAAGGCTCAAGCAAAAACAATCACGCAGTCAAGGAAAAAATCCCGCAAGCAGAGGAGTTTCTAATGTCATGTCTAAAGGAACTGACGTAAGTATGGAGAAAAACCCATGCATCAATCAAAATTGGCAATGAAGAGAATCAATGCTCACAAGAAGATTGAAGTCGTAGTCTATAGTGAATGGAGGCAGGACCACGTTTCAAGACCCCATTCTCCTTTCATGTTAAAAGAAAACTTGCATAGGGTGCAGAGGTAAAACTAGAAAGATTATCCCATATTGCCGGTGGATATGCTTTCTAAATCATTTAAATGTAAGTCCACTCACATGGTATCGTGTCCATAAGACATAAGGTTTCTTGGAAACTCAAGATTGCGCGTGGGTCCGACTTGGACAACTAGAGGCGACTAAGCAATAGTATTTTGACCAAAAAATGTGCAAAACAGAGATGACGTTAGCAAACATGGAGAGGCCGAGAAAGCGTAAAATCCGGCTAGTCGCTATGTCACTAGCCGAAAAATCTCAAAAAATTCGGCTAGCGAGGTAGCGAGGTCGCCGAAAAACCCCAAAATCTGGCAAGAGTTAGAATGCCAAGCAGGTCTTGCCTAGCAACAAATTGGTGAATGAGAAGGTGCCATGTGGCAGATGGTGCAGGCCTGAGCGAATCAAGAGGCGACACATGGCATCGGTCAATAGAGGTTTGACTACAGTTTTAAGGAGCAAGGAAAATGTAAAGAGTAATAAAAAATTAAATATTTTATTATCATTTTCTCATAACATTGGCGTGCAGTTTTTACTTCTTAAATAAAAGGAGTTTCATTTTGTAAAGTTTTAAACTTTATGAAATATTTAAATTTTGCGAAATTTAAATTCAAAGAAGTGCAGGCATGAACTTTTAGCCAGAGGGGACATTTTCAAATGGCAATTTCAGGCACTTCCGGTAACCAAAATATGAAGTGTTATATATCGCCGGAATCAGGAGAAGACGAACTTTCCAATTCTGGAGTTAGTTTTTACACAGGTATCAGTCAGTTTGAGCTACACGAGGTTTTCTATCAGGTACCTTAAAGTGCAACCATATTCATACCAAGAAGTTCAGATTTGTTTTTTGTCAAGATAATGACCTAGATATCAGTAGAAGGCAATGGAAATGTAGTTAGGGTCGAATTTGTCCTGATTTACTCAGTAAAAACTCATTTTCACTGGCTTTTTCATGGGGAAATCAGATTTTTTGACAAGTAAAGGGTTTTCATCATTAGGCATAGATATTTTGCAAAGTTTGTTACAGATTAATGATGAAAAAAAATCAAATCAGAATGGGAGATGGAAGGAAGAAGTTATTCAGTTACAGAGGATTGAATTTCAAGTGGACACTTGTCATCTTCAGAATAGATCCGAGAATTCTTTCTCTTCTATATCTTTCTTTCTTGCTTCCATTGAAAGGGTTCCAGTTTTTGCACTGAGAAACCATTCTTCAGCATTTTCTCTTGTATTGAACAGCATTTTAAGTTTTATGCAGATAGTTCTTTTCTATTAGGTGATCTATGGGTTATTTTCTGTACATTTCATGTATTTGATTTCAAGGAAAACAAATAAAGTGCAGCAAAAGTTTGAAGTTCAGTTTGAATCTTGTCTCCTGATTATGGCTCTGTTATTTCTTCTAATTTGTGATCAAAGAGCATGAATTAGGTTGCATTACATTTTGAAATGTATGTGGTTAAAATGCCTTGCTTATGGAACAAAGAACCATGTAATTGCTTGATATTTGTCACAGGGTTTGCAGATTTCATGATAGGATTTTCTGAGTATGAGATTCATTCTGTAGCAGATGTCTATTCACAAGGTGAAAGATAGATTAGGGATCTTAATGTAGAGATACGTTTGAGGTTTCCAGGAGATGTATGGTTATGATTCATTTAATTGCCCAATAGATAAGGCACTGGTCAGAGATAGGATCATTAAGTTCTGTTGCTCATACTTGGGTCTTGCTGATATCAACATATTAAATCAATTTTCCCTTTTATGTTGAAAGCTACTCAATGTTAACCCACACTTAGCTTGCCAGTTTCATGAGTTATGTTCTTAGCTAGTTCATGCTTATGATTCCTGGTTGAGTATAGAAGAAATAAGGGTTTTATCTGCTTCATATTAGATTCAGTGTATGCTTTGACAACTGGTACCATATAAAGAATCTACAGGTCTACTCGCCTAGGTTTTGCAGAGCCTGAAGTAGAAGAAGGGTCATGCCTTATAGTTGGCCTGGTGTCTGAATGGATGTGTTGATAATGGGAGTTAGCTGCCCCTAGATGCATCTTGTTCTCATTAGGGTAATTGGAAATGGGTAACATTTTCACACTCCAACAAAATGGCGACTCTGCTAGGGAATTGCATATAGAAAGAATAAAAATCTCTGCCATGAAACAGATTGGATATATCATATCAATAGCAAGATGTGTTCCTTTTCCTTGCTAAAGTTTCATGTCCCCAAGTTAAGCTTTATTCATTATCAGCAGTATGTTGAAACTAGATGAAAATTGTGTTCTATGACTGTCATAGGTCTATCTTCAATCAGTCCAGTTTTCAAATACTGTTGAGAAAGTTTCAGAGTCAAGAATTCATTTATAAAGTGTAAATTCTTTTCAAGATAATAATGATCTGCAAGTTTTTCCTACATTGAAAGTCTGGTTCAGATTTGTCAAGAGACAAATTATTGTTTTATTTCTCACTAAGCGTGAGTGGCGACTCTCAAATCTCTGTACCAATTTGTTCCTAGTTGATTTCATTGCAAAATTTTGAAGGACTTTCAGTTGTATGGGCAGATCTGAAGCTTTTGGTAGTTTCTTGAAAAGGAGTTTCAAATTCTTGATAAATTTTTAAGTGCTGGTTGCAATCTATTGTTATAAATAATTGAAATATAAAAATAGATCACAACAGTGGTTATTTCATTCCTCTTGCAAAGAGGTGGCGACTCTACAAAGTTTGATCAGTGGTGTAAAGGATTTTCAGTCTTGCACCTATGCCAAATCAGCAGATCCAAGTTCAGTATCAGCACTGGAGGTATTTTGATTTTCATGCTTCTTTTCATGGAAGTCAAGTGTTTAAAAAAGTTGCCTCTATTCAGTGATTTTCAGCACTAGAAAGAAGAGGTAGAAATTTTGTTTTATAATGGAGTCAGATCTCAGATCTGAGATTAGGTTGCCAAATTTTGAGAGTCTAGAAACTGTGAATGATAATATTGCTATGTTGAACACAATGGTTTACAAAAGGATTATCAATATTATAAGAACTGAAGTAGGTAGTACTCAAGGTCTAAGTGTCGAACAATGTTATTTAAGGCTTAAGTCAGTAATCAGTAAGATGCCTTTTCATTGTAGACCTAAGGAATCTTCAATGCCTAGTGTTTTCCTTGATGTTCTTGTACCCGATTCAGTCAATTGGCCAGCACCTATAAGATTACAAAAGTTTTTACAAATTGAAAGATTCATTCAAGAGATGGAAGATGATGATTACATATTTCATATTATGTCTCTTGATGATGATGATAATGAGTGTGCTGAAAGCCAAGGTAGTAATGAATACAATGAGTCCATAGAGCAAGATAATCTATCTTCTGATTGTGAAGAGGTGGATTCAAATGTTACTGAATCAGGTAATAGTGATCAGCATGAAGAGGATGGATATAAAAGAGAAGATAAATTAAGTTACAGTACATATGAAGTTGAAGAAAGTTGTAACAACAGTAGATCCAGTGATTGCCATGATAAGAAAGAATGTTGTAATAATTTTGATTCTCCAGATTGTTACACTAAGGATCCTACTGTTGTAAGTTCTTCATGTTATCCAGATGACCATCACAGCCAGGAGAAGATTTTTGAGGCAATCTTCTTGAGTTCTGATGAAATCTCTATTTTGTTGGCTCATGAGTTTGAAAAGCTCGTAAGTATTTCTAAGGATCTTCACATGTTCTCTCATAATACTTTCTCATTCAGTCAAATCAATTTCCCAAAGTTTGACGTGGAAAAAGAGGTAGAATCCAAATGATCTTTGTTAGACTTTGGAGGTGTAGGTGACAGTTCCTCAAATGTCTTTGCACATGACGATTTGTTGGATGTAGAGAATGTTAATGAAGGGAAGTTTAATGCTGTTTCAGATTCTTTCCATGCTAGTTATGTTACAATAAGTTTTGAGTTTTCATATGATGAGGAGGAAAATAGTGAAGGTTGTCAATCAGATTATAGATTTTCTTCATGTGCTAATAAGTCTTGTAAAGATGAGTTCAAGGTGTATTCCGACATTCAGTTTGATGAAGAAAATGATAGTGATCAGCATAGTCTAGATCAACACTTTCAGAATGAATTTTCATATATGGTGACTAATCAATGTTTTGAGTGTGAAAAGGTTTCAGAAAAGGATAAATCTGATGGAAAGTGTAACATGGTTGCAAGTAGGCAACGATCAGATTTCACATACTCTTCATTTATGGAAGCACAAGGTGAGTTACCATCTGATTCATGTAACTCGTTGAATGAAGTTGAATATGAGCACTTTGTTTTTCCAGTTGAAATAATCCATGATTCAATCAGTAGTGATCAGTTTCAGTTTGATATCAGTTGTTATGGTCATGCTGATCCATTTTTTCATAGTGGGCAAGATGAAGAAAGTATGTTTGATTTTTATATGCACTATGAAGATGACGATAGTTTTGTTTTGCCTATTGAGCTAATTGCAAATGTTGATACGTTGGGTGAAACAAATGATAATGAGAATTTCAGTTTACCTCAGGGAGATGTGAATGAGAATCAGGTGTTTGATAGAGGTAAAAAGTTCTGAAACTTTTTGGTGGCCTGCAGCCATCGTATGTACATAGTCTTGGTAGTTGTAGTTGTTTCCTTGCTTTCAATAAGCTGTTTGAGGGAAGTTCTGAAGTTTTTGGGAATGGTCTACTTCCTCCAGAGATCTAAATCCTTGTCATGCCCGCAAGGGTCATGCATCCCCAGACAGAGCCACTGTTGGGACTAAAAATTGCATGGTCAATTTTGAGAACCATTAAAAAAATCAAGCCCTTAAATGCTTTTAAAATGCATGCGCTTGGTTGTACCCGGTTGTCCAGTTGAGACCCCTAGAGTGTTTGATGCTTCTAACACCTTTCATTCAGCGTGCCTAAGCATTTCATGAAGTTAAATTGAGTTTCTGAGTCATTTGGCAAAGTTCTATTTTTAGCTAATATCAATTTTGCATTTTTCACCGAAGTGTCAAGTAGCAATCAGAGGCCCAGTTTGAATTTGAATATCTTTTACCCAGGAATGTGTCATAGCTCACCACATTGGAGATTTTTGTATGCATATCAAAGAACCTATGTTTCAATTTTCAAGTCATTTTGAATCCGTTTGACTAGGTTTTGCACCCCCCAAAGTTGGTCATTTACTGTTTTGTGCATTTAACTAGTTGTTCACAATTCTGGGAAGCCCTGTTCGACCAATCATTTCTTTGACCCAGTTGACCCAAATGAAAAAATTCTTTTTGAATTGTGTTCTAGAGGTAAGAAACTTCATATGTTCCAATTTTGAGATCATGTCGAATCCATTTGATCAGTTTGCTAACATGATCAAAAACCCAGTTTGCATTGTTTTGTTACGGCTAAGGTATCCAGATTGATCCGTACCCCTATTTGGCATGTTATAATTTTGATCCTGTGATTGGCTAGCCTAAATGGATTGTACAATTGTGTTTTTTCCTAGAAATCCTTGAAGTATGCCAGTTCTTAAGTCATGAAGAATCAATTTGCACACTTTTCCAAATCAATTCCATTCGCAAAAATGCTTTCTGTCAGCATGTCCAGTTTGCAAATTTCTGAGTAGCCCACTTTGACTGATCGCCATTTACGCCCTATTATTCATCATGAGCCAAAATTGAATAGTCATACTCACCTCATGACGGAGTTTTAGCGCCCCAGTTTTCATCTCCCCATGTGCTCATTTGCCCAGTTTTCCAAGCTAAATCCGAACCTTGTTTGTTGTTTTTCTGACATGTTTTGTTGCAGATAAATCTGAGAAGGCGGCTTTGAGGGTCAATATCTTTTGACTCCTAATTCGTCATGGGATGAGATTCGACAAGCTGAGAGTGTGCAGAACAGAGATTTAGTGTGCTAGTTTCTAGAGCCTGGTCAGTTGTTCAGGTCAGTTTTCAAAGGCAGTCAACAGGAGCTCCTACCGCAAAAAATGATAGTTTGCGGATCAGTGGTGAAATGAGTTGTATTTGATTCTAATCAGTTCAACATGATTGATATATCAATTTGAAAAGTTAGTCACCCGAAAACGAAATTTTTTAGTCGGGTCACCATGTGACCTAACTCCAGTGATCAAGATATGGCTCTATCAGCATTGTTGCATTGCAAGGATGACTTAAGTCTTAATGGGGTCCAATTAATGTGACCCAACTGCTGAAGACTACAGAAAACTCATATTTGTAGATTGAAAGTTAATATGGGTGAAATTGATTTGTGAGGAATTATGAAAAGGCATTTGAGTGTGTGCTTATTGTTGCCATGAGACTTGCATTAAGGAACATCACTACCTATTTGAAAATTATATGCTAGAAATGATCCTAAAATGGAGTCTTCAAACATAGCGTGTGTCGCTAATTTAACCCTGGATTCTTGAGTTTGAGTTTGAAGATTGGAGGGTTTTTTCTCATCAAAGGCGAAATCACTTATGGTAGGTGGGGCACTTATTGTGAATTATAGATCACAGTTGGACACTGTAGTGTGGATTTTCTATCATAGAAAGGATTTGGCTGGGATTCATTACTTATTTCCATCAGCTTTGAGAAGCTCAAAATTATGGTCAAATTGTTTGTGGTCCAACCAAAGCATTACAAGCAACACATAACCAAGTTGCAACACCTAGCTAGGCATTCATGCCAAGACATGGTCAAGGATCACAATCACCACATCAATGCCCCCTAGTTCATCAATCTGCATTACCTTGTCTTAGCAGCCAGCAATCTATGGCTCAGCTACCACGCAATTTTTGAGTTTTATGCCCAATTTTCCACCACATTTGGTGCCCCTAAGCCGACCCCTGCATCGGAGAAACCTTGCAATCTTAGCGCAAGGAAAAGAAAATCAGAGAAAAGTCCATGCTAAAGATAGAGTTAGAACCAAGTTGTAGCAGAGAAGTCTAAAGATAAGCAGCCAGTGATGATGTAAAAAATGCCCATATCCATGCAAGGGGACATCTTTAATGTCTACATTGGTATTCAGTTGCAAAAACGTGCTTGTTGCTGAGTGGGAGGTCCACGTTATAAGTAAAAGAAGGGATCCACAGTCAGAAGGCAAGACACCTGCGCTAAGGGAAGGAGGCATTAGTGATGCACAACAGTAGGAGGATAGGTACTCACGTCCATGAAGCCTGCAGCTCATGCCATAGTCCAAGCAACGTGAGTAGCAGGATCCAACCAAGCCGCTGAAAACAAAGAAATATTAGCAAGCAGGGGAAGATCTAATAAGATGCCATCAGAGCAAGAAAAATGTTGTAGGAGAAGGCTCAAGCAAAAACAATCACACAGTCAAGAAAAAAATCCCGCAAGCAGAGGAGTTTCTAATGTCATGTCTAAAGGAACTCACGTAAGTATGGAGAAAAACCCATGCATCAATCAAAATTGGCAATGACGAGAATCAATGCTCACAAGAAGATTGAAGCCGTAGTCTATAGTGAATGGAGGCAGGACCACGTTTCAAGACCCCATTCTCCTTTCATGTTAAAAGAAAACTTGCGTAGGGTGCAGAGGTAAAACTAGAAAGATTATCCCATATTGCCGGTGGATGGGCTTTCTAAATCATTTAAATGTAAGTCCACTCACATGGTATCGTGTCCATAAGACATAAGGTTTCTTGGAAACTCAAGATTGCGCGTGGGTCCGACTTGGACAACTAGAGTCGACTAAGCAATAGTATTTTGATCGAAAAATGTGCAAAACAGAGATGACGTTAGCAAACATGGAGAGGTCGGGAAAGCATAAAATCCGGCTAGTCGCTATGTCGCTAGCCGGAAAATCTTAAAAAATCCGGCTAGCAAGGTAGCGAGGTCGTCGGAAAACCCCAAAATTCGACAAGAGTTAGAATGCCAAGCGGGTCCTGCCTAGCAACAAATTGGTGAATGAGAAGGTGCCATGTGGCGGATGGTGCAGGCCTGAGCGAATCAAGAGGCGACATGTGGCATCGATCAACAGAGGTTTGACTACAGTTTTAAGGAGCAAGGAAAATGTAAAGAGTAATAAAAAATTAAATATTTTATTATCATTTTCTCATAACATTGGCGTGTAGTTTTTACTTCTTAAATAAAAGGAGTTTCATTTTGTAAAGTTTTAAACTTTATGAAATATTTAAATTTTGCGAAATTTAAATTCAAAGAAGTGCAGGCATGAACTTTTAGCCAGAGGGGACATTTTCAAATGGCAATTTTAGGCACTTCCGGTAACCAAAATATGAAGTGTTATATATCGCCGGAATCGGGAGAAGACGAACTTTCCAATTCTGGAGTTAGTTTTTACACAAGTATCAGTCAGTTTGAGCTACATGAGGTTTTCTATCAGGTACCTTAAAGTGCAACCATATTCATACCAAGAAGTTCAGATTTGTTGTTTGTCAAGATAATGACCTGGATATCAGTAGAAGGCAATGGAAATGCAGTTAGGGTCAAATTTGTCCTGATTTACTCAGTAAAAACTCATTTTCACTGGCTTTTTCATGGGGAAATCAGATTTTTTGACAAGTAAAGGGTTTTCATCATTAGGCATAGATATTTTGCAAAGTTTGTTACAGATTAATGATGAAACAAAATCAAATCAGAATGGGAGATGGAAGGAAGAAGTTATTCAGTTACAGAGGATTGAATTTCAAGTGGACACTTGTCATCTTCAGAATAGATCCGGGAATTCTTTCTCTTCTATATCTTTCTTTCTTGCTTCCATTGAAAGGGTTCCAGTTTTTGCACTGAGAAACCATTCTTCAGCATTTTCTCTTGTATTGAACAACATTTTAATTTTTATGCAGATATTTTCTTTCTGTTAGGTGATCTATGAGTTATTTTCTATACATTTCATGTATTTGATTTCAAGGAAAACAAATAAAGTGCAGCAAAAGTTTGAAGTTCAGTTTGAATCTTGTCTCCTGATTATGGCTCTGTTATTTCTTCTAATTTGTGATCAAAGAGCATGAATTATGTTGCATTACATTTTGAAATGTATGTGGTTAAAATGTCTTGCTTATGGCACAAAGAACCATGTAATTGCTTGATATTTGTCACAGGGTTTGTAGATTTCATGATAGGATTTTCTGAGTATGAGATTCATTCTGTAGCAGATGTTTATTCACAAGGTGAAAGATAGATCAGGGATCTTAATGTAGAGATACATTTGAGGTTTCCAGGAGATGTATGGTTATGATTCATTTAATTGCCCAATAGATAAGGCACTGGTCAGAGATAGGATCATTAAGTTCTGTTGCTCATACTTGGGTCTTGCTGATATCAAAATATTAAATCGATTTTCCCTTTTATGTTGAAAGCTACTCAATGTTAACCCACACTTAGCTTGCCAGTTTCATGAGTTATGTTCTTAGCTAGTTCATGCTTATGATTCCTGGTTGAGTATAGAAGAAATAAGGGTTTTATCTGCTTCATATTAGATTCAGTGTATGCTTTGACAACTGGTACCATATAAAGAATCTACAGGTCTACCCGCCTAGGTTTTGCAGAGCCTGAAGTAGAAGAAGGATCATGCCTTATAGTTGGCCTGGTGTTTGAATGGATGTGTTGATAATGGGAGTTAGTTGCCCCTAGATGCATCTTGTTCTCATTAGGGTAATTGGAAATGGGTAACGTTTTCACACTCCAACAAGTATAATATGTTTTTTAGGTAATGTTGGTTGATTTGATTCGTTAAAGGAAGTAATATAGTATCATTGTGCTAGTAATTAGTAATTGATAAGTTGAATCTCAGTTTGTATTAATGTTAATTGTAGAGATTAGTTAGTTTCAAAGTTGTTAGAATTTTAACATTATATTTTAATCATGAATTATTATTAGTTAGTTTTGGTTATTAATTTAGTTGACATTTTAAATCTAATTAAGTTTTATTTTGATAGTAATTTTAATGCTATTGTTTATAAAATTGTATTCTAAGTTTAAATATTTTATAAACATTGATTAAATTATTGTTGCAAATTATTTTTATAAGTCAGAAATGAAATAGTGAAACAAATGACAATATCAAACTTAGAGTATTTTTAATTATTAACTTGAAAGAAAAATTGGTGTGTGTTTTTGCCCTCAAAATTTGGGCATGACACATCAACCAAAACATCAAAGAAATTACAAGAAAAAGTAACTAGAAAACTAAAATATACAACATCAAAATAAGTTTACTTCCATTCCAAATCCTTCCTCCAACTTGTCCAATGTACTATTTCATGTTTTGGAGACAAAATATATATAATTTAGAAGCAAATTAAACTCTCCAACCAACCTATAACTACACATTAACACCTTTAAACCAACTTTTAAAAAGTAGTCACCAAGTTGTAAAAGTTGTCATTATAATTTTTGCAACTTTTGAACAACTTTTACAATTATTATCCAAATGACTTCAAAATTGACCTTAACCCTTGAAATATTATTAAAATAACTTTAGGACTTAAATTATATCAGTTTCACTCTATTTTTATATATTTTAGTGGTTTTACCACACTTGAATAAGTGCACCTCCACCATACTCCCCAACTTTGAAAATTTTCCAAGTCCTCTTGGAAATGGGGTTTCAAAAGATCTCTTCATCTTCACTTTTGGTCTTTCAATCCTTTTTCTTGAGAATATGAACTTGTTCAGAACAAATTTATGTCCTCTCCAATATTATTTCTTCAACACCTACATTGAAATGAGTATGATAAAAAAATTAAGTGCAAAAATCAATTGATTAGTATCAAAATCAATAAAAAATTTTACATCTTTCTTCTCCAATATTCTTGGTGGCTCTTCTCTTTTACCATCATTCTCATCATAAATCTAATCACTCTCTAATATTTGTTCATTTTCATCCTTTATCTCTAAAAATAATTCATCATAACCATTTTTAGCAATGTCCATCTTCATGGAGTCTTTGATTGGTTCAACTTCCATATTAGATTCAATCAACTCTTCCTCTTTTGTTTCTTCTATACTTGTTTCTCTTTGCTCTTCTTTAAGTTCATTCTCTTTCACCACATCTTTTTCAACCTCTTGAAGCTCTGAGAAATTAAATTCTTCATCTCCCCCACCATTTGCAATTTTCTGCTCTAGGATTTTAAGAAGTGCCTCCAACTTCTTTGTATTATTTTTGGCTTCTTTTTTGAATCTTCCCATCTCCCCTTGTCTATTCTTTTTTCTTCCTTCTTCTTCTATAATGGACCCTTACCCTCAAAATTACCATGCATCAATTTCATAAATGAATCCATTTTCAGGAAAGTATCTTTCACGTTTCTTCCTATTGTCTTTGATACCTCTCCTTAGTCCTTTCCCCTACCTTCTCTCTTGGCCTAGTCTCTTGGTATCTAGTTTCTTTCTTCAACTTGTAAAAGACAAAAACACAACCGCAAAATATCTTTTGCCTAGACCTTTTGGGCTCTGATACCACTTAATGCAGAGAGGACAACAAAATTGTGCTATATGGGCCTTCCATGAAACTTTTAAATTATAGGTATGGATTCACATTTATAATATTTTCCAATAATTGAAATGAATGCAAGAACGTCACATCTTTTAATAACAATTTCTCAACTAGGGCAGAATTTAAAACCCTTAATCAATCCTTAATAACTTCCATAAATGAAAGAATGAAACCAATCCTTTTTGTGAGACTCAGTAAAAGTGAGTTAGAAACATTGTCACCAAGTTATAGCCAAATCTGAGCAAGGAAATAAAAGTTATTACAATTTCCTCAAAATTGATCATATTATGACAGAATTTGACCTGTCTTCACTAAAACAGCCATAACTTCTTCCAAACATAATAAAAATCATCTAAACCAAAACCAAATCAAATAAAATCATATACCTTTCTAAAAATGTAAGTTTTAGGTCTATATCATTCACAATGAGTTTGCATCAACCAAAACATCAAACAAATTGTAGGAAAAAATAACCAAAAAACTAAAATATACAACATCAAAATAAGTCTTCTTCCATTCCAAATCCTTCCTCCAACTTCTCCAACTTACCATTTCATGTCTTGGAGACAAAATATATATAATTTAGAAGTTCATGAAAGTCTCCAACAAACCTTTATCTACTCATTAACACCTTTAAACCAACTTTTAAAAAGTTGTCACCAAGTTGTAAAAGTTTTCATTAATTTTTGGTAACTTTTGAACAAATTTTACAATTATTATCCAAATGACTTAAAATTTTCCCTTAACCCTTTAAATATTATTAAAATAAATTTAGGACCTAAATTATATTAGTTTCACTCTATTTTTGTACATTTGAGTGGGTTTACCGCACTTGAATAGGTGCCCCTACGCTATGGAGCTATCCAAGATAACTATGGATTTGAGATTACTTGAGGTCTTCTACCATAAAATTTGCAAGATTTTTCCATTGAATGAAAAGATTGAGAATATAAATGATTAGTAAAAGACTTTGAGAGAAGAAGAGATCATAGAGGAGGAAAAGAAATTAGGTCCTCATAATCAGCTAATTCATGTATAACACTTTAATAAGATGTATTTCAAAATAACATAGTACATAATTTTGAGAGCCTTTCATTTTGGTTATTAGTGAGGGTGATACATTGGCTAAAGTAAAAGAAAGGATAAAAAAGAGGTTGTAGGTTCCTCCTGATGAACTTTCCTAGCAAAAAATTTCTTTCCTCTCCTTGCATCATCCAAAATATCTTTAAGACACAGATACCATGTCTACTTATTTTTAGAAGCATCATGTTTATGGAGCCTCAGAGTAGTACCTTGGGCTAGAGCATTCTAATCGCATAGAAAAGGAATCTCACCAAGCTAATTAGAACACCATAACTTTGAGAAACCTATAGATATATAAAATTGAGCTCTAAACTTGAAATGCACAAACTTGAGGTTAAATGATTGCACCTTCAGATGCCCTTATTTTGATGTACATAATTTGAGAAGACTTTTACAATTGCACTAAGTTAAATTAAGCATTCAACCACTCATGTGCCTAAGTGGTAGTTATAGTTAATTGTCTCTCCTCTTGTATGTAATTACTTCTTATGAATATCTCTTTATATTTCTTGGAATTAATAGTGCTTGCCTTTTATTTAAAATTTCAATATAGAATTGGAATGTTGAGAGTTTTGAATTTTCCATCTAGATTTAAAAAAATATATGTGCATAAGAATAGATTAAATATATCTTACCATATTAGGAGTAGGTCTTTGCAACTTCATTTTCCTTTCCACTACTGGGTTGAACATAGTTTCGTAATCACTTGGACCCTGAGGCATACTTTGATACACAACTAGATCTATAATAATTTAAGATGGTGTCTTCATAAGGGTCTCCAAAGGTTTTTGTGAAACAAACATAAATTGTAGAGATAAGAACTCTTATTAATCAAAAGAAACATAAAAATCATTTTTCACATGTACCATCAGCTAGAATATACATAGGCTTCATAAGCAACTTATAATACCATACAAGCATTTTTACACTATGTTGAAAAATCATTGCAATCTATAGTTTGTACAAGAAAAGCTTAGCTAAGTTAATGAACATAATAAACTTGACAATAGAATGTGACTATGCCACTAGAAAAACACATTTGTTCCTTGATTGTTCCATATTCTTTTGTTGCTTAATATGGCACATTGAGATCATCTACAGCCATAGGAACATTTGCTCCTTTGGGATAAGGGTTAAATGGCCTTTCAAATGCTACTCTAGTTTGCATCAATTTTAGTTCCCATAACTAGTAGATTAAATTTCAAATATCAACATGTATGTAACATACTAGTGTAGGAACACCTTCACACCACTTAACTATGAATATTACCCTGCTTAGGTATAAGTTCAAAATCATGTATTTATTCAAAATATTGATTAATAATCATAAATACCATGTAAAAGAACACAAGATTTGTAAAACCATAAAGGAAATGGAGAGTTGTTTGTAACTACAACTGCCCAAGAGTATTATAAAAAGGGCTAGAGTTGTGGAGAAAATAGAGTTTGGAAGTAAGAGCTAGAATGTGAAATTTAAAGACCCTCTAACTGTTGGCAATCATGGATCATCTATTAGTTTTTTTAAAATAGAAGCCTACAATTTTAATTTCATTTTTGAGTTCATCTTGTTTAAATTTTTCTTATCTTATTATCGAGCATGTGAATCTTGCATGTTGGTTCTGTTGAGCAGATTTTACTTTGTGCAAAAGCTTATTTAAATTTTTGTTTGTTTAGTCCATGGTATTGGTCACTTTACTGCATATTTAAATCTATGCAAAATCTAAATTTTAAGGGGCTTTATTGGCTTAGGGAATAGATGCTTGAGACCCCACCATTTTGAAAACAAATTTCAGTTTTGTTCATGGATTATAATGGTTTATCATTCAATAGTTTCTAGGAAAAATAGTGTGATTTTATGATCAAAATTTAAGTGGTTTAAAGATTGGTTTAAATATTTCACATTAAAGTATGGAATTAGTTTTCCCAAAGAAATTGTGAAATGACACATTTGCATGCATTCTACAATCAGAAATTAGTTTTGAGTTTAAAATAGAACGATTTCTAGTTTATCCAAAATGATTGCAGTTCAACCATTTTTTTACTCAATTGATTCATGTGTGGATATTAGCCCTATTGATTTTAATGGAATAAGTTGAGTTTGAATCAGTCTTTTTTTGTGAACCAATTAAAGAATCATGTATCTTGAAGAGAAAGACATAGTTTGTCAATTTGGCAAAAGTATATTGGTTACTAGTTTGAACTCCAACTTGAACAATTTGGGTTTGAATTATTCTGGTTTGAATAAGGATGGGACTATAAGGGTAAAAGCACAAACATGTGTCACCCTTTTGTAAAGGAAAAGTCTAACAAAAGTATAATTTTTCACCTTCAATGACATAAAATTGGTATTGTTATTTTGAATTTGAAAATGATGTAAACTAATGAAATGTATAGAAATGGATGAAGTTTGGGATTATAATTTTTAATAATTATTTAGAATAAGAATTGATACATTTTCCTAATTTTTATACATAATGTTTTAGCTGCTAAAAAATGATGAAAATTAGGGGTCTAGTTCCCAGCACAAAATTATACAAAAACTAACTTATTTAACTTTGACCTCAAACTATGTTATAGATAACATACATAGGTAGAACATTCAAGAATAAAAATTTTCTTTAGAACTATATTTCCACTTTTATAATGATTCAAATTTCAACTCACTTGAAATCGATAGTTTTCATCTCCCACCAAATTTTTCAAAACCAATCTATTCTAACGAGGACAAAAATTATATATTCGAGAAGAGGACTCTTTGGTCTAAAACATTCTATAATTTTAAAATTTTTTTGATATCATTTAATATTTTTTTCTTTGTCAAAATCAACATCTTTTCAAGTGTTAAAATATATGCTGGTAGAGTTTTTTAATTACAATATACTATATATAATTTAAGCACTATAAAATCTATATGAAAATGTTCTTGAATCTAAGCTCTATAAAATGGTGTTTATATGTTATTAAAAAAATCATAAAAAATAATAAGAGTTATTGAAATGAAACTTTTCTAAAATAATATTATTTTTTAAGTAATTGGATACAAACTAGTATAAAACATGCATTTAATAGACATTTCCAATTGGAAAAGTGTGAGACCATATATAAATTATCAAGAATGAATTTATCTAGATCATATGTTTGAAAAAAAAAAAAATTTAGATATAAATACTCAAATTCGATCATTCTAATAAGTTAGCCTAAAGGTGACACATCTTTGTACTTTCACCCATAACTTGCCAAAATTGTCGATGCCTAACCAACAATTATTAGCAAATACATTGATGAAAATGTATATATTAAATGTAGTAGCTAAAGTTTTAACATATATCCAAAAACCTAAACTCATAGAGTCTCGAATGGCATGAGAATTAGGATCTTACTAGGTTGATGATAAGCATTAATGTTGACAAGACTAGCATAAATTTACACAACATGCTCATAGGGGGTAATTAAAGCTCCAACTGATCAAGGAGTTACTTCTTCCACTATCACTGTAAGAGATTCTTGATTCTTTTCATAAAGAGTAGATGTTATCCCCTAGTGAAAAGAAAAGTATCATATTAAACATCAACAAGAAGAATGTTAACAAGAAATATAGAAAGGAATAATTACAAAACCACCCAAAGAAATAATTGTCTAATACTCCAATCAACTCTATGAATCATGGAGTGTTTCTTTTAGTTCAATCTACTTTTAAGCTATAATGAAAGGAAATGAAAAAAATACATAGAATGGTATCCATGTGGCTTATGAATATCTTGATATAAAAAGGTGTTGAATTCCTTGTGGAATCTTTCCTTAAAATTCAATCTTCTTGTAAGCTTTAAGGAGAACTAGACTTGATATATAGTAAAAATTATTGAGATCTTAAAATATCAAAAGATTAATTAAAAATAATCTAGTATTCTGAAGGAAAATTACAATATGTGTTTGCATCAGACTATGATCATTTGAAGGTTTTAATTAGAATATTAACCATGTGAGTGTACATCAATATATTTATATTCACATACATACATATATAGATAAATACAGACATATATTCTGTTACCAATTTGGAGGAGTCCTGCTCTCACTCAATTTAGTTCACTATCGGTGTAGTGTCCATAGATAGAGATATTCATTTACATATTAACAATATATAGAAATATACAAACACACATATATATACTCTATTACTAATTTTACAAGTTCATGTGTCAGATTTAGGTCTTGCTCTAAACTTCTCTAATTTTTTGGGGATGTAGACATGAAACCTATAGAGCTAGATGCAACCAATAGCTATCAAGACCCACTTTTTAAACTTTTATTATATGTCTCTTCATCAAAAAACACCATTAGAGTTTGGAAGCTTTGGAAAATGTTTTGGAAGGCCATCAATTCCATCTACATATCTACATATGTCTAGATCAGTTTCATTAACCATAGTTAGATTTATCATCATATTCGAAATGTTAATAAAAGTCACTACAATGAGATTCCATTAGATTTTATTCTTTTAACATACTTGATGACATGTCACTATTGGTAGCTCAAGTGTGCTTCCATGTAGCTCAAGCATGCATTCATGAAGCTCAAGAAGCTCAACTAAACAACCAAGCAACTCAAGCATGCAACAAGAAGCTCAAATAGCTCAACCATACAACCATACAGCTCAAAAAAATAAGTAACCATCTAATAAAGATCTAATGAATAATCAACATCTTGATAACCATTTCATTCCAATTCATCATTTCTTCGAGTAATCCCTCAATGTTTAAGTTTATACAATCTTGATCATCAACTTTTCATACTGATGACAAAATATTCAGCAAGTGTGTGTCTATGTGTGTGTGTGTGGGGGGGGGGGGGGGGGGGGGTTATATGCAGGATCGTGGTGTGCCAAAAAGTGGTGATGTGAAAAAATAGAGTTTGAAAACATCTAAAAGCCTTTCAAAATCCACTCTGACTTTCTTTCAGCTATCTAAGTACCAAACCTGGAAAGTAAGGCCCAACCCTTATCAATTATCTAGTTTGATATCAGATACTCGATATTATATTGGATATCTGATATAATATTGGATACTTGATATTATATCAGATATCAGATACAATATAGGATACCCGATATTTGTTAGTGTAATTTAAAAATAAATAAAAACACAAGCCGCGGCTTGTTTTCACAGTCTTGTTTTGTGAACAACTCATGGGTTGTCTCTTTTTTCTTTTTAATAGTCGCAAATATTAGATATCTGATATTATATCAAATACCCAATATTTGATAGTGTTAATAAAAAAAAAAAGGACAACATGACCTAGGATGACCTATGACCCCTTTTGAAACATTTTATTACAAAATATATCTCTAGGGACATATTAGAATTGTTTATATGGGTCAAAATGGGTTATAGGATGACCTATGAACCCATTCAACACATTTTATTGCAACATATGTCTATAGGAGCCCATAGAACCCTAGGGATATATTAAAATCATTTCTATGGGTCGAAAGGGACCATAGGATGACCTATGATCCCTTTTGACATATTTCCATGATGAAATATGTCTCTAGGGGTCCTAGGACATCTAGGGACATATTACAATCATTTATATGGGTGGAAAGGGGCCATAGGATGACCTATGACCTCTTTCGACACATTTCATGATTGCATATGTCTCTAGGGGTCCTAGGACACCTAGGGACATATTACAATCCTTTATGTGGGTCAAAAGAGGCCATAGTATGACCTATGACCCCTTTCAACACATTCCATGATGACATATGTCTCTAGGGGTCCTAAGACCCTTAGGGACATATTAAAATCATTTATATGCATCGAGAGGGTCCATCGGATGACCTATGATCTCTTTCGACACATTTTATGATGACATATGTCCCTAGGGGTCCTAGGAACCCTACGGACATATTATAATTATTCATATGGGTCAAAAGGCACCATAGGATGACCTATGAACCCTTTTGACACATTCCATGATCACATATGTCTCTAGAGGTCCTAGGACCCCTATGATATATTATAATTGTTTATATGGGTCGAAAGGTGCCATAGCCTAACCTATGACCCCTTTCTACACATTTCATGACGACATATGTCTTAGAACATATTACAATCATTTATATGGGTTGAAAGAGGCCATAGGATGACCTATGACCCCTTTCGACACATTTTATTACAACATATGTCTCTAGGGGCCCTAGGACCCCTAGGGACATATTAAAATCATTTATATGAGTTGAAAGGGGCCACAGGATGACCTATTACCACTTTTGACACATTCTATGATGACATATGTCTCTAGGGGTCCTAGGAGCCCTAGTGACATATTACAATCATTTATATGGATTGAAAGGGGCCATAGGATGACCTATGATCCGTTTCGACACATTCTATGATGACATATGTCTCTATAGGTCCTAAGATCCCGAGGGACATATTAGAATCATTTATATGGGTTGAAAGGAGTCATAGGATGACCTATGACCCCTTTCGACACATTTTATGATGACATATATCTCTAGGGGGGACATAGTATAATCATTTATATGGGTTGAAAGGGGCTAGAGGATGACCTATGACCCCTTTCGACACATTCAATAATGACATATGTCTCTAGGGGTCCTAGGATCCCTAAGGACATATCATAATTATTTATATGGGTTGAAAGGGGCCATAGGATGACCTATGACTCATTTTGACACATTTTATTATAACATATGTCTCTAGTGATCCAAGGACCCCTACAAACATATTGCAATCATTTATATGGGTTGAAATGTGCCATAGGATGACCTATGACCCCTTTTGACACATTCCATGACAACATATGTCTCTAGGGGTCGTAGGACACCTAGGGACATATTACAATTATTTATATGAGTTGAAAGGGGCCATAGGATGACCTATCACCTCTTTTGACACATTTCATGATGACATATGTCTCTAAGGGACATATTAGAATTATTTATATGGGTCGAAAGGGGCCATATAATGACCTATGACCCCTCTTGACACATTTTATTACAACATATGTCTCTAGGTGTCCTAGGACCCCTAGGGACATATTAGAATTGTATATATGGGTCAAAAGGGGTCATAGGATGACCTATGACCCCTTTTGAAATATATTATTACAACATATGTCTCTAGGGTCCCTAGGACCCCTAGAGACATATTACAATCATTTATATGAGTTGAAAGGGGCCATAGGATGACGTATGACCCCTTTCGACACATTCCATGATGACATATGTAGCTAGGGGTCTTAGGACCCCTAGGGACATAAGATGACTTATGACCGGGCTTTCGACACATTTCATGATGACATATGTCTCAAGGTGTCGCAAGACGCCTAGGGACATATTATAATCATTTATATGGGTCGCAAGGGACCATAGGATGACCTATGACCTCTTTCAACACATTTTATTACAACATATGTCCCTAGGGGTCCTAGGACCCCTAGAGATGTATTAGAATTATCTATATGGGTCAAAATGGGTCATTGGATGACCTACGACCCCTTTTGACACATTTTATTACAACATATGTCTCTAGGGGCCCTAGGACCCCTTGGGACATATTACAATCATTTATATTGGTTCGACACATTTCATGATGACATATGTCTCTAGGGGTCATTACAATTATTTATATGAGTTGAAAGGGGTCATAGGTCCTTTCAACACATTCCATGATGAAATATGTTGCTAGGGGTCCTAGGACTCCTAGGGACATATTACAATTATTTATATGGGTTGAAAGGGGTCATAGGATAATCTATTACTGCTTTAAACACATTCCATGATGAAATATATCTCTAGGGGTCCTAGGACCCCTAGAGACATATGAAAATCATTTATATGAGTTGAAAGGGACCATAGGATGGCTTATGTCCACTTTTGACACATTCCATGATAACATATGTCGCCAGGGGTCTTAGGGGTCCCCTAGGGACATATTACAATCATTTATGTGGGTTGAAAGGGGCCATATGATGATCTGTGACCCCTTTCAACACATTCTATGATGACATATGTCTCTAAGTGTCCTAGGACCCCTAGGAACATATTATAATCATTTATGTGGGTCGAAAGGGGCCATAGGATGACCTATGACTTCTTTTGACTTATTCCATGATGGCATATGTCTCTAGGGGTTCTAGGACCCCTAGGGACATATTAGAATCATTTATATGGGTCGAGAGGGGCCATAGGATGACCTATGACCCTTTTCGACACATTGCATGATGACATATGTCTCTAGGGGTCCTAGGACCCCTAGGGACATATTATAATTATTTATATGGGTCGAAAGGGGCGATAGGATGACCTATGACCCATTTCAACACATTCTATGATGACATATGTCTCTAGGGGTCCTAGGACCCCTAGGAACATATTATAATCATTTATATGGGTTGAAAGGGGCCAAAGGATGACCTATGACCCATTTTGACATATTTCATAACGACATATGTCGCTAGAGATCCTAGGACCCCTAGGGACATATTAGAATCATTTATATGAGTCGAAATGGTCCATAGGATGACTTATGAACCCTTTTGACACATTTTATTATAACATATGTCTATAAAGGTCCTAGGACCCCTAGGAGCATATTATAATTGTTTATATGGGTTGAAAAGGGTCATAGGATGACCTATGACTCTTTTCGACACATTTTATTACAACATATGTCTCTAGGGGCCCTAGGACCCCTAGGGACATATTAGAGTCATTTATATGGGTTGAAAGGGACCATAAGATGATCTATAACCCCTCTTACTATAGTCCATGATGACATATGTCTCAAGGGGTCCTAGGACTCCTAGGAACATATTAGAATCATTTATATGGGTCAAAAAGGGCCATAGAATGACCTATGACCCCTTTCGACACATTTTATTACAACATATGTCTCTATGGGTCTTAGGACCCCTAGGGACATATTAGAATAATTTATATGGGTCAACAGGGGCCATAGGATGATCTATGACCACTTTCAACAAATTCAATGATGACATGTGTCTCTAAGGGTCCTAGGATCGCTAAGGACATAATAGAATCATTTATATGGGTTGGAAGGAGCCAAAGGATGACCTATGACCCCTTTCAACATATTTTATTACAACATATGTCTCTAGGGTTCCTAAGACCCCTAGGGACATATTATAATTGTTTATATTGGTTGAAAGGGGTCATAGGATAACCTATGACCCTTTTTGACACATTCCATGATGAGATATGTCTCTAGTGGTCCTAAGACACCTAAGGACATATCATAATCTTTTATATGAGTTGAAACGATCAACAAGATGACCTATGACCTCTTTCGACACATTTTATTACAACATCTGTCTCTAGGGGCCCTAGGACCTCTAGCAACATATTAGAATCATTTATATGGGTAAAAGGGGCCACAGGATGATCTATGACCACTTTCGACAGATTTTATGATGACATGTATCTAGGGGTCCTAGGACCCCTAAGGACATATTAGAATCATTTATATGGATTGAAAGGAGCCATAGGATGACCTATGACCCCTTTCAACACATTTTATTACAACATATGTCTCTAGGGTTCCTAGGACCCCTAGGGACATATTATAATTGTTTATATGCATTGAAAGGGGTCATAAGATGACCTATGACCTCTTTTGACACATTCCATGACGACATATGTCTCTAGAGGTCCTAAGAAACCTAAGGACATATCATAATCGTCTATATGGGTCGAAAGGTGCCATAGGATGACCTTTGACCCCTCTCTACGAATTTCATCACAACCTATTCCCTAGGGGTGCTAGGACCCCTAGGGACGCATTTCATGACAATGTATATCCCTAGGACCCTTAGGACCCCTAGGGATCCATTGGGAATGTGTCGAAAACCTATGGCCCCTTTTGATGCATTTTATGACAATACTATATTTAATAATCATATAATATTGTATATTTTAATATAATAATAATATATTATTAGATTATATAACAATAATAATCATACATGTTACTAGATTATAGATTCAATAATAATAATAACCATATATATTATTATATATAATAATAGTCATATAATATTACTATATATATTTTATTATAATAATATTTATCATATATATTACTATATTATATTTAGTTATAATAATTATTATTATATTTATAACTATATTATATTTAATAATAATAATCATACATTTTACTATAATATAATAATAATTATAATCATATATAATAATAATAGTCAATAATAATAATATCAATGTCCACACTTTCCCCAAATAAATATTCCTTAGAACACTCTAAAGTTTTCCTCTTAAATTTATTTTCTCTCAAATTTCCCTCCAAATTTCAATTGAAAAATCTCGGACCTAATCGGATACCCAATTTTAGATTGGGTATTTGATTTGAAATCAGATACCCTATTTGAATTCGGGTATTCGATTAGCCTTGATATTTACCAAGCCTATTCGGTCAACCTAGAAAACGTGTTTGAGAAGGGTTTCATTGACACTCAGACTTCGAGTAGCCATCTGAAAATGTTATTTTCATCGAAATTGAATGAAATGAAATGATTCTTTTTATAACACTCTCGAGATTGCATCGATATAATTGCTATCAAATTTTGAGTTCGATAAGTATTTATTAGTTAATTTTCAATGAAGATGATTTTAAAGTGTTGATTGACATACTAATTGAAAAATAGCTATAACTTTCAAATGGTATAACATTTTTTAAATCCAAAAGTTGTGTCACATTCTATGCTTCACCTAGTATAAGAAAAAAAATTTTAAATTAAATTTGGTAAAATTTTCTATTAGTTAAGGTGGTCAGACATGGGAGTTTTTTTTTGAAATTTTTTTAATAAAAAAATCATATTTAATTATTTATTTTGAATAAAAATACTCAAAAATATGCATCACATCCGAGCATGAGTCTAGTTTTTATATCTATAATTATATTTAAAAAATATTATCATTTGATTTTGATTAAGGTGGTCAAACATACACCTACTTTTTATTTTCGCCCTCAAATTTTCATAGTACTGCATTAAAATCGAAACTTTTGACCAATCAATTATTTTTTTCTCCAAAGAAGACCTAGTAGTTTAGAAACTAAATTCAATTTCTTACAAATTATTTTCTTACAACTTATTGATATAAAGTCCAAAACCACTTAAAAATTTTGTGTTAAGTTGACATAACCCTAATTTACTAGTTTTTCACTACCACTTAAGGCCATAGTTTGGTTGACCATGATCCTACACATACTCCTGTGTGTGTGTGTGTGTGTGTGTGTGTGTGTGTGTGTGTGTGTGTGTGTGTGTGTGTGTGTGTGTGTGTGTGTGTGTGTGTGTATAATGGGACATAATTTATTAGGCACCTACATAAATATAGCCTGACCAACATAATTGTTTTCCCATGATCCATCATCAAGAGATAGTGAAGAAGAACATTAAAATATTCATAGTTTCATTGCAAAAAAATGTATCCTTTAGCTATAACTCATTACTCGAAAGGAAAAGATGTAACATATATGGGAAGAAATTTGAAGTATATACATCATTAAAATGAATCAAATTAATTCACAAGAATAATGATTATAAAAGAAATCATAAAATTGAATGACACTTTCATCTACAAATATATTTATAAAAATAAATAGCCTAACCCATTGGATTGTGATCATAGTAGACAAAATGAGCAAAAAAGAATAATTGATCATTTACCTTTCCCATAGGACCAAATTGGGAAGTAAATTTGAGAAGAAATAATAATGTTGTAAAGATGTAAATTGTGCCAAACATGGAGAGGCAATATCCAAGGGGGAAATGATGAAAAACCATATATGCAATGAACTTTGTAAATCTAATACATTGTAACTCAAAATTGGGCTATGGAGGAACAAACCTAATCAAACAACAATTCTCCAAACACATTGTATTTTAGAAATTTGGTTTAGGTAAAATATATACTTACAACAATAGAATTGTCCCCTTGTTAAGAAGCTAAAGGCCATTGCATCTCAAAATTTCTATAAACTAGAACATACTTATTTGCAATGTACTATAACCCTATCTCATTTGGGCATGGTCATTTTGAAGCAATCCAACATTTTATTTAGAGGAATTTGGATTTCAATTTATTGTTTGAACACAACCAAATACGTACACATAGAGGAGACAACATGCATGGTGGAGGGCTTTTTGATGCTTGGTGTAGGAAATGACACCGTGGAATTGCAATTTTTTGGCAAGAGAAGCTAGCAAGTAGCAGGTCAATTTTGGGTGAACAAGATTAGCTCTCACAAAATAATTCTCCTTTACATTAATGAGGAAGGTTTTATTTTTTAGTGATTTTTTCGTGTTTTATAGGCAACTTTTAGGTAGATTTGAATTTGATTTTATTATTATTATTATCGAAGAATGGATTACTTCTATAAGTATTTTCTAAAAGCAAGAGGTCTAAGTGTTTGATTGATTTTTGTTAGATATGGGATTGTATGAAATACTATGTGTGAAATATTGGTTAATTAGTTTGAATAAAAAAAATTACATAGTTGAATTTTAAAAGAAATATCACATCAAAAGATAAAATAACATTTGATTATTGGCACTAATCACAATATTGGAGTTTTCACAAGACTTCCCTTGAAATTTTTTGTTTATTAGAAATAGGCTTATGGAAAATTCTAGATTTTATAATTGTACATCAATTAGGAATTCTCAATTTGCAAGATAAACCAAATAAATTAAACATCATATTTCTACAAATATATATATATATATATATATATATATATATATAGATATCTTAAATATATCTATCTAGATAATTGTAGATAGCTATCCATTATAAAGTGATCAAAATTTAATTTACCAAATAATCAAGCATTTATTTTTTGAGTAAAACATTATAGAAAATCACAAGACAAAGGAAGACAATAATTAAACCACCTAAAAAATAAGATCATCTAGAAGTAATTAATATTTAGTGACTCCTTTCATTTCCAAATGACTCTAGATCTCCTAAAATGGTGAATAGAATCTCTCAAGTCATTCAACAAAATGGGATGTATCTTGGTAGATTCAAAGTCAAACCACAATTAGTATCAAAAGAGAAGATCCAAGGCCCATGAATGAATTATGAAAAATAAACTCAACCTAATCCATTGATAAATAAACCATAGAAAAGTAAAGGGAGGAAGTACATTAAATGACTAATTATCTAATCACTTATTTAGTCATTTATTTGTTAGTTTATTTAGTAGTTTGTCCTTAAGCCACTAATTGTAGGTGACTAATTATATAGTCACTTATTTAGTTGTATATTTATTAGTCTATTTAGTGATTCTATTCAATTATCTTGTGATTCCACTTCTTGATCAAATTAGTCATATATTTAGTCACATATAGTTGTAAATTACAAGGAAATAGTAGAATGTGATTAGTTTTAGTCACATGACTAAAGGTTTTAGTGGTGTGACTAAAAGTTTTAGTCATATATTCACATATTTGCTAAAATGTACTAATGTATAGGAATTAAAAACATGACATGTCCTCACCCTTTTACAAGAGAGAAACAACATAACATATCCTCACACTTGGAAAAGAGGACAAACAAGTTGTATGAATCCTTAGAATATCTCTTATTTAATACAATAAAAGAAAGATTATATTTTGGATCAATAGCATTGAAAATGTCCTTTAAAAACTTAATTTCAATATGTTTAAATAATTAGGAAACTTAAAAAAGATTAGCTTTCAATTTGATTTTTTCATGAGAAACAATCACATCATGCAAATATTTAAATTTATAGCTATGAGTGTTAGAAACTTGAATTTTAATATTATAAATATTATGATACAAATCATGAAGAACTTCTTTATGAGACATAACATGTTGAAATGCATCAATATCTATGATCTATTCTAAAGGTCTAGAAACATTTTAACTACATGTGCGTGATGATATATTTGACCATTATTATTATGTTTCTTGTGATTAGGTGTTTGATTAGTTTGGTTATTGTAAGTGATGGGTTTTTTTAATCATTTTTCTTTTTCAAACACTTATTGATACATGAAAATCTTTCCCACAATAGATGCACTAGGGCCTAGAGTGAGAATTATTATTTTGATGATTATAATTATTATTCATATTATTATGATTACTATTAGAATGAAATTTTTTATTAGAGTGATTATGACTATTGTTATTATGATGAAATAATGAGAATTATAAGTATTATGGTTACTACGATTGTGGTGGTTAGTTGATCTAGAATTATGACTTTGATTTGTAGACATAAAGGCATGTTCATTGGTTTTAAGAGTACCAAAATGTATTAAATTAACTTCTTCTTGATGCAATAAATTTTGAAAAATTGCATAAGTTAATTGAGTAGCTAAAAATGTTGGCATTATTATGTTTTGATGGTGATCTTGTTTCAATTTTGCAATTAATTTTATTAGGTAAATTATTTATTTTCTATCATATATTTTTCCTCATTGGTTCTTGTCCATAAAAGTTCATTAGCTTCCATATGGATTTAAGTGTACCTTTATGCTATATACAATTATATATGTTCTATATTATGGTAAAAGTAGGTTTTGAGGGGACCTGAAACCCCTTATAGTGAAAAAAAAAGGAATAAACAATAAAAGTACCCCAGGTTTTACAAGGACCTAGAACCTAAAGATTCAAAACAACAACAAATACCAAGTTTTACAATGACCTAGAACCTACAAAATAACAACTCAGAGTTCATAACTAGGTTTTACAAGGACCTAGAACCTAAGAGTATATCAATAAAACAAAAGCTAGAAAATTGAAACTAACACGCAAATAACTAGGCATAGCAACCAAACCAATAATCAAAACCAAAAATTAAGCTAGCTCTTTGATCATCTTGGCTATCTCATTACCATCAGCCATAGTCCATTGAATGTTGTCCTCCACAGCTGAACCATGGGCAACAACAATAACATTCTTTGTATTTTTCCTTGTTCTCTTACTAGGGCCACCAATTAGTTGAACAAAAGTATGGGAGAGTTGATGCAACTCCATTTAATAGGCCTTTAGCTTCTCAAGGATGTTACCCACCTAGTTCTCCATCAAAAATAGTTTTGTTCTTTCTTCATCGAAGTTATTCTAAAGCTCGCCCATCTTTTTCTTGAGAACATAATATAATTATATATGTTTTTGATAAGAAAAAAAGGTTTTACATGGATCCTAAAACCCAAAAGTTAATACATATCAGAAGGCTAATAATAAGAAACAAAAGCCTAGCCATAGTACTATGGCCAACCAAAAGGCCAAGACAATAGGCAAGGAAAAATCCAAAAACCAAAAACTATAGAAACCAAATAGTCCAAAAGACAAGTAATGAAAAACCTATGTTACTCCTCTACCTTTCTTTCAAACTCTTGCATTGTTTCTATTGCTTCATAGCCTTTCTAGATCTCCTCAGCCATATGCTCTTGCTTCTTCTAACCCATCTAATCCAAGTTGCTAAAGGTAATGTCCATAGATAGATGTTATAATTTTAATTATGACATTTATTTAAAATTATAAATAAAGATTTTTTAAGATTTGATGTTATAGTCTATTATTTGTAGAGGTGATAATAAGTATATATTATATTAAAGTTAAGTAATTTTTTTATAATCCCTTCAACATAAAAGAAGTAATATTGTCAATATATATGATCTATAATCAATTCAAACTATAATTAAGTAGATAGGCTTATATACCCTCATTTTATAATTTTTTGCTAGAAAATTGTCAACCCTAGCTGTAAAAAAATATTTCTAGTTATTATATTTTTTTTTACTATTTTGATTTTATTTTTTATACCGAGTAAACATTTTATACTTTTAGACTCATTTGAGTGTATTTTTTCCCCCTCTTTTGTCAGCATTTCTATCTCCAATAGTTTCAGTTAAATTATGTCATTTCCCTTGAATATCCTCAATTTTTATGGTAACTTCATTTTTTCCTTTCCCTTATCATATTTTCTTTTTTTAATGGTCATCTATGATATATCTTCAACCTTAATGGTGTAGGAACACTATCTTTAGCTTGCATTTATAATGATTTTAATCAATGTCCTTGAGGAAATTGATAAATAACAATATCCAAACCATGATTCTACATTTGCAAATTAGCAAAATAATAGTCTTTTTTTTTTTAAAGAGGGGTAAATTTTTATTAAGACATAAAGGATTACAACAGGGAGAGCTCAAAAAGGAGCTTTGTCCTGAACAACAAGTTCATCAAATTCTCATAACATATCAAGGGATATTCGTCCCATATCCATAATATTCCAGCTTGGAGCATGAACAGAAGCCAATTTGGCCAAAAAATCAACAACTTTGCTCCATTCATGAGGAATGTAAGTAAGTGTAATGAACTCAAGAGAGGTACAAAAGAGAAGAGTCTAATTAACAATGATAGGGCCTCTAGTTGCCAACTAAAATCCTCAAGCTCCTACAAAGTAGGCAAGTTCACCACCACTTTAGAGCCAGACTCATAGATAATCTTGCACCATCCCCTCAAAAAACACTGTTCCACAACATATAAAATGGCCTGAGCCTCATGAGGTTGTTAGTATGGTAAGCCTTATGCACTGAGAAAAAGAATTTAATTTCAACAGAGCTGCAACGAGCCACTCCCCTAATACTATCAGGTCCTAGATTCCCCCTGGAAGAACCATTACCAATAATTTTAAGAACTCCATAAGGAGAGGGAGTCCTATTCCCCTAATGATTCACCTCATCCCTTCCGCTATTGTTGAGGCTATTTGGACACTCTTTGATACCATTGAGTTGTAGCCCCATCCAGAAGATGAAAATTGAGGGTCATTCCCAAAGGAGAATATATAAAAATATAGTGAAAAATTTTAATATAGAGAATCTAGTAAATTTGGAAAATAGACATATAATTTAAGACTTAAATGAAATGCTTTTTATTTATTTATCATATATCAATTTTGGATGGGAGAAAAAGTGTGTAGGGAATGTTACTATTGAGTTATTCCAAGCTATGGTTTTGAGATGAATATTGATCTATTTCATTGTATTAAGGAATGTAGGTTTTCATAGATGATATGAGTTTTGAATTCTCTATTTGGTTATTTAAAAATGGATTCAAATTAATTTAATATGTTACTTCAAAGGAATCAACCCCAAATATGTATCTAACCCATGATTATGATTTGTGATTATCACTAGTCTTGAAGGAGAATTAATTTTATTTATTAATGTGAGAATTTGGTATTAGATGAATGAATTGGATATGTTGTTCTGCAAGTGGAATATTTTAGAGTACTGCTTGGATTTATTTTTGAAATATCAATAATTATTATGGTTTAAATATTAGAAATAGTCAAAATCTTGAACTATATTTATTCGTGAATGGTTTCAAACCAACATGTTTAGAATAAAAAATTGGTAGTTTTTGAATGGGTTTTATTAGTTAGGTTTGACAAAACTGAGAGTCTATGTTTAATAATAAGGAACTATGTTTATATGCTCAAATAATCAATTGAATGTGTTTGACAAAAAGCAATTTTAGTTAAGTTCTACCTCAAGAACTATTATTGCATGTGAAAGAACAAAAAATTATTCTCTATCTTTGTAGTTTCATGGTAGTTAAGGATAACTTATATGTGAATCTAATACTGTGATATACTTGTTTCCTTAAGATACTAAAATAGCTTCTTCTTTTTTTCTAGATATTTGTATTTTTTTAATAAAAAATCTCTATTCTTGACTGAAAATGTTGATGCTTCTTTATTCTAACTATACTAAATATTGCTATGCTACAAACTTAATTTTATTATTTTTTAAAGGTTAATGAATATTCTAAAAATCCTATACAATAATACACAAGCTTTCTTTATTGCTTTCTTTTTCTGAAAAAGTTAAATTAAAATTCTTTCAAATGGTAGATCTGGAATTTTAAATTTGATATATATAAATATTAATATTAAAAAATCATTTTTTGGTGATTCATTCTATTTTCTTTTGTCCATGTAAATAGAAACCTAGAGTAGACAACTAGGATTTCAAATTGAGTTAAAGTTAATGAAATTAGAGATGAAATTAGAGATAAAGAGTAATCATGGAGATGTAGATTTATTGACCAAAGATTGAAGAAAGAAATGATGGAAGCAATGCTTGCATATAAGATAAGGGAGTGAGAAAAGTATGTAAAAACTAAATGATTTTTTTTTGCCAATAATAAATAGCCTTTTAAAGCTAATTGACATGGGTTTGGCTAATGATAAAATAATGATTTGTATTTAAAATAAAGAGTTGGTCTCCTATGTATAGTAATGAGTAATTGATTAAAGAGGGAAAAAAATGATGGGGCATGACCATAGAAAATTTAAAATGTATGTTTCTCTTCTTTCAAGCGAGATTTGGGTAAATTCATTTCTATTCAATCATTGGTGAGAGCACATAAGAGCTCATTTTCTAGGTGGTCCAACTTTCTCATACTCAGACCATAAGCTCATCCTCATCCCAAACCCAAAATCAAAAAAGGCCTCTGGTCTTCTGAAGTAGATGACAAGCTTATCATGTACTAATGAAAGATGGGCTATTAATTTGTCATTTTCACTATTTTTTATATTTTTATCATGTTTCACAAATATTAATTTTAACTCATTTCTTTCCTAGCTAGTAATTTTTTTTGGAGTTATGCCTGGCATGAAAAATACAATCCTTAGAGGGACTTATGTTTATGAGGAAGTTACTATTGCAATTAAAGATAGATTAATTGAGGTGGGGGGGGGTGTATCAGTTACTACCAAAAATTAATCCACACATCGCTTAGATGTCTTAAAGATCTAGTTACTGCTTGTACTCAGTAAATAAATGCTGTAACTCAGTAAATTAAACTATTACTTTCTTTACAAGCATTCATGCATGTAACTGAAAATAAACTGAACATAAGAGACACCAGATTTAACGTGGAAACCCAATATGAGAAAAACCACCAAGTAACTAGTCACCAATTTTTCACTCTTCTGAAGTGAGCCCTATTAGGAGCCAACCCTATTAAAGGTTACAATACACACTATTAGATGTGACCCTGTTAGAGGATTTAATCACCCTACTAGGAGTGGCCTTGCTAGAGGTCTTTAGAACAATTCAACTAAAATGTCACCCTGTTAGAGGATTTACAATTTGGTTATTAAACCAAATCTATTAAGAGATTTGAAATCACTACTACAATGGTTTAAAAGAAACAATGAATTGACCTGAATAAGATGAAACTAAATTTGTTGGATACAGGTCTCTGTTCAACATCATTAGATCCTCCTTGATCAAATATGGCTTTGCTACTTCTCAATGATCTTTGATCATCCTTCGAAACTACTTCCACAATAATCAGTCTTCATATCATATTGATTCCACATTCTTCCACCTCATGCTATCTTGAATTTGTAACTTGACTTTTTACTTATATCATTTAGGTTGTCAAGTCACCTCATTTACATGTTACATTTACCAATAAACCATACAACAGTCAGCTATAGATATTATTCTTAAACAAATAAATGTCCTTTACGGGCCGACCCTACTCATTAAATACTACTTCCAGGAATTTCCAGAGTTAACCTTCTTGACTCAATTAACATTACAAAATCCTTTGGCTGTTGAGTTTACTCATTAAGAACTACTTTTACCAATTTACCTTTGATGACTGAGTGAACTCGGTAAGAACTATTTCTTTCATATTTTCTTCGATTACCAAGTGATCTTGGTAAGAACTCCTTTTTTCATGTTTTCTTTGATTACTAAGTGATCTTAGTAAGAACTTCTTTTTTCATGCTTTCTTCGATTACCAAGTGAGCTTGGTAAGAACTAAATTTATTTGATTACCTTGGAGGCTCGGTAACCAACTGTCTACTCAGTAGACGCTGCAAGCTATCTTTACTAACTTTTTGGGCTTGGTAGACACTGTCTATTGCCTTGCTAACCTTCTGAGCTTGATAGACGCTATCCTTTGCTATGCTGACCTTATGAGTTTGGTAGAAACTGTCTGATGATTGATATGACATTTGTGTGACATCAAAGACAACACACAATTGAACAATTGTATCCAATAGTTACAATTGAACATCTCTAATTTTCAATTTATGATTAATATTATTTATAACTTAAATTTCATTATTGAATGCTCTTACATTTTTTTATGCAAGTATTACCAACAAAAAGTTGTACAAAAAAATTTAGGTTTGAGAAGTTTCAAATAGATCTATAGAGACCACAAAAATAGCATACGACAAGTAATGGAGACAAGTGCAAAGACCCAAACATGTTTTCCATGCCTCTTTCATATTAAATCCACTAAGAGCATGTAATCAATTCTAGTGAAAATAAACGGAATCCACAACATTATATCTCACATTGACTTGTTAGTTGTCATATTGATAGCTAAGAATCTTTCCAATAATAAAATCTAGAAGATAATGAACACTCATTTTAGAGGAAACAATTTTCTCATCATGCATAACTATCATAGTGAACTATTGCTTGATCATGATAATATCACTAATCCCTTGCCTTGGTATTTAATCATTATCTTAAGTGCGTTTACCACATTCTCATGTTGGTCCATATTTTATTGGTTGATCTTTCTTTAATGCATCTATTTGTTACTTCTAACACATTTTATTCATTGTCCCTAACTATAGTAGCACCCTTTTATTAATTTATATCTTTCCATATTTTCATTAATGTTGTTATCATTAAAATAGTTTCTTTTATCATAGAAACAACACATAACTATCATAAAATAGTTTCCTATTTCTTTTATTGAATTTGTTGGAAGATTATATTTATAAGGCTAGGAGAAAACATGACGAGGTTGAAATGTTCTACCTTATCTATTAGGGGCTTATGAATAAACTGTATAGTCAACATCTGGCCCATAACCCACCTCTCTTTGTTAACCCTCTGGCCTCTATCACCCCCAAGTCTCCTTGAACCCAGGTAAGAAATTCAAGAAAACCATTGGCCCAGAAGTCAAAATTGAACTTGAGGTTAAAATTATCCTCATAGAGTTGGATTCAAATACTAGGAAGGGTATGCAGAGGACCAAGAGAACCAATAAATGTCTCCAATTAGAAAAATTTAAGTCTACCCCCAAGAATGATTTCACCTCTAATTCTTTTGATAGCAATGTCAAACCTGCAAGAAAGAAGAAACTGCCTTAGGACACCAAGCCTACCCTAAGCCCTCTTAGGCCTTTCCATAGCTCTAACACCCAAGAGGCTACTCTAGCTAGAAGTTGGGGGAGGACATTAATTCCCTAAGGAAATACACCACCAAAGATACTAGGAAGAAAGGGAAGAACAACCATAGTAAGGCTAGACTTAAAAGGTGGGAGCAGTCTATGAAGGACTTAGTTGGCAATCAATCTAGTATATGCTAGAGATTTGAAACTTTGGTTGAGTTTTCTACCAAGGTCATGCACTCTATGGCCACAACCCTTTACTTCTTGTAGGTCAATAAGGAGGAGAGGAACCTAGGAAAAGCTACCAAAACAACTTGATCAATTTATGGGTTTCTATCAGAGGACTGACTAAAGAACATCTTAGACAAACTAGTTAAGGTGGAGGGGGAGGATGTAGACAAGGATGTTCCTAAGGAAAAGGAGGACAAGCATGGGCAGGAAAAGGGCAGCTAGTCCTAGATCTCTTTTTTTGTGTTGTTTATTGTTGGAAATATATATATGATAGGCTAAGTCACTGAGAGGGGAGGGGTGAATCAGTAACCTATAAAACTTAATCCTTTATTACAAATTAATCCTTCATGTTTATACTGATCTAATTGCTTGCATAAGAAACTAAAAATATTAGAACTTTCATAACACTTTTGACACACAATATGGTGACCCATAAACCTTCCAAATAGAAAGTAAAATTGAAGTGGGGAAGATACGTACAAGCTTTAGTATTGTAGTATAAATTTGGCCTATCAAGGCTTACAATGATCACTTATGATGATCTACCCTATTAGGAGCAATAAGGACTTCTAGGTCCACCTTGTAAAAGGATTTATGAACATACAATAAATTATGCACTTGGTAAAGAGATTTACAAAAGACTATTAGCTCTACCTTGTCAAAGCATTTAATTTATCCACCTAGTTAGGATGAAACAATCACTGATCTTTGATCTACAACTTGGTTTATTTAATGAGATTCCTTTGAGTGAAATGATCACCTTGCTATGATAGATAAACCTTTACTACTCTTTATACTACTATAGCCTTTATAGTTTGCACTTCCTATCTTCTCTACTTATTACATTACTTTCATACTTCTTTTTGGATGTGATACAATATGTTACATATATACCAATCCAAATTATAATTTAACAAAGTTAGCTACAATACAAGTTTACACAAAATACACAAAGTTGGCCACAACTATAGGAACCAAGGTTCTGAAGACTATCTTGGTGAGGTTCTAATACTCAACATCTACTATCAATGCTTGACATCGTCATGCACTCGGTGGACATAGAAGCTTGGTCCATATTGATCACTTCCAAGTAGTCTTGAACTTGTTTTACACTAGTGAGTTGGTGAATACTATGAAACTCAGCATGTAAATTGAATCACTTGATTCACACTACATAGCTCGGTCAAAATTATCACTATGAGCTTGGTCTAAACTAAATTACTTGCTTATTTTGAGTAGCTTAGTCAATACTGAATTCACATCACTGTAACTAGGAACTCGGTAAGCACTACACAATTTAGTTTATTCTAAGAAACTTGGTAAATACTAGGATGCTAAGTTTAAACTGTTGATCACCATCATAGTAGAAACTAATCAGTGCAAACTAAATATTGTTCCTTCAATCAGTAGCAACTATAGAACTCGGTAAAACTTGAAATGCTTGGTTAATATTGTTAACTATATAATATGCTCAGTAGATACTAATTGTCTGAATAAGTGTGTGTCTCTAATAACAAACTTGACTGCAATGTCAACAATCTCCCCCTTTGGCATTAAAGACAAAAACACCTAATAAATCAAAATTGAATTCTCAAAAAATTTCAAACACAATCTTTATTCTTTATCTTGTGTCTTCAACTCATTAGCATACTTTGTTTTTGAGATTTTTCAAATTTTCTTTTGTAAGAGATGTTTCTTTGATTATCTATACATGTATATAACATGATGTTGCTCCCCCATACATATATACAAGATATTCTACATCTTTTCACATCTTCTCCCCTTTATGCATCTCATCTTCTCATCATCTACCCCTTTCTATAGTATGTTTTATATGTTATATATTTTTAAATTTTTTTTTGGTATACTACATATTATATCATATCCTTTCCCTTTTTCAATATGCTATCTACATCTTCTCCCCCTTTTTGACATTAATGCCAAATATGTATATTATATACTATACAATAATGCCAAAATATAACAAGAAATTTAAATGTACCTTTAGAATTAATGCCATTGTCTTGTCCCAATTTTCTTGCAACACCTAGCTTGTGTACAATGCAACCTAAACTTCTACTGATAGTTCTATCATGTGATCTACAATAAAGAAGTAGTTATCATGGATGAGAGTTTTACCATGTGCAATATCTTTTTTCAATGCATCCATGTTTGGGAGAATCATGCCCTATATATCTACCAGTGTAGCTCTTATCCTAGCTTCTTCTCTTAGCAATTCTACCTACATATTAGTTAAAAATTTGATCTTTGTATAGTGGGAAGAGTTGTAACTCAAGTCAAGTTGCAACTTTTATGCACTTGGCTTTAGATCTTTATCAATCTTTGAGAATTTATCTTTAATTTCTTTGGTGAAAATTGAAGTATCACAAAGTTTACCAAATAACAAAGTCACATTGTTGCAAGAGGTTTGTTGGAGTTCTTTCTTGTAAAGAACATATCAGGTAGATTTAAACCTAATACCAAGAAACAAAGACCAAGGACAAGCCTAAGGATGAGCTAAATCCTATGTTTAGCAAGGCTACATCTTAGTTCTGGACCAATTAATAGAGTCATTAGGAATCACTTCACTTTAGGCTCTACTAAGCCAAGGTGGGAAAACCTAAGGGATACCATCTTATTAACTTATTACTCTTTTATGCAAGACTATCCCCTATAGTAGAAATGGTCAATATTCTTCTTCAATTTTTTGACAATTTTCTTGATTATAGAAGCCAACTACAATAAAAAAAAGAAACAACAAATAAGCCATGACCCACAATTCTAGCTCTTCAATACATAAAATGGGAAACTGATATTCATTTAAAGATTTGATTTTCTTAGCATAACCTGAGTATGCAACAACAAAGAACATGTATCCTTCAAGCTGACCAGTTCCTTATCCATAGGGCACCAACTAAACCTTCACATATAGATGGATACTTGAAGTATACTCCTAGTGTAACCCACAACCTTATCAGTATAAATAAGCATTTACTTGGCTTCTTTGTTCCAATAGTAAGTTTATTCTAACATACAATCTGAAAGTATTTCAACTGAAGAAGGAGACAAGAATCAGAATGAAACTAAAGAAATGAAGCTCTTGCATTAATTTCCTTGAAACCAACACATCATCTACATATTAAAATTTAGAAAATACACAAAGAACTGACTTTGACATATGAATGCTTCAAAAGAAATACAATATTGATGTTCATATCAGAGGAACACTGGGAAAATTGGTATCACAATTATCAGGAAATTCTCTAACTCTGGAACTAGATTGGTCTCAATATCCTCAAAAAATCTCCAAAAAATTGGAACCCTTTACAATGAGTAGACAAGGAAGATATATGGGAGAGAAGATATTCAGGAAAAATAATCTGGAAATGACATCTGTCCCACTAAGAATGTCTTTAATCTAAATTTTCTAAAACTGATCATACTTCAACTACCTACAACTAAACTCATAATGATGCCAAAATATCTAATATAATTCCACTTTAATAATCTGCAAAATATCCTATGGAGAAAATATCAAGACTGCATTACAAACTATACTAGAACTTCAAAATCTGATTTTTACTTGTCATATCAGTTTTTTCGTGAAATTCACTTATGTTGTTGGCAAGAATACAATTGCTTCCACCACCTTCAAAAACATTCAAGTCATCCTTCAAATTACTAAAGAAGTCAAATCAGATGAAAATATATCTATATCTGATTGCAATTTCATCTGCAACATTAAAATTGCACAATTCACTATGAAGCCCCAAAAATAAAATAAAAACCTCAGTAGTTGTAACTAGCTAACACCTACAAAAAATTTGACTTCAAAAATAGAAAATTCACTCTTTTTCAGTTTTGACGATATATTACACTATATATTTTGGTTGAAAAATGTCCCCTGAAACCATTTTGAAAAATATGCCTCCCGAACTGAATAGAGAAATTGAATTTCTTTAAAAAAGCTCATATAGTCAAACTATTCAAATATTTCAATTTTAAAATCTGAGCATTGGAGAATCATTTGAAATTTGATTTTTAAATCATTTTCTTCTTTCTCTCCTCCCCCTTTGCCACATATCAATCTCAAATTCATTTCTCGTCACTCTGACGGCCCCCCTAATGATTGAGGACACATGTCATCAAATCGCTACCTTGCTATGCATAACTTTCACACATCTTTCTATAGTGAGTTAGCAATAACCACTGATTTTGCTTTGATCTTGTGGCAGACATTTGATACAACCCTTAAGTGAAAAATGGTGGGTCCCTCACTTGCTACCTCTCTATTCATAACTTTCGAGCACCTTTCTATAGCGAGTTAGCGAGCATCGTCGATTTATACTTGATCTGACAATTTAGAATCATTGACATGTTCTATGAAGGGGGTGGGTCCAAGATATTGTTGTTGCTAAGCTAGCCTAACATGCTAGCACACATATATATTATTTAATTTCCAATGACATCATTTTTCCTTGACTCTACCGTGTTTTTCATTTTTAGGTATGTTGCTACCTTGCTACCAGTGGGAATCACAAACTTCCTGGTAGCGACATAGTGAGCTCTAGCAGAGTCAAAACTTCTGACCTATAAATGCTAAGTAGGATGCCAACATGTCATTTAATATGCACAACTCATTTTTGATGAATCACTTGTTTGGGGCCCATCTCTTTTAAAATTTCCATTACATCACAATCTCCTGACCAATCGCTACCTTGCTATTGGGAGAACACCAACTTACTGGCTATTGAGATAGCAACTCTCGACAAATTCATAATTCTTATGACAGAGAACACAAAACGCATTTATTGAAAATTCATCAATCAATAATAGTGTCAAAGAATATGGTCATGCATATTTATGAACTTGCATGAGAATTTTTGCAATCACATTAGTTTTTTTTTTTAAAAGGTTGCCACTTCCTTTAAAATATGGGCACTCACTATGTTGCTACTAGTAGGTCACATAGATTTTTTGTTAGTGACCTAGCGTGTCACTAGAGAAACCTCAATTATGGTGATACCATTTGCAAATTCCTCCTCGTGTACCCTTTCTGACATCGACAATCCTAGGAGATAGCATGTGACCCTAATGCACCCTGAACCGCCTCACAATAGGTGTTCCATAGTCATGCGTTAGGCTTGGCTTAGGAATAATCTATTCAAGCTAAAGACTAATTTTCTCCTACCATGAGGTGCATCTAGATTGTCAACCCAAGGACATATACTTGAAATGGTCAGCACAGTATGTGCACTAGGTACCTTGATGAGTCATTATGCTTGTGCTGCAGGAAAGTAAAAATGCAAAGGAAGGAAACTACACTACTATTGTGGAAAGGAAAATACTAAATCTATGAATGTTGAAAACACAATGACAAGATAACAGAGATTCCATCTTGACTCATCCACTAGACTATTCTCGCAGATGCTGCAGGAACGTTCATGAAGCGTGATGCTATAGGAAGGAATTAACTAGCTACGTCTAACTTAAAATATTGCTAATGCTAGTAAAATGAATCTATTCTATCCTAATCTAATCCACCTTCCAAGTGGGCCCCCTTGGTTGGGTTCTCTAATCTTCCAACGTAGGATAGAAGCTAAAGAGAACTAATTCATTTCATTAATCAGTCATTACATGATTCAGAATTGTAAAACACAACTGCAACAGACTATGAATCAGTGTTCTCTCTTACTCGATAAAACTTATCAAAAACTAAAACTTCACACATAGGAGTCGATCCTGACATATATAGGGAATCTATCTTTATTATATAATAGAAAAGTAACTATCCTAAGTTAAGTCTGCAGGAGAGAATATAGGAGAACAACTAAGAGCGCAAAGGAAGGATAATGGAATTGAGGAGGGAGCAATGAAGTCTTAGCATCCACTTGTTACAACATGAATGCAGAGAAGGCAATGGCTCATAAAAGCTCCTCCTTATTCACTGCCATGTTTCTTGGACTGGTTATAACTTCATTTTCGTGGTTGTTCTTTGATGCTCATTTCTCCTTGAATGCTGTCGGCAACCAACTTCTGGATTCTTCCGCTCATCTTTTAATCCTTATCATCAGGTTAGTTATATTTGGAAATAAACATCCATCAAACTAAATTCAAGCATAAGAATGCACATTTGGATATTTATATGAAATACTACATATTAGATATACTTTAGGCAAAAGATGACATAGTTTTTCTACCCCATAAATCATCAAAGGTTTATCAAACATAGGCTTATAAGTGTTAAAACAAGGATAAATGGAGTATCACAAAGTATCTTAAATATAACAAAATAAAGGTATTTTTTTAGACTCATCATCTGCCCCCTGCTAAACTAATGCTTGTCCTCAAGAATTACACTTCTTTGTCAAAGATCTGAGCTCCCCAACTTCTATCTTTCCCTTTCAGCTGCTCTTGAACGTGTAATAGAATCCTTTGGTCTTTTCCCATACTTCTTGCCTATGGTCTTCCTACAATTTATCAAGTTTGTCAACATAAATATCATAGGGGCCATAAAAGCATTGGAGGTTGCATGGTCAAAGGACACCATAGCTCTGGCCTTAGTTGCTTTCCCAGTTCTAAATATTTTAGAACTCTATATAGTGCTACTTTCAAATTAATAGGACTGTACGGCTCTGATTTCTTGAGAGAATTAGGTAACTATGCCCATCTACTTCTTACTCTAATCATAGCTCTCTGGAATGCAAAGTAGGGCAAGTTTTCATATTCAGCATACAATTTGGCTCTAGAAGCAAATACCTTCTTTCTAACTTTTGGATTACTCTTCCCATAGGTTAATGTAAACCAGTCTCGAAGCATTTCTTCTGGTTGTTTACTTTCTACCCTCAAGGGTAAAGGTTTTGTTCTCTCCTCATCTCTGTAATTAACCAGTTGTCTATCATAATTCGCCTCATTAGACATCAATGACATAAAAGCTTTCAAATGCACATCTCCTATATAGAGAAAAGGATTCCACTCAGTTTTTGTAGGAATGAAAAAATTATGAATACACAACTCACACAATAGATTTTGCTACCATGGTGGTAAGGTTTGATACAACCCATAAAAATCTTGTGCGGTTTTGAATTCTGCATTTACATTTCTGAGGGTTAACATCAACTGAAACAAACCATATTGTTCTTCGAAAAAAAAAGCATGTACTCAAGGAGGTGGTCTGCAAGCAAGAGCTTGATCAACTAATTTAAGTGCATGTTCCATGTGCTATTTCTGTCTTTCTAGCTATTCTTTAAATTCTTCAATCGCCTCATTTTGTGATGTTATGATCTTGCTCATTCTTTTCTTCTCCTCTTTCCATAGTGCTTTAGCAAATAAATTTTGTCCATATAATTGGAAAAGGAGTTTTTGCAAGGTGACAACACTATTATCCTCTTCATAATCCTTTTTCTTTTTCTGTTCCCATCATAGATGTTCCACCAAACTATTGATCCATATTGACTTATATGGGACTAAGGCAGTATTCGAATCATGACATTCAGGAACTAGTTCATTCTCATGGCTTGAAACACCTAGTAAATCCATTAAGGTTTCATTAATTTCTTGCTCACATGCTGCAAGAGGATTACCAAAAGCTTCTGTCATCTCAGTGTGAAGGGGAGAATGGTCAGAAATCATTTGTACAGGAGACTCTAGAGCAGGTGCTTTAGATAATATAGGATCTTTAAAAATCCACCCTCTCATTCTAGGGCTTCTCCGCAAAGGAGTCTCTTCTTGTACTACTATCTTTTGCCTATTTTTCTATTTTGATGTCACTGTTATAGGATTAGTTGTTGCAGGAACCTTCTTTGTTTTCTTTTGTTGCTTAATTGCAGGACTAGGTTTTTGTTGAGCAACAGTTTCTTCTTGTGACTTTCATTTCCTTTTAGCTTTACTAGTAGTGGGTTTAGGGATGTCCTGTTCAGGTGGAGGCACATTCTTTTGAATGGAAGAAAATTTTGGTTCAATCCCTTGTGTATTTTCTGTTTCACCTCCCTCAATATTTTGGTCTGCAAGCTCACTACTGGGAACTACAGTTTCCTCACCCTGCCGTCCATTAAGGTCAAATTGGGGTTGTAGGGTTTTAAATTTCACAAAGTCATCCCATGTCAAAGGGGATACATCCCTAAGAGACCTTTCTATTAACAACTTAATCAAGGCATGCTGAGTGACAAAATTATCTTTCCCTTTTTGAGTCTCTTCCACACTAATACAGAGCATATTATACAAAAAATTTGGAAGATTCATAGCAATATTGTGCCTTATACAACTAAGAAACTTAAAATGGTGTGCATGTAAGTGAGAAAATCTTCCTTCACAAGTAAAATACCTGATGACATACATTGCTAGCTTAGGGTATGGAGGCGACAAAGACAATCTCTTGCACCCATGCTTTTTAACATCCAATCGAGGGTCATGTGGGGTAGTGAACTGGCCCTTTTCTGACCTAGCATCATGCGAGCTCGGATAATGCTCTCCAATAGAAGGTAACCCTGTTACTTCTGCAATTCATTCTTCTGTTGTAATTACTGTCAAACCCCACACAAAAGCCTCACCTTCATTAAATGTCTTGGTGAATTCTACAGCTACTTCTTCATCATATGCTGTTAAATTCAAACAATAACCTAACCACCCGCATGCATTGAATCTTCTTACTACTTCTACGTCAGAGAGCAACAAAATGTGCTCAACTAGCTCTCTTCTCTGTAAACCTCCTCCCATTTCTTGATACTTCTTCTGCTACTCCGTTTCTCTCTCCCTTTCTGAATGCAAACTTCAAGACTCTACATTATTTCTCAAACACTTCACTGCTTCTTTTTGGGAACATTAATTGCCATAACCAATTGTTATGTGCCATAATTAAACTTTAGGTAAAAGTAAATCATAAATTTGCATGAAAATCATTTGGAAACATGGTTCAAATGCCAAAATTTAAAAAATGGGTCACATCATGGCTTAGCACGAAAGTGGGATTACCACACTTGACATGGCATACTTATGGCAAAAAGTTCTCATTAATAAGGGGTAATGCCAAGATTTAGAAAATCATCATAGTTAATTAGGCATGTCATTGGATAGTACAACACTCCCCTGTCCCCTGCTAATTTTATGACAAGTGTCTTCACTTGTCAGACTAGTATGGGTGAGGGACTGGAATATGTCGTAATTATAGAGAGTATGTAGTATTATATATAATTAACAAAAATTGCAAACTTATAAATGAATAATACTTTGAAAATGTTTATACCTGCCAAGTGGATTATCACATGCTCCAAAAAAAAGGTGGCAGAAATAATGTAAACAACAGCATCCATCAGCATGTGCAGATTTGATTGAAAACATAAAAACTTAATTATGTAGAAAGTGAGTGGGTGGAAGATTAAGAAATGGAGTGGGGTGGGTGGATGGAAGATTAAGATATGAATGGAAAGAAATATCATGAAAATAAAATGGACTTTATGCGAACATAAAGTTATTATTATGGACATCCAAATTAGAATTAATGTTGAAGAGGAGCAGGCAGAAGGTTTTCACCTTTTGTTGCAGGAAGAGATACTTGAGTTGTTGTTGGATCTGGTTGTTCAAACTGTTGCATGAATTCAGCTTTTTTTTGAGGTTGTTTGTAAAGCTTAAGTCGATGACCGTTGATCATCATTTTGAAAGGCACATCATCAATTGTGGTTAGTTGAACTGTTCCATTATCAAAGACATGCATGATTTTATATGGTCATAACTATCACGTCTGCAGCTTCCCTGGCATATCATTAAAGCGAGAATCATACAATAATGCCCAGTCACTAGCTTTGAATGATTTGTTGAGGATATGAGAATCATGCCAGTGATTTCTCTATTTTTGCACTAGTTCAATGTGTTCTAAAGCGGTCTTGCACATTTCATCCAAAGAATTAAGATGCAGGAAGCATTCTCTTTGTGCTGCAGGAAGATCAATATCTAAGGTCAAGGCTATTCTTAAAGTCTTGTGTTCAAATTCAATTGAAAGCATTGCCACTTTCCCATAGAAAAGCTCAAATGGTGTGAATCCAGTAGTAGTTTTCCAAGTTGTTCTATAAGCCCAAACAGCTTCTTGTAATCGGCTGGTCCAATCCCAACGATGCAAATGGACTGTTTTAGTTAGAATATTTTCTAGCTCATGGTTGGTAACTTCTACTTGTCCATTGGCTTGTGGATGATAAGGAATGGATTTGCGATGTCTGATGTTATACTGTTTCATTAACTCTGAAATTAGTTTGAAAGTAAATTGTGTGCCTTGATTAGTAAGAAATTCTTTAGGAAATCCATAGCATGTAAAAATCTCTTCATACAGGAGTTTGGTAACTTTTTCATCACGGGCATGCTTCATAGCCTTAACCTCAACCCATTTGGTTAGGTCGTCAATACAAACCAAAATATAAGACTTTCAATTAGATTGAAGATCAATAGGACTGATGAAGTCCATTCCCCATTTGTCAAATGGTGTTAACACCACTTGAGGATTCAGAGGCATTTCATCTGTTTTGGTTGGGTGACCCATTCTTTGGCATTGGTCACACTTCCTTGTATAATTGATTGCATCTTTATGAAGGGTAGGCCAATAGTAATCAGTGGCTAAGATTTTGAAAGCTGTCCTTTTGGCTACAAAATGTCCTCTGCAAGGCTCATTATGAAATGCATGCAAAATGTCATATGTCTCATCTTCTCTTACACATTTGTGCATAACTTAATCAGGTCCAGTATAGAATAGAAAATTGTCTATCCATGAGAAATGGAAGCTTTTCTATATGAGTAGCTTTCTCTCCTTATAAGAAAAATGCACTGGTGTCTTATTAGCTACAATGTAGTTAGCAATATCTACATACCATGGAACTTTAATAGAAATATGAAACAAATGTTCATCTAGAAATGCATCATCTACCAGAGTAGTATCAGTATCATGATGATTGATTTTTGACAAATAATTAGCCACGACATTTATTTTTCTAGGCTTATCCACTATGGTTATGTCAAATTCTTGTAGCAATAGTAACCATCTTGCTAACCTACCAGTTATAGCAAGTTTGTTCATGAGATATTTGATTGCTGCATGATCAGTATGAACATAGATAGGATAACCTGTGATGTAATGCCAAAATTTATTTAGAGCATAGACTACTGCTAACGATTCTTTTTCAGTCACTGTACAATTCAGTTCTAGGCCATGAAGACTCTTACTGATATAATAAATGGCATTCTCAAGATTTGAGTATTTCTGTGCTAAAACTGCACCTATAGCATAATCAGAAGCATCTGTATATATGTGAAAAGGTAGGTTCCAATCAAGGCCTTGTAAAATTGGGGATGTGGTTAAAATTTGGTTAAGCTATAGGAAAGTTTTATCACACTCAGGTGTCCAATCGAATTTAGCTTCTTTGGTGAGCAACTTGTACAAGGGACTGGCTATTTTACTTAAGTCTTTTATAAAACGCCTGTAATATCCTGCATGTCCCAAAAAAGATCTGATATCTTTTAATTTAGTGGGTATAGGTAATGTTTGAATTACCTCAATTTTACCTGGGTCTACTTGTATACTTGCAGTAGATATGAAATGACTGAGTACCACACCCTCTTACATGAGCATGAAACACTTTTCACTACTTAATGCCAAATTATGTTCTTGACATCTTACCAAAACTTTTTCAAGATTTATCATTGCTTCTTCAAAAGTAACTCCAAATGTTGTAAAGTCATCCATATAGATTTCCATACAATCATGTGATATATCAGCAAGAATACTAATTACAGCCCGTTGAAATGTTGCAGGAGCGTTACAAAGACCAAATGGTAAAATAGAGTATCCAAAAGTACCCCATGGATAGGTAAATGTAGTTTTGTCTTGGTCTTAAGGAGCAATATTGATTTGATTATAGCCACTGTATCCATCTAAAAAGGAGAAGTACTTCTTTCCAGCTAGTGTATCCAAAACTTGATCTATGAAGGGTAAAGGAAAATGATCAGTTTTAGTAGCCTTATTAAACTCCCTATAATCTACACAAATTCTCCATTTTCCTCCTTTCTTAGGTACTATAACCAGTAGTGATACCCATTTACTATAAGATATAAGATAGATAAAGCCAGCATGAAGCAGTTTCTGCAATTTTGTTTTGACTATTTCTCTGAGGCTTGGATTTATCCTCCTCTGAGGTTGACGAAGTTGTAGAAAACCTTCATTAATGTATATCCTATGGGTACATAGTGTAGGGCTTAATCCTTTCATGTCACCATAATCCCAAGAAAAAGTCTTCTCATGCTTCTGAAGTAATTCTTTTAATTGTTCCATCTGTATAGATGTCAATTTGGGGTTAACATGCAGCTATGGGCTTTACTCAGTTCAACAGGAATAGTGGATTCTACCATAGCAATTCCACAGATTGGGCTTCCTTCTAATTCACAAGAAAGTAGTGAACAAAGATTTTCAGGTTCTTTAAGTAAAGTACAACTTGTATCACACTCCTCATATGTAATCAATTCTAATACAGAGCTTTCAGACACATCTTTTCCTACCACACAAGTGTTGGTAAGGATGCTCTGGATTACTGAATCTTCTTCTTGCAAATTTAGAAAAGATTGCCTATGTAACATCATAAGTTGTACTATGGAATTTATCTCTTCTTCTTCATCTCCTAAATCTGGCCAGAAAGATGTACCCAAATCTGGTAATGGTTGTGTAGGAGGATATAGATCAAATTGCTTGGTTTCTTGGCCATTTGATATGGTCATATTCCTTGATCTGCAAACTATGTTTGCATCAGCTATGGCCAACCATGGTCTACCTAGAATGACAGTATAGCCAGATAGGTTTACTTTAGGGGACAAAATCATGAACTCCACAGGATATTATAGCGAATCTAAGGTCACAACAATATTTTCTATCATTCCATCAGGAATGACAATGGAACTATCTACAAGCTACAGAATAGTTGGTGTGGGCCTTAATCCTTCTATTTGTAACTTCTTCATGGTTTCTTTAGTCATCACATTTATAGCAACTCCCAAATCTATTAAGGCATTTTTAACAAATTGACCATTTATGCTGACACTTACTACTGGACTCCCTGGGTCAGAATATTTTGGTGAAATCACTCTTCCTAACATGATATCAGCTAAGTGTCCAACAACATGAACTGTGCTAGGATCCTTCTTCTTCCTTCCAAGTTTCTTCAGACAAGCTTCCCTTATAGCTTTTCCATAAGTTGGAATGTCCCTAATAGCTTGAAACAAAGGTATTTGGACATGCATATTGTTCAACTGATTAACAATGTCAAAGGGTTGTTCCTTGCTTTGTTCAGGTTCCCTTTGTATTAGTTGGTTTGGAAAAGGAGACTCTACTACTGGTTGAACTGGTATTGGTATGGTAACATTAGTTGGGTCAACAAGTTCATCAACCAAAGGTTCTGATGCTGCAGGAGAGTCTGATACTTCAGTTATAAGAGGTGGCTTTGGTGGTGGTAAGGTCATTCCAGATCTCAAATGTATATCTGCAACATCTAGGGCATAAGCAAAGTACTACTGGGTATCAGCACTATACATGGTCTGTTGTGGTTGACTATTTGGATTTGGCTGAGCCTGTGTAGGTAGTTGTGTTTGCTTTTGAGGTCCACTATTTGTAGGTGGTGGCATTCAAGCAAGTTGTTGAGTTGGAGGGGGTAATTGTGAAGCACCATTATTTTGGTTAGGCCATTGTTGAGATCCCTTCCATTGGTTTGGAGATTGCCAATTCCATTGGAGTGGTTGCCATTGGTTCTGCTGGTTCTAGGGCCATTGGTTATTTTGTTGGTTAGGCCAAGGTTGTTGGGAATTTTGAGACCATTAAGACTATTGTGGGTTATTTTGCCTAGTATTATTTCAATTAGATTGGTTTTGTGGAGGACCTTGGGTATTGCAGTTTTGCCATTGATTACCATATGAATTTGAATTTTGCAAGGGGTCTTGAGGCATACCTTGACATTGAGCCCATGCTTGGCGTTGAGCAACAAAGAATACTTGCTCATCATCCCCATCTATCTTTACATATCCAATTGGAAGATACTGGTTCTCCATGCTTACAACCAATTTATAGTGGCAATCCTTCTTTTGCTTTCGACAATGAGGACAATACTTAGCTAGTTGTAACTCAGCCTCTGCTTGCTTCTTCTTTGAAGTCATTGTATCCGACTATGTAGCGACATCATTAATGATTTCCTATTTGAAATCTAACAACAAATTGAATATTTCAAGTTTTGAAATGCCTTGACTAATTCCTTTTGTAACCGTAGAGCGGAGTCCTCGACATTTCTTCATGGTTGACCTTGAGTAGTTCTAACATATCTTTTTGAGGTCATCCCATTGAGCTTCATATACATCTCCACCAGCCATCAGGTCCAATGCTTCCAAATAGTCTTCATTCACTCCTCTTAGAAAGACTAGTTTTTGGGAATCTTCAGACAATGTGTGCTAAGAATTCTTTTGTAGTGTATATAAAAATTGAGAAATATAGTCTTCTAATGTCTCTTCCTCCTTCTGTGATATCCTAAAGATATCATCTCCTCTTGTGGCAGATGCTTTGCAATATTCTTTATATTTTCCCAAAAATAAGGCTTGCATTTCATCCCAATTCGCAACTACATTGGCTCCTAAGCCCATGAACCATCTTAAAGCTGATTCTTTCAATGTGGCTAGAAATAATTTAAGCTTATGGGCATCAGTGTTGTTGTCAAAACTATGACAAAGGATGTCAAACTCAAACAAGAAGGTATCAGGGTCTTCAGTTGCAAGGCCATAGAACTTCAAAAGAGTAGTGGGAGGTATATTCTTGAGATTGGCATTGGTTATGAGACTTGTAAGTGGAAATGGAAAAGTGGGTTGTGCCATGACTGGTGGGACTAGATTATGAGGTTGCTACTAAAAAATAATTTTAGGCACTAGATGATTAACAACTGGTGGATTTGAGGTAGTGTTATCAAGAAGACTGGTCACTATTTCAATGAAAGGTTGGAGACCAGATATATCTAGGGATTCAACTCTTGGTGATGATACTGTGGGGAAAACAGGAGTTGCGTCTTCAAAGGACAACTCAAATTCTTCTTCAACTTCTTCATTCAAATTAATAGATCCTTGTGAAAGAAATATTCCATATTCATCTCATCGTCTTTCTCTTTGATGCATGCAACTAAAATTTTCACACTGGTAAAAAGAACTTAATCTAAAAACTATGACTCAAAAAATGCTCTTAGGTTGACACCATCCTCGATAACAGTGCCAAAAAAGAACTGCCTCACAATAGGTGTTCCATAGTCATGCGCTAGGCTTGGCTTAGGAATAATCTATTCAAGCTAAGGAGTACTATTCCCCTACCATGAGGTGTATTTACATTGTCAACCCAAGGACGTATACTTGAAATGGTTGGCACAGTATGTGCACTAGTGAACTGCCTCACAATAGGTGTTCCATAGTCATGCGCTAGGCTTGGCTTAGAAATAATCTATTCAAGCTAAGGACCACTTTTCCCTTACCATGAGGTGCATTTATATTGTCAACCCAAGGATGTATACTTGAAATGGTCGGCATAGTATGTGCACTAGGTACCTTGATGAGTCATTATGCTTGTGCTGCAAGAAAGTAAAAATGCAGAGCAAGGAAACTACACTACTCCTGTGGAAAGGAAACTACCGAATCTATGAATGTTAAAAACACAATGACAAGATAATAGAGATTTCATCTTGACTCATCCACTAGACTGTTCTCGCAGATGCTGCAGGAACGTTCATGAAGTGTGATGTTGCAAGAAGGAATTAACTAGCTACGTCTTATTTAAAATACTGCTAATGCTAGTAAAATAAATCTATTCTATCCTAATCTAATCCACCTTCCAATTGGGTCCCCTTGGTTGGCTTCTCTAATCTACCAACACAAGATAGAAGCGAAAGAGAATTAATTCATTTCATTAATCAATCATTACATGATTTAGAATTGTAAAACACAAATGCAACACACTCTGAATTAGTGTTCTCTCTTACTCGATAAAACTTATCAAAAACCAAAAGCTAAAACTTCACACATTGGAGTCGATCCTGACATATATAGGGAATCTACTCTTTATTACATAACAAAAATGTAACTGTCCTAAGTTAAGTCCCCAAAAGAGAATATAGGAGAACAACTGAAAGCGAAAAGGAAGGATAACAAAATTGAGGAGGGAGCAATGAAGTCTGAGCATCCACTTGTTACAACATAAATGCAAAGAAGGTAATGGCTCTTAAAAGCTCATCCTTATTCGCTGTCATGTTTCTTGGAGTGGTTATAACTTCCTTTTCGTGGTTGTTTCTTGATGTTCATTTCTCCTTGAATGCTGTCAGCAACCAACTTCTGAATTCTTTCGTTCATCCTTTAATCCTTATCATCAGGTTAGTTATGATATAAGACATATTTGCAAATAAACATCCATCAAACTAAATTCAAGCATAAGAACACACATTTGGATATTTATATGAAATACTGCATATTAGATATAATCTAGGAAAAAGATGACATAGTTTTTCTACCCCATAAATCATCAAAGGTTTATCAAACATAGGCTTATAAGTGTTAAAACAAGGATAAATAGAGTATCACAAAGTATCTTAAACATAACAAAATAAAGGAATTTTTTAGACTCGTCATCTGCCCCCTGCTAAACTAATGCTTGTTCTCAAGCATTACACTTCTTTGTCAAAGATCTGAGCTCCCCAACTTTTGTCTTTCCCTTTCAACTACTCATGAAGGTGTAATAGAATCCTCTGGTCCTTTCCCATACTTCTTTCCTGTGGTCTTCCTACAACTTATCAAGTTTGTCAACATCAATACAATACAGGGGCCATAAAAGCATTGGAGGTTGCATGGTTAAAGGACACCATAGCTCTGGCCTTAGTTGCTTTCTCAATTCTAAATATTTTGGAACTTTATATAGTGCTACTTCCAAATTAATAGGACTGTGCGGCTCTGATTTCTTGAGAGAATCAGGTAACCGTGCCCATCTACCTCTTACTCCAGTCATAACTCTTTGGAATGCAAAGTAGGGCAAGTTTTCATATTCGTCATACACTTTGGCTCTAGCAGCAAATACCTTCTTTCTAACTTCTGGATTACTCTTCCCATAGGTTAATGTAAACCAGTCTTGAAGAATTTCTTCTGGTTGTTTACTTTCTGCCCTCAAGGGTAAAGGTTTTGTTCTCTCCTCATCTCTGTAATTAACCAATTGTCTGTCATAATTTTCCTCATTAGACATCCATGACATAAAAGCTTTCAAATGCACATCTCCTATATAGAGAAAATGATTCCACTCAGTTTCTATAGGAATGAAAAAATTATGAATATACAACTCACACAATAGATTTTTCTACCATGGTGGTAAGGTTTGATACAACCCATAAAACTCTTGTGCAGTTTTGAATTTTACATTTACATTTCTGAGGGTTAACATCAATTGAAACAAAAGATATTGTTCTTCTAAAAAAAAACATATACTCGAAGAGGTGGTCTGCAAGCAAGAGCTTGATCAGCTAATTTAAGTGCATGTTCCATGTGTTGTTTCTTTCTTTCTAGTTGTTCTTTCAATTCTTAATCTCCTCATTTTGTGATGTTATGATCTTGCTCATTCTTTTCTTCTCCTCTTTCCATAGTGCTTCAGCAAATAAATGCTGTCCATATAATTGCAAATGGAGTTTTTGCAAGGTGACGGCACTGTTATCCTCTTCATAATCCTTTTTCTTTTTCTATTCGCACCATAGATGTTCTGCCAAACTATTGATCCATGTTGACTTATATGGGATTAAGGCAGTATTCAAATCATGACATTTAGGAACTACTTCATTCTCATGGCTTGAAACACCTGGTAAATCCATTAAGGTTTCGTTAATTTCTTGCTCACATGCTGCAGGAGGATTACAAGAAGCTTCTGTCATCTCAGTGTGAAGGGGAGAATGGTTAGAAATTATCTGCACATGAGACTTTGGAGCAGGTGCTTTAGACAATATAGGATCTTTAAAAATCTGCCCTCTCATTCTAGGGCTTCTCCGCAAAGGAGTCTCTTCTTGTACTACTGTCTTTTGCCTACTTTTCTATTTCGATATCATTCCTACAAGATTAGTTGCTGCAGGAACCTTCTTTGTTTTCTTCTATTGCTTAATTGTGGGACTAGAATTTTGTTGAGCAGCGGTTTCTTCTCGTGACTTCCATTTCTTTTTAGCTTTACTAGTAGTGGATTTAGGATGTCCTGTTCAAGTGGAGGCACATTCTCTTGAATGGAAGCAAATTTCGGTTCAATCCCTTGTGCATTTTCTATTTCAGCTCCTTCATTATTTTGTTCTATAGGCTCACTATTGGGAACTACATTTTCCTCACCCTGCCATTCACTAGGGTCAACTTGGGGTTGTAGGGTTTTAAATTTCAAAAAGTCATCCCATGTCAAAAGAGATACATCCCTAAGAGACCTTTCTATTAACAACTTAATCAAGGCATGGTGAGTGACAAAATTATCTTGCCCTTTTTGAGTCTCTTCCGCACTAATACAGAGCATGTTATACAGAAAATTTGGAAGATCCACAGTAATATTGTGCCTTATACAACTAAGCAACTTAAAATTGTCTGCATGTAAGTGAGAAAATCTTCCTTCACAAGTAAAATACCTGATGACATGTATTTCTAGCTCAGGATATGGAGGCAGCAACGACAATCTCTTGCACCCCTACTTTGTAACATCCAATGGAGGGTCATGTGGGGTAGTGAACTAGGCCCTTGCTGACCTAGCATGATGCGAGCTCGGATAATGCTCTCTAGCAGAAGGTAACCCTATTACTTCTGCAATTCGTTCTTCTATTACAATTACTATTAAACTCCACACAGAAGCTTCACCTTCATCAAATGTCCTGGTGAATTCTACAACTACTTCTTCATCATATGCTGTTAAATTCAAATAATAACCTAACCACTCGCATGCATTGAATCTTGTTACTGCTTCTATGTCAGAGAGCAACAAAATGTGCTCAACCGGCTCTTTTCTCTGTAAACCTCCTCCCATTTCTTGATACTTCTTCTGCTACTCCGTTTCTCTCTCCCTTTCTGAATGCAAACTTCAAAATGCTGCATTATTTCTTAGACGCTTCACCGCTTCATTTTGGGAACATTAATTATGATAACCAATTGTTATGTACCATAATTAAACTTTAGGTAAAAGTAAATCATGAATTTGCATGGGAATCGTCTGGAAACATGGTTCAAATGTCAAAATTTTAAAAATAGGTCACATCATGGATTAGCATGAACAAGGAAAAAAATTCATTCAGAAAGTGAGAGTACAACACTTGACATGGCATACTTATGGCAAAAAGTTCTCATTAATAAAGAGTAATGCCAGGATTTTAGAAAATCATCATAGTTAATCAGGCATGTCATTGGATAGTATGACACTCCCCTACCCCCTGCTAATTTTATGACAAGTGTCCTCACTTGTCAGACTAGTATGGGTGAGGGACTAGAATACACTGTAATTATACAGACTATGCAGTATTATATATAATTAACAAAATATGAAAACTTATAAATGAATAATAGTTTGAAAACGTTTATACTTGCCAAGTGGATTGTCACATGCTCCAAAAAAAAGGTGGCAAAAATAATGTAAACCACAGCATCCATCAGCATGTGCAGATTTGATTGAAAACACAAAAAATTAATTATGTAGAAACTGACTGGATGGAAGATTAAGAAATGGAGTGGGGTTGGTGGATGGAAGATTGAGATATGAATGGAAAGAAATATCATGAAAAGAAAATGGACTTTATGCGAACATAAAGTTATTATTATGGACATGAAAATTAGAATTAATGTTGAAGAGGAGAAAGCGAAAGGTTTTCACCTTCTGTTGCAGGAAGAGATACTTGAGTTGTTGTTGGATCTGGTTGTTCGAACTGTTGCATAAATTTGACTTTTGTTTGAAGCTGTTTGTATAGTTTAAGTCAATGACCGTTGATTAGCATTTTGAAAGGCACATCATCAATTATGGTTAGTTGAACTGTTCCATTGTCAAAGACATGGATGATTATATATGGTCCTAACCATCGTGTCTGCAGCTTCCCTGGCATATCCTTAAAGTAGGAATCATACAATAATGCCCAGTCACCAGCTTTGAACTATTTGTTGAGGATATGAGAATCATGCCAGTGTTTTCTCTATTTTTGCACCAGTTCAATGTGTTCTAAAGCGGTCTTGCGCATTTCATCCAAAGAATTAAGATGCCAGAGGCATTCTCTTTGTGCTATAGGAAGATCAATATCTAAGGTCAAGGCTGTTCTTAAAGTCTTGTGTTCAAATTCAACTAGAAACATTGCCACTTTCCCATACAAAAGCTCAAATGGTGTGAATCCAGTAGTGGTTTTTCAAGTTGTTCTATAAGCCCAAATAGCTTCTTGTAATCGGCTAGTCCAATCCCGATGATGCAAATGGACTGTTTTAGTTAGAATATTTTCTAGTTCACGGTTGGTAACTTTTGCTTGTCCATTGGCTTGTGGATGATAAGGACTAGATCTACAATGCCTGATGTTATAATGTTTCATCAATTCTGAAATCAGGTTGGAAGTAAACTGTGTGCCTTGATCAGTAACCAATTCTTTAGGAACTCCATAGTGTGTAAAAATCTCTTCATACAGGAATTTGGCAACTTTTTCATCATGGGCATGCTTCATAGCCTTAACCTCAACCCATTTGGTTAGGTAGTAAGTACAAACCAGAATATAAGACTTCCCATTCGATGGAGGATCAATAGGACCGATGAAGTCCATTCCCCATTTGTCAAATGATGTTAAGACCACTTGAAGATTCAGAGGCATTTCATCTATTTTGGTTGGGCGACCCATTCTTTGGCATTGGTCACACTTCCTTGTATAATTGATTGCATCTTTATGAAGGGTAGGCCAATAGTAACCAGTGGCTCAGATTGTGGAAGCTGTTCTTTTGGCTACAAAATGTCCTTTGCAGGGCTCATTATGACATGCATGCAAAATATCATATGTCTCATCTTCTCTTACACATCTGCGCATAACTTGATCAGGTCCAGTATAGAACAGAAAATTGTCTATCCATGAGAAATGGAAGCTTTTCTGTATGAGTAGCTTTCTCTCCTTATAAGAAAAATGCACTAGTGTCTTATTAGCTATAATGTAGTTAGCAATATCTGCATACCGTGGAACTTTAACAGCAATGTGAAACAAATGTTCATCTAGAAATGCATCATCTACCAGAGTAGTATTAGTATCATGATGATTGATTCTTGACAAATAATCAGCTACAACATTTGTTTTTTCAGGCTTTTCCACTATGGTTATGTCAAATTCTTGTAGCAATAGTAACCATCTTGCTAACCTACCTGTTATAGCAGGTTTGTTCATGAGATATTTGATTGTTGCATGATTAGTATGAACATAGATAGGATAACCTGTGATGTAATGCCAAAATTTATTTAGAGCATAGACTACTGCTAACAATTCTTTTTCAGTCACTATACAATTTAGTTCTGGACCATGAAGACTCTTACTGATATAATAAATGACATTCTAAAGATTTGAGTATTTCTGTGCTAAAACTGCACCTATGGCATAATCAGAAGCATCTAAATATATGTGAAAAGGTAGGTTCCAATCAAGGCCTTGTAAAATTTGGGCTATGGTCAAAAGTTTCTTAAGCTGTAGGAAAGCTTTATCACACTCAGGTGTCCAATTGAATTCAGCTTCTTTGGTGAGCAACTTGTACAAGGGACTAGCTATTTTACTGAAGTCTTTTATAAAATACCCATAATATCTAGCATGTCCCATAAAAGATCTAATATCTTTTAATTTAGTGGGTATGGGTAATGTTTGAATTACCTCGATTTTAGCTGGGTCTACTTGTATACCTGCAGTAGATATGAAATGACCGAGTACGACACCCTCTTGCATGACCATGAAACACTTTTCACTATTTAGTGCCAAATTATGTTCTTGACATCTTACCAAAACTTTTTCAAGATTTATCATTGCTTCTTCAAAAGTAACTCCAAATGTTGTAAAGTCATCCATATAGATTTCCATACAATCATGTGATATATCAGCAAAAATACTAATTATAGCCTGTTGAAACATTGCAGGAGCGTTACAAAGACCAAATGGTAAAAAAGAGTATGAAAAAGTACCCCATGGATAGGTAAATGTATTTTGTCTTGGTCTTCAGGAGCAATACTGATTTGATTATAGCCACTGTATCCATCTAAAAAGGAGAAGTACTTCTTTCCAGCTAGTGTATCCAAAACTTGATCTATGAAGGGTAAAGGAAAATGATCATTTTTAGTAGCCTTATTCAACTCCCTATAATCTACACAAATTCACCATTTTCCTCCTTTCTTAGGTACTATAACCAGTGGTGATACCCATTTACTATCAAATATAGGATAGATAAAGCCAACATCAAGCAATTTTTGTAATTTTGTTTTGACTATTTCTCTAAGGCTTGGATTTATCCTCCTCTGAGGTTGACGAAGTGGTAGAAAACCTTCATTAATGTATATCCTATAGGTACACAGTGTAGGGCTTAATCCTTTCATGTCACCATAATCCCAAGCAAAAGTCTTCTCATGCTTCTAAAGCAATTCTTTTAATTGTTCCATCTATACAAATGTCAATTTGGGGTTAACATGCAGTTTATGGCCTTTGCTTAGTTCAACAGGAATAGTGGATTCTACCATAGCAATTTCAGAGATTGGGATTCCTTCTAATTCACAGGGAAGTAGTGAACAAAGATTTTTAGGTTCCTTAAGTAAAGTACAACTTGTATCACACTCCTCATATGTAATCAATTCTAATACAGAGCTTTCAGACACATATTTTCCTACCAGACAAGTGTTGGTAAGGATGTTCTGGATTACTGAATCTTCTTCTTGCAACTTTAGAAAAGATAGCTTATGTAACATCATAAGTTGTACTATGGAATTTATCTATTCTTCTTCATCTCCTAAATCTAGCCAAAAAGATGTACTCAAATCTAGTAATGGTTGTGTAGGAGGATATAGATCAAATTGTTTAGTTGCTTGGCCATTTGATATGGTCATATTCCCTGATCTGCAATTTATGTTTGCATCAGTTGTGGCCAACCATGGTCTACCTAGAATGACAGGATAGCCAGATAGGTTTACTTTAGGAGACAAAATCATGAAGTCCACAGGATATTCTAGGGAATCTAAGGTCACAACAATATTTTCTATCATTCCATCAGGAATGACAGTGGAACTATCTACAAGTTGCAGAATAGTTGGTGTGGGCCTTAATCCTTCTATTTGTTACTTCTTCATGGTTTTTTTAGTCATCACATTTATAGCAGCTCCCAAATCTATTAAGGCATTTTTAACAAATTGACCATTTATGCTAACACTTACTACTGGACTCCCTAGGTCAGAATATTTTAGTGAAATCACTCTTCTTAAAATGATATCAGCTAAGTATCCAACAACATGAACTGTGGTAGGATCCTTCTTCTTCCTTCCAGGTTTCTTTAGACAAGCCTCCCTTATAGCTTTTCCATAAGCAGGAATGTCCTTAATAGCTTGAAACAAAGGTATTTGGACATGCATATTGTTCAACTGATTAACAATGTCAAAGGGTTGTTCCTTGCTTTGTTCAGGTTCCTTTTGTATTAGTTGGTCTAGAAAAGGAGACTCTACTGCTGGTTGAACTAGTATTGGTATGGTAACATTAGTTGGGTCAACAGGTTCATCAACCAAAGGTTCTGATGCTGTAGGAGAGTCTAATACTTTAGTTATAAGAGGTGGCTTCGGTGCTAGTAAGATCGTTCCAGATCTCAAATGTATATCTGCAACATCTAGGGCATAAGTAAAGTACTACTGGGTATCAGCACTATACATGGGCTACTGTGGTTGACTATTTGGATTTGGCTGAGGCTGTGTAGGTAGCTGTGTTTGCTTTTGAGGTCCACTATTTGTAGGTTGTGGCATTAAAGTAGGTTGTTGAGCTGGAGGGGGTAATTGTGGAGCACCAATATTTTGGTTAGGCCATTCTTGAGATCCCTTCCATTGGTTTCGAGATTGCCAATTCCATTGGGGTGGTTGCCATTGGTTCTGTTGGTTCTGGGGCCATTGGTTATTCTGCTGGTTAGACCAAGGTTGTTGGAAATTTTGAGACCATTGAGACTGTTGTGGGTTATTTTGCCCAGTATTATTCCAATTGGGTTGGTTTTGTGGAGGACCTTGGGTATTACAGTTTTGCCATTGATTACCATATGAATTTGAATTTTGCAAGGGGTCTTGAGGCATACCTTTATGTTGAGCCCATGGTCGGCATTGAGCAACAAAGAATACTTGCTCATCATCCCCATCTATCTTTACATATCTAGTTGGAAGATGTTGGTTCTCCATGTTTGCAACAAATTTATAGTGGTAATCCTTCTTTTTCTTTTGGCAATGAGGATAGTACTCAGCTAGTTGTAACTCAACCTTTGCTTGCTTCTTCTTTGTAGTCATTGTATCCAACTATGTATCGACATCATTAATGATGTCTTGTTTGAAATCTGACAACAAATTGGATATTTCAAGTTTTGAAATGCCTTGACTAATTCCTTTTGTAACTATAGAGCGGAGTCCTCAACCTTTCTTAATGGTTGACCTTGAGTAGTTCTTACATATGTTTTTGAGGTCATCCCATTGAGCTTGATATACATCTCCACCGGCCATCAGGTCCAATCCTTCCAAATAGTCTTCATTCACTCCTCTTAGAAAGACTAGTTTTTGGGAATCTTCAGACAATGTGTGCTGAGGATTCTTTTGTAGTGTATATAAAAATTGAGAAATATAGTCTTCTAATGTCTCTTCCTCCTTCTGTGATATCCTAAAGATATCATCTCCTCTTGTGCCAGATGCGTTGCAATACTCTTTATATTTTTCCAAAACCAAGACTTGCATTTCATCCCAATTCGCAGCTACATTGGCTCCTAAGCCCATGAACCATCGTAAAGCTGATTCTTTCAATGTAGCTAGAAATTATTTAAGCTTATGGGCATTAGTGTTGTAGTCAAAACTATGACAAAGGATGTCAAACTCAAACAAGAAGGTATCAGGGTCTTTAGTTGCAAGGCCATAGAACTTCGGAAGAGTAGTGGGAGGTATATTCTTGAGATTGGCATTGGTTATGAGACTTGGAAGTGGAAATGGAAGAGTGGGTTGTGCCATGACTAGTGGTATTGGATTATGAGGTTACTGCTGAAAAGGAATGTTAGGCACAGGATGATTAACAACTGGTGGATTTAAGGTAGTGTTATCAAGAAGACTGGTCACTATTTCAATGAAAGGTTGGAGACCAGATATATCTATGGATTCAGCTCTTGATGATGATACTGTGGGGAAAACAGGACTTGCATCTTCAAAGGACAACTCAACTTCTTCTTCAACTTCTTCATTCAAATTAATAGATCCTTGTCGAAGAAATCTTCCATATTCATCTCATCATCTTCCTCTTCGATGCATGCAACTAAAATTTTCACACTAGTAAAAAGAACTTAATCTAAAAACTATGACTCAAAAAATGCTCCTTGGTTAACACCATCCCCGGCAACAGCGCCAAAAATGAACTGCCTCACAACAGGTGTTCCATAGTCATGCACTAGGCCTGGCTTAGGAATAATCTATTCAAGCTAAGGACTACTTTTCCCCTACCATGAGGTGCATTTATATTGTCAACCCAAGGAAGTATACTTGAAATGGTCGGCACAGTATGTACACTAGTGAACTGCCTCACAATAGGTGTTCCATAGTCATGTGCTAGGCTTGGCTTAGGAATAGTCTATTCAAGCTAAGGACTACTTTTCCCCTACCATGAGGTGCATTTAGATTTTCAATCCAAGGATGTATAGGCACAGTATGTGCACTAGGTACCTTGATGAGTCATTATGCTTGTGCTACAGGAAAGTAAAAATGCAAAGGAAGGAAACTACACTACTTCTATGAAGAGGAAACTACTGAATCTATGAATGTTGAAAACACAATGACAAGATAACAAAGATTCCATCTTGACTCATCCACTAGAGTATTTTCGTAGATGCTGCAGGAATGTTCATGAAGTGTGATGCTATAGGAAGGAATTAACCAGCTATGTCTTACTTAAAATACTACTAATGCTAGTAAAATGATTCTATTCTATCCTAATCTAATCCACCTTCCAAGTGCCCCCGCTTGGTTGGCTTCTCTAATCTACCAATGTAGGATAGAAGCTAAAGAGAACTAATTCATTTCATTAATCAGTCATTACATGGTTCAGAATTGTAAAACACAACTGCAACAAACTGTGAATCAGTGTTCTCTCTTACTCAATAAAACTTATCAAAAACCAAAAACTAAAACTTCACACATCGGACTCGATCCCGACATATATAGGGAATCTACTCTTTATTACATAACAAATAAGTAACTATCCTAAGTTAAGTCCATAGGAGAGAATATAGGAGAACAACTGAAAGCGAAAAGGAAGGATAACGAAATTGAGGAGGGAGCAATGAAGTCTCAGCATCCACTTGTTACAATGTAAATGTAGAGAAGGTAATGGCTCGTAAAAGCTCCTCCTTATTTGCTGCCATGTTTCTTGGAGTGGTTATAACTTCCTTTTCGTAGTTGTTCGTTGATGCTCGTTTCTCCTTGAATGCTATCGGCAACCAAATTCTGGATTCTTTCGCTCATCCTTTAATCCTTATCATCAAGTTAGTTATGATATAAGACATATTTGTGAATAAACATCCATCAAATTAAATTCAAGTATAAGAACACACATTTGGATATTTATATGAAATACTACACATTAGATATAATTTAGGAAAAAGATGACATAGTTTTTCTACCCCATAAATCATCAAAGGTTTATCAAACATAGGCTTATAAGTGTTAAAACAAGGATAAATGGAGTATCACAAAGTATCTTAAACATAACAAAATAATGACATTTTTTAGACTCATCATCTACCCCCTGCTAAACTAATGCTTGTCAAAGGGTTGTTCCTTTCTTTGTTCAGGTTCCTTTTGTATTAGTTGGTCTGGAAAAGGGGGCTCTATTGTTGGTTGAAAGGGTATTGGTATGGTAACATTAGTTGGGTCGATAGGTTCATCAACCAAAGGTTCTGATGTTGTAGGAGATTCTAGTACTTTAGTTATAAAAGGTGGCTTTGGTGCTAGTAAGGTCATTCCAGATCTCAAATATATATCTGTGACATCTAGGGGATAAGCAGGGTACTACTGGGTATCGACACTATACATGGGCTATTGTGGTTGGCTATTTGGATTTGGCTGAGGTTGTGTAGGTAGTTGTGTTTGCTTTTGAGGTCCACTATTTGTAGGTGGTGGCATTAAAGCAGGTTGTTGAGCTGGAGGGGGTAATTGTGGAGCATGAGTATTTTGGTTAGGCCATTGTTGAGATCCCTTCCATTGGTTTGGAGATTGCCAATTCCCTTGGGGTGGTTGCCATTGGTTCTGCTGGTTCTGGGGCCATGGGTTATTTTGTTGGTTAGGCCAAGGTTTTTGGAAATTTTGAGACCATTGAGACTGTTGTGGGTTATTTTGCCCAGCATTATTCCAATTGGGTTGGTTTTGTGGAGGACCTTGGGTATTGCAGTTTTTCCATTGATTACCATATGAATTTGAATTTTGCAAGGGGTCTTGAGGCATACTTTGACGTTGAGTCCATGGTCGACATTGAGCAACAAAGAATACTTGCTCATCATCTCCATCTGTCTTTACATATTCAGTTGGAAGATGCTGGTTCTCCATGCTTGCAACCAATTTATAGTGGAAATCCTTCTTTTTCTTTTGGCAATGAGGATAGTACTCAGCTAGTTGTAACTCATCCTCTTCTTGCTTCTTCTTTGCAGTCATTGTATCCAACTGTGTAGCGACATCATTAATGATGTCTTGTTTGAAATATGACAACAAATTGGATATTTCAAGTTTTGAAATGCCTTGACTAATTCCTTTTGTAATCGTAGAAAAAGGTCCTTGACCTTTCTTCATGGTTGACCTTGAGTAGTTTTGACATATCTTTTTGAGGTCATCCCATTGAGCTTGATATACATCTCCACCGGCCATCAGGTCCAATGCTTCCAAACAGTCTTCATTCACTCCTCTTAGAAAGACTAGTTTTTGGGAATCTTCAGACAATGTGTGCTGAGGATTCTTTTGTAGTGTATATAAAAATCAAGAAACATAGTCTTCTAATGTCTCTTCCTCCTTCTGTGATATCCTAAAGATATCATCTCCTCTTGTGCCAGATGCTTTGCAATATTCTTTATATTTTTCCAAAAACAAGGCTTGCATTTCATCCCAATTCATAGCTGCATTGGCTCCTAAGCCTATGAACCATCGTAAAGCTAATTCTTTCAATGTGGCTGGAAATAATTTAAGCTTATGGGCATCAGTGTTGTAGTCAAAAGTATGACAAAGGATGTCAAACTCAAACAAGAAGGTATCAGGGTCTTCAGCTGCAAGGCCATAGAACTTTGGAAGAGCAGTGGGAGGTATATTCTTGAGATTGGCATTGGTTATGAGACTTGTAAGTGGAAATGGAAAAGTGGGTTGTGCCATGACTGGTGGGACTAGATTATGAGGTTGTTGCTGAAAAGGAATGTTAGGCACTAGATGATTAACAACTGGTGGATTTGAGGTAGTGTTATGAAGAAGACTGGTCAATATTTTAGTGAAAGTTTGGAGACAAGATATATCTAAGGATTCAACTCTTGATGATGATACTGTGGGGAATATAGGACTTGCGTCTTCAAAGGGAAACTCAACTTGTTCTTCAACTTCTTCATTTAAATTAACAGATCCTTGTGGAAGAAATCTGCCATATTCATCTTGTCATCTTCCTCTTCGATGCATGCAACTAAAATTTTCACACTGGTAAAAAGAACTTAATCTAAAAACTATGACTCAAAAATGCTCCTAGCTTGACACCATCCCTGGCAACGGTGCCAAAAATGAACCATGTCACAATAGGTGTTCCATAGTCATGCGCTAGGCTTGGCTTAGGAATAATCTATTCAAGCTAAGGATTACTTTTCCCTTACCATGAGGTGCATTTAGATTGTCAACCCAAGGACATATACTTGAAATGGTCGACACAGTATGTGCACTAGGTACCTTGATGAGTCATTATGCTTATACTGCAGGAAAGTAAAAATGCAAAGGAAGGAAAATAGACTACTACTTTGGAAAGGAAACTACTAAATCTATGAATGTTGAAAACACAATGACAAGATAACAGAGATTCCATCTTGACTCATCCACTAGACTCTTCTCGTAGATGCTGCAAGAATGTTCATGAAGTGTGATGCTATAGGAAGGAATTAACTAGCTACGTCTTACTTAAAATATTGCTAATGCTAGTAAAATGAATCTATTCTATCCTAATCTAATCCACCTTCCAAGTGGGCCCCCTTGGTTGGCTTCTCTAATCTACCAACGTAGGATAGAAGCTAAAGAGAACTAATTCATTTCATTAATCAGTCATTACATGATTCAGAATTGTAAAACACAACTGCAACAAACCATGAATCAGTGTTCTCTCTTACTTGATAAAACTTATCAAAAACCAAAAACTAAAACTTCACACACAGGAGTCAATCCTGACATATATAGGGAATCTACTCTTTATTACTTAACAGAAAAGTAACTATCCTAAGTTAAGTCCGCAGGAGAGAATATAGGAGAACAACTAAAAGTGGGAAGGAAGGATAACGAAATTGAGGAGGGAGCAATTAATTCTTAGCATCCACTTGTTACAACATAAATGCAGAGAAGGTAATGGCTCATAAAAGCTCCTCCTTATTCACTGCAATGCTCCCTAGAGTGGTTATAACTTCCTTTTTGTGGTTGTTCCTTGATGCTCGTTTCTCCGTGAATATTGTCGGCAACCAACTTCTAGATTCTTTCACTCATCTTTTAATCCTTATCATCAGGTTAGTTATGATATAAGACATATTTGCAAATAAACATCCATCAAACTAAATTCAAGCATAAGAACACACATTTGTATATTTATGTGAAATGCTGCATATTAGATATAATTTAGGCAAAAGATGACATAGTTTTTCTACCCCATAAATCATCAAAGGTTTATCAAACATAAGCTTATAAGTGTTGAAACAAGGCTAAACAGAGTATCACAAAGTATCTTAAACATAACAAAATAAAGGCATTTTTTAGACTCATCAACTAGGTACCTTGATGAGTCATTATGCTTGTGCTGAAGGAAAGTAAAAATGCAAAGGAAGGAAACTACACTACTACTGTGGAAAGGAAAATACTGAAAACACAATGACAAGATAACAGAGATTCCATCTTGACTCATCCACTAGACTGTTCTCACAAATGTTGCAGGAACGTTCATGAAGTGTGATGCTACAGGAAGGAATTAACTAGCTACGTCTTACTTAAAATACTACTAATGCTAGTAAAATGAATCTATTCTATCCTAATCTAATCCACCTTCCAAGTGGGCCCCCTTGGTTGGCTTCTCTAATCTACCAACACAGGATAGAAGCTAAAGAGAACTAATTCATTTCATTAATCAATCATTACATGATTTAGAATTGTAAAACACAACTACAATAGACTGTGAATCAGTGTTCTCTCTTACTCGATAAAAATTATCAAAAACCAAAACTTCACACATAGGAGTCGATCCTGACATATATAGGGAATCTACTCTTTATTACATAATAGAAAAGTAACTGTCCTAAGTTAAGTCTGCAGGAGAGAATATAGGAGATAAACTGAAAGCAAAAAGGAAGGATAATGGAATTGAGGAGGGAGCAATGAAGTCTCAGCATCTTCTTGTTACAATGTAAATGCGAAGAAGGCAATGGCTCATAAAAGCTCCTCCTTATTCACTTCCATGTTTCCTGGAGTGGTTATAACTTCCTTTTCATGGTTGTTCCTTGATGCTCGTTTCTCCTTGAATGTTATCGGCAACCAACTTCTGGATTCTTCCGCTCATCTTTTAATCCTTATCATCACGTTAGTTATATTTTCAAATAAAAATCCATCAAACTAAATTCAAGCATAAGAACACACATTTGGATATTTATATCAAATACTGCATATTAGATATAATTTAGGGAAAAGATGACATAGTTTTTCTACCCCATAAATCATCAAAGGTTTATCAAACATAGGCTTATAAGTGTTAAAAAAAGGATAAATGGTGTATCACAAATTATCTTAAACATAACAAAATAAAGGCATTTTTTAGACTCATCACACCCTTTTCTATCGCCAGACTTCATTCTTTAGTACCATAACAAAGTTCTCTTGATGGTCGCTACATCACTATAGGAAACAACCTCGCAACTTTTTATAGTGAGTATGCAACATCCATTGATCCTAACAAGATCCAATGGTGGGATAAGATTTTTCAAAAGGACTCAAAAATGAACTCAACATAGGTGGGAAAGAATATTAGGTTGTTGTTAAGTCTTTTGTGCTAGAATAAGATTTAAAAGGTAAGACCTAGAGTTTTACACAATTTTTAAAAGATATCAGAAATACAAGACCAAAACCCTAAAACCCTAGAACCTAACAAAATAACTCACGTCTAATTTTTTTACCATGATTCTACAAAAAATTAATATGTAAAAATTAGACCAACAATGGCTCTATCTAGGAATGATAGACTACTTGAGTCTATGCAAGAACTCAGAATCTTTGGGAGAGCAGACCACAAACTTGGTATAAAAATGACAACTTCTTTAGAAAGCATAGAACAACATACATAAATAAGAAGCCAGATACCAAATTGTATATAAAGACTATTTACAAGGATTTACAAAATATACAGAATGTATAGGAAAACCAAGAATCCTAAAACTATTGTTCATGGAAAACAGATACATTTTAAGAAAAGTACCTCTTCAAGAATTGTCCATGAACTGGCAATTCCAGAATACCTCCAGTTAAATCCTTCAAAAAATATGAATCTTCTCCATTTTTATCACAAATGTTATATGAGCCAAGCTATATTAGGTCACATTTACCATGCTTTCCTTTATCATCCACTCTAGCATTCCACATCAATACCATGTCACCTATTTCAAATTTCCTTTTAGTGGCTTTTTTGTCATATAAGTGCTTTATTTGTGATTGTAACTTGACATTTTGAATAGAAGACTCTCTCCTTGCCTCTTCTAGTTACAAAATATCATCCATTCTAAGTTGCATCTCATCAATGATGTCATCTTCATATAGTTGAACAAATTTATACATCTCTTTTAGGTTATTTTGTGGAAGTCTGGCCTATATGCCATAAACTAGATCAAATGGGCCACATCCAATGGCCTTCTTCACATTAACCCTATTAGCCCACAGAGCTAATGGCAACTTTGAATCCCACACCTTCTAGTTTCCCCCTAGAATTCTTTTGATAACCTTCGGTATATTCTTATTGCTTGATTCTGCCTGACCATTCCCTTGAGGATGATAGGGTGATTATGTGTACTCTGTAATGCCATTTTTTTAAACAAAAAAAAATTATATTCCTCTTATCTAAAACACATATAATTATCTATTACAATCTTTTGTGGGCATCCAAATCTAGTCACAATATTATTTAAAATGGAATTAATCACCACCTTACTTGTTGCATTCTTTGCAGGGACTACCTCAACCCACTTGGTGAAATAATCAGTAGCTACTAAGATCCATGAATGACCACCACTAGACTTATTTGTGATCCCACCTATAAAATCAATTCCCCACTATTGAAAAGGTTTTTGCACTTCAACTAGTCTTGATGGAAAATTCCTAGAGAATTTTAACTTTCCACTAAACCTTTGACAAGCATCACAAACTTTTACAAACTCATGAGTATCTCTGAAGAGTGTAGGCCACCAAAAACCAGCCCTAAGAATTTTATGAGTAGTAGTTTTAGCCATATAATGTCCTCCACACACACCTTCATGAATGTCTTTCAAAATTCTTTTAGACTCAATCTCATCCACACACTTTAAAAGTACCCCTTCCATATTTCTCCACCACAATTGACCTTACACTATAACATACCTTATAGCCTGCAACTTGAGGGATCTTTTTGGGTTATTTGTTAGCTTTGGTAGAGATTTCATGTTTTATAGATAATAAATTATGTCTCTATACCAATTAGAGATACCCATGTCACAAATATTGTCCTTGCAACTATCATCAAGTTGATTAATTTGGTTTCCCTCTAGGTTAACTTCTGTCATCAACTTGGCCAAACCTTGACCCCTAACTAATTTAGTAATTTGAATATCCATGTTAAGCTCTTGTATCCTATTAATCCATCTACATATTTTTCCAGATACCTATTGTTGTGAAAAGATGTCCTTCATAGCAGTAGTAGGAACAAAAGCAATGACAGTAGCTCCCATTAAGTAACATCTATAAGCCTTAACTCCTTTCACCAACGCATATGCTTGTTTCTCATTGATGTCATACTTAAGCTCTATTTCTTACAAAGACTTACTGATGAATGCAATAGGTTGCTCATAACCCTCCTCATTTTTCTGTAATAGTATTGCAGCAACAATGTGAAATGAGGCAAAAGAAAATATGTGCATTGGTTTGTCATAATCTGGACCTCTGAGAATAGGGGCATCTTTAATAGCTTACTTAATCTTTTGAAATGAAATACTAGGTTCACTATCCCATTTTATCTCAGATCCTTTCTTTAGCATTCTTGATATAGGCCTACTAACCTCTAGAAAATTTGTCACAAATCTCCTAAGAAAATTGATATGTCCAAAGAATGACTGAATGCTTTTAACACTCTTGGGTTTCTGAATCATATCTATTGCTTCTACCCTTTCAGGGTCAATCCTTACTCCATGCTTGCCAACTAGATGTCCTAACAATTTTCCTTTAGTGATACCATAGTTACATTTCCTTGGATTTAAAGATATTCCATATTTAAGGGCCTTTTATAAATACCTTTTCTAAGTGCATAAAATGATCATTTTCATCCTTGGAGTAAGCAGTAAGGTCATCCTGATATACAACTAGAAATTTGTTGATAATATTAGCAAAAGCTACATCCATGGCCCTTTGAAAAGTAGCCCCAGCATTGGTAAGCCCAAATGGCATCCTAACATAAACATAAGTACCTGATGGAGTAGTGAAAGTAGTCTTAAACTATTTTGATTCTTTGAAAACTACTTGATTATATCCTAAAAACCCATCCATCATAGACATCAATTGTGAACCAGTGACTCTTTGCAACACGGCTTCCATATTGGGTAAACCATAATTATCTTTCAAGGAAGATCTGTTTAGATTCCTAAAATCAACACATAACCATATATCTCCATTTTTCTTCCTAAAAAGAACTAAATTGGATACCCAAGAAGAATGTCTGATAGGTTTTATAATCCTAGCATCTCTTAACTTGATCAATTCTTTTTGCATTTTGGGGGCCAAGGTTGGGTTTATTGGCCTTTGTTTTTGTCTGAAAGGCTTAGCATCTGGTTTCAAAGGGACTTCATGTTGAAAGAGATCTTCTCTATAGGCCTTTAGATCATTATATGACCATGCAAAAACATGTCTATACTTCCTTAGCAGGTCTATTAGATCTTTCCTAATTTTAGGAGGCAATTTCTTACCAATATATACCTTTTTAGGTGTTTCTTGGGTTCCTAAGCTCACCTCTTCTAAATCCTTGGAATTATATCCATTAGTGTCAATTTGTGACCTATCTTGGTTGTCAAAATAGTTTCTAAAAAAACTAGACCCTTTGGGAATTTATTTCTCTTCAATTGCACAACTTCCTGCCCAAAAATAATATCTTTTCCATCTACATTTTCTACATAAGCTACACAATCAATTTCTTATCTTGACAACATATGCTCACAATTCAAAAATCTCATAATATCCTTATCATCTTCAAACACTTTCTAATTTTGAACATTATCAGGGACAGAAGGTCTAGTTTGAATCTCAATTTTAGACACACTAGGAAATGTGATATCATCAAGTTTTATTGCTATGTTTGCTAGTAAATCTGCCATTTTATTATTCATCTTATCTTTCCAAATTATCCCAAATCCATCAAAACATTCGATCATGTCCCATACTACGTTTCTATACTATTTTAATCTTTTATTCTTTGACACATAAGCATTTCTTACTTGGGATACCACCAATTCAAAATCTCCTACAACATGTAAACACTTTATCCCATGATTATGAGCTAATCTAAGTTCTAACAACAAAGCCTCATATTCTACTATATTGTTAGTACAAGGGAAACTTAAAGTAAAGGAGAATTTGTATGATACCCCTACTCGAGATATCAGCAAAATGCCTGCACTGGATCCATCTTTGCAGCATGCACCATCAAAAACATAGTCCACAAATCACCCTTGTCTATTTTTGTGTCAACTTCCATTTCCATCTGAGATTTATGCTTAGATTTTTTCAAAGTCAAGACCTCAACTCTGAATGCATTAATATCTGTATCCAAAAAATTTGTCATGTTGTCTCCTACATCTTCCTCTATCATTGACCTATTGACCTTTATCAAATTCCCTGTTAGAGTAATTATTTGTTCTAACTTATTAATTAAATCACTTTGATTTAATTAATTAAGTTCCCTATTACTCTAGTTTTCTTAAGCTATCTTGTAGGTGCATATAATTAATATTTTATTAATTATATTGTGCAACCCTAGCTTTCTTAGGCTTTAGTTTCCCTTTTCGAGTTTTGTGATTCCTTTATAAGGATTCACCTCTTTGTATTTTATTAATTCACTTATTGGATTATATGAGATATTGCTCTTTGCATGTCCATAAGATGGATCTGGCTTTTTGGCATCCTTGATTTTTCCTTGCCTCTATTCTTTGCTTCATCCATGTGACAGGTTTATGCATGCAGGTGTTCTTGGGAGATTAGTTTTTCACCTAATCTAACATGGTATCAGAGCAAGCTTGCTGGTCGCTGTTCATGGTTTGTTGAAGCATTTCAGAAGTTGCATTTTTCAGAGGGTTTCAATTTTTAGAGTTATTTTGTATTGGATTTGGAGGGGTCATTTTTTCAGTGCATTTTGAGCCCAAATGGACCTCACCGTTGGATTCGTAGCACCCAAAAACCCCTGTTTCCATATAAAATTTGTCCAATTTGGACACAGTTGAAATTTGATGCAAAAATTTGTTACCAGATTTGGGCATGCTTTCCGAAGAAAAGATTTATTTTTTTATTAAAAAAATAAATCATAAAATCAAAAGGCTTTATTAAAAAAAGGCTCATGAGTTTTTATTAAAAAAAGCATTTGCTTTTTTTGCAAAAATTCTTCAAAGTTTTTTGTTTTTTTGTTTAAAAAAACATTTTCAAAATCTTCCAAAAAAGGACGTTGCATCAGCAAAGTATGACAGAGAAGTGACATCAGCAAGGTACTGACGCAGGTCTGACAGCCGCAGGTGCTGACGTCATCCGTCTGTGGGCTGAAATTTGACGGCTTTCAAATCATCATTTCTATAATTTGTTTTGTTTTAAAAGCTGTCTGTGGATTTTTGGCCGTATCTTTGTCATACAGAGGTATTTTTTGATGAATCTTATATCGTCGGAAAGCTCTTTCCGAGCCCGTCATGATGGTGCTAGTTATTTGGACTTTTGATATAGTTTGGTTGCCTATTTTGGCAGTCAAAAATGGATGTTCTGTTTTGCACTCCGGGAGGCGTATCTTGAGCATCCGATCTCCAATTTTGGACTTCTTTATATCACTGGAAAGCTCTTTCTATTCTCTTTCTAGTGATGCTAGTTGTTGTTTCAGATTCTATTCTAGGCACATCCTATTCAGTCTTTTGCATTTTAGCATTCTGGTGGATATCTTGATTGTTTCAGGTCCGGAGATCGATTTTGTTGCTTTAGTTGCTTCGTTTTGGGCTCAACCTTCTGTTGTTTCAGCCTTATGTCTTTTTTGATCATTTTTGATATTCATTGTAAGCATTTTTATGCAACGCACTGAGATAAAGTGCCACTCTTGCGTTTCGGGATCCTTTTCATCATTGTGATTCGTTGTACTCGCACTATTATATAAAGTGCCATGGGGGGGATAGTTGTTTGCCGCTTATAGGCTATCTTTCTCTAATTCCTCATGCAGTGTCGATGACAAGTGCCTTTGTTTGTGTTTGTACCTCACTCTTGATGTGTTTGGCTCCTGTGTTGTAGGAGATTTTTGGCCCATCTTTTCAGCTACCTGTCACCTCACCTGCCTTAAGGGGAGGTTATATTGCTGTTCTATGCTTCTTTGGTTGATGGTTCATGCCTTCTATTTCCATGGAGGCTCCTTTGGTTGATGGTTCGTGCCTTCTATTTCCATGGAGGTTCTACAGATCAGCATTTTGTCAGAGTTTTGCGGTTCTTCATGCTTCAATGATTCTCTTCTGATCTCTTTGTTCCTTCTTCTGGAACATTCTTTTCTATCTCTTTTTGGAGTAGGGTTTTTCTCATGTGGTTTTCTCTATTTCTCCTCTTTATAGAGATTTTGTTGTGATTGGGTACCTGATCTGGCCTTGTTGCCGGGACCCAATTCTCTTTCATAGCTGTGCTAGGTTAGCTTCCTCCCAAGCTTCGCTTAAGGGGGGGTGTTAGAGTAATTATTTGTTCTAACTTATTAATTAAATCACTTTGATTTAATTAATTAAGTTCCCTATTACTCTAGTTTTCTTAAGCTATCTTGTAGGTGCATATAATTAATATTTTATTAATTATATTTTGCAACCCTAGCTTTCTTAGGCTTTAGTTTCCCTTTTCGAGTTTTGTGATTCCTTTATAAGGATTCACCTCTTTGTATTTTATTAATTCACTTATTGGATTATATGAGATATTGCTCTTTGCATGTCCATAAGATGGATCTGGCTTTTTGGCCTCCTTGATTTTTCCTTGCCTCTGTTCTTTGTTTCATCCATGTGACAGGTTTATGCATGCAGGTGTTCTTGGGAGATTAGTTTTTCACCTAATCTAACATTCCCCTCAATATTAAAAGTAGCAAATGACAAATCACACAGTAGACTCCCACCCATAGAAACACTCCACTTTCTTGATAATAACATGCCATACTAAGGTGTAATATCAACAACCAATACACTCATAGTAAGTTCTTTGTCAGGGCAGGCTATTAATCTACATGGCAAAGAGTTTATAGTGCCTATGATTGTCACTTCTCTTTTATCCATAGCAGAACATCTTCCTTGAGTTGTATCCACTTTTAAGTCTAATTCCTTCATTATTTTGAAAGGCATCACAGTGTTGGAAGCACCAGAATCAATCCTGCGATTTTTTAATGTTTTACCATTTACTATAATGCTTAAGAAAAATGGTTCAACATTTTCCAAACACTGATTTATAGAATTATCCAAAAAAAATTGAGGAATTTGAGACACAACTCCTTCAACTTCATTATCCTTTACCTTTTCTTTGCTACTTTCTTTGGGACTATGAGTTTCATTACAATCCTAACTTACTTTTACATCAGTATTTCCCAACCATGCTATAGCCTTATTTCGGTGCTCAGGAATTCTTAGCAATTCAGACAAAGGAACCTTAATAGTAATCTGAGACAAAATAGCAAACATATCTATGGAAGAACCAAAAGGATTATCATTAGTTACATTCCCTTTCTCATCTTGTCTATCCAAAATGTTCAAAGCATTTTGATGATTCTTATCATGTTTTGTGATGATCTTTGATACATTCTCATCTATTTTTCTAGGGATACTATTTGAGAACTCCACATCTTTAGGATTTCCTCCTTTCTTTTTTTCTCACCTTCTATTAGTAATTTTAACCTTCACAACATGAGCTTCTTTAAATTTCACAATTTTACCCTTCTTAGGATCAACCCCCTTTATGAAGATACTAGCTACTTTATTACTTTAGTCTTTCTGAGCCATGTTTCTAGTTTGAACCTGAACTATCATATTGGCAGTAATTTGATCAATTTCTTCCCTAGAAGGTTTTCTCAATGTTACTTCTTCCTTTGCATTTACCATGTTACACACATTGTCTTCCAGATCACTCTCATCAAAAAATACTTGTTGTTGTACAACATTCTAAAACTGTCTTTGGTCATATACATCTTTGTCATAGTCTTCACAATCAGAATAATGTGATTCAAACATATTGCATCCTACATCATCATTATTTTCTTCCTACTCATGACAGTTTTCTACTATAGCTTGATTTCCTGAGAATGACAATGCTACTACACAAGATTCAGGGGAATGGGGTAATTGACATGCAAAACACCATGTAGGTTCAGCAACAAACACAAGATCATCTACCAAATTTACAAAAAAAATTGACAAAGGATCAGGGGTCACCTTGTTGTTGTTGTTCTTGGGAGGAGGGATACTAGGCTGACCAGCCTTCCAGGTAGTATTGTAAGGGAAATTTTTTATCCTATTTTGTCTATTGAAATTTGATTGATAAGGGACCCTATTATTAGTGGGGTTCCTATCATTCTTCATCTGAGGAAGATTCATACCTTTTATTGCATTTAGAATCTGACTCATTTCACTAGGCTCTTGCCTTTTTCCTCCTATGGCTTTATTTTCTTCCTTTCTATTCCCCTTATTCCCAAATAACCTAGGATCATCTCTTTTTCTTTCTAATCTCCCTAAAATCCTCAAATTATTTTCTATATTAATGGCAATCCTAAAAGCATCTCTTAAGGTCCTAGGCTCTTTATCCCTAAGTTGGTATGCCATTTTACCATCAAAAGTACTCAGATAAGTGATCAGACATACCTTGTCATCAATTCACATGGCTTGCATTCGCTTGTACATCCTTTTTTGAAATCTAGTGTTAAATTTAGTAACAGATTCATTAGGAAACCTCTTAATATTATTAAATTCACTCAAGATATAGCTCTAGTTTTTCTTGTCACCATATTGCTCTTTGAAACAATACTCTATATCTTTCCAATCAAAAATATACAATTCAAGAAGTCTCTTGAACCATTCTCTAACATCTTCTATTAATGACTAAACAAACAACTTCATAATGACATCTTCAACTTCAACCTCATAATCACTCATCATATCAAGAAAAATCCTCAAATGGTCCTCACAAGAACCAACATTATTTCCATCAAATTTAGGCAATATTTTCCTCATTTCTTGTGGGATAGGATTTGGAAAACTAGGGATTCCATCAAAACATATTTTCCTATAGCCTTCTAATTGAATAGGTCTCCTTTGTAAATCAATCTTGGGGTGATTAGTATTTTCTTTCTTAGTATTACTCATAGTATTACTAGTGCTAGCATCACCAACAAATTTGTTAAGATCTTCTTTCTATGAAGATGAAGTCAGGAAAGAAATAGGTACCTTAGTACTATTTTGATTCACATCATTAGATCCATCATCAACTTTAGGCATAGCTGCAGAATACTTCTTGGTAATTTCTAGGAATTTGATCTTATTGTTCATCTCAGCTATAGTAGCCTCACTTTCTGCAATCTCCAATCTCTTGGCTAAAGCATCCCTTTCATTTCTTCTCTTTTCCAATTCAATATCAGAAAGTGACATGGAATCATGGATTTGAACTATCTTTACTGGCTCATTGATCTTAATACCAATCTCCTTTTGTTTTCCTTTGTCCTTAGCACCTGCAATAGGTTCCACATTTTTTATTCTATTGTTATCAACTGCTAGAGCAGTATAGTTCCTAATTTGTTGTATTACAAGTCCTTCTAGATTCATTTTCTGAGTTTCCAGTAGATTTTTCTCTTGCCTCTTAAGTTGTTCAACTTGTTCCACCATCTCAGGCTACCCAAAATTAGTTGCTCTCATTTTCCTTCTTTAGGGTAGCAATTCACCTAAGTAATTCTTGTTTTTCTTCATAAGCCTTTATGACCTTTTCTTCCCTTTCTTTCCTAAATCTCCTATTAATAGCTTCTTGCTTAGCAAGTTGTGCTCTCAAAATTTCATTCTCATCAGGATCAAGAATAGTGAACTCAGATCAAGATGTTTTCTCATCATTGAAACGTTCAAGCTCTAAGTGTCTAGGTCTCACCTTTTCAAGGGAATAATCTAACATGAAAGGGTTTGTGCTACACTCGAAAAGATTGTTACTAGTCCTATCCTCCAAACTGAATCCATGTGGTTGCAAAACCTTTTCCTCACATATCATCTTAAGGGGTATTATAGAAATCATCAATAGACAAAATTGGGTGAGATCTCGAGCCTTCAGAGAAAGGCACCCTTTCAATAGTAGAATGGTGAGCATTATCTTTCCCTACTAGTTTCTCCTATGAATAGCTTCCTTTCTACATTTGATTTCCCTTCATAGCCCAACTCTATCTTCATCTAGGAGGGAGATCAGTTTGTAATTTGATTCTTGAGTTTTTCCTCACATTTTCTTGTGTACTTCTTTTATTTTCCATAATTTGTGAGAGCAATTTTCAAGAAACTGACACTGGTCAACCATTTGAGTTGCCATCCACCCTATTAGAATGGGAATAAATTTGTTGAGTGGATAATCACAATGACTCCACTTAATAGTTTCAACCAAAATGCAAACAACTTTCAGACCCACAAGAATATTCTCATGAAATATTTTCAACTCTACCCAAGGGGACATAGATCTCTAATAATTCACTATTTATGGAAACACTAAATGTAATTCCCTAGTAGAGTTGCCATTTTGTTAGAGTTCTTTCATGTAAAGAACATATCAAGTAGATTTAAACCTGATACCAAGAAACAAAGACCAGGGACAAGCCTAAGGATGAGCTAAATCCTATGTTCAGCAAGGCTACATCTTAGCTCTAGACCAATTAATAGAGTCATCAGGACTCACTTCGCTTTAGGCTCTACTAAGCCAAGGTGGGAAAACCTAAGGGATACCATCTTATTAACTTGATACTCTTCTATGCAAGACTATCCCCTATAGCAGAAATGGTCAATATTCTTCTTCAATTTGCTGACAATTTTCCTGATTATAGAAGCCAACTAAAATCAAAGAAAGAAACAACAAATAAGCCATGACCCACAATTCTAGCTCTTCAATACATAAAATGGGAAATTGATATTCATTTAAAGATTTGATTTTCTCAGCATAACTCAAGTATGCAACAACAGAGAACATGTATCCTTCAAGCTGACCAGTCCCTTATTCATTGGGCACCAACTAAACCTTCACATACAGATGGATACCTGAAGTATACTCATATATTTAGATATCTGATCTATCTATTTGACTTGCAAATAGACATGAATCTTCATGACAACTCTCATACTTATGGTAATATCCTCCTGGTGTAACCCACAACCCTATCATTATAAATGAGCATTTACTTGGCTTCTTTGTTCCAACATCAAGTTTATCCTAACATACAATTTGAAAGGATTGCAACTGAGTTCAAGCTCTTAGTTTGTAAACACAAAAGATTGCAAATAACAAAAGAAGGAGATGAGAATTAGAATGAAACTAAAGAAATGAAGCTCTTGAATTAATTTCCTTGAAACCAACACATCATCTGCATATCAAAATTTAGAAAATACATAAAGAACTGACTATGACATATGAATGCTTCAAAAGAAATTCAATACTAATGTTCATATTAGAGGAACACTAGGAAAATTGGTATCATAACTATCAAGAAATTCTCTAACTCAGGAACCAGATTTGTCTCACAATCCTCAGAAAATCTCCAAAAAATTGGAACCCTTTACAATGAGTAGACAAGGAAGATATATGGGAGAGAAGATATTCAGGAAATATAATCTAGAAATGACATTTGTCCCATTGAGAATGTCTTCAATCCAAAATTGCTAAAACTATTCATACTTCAACTACCTACAATTGAAATCATAAATGATGCCAAAATATCTGATATAATTCCACTTTAATAATCTACAAAATATCCTATGGAGAAAATATCAGGACTGCATTACAAACTATACTAGAACTTCAAAATCTGATTTTTACTAGTCATATCAGTTTTGCCGTGAAATTCACTTGTGTTGTTGGCAAGAATACAATTGCTTCCACCACCTTCAAAAACATTCAATTCATCCTTCAAATTGTTGGAGAGGTCAAACTAGATGAAAATATATCTAAATCTGATTGCAATTTCATCTACAACATTAAAATTGCACAATTCACTGTGAAGCCCCCAAAATAAAAAAAAACCTCCAATAGCTGTTACTAGCTAACACCTACAAAAAATCTAACTTCAAAAAAGGAAATTCACTCTTTTCTAGTTTCAATAGTATATTACACTATATATTTTTGACGAAAAATGCCCCCCTGAAACCATTTAAAAAATATTCCTTGCGAACTGAATAGAGCATATTTAAAATTGAATTTTTTTAAAAAGCTCATATAGTCAAACTATTCAAATATTTGAATTTTAAAATCTGAGCATTGGAGAATCATTTGAAATTTTATTTTTAAATCATTTTCTTCTTTCCCTCCTCCCCCTTTTCCACATGTTGATCTCAGATTCATTGCTCATCACTCCGACGGGCCCCCTGATGACTGGGGACACGTGTCATCAAATTGCTACCTCACTATGCATAACTTTCACACATCTTTCTATAGTGAGTTAGCGATAACCACTAATTTTTCTTTGATCCTATGGCAAACATTTGATACAACTCTTAAGAGAACAATGGTGGGTCCCTCACTTGCTACCTCGCTATACATAACTTTCGAGCACCTTTCTATAGTGATTTAGCAAGTATCATCCATTTATTCTTGATCTGATGATTTAGAATCATTGACATGTTCTATGCATGGGGGTGGGTCCAAGATACTGCTATTGCTGAGCTAGCCTAACATGCTAGCACACATATATATTATTTAATTTCCAATGACATCATTTTTCCTTGACTCTATTGTGTTTTTCATTTTCAAGCATGTCGCTACCTTGCTACTGGCGGGAATCACAAACTTCTCAATAGTGACATAGCAAGCTCCAACAGAGTCAAAACTTTTAGCCTATAAATGCTAAGTAGGATGCCAGGTTGTCATTTAATCTACACAACTCATCTCTGAGGAATCACTTGTTCAAGGATCATCTCTTTTAAAATTTCTATTACATCACAACCTTCTGACCAGTTGCTACCTCACTACCGAGAAAATACCAACTTCTTAGCTAGCGAGATAGTGACTCTCAACGGATTCATAATTTTGGTGATAGAGAAGACAAAACACATTGATTGACAATTTGTCAATCAATATTAGTGTCATAGAAGGTGGTCATGTGTATTTATGAATTTGCATGAGAATTTGCATGATCACATTAGTTTTTTTTTAAAAAAGGTTGCCACTTCCTTTAAAATCTAGACTCTTTATGTCGCTACTAGTAGGTCGCATAGATTTTTTGATAGTGACCTAGCGAGTCATTGGAGAAACCTCAATTTTGATGACACCATTAGAAAATTCCTCCTCGTATGCCCTTTCTGACACTGACAATCCTGGGAGATAGCATGTGACCCTAATGCACCCTTTTCCGGCACCAAACTTCATTCTTCAGTACCATAACAAAGTTCTCTAATGGTCGCTACATTGCTATAGGAAATAATCTCACAACTTTTTATAGTGAGTACGTGACATCTGTTGATCCTAACAAGATCTAACGGTGAGATAAGGTTTTTCAAAAGGACTCAACAATGACCTCGACATAGGCATGAAAGAATATTCAGTTGCTATTAAGACTTTCATGCTAGAATAAGATTTAAAAGGTAAGACCTACAGTTTTACATAGTTATTAAAAGATACCAGAAATACAAGACCAAAACCCTAAAACCCTAGAACCTAACAAAAGAACTCACATCTGATTTTTTCACCATGATTCTAAGAAAAATTAATATGTAAAAATTAGACCAACAAGGTCTACAATGAGCTTAGAATAGTAGACAAGTCTACTTGATGAATAGCAATTTGTTGTACTACTAGTTCCAAAACTTTATTCTCAAATTTCTTCTCCACTCTCTACAACAATTTCTCTTGTCCATACATATCTTCATTGAATTTTTGGATGACTTCTACTAATTGATCCAAAATTGGTTGAGAAGTGTCAACCTCTATGTTGAGTGCCCCTATAAGAATGTTCTTAGCATCTTCAAGAACTTAGAATTCTTCATTTCTTTCTTCTCTAAGCCTCTGTTGCTTATCTTTCTTCTAAAGTAGTTCTCCAAATATATGCATTTGATCAGGATTAAGATTGGAGATATCCCAATTTGGGATGACTATCTCCTCATTAAGATCAATTTCTTCTTCCTTTTCTTTGCTACTACTCAAAAATTTTGTACTCGGTTGAGGCTTGGTCTCAACTATCCTTGTACTTATTATGCTAGGAATAGAAGCAATAGTAGAAATAGTAGTACTGGTAGAAAAAGTAGATATTACACTTATTGAAGAAATACCTTACCAAAAATGATGGTGGAGGAAGTGTTGTCTTCTTGGTAGATGAAGTGCTTATCACTTTTGTTAATGAAATGTTGAGTTGAACAGGTGCAAACACCAGTTGAGTTCTTGTACTTGCAATGCTGAGCTCGACATGAGTTGCCTCAGGGTTTTCTCATATATGTCTTTATTAGTTTTCCTTGCATGCTCCCATCTTGGCTTTATCTTTTCCATCAACTCACTTGGAACCTACTGATTAAGTTTATTTGGAGAATATTTCTATTTTCCTAGTTTAGACATTAACATGTCTTCATCTTGCTTCTTCTCCTCTACAATCCTAGTTTCATACCTTAATGCTTTGAATTTTGTTATGCTAGCTCTTAAATCTATTTCTTTCAATCTTTCTTAAATGGTGGGTTGAGGCTTCTTGAAAATTATATCCTTTGCTTCTTCACCCATCTTTAGTTTCTTTTTGGTTGCTCTCCTTGTCAACACTGTAGTAGATGATTTTGCAATTTTAGTTATAATACCTTTAGCTTTCTTATTTACAAGTTGTTCTTCTTCTGACTTATCTTCATCTTGTGCATCATCTTCCTCAATGTCATCTCCTTTACCTTCAATCAACAGGAGAATGGAGCTAGTTTGTTTCAATTTAGCTATCCTTTTCTTCCCTCTATTGGCCACCTGAGGGAGTTTCATCTCAATTTCTATTCTTGCTTTTGCTTCCTCATAAGTGCCAAAATATGCAACTTTTGGATCAACAAGATCATTTAACAATGCTTCAATTATATCCTTGGTTTCATCAATGTTAACCTCATAACCTAGAGGCTTGACCCATAAAATTATTGGTCTAACTGCTTGTATGTACACTTTATCAAAATCAACCATGTTCAAAAAATATCATCATTATAGCCTTTAACAAGTTTCTTTGGGATTCTAAATTTGTTATTCATCTTTTCCTTAAATGCATAAAAATACTTATCCATTATACTAACATAGTTTTCTTCCATTTCAGCTATATACTATTTAATCTAGTACAAAATAGGCACATCCTTTCTCCACACAATTGTATCTTTTGATGGGAGTAACTTTTGCACAAAGAAAAATAGACAAGTTAAGAGTGAACCAAAATTACATGAATTTTTCTTTAAATTTATTATACCCTCCATGTTCTTGGTGGACTAATTCAACATCAACTCGGCTAGGCCAAATGACATATTATTCTTGACCACTTTGAATGTGAGATCCACTACTTCACATGATATACTATTTAGTCTGCTCGAGCTGTATATCTTGTGTGTAATCAGATGTATCCCAAACTTTAGTTCCATAGCTACAACATAGCTAATCTTCATTCCCCTTCCATCCCACTTGGCAAGGGTTTTCTTTTCTAGCTCAACCTAACTTAGGTTTTTAGTCATTTTAGCTTTGTTCAACATTGGAAGACCAATAATCGTATGGATCATTTTCTTTGTTATCAAAATAGGTTGCTTCAACCACAACTACCCATTATGCACTTGGTTGAGAATAAATCTTATCCATTTGATTTAAAAGTCTCATGGCATGTAAGGAATGTGAGTCAAACATTTCACTTCAAGGTGTTGGTGTTCTAGTTTCAATGCATCATTCACACATAGCTTCACCAAGCTTTCATCCATTTCCAGGGTTCCAATATTTTGAATAGCACATCGAAAATGTAAAACAATATCATTAATCAATAGTACCTTGTATGGAATCTAAGATTGTGCTCCACATGGATCTAGGGTTTTTGTAACTACCAGACTCAGCTTAAAGTTTGGTGCCTTCCATTCCATGCCTCAAACTTACATCTTTGACCCTTTCTTCATTTTGTTGTTTTAGGATGCCATCACTCAGAAATCTTCAATAGTAATTTGCATGGATTGCTCGGATGCTTCAGAAATTGCTCTGCACAAATAGCTCTTGAAAATTTGTGGTGTCAAATAAGTTTGATTTTTCCCCTTTTATCCAATTTTGCCTTTCAATTACCATAATTCTTGGTGTGATCGCTTGGTAGATGAAAGATTGTCTTCCACTTGGCTTGTATTAAATTCTCAGTAGAGTCATCCATGACTCAATGTTGACACAATAATCTTAGTAACTCCCGACTTTGCTCGGTAGGGTCTTGCAACCTAACCATGCTTGGTAAAGACTAGCATTTTCTTGGAGGCTCAGTGATCCCTTTGCATCTTTAATGCTAATATGGATCTTTCCTTTCTACTAACTAGAACTAACATAAGATATTTTCTTTAGAATCTTAGTTCTAGTTCTCCTTGTGAGAGATCAAGTAGAAATACTTGAGTCACCCAATTCTTGAGTGACATTTGCTTCATTGCTCCGACATGCATTCTCAAAAGACTATGGAATCCATTGTAGTCTCATCTACTTTTGATGTTATAAGCTTTTACCTTCTTTACATCTTCTATTCTTCTAGTATTCATACAGTTCTTGACAAGATGACTAAGTTCTGTACAAATGAAATATCTTTTGGTATCGTCCCTTTTCCTCATGTGATGTTTTACATAGTTCATTCCAATGTGTCCAAATTCTCCATAGTAATGACATCTACACCAAGTGTTATAATCCCAAAAAAATATAGCTTTTATAATCTATTATGCTAGGTTCAATATCTTAGTTTTGCATTTAGAAGATTTGTGCCCATGCTTCTTGCATTTGTGACATTTACCTTAAAATTCACATTTCTCTTTGCATTTATTAGGTCTATGACCATGCTGATTACATTTGTAACATTTTCCATTGAATTTTGCTTTCCCATTGTTTCAACATTTGTTTGATGTATGACCTAACTTACCATAGTGACTACAAGTAGGTATTTGATTCTTTTGAGCTCCTTGCTTTGATTATTCACCTTCTTCTATATATCTAATTCCTGCTTTGCCCTTTTTTCTATATTGAATTTTCTCATTTAGTATGTTGATCCATGTATGCTTGAGAATTTAGCATTCTCTCATTGGTTTTCTTTTCAATGTTTGGATCGTTCTGCAATGTTTCATTTTTTGATCTTAGATTCATGATTTATTCATTAGCATTGGTGAGTTGATCAATGAAGTCTATCTATTGAAGGGATAGATGTTGAATTTCATTTCTCTTTCCTTCTATCTCTTCTTTTATCTTATTTTTCTCTTCCATTACTTCACACAATCTTACTGACTGAATTTGTTACTATCTTCTCATCTTTCTTAATTCTTCTTGAAGGTTACTATTTTTCTCTAATAGTTCTCTTATTGCTTCATTGGCTTCATTTGAATTTCTTTCTAAATGGATGTCTTCAATTCTTTCTTTAGTGTAGAGTTTTCCATTCATCCAAATTACAAGATATTTTTTTCTTTTCAAGGATTGAGAAAGTTTGTCTTTTTCTTTCTTGAGTTGCCCAATAGCCAATTCCAAATCCAACTTTTCATTGTCAATAGCCTTATCATGTCTAAATACCTCCATAACCTCTGATCTTTTTTCAAGCTATTAAACTTCTTTCTTGAGAACCACAAAGCTCTAATACCAATTGTTGGAAATATATATATGATAGGCTAAGTTATTGAGAGGAGAGGGGTGAATCAGTAACTCATAAAATTTAATCCTTTATTCCCAATTAATCCTTTGTGTATACTAATCTAATTTCATGCATACAAAACTAAAAACATTAGAACATTCATAAAACTTTTGACACACAATATCGTGACCCATAAACCTTCCAAATAGAATGTAAAACTAGGGTGGGGATGATACCCACAAGTTTTAGTACTATAGTATAAAGCTGGCCTATTAAGGCTTACAATGATCACTTCTGATGATCTAAACTGTTAGGAGCAATAAGAACTGCTAGGTCCACCTTGCAAAAGGATTTACAAATATACAATGAAGTATATACAAGGTAAAGAGATTTACAAAAGATTGTTAGGTCTACCTTGGGAAAGGATTTAGCTAATCTACTTGTTAGGATGAAATAGTGGCTAATCTCTAATCTACAACTTGGTTTACTAAATGAGATTCTTTTGAGTGTAATGATCACCTTGTTGTGATAGATAAATCTTTGTTGCTTCCTATATTGTTGTAGCCCTTGTAATTTTCACTTATGCTCTTCTCTGCTTGTTACATTACTTTCATACTTCTTATTAGATGTGATAGAATACATTACATATATACCAATCCAAATTACAATTTAACAAAGTCAACTACAATTCAAGTTTACAAAAAATACACAAACTCAGCCATAGCTATAGGAACTCAGGTTCTGAAGACTAGCTTAGTGAGGTTATGATACTTGGCATCCACTATCAATGCTCAAAATCATCATGCACTTGGTAGATGTAGGAGCTCGATCCATACTGATCACTCCTAATTAGTCTTGAACTTGGTCTACACTGGTGACTTGGTGAATACTGTGAAACTTGGCATATAAACTGAATCACTTGATTCACACTACATAGCTCAGTCAATGCTATCACTACAAGCTCGATATAAACTAAAATACTTGGTTAACATTGAGTGGCTCAATCAAAATCATGAACTCAATAAGCATTGCACAACTCGGTTTGCACTAAAAAACTTGGTAAACACTAAGATGCTCAGTTTACACTATTGAACACCATCCTAGTAGAAACTACTCAGTGCAAACTGAATATTATTTCTTGAATTTGATAGCAAATGCAAAACTTGGTAAAGTCTAAAATTCTTGGTTAATATTGTTAACTATACAATATGTTATGTAGATACTAACTGTCTGAATAAGTGTGTGTCACTAATAACAAACTTGACTACAATGTCAATAGTGTTTATGCTCATAACTATGAACTTAGTACCCCACAAGGTTTTAGTTTTTATGCTTATGTCGATTAATAGCAACATTTTTTTTAGGTGTTATTGGTCTATTTTACAAATCTTTATACGCATTAGCTTAAGGACTAATACTACTATTAGTTATGCTATGGACATATCTTGTTTTTTGAAATTTATAGATGACATAGGGTAGATAATTAGGAGGTAACCTTTGACTGATTCGTTAGCCTATTTGTTCTTTCGGGTCAGTCCCCTGTCTTTATTGGCTACTATCTAATCCTTTAGAAACAACACATTACTACTCTTTTAGTAGGGCCATTTTTTGTCTTAAAATAAATTGTAAAATAGGCATTTATATTTTGCACTATTTTCTCATTAATACATATATTTATATTCATTATTTTGTAGTAAAATTTTCCCAAAAAAATCACACTTCATAACTACTCTTTTAGTAGGCCCATTTTCTCTCTTGAAATAAATTGTAAAATAGACATTTATATTTCACAATATTTTCTCATTAATACATATATTTATATTCATTATTTCCTTGTAATTTTTCTCTAAAAAAAATCATACTTATATGAGCTTCATCATTGTATGGACACATGCTATTATAATTAATTTTGACGAATACAATAGTTATTGTGACAAATTTCATTGGAAGTGTAGTGACAACTATGAAAACTATTTTAATCTCATTTTTAATACTTTCCTTTCACGGCATATGCTGTCATTTAACTTATAATGAATACTCCCTCATAACGAGTCTTCTTTATGACTTGAACATCTTGAATATCTTTTCTTTAAATTTCTTACTGATTTGGCTAGATCCTTATCTAATTGTCTTAAAGCAATATTATCGATGGTTTCTTTTAGCTTTAAGATTAAATTTGGGGTAAGAATATTTTCCTTTCCCTTAAAGATTATGACCTATTCATACTTCTTTTTCAGTATTTTGCTTTTGGTTTTGTATTGCACTTCTTTGGTCTTAGGATAAAAGAAAAACTTAGTTCTTATTAAGTTGGGTTTTATTAATTTTCATTATTTTGTTTATTATAATTGTATAATAAATAGTCTAATGCATATTTATAATGAATAATTTCTTTTAATAAAAGAGAAAAGTTTATGATATTTAAAAAAAAGAGAAACCTTTGTAACTTTTAGGCAATTAGAACTTTATTATCTTTTTAGAATTTAAATGTTGTCATAGTCAAATTTTATTAGAAAAGATCATTAGTAAAGTAAATAAATAGATTATTCTACTAAAAATAAGTTAAAATATTAGTATAAGCTTTTTGATATATATATATATATATATATATATATATATATATATATATATATATATATATATATATATATATATATATATATATATATATATATATATATATATATATATATATAATGATTTTCTATGTGGAAAGGCATTATGTTAATACTAATCTTCTTGAGGATATAGGTTGAAACATTGTATACCTTAGGTTTATGATATAAAGACTATTATTTTCTTACTTGAGGAAAGTCAATTTCAGGAATATTTCTTTAGTTTATACTACTTATACAATTTAGATTTTGTTAAAGGGTAATTTTATGAAATATTTAAGATATTCTATTTTTCCTTTATATTTACCTAACAACATATTACTAAATGTGACAAATAAGTAAGTTATTGTCATAATTAAGATGATAGTTTTGTTATTGGAAAATTGAAATTTTCTTAGTAAGAATATTCTCTTGAGTTCTTTCTACTATAGTAAATTCTCTTAATTTAGTTAGGATTTATTGTTATTACAACTGAAATTTATTGGCTAGACTTTATAAAATAGTTAAATAGAATACTGAATAATTTTAGTGAATATTATCGTTGGAAGCTAATAACATAATTCAATGTTACTATAAAAAATTAAGTTAATTTTGGGTCTCCAAGCTATCTTTTATTTAATAGATATACTTCTAGGGGTATTTAATTGCATGTCATCATCATATGTATACATCTCTTTTATTACAATGCACATGATCATTATATGTATACATCTCTTTTATTATTTTTCAAGTGAGTTATGTGTTACTTTAGTCACTATGTTGTTGTGTAGATGAGTCTTTAGGTTTAGAGTGTTGAGATTTGTTGCAATGTTCACATTCTCTAATTAATCTTTGAGTGTGATTAGTTTTATGATCCTTGATATGTGGTGGCTCATTGGTCTCTTATGTTAACTTATGCTCCCTACTCCTCTTATTTGGATTTTTGATTATGATGATTTTGTGAGGCTCCATTTGATTTTAGTTTGTAGTAAATGAGGGTCTCTCCAGGAGCATAGTGTAAAGGATGGCTCACCATAGGTGCTAGGGCCCAAAGTGGCTACTAGGAAATCCTATTGGTTGGTTCTTAATCAAGTGATAATGACAAAATAAATTTGGGCTATGGGTGGGTTAAAAAATAAAAATGATAAATAATAAAGGTTTAGATAGACCTACTGGAGTATTAGAGCCATGAGGATTGCTACAAAAGATCCCATTTAGGGGGTACTAGGGTCCATGGTTGCTAGGAAGGATCCCAATACAAAAGGTTATGTAATGAAACCCTTCCGTTTGTACCCCAAGAGTTTGTTAGAATGAATATTGATGATATTCCTTTGGGGGGATATCCTAAGAATTAGATAAATGGATAGCATAATTGACATGTTGCATTCATGATTGTGTTTTTCATTGATGTCAAAATAGTAGTATTTCTATGATGACTGCTAGAGTAGAAGGTAGATAACAAGGTCATATAGATTATGGATTGATAACCAAGTCAAGTGCACTTGAGGATTTTTTTTGCATTTTATCCTAATAAATTTTACAAGTTCACATATAGGGAATAGAAGACATGTGAAAGTTATTCATGAATTATAGAAGATAGTAAGAAGAAAAAGTACCTGACAAGTGATTTTTGATGTTTAGATCGTATCTCTAAATAGGGATAGAATCATGATAAGTGTGGTTAGAAAATGATATTAGATAGCCTAATGATGATGTTGACAAGTGCATAAGGTCAAATTCCATAATTGTGAGAAGTCATAATGACTGTGAGCCGATAGTGTTTTGTAGTTGTAAAATGATTGTAATATCTTAATGAGGTCTTATTAAAATTAATTGATAAATCATCAAGGCCAACTCAAGGAATTATTTTGACTATATGGTATAAAGGAAGGCTATTTTTCTTGTTGTGAAGTGTGCAATTTATGTGTGAAGAGAAAATTGTATAAGTGATACATGAAGTTGGTAAATGCGTGTAAGTTATCGAAGAGATTGTTGGATGTGAGTTTGAAGATTTGGTATTGAGAATAGAAGAGGATTGGTCTAGTAAAGAGGAAAAAATATTTTGAGATCATTAATTTTATTATTTTGAAAGGAATAATATAGAGATTAGTTGGATAATGAGTTCAATGATCTTACCCCTGAAGCTATTTGGACATTGGGTCCTTCTGCCTACTAGAACTACTAATAGGGAATGATATGTATTGAATGTATTTCACTCACTCCTAAAAGAGTTCATCCTCTTACAAGGAAATTTTATATTAGTACATCATTTTTTGGGTACCATCCCCATTGGAGTTTTCCATCTGATCAAAGGTTTCCCTAGTTAACATATCTGGTGTTATTGTCTATATGTATCTTCATATGGTTGCTGATTATATTGATCACATGGTTAAGGATTAATAAGGTTGATAAATGTATAGTTAGATAACTAATTCACCCCCCTCTTAGTTATCTTGGTGGACTTTACTTTCTAGCAATTAGTGTTAGAGCATTAGGTCCTTTAAGAAAAACTATACAAATTGAGGAGATTAGTGGTGGGTCACTTCAAAAAAGAAAGTTCTAAATTTGATGGAGTTAACTATGATTGATGGAAGGAGAAGGTGAAGACTTATTTTCTATCGATGGGTCTAGGGTATTGATGGATGATAAAGAATGTAATGAAGATTGTGGAAGAAAGAAAACTTGAGGATTGGAGTGAAGTTGAAAGAGGTCAATTGATATTCAATATCCTTCCCAGATAAACTTATTATTTTCATATCTTCATGAAAATAATATAGTCAAGTAAAATCCTTAGATACATCTCATGTAATTTAGAAATCTTTCGAAACTACATTTGAAGGTGATGTACATGCTAAAAGAATCAAATTAAAAAATTAAATATGTTTATTTCAAGATGCTAAGATGATGGAAGATGAATCTATAAGAAGATATATTTGTAGGAATTCAAAAATTGTTGCAGGAATTAATTCTTGTCAAGGATATAAATATGAAGATGAGATTGTATGGAAGATTTTAAAAAACTCGACACCACCATTCAAGAAAATAGTGCTTGAATGATCGAACTAGTGATACCCTTTACTAAGAAGTTTACTAGAGAGACTCTACTTAGAAGATTGGAAGAAATAGAAGGAATCTTAATGAAATCTAGAGACTAACCCAGAGTGAAAAAACTTTTAGTGCATTAAGTGTTTATCCTTTTTTATCAAGAAGTGTAAGTAGCAGTGTAGACTATGCTAGTAGTAGCAGATCTAAATCTGAGGATGATAGAAGAATTGAAGTAATTTTCCTACTTGTAAGAAGAGAACCAAATGGTAAGATAATTTTAAATGTTGGACTTTTAATGAATTTGGTCATTATGCTTCTAAGTTTCCTAAAAGAGAGAAAAAATATAAGAAGAATTTCAAGACTAGAAGACCTAAAAATTGTTTGTATGCAAATAAAGATGATGAGGCCGAAGAAAGAGTTGAGAGTGAAAGTAATAATGAATTAGGATTTGTAGCTATGAAAGAATAAAATCTTGGAAAAGAAGTTAGAGAAGAGAAAGCCCTTGTTTTGCAAGTTAAAAAGAGAACTGACTGGATTATAGATAGTGGTTGTTCACATAATATGACTAGAGACATGAATAAGTTTGTTAAGTTTACTGATCATGATGGAGGAATTGTTAGAGTTGGTAACAATGCAACTTGTCATATCAAGGGAATAGGATCTATTAATCTTGATGGAAAGACTAACACCGATGATGTCTATTTTCTTGATCGATTAAAGAATAACCTATTGAATGTTGGATAGTTGGTTGATGGAGGTTATCAATTTCAGTTTACAGAGAAGATATGCATTATCAAGGATAAGCATGGTAAGTTGATTAGCATTGGTACAATATGCAGAGGTAATGTGTTTCAATTCAACCCTACATAGATGACTTGTTTGGTCAGAAAGGTGGATAACAATTGGTTATGTCATAGAAGATTTTGTCATATAAAATTTGATAATATTGTGAGGGCTATTAGTACATTTTATGTTAGTGATCTATGTAGAATTGTGAAGCCTACTAATATTGTGTGCAAAGAATGTGTTATGCCTAAGAAAAATAAAGATTCCTTTCCTAGCAAGAAGTTCACTACAACAACAAAATTGGAGATTGTTCATAAAGATTTAAGTTGTCCTACTAGAACAAGAGGATTCTATGGTGAAAGGTACTTTATCATTTTTGTTGATGATTTCACTAGAATGATGTTTGTAGCATTTATTAAAGAAAAGTCTATGGTATTTGAAAATTTTAAGTCATTTAAAAATAGAGTTCGGAATGAATATGGAGTAAAGAAAAAATATTTGAGATCAAATAGAGGTGGATAATTTAGCTTAAGAGAGTTTAACATCTTTTGTGAAGTGAATGTCATCAAGAGACAACTATCAACACCTAAGACTCTTGAGTAAAGTGAGATTAATGAAAGAAGAAATAGGTCTATAAAAAAAGAAACAAGAGCCATGATATTTGAGAATGATGTATCCAAGATATTTTATAGAGAAGCAGTCAATACAATAGTATACACAATGAATAGAGTGTAGATATGTGTTAGACCTAGAAATCTGATGCAATAGAAAATAATAGAAACATAATGGAAACATTTCAATATTCTATTGATCTAGATTCATTACATAAATAAAGCAGTCATATAGCAGTTCAAATACTATTTAATAACTACCAAAACTAAAATCTATAACCTTATTCTATAACCCTAATGATTAATATGTTAACACCCACCCCTCCCCCTTGGAATAAAAAAGGGTTAAATGAAACTAGAAGTATTGTGAACTCTTCAAACTTTGAACTCAACCAAAAACATTTGCTAGTTAATCTTAATCATCTTTTGAAAGCTTGTACCTAGGGTATGATCTAAAATCTATTTGAACTTATAGGGTTTAAACTTTTATACTTTAGCATGTTGTACATTGTTGGACTTTAAATTTATATAATGAGCCTATTGCTTTGATAGGTCTCAGTTTGGGACATATTTTGCCACATTGGAATTAGCACACTTTGGGTGCATAATATCTTAAAATAGCACAAATTGGGTACAATGAACTTGTATTTTTCATGTTACAATTTTAAAAGAGCACACATTGGGTGCAATAGAATAACACACATTAGGTGTTATGGACTTGTTTGTATGTATTACAATTTGATAGGAGCACACATTGGGTGCTATAAAATAATACACATTGGGTGTTATGAATTATTTTGTCCATATGAAATTTTGATAATAGCACACATTAGGTGCAATAATATAACACATTGGGTGTTGTGTATTTGTCCTTCATTTGAACTTGATCCTAGAACTTACTTGAATTTGAATATGAAATTGCATTCACTTGAACTTGAACCTGGAACTCATCACTTGAACTTAAATCTGAAATTGCATTCACTTGAACTTGAATCTGACATATAAGAATATCCTCCCCTTGAAATATGAGAGGAAATTATTTCATGTGATAAGAAATTGGATAGGATACCACATATTTATCTTCATTAATTCAAATAGATGGAATACATTACTATGTACTAATATCATCATAACAATTACAAATTTTGTCTCCAATATTAACAAAATCATTTTCTATCACCATAAATACATGAATTCATTTTATCCATTGTTACTAACAAGTAACAAGTAACTATATATCTTCTACACCATCCATGTTTCAGAGTAATCTCATTTTTGTAATTGATGCTTTTAAATGTCCATCATTGATCCCTTTATTACTTTATGATATTGTAGAATCAAACACTGGATATCTTGAACACTCAACTTGGTAATTTTATAGATTGAGGCATGGCTGATATGTTCATCTTTAAAGTCAAATATTATAAAAAATATACTTCCTTTTGAGATCACACTCAAATCCATCAAAGTCATCTAACACACTATAATAGTTTGAATTCTTTATGCCATCAAATCCACTTCCTTTGAAAAATAATCATGCCTTGTGCATATCTTTTAGAAAAAATAATACATCTAATTAAATACCTTAGTTAGTGCAGGGAGACATATGATGTCAACAAAAATAGCATGATCCAACGTAACACCTCTAGAAAACCATAGGATGTGTAATAATTGCAGCCATGTCTCTATTTTCAAATAGAAATTGATAATAAATAGAGTTTGGTCTTGCCGCCCATCATAAAAAATCTATTATGTATTGTTATTGCATTTTTGTTTAAACTTAAACTCTCTTCACACCTATGTCCATTCTCGTCTCTTTTGGAATAACACATTTGATTCAATGTATACTATTCCATAAAGATGCAGAGCCATAAAAAAGGAACCAAGACTAAAAGCACTAAAATGAGAAAAGATTTATTTCTCATAGAATATGCATATCATATTATGGGATTTAAATTCAACACCATACACCATTATAATTTATGAAACTAGTGATGGTTAAAAATGAGTATTTGCAGTAGATATTTCACAACCTCTTCTTTTGTACAAATAATAATAACTATGTAACTACTTTGACATTAATCATCAAACCTCTTTGCAACAAAACAATCAATGATACCACTCCCAAAATAGACAATATGATTTAGAAATAACACCTTTTCCCTTGCACAAATCACAAACTTACATAGTAGAAGTTCATTATGGATTGCCAATAATTTATCTTTGCAATAATCCATCCAAAATGTTGTGGATGCTCATTCCTCCTTCCATCATAGGTCACTAGATATTATGGGTGATATCATCCATTTTATTGATTAGGTCATTAATCACAAGAGAACATTAGTCATTTCTCATTCACAATGTATGACAAATAATAGAAAATAATAGAAACATAATGGAAACTTTTCTATATTCTATTGAGTGAGATTCATTATATAAATAAATTAGTCATATAGCAATTCAATTGCTATTTAATAACTACTAAAACTGAAATTTATAAACTAATTCTATAACCCTAATGATTAATGTGTTAACACATACAAAAAGGTACAAACTAGACTCCCTATGAATTATGGCTTTAGCATTCACCCTCAGTCAAAGATTTAAAATGTTTGGAAGTAAATGTTACATAAAGAGAGATGATAATATTGGTAAGTTTGATGCAAGAAGTGATGAAGCTATGTTCCTTGGTTATTAACTAAAAAGAAAATATTTTAGATGCTTTAATTAAATAATTAAGACTATTGTTGATTGCACAAATATGAAAGTGGATGAAAATTTTGGAGTTAAAGAGATAATGCTAGATTATAATTCTGATGAAGAAGAAGATAATAATAACAATAATTTGTAGGATTATGTTCAAATTATTAAACAAAGAGAAGAACCAAGATCTAAACCTAGAGAAGAAGTAAGAGTTGAAAAACCAGTGCCTACACAAAACATGAATTTGACAAAGAATCAGCCTTCTAATTAGATCAATGGAACAAAAGAAAAAGGAATTATGAAAGGAAACATAGTACATGAAGAATTGTGTTTGATTTCTCAAGCTGAATCAAAAAGTATAGAAGAGGTATGTAAGGATGATCTTTAGATTTGAGAAATGAAGGAAGAACTACACTAGATTGTAAAGAATGAAACATGGCAATTGGTTCATAGACATAAAGACAAGAATGCTATCAAAACTAAATGGGTTTTTAGAAATAAGTTGATTGAACAAGGTTAAGTTGTGAGGAATAAACAAATATTGATATGTAAAGGATATTCATAGTAAGAACACATAGATTATCAAGAGATATTTGCCCTTTATTATTTACTTTTTGGCTTATGTAGCAAGTAAGAAGTTGAGACTATATCAAATGGATGTAAATTCATAATTTCTTAATGGAGAACTTGAAGAAGTATACTTTGAATACAAAGAAGGATTTCCTTTGCTGAAAGAAAAGGACATGGTATATAGATTAAAGAAAGCATTGTTTGGTGTGCAGTCAACTAGAACCTGGTATGCAAGATTGAACAAATATTTAGAAAATTTAGGTTTTGATAAAGGTACAATAGATAGAAATTTGTATTTGAAATAAATTGAGAATGGATTGTTGATTGTTGTGATATTTGTGGATGAAATGATCTTTGGAGGAATGATGAAGCAAGCAAAAAATTTGCTAATGAAATGAAGAATAAATTTGAGATGAGTATGATTGGTGAGATGAAATATTTCTTAGGTCTACAAATTGTATAGAATAGTTATGGTATTTTCCTATCACAAGATAAGTATTTGAAAGACATGTTGAAAATATTTGGCTTCGAAAGTTGTGATCTTGTTGGTAGACCCATGTTAACTAGTCACAAATTATCTAGCAAAATTGAGGCACCTACAATAGAGAAAAATAAGTATAGATCTATGATTGGTGGTTTGTAATATCTATTTCACACCATACCAAATATAGAAAATTCAATTAGGATAGTAGCAATATTTCAAGAAGACCATAAAGAAGAATATTATGCAATAGTAAGGAGAATATTCATATATCTAAAGGGTAAACCTGATTTTGGTTTGTGTTATGAAAAAAAAAAATGATTCTAATTTGTGTGCATACACTGATGTAGATTACGATTTTTTTTCAAAGAGGTAGCACATCCCATTGAGATTTCTAACTTTGAGATTGCTTTAAAGAATTACCTCAAGGAACTAGCTCCTACCCCACCATGAAAAGATTCATTTTAATGCTTGATACATATTGTGTCATATTTTAGAGGTATAGGTAGTATAGATTATTGAAGCTAATATATTATTATTACATGGAATTCAAGAGAATGTAAGGAAATTAGGAGGCATCTTAAATCATGATATTTCCCTGGTTGTTAAAATCTCTATATGGTGCAATAATGTGATGACATTGTAGAAGATCAAGGGGTGGAAATAAAAATGGTACTCACCATTTTCTTTGGCAAAGATGTGGACAAGTTTGATGGCTGATTGAGAAGAAACAAGTATGAAATAAGACTATAATGTGTATGTTCAAGGATATCTAGGAGATGGAAGAGAAATATCAGGTTAAGATATTAGAAGTCAATAAGCACTGCAATGTGGAAATATTTGAGATTTTTAATGATGAATACACCATAAATTTATGGTCCATGGAGATTATAGTATAACAAATTTGGGCTTCCTTTGAAGCGGTGTTCTCCGTAGATGATATAAGGAAAGTTTTCAAGGCTACAGAGATATGTAAGGAATAAGATAACAAGATGCAAAGTTTTGATGAAGTTTAGAAGGAGATTCATGACTTCAATAGGAGTATAAGGGCTAAATACAAAGCACTATATTTACTAGATAGTCTATAAGTCACCATGGACATTAGAAAGTTCAAGGCCAAAATTTAGAATTTTAACAGTTTTGATCCATAGAGCTCCACATGTGTGCACCTATGCAAGTCAATACTTTTTCAATGTTGTTCAATGTACAAAATTTTCACCTTAGCACTCCATACATCTATAACTCATTTGATGCAAATGATTTTGGGAAACTTTCAACTATGATGCCAATTAATTTTTAGTTTATAAATATTGCATTTTTATGCTCTAATTATGTTTTTTTAAAGTTTAGCATAGTTACTTAATAGGTATGCATGGATAAGGATGAGCTTATATTTTTGTAAGGCCTCAAGGTCAAGTTTCTAGTTGGAGTTCTCTCTCTTATATTTTTTTCTATTGCAATTTTAAGCCATGTAAAGGTTCATGCACATAATAATAATAATAATACAAGTTAAGAGTGCATACCTACTTAACACCATGTTAGGAGTCAATTTTTATATAGTTAGCATTAAATTAAAAAAATCACATGTTTTTTTGTAAGGGAAAAGCACTAGCTCATAAAATCACCTAATAGAAAGGGTTCCCTATAAATTCAACAATGTAATATATATTGAAGGCCAATATTTTAATGTAGTAAAGCTATGCTATTGGTGCTCTCATTATTTGTGTAGCATTTCTTGTTGAAATACAAATTTCCTTTATAAATTACTTTTTGCAAACAGTGAAAGAGAAAATAGTCTTCTTGTCTCTTAATACTCATGTGATTAGTAGTTCTTATGGAGTTTCTCATGTAAAGGTGCATAATACCTCTATTTTGACAAATTAGAGAAGGGATATTTCTACAATACTTGCATAGTTATTATTCTCATGTATGTGCACCTTTTGTGGTTATATGATTTGTTAAATTTTTTATAAATACATGGTACTACTATGATTCCATTAACAATGGAATTGGTTTTTTCTTCTATTAAATATAAGGATTCTAGTATAACAATAGTAACAATAAGTATCAAAACAAACACACGATGAGTAACAAAGAGTTATTGATCTATGGTTTTTTCTAAAAATTCATTTAAAAGCTCAGACCTACCACAAAACATTAAAAAGGAGCTCTCTATGCCCACAAACTAGAAACTAGAGAAGAGAAACAACTAGAAATCTAGTAATTTATCCATGAAACCCATGAGAGGGGTCCATCTACCCATCTAAGTCTCTTAATTTCAATACATAAAATAATTTCTAAGGAATTTCCATCAGCTCTTACCATGGCAAGGATGGAGTAGTATGGATGACACTAAACTTTAGACACGATGGTCTTCCTTCATTAAATTCAACCACATTTTTAGCTACCACTATCATGTTTTATGTTTCCAAGATATTTGTCAACTTATTTATAAATTGGCTCATCCTTGATCTATGTTGATAACTAGACTGGTTGGACTGGTATTGGTTTGAAGTGCAGTATCCTATTGATTATTCAACTCATCTAGTTCCTTCCTTAATTTGATTTGGTCAAAAATTACTTTGAGTTTTTTGTCAAAGTTGAATTTTTCTTTGTCACTAGTCCTCACTTAAAATTGGATAGAATCTTGCTTGAACATCTTGGTACATGCATTGGTAATCCTCATCATCTGATTCATCTTTACCCTGTAGTTGATCATCATCTACATGGAAGTTTTATGCATTGTGATTTTGCATAGAGACTTAGTAAGGATTCTTTTTCTACTCTTAAATGTATCATCATTCCTAGCTAACCAAATAAACCAAATTAAATAATTTGAAAGAGTAGCCTAGAAGATGTTAAGATCTTTAGGGATGCCTTTGAATTTTCCTAAGAAAACATGGAGAATGTGGAACTTGTGGTTGAACTAGATATCAAACCAGCCCCAAATCTCTTTGACAAAGTTACAATCAAAGAAAATGTGAGAAATAGACTTAGGTTGAGTACAAAATGAATATGGATAAACATCCCCATCCGATTTACACAAGGTCAACTTCTTGAGATTTAGACAAGGGCAGCCACTTAAGAAGGGTTAGCCGAAAGAAGCACTAGATTTTAGGAGCCACATTTAGGTGCTAGATGGAGGAAAGGACCTTGGACTTGTATTTGGAATCAAATTGACAAGACCATTTATGGTTAAGAGAATTTAGTACTTCATTCCTATCTTAAAACAAGTTGTATAGGTACTTATCTTTAGTTACAAACGGAGGGGATCCATCAAACTAGTATAGAAAAGGTAATCTAACAACCTCCTTCGCATAGTCCTCTAGGAGGTTTTACTTCTACTAGGCATTCTTAAGAACATAATAAGTTCTTTTATGAGGGGGATGAGGCAGAATCTGGAGGAGATGGCATCCCATGAATACAACTTACCTCGATAGACAAGGTCACTAAATTTACTAATACCCATTGTGTTCCATGACTTGGCTAATCATCTTTGTAGGAGAGCACAGGGTTTTCCATTTCTTTGCAAGTTACATCAAGGGGAATTCTCTCCATATTTTTTTGTGGTAATCAAAGATCTTGGTTGATAAGATTCTCTAACAAAATTAGACTCTCCTCGAAAGGGACAAATAGTTATTATTCCACTTACCAAGTTTACACTCAATTTTGGTTTTGATCCAATCTCACATGGTATTAAGATTAGGTGAAATAGAGAATGGTATTTGATCCAATCTCTTTTCTTCTTTTTCTAATCTGTTTTTCTTGTCTTCCTCTGTTTTCCTTTTCATTTCTTCTTCAACTAATCCTTTTGTTTCTTCCTCTACTTTTCTTTTCTTCTCATCTTCAAGCAATTTATTCTTGGCCTCTTCTACTTTTCTTTTCTCTTCTTCTAGTAATCTTTTCTCCTCTTTAGTTTGTCTCAATTTGTCTTCAGTATCCTCAATATGAGGTTCATTTTGTTTGGAACTGTCAAATGGATTTGTATCATCAATTTTAATGGTAACGTTGATCTAATCTATCTGCATTGTGTCACTACTCACTGACACTTCCGAGGTTCTGCGTGTTGCTAAAGATGTTGCTTTAGACTCTAGCAATATCTAACTTATAGCTACCCTAGTCTCACTTCTTATCTTGTCCTTCTCACTGACCATAAATAGAAATTGTCTTACTTTATTTCTCAAGGAAGACACAAGATTATTCAATAATCTCTTAATTTCTTCTTCATCATTAGTCTTTCATATTGTTCTTAGCATAGACTTTTGAAGTTCTAAATATTCTTCTCTAGTTGGGGCCTTTTTCTCAATAAGTTTGTCATAGACTTTCTGGTCCACTATGCCTTCAATATAAATATTTAAAATTTAAATCTATCAACATATTAAAAAAAATATCTATAAAATGATTCATCAGCATGTATTAGAAAATTGTAAATAGTGAGCAATACATAAAGAAAATATTTAAATTTTTTTATTTATGTGAAAACAGCAACATTGTTTGGAAGAGATTTTTCTTTCTTTTTATTGCTTCCCTCCTCTTAACTTCCATGGCTTCTTCCATTTATATGTAAACATCATGACAATAGTTAATAGTTAATAACTATGTATGCTATATTTTATCATACTCTGTATATATATGATGTTGTAATTTAAAATTTAAAATTTAATATAACAATTCATCCAAAAATATGTATAATTACATATAAATATTAAGTATTTATTTCTTCTTTGAATTACATAATAGGATCTTGTTTCATTATATCTTACATATTATCTTTCAAAAATAATTTTTATATTAGACTATGTACTAAATGATATTTTAAAACTATTTATATATATAGAAAAATGTTAATGTTAACAAGGTTATGTATGATTATGTACTATGTGATATCTCTTTACTTCTTTAAGTTTTATATAAAAATAAATACTAGCTTAGATATCTTTATACATCTATCTAAAACATGCCGAGAGATATCAAGCTCGAGGCGATAGGTGCCTCGAGCTTGATATCTCTCGGCATGTTTTAGATAGATGTATAAAGATATCTAAGCTAGTAGCATTCGCAATGCAACATATAAAACTGAAATCTATTAAATTATTAATTAGAATTATTCTTTTTAAAGAATGATGCCTATCATATCAATTATGTTTTATGGATATTGAAATATAGTATATACAATGCATACAATTAATCTCTTTCCAGAGATTTGAGTCATTCCTCCTATGCTTTCCTTTTCACAACTTGCTTCCCTATCTTCATCTTTTCATTATGATCATGAGAAAATGGTGGTGAAATTCAAAGTCCATCCAAAGACTTAACTCGTGATATAGCAACAAATGTTATTCTTGTCATTTCTCTTCATCCAATGTCAATCGTTGCCTTAGAAAGTGCTAATCCCTGTGATTTATTGATAATTGATGCCCAAGCCAAACGTAGGGATAATTCACGTGTGCAACCTCTTTGTATTGGAGAAATGGGAATTAATTTTGGAGCTATGTCTTCAAATGGCATTCCAAAGTAATTATCAAATTCAACCATAACATATGTTGGTGGATCTGGTGGGGCATTTCTAGGTTTGTATATGATATTTTGAATGTATCCCAAAGCTCCATTGACAAGTTTTACTTTGATCCATAAATTAGATGTTAACATGACCCTTGCATCCTTATCAAGTAATAATTCAATATGTAGTTCATCATTTTCACCTCCCCCTAGATTAGTACTTCCTTCTTTTGATGCGATGTTGTGGGCAACTAGTTTTTTTAGTGAATGCAATTTCTTTCTATTATGGTTATGAACATTATCATTTGTTGCAAATAGATGAATATTATTATCAAATTCCTCCTTAATATTTTGGGGCAATGAAACTTATATCCTTTTCATTAGTAATTTCCAATCATCTATAGTTGGAGTTGTATTTTGTATATTAGTGAGTAATTGGTGAAACCTTTTTTGGTCTTCACTTTCACCTTCTTGTCTAAAAAATTTATCCAAAGTAACAATAATCATGAACTCTTCCCATACTAACTTTGCACGAACATTACTATCATAAGGTGGTTTGTCACTACTAGGAGGTAGTTGTCCCAAATCTCCTATTAAAATAATCAATCTTCCTCCAAAATTCATGTTTGAATTTTCTAGAAAAGCTTGATGTAATCTTGAATCTATATTTTGTAACAAATTTTGATCAATAAAACTCATTTCATCAATTAATATGTACCTAATATGTTGAATTTCTTCTTGTAATGTTGTGAGCCTTGTGCCCTATAAATTAGAAAAATCTGTAAGAGGAATTCTTAGAGTTGAATGAATTGTTGATGCGCCAATGTAAAAAGCTACAATACCTATTTGTGCTAATAATAATAGGGGAGAATTTTGTGGTGTTGATGCATCATAAATAACTTGACGAATGGCTTGAATTAGATATGATTTCCCTATTCTAGCTATTCCTTGAATTATCATACATAATGGCATGACATGTTCACCATGATTATAATGTGTCATAATAATATCCAGTGCTTTCTTTTTCTTTGCACCTAAAGTTTCATATGATATACTCATAATCATATCTTCAGGTATAAGTAAATCATTTTGTTTCATAGCATTGATAAAATGTATTACATTATTTGTGTATTCTTCTCCTCGATATTCTACACTCCATGGATTTTGTCTGTCGATATCTCTTCTTCCCAGCATATCTATTTCTATTAGATCCATCATTTGTCCACAATGTAATCTTGGTACTATCTCCCACTCATGTTCAATTATATTTTGATTATTTGGTAATTCATTTTCATCTTCAGAATCATCATGAGTTTCAACATTATTTTCATATTCATTTTCAATAGTCTGCCTATCCACATGCCATGGATTATAATTAAGTGAGTCCCAATTGGATACAATTGTAGTATCATCTATTCCAATATCTCTTTGTATATTACAAAATGGTTTGTACAATAATAACTCTGACCAACAAAAATCAACCCATTTTTGTGAGTTTTGTGAAGGAATATTAGTAAATCTTGGAAACACTCTCATAATAGTTGCCATTGTCCTTTCTTTCCATTTACTATCTCATTTTCTTCTAGAGTTATAAGTCCAAGATCTAGTTGCATCTATTAGTGTGACACTTTCCATTGCATATGGTCTATCCATATATCCTTCAATGAAATTTTTTAGGTGAGCTTCATCATCATTTTCTTCATTCTTTATCATTGACTTGAACACCTCTCTTGAAACATTTAATATAACAAATACTCTGCTACTTTCTACTAATGGCAACTCTAATAACATATGACACATTTATTGTGCACCAATGTCTCTTTCAATCAGGGTTTCAGTTAGTAGTCTCTTATATGCCTTTGATGTTGCTTGATTTGGATTTTCAATATTTTCAATTACCAACATTTGATGATATGTCTCATAACTCTTTTCTACTTTTGCTACATACTTTGCAATATAATTCATTATGGCATGTCTTGAGAGAACAAGTATCCAATCTACATTTTGTCTCCATAACTGAAGTATGATACGATTATATGTGTTTACTCGATCATCATTTCTTCCTAGTTCATATATTTTATATCATGTTGTTGGATCTTCAAATAATCTTGATCCATCCAGATGTAATGGCCATGGTGCATTGTACCTAAAAAATAAAGAAAACTATTAGCTTGTACACTATTTTTTCATATCTTAGTAAAAAAGCATATGAATCAATATAATTATCTTACCTACAAACCATTTTCCCTCTTTTTTAATGAAGGCAAGCACCCTCTTTACATATTGTATGTCATTCAAGATAATTGAGCAACTCTTCATAATCACGTTCAAAGTCTACTTGGTTTATTTATTGTGTATTTCAAAGGCATGGATGTTGTGTAAAATTTTGTAGGACCTATTATTGAAGATATAACATATTTAATTAAGTAAAATAAAAAATAAGCATAATATATGTTGAATAGCTATAGAAGAATTGGTATCATACCTGTATGTTTCGTTGATGTGGATCTACCCTTGGATTCCATGCATGTATAATAGAATCAAAATATTTTTGAACTATCTTGATTTCATTATGATTTCTCCAATTAAGGCTGTCTATGTTAGGTGTTCCCTCTAACCATATGAATCCATGCACATGTGGCGATCCTCTATGTTGCCATTCATATCTTGACCAAAAATCTTTTATTTTCATTCCCTTTAGTAGTACTTCCTTTCAAAACATTGTATATCTTAGATGCATATAATATGCAACAATATGTGGGTAGTAAATAATATTTTTTCATCACCATTTTGTACTTCTTGTGGACTAGATGGTTTTGTTCTTGGCATTAATGCATGTAAGTCAGGCTAATACATATCTGCTGCACTCAAAGTAAAGAAAATTGTTGGTGTTCCAATTTGATGCAAGAGATCACTTAATTCAGCTTGACATTTTGCCCAATAAGACCTTGTACCCCTTAGAGTTGTACCAAAATCTATCAAGCAATCTGCTAAATGTGAGTGAGGGACATTTTGTATATGTTCTTGTAACTCATTGATTATGATTGGCACATCTTGCAAGCTCTTTTTGGAAAATGCTGCTGATGAATTTTGTGCATGATGTTGCATGATCATATTCATCATATCATACCTAAATCATGGGTGTCATCCAAAGTGATGATCTTTATATTGAAGTAAATGCTTAACAAATTCATGAAGATAGACTCTTCTCAATCTTGGTTCGATCCAATCACATCATCCATCTAGAAATAGTGTTGGAAAAGCCATATCAAGAAATCCTTCTATGACATACTCATTCACTGGAGATGTTCCAATTCCTAGCCAATCAATAAGTGATCCAAGATCTACATTTGGGTTATTTATCCATGCATGAATTAATTCTATCTATCTTTGTGCACTTGGTGATTTAGAGGCCATCGATGTAGTATGATTGATAATATTTCCATGATCCATCTCCATTATTGGACCCACAAATACATATTCATTTGCATCCGAATCAAATTCCATATGAACTCAGTTTAGCTTATCAAAGATGTTATCATCCAAATTGGATGTAAGCTCACTAAGTGCATTTTCATCAATTTGAACATCTCTATAGAACTTATCATGATTTAATTTAAATTGAAGTGCTCTGTAAACCCTCTATTTATTGACTATAAAATTATAACTTGTTCCACGTTGATCCTTCTTACGAACAATGACAATAGGTAAATCTTTTATGCAATCTAGTAAGATTTTGGCTATTTCTGGTAAGATTTTGGCTATTTCTGGTAAATCTTTTATGCAATTTGGTAAGATTTTGGCTTAGGGAAAACTTATGGTATGACCTTTATATTTAAATTGACCTCCAGTTGCATGTGTAACTTGAAGAATGGGGTTGATACGTACTATCAACATTTCTTCTATTTGTGTTAGATTAGAAAGTTGTAATGGTTGTGGACTGGGATCCATGTTGCTTGATGTTGAAAATCGATGTTCATTCTTTTCTTGTCGACATCGATGACAAATAGGGCCTTCAGGGACCTATGCAACCTTCATTAAAAAGTAAACTTTCTTGACAAATGTAGCACATACTGGGCATAGCAAGTTTATCTGGTCCATTTTGAAACATTATTTGTAATGTCCTCAAGTCAATCCCATTATTTTGAATAGAATTGATTGTCCCCCTATCCATTCTATTTTGTATTCTTTTCAATTGTCTTTGTCTTCTTATTTGTGATGTGAACTCATGTTGTAAATTATAATTTCCCGAATCAAAATTCATAAGATCCTCTACTAGATCAATTGGTGTTTCTAGAACACAATCTATTGTCATACAATTCATCCCATCAGAACTAAACCCACCATTTTCATGAGATTGAGCTTGTCCTTGATTTGAGTTATGTTTACATAGTTGTATTTGTTGTATTTCTCTTTCATTCAACTCGTCTAGGCTCATAGATCTTTTTGTTTCTCTTCTCACTATATTTTGGTTATCTTGAGATGTTTGTGTATGATGTGCTCTCATCCTATCTGCATGTTGTCTCATTTCTTCTTCAATCTCTTCCACTGTCATAGTTGCCTATGCTTGACATGTCTTTCTCTATCATGTTGGTTTCGATGATTTCTTTCTTCTTCTCTTTCTGCATTAGTCATTTATTCATGTCGTTGTCTCATATAATTTTGTGCATATTCTCTGTGTTGTATTTGTTGCTCATCATTTTTAGGACTTTTAGCTTCCTCTCTTCGAGCATTATTCCTTTGTTCACGTCATCGTCTCATATAATTCTGAGCATATTATCTTTGATATTGTCTTCATTGCTCTTCATTCTCAAAATTTAGTCATGGATGAGGCATTCTAGAAAATCTTAATGTGATAACATTAAAAGTAAGAGGATTTAAATTAGTAATCTTTCACAAACAAATAAAATATAAAATATATTGAGCTAGATATTATTAAAAATTATGGAAGTAAAGATTAATATATATCATAAATAAATATGATTTTCTCATAGTAAATTATGGACAAAACCTATCTTTATATTACAATAGACAATTAAATGAAGATTAATATAAATCTTAATCTAAATCTATCATTGTTTGAAAGATATAAACAAATTTAATATACACAAAACCCTAAACTATACTCTAATTTTATTCTAAAATACTAATGTTAACGCTAATTCAACTAAAACCTAAAGCCCAACTTAAATAAGCTATAATTCTACTTAGGACGCTAATTTAACCTTCCTCACACATAACTAAACCCTAATTGTTCCTCAAAGAGTACTTGAAATGTTATTATACACGTCTTAGCAAGAGCAACTGCTCTATTTTAGCATGTTTTAGTCCATCATAGTCTACTCTTAGCTGTCCATCAGGGCACTTGTGCCATGATAGGAACATCTGAGAAGATTTTTGAAACTACAAAGGTCCTATTGTAATCCCAAAATTCAAAAAAGGCAAAGAGAAAACTTGACTATTGCAGGTATCATTTGTCTACTCATGGATTTAGAGCATATTCTTTGTAATGATAATAATGTTTCAGTTTTGTAGAGATTGCACACAGACACACAAAGAAAAGACAGAAGTGGATCTGGGGTTCAATAACTATGGCAGTCACCATTGGCACAACTATTTTTCTCTAGTTGTACCTGCAACGAAGTCAAAAGAGGGATTATATATTTCAATGGGCCACTGATACTAACAATCATAGAACTACACTTGATAATTTAGAGATCTGAACAACATTATGCTTTATATTATTCATTTAAAATTGTCCCTAGGCTATTGTTTTTTGTTCAACAAAATTTGATGCTAATAGGTAGTTATTAGTGATTCAGTAATCTTGAAGATTTGAGCAGAAAGAGTATATAGAGTTGTATCATTGAGTGATAAATAAAAATTGCATTAAATAACATTTTTCTTCAATTCTTGACCTATATTAATGATGTAGGTATTTATTAGAGTAGTTAATAAAAGATGTAGAAAGAGTTGGTATCTCAAAGTTGAGTTGACATTTTTTTGAAAAGTTAAGATTACAAGGTTATATTGTCAGTTATGGTGTCAAAAGATTGGGTAGAAATCTAGAATAGATGTATGACAAAGAGAAAAGTAAAATTATTCAGAAAACTAAAAAATAATGTTTAGCAATGATATATAGAAACCTTCTATAAGGAATAAAGTTTGCCAGATTATGAGTCAACGTGTCTTGTTTGCACCAACTCAAAGTGGGAAAGGACACACCCCAGACAGAGAAAGGACACACCCCAGAAAGAGAGAGACTAAAAACTTTTGTACATGATTGAAAAAGTTGAAGTGAAGTTTCTTCATTAATCAACCTTTATATTCACAAAAGATAACTTTGGCAAAAGCAACAATGTAAAACCGATCTTGGTGGCATGAAAATATCAACAAGGTCTAATCAATGTTAAATGCATTATACTACAAACATAAAATCAGCTATGAAATACAACTAAATGTTACTGTGGAGACGCACATGAGTATAGAGATTTTGGGTTGTTCCCTTTACAAAGAAATATTTATTCTTCAATGAATTCGTGATGAAGCTATAATCTAAATGGTCTAGGCAAAATTGAGATTTTTTCTTACAGCAGTGATGAAGTGAATATAATCAGAGAAATCAGCTTTCTGAGCCAAGCCTTTGAGGGAAGAAGAATACAACTCATGAATTAAATGAAAATTGAATGGAAATTGGTAATTGTACAGGATATAGAAGGTATATTTATATATTAATTTTACTTAGTTGGCTTTGAATTTTTAATATAAAAATTTTAACACTAACAGTGTCACACCACTTTAGATCTCCCCATTCTGCCACTGTAGGTTATGCCTCTTGCTATAAAAAAGAAAATACTAACAAACAGATAATTTAACTTTAGAAATAAAGCAACAATTTGTATCTTTGTGATTAATGGATATATGTGAAAAAGAAAAATTGGAAAAAAAGTCAATATTCATTATGGTGATCGCCAATTAGAACAATAGCGAAATCGTTGCATGCAATTTATTAGGATAGGTATAGAGCACCTGGACAAAAGGGGGAAGCTAGAAAACTAAAAAAGTAAAGAAACAGTAAGCTTAAACCTAAGAACTAGGCAACCTCCAGAGTTTTGTTTCCCTGATCAATTTGAACGAAAGTGTTCAAATCTTCATCCGAGGTACACCTCAAGAGTGCGAGGCTTCATCATGCCACCAAGAAGACTCTTCAAATGGTCAATGAATTCCCTAGACAAGTTCCAATTCTCTTGAAGATACAACATGGTCACTCCTCCAACATCACTTTATTTTTAGGCGGCAAGTATTGACGCACTCTCTACCTATCATCCTCTCCAGATATAGAATATTGGCGCAGTAATGTTCTAGGGTTTTATGGGGAACATTGGTGTTTGCATGACCTATGTCAAATATTATATCCATTGTGCCTCCATTTTAAAGATACTTTCTTTTTTGGGTTTCCACTACTAGTGTCAACCATGTCTAGGTTGTACCTGAGACCATTGTGATTAAAAATTTGATTACCAATTCATTTCCTTCATCTATACGTTTCATGGTCACTCCTATTCCTATTTGTTCCACATTAGGTGTAACCATTACTATCATAGGGATGAGAGAGGAAGGTTGCACTATTAAGGGGCATTGTTTTTTTTGTTAGAAATAGAGATTACTAGGTGGGGTGAATCAGTAACCTACAAACTTTAGTCACTAACTACATATTATTTCTTACTTTAAACCAAAGTGATAAATTAATGCTAATACTAATAGTAAGCACACACAAAAATAAATCATAATACCACATTTTGTTAACTAGGGAAGCCCTAGCCAAGGGAAAACACTAGTGGGGATGATACCCACTAGATAATATACTGATATATAAGTTCCTTGTTAGAGGATGGACCCTATTAGGAGTCAATGAGAAAATTCAGTATAAGGAGGCCCTATTAGGAGACTTTGAATCCCTATTAGGAGATGCCAACCCTATTAGGAGTTGTGGTACAGTAGATGCAAGATGAGGCCATTGTCCAAACATGCATTTCCAATTACAAGAAGAGCTCACTACCCAAACAAGTAATCAAACTTCTAGAATGTAGGTTCTATAACTTCTTTCTCAATTGATCTCTGATCTCTACCTTGATCTTGGATCACAAAATAGATTTTACAAAACTTTGCATATATGAATTTCACAAAAGTTTGCATATAATTGCTCAACACATTAGCTTTACAATTACAATTATATTTCTCATCGCAAGATGTCCTTTTCATAAGTACCATGCCTTTACACAAATTGTTGCTAGGTTAGCTAAGACCACAATACTCATTTCTAAATTAGAGTAAACATCTAGGATGTCGACTGTAACTGGACAAGTAATTATTTTCTAAACAAAATAATCCTTTCCTTCAATTCTGCTATCCTATTTTGCTTCAAACACAAATATCTCTATTCTACATAGCCTGTACTAAATTTTGTGGTATACACAGCATCATCAACATGTATACTATCTCCATCTAACTTTGCTAGTCATAATATGACATCAACAACAAGTTATGAACAAAATAATACACTATTGTATACCAAATTCATACTTAGACAATTTCTAAGTACCAAAAGCTAAGTATCTTTATTTTTTAGGGTTCTTGTAAGTATGTACATCATGTGTTTTCGTAAATGACAACAATTACTTATCTCCATTACCCAATTGTCAAAAATCTCTCCCTTTGGCATTGATGGCAACAAAATAGGGAAAATTTGCTAAGTATCAAAAACTTAAAATAAACAACACATTCATATTATATCTATTACAATTTTTCCATCTTACATATGGTCCCCCTTAGAATATACATTATAATATTATTTTCTCTTCCTTACCTGACTTACAATTTTCTATTGTATCCCTCCCCCTTTGACACCAATGACAAAGGTCAAAATGTCAAAAATTATCAAAAACTGATAGCATCTTCATGCGATCATCACAATTTGATTTCAAACTGTCCATATCTTTAGTCCATTTTTCCTTGTTAGATTTAGTAGAGGTGAGAATTGCACATAAGGCGTATGATGAAATCTCAACTACATTAAGGTCCGAATACAAAAAGTTAGAATAAGTGCCCTTGAACTTGACACATTCCTCCAATTGTTTCTCAACAATAGATACTAGCTACTTCTCCTTCAAAATCCTCCCTTTTCTTTTTCTCAGTTGCCTCTTTGACTCTTCTCTCTTCTTCCTCTCTTTCTTCTCTTTCCTTCCTTTCTTTTTCTCTCGTTTCTTCTTCTTCTAATCTCTTCTTCTTGTCTTCCTCTATTTTCCTTTTTATTTCTTCTTCAACTACTGCTTTCTTTTCTTCCTCTACTTTTCTTTTCTTCTCATCTTCAAACAATTTCTTCTTGGCCTCTTATACTTTTCTTTTCTCTTCTTCTAGTAATCTTTTCTCCTCCTCAGTTTGTCTCAATTTGTCTTCAATATCCTCAATATGAGGTTCATTCTGTATGGAACTTTCAAATGGATTTGTAGCATACAATTAATCTCTTTCCAGATATTTGAGTCATTCCTCCTCTGCTTTCCTTTTCACAACTTGCTTCCCTATCTTCATCTTTTTATCATGATCATAAGAAAATGGTATGGAGTTCAATAGCTGTGGCAGTCACCATTGGCACAACTTTTTTACTCGTACCTACCACGAGGTGAAAAGAGGGATTATAGATTTCAATGGGCCACTAATACTGACAATCATGGAACTACATCTGATAATTTAAAGATCTGAGCCGCATTATGCTTTATATTATTCATTTAAAATTGTCCCCAGGCTAATGTGTTTTGTTCAACAAAACTTGATGCTAATAGGCAGTTATTAGTGATTCAGTAATCTTGTAGATTTGAGCAGAGAGAGTATATAGAGTTGTATCGTTGAGTGATAAATAAAAATTGCATTAAATAACATTTTTCTTCAATTCTTGACCTATATTAATGATGTAGGTATTTATTAGAGCAGTTAATAAAAGATGTAGAAAGAGTTGGTATCTCAAAGTTGAGTTGACATTTGAAAAGTTAAGATTACAAGGTTATATTGTCAGTTCTGGTGTCAAGAGATTGGGTAGAAATCTAGAATAGATGTATGACAAAGAGAAAAGTAAAATTATTCAAAAAACTGAAAAATTAATGTTTAGCAATGACATATAGAAACCTGAATAAAGTTTGCCAGATTATGAGTCAGCGTGTCTCGTTTCCACCAACTCAGAGTGGGAAAGGATCCATCCTAGACAGAGAGAGACTAAAAACCGTTGTACATGATTGAAAAAGTTGAAGTGAAGTTTCTTCATTAATCAACCTTCATATTCACAAAAGATAACTTTGGCAAAAGCAACAATGTAAAAGTGATCTTGGTGGCATGAAAAGATCAACAGGGTCTAATTAGTGTTAAATGCATTGTACTACAAACATAAAATCAGCTCTGAAATACAACTAAATGTTATTGTAGAGATGCACATGAGTATAGAGATTTTGGATTGTTTCCTTTACAAATAAATATTTATTCTTCAATGAACTTGTGATGAAGCTGTGGAATCTAAATGGTCTAGGCAAAATCAAGAATTTTTCTTACAGCAGTGATGAAGTGAATATAATCAGAGAAAGCATCTTTCTGAGCCAAGCCTTTGAGGGAAGAAGAATACAATTCACGAATTAAACTAAAATTGAATGGAAGTTGGTAATTGTACGGGATATAGAAGGTATATTTATATATTAATTTTACTTAGTCGGCTTTGAATTTTTAATATTAAGAACTTAACATTAACATGGTCACACCACTTCAGATCTTTCCATTTTGCCACTGTAGGTTACATCTCTTGGTGTAAAAAGGAAAATACTAACAAACAGATAATTTAACTTTAGAAATAAAGCAACAATTTGTATCTTTGTGATTGATGGATATATGTTAAAAAGAAAGATATGAAAAAAAGTCAATATTCATTATGGTGATCACCAATTAGAACAGTAGCGAAATCGTTGCATAGAATTTATTAGGATACGTATAGAGCACCTGGACAAAGTGGGGAATCTGGAAAACTTAAAAAGTAAAGAAACAGTAAGCTTAAACCTAAGAACTAGGCAGCCTCCAGAGTTTTGTTTCCCTGATCAATTTCCACGGAAGTGTTCAAATCTTCGTCCGAGGTACGCCTCAAGAGTGCGGGGATTCATCATGAAGCCAAGAAGACTCTTCAAACGGTCAATGAATTCCCTGGACAAGTTCTAATTCTCTTGAAGATACAACATGGTCACTCCCTCCAACATCTTTTTAACCTTAGGCGGCAAGTATTGACGCACTCTCTGCCTATCATCCTCTCTAGATATAGAATATTGGGGCAGTAATGGTCTAGGGTTTTCTGCCACGACATCTGCTAATTCCTTCATCGCTCTCTCAATAACAGATATGCTATCACCACCAGATTCCTTCGATTCCCATACATCAGAATCACTTGAATCACCATCAGATTTATCCTCTCTTTTTTGCATTATGGTGTATTGGCGCGCTATCAGCCTACCATCCTTTCCAGGAATAGAATATTGGCACCCCAATGGTTCAGGGTTTTCTGCCACCGCATCGTCTAATTCTTTCATTGCAGGTTTCTCCATTCCTTTTAGGATTTTCTGCGAATGTGAATTATGCAGAGGGTTTTTGGGTATTTCTTGCTAAATACCACCTAGAGAAGTTATGTTCATAGGCGCAGTTGGGAGCATACAACATTAAAGACCAACGTGACAAGGAGTAGGTCTTTTGCCTCTCGGATGACCTCCAAATTAATAAGGTTGTAAAATTTGATGGAGTGGGTTGTCTATACCAAGATCCATTGGTGTGCTATTCCTAATTTTATTGGTTTTTTTAGCATTCCTTAAAAAAATAAAATTGCAGAAGTGTTTCTGCTATGGATTATGTTCTTTTAGGATTTTGACTTTCAATAATTTTTTTTATCAAAATCTTAGTTAAGTTAGGAAAGCATATAGTTGCGTTATTAAAGAGTTTACATTCATTGAAAACTATAAAAATAAAAAAATAATATTGGGTTGCAATCGCATTTTCTAGGTTTTGTAGAATTACAATGATAGTTGCAAATGGCTCATTGCGAATAGAAACTTTAATCATCCATTGAGATAACTAGGCAGTTGAAAAGTAGCCTCCAAAACCCTGGAGTTTGTTATTCTCTCAACTTTTCAATAAAGAAATGCTCACAAATTTCTTACATTTTTATACGAGGAAAGAATTCTAATAGGTAGAAAATTTTGATTTACCTTCTCCCTTTCATTGAGTACCGATGTATTCACCTAGAATATATGAGTTCTTAGAACTTGGTCAAATTTACAAACCTCGTAGTGATAAAGGGATTGCAGGTTCCACCCACCATTTCCATTCACTCCACCATCATCCATCATACAACTATTCGCTTCTTCAAATGCTATACTGGAAAATCAAAAGAATCAGCCATCTCCACCTCCCCATTGATGGCTTTCTTTTCTAATGCTCAAGATTCACTGATCAAATTACAAGGTCAACTCCATGACCTTCATAAGAATCCTAAGAAGTCATAATGAAGGTTCATTAATGGAGAAACAAAAAAAATAGAAGATCATGTTAAGGTTCCCAAAGAAATTTGCAAGTGAAAGAAGACTCAACACGAAGATGTGGTTCTCCATTCATTTGTTCCCTAACATCCCCAATAGTCAACTAGTATGTGAATTTGTCATCGGAATCCATCACAAATTTGGAATCTTTTAAAAACATGTTCTTGGACCGATTCCAGGTGTTCATCTACCCAACTATCTTACACCACTAGTTTTTATCTATCACAAGGGACCCTAAAGAAACTATCTCCACATTCATCCACCATTTCTTGATGATGTAACAAAGATTGGAAACCCCTTATATGGTACCATTTGGGGCTGCTATACAAATATAATTATATTCTATGGATCAACTTACAACCATTTTTTGAGAAGAATTCCTTTGGTGGATATTGATACATTAAAAAACATTTTCCAAGAAGCAACCACATTCAAGAAACATGCAAATCCTAGTGGAGGAGGGAGATTGGAAGTTCCCCTACCTAAAAATATCATAATGGTAATAATATCATACCCATCACGAGAAGAAGTAATTGTAAATCAATTCTCTTATGATAAATGTAATACTAGTACAATAGGTTACTGTTATTCCAACTCTTGCCATGACATATCAGGACTATGAGCTTCATAAAATTACATTTTTTTAGCAGAATATTGCTCCACCACATGAATCAGAAAGTGGTATAATAAATAAGTTTGAGTAGATGAAAAAAAAATGTTCCAAATAACTAACAGGCTAACTCAATTGCAGAATTCGTAGGCACATTACAACCATTTATCGCATCTCAATATTTCTTTCTCCAAACATTAGTAGTTATGCCCAAAATTAGAATATGAATTTCAATTCTTATGTAAGTATTAACAACACCAGTAATAATGAGATTCCATGACAAAATTAAAACTAGAATACATACCCACATAATGGAAGTATTCCAATTGATAACAATAATGCTCCGTTTATTGAAATCAATTATCTAGATACCATAGAGAATATGCATAACAATATTAATATGATTTAAATATAGTCTTAATGAAGTCTTGGAGTTGAATTTGTAGTTTTACTTGGACTTAAATCTAGATTTTATGAAGGACTTCTTGATAGATTTGAATTATTTCAATTATAAACATTGGTGGGCTACTCATGAATAATATAATTAGTAACATCATTATTGAAAATAGATTTTGAATTTTCAGCATAGCCCTTTGATGACCATATAATCGCCCTTCATCAAAATTACATCTCATGAGGCAATACTCCTATTAGTAGAAATATTGTTACAATCTGTAAGCTTTTCTGTAATCACCATAACCCACAAAAATGCATGGTTCACTTTTAGTATCCAAATTTTATGTTTGTGAAGTAGGAGCATGTACATAGCATAAACAACCAAAATCTTTAAAGTGATGTACATTAGACCTTTTTTCATATAATATTTTACATGGAAGATTCTCATCTGTAGGACTCCTATTTCAAATATAGATAGCTATAGCAACTACATCTCTGCACTAAGAATTGTTGAAAGCCTTGATTTGTAACATTCTCCTTACCATTTCTATCAAAATGTGGCTTTTTCTTTCAACCATTCTATTCAGAGGTGCATATGCATATACAATTTTCCTTTTTATATTATTCATGTCACAAAAATTCAGTTCTGTAGAACCTAACACTTTGATTTGGCATATCGTTTCATCAATGATTTTGTACAGAAAGAGGAAGTTGATCAACTAGTAGATATCTTCAACAAGGCATTTGTAAAATATCAGTTACCCAAGATAGAGAGGAGGTATGTGGATAACTGATATTGCTGAATAATAGAGAGTTCTTTTGAAGATGATTGTATTTTTATTTTTATTTTTATGCAAATAAAGAAATATGCTTGAATATGCATATATATTTAGCGTATAGTTTTATTCATTTGTCAATAAAACAATCTAGTCTCTAGTCTTATTTCTTATTTTTTTAAAGAATGTGAATTCTTTATATAATCATTTTCTCTAAATTTTATTATTTCAAGAATCTACAGTAAGTTATGAAACTTGTATTCGGAAAATACATATTTTGCAAATCAAGGGTTGGCTGGCTAAAGTTCTTATAAAGGAGGTTCCTTACTACTTTATGTTGGTGTTTGCAGAGTAATAACTTTACAAAATTTTCTTTTAGTTGACTTTGAATATCATTCAGAAGGTAGTTGCCTCACACTTGAATGGAGTTGTTCCTGTAGTCAACTGTTGTTAAAATTTACATCTTGCGGGGGTGTTGAAAACTATCAGAGTGGAGGCTCTTCCTGATACATTTTCTGTGAGAAAAAATTAATTAAAATTTCAACAACTCACAACCCTAAACCTAAAAATTTATACTCGGCACTTAAAAACTACTTGGCACATGAAGGTGCCGAGTGCCAATTTTACTCAACACTTGATGGTGCCGAGTGCCAGGGAAAGTATAGGTGCCGAGTTAGCTCAGCGCAAGGAAGCCGAGTAAGCTTGGCACACAAAGGCAATGCTCGGCCATAATTGATGCCGAGTAAGCTCGGCTCCGACTAAAGTTTATAACCTAGAAAAAATTCCAACGTGAATGCATTCACCATTAAAACCAGAGAGCCAAAGCTTTAAGCTTTCGAACAAATTTCTCAAATGCAACATACAAGGGAAGATCAAAAGATTCAAGTATTCTTGCTTGCTTTCTATTCTATCTTTCATTAAACTATTACAAAATTTGGGAGCATTTGGCTTCAATTTGAAAACCCTAAAAAAACCCCTAAACTGATAATACTTCAAACTTCAATAAACTTTAAACCTGCAACTCTAATGGCTGCATACAAAGGTGCCTGGAGCAATCACTGCTTCAACAGGATGAATCTAGCAATGACAAACTTACAAAGTGAACAAGGAAACACGTGCAACTGCAGGCACAAACTTCCTTCCTTCTTTCTCTGCTCAACTTTGTAACTTCTCTCTGATCTGCTTGATCTCATTTAATAGAATGAATGTTGAAACATTCCTTTTATCATATTCTTCCTTTCCCTCTCAATGTTCAAATTTCAAACTCTCACCTACCAAAAATGAATGCCTACCGTGACTTGATAGGGTAGATGGGCGTGGGGCTCGAGGACAACCTGCAAGCGTTGACGTTAATTTCCAACACTCCCCCTTTGTCCTGAGACCCACAAACAAGGATCACTTCTAATCCAAATCAACTACACCAAGACTCCATCTTAAGTGTACAAAAGTTCCAATGCCTAATGGCTTGGTAAAAATATCTGCTAGCTGCTGCTCTAACTTACAAAAATTCATTTTGATATCCCCATTCTCCACCAACTCTCTGATGAAGTGATATCTGATTTCAATATGCTTGCTTCTCCCATGGAAGACTGGATTCTTGGACAATACAATTGATGAGATGTTGTCACAATAAATTGTGGTTCCATCCTTTTGCCTTTCATTCAAATCTGTCAAGATCCTCCTTAGCCAAATTGCTTGACATGCTGTTGCATTTGCTGCAATGTATTCAGCCTCTGCTATAGATTGAGCAACAATAGGTTGCTTCTTGGATGCCCATGAAATTGCACCTGATCCCATATGAAACATGTATCCGGAAGTGCTCTTCCTATTATCTATGCTTCTAGCCTAATCACTATCAGTGTAACCAACCAACTTGAAATCATCATTTGCAGTATATAAAATCCCAAATCCCTTGGTACCTTTCACATACCTTAGGATCCTTTTTCCCACTTGCCAATGGGAATCCTTTGGTGTTTCCATAAATCTAAAAATCAAACTCACTACATGCATTAGGTCTAGCCAAGTTGCAGTCAAATACATTAGACTTCCAACCATACTCTTGTATAATGTTGGATCCACTCTCTTGCTAGAGTCTTCCTTGCTCAACTTCAAACCTATTGCTGTTGGTGTGGGGGTTGCCTTACTATTTTGCATTTTAAATCTCTCCAAGATCTACCCTGCATACTTTTCTTGAGAGATGAAGATGCCATCATGCATTTGTTTTACTTCTATGCCTAGAAAGTATTTCAAGAGACCTAGGTCTATCTTTTCAAATTCACTTTTCATGGCCTCTTTAAACTCACCAATTAGAGCCTTATCATTACCAGTAAAAATCAAGTCATCTACATACAAGACAACAATCAATACATTACCATTTGCTGCCTTGATGCAAAGAGTGGGCTCACCATTGCTTTTGCTAAAGACAATGCTCATCAAATATGAGTCAATCCTACTGTACCATGCCCGTGGAGCTTTCTTGAGCCCATAAAGAGCTCTCTTCAACCTATATACTTTGTTCTCTTCACCTGCAACTTCATAACTAGGTGGCTGCTCCACATACACTTCTTCTTTCAATACACCATTTAGGAAGGCAGACTTCACGTCCATTTGAAATACCTTCCACTTATGTTGAGATGCAATTGCTATGACAGCACGCATGGTTTCCATTCTTGCAACAAGGGCATAGGTCTCATCATAGTCTCTTCCATACTACTATTTGTAGCCCTTGACTACCAGCCTTGCCTTATGCCTATCAATCTTGCCTTCAGCATCACATTTGGTCTTATAGACCCATTTCACTTCAATCACATGCTTCTTTGGAGACAATTCAGTTAGCTCCCATGTCTCATTCCTTTCTATAGCATCTATTTCCTCATCCATGGCATTACACCATTTCTTCTCCTTAATAACTTCCTCAAAATATATTGGATCACTATGAGAAAATAATGCAAAATTAACACTCTCATCATAATATTCATACCTTTCATCTTGGTATAACTCCCTAAGACTCTTGGTCTTTCTTCGTAATAGGGAGGAGAGTGTTGGATTAGAATCTTCATTGCTGCTGCTTTGCCCACTAACTCGATCTTCACTGGTACTCGACACTGACACTCGGTCATGCCTAGAGGATCTCGGCACTGTCTGAACCTGCTTGCCTTTTCTTCTACTTGCTCCTTCTTCTTGCTGTTCATCAGTATCTTCTTCACTCATAATTGGCACTTTACTTGAAGTGCTTGGTGACTCATCAGTTGAACCATACCAAGACCGATTTTCAAGAAATTCCACATCTCTTGAAAGCATCATCTTGTTGTTCAATGGATCATACAATCTGTATGCCTTTGATTCTGGGTTGTACCCTATGAAAATGCATTTCACACCTTTATCATCAAATTTCTGCCTTTTCTCTTTAGGCACATGTGCATATGCTACACATCCAAATACTCTTAAGTGTTCAACTGTCCATCTTATTCGTGACCAAGCTTCCATTAAAATTCTATCACATACTACTTTTGTAGGACACCTATTAATTAGGTAAACTGCTATTGCCACAGCCTCTTCCCAAAATTTAGTTGGGAGACCTTTCTCTTTCATCATGCTCCTTGCCATTTCAACAATGGTCCGGTTCTTTCTTTCAGCCACTCCATTATGCTATGGTGTATAGCTGGCTATGAGTTCTTTCTTTATGCCATGTTTCCTGCAAAAAATTACAAAAGAATTGGAGGTATACTCCCCTCCTCTATCTGATCTAAGGACCTTAATATAGTGTCCACATTCTCTTTCAGCCCGGGCTTTAAATTCTACAAATTTATCAAATGCTTCAGATTTATTCTTGAAGAAATACACCCATGTCCTACGACTGAAATCATCAATAAATGTAATGAAATAAGTACTCCCCCCAATGGAAGTAACTTGCATAGGAATGACAAGGTCAGTATGCACTAACTCTAATAGATATCTAGCCCTCCTAGAATTTCCAGAATTAAAGGAAATCCTATGTTGCTTACCCAAAATACAAGCCTCACACTTGTCACATGAATTTCCTACACGTGGCAAACCTTCTACCATTCTTTTATTTGACAATAAATTTAAACCAGCATAGCCAAGATGACCATACCTGAGGTGCCATAGCCTAAGCTGATTGTGTGGGAGGTGCAGCACTAACTTGAGATGAGAAACATGTTTCAATCCTCAAGGGAAACATTTTGTTCTTTGTCATTTGAACTGCTGCAAGTAAATTCTTGCTCCCATCCTTTTCTTGAATGACACACATGTCATTTTCCATAAGCACTTTGTATCCATTTTGAATGAGCTGACCAATGCTCGTCAAATTGTGCTTCATACCAGGGGCGAAATACACATTTTGTATTTTCCTTTTCTCACCTTTCTTAGTGCAAACCATAATAGATCCTTTGCCCACAACTGGTAGGGTTCCATTGTTACCCATCTTAATTTCTGATTTGGAACTCTTGTCAATGAATGAAAACAAGGTTTCATTACCACTCATGTGGTTGCTACATCCACTGTCGAGGTACCAAACCTCAGGGCTTCTTTCTTCACCAACATTACACATGATGAAGGCAACAACATTGGGTCCACTTCCCATATTCACATTAGCCACATTTGCTTGTCCTGACTGATCATTTTGCTTCTTCCAGTATTCATTTGCATAATGCCCATATTTATGACAGTAGTATCATTCTACATTACTCTTATTTGAGTTGTAGTTTTTCTTACCTCCTCTTGAAGTATTTTGTGAGCTACTTGCTCCATTTGCTCTTCCTGAGCTTTCTGCTGCAGCATTCCTTTATCCTCCATTACCTCGACCTCTGCCTCTAGAGTTTCTACCTGAGTCATTTCTTCCTCTCCCCCTTCCTCTTGGATTTGACTGACCCTTGAATGCTTTCTCTTGGGTAGAAGAAGATGTGGATCTATTGATCCTATACTCATAGGTTTGAAGAGAACCCATCAACTCATCCATTGTCAAAGTAGTGAGGTCTTTTGCCTCTTCTATGGTCATCACCAAATAGTCATATTTGTGAGGTAGACTCCTCAATATCTTTTCCACTATCCTCTGCTCTTGATAGTCTTCTCCATTTGACTTTAGTTGGTTAATCACATTGGAGGTCCTTGAGCTAAAGTCTGCAACTGATTCATTCTCCTTCATTTGAAGGTTCTCAAACTCCCTCTTGATGTTCTGTAGCTTTATAGTACGGACTTTATCAGTCCCCTTGAAGTTCATCTCAAGGATATCCCATGCTTCCTTTGCATAATTTTCTGCTGCAATCTTAGGGAATATGGACTCTGTCATTGCTGCTTCAATCAAACTTAGTGCTTTTGCATCTTTCCTCCTTGACTCTTTCAAATGAGTCTTCTGTGCATTTGTGAGAGCAGCATACTGAGTTAGATCAGTCACATCATTGAACCCATTAACTACAAACTACCATAAGTCATTTGCAACCATTATGGTTTTCATCTTCTTTGCAAATGTATCATAATTATGTCCATTAAATGATGGTGCTGCTGCCATATCTTTTCTGCATCTCCTGCCATGATAAATATCCCAAGAAAAAACAAATGCCCTAACTCACTTTGGATGTGGGGCCTCAAAGCTCTGATACCATGTGAGAAAAAATTAATTAAAATTTCAACAACTCACAATCCTAAACCTAAAAATTTATACTTGGCACTTAAAAACTGCTCGGCACATGAAGGTGTCAAGTGCTGAGTGCCATTTTTACTCAGCACTTCATGGTGCCGAGTGCCAGGGAAAGTATAGGTGCCGAGTTAGCTCGACACAAGGCAGCCGAGTAAGCTCGGCACACAAAGGCAATGCTTGGCCACAATGGATGCCGAGTAAGCTTGGCTCCAACTAAAATTTATAACTTAGAAAAATTCCAACGTGAATGCATTCACCATTAAAACTAGAGAGCCAAAGCTTTAAGCTTTCGAAAAAATTTCTCAAATGAACCATACAAGGGAAGATCAATAGATTCAACTATGCTTTCTTGCTTTTTATTCAATCTTTCATTAAACTATTACAAAATCTGGGAGCATTCGGCTTCAACCAGAAAACTCTAAAAAAAACCCTAAACTGATAATACTTCAAACTTCAATAAACTTTAAACCTGCAACTCTAATGGCTGCATACAAAGGTGCCTAGAGCAATCACTGCTTCAACAGGACGAATCTAGCAATGACAAACTTACAGAGTGAACAAGGAAACACGTGCAATTGCAGGCACAAACTTCGTTCCTTCTTCCTTCTCTGCTCAGCTCTGCAACTTCTCTCTGATATGCTTGATCTCACTTAATAGAATGAATGTTGAAACATTACTTTGATCATATTCTTCCTTTCCCTCTCAACGTTCAAATTTCAAACTCTCACTTACGAAATTTGAATGCCTACCAGACCTGACAGGGTAGATGGGCGTGGGGCTCGAGGACAACCTGGAAGTGTTGACGTTAATTTCCAACATTTTCATCATTGATCTGTTATAATATCACCCATACAAAAACTTAATCATATCATGCATACAAAAATATAGTGTATGCGCAATAGAGCTTCCATGCACAAACTGTAACTCATAGGATAGCCTCTTGTCATCTGCACACTACTTAATAATTTTTTATATTTAAAATTTCCAATTTGGAAATCCCCAATTATAGATAGACTAGAATAATTAGTTATTTGCAACTGCATATTTTAACAAATCCATAAGAAAATTCATCAATAACTGTGTGAGCTAGTAAACCATGAAACTGATTTAATTGGTAAGAACTATCCAAAAAGAAAACTTGTAAAAACCAAGAGATTCTTAGATCAAGTTTATTGATTTCCTATTTTACACCAAGTCTATTTTGTGGAATTGCAGAATGGTCATTGTGATTAAAATCAATAGTGCCAATCAAACATATTCCAATATAAATACAAAATTGAAATACCATCGATCGTTCCTACAACTGAATTTGAAGGACTAGCAACTAGGTGCCACTTTTTTTTCTCATCATAGCCTTGAACTACTCTTCAGAACCATATCCCTAGTTTATTTTAAATTATGTTTCTCGGCCCTGATGAAAGTTTTAGGAAATAAAGGAGGGTTACAAAGTCTTATAATGGTTAAATATCACCAAAGTTCCTAATCGTGCTTTCTTTTTTTGTTGGAATAAATTTGTTCTCCCCAAAGCTAGTTGTTTCACTTGGCTAGCTTCTAGGAACATAATTCTTACTAGTGATCGACTTGAAAAACTCCACATTACATAGCCTTTCAAGTGTACTCTTTGCACCATTGGAGATGAAACTAAGGACCACCTTCTTCTAAGTTGCCCATTTTCTCATGACTGTTAGACTTTTGTGTTAAACAAGTTGAGTCTCTCTATGCCTCTTCCAAGAAAACTATGGGACTTGTTTCAAGCATGGCCTATGCTTTTTTCTAAATCTCTTTCTTCTTCTTTCTAGAGTTGTGTACTTGCTACTATGGTTTGGGCTCTATGGTGGGAGAGAAATAAATGCATTTTTTGCCAAGATTTTAATAGTTTACAAATAGTTCAATATGGCATTCAAAAATTAGTCTTTGAAGTTGTTAATGGCAACATCTTAAATGCAAAATGCAATGATCTATTCTCATCTTTGGATGGAAAAATTATCAAGGAATGGGATGGTTTACTTGCTCCTTTTGGCTCTGTTCCAAATAGCAGCCGAAAGTATCCTCTAGATCATTCATCAACCAAATGGATCTCCCATTCTACTGATTTCTAATGTCCCATTTTTTTTGGAGGAGTTAATTATAAAGTTATCAATTAAAACAATATATATTATGAGGTAACTTTATAAATTAAATTAAAAAAATCTTCTAGAGGTTGCTAGAAGAAGTGGAGAAAAATTAAAAAAGGACCCTTGATAGAACCATGAAGGTGAAAACATATGACTTCTCACATGAAAAAACAAAGAGGGTATCATCAAGGAAGGTCACCCACTGTTCCAATGGGACACCAATAGCACCAGAGATCCCACTTCTATAAAGAAACACCTATATGAAGAAAACATCTACTATATCAAAAAATTCCCCAGAAGAATGAAGCATGATCCTTATCTCTATAAAAACCACTCCCATACCATGGTATAACCAAGGAGGCACATGTTTGTGAAGGACCCTCCATTCGTCTAGCTCAGCATCATTAGATTCTTCATTTCCACCATCGTTGGCTCCCTCATTGAAGATTTAAGTTTAATCATTGTGATCTTAGCCTTGTTTATTTTCTTTAGTTATTATATAACTCACTCTTGAATAGCCTACCTTGCTAAAAATGTTTTGAGCATTTTATGTACAACTTCACATTCTTTAAATTTTCTACTAGTTTCTTTGATTTCTAGAATAATATCCTTAATCAGAAAGAAGACCAAAATGGTGAATAAATTGAAATAGATGTGTGATGAAGGAGAAGGAGGAGGAGGAGGAGGAGGAGGAGGTCAATGACCTTTATAGCTAACACAAGGAAAAGGTGAAGATCAAACTTCAGGGGATGAAGATGAAGCTTAGCAAGAATCTAAGAAAACTAGAAAGAAGAGGAAGGCACAACAAAACAAAGTAGGGAAAGAAATGAAATTGGAAAAGGAGGAACAATAGAAGCCAGTTGCACCTTTGACAAGGTCAAGCAGAAGGGTTTCCATTGCACAAGCTAAGGAAGCTCAATCAACAAAAGGTAAAAGGAAGGATGTTATAGTAGAGCCGAGCATGACTGCTAAGAAACTAAAGAGGAAGCTTAAGGCCCAAGAGGAATTAGATGATGAAAAGACTAAATCTAATGGCATTAGTCAATTCAAAGTGGTAAGCCACAATCCTTCATCTGATATTGAAAACCTACATGAAAATATAAAGAATAATGCAAATTTGTCAGGTTTCCAGCATGTTGATTTTGATAAGTTAGGAAGTGGAGATAAAAATATTATAGAAGATTCTATTTATGAGATGATGGCCACAATTATGACGACTCCATTGGAGATTTCTAACTCTATTCCCAAAATCTTATATGAGAGAATTGAGTAGAAGTGGAAGTCTAGTTTAAAAAATCAAAAAAAAAAGGAGAGGCTACTTTAGCCCAAGTTATGCCTATGTTGGATAAGTAGATAATTGCTAAAGTTGCTTATTTTAACAACTCAAAAACATCTTAATGATTTATGGTAATTTATCATTTTTAAATTTTAAGAAAAAAATTATAGTTATAATATCGATAGAGTAAGATTTGTACTTTTCCATATTGTGAATATGCATATATATAATGTATATGTGCTCAAGGGTTATGTTGTTAAAGTATTTTTAGTGACATATAAAAGGATTATTTTTCTCCTTTTGAAGAATTTGTAAGGAAAAAATAGAACATTCTTACCAACATTTTCAATGATTACGTTCTTGAATAATTCTTACCCACATATTAAAGAAACATATTCAAGTGTTACTTTATGTGGTTACATTCTAACATGTTTAATGGTTAGTTTTATAAAGAATTTAGGCCACCATATTTTTAAAAAAATTGTTCAAGAATTTGTGTAGACATATTCAAATCTTACATTATTCAAGAATAAAGGATTATTTTTCTCCTTTTGAAGAATTCGTAATGAAAAAATAGAACATTCTTACCAACATTTCCAATGATTATGTTCTTGAATAATTATTTTTTAAAAGGAAAAAGTAGAAAGCCACTATAATATTTTATTAATCTGATTCAATAAGGTCAACTGAGAAAGAATCAGTGAAGAAAACCTAGCATTGTCCAAAATATATACATAGATGTAGATAGTTTAAAAAGTAATTACAAAGGGTGAATCAACTACCACTTTGGTGAATTGAAGAGTGCTTTGACTTTGAGATCTTTGGCATTATCAAAGCAAAGTCTTCTGAAAAGCTAATCCTAACAAGCCATCGAAAGATCTAAAGAATTTACTATCACTATCTTACAAGTCTTCCGAATTAGACAAAAATCCACCATCAGGTGACCCAAGTCCACCAGGAAGAGATCCCCAGCTAGTACATAAATCTGAAGTACCATGGAGCCAATCCAAATCTAAAGTAACCTCAACAATTAAATTCCAAAAATTTTGTTCAATCAGCTGCACTAGAGCTACATTCAGACCCATGGAGATTGAAACATTATAATCCCTTTGCAAATCAATCATAGCCCAACCCACCATCTTGATTTTTTCCACTAATCAAACACTAATTAATCATGGTTCAGATGGAATAGCATGTTCCAAATAAATGAAACTGCCAGTGTCTATAGACTTCTTAAGAGCCTCAAAAATGACATAAAATTCATGTTTATGCAAAAGTTGTGTATGTGAAAATAGGCCACCAATTAATGCCAATCCAGTCCATAAGTCATACTTTTGCATAGCCAAAGTCAAATTATTAACAACCAAGAATTGAGGATGGATTACCTTTTGAGCCACATCTTGAAGCATATTAGGGGACTTCATGAGATCCATAGCATTGGAAAGGAAAATTGAAATGAGCTAAGACAGGTAGATGAACAGAAGTGTTGAGGGACATAGAAGCTCTTCACTAATGATATGGTGAATAGCTCTTCGGACTGTGGATGAATGAATTACAAACATTTGGTCCAACACCTCATCTAAAATATTACCTAATAGCACAACTTCCTCCAATGCTGGTGGCAACCAAATACAAATTTTTTTGGTATGATGGCACAATACTGTTTATGAAACATCTTATAGGCCAAAGCGATATCCCACCCCCAATTCATCATGTACCATGTAAATGTGAGCCTACTTTGCTCGGCTATCACCATGTTTCCACACTTGTCAACACCAACTTTGTATCCATGAAAACTTGGCACATAATACTCATGTGCTAAACTCGGCATCTGAAAATAACTTGCTTTGCTCGGCACCTAAAACAATCCTGCTAAACTCAGCATCAGCACACCAACTCTGTTTCTAGGGTAATTCGACACCTAATGCTCATTTTCTTAACTCAGCATCTAAGAATAACCTGCTTAGGTCAGCACTTGAAACAATCCTATTAAGCTCAGCACCTAAACTCAACATTTAAAGAATATCAAGTACCCTCGGCACCTGATAGTTCTCAAAATAACTTGACGGAACCTGAAGACTATTTTATTTACTCAACATTTGATACTTTTCAGCATAACTCAGCACCAATTACCTTCTTGCTAAAATCGGCACCTGAGAATCTCTTACTAAACTCGGCACCTGAAACTATTAAGTTGTGGCCAATATACTTTTCTACTATTCTACTTACCTACAAATCTCAGCACCTAAAGCAATCTTTAGCATCAATTACCTACTTTTTAAACTCGGAACCTAAGAATCTCCTGATAATGTCAGCACCTAAAACTATCTTGCTTAGCTCAGACTTTGTAGTTATTCCAAGATTATGATTGAGCCAAATAGCCAGTGCTATGCATATGTGTGTTGAATGCCCAGCCAGACATGTCGAATGCATTTTTATACCAAGAGACCCCAACATATGTGTTTGTCAAGAAAGAGCCAGTTTAGCTGTCAAATAGTTTCCTAGCAATCCCTAGAGAACTTCAGATGCTAAGCCAGTAGAGGCTACCAGGTCATCATGAATAAGATTTTTTAAATGTGAGCCTACTTTTCTCGGCTATCACTATGTTTCCACACTTGCTCAACACCAACTCTGTATCCATGACAACTCGGCACATAATACTCATGTGGTAAACTGAGCATCTAAAAATAATTTGCTCTACTCGACACCTGAAAATATCCTACTAAACTTGGCACCTAATGCTCATTTACTTAACTTGGCATCTACGAATAACCTACTTAGATTAGCACCTGAAACAATCCTGCTACGCTTGGCACCTTAACTCAGCATTTAAAGAATATCAAGTACCCTCAGCACCTGATAGTTTTCAACATAACTCGGCAACACTTGAAGACTATTTTATTTACTCAACATTGAATACTTTTCAGCATAACTCGGCACCAATTACCTTTTTGCTGAATTTGGCACCTGAGAATCTCTTACTAAACTCAGCACCTAAAACTATTAAGCTATGGTCGACATCTATTACTTTCCTACTATTCTACTTACCTACAAATCTCAGCACCTGAAGCAATCTTTAGCATCAATTACCTACATGTTTAACTCAACACCTAAGAATCTCCTGATAATGTCAACACCTGAAACTATCTTGCTTAGCTCAGATTTTTTAGTTATTCCAAGATTATGACTAAGCCAAATAGCCAGTGCTATGCATATGTGTTCCAAATGCCTAGCTAGACATGTCAAATACATTTTGTATACCAAGAGACCCCAACATATGTTTTTGCCTAGAAAGAACCAGTTTAGCTACCAAATAGTTTCTTAGCAATTCCTAGAGAACTTCAGATGCCGAGCTAGTAGAGGCTACCGGGTCATCATGAATAAGATTTTTTAGGACCTTGTGTTTCTCAATAAATGGTAAAGGTTGAAAAGTAGAAGCAATAACCCCATCACAACCCAAATTGGATAAAAAATTTGCAACTTTATTCCCTTCTCGATAAATATGCAATATAAAACATCCAAACATTCATCAAGAAGTCTCCAAATTTGGTTAAGAACATATTTTAGATTCCAAGAAATGATGCGCCTATGGATACAAGCATCAATAATAACTGAAGAATCCACTTATATATGCAGCCTATGGAAATAGCCTTGTTTAGCTAATATAAGCCCAACCAATAGGGCATGAGCCTCCACTATTTTATTAGTAACAATAGGCAAAGGAGAGACTATGATAGCCACAACTTGTCTAGTGGAATTTTTAATACATGCTCCAAAACCTGATGGACCTGGGTTTCCTCTTGAAGCTCCATCAAAGTTCAACTTCCAAAAGCCATTTGATGGGGGTCTCCAAAAATTATTTCGGGGTAAGAAATATGCAGTTGATTGGCTAATTTTCCACCCATTTGGTATGAATAATTGTTTCCAATTTTGGACAATTTGAGAATCCCAATGGGTCACAACGGGATTGAATTTGATCATTTTTAAGCTGGAGTTAGTCACTTCCAAGATTGATTTTTCAATACCATTCAAAATAATGTCTAATGGAAGGGATTCCTTTCTAAAAATACACTTATTATGTTCCCACCAAATAGCCCAAACTACCAGGTCTAGGATGCATTTTCAGAGATTTGCAAACAATGATTTTTGATAAAGAACTAGCCAAGCTTGAAAGAGATCCCAAAGATTATTCGGAAAAGGAGTAAAATAATTAAGTTTGCTCAAAATAAAGCACCAAAATTGATAAGAAAATGAACATGTAACAAAGAGATTATCCACAATTTCTTCATGTTCCTCACAAAGAACACAATTAAAAAGAAGAGGAATCTGTAGCCTATTCAATCTGTCACTAGTTAAAATCTTTTGTTTAAGTGCTAGCCATGACAAACAATCTGCTTCAGGAAGAACAACCAGATTCCAACAAAATGAAAAAGCTTTGGAATTAGGTTTATTCAAATCATACTGTTGTAAAATTTTATACCCCTCTTTCATTGAAAAATTTCCATCCTTAGCTGGAGCCCAGAAAATTTGATCTTTGACTTCAAAAAAGAAAACTTGCCTAGAATTCAAAATATTTTGAAATTGAATGATTTCCTAAGGTGACAGAGGTAAACTAGAAGGATCCTTTCATAATATTTTCTTTGAAAATTCATAGATATATTCTACATAATGATTAAGCTAGGTCCTCCAATGAAGCTCAGCAACTTGAATAACATTCAATGAGATCCCACTCTTAGAAATGAGAATTTGACCATTCCAAGAATTGTTCCAAAAATTAATGCTTAAGCCATTGTTGACATCCCAAGAGATGTAATCTACTATGATTTTACGTGAAGCTATCATGAAATCCCATATAACTGAGCCTTTTGGAGGATTTGAAATGGTGAGGATTCTAGAAGAATCATTGTTATCTAGATATTTTTGCTACATAATTTTGCACCACATAGACTGAAACTTACAATACATGTTCCAGATCAATTTCACGCCAAATGCTTCATTTCTATTGAGTAAATCATGCCCCTTTCCATTTCTTTATCATATGTTGATGTGAAATGGCCCTACTAAATGCTTTAGCCATAATAATAAACAAGACTAGAGATGATCCCCTTTTCCAATCCCTTGTGTAGAAGGAAAAAAACCCATAGGCTTACCATTAATGATAAGTGAAAACCAAGCTCCCAAAATACATGCCTTAATCCATTTGCACCAATTTTTTGAAAAACCCATTTTAGCAAGTACTTGAAGCAAAAATTTCCAACAAACCCTATCATAAGCTTTCATCATATCCAGTTTAATAAAAAAATTTGAGAGTTTCTTGAATTAATAGAATGGAGAACTTCATGAGCAATAAAATAAAAGAAAAATCTCCTCCAAACAATGTTGTTGTTTTCACATAAATAAATAAAATTAAATATTTTCTTTATATATGGCTCACTATTTACAATTTTTTAACAGATGCTGATGAATCATTTTATAGATATTTTTTTAATATGTTGATAGATTTAAATTTTAAATATTTATATTGAAGGCATAGTGAACCAGAAAGTCTATGACAAACTTATTGAGAAGAAGGTGCCAACTAGAGAAGAAGATTTAGAACTTCGAAAGTCTATGCTAAGAGAAATATGAAAGACTAATGATGAAGAAGAAATTAAGAGATTATTGAATAATCTTGTGCCTTACTTGAGAAATAAAGAATGACCATTTCTATTTATTGTGGGTGAGAAGGACAAGATAAGAAGTGAGACTAGGGCAGCTATAAGTTAGATGTTGATAGAGTCTAAAGCAACATCTTCACCAGCATCCAGAACCTTGGAAGTGTTAGTGAGCTGTGACACAATACAGATAGATCAGACCAATGTTACCATTAACATTAATGATACAAATCCATTTGACAGTTTCGAAAAAAATAAAACTCATACTGAGGATATTGAAGATAAATTGAGACAAACTGAAGAGGAGAAAAGATTACTAGAAGAAGAGAAAAGAAAAGTAGAAGAGGCCAAGCAAAAATTGATTGAAGATGAAAAGAAAAGAAAAGTAGAGGAAGAAAAGAAAGGATTAGTTGAAGAAGAAATGAAAAGGAAAACAAAGGAAGACAAGAAGAAGAGATTAGAAGAAGAAGAAAACAAAGAAAAAGAAAGGAAGGAAAGAGAAGAAAGAGACGAAGAAGAGAGAAGAGTCAAAGAGGAAATTGAGAAGAAGCAAAGGGAGGATGACACTAAACCTTTTAGTTCATCTACTCTACTTTTTCTTGCCAACCTAGCAACTAATTATGATGATCAAACTGACTTGATCTCATCTTTACCAAAGCCTATTCATAAGAACAAGACAGTGAAGAGCCTGCAAAGAACCTTGACGGAGGTTAATGATAGATTACATAGTACAGGGGCAGTGCAACACATAGAAGTAGATGCAGAATAGAGGGCATAGGTAGTGCTAAAATCCTTTGATGAAGAGTTCACAAATTTTTTGAGTGTTGCAAAAAAAAAATGCACAAATTTGACATGATGCTGACTTGTTTAGCACCATTTGTCAAAATATTAACAATGACTTGATAAGTCTTGATAATTCTATCGAGGAACTTTAGAAGTGTCAATAGGATGGGAAGATATTGTACATTAAGATTATTCTATCTCACAAATTGACTAAGAATATAGATAGTTAGATTGAAGGAAAGATGAGTCTGCTAGAAGCTCTATCTAGCCAAATACAACATCCAACTCCTAAAGTTGATTTTGAAGGGCAAGTAGCCAGTATTTATCAAAGAGTCTATTGCTCTAAAAGTATCTATTGTTAAGAAACAGTTGGAGAAATGTGTCAAGCTCAAGGGCACTTATTCTAACTTTTTGTATTTAGACCTTAATGTAGTTGAGATTTTTTAGGATTAAACCACAGATAGAAATAACAATTACATGCAAATATAACCAATATCAAAAAATAATAGATCACATAAAAAAAATACAAGACGCCAAGATTTGACATGGTTCACCCAATCCCTAGGCTACATCCACCAAACAACAAGTTTGATATTATTACAATCCAATGATTACAAACTAATTGCAATCTGTAATCGCTTATAGCTCAATACCACCTCAATAAGCAATTTAGCATCACAAATATGAAACAATCCCTAACCCTAAGCCCTTTTATATAAGTATTTTTACCACTTTAGGGTTACAATTAATAATTACATGTTGGCCCAAAATCCTGATAAAATAGGGCCCAAAAATTTTTTTGAGCCCCAAAGAATTTATGAAGTATATACAGTACTTTCTTGAACAGTCACCACAATCTAACAAAATTACATCATATGCCTTATGTGCAATTCTTACCTCTGTTGAATCTAACAAGGAAAAATGGACTAAAGATATGGACAATTTGAAAGAAAATTATGATGATTGCATGAAGGTGCTATCAGTTTAAAGCAGATGTTTAGAGATATTTTCAGCAAATGGACTGCTTTTGATAGTTTTTGACATTTTGACCTTTGTCATTGATGGCAAAGAGGGGGAGATACAATAAAAAATTGTAAATCAAGTAAAGAGGAGAAAATAATATTGTAAAGTATATTGTAAGGGGGAGCAAATGTAAGATGGACAAATTGTAATTGATATAATGTGAATGTGTTGTTTATTTTAAGCTTTTAATTCTTAGCAAATTTTCCCTATTTTGTTGCCATCAATGCCAAAGGGAGAGATTATTGACAATTGGCTAATGGAGATAAGTAATTTTTGTCATTTATGAAAACACATGATGTACATGCTTATAGGAAACCTCAAAAATAAAGATACTTAGCTTTTGGTACTCAAAAATTGTTTAAGTATGAATTTGGTATACAATAGTGTATTGTTTTGTTTATAAATTTTTGTTGATGTCATATTATGACTAGTGAAGTTAGATGGAGATAGTATACATGTTGATGATCATGCGTATAACATTGAAAGTTAGTATGGATTGTACGAAATAGAGATAGTTGTGTTTAAAGTGAAACATGATAGCAAAATTGAAGGAAAGGATTTTTTTGTTTAGAAAATAATTATTTGTCCAATTATAGTTGACATCCTAGATGTTTACTCTAAGTTAGAAAAGTTTATTTTGGTCTTAGCCAACTTAGTAGAAATTTGTGTAAAGGCATGGTACTTATGCAAAGGACATCTTGCAATGAGAAGTATAACTGCAATTGTGAAGTTATTGTGTTGAGCAATTATATGCGAACTTTTGTGAAATTGATATAGTCAAAGTTTTGTAAAATCTATTTTGTGATCCAAGATTGAGATAAAGATTAGAGATAAATAAAGAAAGAATTTATAGAATCTATGTTCTAGAAGTCTGATTACTTGTTTGGGCAATGAGCTCTTCTTGCGATTGGAAGTGCATGTTTGGACAATGGGCTCATCTTGCGTCTACTGTACCACAACTCCTAATAGGGTTGGAATCTCCTAACAGGAATTCAAAGTCTCCTAATAGGGACTCCTTATACTAAATTTTCTCATTGACTCCTAATAGGGTCCATCCTCTAATAAGAAAATTATATATCAGTATATTATCTAGTGGGTATCATCCCCACCGGTGTTTTCCCTGGGTCAGGGTTTCCCTAGTTAACAAAATATGGTGTTATAAGTTATCTTTGTGCATGGTTATTGTTAGTATTCTACATTACTTTATCACTTTGTTATATATGGTTTAAAGTGAGAAATAATATGTAGCTAGTGACTAAAGTTTGTAGATTACTAATTCACCCCCCACACCTCCCCCCCCCACCACCCCCCCCCCCACCCCCCCAATAATCCCTATTTTTAACAAAAAGAACAAGGCCGCTTAACAATACAACCTTCCTCTCTCATCCCTATGATAGTAATGGTTACACCTAATGTGGAACAAATAGGAATAGGAGTGACCTTGAAAAGTATAGATGAAGGAAACTAATTTGTAATCATAATGATCTCAGGTAAAACCTAGACATGGTTGATACCAGTAGTGGAAACCCAAAAAAGAAAGTATGTTGTAAATGGAGGCACAATGGATATAATATTTGACATAGGTCATGCAAACACCAATGTTCCCCATGGAAGAACTACATTGTATGGCCTATATTTTGAAGAATAGGCATGAAGACATGGTTGCACATATATTCATCCCTTTACTCCATTCTATTCCTAAGGTCCTTGCACCTTAATATTTGTAGACTCAAGAGGTCATGTTGAGAAATCCTACCAAGGACACCACAATGACATTAACAACTATGGGTTTAATATAGGTGTTTTGACAATTGGATAGTGGAGAAGAAAACATTAAAATTTTGAGGAAAAAAATGAATCTTTTAAGGGTTTTGTGAGAGAGGCTATAGGTCCCTGATGAGAAGATAACAAGGACAAAGTCTATAATAGGCTCAATATTGGATGGAAAGAAGAAAATGAAAAAAAACTACAGGGAAAATACCAAATATGAACAACACCTTACAGGTTACATGTGTTCATTCATGGCAAGCACATAGGGATGTTGCCTTACTAAACACATGTTTCTTCAAACTATAGCCCATTCCTGCAAATGGCCATTAAGAAAGTAATGTACATTCCTCCTACCCACTCTCCACCATACTTAGGCCACTTCACATGGTGTTCACGCAAGCAAGAGGCATTTTTTCCCAAATAAACTTCCAGAGGTTCTTGTGTGAGTCTGGCTTCCTATAGCAATAACTTTTAAACCAAAAAAAAAAAAAAAAAACAATGCACATCTACTTTATTCAGAAACCCATAGATATGATATGCATCCCTAATCGATTTGCAGAGTGAACAAAATAAAACCAAAACCAAGTAGCAAGAAAGCACTACAAATATTATTTATTTCATCTGTTCAGGGCTAGATAATAATCTTCTCAATATCTCAATCCTTCTTCACACAGAAAAGAAAATCTCAAATCATACTCTCCCAAAAGATTTTGGAGAGAATTTATAAACAAAGCCAAATAGTTAAGAACTGGTTTTGGCAACCACTAGACCCTTAAAGGTTTTGTTTAAACCTTTACTAAAGTTATAACAATTTATATTAAATTAAGCCCTAAAATTAAACACCACCCTAATGCAAACCCTAAAATTTAATGATAACAAAAAGATATTTAAACACCATCACAATTGCAAACCAAAAATTCCTGTGCCCAACACTTGCTCCTACAACATACTCCCAGGGACGAATTTTGTCTCAAGTCCTCTTGGAGACCAACTGTTGTATATCCCCACCTTGCCTTAGTATTTCTATTTTCGGCAAGCAAGTAGCTTCAGAATCCGAAAGGCCCTTCCACTTAACCAAATACTCCATGTGTACTTTGTGTCTTGTCCTCATTGCTTCCCTGTTGTTGATGATATTATCCATCTGGGGTGTCTCTTTAGAAGGCAATTCTTGAATCCAATCATTTGATTCATGTGTTGTTGCTTCTGTACCAAATTCTTTGTTTGAACCTTTATAGAATGTGAGATCCGAGACATTAAATATAGGTGAAATAGCTACATTTGGAGGCAATGCCACTTTGTAAGCATTTTCTCCATACTTTTCTAAAATTTCACACAGTCCAATCTTCTTCATCATCAACTTTGTAGGGCTGCCCTGAGGTAACCAATCTTTGTTCAAGTGAACCATAACCATGTTTCCAACTTGGAGCTATACGTTTCTTCTTTTCAAATTTTCTTTAGCCTTCCCCTTTACATTATTTTTTTCTAGAGTTTTCCTCATGTGCTCATTTACTTCCACCATTGCTTCAGCAAAGTCTTCTGCATGTCCACTCCTTTTCTCCAAACCATCCATATTTCTAAATTCCAAAACTCCCCTTGGATGTCTCCCATAAACAACTTCAAAAGGACTCATGCCTATGGTACGATTCATTGAGTCATTATATGCAAACTCTGCTTGAGGTATGATGGAATCCCAGCTACCTCCATGTTCTCGTGTCAAGCACCTCAAAAGGTTTCACAAGGATCTATTAACCACTTCAGTTTGCCCATTTGTTTGAGGATGATAGGCTGAACTAAAAGATAAATTTGTGCCCAACTTCTTCCATAGGGTTCTCCAAAAGTGACCCACAAACTTGCTATCCCTATCAGATACAATGCTCAATGGAAAACCATGAATATGAACTATTTCTTTAAAGAATAGTCCTGCAATATAACTAGCATCATTAGTGGTTCTACATGGAATAAAGTAAACCATTTTACTAAATCTATCAACAACCACAAATATTCTATCATAACCTGTCTTTATCCTTGGTAATCCCATGACAAAATCCATACTCAAACACTCCCAAGGTCTATTTGGTATGGGTAAAGGCTAATAAAGTCTAGCATTTGTTGATACTCCCTTTCCCCTTTGACATACCAGACAACCTTTCATAAACTTCCTATTGTTTGCTTGCATCTTAGGCCAATAATAAAATCTTTGTACCAATTCTAATGTCTTGTTGAGTCGAAAATGACCACTAAGACCTGCACAATGTTTTTCTTTAATAACATTTTCCTGCATAGAGCATTTGAGAATACATAGTTGGATGCCCTTAAACAATAGTCCATCTTGCACAATAAATTCAGAAAAATTAGAATGAAAACTATCTTCTAATTCAGTGAAAACCTCATATGCTTCGCTGAAATCTCTATCTTCCCCATACATTCCCTTCAATGCATCTACACCCATGCTTTGGATTTGTACTTCTTGCACTGTTAACACTCTTCTACTAAGTGCATCAACCACCTTATTGGCTTGTCTTTTCTTATGTTTGATTGTGAAAGTATAAGCCTACAAACTCTCAACCCATTTCATGTGCCTATGGTTGAGTTTTTCCTGCCCATTCAAGAAACTAAGAGCATGGTTGTCAGTATACTCAATAAACTCTTTAGGCAGCAAATAGTGCCTCCATTTTTTCAATGCTTGGACCATGGCATACAATTCCAAATCATAAGAAGAATATTTCTTCTTTGCCTCATTCAACTTCTCACTGAAAAATGCAACAGGTCTACCTTCTTGACTAAGAACAACCCCTATTGCAAAGCCACTAGCATCACATTCTACTATAAAAACTTTATTAAAATCGGGTAAAACAAGAATAGGATATTTGGCTACCTTTTGTTTGAGTTCCTCAAAAATCTTATTTTCTGCATTATTCCATTCAAATTTTTTGTTACCTCCTCCTTTGATGGTGTCTAAAATTGGTGCACAAATGTTGCTAAAGTTCCTTATGAACTTCCTATAGAATGTAGCCACACCATGAAAACTTTGAACCTCTCCAACAACCCTTGGTGTTGGCCAATTAATGATGGCCTACACTTTAGACAGATCCATTTTCAGTTCTCCCTTGGATATCACAAATCCAATATACACCAACTCTTGTTTCAAAAATTCCAAGTTTATCTTCAAATTTTGCTCCTGTAGCCTTTGAAAAACCATCTTCAAATGCTGCAAATGCTCTTCCTTATTCCTGCTATACACCAAAATGTCATCAAGGTAGAAAATGACAAACTTCCCAATGAAGTCATGAAAAACTTCATTCATTAGTCGCATAAATGTACTAGGAGCATTAGATAAACCAAATGGCATAACCAACCATTCATACAACCCTTCATTAGTTTTAAAGGTTGTCTTCCATTCGCCCCCTTCTCGTATCCTTATTTGATGATACCCACTTTTGAGATCTCTTTTAGAAAAATATGAAGCTCCCCCCAAACAATCCAACAAATCTTATGTTCTAGGAATAGGAAATCTATATCTTATAGTTATCCTATTAATAGCCCTAGAATTAGTACACAACTGCCACTTATCATCCTTCTTTGGAGCAAGAACTAAGGGTATGACACATGGGCTAAGACTTTTCCTTATCAACCCCTTGTCAAGCAACTCCTGTACTTGCCTGGCAATCTCTTCATTTTGTTGTGGTGTCATTTTATATGTTTGCTTGTTGGGGAGCACTGCTCCAGGAATAAGATCAATCTGGTGACTTATGTCTCTTATTGGTGGTAGAGACATAGGCATTACCTCAACAATGATTTCCTTGTACTAGTTCAACAACTCTTCAACTTCTTTCGGGCCTGTTGTCCTATGCTCCTTCTTCCTATCTTCCTTAGGCTTTAGCACCAATGCAAAGCATATTCCATCTTCTTCAAGAGTATTAATGAACTCTTTCTCACCCACGATCAACACACTTGGTCCAACTTGACCAACCCCTTTCTCTTCTCCTTCAGAATTCAATCTATATGTTACTCCATCCTTTTGGAAGCTATAAGATTTTTTCTCACCATCATGGCGTGCCTTCGTGTCAAATTGCCAAGGTCTTCCTAGCAAGAGGTGGCAAGCATCCATGGGCAAGACATCACACAATATTTTATCTTTATATTTCCCTGTACTGAACTCTACCCAAGCTTGCTCATTCACAATTTCTTGTTGCCCTTTGTTCAACCAACTAACCTTGTATGGACAAGAATGTGGAAGTCTCTCTAACTTCAATTTGTTTATAGCTTCAAGTGAGATGATGTTATCTATGGAACCTGAATCAATTATTACTCTGAACAACTTACCTTTCACCTTGCATTGAACTCGAAAAAGAGCCCTCCTCTGAGTAGTATCTTCTTTTAGAGATTCCTTAAGAAGTGTCCTCCTTAACATGAGACTTTCTCCTTGAGCCTTTGTCATCAACTAAACTTCTGGTGAGTTCATACTCACATTATCTTCCTACACATAAGTGACTCTCCTTTCACCATTTTGAGAAGTAGATGCCCTTTGTGGACACTTATATTTTGGGTGCCCTATCTAACCACAACTGTAGCACTTCATTTCTGAGAACCTAGATCCTCTACCTAATTCATATGACCTTCCTCCATTAGATTCCCTTCCACCATAGCCTCCTCTGCTACTTGAGTCACCCGCTTGCTCCTTAGGGTTAGACTCACCTCGAGACCTCTGGCCTTGTCCTCTATTGTTGAAGTTTCCCCTACCTCGGTCATTCCTTCCACTTCTCCCTCCTTTTTGTTGATCACTCTTCCTCTTCAACTTCTCTTCCACTTTAAGAGCAAGTTGAAAACACTTCCCCAATGTATTTGGGGCCAAGAGGCTGATCTCCTCTTGTATGTTCATTCTTAGACCATTTAAATATGTAGCCACTCTTTCTGGTTCCTCCTCTTGTTTCTTTGCCCTGAGAGTTAACCTATGGAGCTCCTCTATATAGGTATTCATGTCCATATCTTGCTGCCTCAAGCTTTGCAACTTCTTAAACAATTGCACCTCATAATCTACAAGCAAAAATTGTGCCTTGATTTTTCCCTTCATCACTTCCCATGAAGAGATCATATTTTTGATATTTTGTATCCTTTCTCCTTGAATATAATTCCACCATGAGAGAGTAGATCCTTTCAACTTTCCTTTTGCAATCATTACCCTATCATTCTTTGGAACTTCATTCAACTCAAAGTAATTTGTGATTGCTTCAATCCATTCAATCACTTCCTCACTATTGAGACTACCTCCATATGTAGGTAGCTTATTAGTAATATCTCCTTTTATTGACTTTAAGGCATCAATGAATGCCTTTTGATGTGCACCCAATTCTGTTGGTGGGTGTTGTTCTTCTTCTTCATCTCTACTGGTACCTTCTTCCACCTCATTCTCCTCATCCTTGTTACTGGACTCCTTGAACTCCTTGAACTTCTCTTCCAAAATTTCCTCCATCATCTTTTTGATGGCATCTGGAGTCATACATTTCAGAGGCATGGTGTGAGCCTCAGCTTCAACCTATGATTCTTCTACAAACATACACTTCCCAGCAAGATCTTGTCTCGCTCTAATACCAATATGATGAGGAGTTAACAAGGACAAAGCCTATAACAAGGACAAAGCCTATAATAGGCTCAATATTGGATGGAAAGAAGAAACTAAAAAAAACTACAGGGAAAATACCAAATATGAACAACACCTTACAGGTTACATGTGTTCATTCATGGCAAGCACATAGGGATGTTTCCTTACCAAACACATGTTTCTTCAAACTGTAGCCCATTCCTGCAAATGGCCATGAAGAAAGTAATGTACATTCCTCCTACCTACTCTACACCACACTCAGGCCACTTCACATGGTGTTCACAAGAGCAAGAAGATTTTTGCCCAAATAAACTTCCAGAAGTTCTTGTGTGAGTCTGGCTTCCTACAACAATAACTTTTAAACCAAAAAAAAAAAAAAAAAATGCTACTTCTACTTTATTTAGAAACCCATAAATATGATATGCATCCCTAATCAATTTGCAGAGTGAACAAAATAAAACCAAAACCAAGTAGCAAGAAAGCACTACAAATATTATTTATTTCATCTATTCAGGGTCAGATAATAATCTTCTCAATCCCTCTTCACATAGAAAAGAAAATCTCAAATCATACTCTCCCAAAAAGATTTCAAAGAGAATTTATAAACAAAGCCAAATAGTTAAGAACTGGTTTTTGCAACCACCAGACCCGTAAAGGTTTTGTTTAAACCTTTGCTAAAGTTATAAAAAAATATTAAATTAAGCCCTAAAATTAAATACCACCCCTAATGCAAACCCTAAAATTTAATGATAACAAAAAAATATTTAAACACCATCACAATTGCAAACCAAGAATTCCTGTGCCCAACACTTGCTCCTGCAGTAGTCCCATTGACCCAAATCAATCTAAGTTTCCATTAGTGACTTCTCTCAAAAAATGACCTACCCCGTAACCTAGTAACTCACTTTTTATTGCATATAAGAGACAAAACTATAGTTTTGAGGAGAAATGAGTAGAAATTAGAGAGGAAAAAAAAGCTTATACCGCATGGCATACAAAAGAATGTAAATAGACTAGCAATAATGGTCAACTAGAATTTTGGGCTAATAGATGAAGTGTCTACCTAGAAATTCAACCTAGAAGCACTCATGATAATATAGGATCAAAAGTACTAGATGTTACTAATAGTCTATTTAAGGGAAGAGACAAATAAGATTGATGATTGGATCAAGAATATTTAATGAAAAAAAAAGGTAACATTGGACTTATATGATGACATCCAAGAGACACAAGATAGAGCTTAATCCCAATTGTGGAGGTAGATATATATTATACCATGACTAGTCTAGAGATTTTCACTAATGACTCCAAGAATCTGCCATGTTCCGTTGAAACTATGATGCAAAAGTTCTGAGAACCTTTTGAAGTAGATACTTTTGAAGATGAGATACAAAGAATACTTAAAGATAAGGAGGTACTAAAATAATTAGAATTCAAGATGTAGGATTTTGTTGAGATAAGGTAAGAGGTCAAGGATTTTTATTGAGAAGTAAAAGGCAAGAATCAAGCCCTCAACTTATTGGAGAATCAAGAAATTTCCACTGCCATTGAGAAGTTAAAGGCATCACATCCAAACATTATTTTGGTAGAACGTAAAGAAGACCAAGATGTTGAAAAATTGAAATTTTGGGATCTAAAAAAATCCTTCTAGTTTTGACCCTGTGATACCTCAAGGTGTAGAAGTGCACATGTTTGCAAGTGCACAATTATTCAAAGGTGCATAGGTGCACTGAAATTTTTGGATCAATTGCACTAGCATAGATAAGTAAATCCTAATTCTCTTTTTTGAGCGTTTCATTCATTTAAAATGCATTTTGACAATAGTTTAACTAATATAGATGTACAATGAAGCCCAAGTTTACATCTAAAGAAGTGTCTTAGACTCCCGAAAATTTCAAAGTCTTCTCTCTTCGTATCATTTTCTTCTTTATGATTTTTGGAGTCATGTAAATGTAAATGCACCATATAATAAATAAAATAAAGAGAGTAGACCTACCTAGCATCTTGTTAGGAGTCTGTTTGTATATAATTTATATAAGATTGGTGATTTTAGCATCCTTTTTACAAGTGACAATCCCTAGGTATTAAAGTTGCATGAAGGATGGTGTTTCCTATAATTGCAAAGATGTAATATGTATTGGAGGCCTGTATTTTGTTGTAATAGAGCATGGTATTGGTTCTCTTATTTTGTGTGTAGTGTTTCTTGTTGAAATGTGCTTTTCATTTATGAATTGTATGTTCATGAATGGACATGGAGCCAATGATTTTATTTTATGTTGATTCTCATGTGATCAATTAGTTTCAATGTTTTTCATATTTCCTAAAAAAATCCTTTGTTTTGACAAACTAGAGAAAGGATCACCATCAAAATCTTGCATTGTAGTTTGTTTCATGTTGCACAAACACTTTTGTGGCTACATGATTTGATGAGTTCTAAAATATCCTTCAATTTATATTATGTTCCCTTTGAAAATTACATCCATGCAGTTGAGGATGTGTTTCTCCTAATTTTATTAGTTTTCTACTTGATCCTTTTGAATATATAATTCACAAACACATTTTTACTTTGACTTATGTCCAATAGGAATTTCTTTTTTAGAAACTTTCTTTATTTTCTTGATATCTTATCTCCATTTCTTCTTTTAAACATGTGGTTAGAATTGGAAACTATCTAGTTGCATTGTAAGGAAAAATGGATTCATCATAAATATGAAAACAAAAAATTACATCAATTTATGGTTGTATTCTTTCAGATTTTGGTAGGATTTGGAGATACCAGCAAAGGCCTCCTTGTGAATATTCACATTTATATTAATTGAGATACCTAGTGGGTTGAAAATTAGCCATGCAGGAGCTTGGAATTGGTTATTTTAGTCAACTCTTCAAGAGACAAATTTATAAGGATTTCTTCATTTGTCTTAATGTAAAACAATTGGATAATAGAAGTGGCACTAGAAGGAAGGCCAAATTCTATAGTTTCCACAACTCTAGAATTTTGTAGCTACAAAAGTGTTCAAGTGGGCAAGTGTGCAACTCTAGAGGTGTGCAAGATAGAAAGTCTTGATCTGTTGTCTCTCTTTATATGAGAATTTACATCTTCACCTATGAAATTTTAGTTCTTGGAACTCACCATTTTTGCAAGCATCATAGTGCTAAAGGGACAACTAAGCTTCATCCATTCATGCCAAAAATTGCATCATCATCATCATCCATCTCACATTAAACTACTACCACCCACAACATCACACATAACATTTGACAATAACAAAGATGGTTTCCACCAGCTCCATGCATGGCTTTATTTGTAAACTCACAAGATTGACCAATTAACATGTAGAGTCTACTTCATGATCTCCATAAAAATCCTAAGAACTTATGTACAAAGTTTGTGTATGGTGAGACATGAACACTAGAAGACCACATCAAGGCTTTCAAAGAGATATGCAATATAAATAAAAATCAACATGAAGATATGGTTATTCTCTTGTTTCACTACACTTTGGAAGAAGTTTTATTCAACTCACACATCAATTGGCATCCATCACAACATGAGCATCTTTTAAGAAGCTAATCTTTGATTAATTGAATGCTTTCATCAATCAAGATGTCTTACTCCACCAATTTATATCTATCAAGAGGTACCCAACATAGACCATTTCTCACTTCAACCATCTTTAATTATTTTTTAATATTAATTATTTAATATTTTTAATTTATTTCTTTACGATTTTGGTATCTTAAATATCTTTGTTTAAATTTCAACAATAGATTAAAGTGAATTTGATTATTTCATTATGAAAATCAAATATATTAAATAATATTGTTAATTTTTTGTGAGTGATAATTATTTTAGTAAAAAATTATTAGAATTTGTAGAAATTTTTTTATTTTAATATATTATTGCTTAATAGTTTGTAAATGGATTGAAAACTCACAATTTTTTTGTACATTCTAATAAATTTTTGACTATATTTTAATAAACTGCATTTAGAATCTAAAGTAGAGATTAATGTTGATTTATGACAATGTCTACATGCCTATATTTATAAACAATTTCTTAAAATCATATAGAATATAAAGTGAGTTATGAAAGTGCTCTTATAATAAAAAATTAATTGAACCCATTATAATTAAGATAAATTACTTTTTCATATAATATATTTAATTGATAAAATAATGCAAACTTTACACATATTGAATAAAGCAAAAGAATTTGAATATAATTGGTTTATTTTGCACAACTATTTCTGCAAAATCAACTTCTTACACGCTTTTAACCTACAGTCTCTAAATTTTGTATGCTATTTAATTAAATGTCTATTTAATAAATAGAAATTATAAATTATAATTTTTTAATTATGAAAACAATTAAGTTCTACACATTAGCTTAAGTACTTGTCTATAGTTAAATATATTAAATTTAATTTTAATTTGATTATAAAATTCATCAAATGATTAATGTATTTAATCCTTTCGAGAAAAAAATGTTATTGATCTTAATGATGGAAGAGAAGGGGTTGGACTGTAAAAAGTTTCTCAATCATAATGCAATAATTAAATATAGAATATTAAGGAATATAAAAAAGCTTCCACATCAAAGGAGTATTAGTTCTTGAATATATTGTGTATGACATAAGTATATATAAGAAAAATTTAATAGAATTTTAATATTAATAGTGCTTTTCTAGATTTAAGGTTTGATGAAGATTATAGAAGTGAACTTTCTATTTGTGCTATTTTTATAATACTTTTAAGGGTGAATGTTATTACAAAACTCTTGAAAAAATAATATCTAATTATAGAGTGCAAGATATTATTGTTCTTTCCTCAAAATATTATAAAATTATCTATTTATAACATATTCTATAATTTTTCTATTGACCTTGGATAAAATGGTGGGATTGAAAGAGTCGACAATAAAAAAATATTCTCAATGCATTGATCATAAGAAATATTGCTCATTCTGGAATGCACTAAAAATAGTATAAGTAAGCATAAGAAAATCGTAATAGAAATTTTAATTTTGTTGGTGTTGTTTTAGAGTTATTGCATATCTAAGTTTATCATCCCATGAAAATTGCCTAAGAACAAAAAATATTTTTGATTGTATTTACTATGAAATTATGGATAATATAAATATATACCTAGTATCTATTTATATTTAAACTAGAATGTAATATTCTTAATGTAACTCTTTCTATATATTGTGTGAGCATAAATTTTATTTCAAAATTTTAACATATAAAACATAAAACATCTTAAAATCAAAATCAAAACTATTAAAAAATTAAAATTTAAAAGTAAAAATTTAAAAGATAATTAAATATTATAATATTTACCACTATAAAATAATATTGGAAGAAGGTTCCAAAAAAAAAGTGGTCCTATAAAGCCAAATCCAATCAGCCAATGAGATAAAATATTTGAAATTATCAATTTGCTAATGACTGTTGGACTTTTGTGTTAAACAAGTTGAGTCCCTTTATGCCTCTTCCAAGAAAACTATGGGACCTATTTCAAGCATGGCCTGTGCTTTTTCCTAAATCTCTTTCTTCGTCTATCTGGAGTTGTGTACCTGCTGCTATGGTTCGGGCTCTATGGTGGGAGAGAAATAAACACATTTTTTGCCAAGATTTTAACTCTTTACAAATAGTCCAAGATGGCATTCAAAAATCAGTCTTTGAAGTTGTTAACGTCAACATCATAAAAATGCAATTATTTGTTCTCATCTTGGGATGGCAAAATTATCAAGGAATGGGATGGTTTACTTGCTCCTTTTGGCTTTGTTCCAAACAGCAATCAGAAGTATCCTCTAGATCGTTCATCAACCAAATGGATCCCCCATTCTACTGATTTTTTTAAGCTCAACTTTGATGGTGCATCGAGAGGTAATCCGGGTAAATCTGGCATTGGCATTTGCATTAGGGATCATAGTAGTATAGTGCAAGCAATTAAAGCTGTTACAATTCCCATAGGCATTAACAAATTGCTGAATCTCAAGCTTTGCTCATTGGTCTAGTGTTTGCTAACCAGAGATAGTTTAATAAAATCCATATCAAACATAATGGAGTTGAAGATTATCTTGTTAATCTTGGCTGTGATGACGTTAATTTTGAAGTATTCAGCCCATATACTCAATACTTTGAATGGGAGCATTTGTAAGAGCTTATTGATCATTTTTGTTAGTATTTGTTCACAACTTTCACTCTGTTTTGCCACAAATTGGCTCCCTTCCCTTCCCTTCTTTTCTTCCTGATTCTTTCTCTGATGAGCTCTCAAATAAGGTTTAATAAAAATTTTAGTGGTTAGCCCACTTTTACTCGAAAAAAAAAACGTTTCGAATAATCTACACTTCCAAATAGACAATTAGAAAATACAATATTAAAAAAAGAAAAAAATGCGACAAGCCACTATAAATTTTCATTAGTAATAATCCACTGGTTCAATGCTCTGTAAGCAACGAAACAATTTTAACATGAGAAAAATGATTTCTGCATTATTCATAAGCATCAGTGCAACTTTATTGAGAAGCCCAAGTAGACTGAGAGTACAAAATAATTACATACATTCAGTCTCTAAGCGAGATAATTGATTTTGTCAGTCCTTGTTTTCTTCCAATGTCCTTTTTCATTTAGAAGGTCAGTCTCTAAATGAGAGTTTTGCATCTGCAACTTCTGGATTTCTTCAATTAGGGATTTCTTCTCCTCCAATAATTGACAGATCTCATTAGGCAGCTCGTTTCCCCCGCTGTCCAGCTCACCACTCTAGGAAACTGCAACATTTGACAACAAGTCGAGCCCTACTTCATGTAAGGAAGAAAAGGTGCGCAGAATCGCTTCCTACGCTAATATTTGAGAGGACGATTATGCAAATCAAAGTAACTATTGCAAAGATCTCAAGAAATAAATAATAACATAATCAAAATAACAAAGAACACACAACATAGTGATTACCATGGGGAAACCCTTCCAGGAGAAAAACCCCACCCTCCAAAACTTGCACAATGTATTATCAAACCAAGATGATTACAATACACTTGCAATGCATGTTCTTACAGGAGCACATCACCACAACTCAAACTTGGAGAGACTCCTTCTAGCACCAATCTTGCAAACTAAACTCAATTACAAAAACACCTCCCCAAGCCCTCCTTTTATAGTGATTTTACAACTTGGAAACCACTTATGGTTTTACAAAACCATGAGCAAAACTACCATGCCACATGTTACCCATTTTTTACATTTACATTTCCAATATGGAGAAACAACCAGGTTAAAAATAGTAATCCCGTCCACAATTTTGTCTCTTGGTCTAGACCCCCATAAAAGTCACAAAATGAGTCATCAGGGCTCTAAAAATAGCCTACCTATATTCTACTAAGGACAAGACTCATTTAACAACTCACTAACCACTTTCCAATGCATAAACAAGTGGAAAACTCCCACAAACTAATTCTGGAATTTTCCAAGAAAAGATTGCAAGGTTGAGACACATGTTTCTCAACATTCTCCCACTTGTCAAATACCTTGCAAGAGTCAGGGGATCTGAAATATCATGGACTTAATTGCTAGGGGCCGAGAGGCCCATAGACTCTGAACACCATCTGAATTTCTCTATGCTCACGGGCTTAGTTAATGCATCAGCAACATTCACCAAAGTCTCTACCTTTTCCAGCTTCACCTTGCCATCCCCGACCATATCTCTCACAAAATGATATTGTACATCAATGTGCTTGGTCCTCACATGAAAAGTCAGGTTCTTCGCTAGATAAATTGCACTCTGGCTGTCACTATAAATTGTCACTACACCCTGTTTGAACTCTATATCTGAACACAATCTCTTTAGCCAGATGGCTTCTTTGTAGGCATGAGTAGCTACCATATACTCTGTCTCAATAGTGGACAAAGCGACCACAGCCTATCGCTTACTCATCCAACTGATTGCACCACCAAATAATGTAAACACATGCACTAGTGGATCTTCTTCTATCAACATCACCAGCCCAGTCTGAATCCACATAGCCTCGAATATCCAAGGAATGCTCACTTCCTGTTCCATGAAAACATATTGAGTACTCTGAGGTACCTTGCAAGTATCTAAAAACTCTTTTTACTGCATCCCAATGTGCTCTTCCTAGATTAGACATATAATGGGAAAGTACTCCAACTGCTTGGGCAATTTTTGGTCTTATACAAACCATAGCATACATCAAACTTCCAACAGCACTCTGATATGGTACTCAACTCACATCTTCCATCTCCAATGGGGATGTAGGACACTGTGAGCTAGAAAGCTTTGTTCCCATAGTAACCAGAACACTCAATGGTCTTGAATCCTGCATATTCAATCTTTTCTAACTAGTACCAACATACTTACTTTGGCCTAGCCAAAGCTTTTTGTTCCGTCTATCTCTTATAATCTCCATTCCCAGAATGTGCCTAGCTGCACCAAGATCTTTCATTTCAAACTTTATTGAGAGTTGACATTTTAACTCTGCAATCAAACCTTTTCCTTTGCCAATAAACAACATGTCATTGACATACAAGGCAATAACCAGAAAACCATCACCATCAGATTTGAAATATATACAATGATCAGATTTAGATCACACAAATCCCAAACTCAACACATATGTATCAAACTTCTGGTACCACATCCTAGGACTCTGTTTTAAACCATACAAGGATTTCTTCAATTTACAGACCAAATGACTTTTACCTTTCACCACATAGTTCTCTAGCTGTGACATGTAAATTTCTTCCTCCAAATCTCCATGAAGGAAAGCAATTTTTACATCCATTTGCTCGATCTCTAGATCATAAGCTGCTGCAATAGAAAGCAAAAATCTAATGGATGTCATTTTGGCTACTGGAGAAAAAATCTCACCATAATCTACTCCCTCAACTTGAGAGTAACCTTTTGCAACCAAACGTGCTTTATACTTCTCAATGCTTCCATCTAAACCCATCTTCCTTTTGAACACCAATTTACAACCAATAGGCTTCCATCCTTCAGGCAATGGTACAAGGTCCCATGTTTGATTCCTCTTAAGAGTTGCCATTTCTTCATCCATGGCTATTTTCCAGGACTCTGAATCATTCATACCAAGAGCCTCTTCTATAGATCTCGATTCATCAATGTTAACATTCAATGCAAATATGCACCTCCAAACATCAGGAGAATACCCATACCTTTCAAGTGGTTTCCTTTGTCTAGTAGATCTTCGAACAAGATTTGGTTCAGGTTTAGGAGGTTCAGGTTCATGATTAGATTCTCCCTCTTCCTCTGATGATTCAGAACTCATAGAGCCCTCTTCAACATCTTGTCTTTCTAAGGGCCTTGATTTACCTTTCTTAGGTGTAGCAGGAAGTTGAATCACATCTTTCTTTTCTTTAATTTGTTCTGGCTATACTGTAATAGAAGAAGGCTTAGTTTCTCTAAAAATAACACTTCTGGAATAAAATACCTTTTGTGCAATAGGATCCCAAATCTTGTATCCTTTCACACCATAACTATATCCGATGAAGATACATTTGACAGCTTTGTTGTCCAATTTTGTTCGCTTCTCCTTTGGCACATGAGCATATACCTCACAACCAAACACTCTTAGATGTCTAAATGAAGGCTTGTGGCCTGACCACGCTTCCATTGGTGTCTTATCAACAAGAGCTGATGTAGGAGACCTGTTTATCAGGTAGCAAGTAGTGGCTATAGCTTCAGCCCAGAACTTTTGTTCTAGTCCAGCACCACTCAGCATACTCCTAGCCTTCTCCATCAAGGTCCTATTCATTCTTTCTGGAACTCCATTCTGCTGTGGAGAATATAGAGTTGTCTTCTCTCTTTTAATACCACAATCTTTACAAAATGTGTCAAAAATGTTAGAGAAAAATTCACCACCATTATCAGTTCTCAAGCATTTTATTTTCTTTCCAGTCTGCAATTCAACCATTGCTTTGAATTCTTTGAAATGACTGAAAACTTCAGCTTTACTCCTAAGGAAATAAACCCATGTTCTTCTACTAAAATCATCAATGAATGAAATATAATAAACTGATCTACCAATAGAAGGAACATCAACTGGACCAAATACATCTGAATGAATTAGATCCAAAATACATGAAGACTTATGAGAACTCGAGTAAAACTGAATGCGATTTTGTTTACCATAGATACAATGCTCACAAAAATCAAACTCAAGATTGCAGTCATTCAACCCATCAACAAGGTTCTTATTTTTTAAGGTCCATAGGCCCTTCTCACCTATGTGGCCAAGTCTCTGGTGCCATAACACAGTCTTCTCTGCAGGCAACTTTGATTCAGTAGACAGAGCACCCTTGGGTACCCAAAAACCATGACCATCTGTTGAAAAAGAAACTCTCTCCTTCTCCAACTGAGTAGTCTTTTTCACAATCTTATCAGAAGTACTATTGCACTCGACTGTGCGTGCATCAATTTCGTATAATGTACCCAATCTACTTCCTTTTACTATTACCATAGCGCCTCTCACCATTTTTACACCTGCTTTAGAAAATTTTACATGCACACCCACATCTATTAGCTTACTAACAGATAACAAATTCCTTGCTAGTCCAGGGATATGCAAGACACCATCAAAACTTCCAATTCTACCATAAAAAAATTTCACACGAATGTTTCCATGACCAACAATATCAAGTACTGAATTATGACACAAATACACCTTACCACCATCAAAATTTTCATACTTACTAAACTAGTTCCTATTAGGAGTCATGTGGAAAGATGCACCTGAATCTATTAAACATACATTTTCACCTACTTGAGTGGCCAAGGCTGCAATGAAAGCATCTCCATCTTGCTTCTTCTTCTTCTTCTTTTTCTTCTCCTCTTTGCAGTCCTTTTGAAAGTGTCCAGGTTTTTCGCAATTCCAGCAAATTGCCTTGGACTTACTAGGGGATTTTGATCACCCCTTATTTTTGGACTTAGAATGGACATGCTGCTTTTCGTTCTTGCCTCTTTGTTTTGTTCTTCGGCGAACACTCAAAGCCTCTTTGGCATTCAGAGAGACCTTCCTTCTCATCTCCTCAGAAAATAGAGAACCAACAACGTCCTCCATCTTCAAGACAACTGAAGTGCTCCCTATAGCCATCACAAGACTATCCCATGAGTCTGGAAATGAACATAACAAGATTTGACACCTTTCTTCTTCATCCATTGGCACTCCTACTGAGGTCAATTGAGTCACCAACATATTAAACTTTTCCAGATGCTCAGAAATTTGTCCGCCTTCTTCCATTCTCAAGGAATACAACTTCTTCCTCAAGAAAATCTTATTCACAAGTGATTTCGCTTGATAGATCTCACTAAGATTTTTCCAAAGCTTCTTCGCAGTAGATTCTTCATGGACATTAATCAGAATCGAGTCTGCAAGACACAATCCGATGAGACCTTTAGCTTTTCTAACATTCACATCATATTGTGCAGCTAATGTCAGATCTATGGGCGTCAGCTTGTTCTCATCAATTGCATCCCATAGATCTTGATAAATCAACAGATCTTCCATCTTCAGCTTCCACATCTCAAAGTTTGTGCCAGAAAAATTTTCAACATCAATTCTCCCTGACATGCTCGCCATCTTTTCAATCCTGCAATACAGAAATGAAATGCTCTACATAGGCTCCCACTCAAACTTTGATTAGCTCAAAAATCCTTGTACCCAACAAATAGAACCAAAACTGGCCAGGCTCTGATACCACTTGTGGGACCATTTACCGTTGCACCAAAAGCCATGACTGTTAGTGAACATGGAACACCACATAATTAACCACCTGTGGGCAGGGGAGCACATCGCATCACCCAACAATCTCCCCCTCGACGCGCATACCAGGTGCTTACACGGGTCGGGAAGGCACCAAGGAAGCTGCAACATTGCATAGAATCTCAAGTCTTGTTTCATTGACGGCTAATTCATTGCCATGAAATTCTGACCCAAACACATTAGCAAAATCGTCAGCCATCTTATCTTTCTCCCCTCGACAATTTATCTTCTTCCTTTTGATGTTGAAGTCGCTACATTCGGCTTCTTCCTTCTTCAAAAGAAATTAGGTCAACAATTTTACCGGCCACCCCAGTTATTTGTTAATACAGTTAGTGTATAGACAGATTATTTACAACCTTTCTTAACATGTAGTATAAGTATATGAATTTTTGCACTATAATTGTAACTTATCATGCCATGCCTCTAGCATCTATTTAGAATGATATTTTGTGCTGAAGTATTATAAACTTTATTATTATGCAACTATTATGATAGAAGAAATTGAATAAGTATTGCATCAATGACTACTATTAAGGATTAGGCTTTAATAATTTTTCAATTAACTTAATATTTTGAAAGTTTTTATATATTTTTATTCACTGTATACATTACAAAACTATTTTATCTCACTGACTAATTGGATTTGGCTTTATAGGACCACTTTTTTTTGAGAACCTTCTTCCAATATTATTTTATTGTGGAAAATATTATAATATTTTATTATCTTTTCAATTTGTACTTTTAGATTTTAATTTTTTAATAGTTTTGATTTTGATTTTAAGTTGTTCTATGTTTTATATGTTAAAATTTTGAAATAAAATATATGCTCACACAATATATATAAAGAGTTACATTAAGAATATTACATTCTAGGTTAAATATAAATAAATAATAGGTATATATTTATATTATCAATAATTCCATAGTAAATATATTCAAAAATATTTTTTGGTCTTAGGCAATTTTCACAGGATGATAAACTTAGATATAGAATAACTCTTGAAAAACACTAACAATATTAAAATTTCTATTGCTATTTTCTTATGCTTACTTATACTATTTAAAGTGCATTCAAGAATGAACAATATTTCCTATGATCAATGCATTGAGAATATTTTTTTATTGTCAACACTTTCAGTCCCACCATTTTATCCAAGGTCAATAATTTTTTTATAGAATATGTTATAAACAGATAATTTTACAATATTTTGATGAAAGAACAATAATATGTTGCACTCTATAATTAGATTTTTTTTTTCAAGAGATTTGTAATAACATTCACCCTTACAAGTATTATAAAAATAGGTATATTAAAATTCTATTAAATTTTTCTTATATATACTTATGTCATACACAATATGTTCAAGAACTAATACTCCTTTGACGTGGAAGCATTTTCATATTCCTTAATATTCTATATTTAAATATTGCATTATGATTAAAAAACTTTTTACACTCCAACCCCTTCTCTTCCATCATTACAATGAATAACATGTTTTTCTCAAAATAAGAAAGGATTAAATACATTAATCATTTGATGAATTTTATTATCAAATTAAAATTAAAATTTAATATACTTAACTATAGACAAATACTTAAGCTAGTGTGTAGAACTTAATTAATTTCAGATTTAAAATTTTATAATTTATAATTTATATTTATTAAATAGACACTACAATTTAGAGACTGTAGCTTAAAACCAATAGTTGATTTTGTAGAAATAGTTGTGCAAAATAAACCAATTATATTAAAATTCTTTTGCTTTATTCAATATGTGTAAAGTTTGCATATTTTTTATCAATTAAATATATTATATGAAAAAGTAATGGGTTCAATTAATTTTGTGTTATAAGAGCACTTTCATAAGTCACTTTCTATTCTATAAGATTTTAAGAAATTGTTTACAAATATAGGCATGTAGACATTCTCATAGATTAACATTAATTTCTACTTTATATTATAAATACAATTTATTAAAATATAGTAAATAATTTATTAGAAAGTACAAAAAAATTGTGAGTTTTCAATCCATTTACAAACTATTAACCAATAATATATTAAAATAAAAATATTTCAAGAAATTTGATTAAATTTTTACTAAAATAATTATCACTCTTGCTATATAGAAACTAGTGGTGTAAGATATATAGATTGATGAAATCATTCAATTAATCAAAGATTAACTTCTTAAAAGATGCCCATGTTGTGATGGATGCCAATCGATGTGCGAGTTGAATACAAATTCTCCCAAAGTGTAGTGAAACAAGAGAAGAACCATATCTTCATGTTGATTTTTATTTCTATTTCTATTGCATATCTCTTTGAAAGCCTTGATGTGGTCTTCTAGTGTTCATGTCTCACCATAGAAAAAATTTAGACATAGGTTTTTAGGATTTTTATGGAGATCATGAAGTAGACTCTGCATGTTAATTGGTCAATCTTGTGAGTTTGCAAATAAAGCCATGCATGGAAGTGGTGGAAACAGTCTTTGTTATTGTGGAATGTTAGGCGAGATGTTGTGGGTGGAAGTAGTAGAAAATGAGATGAATGATGATGATCATGATGGGATTTTTTGCATGAATTGATGAAGCTTAGTTGTCCCTTTATCACTATGATGCTTCCAAAAATGGTTGAGTTCCAAGAACTAAAATTTCATAGGTGAAGATGTCAATTCTCATAGAAAGAGAGACAACAGATAAAGATTTTCTATCTTGCACTCCTCTAGAGTTGCACACCCGCCCACTTGCACACTTTTGTAGCTGTAAAATTGTAGATTTGTGGAAAATATAAAATTCAGACTTCCTTCTAGTGCCACTTCTATTGACCAATTGTTTTACATAATGAAAAATGAATAAATCCTTATAAATTTGTCTCTTGAACAGTTGACCAAAATAACCAATTCCAAACTTCCACATGGCTAATTTTCAACTCACTAGGTATCTCAATTAAGATAAATATGAATGTTCACAAGGAGGCCTTTCCTGGTATCTTTAAATCTTGCCAAAATCTAAAAGATTGCAACCACAAATTGATGCAATTTTGTGTTTTCATATTTATGATGAATCTAATTTTCCTCAAAATGCAACTAGATGGTTTCCAATTCTAACCACATGTTTAAAAGAAGAAATGGAGATAAGGTATCAAGAAAATAAAGAAAGTTTCTAAAAATAAAATTCCTATTGGAGATAAGTGAAAGTAACAATGTGTTTGTGAATTATATATTCAAAAGGATCGAGTAGAAACTAATAAAATTAGGAGAAAAAAATCCTCAACTTCATGGATGTAATTTTCAAAGGGAACATAGTGGAAATTGAAGGATATTTTAGAACTCATCAAATCATGTAGCCATAGAGTGTTTGTGCAACATGAGACAAATTGCAATGCAAGATCTTGATGGTGATCCTTTCTCTAGTTTGCCACAACAAAGGATTGTTTTATCAAATATGAAAAACATTGAAACTAATTGATCACATGAGAATCAACATAAAATAAAATTGTTGGTTCCATGTCTATTCATGAACATACAATTCGTAACTAAAAACCACATTCCAACAAGAAACACTACACACAAAACTAGAGAACCAATACCATACTCTATTGCAATAAAATATGGGCCTCCAATACATATTACATCTTTGTAATAATAGGAAACACCATCCTTTATGGAATTTTAGGACCTAGGGATTTTCCCTTGTAAAAAGGATGCTAAAATCTCCAATTTTATACAAATTATATACAAACATACTCCTAACAAGGTGTTAGGTAGGTCTACTCTCTTTATTTTATTAATTACATGGTGCATTAACAATTACATGACTCCAAAACTTAGAAAGAAGAAGAAGATATGAAGAGAGATGACTTTGGAATTTTGGGGAGTCTAAGACAGTTCTTTAGATGTAAACTTGGGCTTCATTGTGCATTCATATTAGTTAATCTATTTTCAAAATGCATTTTAAATGAATAAAACACTCAAAAAATATAATTAGGATTTAATTATCTGCACTATTATAATTGATCCAAAAAAATTAGTGCACTTATGCACCTTTGGAAAATTGTGCACCTGCAAACATGTGCACTTCTACACCTTGAGGTATCATAGGGTCGAAACTAGAAGGATTTCTTTAAATCCCAAAATTTCAATTTTTCAACATCTTGGTCTTCTTTATCTTCTACAAAAAATGATGTTTGGATGTGATGCCTTTAACTTCTCAATGGTGGTGGCGCTCTCTTGATTCTCCAATAAGTTGAGGGTTTGATTCTTTCCTTTTACTTGTCTATGAAAATCCTTGACCTCTTACCCTATCTCAACAAAATCCTACATCTTGAATTCTAATTCTCTTATTACCTCATTATCTTTAAATATTCTTTGTATCTCATCTTCAAAAGTTTCTACTTCAAAAGGTGCTTAGAACTTTTGCATCATAGTTTCAATAGAACATAGTAGATTCTTGGAGTCATTAGTGAAAATCTCTAGACTAGTCATGGCATAATATATATCTACCTCCAAAATTGCGCTTGAGCTCTATCTTGTGTCTCTTGGATGTCCTCATATAAGTTCAATGTGACCTTTTCTTTCATTAAATATTTTTGATCCAATCATCAATCTTATTTGTCTCTAATCTTATTTGTCTCTTCCCTTAAATAGACTTTTAGTAACATCTAGTATTTTTGATCCTTTATGGTCATCAATGCTTCTAGGTAGAAACTTCTTCTATTAGCCCAAAATCCTAGTTGACCATTATTGCTAGGCTATTTACATTCTTTTATATGCCATGCGGTATATGTATTTTTTTCCTCTCTAATTTCTACTCCTTTCTCCTCAAAACTATAGTGTTGTCTCTTACATGGAATAAAAAGTGAGTTACTAGGTTATGGGGAAGGAGGCCATTTTTTGAGAGAAGTCACCAATGGAAACTCAGGTTGATTTGGGTCAATGGGACTTGCAACCTCTCTCACAAAACCCTTAAAAGATTCATTTTTTTCCACAAAATTTTAATGTTTTCTTCTCCACTATCCAATTGTCAAAATACCTACATTAAACCCATGTTTTTAATGTTATTGTGGTGTGCTTAGTAGGAGTTCCCAAAATTTCCTCTTGAATCTAAAAATATTAAGTGTAAGGGCCTTAGGATTAGAATGGAGTAAAGGGATGCCTATATGTGCAACCATGTCTTTATGCCTATTCTTCAATGTATAGGATATATAATGTATTACTTCCATGGGGAACATTGGTGTTTGCATGACCTATATGAAATATTATATCCATTGTGCCTCCATTTACAACATATTTTCTTTTTTGGGTTTCCACTACTGGTGTCAACCATGTCTAAGTTGTACTTGAGACCATTGTAATTAAAAATTAGTTTCCTTCATCTATACTTTTAAAGGTCACTCCTATTCCTATTTGTTCCACATTAGATGTAATCATTACTATCATAGGGACAAGAGAATAAAGTTGCACTATTAAGGGGCCTTGTTCCTTTTGTTAGAAATATGGATTATGGTGGGGTGGGGGGGGCGGGCAGAGCAGGTGTAAATCAGTAATCTACAAATTTTAGTCACTAAATGCATATTGTTTCTTACTTTAAACCATACATAACAAAGTGATAAGGTAATGTTGAATACTACCAGTGACCATGCACAAAGATAACTCATAACACCATATTTTGTTAACTACGGAAACCCTGGCCAAGAGAAAACACCGGTGGGAATGATACCCACTAGATAATATATTGATATATAAGTTCCTTGTTAGAGGATTGACCCTATTAGGAGTCAACGAGAAAATTTAGTATGAGTCACTATTAGGAGACTTTCAATCCCTGTTACGAGATTCCAACACTATTAGGAGTTGTGGTACAATATATGCAAGATGAGCCCATTGTCCAAACATGCACTTCAAATTACAAGAAGAGCTCATTGCCCAAACAAGTAATCATACTTCTACAATATAGGTTCTATAACATCTTTCTTGATTGATCTCTGATCTTTAGCTCAATCTTGGATCACAAAATAGATTTTACAAAACTTCAACTATATCAATTTCACAAAATTTCACATATAATTGCTCAACACATTAACTTCACAATTACAATTATACTTCTCATTGCAAGATGTCCTTTGCATAAGTACCATGCCTTTAAAAAAATTGCTGCTAAGTCAGCTAAGACCACAATGCACTTTTCTAACTTAGAGTAAACATCAAGGATGTCGACTCTAATTGGACAAGTAATTATTTTCTAAACAAAATAATCATTTCCTTCAATTATGCTATCATGTTTCACTTCAAATACAAATATCTATATTTCGTACAGTTTGTACTAACTTTTGAGGTTATAAACATCATCATCAACATGTATACTATCTCCATCTAACTTCGCTAGCGTAATGACCTGCTTCAAGCCATTAGATTTTTAACCCCAATCATGCGTATATTTTATTTTTTTCTTCTTCATATCCTTTTCAATGTCTTCTACATCCTATATATGTGTGTGTGTGTCTCCAAGTGACATGTCCTTTCATTATTAAAATTAAATATATTAATAAGATAACTATATTATTTATTATTATATTATAAGCCAATTATATTCAAATTCTTTTGCTTTATTCAATATGTGTAAAGTTTGCATTTTTTTATCAATTAAATATATCATATGAAAAAGTAATTTATCTTAATTATAATGGGTTCAATTAATTTTGTGTTATAAGAGCTCTTTCATAACTCACTTTATATTCTATATGATTTTAAGAAATTATTTATAAATATAGGCATGTAGACATTGTCATAAATTAACATTAATCTCTACTTTAGATTTTAAATGAAATTTATTAAAATATAGTCAATGATTTATTAGAATGTACAAAAAAATTATGAGTTTTCAATCCATTTACAAACTATTAAGAAATAATATATTTAAATAAAAAAATTTCAACAAATTCTAATAAATTTTTACTAAAATAATTATCACTCACAAAAAATTAACAATATTATTTAATATATTTGATTTTCATAATGAAATAATCAAATTCACTTTAATCTATTGTTGAAATTTAAACAAAGATATTTGAGATAACAAAATCATAAAGAAATAAATTTAAAATATGAAATAATTAATATTAAAAAAAAATTAAAGATGGTTGAAGTGAGAAATGGTCTATGTTGGGTACCTCTTGATAGATATAAATTGGTGGAGTAAGACAGCTTGATTGATGAAAGCATTCAATTAATCAAAGATTAACTTCTTAAAAGATGCCCATGTTGTGATGGATGCCACCAATTAACGTGCGAGTTGAATAAAACTTCTTCCAAAGTGTAGTGAAACAAGAGAAGAACCATATCTTCATGTTGAGTTTTATTTATATTGCATATCTCTTTGAAAGCCTTGATGTGGTCTTCTAGTGTTCATGTCTCACCATAGAAAAACTTTGTACATAAGTTCTTAGGATTTTTATGGAGATCATGAAGTAGACTTTGCATGTTAATTGGTCAAACTTGTGAGTTTTCAAATAAAGTCATGCATGGAGGTGGTGGAAACCATCTTTGTTAGTGTCAAATGTTATGTGGGATGGTGTGGGTGGAAGTAGTTTAATCTGAGTTGGATGATAATGATGATGATGATGATGATGATGCAATTTTTGGCATGAATGGATCAAGCTTAGTTGTCTCTTTATCACTATGATGCTTGCAAAAATGGTGAATTCCAAGAACTAAAATTTCATAGGTGAAGATGCCAATTCTCATAGAAAGACAGACAACAGATCAAGATTTTCTATCTTGCACACCTCTAGAGTTGCACACCTGCCCACTTGCACACTTTTGTAGCTCCAAAATTCTAGAGTTGTCGAAACTATAGAATTTGGCTTTCCTTCTAGTGCCACTTCTACTAGCCAATTGATTTACATGAAGACAAATGAAGAAATCCTTATAAATTTGTCTCTTGAAGAGAGAACCAAAATAACCAATTCCAAGCTTCCGCATGGCTAATTCTCAACCCACTAGGTATCTTAATTAAGATAAATGTGAATGTTCACAAGGAGGCATTTTCTAGTATCTCCAAATCCTACCAAAATCTAAAAGAATACAACCACAAATTGATGTAATTTTTTGTTTTCATATTTATGATGAATCTAATTTTCCTTACAATGCAACTAGATAGTTTCAAATTCTAACCACATGTTTCAAAGAAGAAATGGAGATAAGGTATCAAGAAAATAAAGAAAGTTTCTAAAAATTTAATTCCTATTGGACATAAGTCAAAGTAAAAATGTGTTTGTGAATTATATATTCAAAAGGATCAAGTAGAAAACTAATAAAATTAGGAGAAACACATCCTCAACTTCATGGATGTAATTTTCAAAGGGAACATAATAGAAAATGAAGGATATTTTAGAACTCATCAAATCATGTAGCCACAGGGTGTTTGTGCAACATGAAACAAACTACAATGCAAGATCTTGATGGTGATCCTTTCTCTAGTTTGTCAAAACAAAGGATTTTTTTAGCAAATATGAAAAACATTGAAACTAATTGATCACATGAGACTCAACATAAAATAAAATCATTGGCTCCATGTCTATTCATGAACATACAATTCATAAATGAAAAGCACATTTCAACAAGAAACACTACACACAAAATAAGAGAACCAATACCATACTCTATCACAACAAAATATGGGCCTCCAATACATATTACATCTTTGAAATTATAAGGAAACACCATCCTTCATGCAACTTTAATACCTAGGGATTTTCACTTGTAAAAAGGATGCTAAAATCACCAATCTTATATCAATTATATACGAACAGACTTGTAACAAGGTGCTAGGTAGGTCTACTTTCTTTATTTTTTTAATTATATGGTGCAGTAACATTTGCATGACTCCAAAACTCATAAAGAAGAAGATGATATGAAGAGAGAAGACTTTGAAATTTTGGGGAGTCTAAGACACTTCTTTAGATGTAAACTTGGGCTTCATTGTGCATCTATATTGGTTAAACTATTGTCAAAATGCATTTTAAATGAATGAAACACTTGAGAAAGAAAATTAGGATTTAATTATCTGTGCTACTACAATTGATCCAAAATTTTCAGTGTACCTATGCACCTTTGAAAAATTGTGCACTTGCAAACATGTGCACCTCTACACTTTGAGGTATCAGAGGGTCAAAACTACAAGGATTTTTTTAAATCCAAAAATTTCAATTTTTCAACATCTTGTCTTCTTGACCTTCTACGAAAATGATGTTTGGATGTGATGCCTTTAACTTCTCAAGGGTGATGCCAATCTCTTAGGTCTCCAGTAAGTTTAAGGCTTGATTCTTTCCTTTTACTTCTCTATGAAAATCCTTGACCTCTTACCCTATCTCAACAAAATCCTACATCTTGAATTCTAATTGTCTTATTACCTCCTTATCATTAAATATTCTATGTATCTCATCTTCAAAAGTTTCTACTTCAAAAGGTACTCAGAACTTTTGCATTAATACCATAGTTGTTAATGTCATTATGGTGTCCTTAGTAGGATTCCCCAACACAACCTCTTGAATCTAAAAATATTAAGGTGTAAGTGCCTTAGGATTCGAATGGAGTAAAGAGATGGCTATATGTGCAGCCATGTCTTCATGCCTATTCTTCAAAATATAGGCCATACAATATGGTTCTTCCATGGGGAATATTGGTGTTTGTATGACCTATGTCGAATATTATATCCAATGTACCTCCATTTTAAAGATACCTTCTTTTTTGGGTTTCCACTACTAGTGTCAACCATGTCTAGGTTGTACCTGAGACCATTGTGATTACAAATTTGATTACAAATTAGTTTCCTTCATCTATACTTTTCAAGGTCATTCTTGTTCCTTTTTGTTCAACAGTAGGTGTAAACATTACTATCATAGGGATGAGGGAGGAAGGTTGCACTGTTAAGGGGCCTTGTTCTTTTTCTTAGAAATAAGGATTGCTAGGGGGGTGAATTAGTAACATACAAACTTTAGTCACTAACTGCATATTATTTCTTACTTTAAACCATACATAACAAAGTGATAAATTAATGTTGAATACTAATAGTAACCACACACAAACATAACTCATAATACCATATTTTGTTAACTAGGGAAACCCTAGCCAAGGGAAAACATTGGTGGGGATGATACCCACTAAATAATATACTGATATATAAGTTCCTTGTTAGAGGATGGACTCTATTAGGATTCAATGAGAAAATTCAATATAAGGAGTCCCTATTAGGAGATGCCAACCCTATTAGGAGTTGTGATATAGTAGATGCAAGATGACACCATTGTCCAAACATGCACTTCCAATTACAAGAAGAGCTCACTAACCAAACAAGTAATTAGACTTCTAGAATATAGGTTCTATAACTTCTTTCTCGATTGATCTCTAATCTTTAGCTCAATCTTGGATCACAAAATAGATTTTACAAAACTTTGCATATTTGAATTTCATAAAAGTTTGCATATAATTGCTCAATACATTAACATCACAATCGCAACTATATTTCTTGTCGCAAAATGTCCTTTGCATAAGTACCATGCCTTTACACAAATTTTTGCTAGGTTAGCTAAGGCCACAATACACATTTCTAACTTAGAGTAAACATCTAGGATATCGACTGTAATTGGACAAGTAATTATTTTGTAAACAAAATAATCCTTTTCTTCAATTCTGCTATCCTATTTTGCTTCAAACACAAATATCTCTATTCTGCATAGCCTGTACTAAATTTTGGGGTATACACATCATCATCAACATGTATACTATCTCCATCTAACTTTGCTAGTCATAATATGACATCAACAACAAGTTATAAACAAAATAATACACTATTGTATACCAAATTCATACTTAGACAATTTCTAAGTATCAAAAGCTAAGTATCTTTATTTTCGAGGTTTCTTGTAAGCATGTACATCATGTGCTTTCATAAATGACAACAATCACTTATCTCCATTAGCCAATTGTCAAAAATCTCTCCCTTTGGCATTGATGGCAACAAAATAGGGAAAATTTGCTAAGTATCAAAAACTTAAAATAAACAACACATTCACATTATATCTATTACAATTTGTCCATCTTACATATGCTCCCCCTTAGAATATACTTTACAATATTATTTTCTCTTCCTTACTTGATTTACAATTTTCTATTGTATCTCTCCCCCTTTACATCAATGACAAAGGTCAAAATGTCAAAAACTATAAAAAACTGATAGCATCTTCATGCGATCATCACAATTTGATTTCAAACTGTCCATATCTTTAGTCCATGTTTCCTTTTTAGATTCAGTAGAGGCGAGAATTGCACATAAGACATATGATGCAATCCCAACTGCATTAAGGTCCGAATACAAAAAGTTAGAATAAGTGCCCTTGACCTTGACACATTCCTCCAATTATTTCTCAACAATAGATACTGGCTACTTGTCCTTCAAAATCCTCCCTTGGCTTTTTCTTAGTTGCTTCTTTGCCTCTTCTCTCTTCTTCCTCTCTTTCCTCTCTTTCCTTCCTTTCTTTTTCTCTCTTTTCTTCTTCTTCTAATCTCTTCTTCTTGTCTTCCTCTATTTTCCTTTTCGTTTCTTCTTCAACCGATCCTTTCTTTTCTTCCTCTACTTTTCTTTTCTTCTCATCTTCAAACAATTTCTTCTTGGCCTCTTCTACTTTTCTTTTCTCTTCTTCTAGTATTATTTTCTCCTCCTCAGTTTGTCTCAATTTGTCTTCAATATCTTCAATATGAGGTTCATTTTGTTTGGAACTGTCAAATGGATTTGTAGCATACAATTAATCTCTTTCGAGATATTTGAGTCATTCCTCCTCTGCTTTCCTTTTCACAACTTGCTTCCCTATCTTCATCTTTTCATCATGATCATAAGAAAATGGTGGTGAAATTTGGAGTCCATCCAAAGACTTAACTCATGATATAGCAACAAATATTAGTCTTGTCCTTTCTCTTAGTCCAATGTCAATTTTTGCCTTAGAAAGTGTTAATCCCTATGATTTATGGATAGTTGATGCCCAAGCCAAAACGTAAGGGCAATTGACATGTGTGGCCTCTTTGTATTGGAGAAATGGGAATTAATTTGGAGTTATGTCTTCAAATGGCATTCTAGAGTAATTTTCAAATTCAACCATAACATATGTTGGTGGATCTGGTGGGGCATTTCAAGGTTTGTATATGATATTTCGAATGTATCCCAGAGCTCCATTGATAAGTTTTTCTTCAATCCACAAATTAGATGTTAACATGACCCTTGCATCCTTAGCATGTAATAATTCAATATTTAGTTCATCATTTTCACCTCCCCCTGGATTAGTACTTCCTTCTTTTGATGCAATGCTATGGGCAATTGGTTTTTTTAGTGAATGCAATTTCTTTCTATTGTGGTTATGAACATTATCATTTGTTGCAAATAGATTAATATTATTATCAAATTCCTCCTTAACATTTTGGGGCAATGAAACATCTGTCCTTGTCATTATTAATTTCTAATCATCTATAGTTGGAGTTGCATTTCGTATATTAGTGAGTAATTAATGAAACCTTTGTTGGTCTTAACTCTCACCTTCTTGTCTGAACACTTTATCCAAAGTAACAATAATCTTGAACTCTTTCCATAATAACTTTGCACAAACATTACTATCATAAGGTGGTTTGTCACTAATAGGAGTTTGTTGTCCCAAATCTCCTATTAAAATAATCGATCTTCCTCCGAAATTCATGTTTGAAATTTTTGGAAAAGCTTGACGTAATCTTGAATCTATATTTTGTAACAAATTTTGACCAATAAAACTCATTTCATCAATTAATATGTTCCTAATATGTTGAATTTCTTCTTGTAATGTTGTGAGCCTTGTGCCTTGTAAGTCACAAAAATCTGTAAGAGGAATTCTTAGAGTTGAATGAATTGTTGATGCACCAATGTTAAAAGTTGCAATTCCAGTTGGTGCTAATAATAATAGGGGAGAGCATTGTGGTGTTGATGCATTATAAAGAGCTTGACGAATGGCTTGAATTAGATATGATTTCTTTGTTCTAGCTATTCCTTGAATTATCATACATAATGGCATGATATGTTCACCTTGATTATAATGTGTCATAATAATATCAAGTGCTTTCTTTTTATTTGCACCTACAGTTTCATATGATATACTCATCATCATGTCTTCAATTATAAGTATATCATTTTGTTTCATAGCATTGATAAAATGTATTGCTTTATTTGTGTATTCTTCTCCTTGATATTCTGCGCTCCATGGATTTTGTCTATCGATATCTCTTCTCTCCAACATATCTATTTCTGTTAGATCCATCATTTTTCCATGATGTAATCTTGATATTATGTCCCACTCATGTTCAATTTTATTTTGATTATTTGGTTATTCATTTTCATCTTCATAATCATCATGAGTTTCAACATTATTTTCAGATTCATTTTCAATAGTCCGCCTATCCACATGCCATGAATTATAATTAAGGGACTCCCAATTGGATACAATTGTAGTATCATCTATTCCAATATCTTTTTGTATATTTCAAAATGGTTTGTACAATAATAACTCTGACCAACAAAAATCAACCCATTTTTGTGAGTTTTGTGAAGGAAAATTTGTAAATCTTGGAAACACTCGCACAATAGCTAACATTGTCCTTGCTTGCCATTTATTATCTCATTTTCTTCTAGAGTTATAAGTCCAAGATCTAGCTGCATCTATTAGTGTGTCACTTTCCATTGCATATGGTCTATCCATATATCCTTCAATGAAAATTTTTAGGTGAGCTTCATCATCATTTTCTTCATTCTTTATCACTGGATTGAATACCTCTCTTGAAAAATTCAATATAACAAATACTCTGCTACTTTCTACTAATGGCAACACTAATAACATATGACATGTTTCTTGTGCACCAATGTCTCTTTCAATAAGGGTTTCAGTTAGTAGTCTCTTATATGCCTTTGATGCTGCTTCGTTTGGATTTTCAATATTTGCAAGTCTTACCAACATTTGATGATATGTCTCAAAACTCTTTTCTACTTTTGCTACATACTTTGTAATATAATTCATTACAGCATGTATCAAGAGAATAGGTTGCCAATCTACATTTTCTCTCCGTAACTAAAGAATGATATGATTATGTGTGTTTACTCTATCATCATTTCTTGCTGGTTCATATATTTTATCTCATGTTGTTGGATCTTCAAATAATCTTGATCCATCCAGATGTAATGGCCATGGTGCATTGTACCTTAAAAATAAAGAAAACTATTAGCTTGTACACTATTTTTTCATATCTTAGTAAAAAAAAAAATGAATCAATATAATTATCTTACCTAAAAATCATTTTCCCTCTTTACATATTGTATGGCATTCAACACAATTGAGAAACTCTTCATAATCACGTTCGAAGTCTACTTGGTTTAGTTGTGTATTTCAAAGGCATGTATGTTGTGTAAAATTTTGTAGGACCTATTATTGAAGATATAATATATTTTATTAATTAAAATAAAAAATTAAGCATAATATATGTTCAATAACTATAGAAGAATTGGTAGCATACCTATATGTTTCGTTGATGTGGATCTCCCCTTGGATTCCATGCATGTATAATAGAATCAAAATATTTTTGAGCTATCTTGATTTCATCATGATTTCTCCAATTAAAGTTGTCTATGTTAGGTGCTCCCTCTTACCATATGAATCCATGCAGATGTGGTGATCCTCTATCTCACCATACATATCTTGACCAAAAATCTTTTACTTTCATTCCCTTTACTAGTTTTCCTTTCAAAATATTGTATATCTTAGATGCATATAATATGCAACAATATGTGAGTAGTCAATAATATTTTGTCATCACCATTTTTGCGCTTCTTGTGGATTAGATGGTTATGTTCCTTGCATTAATTCATATAAGTCGGGCTGATACATATCTGCTGCACTCAAAGTAAAGAAAATTGTTGGTGTTCCAATTTGATGCAAGAGATCACTTAATTCAGCTTGACATTTTTCCCAATAAGACCTTGTACCCCTTATAGTTGTACCAAAATGTATCAAGCGATCTGCTAAATGTGAGTGAGGGACATTTTGTATATGTTCTCGTAACTAATTGATTGTGATTTGCATATCTTGCAAGCTCTTTTTGGCAAATACTACTGATGAATTTTGTGAATGATGTCGCATGATAATATCCATCATATAATAACTAAATCATGGGTTTCGTCCAAAGCGATGATCTCTATATCAAAGTAAATGCTTAACAAATTCATGAAGATAGACACTTCTCAATCTTGGTTCAATCTAATTGCATCATTCATCTATAAATAGTGTTGGAAAAGCCATATCAAGAAATCCTTCTATGACATACTCATTCAATAGAGATGTTCCAATTCCTGGCCAATCAATTAGTGTTCCAAGATCTAGATTTAGGTTATTTATCCATGCATGAATTAGTTCCATCTATCTTTATGGATTTGGCAGTTTAGAGGCCATTGATGTAGTATGATTGATAATATTTCCTTGATCCATCTCCATTATTGGACCCACAAATACATATTCATTTGCATCTGAATCAAATTCCATATGAACTGAGTTTAGCTTATCAAAGATGTTATCATCTAAATTGGATGTGATCTCACTAAGTGCATTTTCATCAATTTGAACATCTCTATAGAACTTATCATGATTTACTTTAAATTGAATTGCTCTGTAAACCCTCTCTTTATTGACTGTAAAATTATAACTTGTTCCACGTTGATCCTTCTTGCAAACAATGATAATAGGTAAATCTTTTATGGAATGTGGTAAGATTTTGGCTATTTCTCTTACTTCTTATGGAAAACTTATGGTATGCCCTTTATATTTAAATTTACCTCTAGTTGTGTGTGTAACTTGAAGAATGGGCTTGATACGTGCTATCAACAATTCTTCTATTTGTGTTAGATTAGAAAGTTGTAATGGTTGTGGACCAGGATCCATGTTGCTTGATGTTGAAAATCGATGTTCATTCTTTTCTTGTTGACATCTATGACAAATAGGGCCTTCATGGACCCGTACAACCTTCATTGAAAGATAACTTTCTTGAAAAATGTAGCACATACTGGGCATAGCAATTTTATCTAGTCCATTTCAAAACATTATTTGTAATTTCCTCAAGTCAATCCTATTATTTTGAATAGTATTGATTGTCCCCCTATCCATTCTATTTTGTGTTCTTTTCAATTGTCTTTTTCTTCTTATTTGTGATGTGAACTCCTATTGTAAATTATAATTTCCCGAATCAACATTCATAAGATCCTCTACTCGATCGGTTGGTGTTTGTAGAATACAATCTATTGTCATAGAACTCATCCCATCTGAACTAAACCCAACATTTTCATGAGATTGAACTTGTCCTTGATTTGAGTCATGTTTACATAGTTGTGTTTGTTGTATTTCTCTTTCATTCATCTCGTCTAGGCTCATAGATCTTTTTGTTTGTCTTCTCACTATATTTTGGTTATCTTGAGATGTTTGTGTATGATGTGCTCTAATTTTATCTTCATGCCATCTCATTTCTTCTTCAATCTCTTCCATTGTCATAGTTGCCCTATGCTTGACATGTCTGTCTCTATCAAGTTGGTTTCGATGATTCCTTTCTTCTTCTCTTTCTGTGTTAGTCATTTGTTCATGTTGTTGTCTCATATAATCTCGTGCATATTCTCTGTGTTGTATTTGTTGCTCATCATTTCTAGGAGTTTTAGCTTCCTATCTTTGAGCATTATTCCTTTGTTCACATCGTCGTCTCATATAATTTCGAGCATACTCTCTTTGATATTGTCTTTGTTGCTCTTCATTCTCAAAATTTAGTTCTGGACAAGGCATTCTAGAAAATCTGAATGTGATAACAATTAAAAATAATAGGATTTAAATTAGTAATCTTTCACAAATAAATAAAACATAAAATATATTGAGCTATATATTATTAAAAATTATGGAAGTAAAGATTAATATATTTCATATATAAATATGATTTTCTCATAGTAAATTATGGACAAAACCTATTTTGTATTACAATTACAGACAATTAAAATGGATATTAATATAAATCTTAATTCTAATCTATCATTGTTTGAAAGATATAAACAAATTTAATATACAAAAAACCCTAAACTATACTCTAATTTTATTCTAAAATACTAACATTAACACTAATTCAACTAAAACCTAAAGCCCAACTTAAATAAGCTATGATTATACTTGAGGTGCTAATTTAACCTTACCCATAACCCTAAACTAATTAAACCCTAATCATTCATCAAAGAGTACTTGAAACGTACTCTTTAGCCTGTAATTACACACATCTTAGCAAAAGCAACTGCTCTATTCTAGCACATTTTAGTCCATCACAGTGTACTCTTAGCTGTCCATTAGGGCACCCGTGAACATCTAAGAATATTTTTGAAACTACAAAGGTCCAATTGTAATCCTAAAATTAAAAAAAGGCAAAGAGAAAACTTGACTATTGTAGGTATCATTTCTCTATTTATGGATTTAAAGCATATGCTTTGTAATAATAATAATGTTTTGGTTTTGCAGAGATTGCACGCAGACGCCGGCACACACAAAAGAAAAGACAGAAGTGGATATGGGGTTCAATAGCTATGGTAGTCACCATTGGCATAACTATTTTACTCGTACCTGCCACGAAGTAAAAATAGGGATTATAGATTTCAATGGGCCACTGATACTGACAATCATGGAACTACATCTGATAATTTAAAGATCTGAGCCACATTATGCTTTATATTATTCATTTAAAATTGTCCCCAGGCTATTGTGTTTTGTTCAACAAAACTTGATGCTAATAGGCAATTATTAGTGATTCAGTAATCTTGTAGATTTGAGCGGAGAGAGTATATAGAGTTGTATCATTGAGTGATAAATAAAAATTGCATTAAATAACATTTTTCTTTAATTCTTGACCTGTATTAATGATGTAGGTATTTGTTAGAGCAGTTAATAAAAAATGTAGAAAGAGTTGGTATCTCAAAGTTGAGTTGACATTTTGTTGAAAAGTTAAGATTACAAGGTTATATTATCAGCTCTGGTGTCAAGAGATTGGGTAGAAATCTAGAATAGACGTATGACAAAGAGAAAAGTAAAATTATTCAGAAAACTGAAAATTAATGTTTAGCAATGACATATAGAAACCTGAATAAAGTTTGCCATATTATGAGTCAACGTGTCTTGTCTCCACCAACTCAGAGTGGGAAAGGATCCACCCGAGACAGAGAGAGACTAAAAACTATTGTACATGATTGAAAAAGTTGAAGTGAAGTTTCTTCATTAATCAACCTTCATATTCACAAAAGATAACTTTGGCAAAAGCAACAATGTAAAACCGATCTTGGTGGCATGAAAAGATCAACAGGGTCTAATCAGTGTTAAACGCATTATACTACGAACATAAAATCAGCTCTGAAATACAACTAAATGTTACTGTGGAGACGCACATGAGTATAAAGATTTTGGATTGTTCCTTTTACAAAGAAATATTTATTCTTCAATGAACTCGTGATGAAGCTGTGGAATCTAAATGGTCTAGGCGAAATCGAGAATTTTTCTTACAGCAGTGATGAAGTGAATATAATCAGAAAAAGCAGCTTTCTGAGCCAAGCCTGTGAGGGAAGAAGAATACAACTCACGAATTAAACTAAAATTGAATGGAAGTTGGTAATTGTACGGGATATAGAAGGTATATTTATATATTAATTTTACTTAGTTGGTTTTGAATTTTTAATATGAAAAACATAACATTAACACGGTCACACCCTCTTGACGTAAAAAGGAAAATACTAACAAAATAAAGCAACAATTTGTATCTTTGTGATTGATGGATATATGTGAAAATGAAAGATTTGAAAAAATGTCAATATTCATTATGGTGATCGCCAATTAGAACAGTAGCGAAATCGTTGCATACAATTTATTAGGATACGCATAGAGCACCTGGACAAAGTGGGGAATCTGGAAAACTTAAAAAAGTAAAGAAACAGTAAGCTTAAACCTAAGAACTAGGCAGCCTCCAGAGTTTTGTTTCCCTGATCAATTTCCACGGAAGTGTTCAAATCTTCGTCCGAGGTATGCCTCAAGAGTGCGGGGCTTCATCATGAAGCCAAGAAGACTCTTCAAACGGTCAATGAATTCCCTGGACAAGTTCCAATTCTCTTGAAGATACAGCATGGTCACTCCCTCCAACATCTTTTTAACCTTAGGCGGCAAGTATTGACGCACTCTCTGCCTATCATCCTCTCCAGATATAGTATATTGGCGCAGTAATGGTCTAGGGCTTTCTACCACGGCATCTGCTAATTCCTTCATCGCTCTCTCAATAACAGATATGCTATCACCACCAGATTCCTTCGATTCCCATACATCAGAATCACTTGAATCACCATCAGATTTATCCTCTCTTTTTTGCATTATAGTGTATTGGCGCGCTATCAGCCTACCATCCTTTCCAGTAAGAGAATATTGGCACCCCAATGGTTCAGGGTTTTCTGCCACCAAGTCGTCTGATTCTTTCATCGCAGGTTTCGCCATTCCTTCTCCATTAGTGACATCTGAGGACTATGGGATTACACAAAAGTGAAGATTAACGCCAAGATTGTTGCTGCTCGGAAATAGAAAATTCCAGTTCCACCACTGTTCACAACAATTAAAATTAGAACTTTCATGCATAGTTGTTAGATTGCATGGTTGTCGGCAGTTTTTTAGTAATTTCTAAATTTGATGGTTAATAATGCATGCAATCATGCTGAAGATGCCATATAGAACTTGAGATTAGGTAGTAGTTTTAATTAGTTATTTTCTATATAAGTATACCAGTAGTGGTATTAAATGTAATGGTTTTTTGGAATAGTATAATTAGTAATAAAAAAGTTGTTTTGATTCTGCTCTAAAAAATAGAGCGTACTCTGTTTCTTCATTGTTGGAGGGTTGTTTATTTTGCTTGTTTATCATCTTTGCTGTTATAGATTGGATTGTGCAGGTATTCATATTCTACATTTGGTATCAGAGCTGAAGGTGTTTGGAAGACAACAGCATGGCAAACAATTTGCAAATCCCAGAGTTTGATGGAGTTGATTACCAATATTGGTCAATCAAGATGAAGACTTTTTTGATTGGGAAAGATTTTTGGGAGATCGTTGAATCCGGATATGAAGAGCCTGCAGATTGGAATACTCTCCAACCTAATGACAGGAGATTGAAGAAAGAAGCTGAGAAGAAGAATGCAATGGCATTGTTTCACATTCAGATGGCTCTTGATAAGAGCTTGTTTCCCCGAATTGCTGATGCACAGACAGCAAAAGAGGCCTGGAAGACTCTAAAAGATGCTTACCATGGAAATGAACAGATCAAGGTTGTGAAGCTACAATCTTTGAAAAGAGAATATGAGAATTTGAAGATGAAGGAGACAGAGAGTGTGGGAGATTTTTGTGTGAGAGTGAAAGATGTGACTAATAAAACGGCCACTTTGGGTGAATCTATTGGTCAAGAGCAAATAATACAAAAGGTATTGAGATCTCTAACCCCAAGATGGAATATTGTAGTAATTTCCATAGAAGAAAGCAAAAATTTAGCTACCATGGAGTATGATGAATTGGTTGGATCTCTTATATCACATGAGGATAGAATAAGGGATACATCTACCAGTGTTAATGAGAAGGCTTTTGCTTCCCAAATGCAAATTTCAAAGAACGATGGTGCTAGCAGCAGTAGTAACAACAACAAAGGCTCGGGAAGGGGCCAAAATCAAAAATTTTCAAGAGGATCTAGAGGAAGAGGAGGTGCTCAAGGAGGAAGAGGTAGAGGTAGATTTAATAAAAGGAACATCCAATGCTATCATTGCAATAAGTATGGACATTTTGAGAGAGAGTGCAGATTGAAATCAGGTAACAATAATGCAAATTATGCCCAACAAAATGAGGATCCTTCCTTGGGTAATTTATTTTTGTGTTATGGGAAAGGTGAAAGTAATGTGAATGATGTTTGGTATTTAGATTCTGGATGCTCTAACCATATGTCTGGTAACAGAGAAATATTTTCAAAGCTTGATGATAGTTACAGATCCAATATTACCCTTGGTAATAACAATACTGTGGATGTTGCGGCCAAAGGAGCCATGGATGTTCAGACAAAGGAAGGTATGAAAAGTGTTCAAGATATTTATTATACTCCCAAGTTGAAGCATAATTTATTGAGTGTTGGGCAGGTATGTGAGAAGAATTATAGAGTGGTATTTGAGAACATGCAATGTACTATCTATGATAAGAATCAGAAAAATAAAGTGATTACAGTTGTTCCTATGACAAAGAATAGAATGTTTCCTTTGAGGTTTGGTCAAAACGACAATCAGATTGTTAATATGGCTTATGAGGATAAAAGTTGGTTGTGGCATCTCAGGTATGGCCATTTGAATTTCAATAGTTTGAAGAATCTAACATTAAATGTATTAGTTCTTGGATTGCCTAAGGTTGAAGAGCATAAACAGATTTGTGAAGGGTGTGCAAAAGGAAAACATTCAAGGGAATCATTTCCAAAAGGCAATGCATGGAGGGCCCAATACCCACTTCAGCTTATTCATTCAGATATTTGTGATCCAATGCAAACACAAAGCTTGGGTAAGTCATCATATTTCATTACTTTTATAGATGATTACTCACGCATGTGTTGGGTATATTTTTTGAAGACTAAAGATGAAGCCTTTGATACATTCAAGAGGTTTAAAGCTCGTGTAGAGAATGAGAAAGGGAACACAATCAGATGTTTGAGAACAGATCGAGGAGGAGAATTTTTCTCAAACGATTTTCAGAATTTTTGTGAGAGGAATGGCATCAAAAGACAACTCACAACTGCATACACACCCCAACAGAATGGAGTGGCTGAAAGGAAGAATCGTACTGTGGTAGAAATGGCAAGGAGCATGTTACAAACCAAGGGTTTGAACAATTCTTATTGGGCTGATTCAGTTGCTACAGTAGGATATATTCTCAACAGGAGTCCTACAAGTGCCCTACACAAGATGACTCCATATGAAGCATGGTATGAGAAAAAGCCTAACGTAAATTATTTTAAAGTTTTTGGTTGTTTGGCTTATGTTCGCATCCCTGATCAGAATAGGCAAAAGCTAGATGCTAAAAGTGAATCATGTATTTTTGTGGGCTATAGTGAGGAAAGCAAAGCTTGTAGATTATTCAATCCTATTACTAATAAGATTGTTGTTTCAAGAGATGTGATTTTTGATGAAGGGGGAGTTTATGGTCATCAAAAACAACTTGTTGGAAAGCCAAAATCAGTTTTGGGTGATGATGATATTGCTGATAATGATAATGAGCAGCCAGCTAATGGTTCTATTTCAAGATCACCAAGCCCACCAAGAAACCCCTCACCAATCCCAAGAGCAAGTCCATCCTCAAGTCCTCCAAGGAAGGTACGAAGATTGAGTGATATCTATGAGAGGTGTCAAAATCAAGCACATGAAGAAGATCGAATAGGTGAGACAGTAAATTTTGCATTACTTGCTAAAGCTGATTTTGAGCCATCATGTTTTGAAGATGCATGCGCTAATGAGGTTTGGATGTAAGCAATGAATGAAGAGATGGATTCCATTGATAGGAATGAAACATGGGAGCTTGTAGATCTTCCACATAAGAAGAAGAATATTGGCACAAAATGGGTCTATAAGACCAAGTATAATAGTGATGGGAGTGTTGAAAGACACAAGGCAAGATTGGTTGCTAAAGGTTTCACTCAAAGGTATGGCATTGATTATGAAGAAACTTTTGCACCAGTAGCAAGACAAGAAACTATTAGGATGCTAATCTCTCTTGCAGCTCAAAAGAAATGGAGTATTCATCACATGGATGTGAAAAGTGCCTTCTTGAATGGGTACTTAGAAGAAGAGGTATATGTGGGACAGCCACAAGGTTTTGAGATTCAAGGCAAAGAAGATTATGTCTACAAGTTGAAGAAGGCTTTGTATGGCCTCAAGCAAGCACCACGTGCATGGTATGCAAGAATTGATGGATATTTTCAGCAGAATGGCTTTCAAAGAAGTAAGAGTGAACCTACCCTTTACTACAAACAAGAAGTTTCATTGGTTTCAAGGTATATGACAAATCCATCAGAGGAACATATGAAGGCAGCCAAGAGAATTTTGAGGTATGTGAAAAGTACGGTAGATTTTGGCATTCACTATTCTTCTAATAAGTTTGAGCTTGTTGGCTTTAGTGATTCAGATTGGGGAGGTTGTTTGGATGACCGAAAATCTACATCTGGTAATTGTTTTTCTTTGGGTTCTGGTTTAATTACATGGAGTTCAAAGAAGCAAAGTATGGTTGCTCTCTCTTCTACAGAAGCGGAATATGTTGCGGTCACTTCAGCTAGCACACAAGCTTTATGGCTTAGAAAGCTTCTTGAAGAAATTGGAGAGATACAGGTTCAGCCTACTGTGATTTTTTGTGACAACATAAGTGCTATTAAATTGGCCAAGAATCCGGTTCATCATAGCAGGACCAAACACTTTGATTTGAAACAACATTTCATTAGAGATTTGGTACAAAATAAAGTGGTTGAGCTAAAGTACATCAGCACAAAGGAGCAAATTGCAGACATCTTCACAAAGGCAGTTGCAAAAGATCAGTTTTTGGTACTCAGAGATCGAATTGTCAGTCCTCTCAGCATCAAGGGGGAGTATGAAGATTAATGCCAAGATTGTTGCTGCTCGGAAATAGAAAATTCCAGTTCCACCACTGTTCACAACAATTAAAATAGAACTTTCATGCATAGTTGTTAGATTGCATGGTTGTCGGCAGTTTTTTAGTAATTTCTAAATTTGATGGTTAATAATGCATGCAATCATGCTGAAGATGCCATATAGAACTTGAGATTAGGTAGTAGTTTTAATTAGTTATTTTCTATATAAGTATACCAGTAGTGGTATTAAATGTAATGGTTTTTTGGAATAGTATAATCAGTAATAAAAAAGTTGTTTTGATTCTGCTCTAAAAAATAGAGCGTATTCTGTTTCTTCATTGTTGGAGGGTTGTTTATTTTGCTTGTTTATCATCTTTGCTGTTATAGATTGGATTGTGCAGGTATTCATATTCTACAAAAAGATCAAGTTGCCAATATTCCAAAGTTGTCTTTTGACCACCTTTATTTTGGATTTGGGGTCCTAGTTAAAAGACCATGTTGGATCGTTCTAAGGAATGAAAAATGGAAATCTAATTTCTTGGACCAGTTATTATAAAGTCGGTCGTTGATTTACAATCTTGCCAAAGCTTTCTTATAGTCTTGAATGGCAAGGAAAATGGTTGTATCCTTAAGCCTAACAATTTCATCTTCAATCACTTTTTTCGTCTGTATATTAGGAACGATGATGCAAGAAGAGGAGGAAGAAACCTTACCTTAATCTCCTCCTCATTGCTTCTCGAGGCCACATCCTTGCAACGCAGGCTCAAATCTTGCTCCATCTGGAATAGCCATCTTGTTCGTCAAAGTCTAGTCGAATGTTCATGGAGTGGTAGAGTTCTACGAATGTAAATTATGCAGAGGGTTTTTGGGTATTTCTTGCTAAATATCACCTAGAGAAGTTATGTTCATAGGCGCAGTTGGGATCATACAACATTAATGACCAATGTCACAAGGAGTAGGTCTTTCGCCTCTCGAATGACCTCCAAATTAATAAGGTTGTAAAATTTGATGGAGTGGGTTGTCAATACCAAGATCCATCGGTCTGCTACTCCTAATTTTATTGGTTTTTTAGCATTCCTTAAAACAAAAAATTCCCCTACCTAAAAATATCGTAATAGAATTAATACCATACCCATCACGAGAAGAAGTAATTCTAAATCAATTCTCTTATGATAAATGTAATACTAGTACAATAGGTTACTGTTATTCCAACTCTTGCCATGACATATCAGGACTATGAGCTTCATAAAATTACATTTTTTTAGCAGAATATTGCTCCACCACATGAATCAAGAAGTGCTATAATAAATAAGTTTGAGAAGATGAAAAAGAAATGTTCCAAATAACTAATAGGCTGACTCGCTTGCAGATTTCGTAGGCACATAACAGCCATTTATCACATCTGAATATTTCTTTCTCCAAACATTAGTAGTTATGCCCAAAATTAGACTATGAATTTCAATTCTTATGTAAGTATTAACAACACCAGTAATAATGAGATTCCATGACAAAATTAAAACTGGAATACATACCCACATAATGGAAGTATTCCAATTGATAACAATAATGCTCCATTTATTGAAATCAATTATCTAGATACCATAGGGAATATGCATAACAATATTAATATGATTTAAATATAGACTTAATGAAGCCTTGGAGTTGAATTTGAACTTTTACTTGGACTTAAATCTAGATTTGATGAAAGACTTCTTGATAGATTTGAATTATTTTGATTAGAAACATTGGTGGGCTACTCATGAATAATATAATCTGTAACATCATTATTGAAAATAGATTTTGACTTTTTAGCATAGCCTTTTGATGACCATATACTCCCCCTTTATCAAAATTACATCTCGTGAGACAATACTCCTATTAGTAGAAATATTGTTACAATCCATAAGCTTTTCTGTAATCACCATAACCCACAAAAATGCATGGTTCACTTTTAGTATCCAAATTTTATGTTTGTGAAGTAGGAGCATGTATATAGCATAAACAACCAAAATCTTTAAAGTGATGTACATTAGACCATTTTTCATATAATATTTTACATGGAGGCATCTTATCTATAGGACTCCTATTTCAAATATAGATAGCTGTAGCAACTACATCTCCGCACTAAGAATTGTTGAAACTCTTGATTTGTAACATTCTCCTAACCATTTCTATCAAAATGTGACTTTTTCTTTCAACCATTATATTCAAAGGTGCATATGCATATGCAATTTTCCTTTTTATCTTATTCATGTCGCAAAAATTCAATTCAGTAGAACCTAACACTTTGATTTGACGTATCGTTTCATCAATGATTTTATACAGAAAAAGGAAGTTGATCAGCTAGTAGATATCTTTAGCAACACATTTGTAAAATATCAGTTACCCAAGATAGAGAGGGGGTATGTGGATAACTGATATTGCTGAATAATAGAAGTTCTTTTGAAGATGATTGTATTTTTATTTTTATTTTTATGCAAATAAAGAAATATGCTTGAATATGCATATATATTTAGCATATAGTTTTATTCATTTGTCAATAAAACAGTCTAGCATCTAGTCTTATTTCTTTTTTTTTTAAAGAATATGAATTATTTATATAATCATTTTCTCTAAATTTTATTATTTCAAGAATCTACAGTAAGTTATGAAACTTCATAACTTGTATTCGGTGATAAAAATAAGAGATCTAATATACTAGGCAATGAAAATCAAAAATAAACACTGAACTAAGAACATATTTTATTCATAAAACTAATTTTATACAACCTATGCAATGGCCTCTATATATAGAGAGCCTATGAGATGAGGGCATTAATAGAAGATGTTTCTAGAGGCTAAGATGATAAGGTTGTATGACCTAGTATCAAGGACAACATCCATATCTATTAGCAACATAATAGGAAATGTGTGATAGACAAACAATTTAGTTATAATAGCCTAGGTGTATTTGTTGACTGTTTCTAACATCCTCCCTTAATTTCTACCACTAATGATAATGTGTGGAAGAAATTACAATAAAAAAATATAGATAGGATAGGTCCCGACATTCAGCCTTGTTAGGTACCTATTTACAACAAAAGGAAGAGAGGAGAACATGACATGACTATCCCCCATTAATGTTCACCTCAATCATGCCGAGCACGCCTCGTAGTTTCAAAAATTTGGCCTCAAGCATACTCTTAGTAAATATATCTGCTGCTTGGTCTTCACTTGGACAAAAGAGAAGATTAACAAAATTTGCTTGAATAAGATCCCAAATATAGTGAACATCAATCTCAATGTGTTTTGTTTTAGCATGAAAAACAGGATTATTTGCAACTTGGATAGCACTTTGATTATCACAATACAAAGGAGTAGCTGAACTTTGTGCAAAACCAAGCTCAAATAAAAGGTTGTGAATCCAAACTACTTCCTTTCCAGCTTCTTTTGTTGCTCTATATTTAGCTTCACATGAGGAAAATGATGTAGTAGTTTGTTTCTTACTGTTCCATGTAATTGGACCTGACCCGAGCTGAAAAATATAACCAACAGTAGATTTCCTATCATCTATGTCACCTCCCCAGTCTGAATCTGTGAAGCCAGTCAAAGAAATTGAAGACTTGTAACTATAATGAATGCCATAGTAAATGGTGCCACGAATGTATCATAAAATTATTTTGGCAGCCAACTAATGAGTTTCTTTTGGTTCTTGCATAAATCTAGATACCAAATTGACTGCAAAACAAATGTCTGGTCTAGACTCTGTTAGATAAACCAAGCTACCAACAAGCTCTCTATATAAAGTAGCATCCACCTTCTTGGAAATACATTCTTTAGTAAGCTTAATTTCAGATTGAAAAGGAGTACGGGCTGGCTTACATTCAAGCATGTTAAATTTATCTAGAAGATCCAAAGCATATTTTTCTTGAGAGATAAATAACCCATCATGAAGTCTACTAATTTGCAAGACAAGAAAATAATTCAGTTCACCCAAATCACTCATATGAAATGCCCCTTTAAGATCTGATTTGAAATCACTAATTAACCCAATATTTGGTCCAACTATGAGTAAATCATCCACATAAACTGCAACAAGAATAATTTCATTTAGCACTTTCTTCACATAAAGATTTGGATCTGATTTGCATTTTTGAAACCCATGAAGCTGAAAATACCTATCAATCTTCTCATTCCATGCTCTTGGTGCTTGTTTAAGCCCATAAAGTGACTTCTTTAATCTACAAACAAGATTAGGATGTTGCTGATCTCCAAAACCTGGTGGTTGATTCATATATATTTCTTCATATAAATCTCCATTTAAGAAAGCATTTTTTACGTCCATTTGATGAATATGCCACCCAAGACTTGCAACCAAAGAAAGAATAATTCTAACTATATTCATTTTAATGACAGGAGCAAAAGTTTCTTCATAATCAACACCTTCTTTTTGATTAAATCCCTTAGCAACCAATCTAGCTTTAAATTTTTCTATAGCAACATCTGATTTAAATTTTGTTTTATAAATCCATTTGCAACCGATGACATTCTTACCTTTGGGAAGTTGCACAAGTTCCCAAGTTTTATTTTTCACCAAAGCATCATATTATTCTTCCATAGCTTGCTCCCATTCTTTCTTCCCTCTAGCTTCCTCATATGGTCATTTACTTGTAATACTTTGGCCATGAGAGCACTACCATTCCTTCCTTGGATCTTTGAGCCTTGCCTATATATTTCTTCAACACTCCTTGTCTTTTGGCTAGCTGAAAAGTTATCTTCTTCATCATTACTACCTGCAGAAAATGTCTGATTACAAGCATTAGTTGTGTTATTTTCACTAGTATTTTCATCATTTGTAAAACTGCACAACTCATCCTCATCAATGTAGTCTCCATTTCCTCCTAAAATATCTAAAAAATGAGAAGCATTTGTTGTTGTAGAGTGAGAAGGAGTGGCTATAAGTTGTGAATGCTCATCAAACTTCACATCTCTACTAACAAAGACCTTGTTTGTTGTCAAATCATATAACCTATATCCCTTTGATTCTTCACTATAACCCATAAATAAACACTTATGACTCTTTGGTTCTAACTTTTCCCTTTGTGCATCAGGAATGTGTGCCCAAGCAATACACCCAAATACTTTAAAATATCCAATGTGAGGTTTCTTACCACTCCATGCTTCTTCAGGGGTGATATTTATGAGAGCTTTGGTGGGGATTCTATTTATAATATGTGCAGCACAAGAAATAGCCAAACCCCAAAATTTATTATGCAAACTTTTAAAATGCAACATACAACGAGCCATTTCTAAAAGAGTTCTATTCATTCATTCAGTCACCCCATTTTTTTGAGGAGTATAAGGAACTGTTCTTTGCACCTTAATACCATAATTTTCACAAAATGACTCAAAAGCATAATTGCAATATTCACCCCCATTATCTATCCTTAAACATTTAATTGTTTTGCCACATTGATTTGCAACTAATGCCTTAAACTTTTGAAATACTTCAAACACTTCTTTTTTCCTTTCAAGAAAATAAACCCATACTCTCCTGCTATAATCATCAATAAAAGTGAGAAGGTACCTAGCACCTGAAAGTGAAGGATATCCTGGTTCACATAAATCACTATGAATAAGTTGCAATGGATGATTTTCTCTCCATGCTTTTCTTGAATCAAAAGGATCTCGATGATGTTTCCCTAACACACAACCTTCACACCCACCTTCACAAGCTAAAATTTTTGTTAATCCTCTAACCATATCTTGTAATTTTCTATAATTTAAATGTCCAAGTCTAGCATGCCAAAGTTGTGACATATAATCAGTCTGAGCAATAAAAGCATGAGAGAGTGTATATTTATCATCAAGAAACCCCACAAATTTAAATAGATTCTCTTCATGATTAACTCTACCAATAGAAATTATATTGCTTGGGTCTTTTCTATCTCTAACAATAACTTGATTAGCATTGAAAACAAACTCATATCCAGCTTGAACTATTTTGTATACTGAAATAAGATTCACCCCCAATCCTTTAACCAATAAAACATTTTTCAAAGACCCATGTGTTACATTAACAGTACCTGTTCCTAAAACTGAAAGTTTCATTTTATTGCCAATAGAAATTTCTTGATCTGAATTCTTCCCTTCATAAAAATCAATAAACAAAGATCTATCCCCAGTCATGTGAGATGATGCCCCCAAATCTAAAATCCATTCTTTATTAGAATCTAAAGCAAAGTACCCCCCTTTAACACTAGATTTACTTTTGGGTGTAGAAATTACCTCCTCATTTGATTTCTCTTGCCTTTTTAAAGAGATAGCTACGAAACTATGATTATCCTTCTTTCCATCCTTAAACCTTTCTTGCTTGGGCTTATATTGCTGCCTTTCATTGTCCCTCTTCTTCAAACAAAACTTCTCCATGTGATTCTCACCTCCACAATACCTACAAATAAAAGGCTTTCTTCTAGCTTGCTTTTCTGCACCATCATTTCTAGAAAAATGATTAGAACCTTCATGATTTCGAAATTTATTATTTCCTTTCCAATTTTCTTTTCCATCATTTCTAAAGAATTTACTTTTGGCTGTATATGCATGATTCTTTTTAATATGCCCTTCTTTAATAAGTTGAACTTCTTCATCTAAAACAAATTTGCAAAATTGATCAGAAGTTTGCTGGGGGTATTGGGATTTGGTTGAAGAACCCTTTTCCTTGATTCCTTAAAAAAATTTATATGGCTAGGGAAGCTTACTTTCAACCATTGCAATCAACTAAAAATCCTTTTTTGCATATTCAACACCTATTTTTTTTAACTGAGTATTTAAAAAAGTAACTTCATTGAAGTAATCAGACATTTTTTCAAAATAAGATGGATCTAAATTCATCAATTTTTCTTCTATATTAAACGTGCTAGCCACGTCTGCATCTTTATAATCTTTTTCTAAAGTCTCCCACAGCTCTATTGGGTTATCAATATCAACAAATCTTCTATTTAGATTGGGGCTCAAAGCTTTACCAATAATACCTCTAGCTTGCTCCAACTTACATTTTCAAAACTCCTTTTCTTTATCAGTTTGTTGAGGTTCCCCAATTTCTTTATTTACAATCCTCCATAAAGCCTTCTCTCTTAGAGCATTCTTGACTGCAATCTTCCAATCTGCAAAACCACTTCCATCAAAGATAGGAAAAACTTCATTTGAAGAACCCATGTTAGCAAAAAGATCAAGTTCAAACAAATCTAGCAATACTCCAGCAGCATAACAGCCCTGCAACCAAATATCACTCCAAAAAAAAAAAAATCAGCCCTGCAAACAAACCATTTTTAGCAAACTATTTGCCTGCAGCAATATTTCTAGCTGAATTTCTAAATAAATCTCCAGCTGAATTTGGCTAAACCTTGCTCTGATACCATGATAAAAATAAGAGATCTAATATACTAGGCAATGAAAATCAGAAATAAACACTGAACTAAGAACATATTTTATTCATAAAACTGATTTTATACAACCTATGCAATGGCCTCTATATATAGAGAGCCTATGAGATGAGGGCATTAATAGAAGATGTTTCTAGAGGCTAAGATGATAAGGCTGTATGACCTAGTATCAAGGACAACATCCATATCTATTAGCAACATAATAGGAAATGTGTGACAGACAGACAATTTAGTTATAATAGCCTAGGTGTATTTGTTGATTGTTTCTCACATTCGGCAAATACATATTTTGCAAATCAAGGGTTGGCTGGCTACAAATCTTATAAACGGGGTTCCTTGCTACTTTATGCTGGTGTTTGTAGAGTAATAACTTTACAAAATTTTCTTTCAGTTGACTTTGAATATCATTCAGAAGGTAGTTGCCTCACACTTAAATGGAGTTGTTCATGTAGTCAACTGTTGTTAAAATTTACATCTTGCACGGGTGTTGAAAACTATCAGAGTGGAGGCTCTTCGTGATACATTTTCATCATTGATCTATTATAATATCACTCGTACAAAAACTTAATAATATCACGCGTACAAAAATATAGTGTATGCGCAATAGAGCTTCCATTCACAGATTGTAACTCGCAGGATAGCCTCTTATCATCCACACACTACTTAATAATTTCTAATATTTAAAATTTCCAATTTGGAAATCTCCAATTATAGATAGACTAGAATTATTGGTTATTTGCAATTGCATATCAAAACAAATCCATAGAAAAATTCATCAATAACTCTGTGAGCTAGTAAACCATGAAATTGATTTAATTGGTAAGAACTATCCAAAAAGAAAACTTGTAAAAACCAAGAGATTCTCAGATCAAGTTTATTGATTTCCTATTTTACACCAAGTCTATTTAGTGGAATTGCAGAATGGCCATTGTGATTCAAATCAATAGTGCCAATCAAACGTATTCCAATATCAATACAAAATTGAAATACCATCGATCGTTCCTACAACTGAATTTGAAGGACTAGCAACTAGGTGCCACTTCTTTTTCTCATCATAGCCTTGAACTACTCTTCAAAACCATATCCCTAGTTTCTTTTAAATTATGTTTCTCGGCCCTGATGAAGGTTTAGGACAATAAAGGAGGGTTACAAAGTCTTATAGTGGTTAAATATCACCAAAGTTCCTAATCGTGCTTTCTCTTTTTGTTGGAATAAATTTGTTCTCCCCAAAGCTGGTTGTTTCACTTGGTTGGCTTCTAGGAACATAATTCTTACTAGTGATCGACTTGAAAAACTCCACATTACATAGCCTTTCAAGTGTACTCTTTGCACCATTGAAGATGAAACTACAGACCACCTTTTTCTAAGCTGCCCGTTTGCTCATGACTGTTAGGCTTTTGTGTTAAACAAGTCGAATCTCTCTATGCCTCTTCCAAGAAAACTATGGGACTTGTTTGAAGCATGGCCTGTGATTTTTCCTAAATATCTTTCTTCTTTTATTTGGAGTTGTGTACCTCCTACTATGGTTTGGGCTCTATGGTGGGAGAGAAATAAACGCATTTTTCGCCAAGATTTTAACTCTTTACTATTGAGAAACATGTGTCTCAACCTTGCAATATTTTCTTGGAAAATTCCAGAATTAGTTTGGGGGAGTTTTCCACTTCTTTATGCATTGCAAAGTGGTTAGTGAGCTATTAAATGAGTCCTGTCCTTAGTAGAATATAGGTAGGCTATTTTTAGAGCCTTGATGACTCATTTTGTGACTTTTATGGGGGTCTAGACTAAAAGACAAAATTGTGAACGGGATTACTATTTTTAACCTGGTTGTTTTTCCACATTGGAAATGTAAATGTCAAAATTGGGTAACATGTGGCATGGTAGTTTTGCTCATGGTTTTTTAAAACCATAAGTGGTTTCCAGGTTGTAAAATCACTATAAAAGGATGGCTTGGGGAGGTGTTTGTGTAATTGAGTTTAGTTTGCAAGACTAGTGCTAGGAGTCTCTCTGAGTTCGAGTTGTGGTGATGCGCTCTTGTAAGAACTTGCATTGCAAGTGTATTGTAATAATCTTGGTTTGATAATACATTGTGCGAGTTTTGGAGGGTGGGGTTTTTCTCCCGGAAGGGTTTCCCCATGGTAATCATTGTGTTGTGTGTTTTTTGTTATTTTGATTATGTTATTATTCATTTTTTGAGATCTTTACGATAGTTACTTTGATTTGCATAATTGTCCTCTCAAAGATTAGCATAGGAAGTGATTCCATGCACCTTTGCTTCCTTACAAGTGGTATCAGAGCCTGGCCAGTTTTGGTTCTATTTGTTGGGTATAGGGTTTTTTGAGCTAATCAAGGTTTGAGTGGGAGCTTGTGCAAAGCATTTCATTTCTGTGTTGTAGGATTGAAAAGATGGCAAGCATGTCACAGAAAATTGATGTTGAAAAGTTTTATGGCACAAACTTTGAGATGTGGAAGATGAAGATGGAAGATCTGTTGTCTGATCGGGATCTATGGGATGCAATTGGTGAGAGCAAGCTGAGGCCCACAGATCTGACATTAGCTGCACAATATGATGTGATTGATAGAAAAGCTAAAGGTCTCATCAGATTGTGTCTTTTTTACTCGATTGTGATTAATGTCCATGAAGAACCTACCGTAAAGAAGCTTTTGAAAAAGCTAAGTGAGATCTATCAAGCGAAATCACTTGTGAATAAGATTTTCTTGAGGAAGAAGTTGTATTCCTTGAGAATGGAAGAAGGTGGACAAATTTTTGAGCATTTGGAAAAGTTTAATATGTTGGTGACTTAGTTGACCTCAGTAGGGGTGCTAATGAATGAAGAAGAAAGGTGTCAAATCTTGTTATGTTCGATGCCAGACTCATGGGATAGTCTTGTGATGGCTATAGGGAGCACTTCAGTTGTCTTGAAGATGGAGGATGTTGTTGGTTCTCTACTTTCTAAGGAGATGAGAAGGAAGGTCTCTCTGAATGCCAAAGAGGCTTTGAGTGTTAGCGGAAGACCAAAAGAAAGAGGCAAGAAGGAAAAGCAGCATGGCCATTCTAAGTCCAAAAATAATGGGAGATAGAAATCCCCTAGTAAGTCCAAGGCAATTTGCTAGAATTGCGGCAAACCTGGACACTTTCGAAAGGACTGCAAAGAGGAGAAGAAAAAGAAGAAGAAGAAGAAGCAAGATTCAAATTCTGAGTCTGAGAAGGAAGATGGAGATGCTTTCATTGCAGCCTTGGCCACTCATGTAGGTAAAAATGCATGGATAATAGATTCAGGTGCATCTTTCCACATGACTCCTAATAGGAACTGGTTTAGTAAGTATGAAAATTGTGATGGTGGTAAGGTGTATTTGGGTGATAATTCACTACTTGATATTGTTGGTCGTGGAAGTATTCGTGTGAAATTTTCTGATGGTAGAATTAGAAGAATTGATGGTGTCTTGCATATCCCTGGACTACCAAGGAATTTGTTATCTGTTAGTAAGCTAATAGATGTGGGTGTGCATGTACATTTTTTTGAAGCAGGTGTAAAAATGGTGAGAGGCGCTATGGTAATAGCAAGAGGAAGTAGGTTGGGTACATTGTACCAACTTGATGCATGCACAGTCGAGTGCAATAGTACTTCTGATAAGATTGTGGAAAAGACTACTCAGTTGGAGAAGGAGAGATGGTCATGGTTTTTGGGTACCCAAGGGTACTCTATCTACCGAATCAAAGTTGCCTGTAGAGAAGACTATGTTATGGCACCAGAGACTCAGCCACATAGGTGAGAAGGGTCTACGAACCTTGAAAAATAAGAACCTTGTTGATGGGTTGAATGACTACAATCTTGAGTTTGATTTTTGTGAGCATTGTATCTATGGTAAACAAAATCACATTCAGTTTTACTTGAGTTCTCATAAGTCTTCATGTATTTTGGATCTAATTCATTCAGATGTATTTGGTCTAGTTGATGTTCCTTCTATTGGTAGATCAGTTTATTATGTTTCTTTCATTGATGATTTTAGTAGAAGAACATGGGTTTATTTCCTTAGGAGTAAAGCTGAAGTTTTTAGTCGTTTCAAAGAATTTAAAGCAATGGTTGAATTGCAGACTGGAAAGAAAATAAAATGCTTGAGAACTGATAATGGTGGTGAATTTTGCTCCAATATTTTTGACACATTTTGTAAAGATTGTGGTATTAAAAGAGAGAAGAAAACTCTATATTCTCCACAGAAAAATTGAGGTGCAGAAAGAATGAACAGGACCTTGATGGAGAAGGCTAGGAGTATGCTGAGTGGTGCTGGACTAGAACAAAATTTTTGGGCTGAAGTTGCAGCCACTGCCTGCTTCGTGATAAACAGGTCTCCTACATCAGCTCTTGTTGATAAGACGCCAATGGAAGCGTGGTCGGGCCACAAGCCTTCACTTAGACATCTGAGAGTGTTTGGTTGTGAGGCATATGCTCATGTGCCAAAGGAGAAGCGAACAAAATTGGACAACAAAGCTATCAAATGTATCTTCATCGGATATAGTTATGGTGTGAAAGGATGCAAGCTTTGGGATCCTGTTGCACAAAAGGTATTTTATTCCAGAAGTGTTATTTTTAGAGAAACTAAGCCTTCTTTTGTTACAGTGCAGCCAGAACAAATTAAAGAAAAGAAAGATGTGATTCAACTTCCTACTACACCTGAGAAAGTTGAATCAAGGCCCTTAGAAAGACGAGATGTTGAAGAGAGCTCTACGAGTTCTGAATCATCAGAGGAAGAGGGAGAACCGAATCACAAACCTGAACCTCCTGAACCTGAACCAGATCTTGTTCGAAGATCTACTAGACAAATGGAACCACCTAAAAGGTATGGGTATTCTCCTGATGATTGGAGGTGCATATTTGCATTGAATGCTAACATTGATGAACCGAGATATGTAGAAGAGGCTCTTGGTATGAATGATTCAGAGTCCATGAAAATAGCCATGGATGAAGAAATGGCAGCTCTTAAGAGGAATCAAATGTGGGACCTTTTACCATTTCCTGAAGGACGAAAGCCTATTGGTTGTAAATGGTTGTTCAAAAAGAAGATGGGTTTAGATGGAAGCATTGAGAAGTATAAAACACGTTTGGTTGCAAAAGGTTACTCTCAAGTTGAGGGAGTAGATTATGGTGAGATTTTTTCTCCAGTAGCCAAAATGACATCCATTAGATTTTTTCTTTCTATTGCAGCAGCTTATGATCTAGAGATTGAGAAAATGGATGTGAAAATTGCTTTCCTTCATGGAGATTTGGAGGAAGAAATTTACATGTCACAGCCAGAGCACTATGTGGTGAAAGGTAAAAGTCATTTGGTCTGTAAATTGAAAAATCCTTGTATGGTTTAAAACAGAGTCCTAGGATGTGGTACCAGAAGTTTGATACATATGTGTTGAGTTTGGGATTTGTGCGATCTAAATCTAATCATTGTATATATTTCAAATATGATGGTGATGGTTTTCTAGTTATTGCCTTGTATGTCGATGAAATGTTGTTTATTGGAAAAGGAAAAGGTTTGATTGCAGAGTTAAAATCTCAACTCTCAATAAAGTTTGAAATGAAAGACCTTGGTGTAGCTAGGCACATTATGGGAATGGAGATTATAAGAGATAGACAGAACAAAAAGCTTTGGCTAGGCCAAAGTAAGTATGTTGGTAATATTTTGAAAAGATTCAATAAGTAGGATTCAAGACCATTGAGTGTTCCTATTACTATGGGAACAAAGCTTTCTAGCTCACAGTGTCCTACATCCCCATTAGAGATGGAAGAGATGAGTCGAGTACCATATCAGAGTGTTGTTGGAAGTTTGATGTATGCTATGGTTTGTACAAGACCAGACATTGCCCAAGCAGTGGGAGTACTTTCCTGTTATATGTCTAATCTAGGAAGAGCACATTGGGATGCAGTAAAAAGAGTTTTCAGATACTTGCGAGGTACCCCAGAGTACTCAATATGTTTTCATGGAATAGGAAGTGAGCATTCCTTGGATATTCGAGGCTATGTGGATTCAGACTAGGCTAGTGATGTTGATAGAAGAAGATCCACCAGTGCATATATGTTTACATTATTTGGTGGTGCAATCAGTTGGATGAGTAAGCGAAAAGCTGTGGTCGCTTTGTCCACTATTGAGACAGAGTATATGGTAGCTACTCATGCCTGCAAAGAAGCCATCTGGCTAAAGAGCTTGTGTTCAGATATAGAGTTCAAATAGGGTGCAGTGACAATTTATAGTGATAGCCAGAGTGCAATCTGCCTAGTGAAGAACCCGACTTTTCATTCGAGGACCAAGCACATTGATGTACAATATCATTTTGTGAGAGATATGGTTGAGGATGGCAAGGTGAAGCTGGAAAAGATAGAGACTTTGGCGAATGTTGCTAATGCATTAACTAAGCCCGTGAGCATAGAGAAATTTAGATGGTGTTCAGAGTCTATGGGCCTCTCAACTCCTAGCAATTAAGTCCATGATATTTCAGATCCCCTAACTCTTGCAAGGTGTTTGACAAGTGGGAGAATGTTGAGAAACATGTGTCTCAACCTTGCAATCTTTTCTTGGAAAATTCCAGAATTATTTTGTGGGAGTTTTCCACTTGTTTATGCATTGGAAAGTGGTCAGTGAGCTGTTAAATGAGTCTTGTCCTTAGTAGAATATAGGTAGGCTATTTTTAGAGCCTTGATGACTCATTTTGTGACTTTTATGGGGGTCTAGACTAAGAGAAAAAATTGTGGACGGGATTACTATTTTAACCTAGTTGTTTTTCCATATTGGAAATGTAAATGTCAAAAATGGGTAACATGTGGCATGGTAGTTTTGCTCATGGTTTTGTAAAACCATAAGTGGTTTCTAGGTTGTAAAATCACTATAAAAAGAGGGCTTGGGGAGGTGTTTATGTAATTGAGTTTAGTTTGCAAGACTAGTGCTAGGAGTCTCTCTGAGTTCAAGTTGTGGTGATGCGCTCCTATAAGAACTTGCATTGTAAGTGTATTGTAATAATCTTGGTTTGATAATAGATTGTGCGAGTTTTGGAGGGTGGGGTTTTTCTCTCAGAAGGGTTTTCCAATGGTAATCATTGTGTTGTGTATTTTTTGTTATTTTGATTATGTTATTATGAATTTCTTGAGATCTTTGCAATAGTTACTTTGATTTGCATAATTGTGCTCTCAAAGATTAGCATAGGAAGTGATTTCACGCACCTTTGCTTCCTTACATTGACAAACAGTCCAAGATGGCATTAAAAAATCAGTCTTTGAAGTTGTTAATGACAACATCATAAATGCAAAATGCAATTATCTGTTCTCATCTTGGGATGACAAAACTATCAAGGAATGGAATGGTTTACTTGCTCCTTTTGGCTCTATTCCAAATAGCAGTCGGAAGTATCCTCTAGATCGTTCATCAACCAAATGGATCCCCCATTCTACTAATTTTTTTAAGCTCAACTTTGATGGTGCATCGAGAGGTAATCCAGGTAAATATGGCATTGGAATTTGCATTAGAGATCATAGTGGTATAGTGCAAGCAATTAAAGCTGTTCCAATTCCCATAGGCATTAACAAATTGCTGAAGCTCAAGCTTTTCTCATTGGTCTAATGTTTGCTAAGCAGAGACAGTTTAATAAAATCCATATCAAAGGTAATGGATTCGAAGATTATCTTGCTAATCTTGGCTGTGATGATGTTAATTTTAAAGTATTCAGCCCATATACTCAATACTTTGAATGGGAGGTTTTGCAAGAGCTTATTGAGCATTTTTGTCAGTATTTGTTCACAACTTTCACTCTGTTTTGCCACAAATTAGCTCCCTTTCCTTCCCTTCTTTTCTTCTTGATTCTTTCTCTGATGAGCTCTCAAATCAGGTTTAATAAAATTTTCAGTGGTTAGCCCACTTTTACTGGAAAAAAAAATGTTTGCAACAATCTACACTTCCAAATAGATAATTAGAAAATACAATATTAAAAAAAGAAAAAAATGTGACAAGCCACTATAAATTTTTATTAGTAATAATCCACTAGTTCAATGCTCCGTAAGCAAGGAAACAATATTAACATGAGAAAAATGATTTTTGCATTATCCATAAGCATCAATGCATCCTTATTGAGAAGCCCAAGTAGACTGAGAGTACAAAAATATTACATACATTCAGTCTCTAAGCGAGATAATTGATTCTGTCAGTACTTGTTTTCTTCCGATGTCCTCTTTCATTTAGAAGGTTAGTCTCTAAATGAGAGTTTTGCATCTGCAACTTCAGGATTTCTTCAATTAGGGATTTCTTCTCCTCCAATAATTGACAGATCTCATTAGGCAGTTCATTTTCCCCGCTATCCGGCCCGTCACTCTGGGCAACTGCAACATTTGACAACAATTTGAGCCCTACTTCATTTCTCGATGGTTCCAAGAAAGCTACAACATTGGATAGAATCTCAAGTCTTGTTTCATTTACGGCTAATTCATTGGCATGAAATTCTGACCTAGACACATTAGCAGAATCGTCAGACATCTTATCTTTCTCCCCTCTACAGTTTATCTTCTTCCTTTTGATGTTGAAGCCACTGCATTCGGCTTCTTCCTTCTTCAAATGAAATTAGGTCAACAATTTTACCAGCCACCCCAGTTATTTGTTAATACAGTTAGTGTATAGACTGATTGTTTACAACCTTTCGTAACATGTAATATAAGTATATGAATTTTTGCACTATAATTGTAACTTATCATGCCATGCCTCTAGCATCTATTTAGAATGATATTTTGTGCTAAAGTATTATAAACTTTATAATTATGCAACTATTATGATAAAAGACATTGAATAAGTATTGCATCAATGACTACTATTAAGGATTAGTCTTTAATCATTTTTCAATTAACTTAATATTTTTAAAAAATTTATATATTTTTATTCACTGTATACATTACAAAAATATTTTATCTCATTGGCTAATTGGATTTGGCTTTATAGGACCACTCTTTTTTATTGTGGAAAATATTATAATATTTTATTATCTTTTCAATTTGTACTTTTAGATTTTAATTTTTTAATAGTTTTGATTTTGATTTTAAGTTGTTCTATGTTTTATATGTTAAAATTTTGAAATAAAATATATGCTCACACAATATATTCACACAATATATAGAAAGAGTTACATTAAATATATTACATTCTAGGTTAAATATAAACAAATAATAGGTATATATTTATATTATCAATAATTCCATAGTAAATATATTCAAAAATATTTTTTGGTCTTAGACAATTTTCACAAGATGATAAACTTAGATATAGAATAACTCTAGAAAAACACCAACAATATTAAAATTTCTATTACTATTTTCTTATGCTTACTTATACTATTTAAAGTGCATTCAAGAATGAACAATATTTCTTATGATCAATGCATTGAGATTTATTTTTTATTGTCAACACTTTCAATCCCACCATTTTATCCAAGGTCAATAATTTTTTTATAGAATACGTTATAAACAAATAATTTTACAGTATTTTGATGAAAGAACAATAATATGTTTTTGATAAGGTAAACAGGTTTGAAGGGATCCTGAAACCCATAAGTTTAATCAACAAGAAAGGCTGAAAATAAGCGAAAAATTGCCCAGCCAAATCATAATCCTTACGGCTGAAAATAAGCCCAAAGGCCCAGCCCAAAACAGCTGCCCACTAAAAAGGCCAAAGAACCAACCAGAAAAAATGGAAACCAGACAAAAAGCCAAAGCCAGGAGAAACAAAAACCAAAGGACAGAGACCAAACCAAGAAGACTACTTCTCCATCTCGAGCATGGTCTGGGCAGCTTCGGTGCACTCTTGTTGCTCTTCTACCTTATGATCCTGGGCGTTCGTCAGATCCTGCTCCATAGTGCTGTCCTTGGCTTTATCCACATCCAGCCTATCTTTGTCTATGTTTTGTTTATCATCTTCCTCCATCTGGTTCCTGTCTTTGAGATTATCCAAGAGAGAGAGGATGTTGTCGTTGATCGAAGCGAGGAGGGAGATCATTTGACTAGCCAGGTTGTGATTGTAGTTCTCAATATTTTTTACTCTCCTCTCCATCAGAGTCTCCCAGCTGTTTCGGTCGCCTTGGCTTTCAGCACCTGTCTTGCTCTTCATTTTTTCCATTTGGGAAACCCTATCTCTGACATCCTCAAGCTCATGGAAAAGCCATTTAATCGATCTGAAGTTGTCGATCATGCTATTGCGGGCATTGTTCAATAGATTTATACCCGTTTCTCTTGCATTATCAGAAATAGCCACCATAGCTGGATCAATTAGCTCATTGAGTCTAGGCTTCTCGAGGTCATCCACCAGGAGTTGGGGGTTCATCGCCTCTCTGTAAATTCCCATAGTGGCCGTTCTCACATTGAAGTTCTTCCAAGCCTTCCTTCTGTTATTAACTTGCACTTCCCCCTCAATTTGTCCAGTGTTATCATTTTCCTCCAAAGGAGGCTGAGGATGTATAGGGGAGAGGGGAATGGGCAGAGAATCCTTTCCCTGACTGCTAGATCGCTCCATGCTCTCTCCTTCCCTCTTCTATCTTTTTCTCAGTTTCTCCTCATCCAGCTCCTCTTTCAAAACCTTGTCAGAGTCATCAGTATCCATTTCTTCCTCCTCCTCAGCAGAGCCAATTTTAGCTAGGGTATGACCTCTAGGGCTCTTTCTGCTGGGTAATTTGATAAAGGGGTAATCCTTCTTATGGCTTTTAGTCTTCTTACCTGAGTGCTCGAAAACCTCATCAGAGCTGATGCTCTCGACATCGTCAGAATCTGAGGAAAAATTGGAGCTGCTCTTGTCAACATCTGCCCCCTGGATAGGGTTTTTGCACTCTATAATTGGATTTTTTTTTTCAAGAGTTTTGTAATAACATTCACCCTTACAAGTATTATAAAAATAGCACAAATAGAAAGTTCACTTCTATAATCTTCACAAAACCTTGAATCTCGGAAAACACTATTAATATTAAAATTCTATTAAATTTTTCTTATATATACTTATGTCATACACAATATGTTCAAGAACTAATACTCCTTTGACGTGGAAGTATTTTCATATTCCTTAATATTCTATATTTAAATATTGCATTATGATTGAAAAAAAATTTACAGTCCAACGCCTTCTTTTCCATCATTAAGACCAATAACATGTTTTTATCAAAATAAGAAAGGATTAAATACATTAATCATTTGATGAATTTTGTAATCAAATTAAAATTAAAATTTAATATATTTAACTATAGACAAATACTTAATCTAGTGTGTAGAAGTTAATTAATTTCATATTTAAAAAGTTATAATTTATAATTTATATTTATTAAATAGACATTTAATTGTGTAGCATACAAAATTTAGAGATTGTACCTTAAAATTGTGTAAGAAGTTGATTTTGTAGAAATAGTTGTGCAAAATAAACCAATTATATTCAAATTCTTTTGCTTTATTCAATATGTGTAAAGTTTGCATATTTTTTAACAATTAAATATATTATATGAAAAAGTAATGGGTTCAATTAATTTTGTGTTATAAGAGCACTTTCATAACTCACTTTATATTCTATAAGATTTTAAGAAATTGTTTACAAATATAGGCATGTAGACATTCTCCTAGATTAACATTAATTTCTACTTTATATTATAAATGCAATTTATTAAAATATAGTCAATAATTTATTAGAATGTACAAACAAATTGTGAGTTTTCAATCTATTTACAAACTATTAACCAATAATATATTAAAATAAAAATATTTCGAGAAATTTGATTAAATTTTTACTAAAATAATTATCACTCTTGCTATATAGAAACTAGTGGTGTAAGATGTATATGAGCAATGTTAGTATGCTTATAGAAACCAAATTTAAATAAAGCTTCTACAAACTAAACAAAATTCATAAACTTCAAGATAGACTAAGATGAGCTCTCAATGAGAAGCTCTCTTGTTGAGTGGCTTTGTCTAAATAGATAGGATGTATGCTCAAGCTTATGCTTCAAAAAGGGCTTCAAATGGAGTTGGAATTTGGGTATGAGTGTATGGTTTTGATTTAAAATGGCTTCTTAAAATGGCATTATGACTTTACTTCATGGATTGTGTTTTTTTGTAAAGGGGAAGGATCCAATTTATAGGAAAGAGGCTTGAGCGATTGAGGGCTAAGATGCAAGGATGGGGAAAAGCTCATGGAGGGCTCAGATTGCATGAGAGGAGAGCACATAGATTGTGCTTCCTTACAGCCAATCAGGGAAAGACACATGTCACAGGGTGAGAGGATGGAGGAAAGGGGAAGGATGAGTCAACAAAGGAGGCTCAAGGGATAAAATCTTCATAAAGACCCTCATAATGGCTTGTAAGAGCAATGAAAGGGCTTGGAAGAGTCATTTATGCCCTAGTGGGCTTCATAAAGTTTCATGGTTGGGATATTTTAAGGGAGATGAGAAGAATTTTGACTTGGGCTTGATGAGGAAGGTTTTAAGCTTTCTTAGGATTGTGCAAATGATTAGAGGATGGATTAGGATGGTTTAGGATTAGCTTAGGGATAGGCAAGTGGATGGCTATTAATAAGGGTGGGTGAAGGAGGAGATATTTGTTAATTTTGGCTTGGGTTAGTAAGTCTTAACCCATGTTTAGGGAATGTGACAAGGTTAGGAAGGGATTAGAATTAGGTTTAAAGACATCTTCTAGAAGAGTCTAGACTTTGGATGAGGATAAAGACTTTCTAGAATAGTCTAGAACTTTGTAGGATAAGGATGAAGACTTTCTAGCAGAGTCTAGAACTTCTTAGGATGATGATAAATTAGATTTTTAGGAAATAAATAAAGTTTTATTTAGTTCAAGGGTTTGGGTTGAGGAGATATTTATTAAAACTTTTTTAATAAACATGAGGATTAATATTTAATCTTAATTTAATATTTTTAGTTGGGATTAGGGGTAGGAAATGATGGGATTAGCCTTTAATCAAAATTAAAGAAGGATTAGAATATTTTGGAAGAGGTTAGTGGTCTTAAGGAAATTGGCCAAGTTTTGGACAAAAAATAAATTTTTTATTTATTTTGGATTTTTTCGTCAATTTATTAATTAAATAATTAATAAATAAGGAATAATGTTTAAATAAGATTTAAACATTTTTGGGAGGGATTCCTTAATTAAATATTTTTAATTAAGATAAAGGGATTTAATGGCATAAAAATAAATTAATTAATTAATAAATGATGATGTCATTAGGAATTTTTTCAAAAAATAAAAATACTTTATTTTCTAAAGGATTTAGGTGTCTAAGTTTTGCCCCTCTTTGATGTGATGCCGCATGTGGCATGGCATCAAAGATAAGAAAATAAGATGCACAAGGCTAGAGCAGAAGAGGAGAGAATGGACTATGAGATGCTCCCTCAAGAAGGTGGTGGGGAGAGAAAGTGAGGCTCGATGGCTTCTTGAAAAGTACAAGAATCTTGGTAGGTGGGAGGATGAAGAGTGGCTTAAGAGAAGAGGTTTAGTTAGCTCAAACTCTCACTATGGGAGAATGATAAAGGAGAATCAGATGCACAAGAGGAAGCAAGCTTAAGACTTTAGGGAAGGTGGAGGATGAAGGAGCAGAGTGCTATAAAAAGGAATCCAGGATAGGGAGAAGGATGAGGGGATTATAAAGCTGATGCAATAGGATTTCAAAGAGTTAAATTGGTGGAAGATGGGTTTCAGAGATCCCTAGGACTAGGATTGTGGATCTTGAAAGATGAGGCTTGGTGGATTGATTGGATTGGTGTATCCCAAAGACTAGGATTGTGGATCCCTAAAGCTAAGAGTGATGATTGATTCTGAGAGATACAATTGCACAAGCTGGGGTAGGAGAGACAGATGTTGGATATGGATGGGGGATAATGGAGATGAAGGGAATCCATTGAAGCTTTTTGAGCAGGGGGATACTTCAAAGAGAAGTACCACCATGTAGTTGAGCACTAGATTTGCTATAGGACTGATGGTTAATTGCCAAGGGTACCAAGAACATCAAGGCTTTTTCACCAACTGTCTAGAGGACTGATTGACTGACTCAAAATACACAAGGATTGCCCAGCATCACACATGAAACCTAGAGGAAATAGCGTGGAACTGACATTGGGTAACCCACAAGAAAAAAAGAAACAAATGAAAGACTTGATCAAAACCATATGCACAGAGTGCCCCATTCGTAGCATACCATGATATGGAAGATCATGGCAACCTTGAGGAGGGAACAAAAAGATTTCTTGGAAAAGATACTTCAAGACCCAAAAAGGAAGATTCCAAATCAAAAGAAAGTGAAAATCCAAAAGAGAACCGTTTGCCAATGAGATGGGTAGGATGAGGTACTAATGGACCAAGATCAGACATGAAGAAAGCTATATCCTACAAGGATCTATTGGAGAGCACCTAAGCTAGTGGATTTGGATAAGTGATGCACTTGGCAAGATGAACTAAGAAGGATAACACTTTGATGATAGGAGATCTAGCTAAAGGAAGCATTGGAATAGCTAACCAAGATTTGTGCGATGTGTACAAGATGTTGATCAAGGATGAACTGACACGAAAGCTAGATAGATACAATGGTACTAAGCTAAAGAGGATGTACAAGCTGATGGACCAAGAGGATGTTACAAATGTACAAGGTTGTTCATGTTTTGTTTTTGTGAGATGGAAATGTTTGTGAAGGGTGGGATGTCTGTAATAGTTGATAGGCAGATAGGTAGATGGTTTGCAAAAAGCTTAAGAAAAATGGGATTCTTTGTGTGCATGTGATAGGATAGAAGCTAGGATACAAGATTTGGCATATAATACAAGCTAGAATATGGTACAAGCTTTGGACAAGATTTGGATATGCAAGCTATGGTATAGGGGATGATAATAGATTTACAAGATTTACAAGCTGTACAATTGGTATTTACAAGCTTCATTAGATTTTGGATATTTGGTCAAAACACCAAGGGAACAAGTAGGTGTTTTATTGGATTGTGAATGGATGGATGAGGGATAGGATAGTGATAGATAATGGATCAGTCTTAGTACACAAGGTGCCTGAATTACCAAGTTTTCACCAAGGTACCTATCCAAGGCACTTGAATTGCCAAGTTTTCACCATTGAACGCTTGTTTCTCTTTACTATTTTTTTTTAATTTTTCAAAAGCTAGGTATACCAAGGATCTTCACGCATAGAACTTCTTGAGATGAATGATGTTAGTAGGATCATTCAAGAGTTCTCCTTCTAGTGTAGATAGCTGATAGGCTCCGAAGCCAAAGGAGGCAGTGACAACATAAGGACCAAGCCAGGTAGGTTCAAACTTGCCTTTCTTTTCTCGATCAGCTTGGACTTTTATATTTTCTTTGAGGACCATGTCACTTGGCTGAAAGTGTCATGGAAGCACCTTCTTGTTGAAATTCCTTTTGAGACAAGTTTGATAGACTGTGAGATGATCATAGGCTTGTTGTCGCTTCTCGTCTAAGAGATCTAGCTGGGTGATCCGAGCTACTCTATATTCTTCATCTGATATTTTCCCTTGCAAAGATATGCGCAAGGAGGGAAGTTCAACCTCTATGGGTAGTACTGCTTCAGCACCATAGACTAAGGAGTATGGAGTTGTGCCTGTGGATGTACGAAAGGAAGTTCGATAGGCTCATAGGGCTAGATTTATTTGTAGGTGCCAATCACGATCGGAATCATTGACAACTTTCTTTAGGATTTTGAGGAGGGTTTTGTTAGTTGCCTCTGCCTGGCCATTACCTTGTGGGAAATATGGGCTAGAAAAGTGGTGATGGATGCAGAGGGAAGTGCATAATTCTTCCATGTTGAGATTTTCAAAGTTACCTCTGTGGTCAGTGAAGATGGTGGATGTGATGTCGAAGTGGCAAACAATGTGGTACAAGATGAACTTGGAGACCTAAACTCCTGTAGCTGAGACTAGGGGGACTACTTCCACCCATTTAGTGAAATAGTTTGTAGCTGTTATTATCCATTTATGTCCATCAGATGAGAGAGGTGTGATAGTTCCAGCTAGATCAAGGCCCCAATAAGAGAAAGGCCAAGGTGGTGCAATAGGCTGTAGATCCTATGCTAGAGCGTGCGTAAGATTTGCGTGCTGTTGACATGGGACACACCTTTTGAAAAAAGTCACAGGAGTCTTCTTCAATGGTAGGCCAATAGTAGCCTACTCTAAGGGTTTTTCATGCGACGATAATACCACTCATGTGGGCACTGCAAAGTCCAGAGTGTACTTCTTTTAATGCCATCGAGGCCTCATTTTCATCTAGACATCGAGAGAGAGTATCATGATAACCCTGACGATATAGGGTATTGGCTATGATAACATAGCTGGATGATTTTCAGATGAGGTTTTGGTGTTGGGTACGTATGAGGTGAGGGGAGATGATACCATCTTTAAGGTAAGCATAAATCTCATGGTACCAAGGGGATTGTGGACCAACCAAGATACAAACATAGTTTGAGTCATCATTCACATAGGCAGGTGTGAGGGGCTGCTCAACTAAAAATGCATACTGCATAACCGCTTGGAGAATTTCCAAGAGCAAGGCAATAGTAGCCATAGTGTCTGCTAATTTGTTCTGTATTAGAGGCACTTGTGTAAATTGAAGCTTTGTAAAATGCTGGGTTAGCTAATCAACTACCTCTTTGTAGGGTAATAGCTTTTCATCTTTGGTTTGATATTCATTTAGGGCTTGCTTGATGATGAGCTGAGAATTGCCAAAGATTTGTAACTCGGTTATGTTCCATTCTGCAACTATCTTTAATCCTGCTATGAGAGCCTCATATTCAGCTATATTGTTGGTGCTAGGGAATTGTAGCTTGAAGGCTTTTGGAATCTAATCTCCTTGAGGTGTGACCAACAATATTCCTACCCCTGATCCATGAGATTTATATGAGCCATCAAAATAAAGTTTCCATGGGGGTTGTTCTTCAATTAGACAAATATGCTCATTTGGAAATTTTATGATCAAAGGATATGTATCTACTAGAGGCACATCAGCTAGGTGATCTACTATAGCTTGCCCTTTGATTACCTTTTTGTCCACATACTAGATGTCAAATTCGCTAAGGAGCATAACCCATTTGGCCAAACAGCCTGTAAGTGTTGTTCTGGAGAGCATATACTTGAGAGGGTTGATCTTGGAGACTAGTTGGATGGTATGACTTAGCATGTAGTGGCAAAGCTTTTGATTTGATAAAACAACTACCAAACAAACTTTTTCCATAGGAGTATAATTGAGTTCATAACCAACTAGGGTTCTACTAATGTAGTAGATGTCTCTTTCTCTGTTGTAGTCATCGAGCTATGCTAGAAGTGCCCCTAGAGAAATAGGCATTGTTGATATGTACAAGATCAAGGGATGACCAGGAACTAGTGGAACCAAGATAGGGGGATTGATGAGATACTGCTTAAGATGATTGAAGTTGCATTGACATAAAGGATCCCACTTGAATTTTTCATCCGTCTTCTAGTAAGTGTGCAAATGACATACACTTATCTGCAAGCTGGGAGATGAAGCACCGAATAGATTGAAGCTTTCCCTGAAGAGTGTGAAGCTGTTGCAATGTCTGGGGAGGAGACATGTCTAAGATATCTTTGACCTTCTTGTGGTCAATCTCTATACCTCGTTTAGAAACTATAAAGCCTAGAAGCTTGCCAGATGTGACCCCAAAGACACATTTCTTGGGATTCAGCATGAGATGATATTTGGCTAACCTATCAAAGACTTTCTCCAAGTCAGCAAGATGATCCATGAAGGTATGAGATTTAACCAAGATATCATCCACATAATCCTCTAAAATGCTATGGATAAGATCATGCAAAATGTCTGTCATAGCTCTTTGATATGTAGCCCCAGCATTCTTTAGGCTAAAAGGCATCATGTTGTAGCAAAAGGTTCCCCAAGGGGTAGTGAATGTTGTCTTATGTTGATCCTCTTCTGCAATCTTGATTTGCTTATACCCAAAAAATCCATCCATGAGGGATAGAATTTCATGTCCAGTTGTAAGATCTACAATCATATCTATGTTGGGCAAGGGAAAATCATCTTTTGGACAAGCTTTGTTAAGATCTCTGAAATCAGTGTAGATTCTAATGTCACTGAAAGGCTTAGTGATGGGGACCATGTTGGAGATCCACTCTGAGTAGTCGATAGGTCAGATAACCTTAGTAGCTAACATTCTTTTTAATTCAGCTTTGACCAGTAATGCGACCTTGGGGTGCATTTTTCTAAGCTTTTGTCTGACGGACTTGATCTTTGGATCGACTGCAAGATGATGAACTAAAATCTTTGGATCTAGTCCTGGCATGTCTTGATATGACCTTGCAAATTGGCCAATGTTCTCTCTTAAGACCTCAAAGAGGAGGTCAGCTTCGTCTTGTGATAGGGATGCAGCAATGTGAACAAGTTTGGGGATCTCTAAAGAACTAATGTTGACTTCTCTAGTATCCTCAATTAGAATAGAAGACACCTATGGTCGATTATCTTGAGGAGGCAATGCTAAATCCTCATGTTTTGCTTGTGACTCTGGATTTTCTTACTGAGGGGTTCTCTTCGTTGCCTTAGCTAGTCTCGAATTCACCTTAGTTCTAGTTTTGGGTGTATCAAAACTAGGTTGGGGATTTTCTCCAAAATACCCCTTGGGATCTAGCTTATAGATATAGGCAGAGTCTAGCTTTGTTTGCTTGTGAGGAGTTTTGGCTCTCATGAATCTCAGAAGTGCTTCCTCTGATGTGAACTCATCAATGTGTATGATGCTTGGTTGGTCCCAATCTATGAGTTGTGGATGGGCGAGTGTTAGGTCAATCAAATGAATGGATAGTTCTTCGAGAACAGAGTCTCCGAGGAAGATTTGGTCTGGGATATCGTCGTAGGCTCTCTTTTCAACTTCCTTAGGAATGACTTCAATTTTGACAAGGTCACGATGAATGTTTGAAAAAGCATGACCGTTCTCATTAGTGCCCCTAGTTGTGGGTATGCCAAAGCCAACACCTGACTTCGATTCCCACTTGTGTACGTCGATGGGGCACTGCATGCCTCTTTCTTCTGGTCCTAGACCACCACCTTGATAGTTCCATTTGTAAGTGATGAGCTTATGTTCTTGGGGATACTTCTAGCTGAAATGATCAAGGCATGCTTGATTTCTTGGAGGTGCACCCTTATGTAACCAATTGTTGATATCTGGAGTGAGCTCCTCATGAAGAGGGATTTTTGAGGATAAAAAGGTTATTGGGCCAAACTATTTGTATCAAGGAGGTGGAATCTTCTTAGCTTTGTGATGTGTTGGTCATCCATGGGCATGTGGATCAAGTGGGAGTGCCCCGATAGCAAATGCATTTGACAAACTATACTCTCCATAGAGTTTGTTATTGATCTTCACAGTAGATAGGGTGGAGGCGAGGATGGTTTCTGGGTCATTACAAGTGTGGGATGAGCTGGCGATGGCTATGTCGATATCAATTCTAGGGCAATGGTTTGCATATGAAGCTTCAATTGCATTGTAGTAAGCAAAGGGTTCTGGATCAGCATGGATGGTTACCTTAGTGCCCTGATGCAAAAATTTGACGCACTAATGGTAAGTGGATGGAATGGCTTTCATGGCATGAATCCATGGGTGACCGAGGAGGATGTTAAATGGTAGGTTTAGATCAATAACATGGCAGAGTGTTTCTTAGATGACTAGCCCAACCTTGATTGGCAGAAAAATAGTTCCTTCTGTAGTTCTTTCCAAGTTGTCATAAGCTTTGATGCTGATAACCTCACTGATGATATCTACCTCAGTATACCTAGCTTATTTTATGAATTTTAGGGTGCAAATATTCAAGGTTGATCCATTATCTATCATTACTCTTATTACGAAAAAATTGGATACCATAATGGCTATGCAGAGCAGAAGGGTGTGATCTGGCTCGACCATGGGTATGTCGGTGGGTTTGAATGATAGGGCACATGAGGAGGATAGGTGTCCAATGAGATTACAAAAATTAGTAGCATTGATATCTTAAGGGACACAGGATTCTATGAGAGCACTTTCAAGGATGTTTTTGTACACAGGACTAGTGCGGAGAAGGTCTAAAATGGAGATTTGGGCTAGCATGTTCCCAAGGTGTTCCAAGATATTGTACTGGCTTTTTGATCTAGCTGATGGTGCTTGTGAAACTGGTGGGCCTATGATGTTAAATTATGCTCTTCGAGTGGTGACTGCACACTCATTGTTTGGTCCTTGGATATTGAAAACATTGACAGAAGGCTCTTTCTCAGATATACAACCTATGAGGCTACCATAATCTACATAGGATGAAGTGTGGTCATTGTTCTTCCCATGCTGTTGGTTTGGCTGGTGGTTGTTGGTGTTGGTTTGGATAGGTGCTTTCCCAAAATTTTGGTTGTTGTGAGGGGGAAAAGCTTTTTGATAGATCTGTAAGCCTACATTGGGAGAGGTTTGGGAACCAACGGTGATTTCTTTCCGGTCAACAAGGTCTTGCACATAATCTTTCAGTTTCATGCATCTGAGGGTGGTGTGACCTTTTACCCTATGAAATTTGTAGTACTCATTGTCTTTGTACCATGCAGCTTTGGATTGGCTTGGGTCAATTTGCTAGGTAGGAGGAAATATGATGAGGTTTTCCTTAGTCAATTTCTCAAAAATGACATCCAATGGCTCACCAAGGGGCGTATAATTTCTAGGTGCAGGTTGAAACTTGGGCTTTGGTCCTGTAGCTACATTGATGGCATTAGCTCGATTACTAGACCCTTGAAAGTTGGGTCTTGGATTGTGGCCTTGATAGCTTTGGTGATTCTAGTGTTGGTAGTTGATAGTTTGTTGATTGTTTGGTTGCTAAGGTGGGTTGGACTGATTTTGGGAAGGACCAACAATATTCACATGTTTGGTGTCAGTAACACCATCTATTGCAACGTGCTTTTTTTTGTTCCAATACCTAGACTTGTCATTGGAATGTGATTGATTTTGGTTGGCTTCCTTGTAAATCTTGACCACACCATCTTTAATGAGCCCTTGCTCAAGGATCATTCCTTTTTCTTTGATATCTTTTTAGGTCTGCAAATAGTTCATGGTCATGTGGTGAGCCAAGCTGGGATGGGCATTATCAATAAACATTTTCACCAAATGGCATTCTGGCAAGGTGCAAGATATGCGGGTGGTAAGGGTTTGCCATCTTTGCAGATATTTGGGAAGGCTTTCTACACCTTTTTTCTTAGTGTGGACAAGATCAACTACTGAGAGCTCTGTTTCAACAAAATGGGCATATTGGGCTACAAATGCCTTAGATAATTCAGTAAAGTTTTTAATTGTGCCATATGGGATTCTATAAAACCATTCAAGAGCTGGTCCGGCCAAGATTTTGGGAAAGAGACGCAAGAGGAAGACGTCGTCGTATGCCACTTCTTAGTAGTGCATGTAAAATTATTTGATATGTGTGACAGGGTTTCCTTTTCCTCTGAATTTGTCAAACTTGGGTATCTCAAAGTGTTTGGGAAATGGTGTCATGGTAATGGCTCTGTCAAATGGGTAAGAACACACATTTTCAAACTTGAAGGTTTTTGGATCATTTCCCTCCTGGATGTTCTTCAAAGCTGTCTTCATGGCTTCCCATTCTAAATTTATGGGTGATGGTTGGGGTGCACCCAATGTAAGAGTGCCTTGAGGTAGGTATGTGCTAGATGGGGCAATGAAACATGGATGGCTTTGAGGTATGGGCTGGTAGGGATTATACATGGCTTGGGCAACTGAATGGTGGATGATGAGTTGTTGAGGTGGAGGAGGCACATATTGTTGCATGTGTTACAAGGCTTGCTGCTGATATGGGATTTGGGATAGGGATTGAGGGACGTAGGCTGGCTGTGGGATAAATGGATTGATTTGTGGAGGTAAGGTATAAGATGGTTGTGAAGCTTGGAGAAAGGATCGAGGAGCTTGTGGAACTTGACTTGGGATTTGAGGAGTTTGACCAATATATGTGGGTTGTGCCCCTATTTGGGAGGGTATCATGGCAAAGGGGGCCAAGTAATTGTTGGTTGGTGGTGGTGGATTTCCTCCTAGAAGTGGCATAGAAAAATAGTTAGTAATAGGAGGTGATAGATTAGTTGGTGGTGGAGGTGGTGGGAATTGAAAGCTTGGGAATGGAAATGATGGGGTTTGATAGCTTGGTGGTTGGATTTGAAAGCTTGGTAGTGTGGTGGCAGGAGCTTGGGTCACTTGAGAGCTTGGAAAAACATTGGTAGTAGCTTGTGGGGTTTGATAGCTTTGTGGAGCGAGGATAGTAGCTTGTGGATTTGTGGCTGATGGCATTGAGCTCCGAGGACCCAGTGGAAATGATGGAATTCTTCTTTGAGCTGAGGTAAACAAGATGGGGGTGATGAAAGGTTGATTTCTTGGCCCCATGGGTGGCATCCCGGTTGTATATTGCTGAGGTTGGCCAAAGATGCTAGAACTGATTTGGGAGATGGGTGGATTTGGAAGGCTGGGTTGGAGAGCAATAGCAGCAATAGTGAAGGGAATGAATGATGAGGTGTTTTGGGTGAAGGGGGTTTGGGATGGAGTGGTATGGACCAATGGTGGAGTGGTGGTGAGTGGATTGGCTTGCGGAAGGGAGATTTCAACTTGAGTGGAGGCTGGCATGTTTGGGTCTGTTGGATCATAAGGATTGGCTTAAGGCTCTTCTTTTGGCACATATTGAGGATAATCTAAATCATAAGAGCCTATTGGTAGTGGTAGTTGTCCAAACAATGGGTGAGATAAATCTGATAAGGGAGGAGGTCTTCCAAAGTCGAAGGCTCCTATATTGTCCCTTCGAAAGTTAGCCATGATTATTTCTTTATTCTTGTCTATAATGGTATTCACCAATAATACATTTCTTGGTTGGTTCATGAAAGCTTCAATGTCAGTAGGTGATGGTATAGTGTTCTCTGGGCTGAAGGATGGTTGAGTGCTCAAGGGGAACGATGCTATTTGATCCAAATGATGGGTTTCCAATGTTTGTTTCTTCTTCTTGGCTAAGCGAGTGATAGGTGACATGAAAATGTTCCTAGGGATGAGATGCAACAATGTTGATGGATGCCAAGGGGGAAGGCTTTTCTATGCAAATGATTTCCTAGGTTGAGGCAAAGCTATACGACAAACCTAAGGAGGATTAGGTTTGGGATTCTAACTTCAAAGATATGTCGCCAAATCATGAAAGGTCTACTTTCCTATGCGTAAGCTTGGTGGTGATTGTGTCAACTTAAGGATAGACTGATGATCCTTTAGGAAAAACACGAGATTGACCACTTGTGGATCCCAACCTTTAGCTCAAGGTGATGAGGGATAACAAGTGACAAAGCTAGATTACCCTAGATAAAGTTCTATCAAAGGGATAACCTTGGTGAGATTGGTGGATTTGCAAGATGGTAGGAATGGCAGACTTTGGCAAGGTGACAACAATTTTGAAGGCTTGGATGTGATGTTTAGGCTTTTGGGATGCTAGCTAGGTTTGAGGGGATTGGTTTGGTTCTAAGGCAAAGATATAGATGAGATGGGTGAGCTAAAATTCTTAAGGGGATGACTAAGGGTGGCTAGCTTACCTACAAGGATGACTCTAAAGTGGAGCTTATGCAAGAAGATGTGGAGGAACAAGGGGGCCTAATCATAGAAATCATGCCTAGTTGGTAAGGCATAAGCAAGGTTAACTCCTGGATGCTTGCTAAATTTGATAGTGCGATCTAACTAGGCATCTTGAAGGGCTTCATTAGTAGCTTTGTCTTCTGCTTTGTGGAGTTTGGCAATTCGAGGGCTTGGTGTTACTTCCTTTTTCTTAGCTACAATTTCTTGGTATGCCTGAGATGGCTTGAGTTTGGTTTGTGAAACTTTTGTTTGGGTTTGGGTTATTCTGACGTAAATTCTTGAATCTTCTTGGCTTAGAGAGATTTGGGTTGTTTTGCTTCAACTCGTTCAACTTCTGGAATAGGCAGTGACTACACTAAGTATGCCCTAAGCTAGGATTGACCAAGTTTGGCAAACATTCATTCAACAAGTAAAAAATCAAGCAATAAATAGGAAAAACCAAATAGAAGTTTTTGATTCTTATAATATGATACTTGCGCCAAGGAGTGTGTATATTTTACAAATGTTTTGATCAGTCACTTCAAACACATTAACACCCTAGATGGTTGTCTGCAAGGCTGACAGTTGGTTTAGCTAGGGAGTCCTCAATGTACCCAAGGTACATGAGGCCCAAATCCATAGATGAAAATAAAAAGATGTCACACAGCCGAGAGGAGTGGTAACCCACTTCTCCTCTTTCACTTCTCAAGGGTATAAAGTTCCTTGAGGCTTAGCCCGAGTGACAAAATCTTGATCCCAAGAGAGGTGTCTTTGGATTCACCTCCCGATCTTTATACTCTGTCAGAACGTTGGAGTTGAGGTCATCCCAAGGGGTGATGAAATCTCTAAGTAGGCCTCCTAAAATTTAAACAAGATTTTGGATCCTAATCTTATGCACCTAAGATGGCCTCGAAAGATGACAAGGGGAGAGAAGACTTGGATGATCTTGGGCTAAAAGACATAATTCTTTTCCAATTGATGCTTAAGTTTTTCAGATCTAGACCTTGCAAACACACATGTTTAGGATGCAAATGTTCAATTCCAACTTGAAGCATTAACAAAAGTAAAATCAATTGAAGAATGAATACACTAAGAAGATTTAGGGTCAACAAAAGTAAACTCGCGCGCCTGGAGGTCCTCCACATCAAGTATCGATTGATTTTTCTTTAAGGAATTCAAGATTGAGTGTGAGTTTTTTTTAAGTCCAAAATAAAGATGTGTAAAAATCAGTTTCAAGAACATGCCCGGAGGTCCTCCATGTCAAGATTTGTTCAATTTTTATGTCCAAATGAAGTGTTAGTGAGACTAATGTGCATTCAAAAAATTTTCTATCTTAGAAAAACCAATAAAAACTCAAGTGAGTGGAATTTGATTTTTGTGGAGCACTTAACATCTTCTTAGGTAGACCCTTCCCCATATATGGCACTGATATTGCAACCAATGGTTAGAATGATGGGTGATTAAAGACGGTGAGTCTAATAACAAATTCACTCAAAGTATCTTTATTTGTTTTTATGACTTATAAAGTTTCTAAAATGTAGATTCTTTTTATGCCCCAAAAGATGAAGTGTGAGATATTGTAATGATTAATTGACCTTTTGCATTCAAGATTGGATTTTTTGTTTTAATCATGCATTCATAAAAAAACAAAAACTTGATTTTAATCCATGGCACTCAAGAGTGATTTTAGCAACATGCATTCAAAGACAAGTGATTAAACATTCAATTTTTTTTTCTTTGAGCATTCAAGATTGAGATTTTGTGTGTTGTTTTAAGAACTTTGAAGTGCTTTGTTTTAACCTTAGATCATTCAAGATTGTTTTGGACTCAAAAGTGAAAATGACTCTTTGGACTTTGGTTTTTATTCAAGATTTTGTGTTCTAGTTTGCATGTTTTAAGCCCAAAAATGATATTCACAGATTGTTTTGATGCATGAAAAACCTAAGAAACATTCAAGATTTTGCAACAAGACATTTGTTTGGAATAAATAACAAAGCTTTTAGGACAATTTTGGCAACCATTTAGGACTCTTAGTTTTCATGAGATTTTTAAAAGAACTTTAAAGTATTTGCAAATGAGGTTCATTTTATCCTTGATTGATGCTTTGAGTTTGATTTAGATTTTAGTGTGCACTTAATGTTGATTTTGAACCTTTTGAAATAGAAACTTGAATTTCTTTTTAAATTTCAAAAAATGAAGTGTTCCTAACTTTGCATGAATGCATCTAAAACCTTGACGTTGCAAGGATGCAAATGATTGGATTGGTTTAGTTTCACTTGTTAAAAGATTTTTTTATTTTTATTTTTTTTGCAAAATTTTAGTTTTTAAAGGATTTAAGTATGATTTAAGGGTTCTTTAAAAAAAGAATGGCCAAGATCTCCCACAAGAAGAAGAAGAAGAAGTAGATGGAATAAGAAGAATATAGACAAGAAGAGGAAGAAGAATTCCAAGTGCTTTGTCCACCTATAAGCTTGAAAAATCTGCAAACACTATGAGATAGACTATGAGTTCCTTTGTCTTCTTCATGCTCATATGGACCTACAAAACCAAATTATACAATCCTACCAATCACAAAAACAAGAAAAATTAGCCAAAATTAGCAAATGACATACAAAACTTGACTAAAAAAGCTAATGAATATGACCCATGCGAGGTCCCACCAGGCGTGCTAAAATGTATATGAGCAATGTTAGTATGCTAATAGAAACCAAATTTAAATAAAGCTTCTACAAACTAAAAAAAATTTAGAAACTTCAAGATAGACTAAGATGAGCTCTCAATTGAGAATATGAGCCATTAATGGGCTCTCTCAATGAGAAGCTCTCTTGTTGAGTGGCTTTCTCTAAATAGATAGGATGTATGCTCAAGCTTATGCTTCAAAAACGGCTTCAAATGGAGTTGGAATTTGGGTGTGAGTGTATGGTTTTGATGTAAAATGGCTTCTTAAAATGGAATTATGACTTTACTTCATTGATTGTGTTTTTTGTAAACGGGAAGGATCCAATTTATAGGCAAGAGGCTTGAGAGATTGAGGGCTAAGATGCAAGGATGGGGAAAAGCTCATGGAGGGCTCAGATTGCATGAGAGAAGAGCACATGGATTGTGTTTCCTTATAGCCAATCGGGGAGAGACACATCTCACAGGGTGAGAGGATGGAGGAAAGGGGAAGGATGAGTCAACAAAGGAGGCTCAAGGGATAAAATCTTCATAAAGACCCTTATAATGGCTTATAAGAGCAATAAAAGGACTTGGAAGAGTCATTTATGGCCTAGTGGGCTTCATAAAGTTTTATGGTTGGGATATTTTGAGGGAGATGAGAGAAATTTTGACTTGGGCTTGATTAGGAAGGTTTTAAGATTACTTAGGATTGTGCAAATGATTAGAGGATGGATTGGGATGGTTTAGGATTAGCTTAGGGATAGGCAAGTGGATGGCATTTAATGAGGGTGGGTGAAGGAGGAGATATTTGTTAACTTTGGCTTGGGTTAGTAAGTCTTAACCCGTGTCTAGAGAATGTTACAAGGTTAGGAGGGGATTAGGATTAGGTTTAAAGACATCTTCTAGAAGAGTCTAGACTTTGGATGATGATAAAGACTTTATAGAATAGTCTAGAACTTCCTAGGATGAGGATGAGGATAAATTAGATTTTTAGGAAATAAATAAAGTTTTATTTATTTCAAGGGTTTGGGTTGAGGAGATATTTATTAAAACTTTTTTGATAAACATGAGGATTAATATTTAATCTTAATTAAATATTTTGAGTTGGGATTAGGGGTAGGAAATGATGGGATTAGCCTTTAATCAAAATTAAAGAAGGATTAGAAGATTTTGGAAGAGTTTAGTGGTCTTAAGGAAATTTTCCAAGTTTTGGGCAAAAAATAAATAAAAAATTTATTTTGGGTTTTTTGGTCGATTTATTAATTAAATAATTAATAAATAAGGAAATAATGTTTAAATAAGATTTAAACATTTTTGGGAGGGATTCCTTAATTAAATATTTTTAATTAAGATAAAGGGATTTAATGGCATAAAAATAAATTAATTAATTAAATAATTAATTAATTAATAAATGATGATGTCATCAGGAATTTTTTCAAAAAATAAAAATACTTTATTTTCTAAAGGATTTATGTGTCTACATTTTATAGCTAGATTGATGAAATCATTCAATTAATCAAAGATTAACTTCTTAAAAGATGCCCATGTTGTGATGGATGCCAATCTATGTGTGAGTTGAATACAAATTCTCCCAAAGTGTAGTGAAACAAGAGAAAAACCATATCTTCATGTTGATTTTTATTTCTATTTTTATTGCATATCTCTTTGAAAGCCTTGATGTGGTCTTCTAGTGTTCATGTCTCACCATAGAAAAACTCTAGACATAAGTTTTTAGGATTTTTATGGAGATCATGAAGTAGACTATGCATGTTAATTGGTCAATCTTGTGAGTTTGCAAATAAAGCCATGCGTGGAAGTGGTGGAAACTGTCTTTGTTATTGTCGAATGTTATGCAAGATGCTGTGTGTGGAAGTAGTAGAATGTGAGATGGATGATGAAGGGATTTTTGGCATGAATTGATGAAACTTAGTTGTCCCTTAAAAAATATGATGCTCCAAAAAATGGTCGAGTTCCAAGAACTAAAATTTCATAGATGAAGATGTCAATTCTCATAGAAAGAGATACAATAGATCAAGATTTTCTATCTTGCACACCTCTAGAGCTGCACACCCGCCCACTTGCACACATTTGTAGCTATAAAATTCTAGATTTGTGGAAAATATAGAATTCAAACTTCCTTCTAGTGTCGCTTCTGTTGACCAAATGTTTTACATCATGGCAAATGAAGAAATCCTTATAAATTTGTCTCTTAAAGAGTTGACCAAAATAACCAATTCCAAGCATCGACATGGCTAATTTTCAACTCACTAGGTATCTCAATTAAGATAAATGTGAATGTTCACAAGGAGGCATTTCCTGGTATCTTCAAATCCTATCAAAATCTAAAAGAATGCAAGCACAAATTGATACAATTTTGTGGTTTCATATTTATGATGAATCCAATTTTCCTCACAATGCAACTAGATGATTTCCAATGCTAACCACATGTTTAAAAGAAGAAATGGAGATAAGGTATCAAGAAAATAAAGAAAGCTTTTGAAAATGAAATTCCTATTGGACTTAAGTGAAAGTAAAAATGTGTTTGTGAATTATATATTCAAAAGGATCGAGTAGAAACTAATAAAATTAGGAGAAAAAAATCCTCAACTTCATGGATGTAATTTTCAAAGGGAACATAGAGGAAATTGAAGGGTATTTTAGAACTCATCAAATCATGTAGCCATAGAGTGTTTGTGCAACATGAGACAAATTGCAATGCAAGATCTTGATGGTGATCTTTTCTCTAGTTTGTCACAAAAAAGGATTTTTTTAGCAAATATGAAAAACATTGAAACTATTTGATCACATGAGAATCAACATAAAATAATTTTTTTAGCTCCATTTCTATTCATAAACATACGATTCATAACTAAAAACCACATTTCAACAAGAAACACTACACACAAAATAAGAGAACCAATACCATACTCTATTGCAATAAAATATGAGCCTCCAATACATATTACATCTTTGTAATAATAGGAAACACCATCCTTTATACAATTTTAGGACCTAGGGATTTTTCCTTGTAAAAAGGATGCTAAAATCACCAATTTTATACAAATTATATACAAACAGACTCCTAACAAGGTGCTAGGTAGGTCTAATCTCTTTATTTTATTAATTACATGGTGCATTAACAATTAAATGAATTTAAAACTTAGAAAGAAGAAGAAGATACGAAGAGATAAGACTTTGGAATTTTTGGAAGTCTAAGACAGTTCTTTAGATGTAAACTTGGGCTTCATTGTGCATTTATATTAGTTAATCTATTGTCAAAATGCTTTTTAAATGAATGAAACACTCAAAAAATATAATTAGGATTTAATTATCTGCACTACTATAATTGATCCAAAAAAATTAGTGCACTTATGAACCTTTGAAAAATTGTGCACCTGCAAACATGTGCACTTCTATCAGAGGGTTGAAACTAGAAGGATTTCTTTAATTCCCAAAATTTCAATTTTTCAATATCTTGGTCTTCTTTACCTTCTACAAAAAATGATGTTTGGATGTGATGCCTTTAACTTGTCAATGGTGGTGGCAATCTCTTGATTCTCCAGTAAGTTGAGGGTTTGATTCTTTCCTTTTAATTCTCTATGAAAATCCTCAACCTCTTACCCTGTCTCAACAAAATTCTACATATTGAATTCTAATTCTTTTAGTACCTCATTATCTTTAAATATTATTTGTATCTCATCTTCAAAAGTTTCTACTTCAAAAGGTTCTTGGAACTTTTGCATCATAGTTTCAATAGAACATAGTAGATTCTTGGAGTCATTAGTGAAAATCTCTAGACTAGTCATGGCATAATATATATCTACCTCCAAAATTGGGCTTGAGCTCTATCCTGTGTCTCTTGGATGTCCTCATATAAGTCCAATGTGACCTTGTTTCTTCATTAAATATTCTTGATCCAATCATCAATCTTATTTTTCTCTAATCTTATTTGTCTCTTCCCTTAAATAGAATTTTAGTAACATCTAGTACTTTTGATCCTTTATGGTCATCAATGCTTCTAGGTTGATTTTCCAGGTAGACACTTCATCTATTAGCCCAAAATCCTAGTTGACCATTATTGCTAGGCTATTTACATTCTTTTGTATGTCGTGCGGTATATGCATTTTTTTCCTCTCTAATTTCTACTCTTTTCTCCTCAAAAATATAGTGTCATCTTTTACATGAAATAAAAAGTGAGTTAGTAGGTTATGGGGAAGGAGGCCATTTTTGAGAGAAGTCACACTTGTCTTCTCTTTGGAGGGTTTCTAGGTAACGAAAATATTATGTTTTATGTTTTCATTTACATTATTCTTTGGATGTGATGCATGGTGACTTATTTTAGTTTACATGATAAGTAATGAAATGAATGTATGGTGAATTTTTTCTTATAGTAAAAGTTTAAAGTGTTAATTTACCACCCCTCACCCCTCCCTAGAACTTAGTTTCCCATTTACATTTCCAACAAAAAGACCCCAAAAGAGTTTTTTAAATCAATCAAAAACCATTTGTCACAATAAGGAAAAAAAAAAGAGGGGGAGATGATCCCATCCACCATAGACCTAGTAACCAATCTCATGCAATAGATAGTTTTTTCTTCTCTCACTAGCATAGTCTAACAATGGATAGCTTGTTCTTCTTTCAACATCACATGCAGGCAAAGATGGCACATTTTTCTAGCACCATTGTGACCAAAGGATCATAGCCAATAGTTCTAATCAGTATTTCCAAAAATATTTAATCCCTCATCATACTCCCTACCCACCTCAATAGAGATTGGATCTCTCTCATTAGAAGTTGTTGGAGGAAAGATAAAAGACCATTTTTGGGATAGAGAGTCCACTACCATCTACTTCAATATATGTTATCTCAACCACCAAAATCATAGTCATCAACTTCAGCTTGATTGGAGTAAAAAAAAACCTCAAAAAAAATATGGAGGAAGAACCCAATAAATTTCGAGACCCCTACTTAGGAGGAATCCTCACCAGGAGAAGAGTAATAGGAATGTTCCATCCAAAATTTCTCCCTTCCACCTCAAAAGAAAGGGATCCCACTTCAATAAGGATAATGTGGAGGAATAGGCTATCAAAAGAAGTCTTCTTCAAAGACCACTCCACCATTTGAACATTGAAATTTTCTAGAAGGATTTCCTAACCCAATATCAACCACATCCATACAATATATCACAACGTCAATAGATGATATATCCACCTCAATAGGAGTTATGTGGTAGATAAAAAATAACAGGACCCAACCCTCAAAGAAAAAAGCCATCTAAAGGTTCCTTTAAAACTCGAGGTGAGATTTTAACTCAATAGAAAACTCTAAGGGCTAATGCAGATGCTAGCATAGATTCCTCCAGAGAATCCAAGGAGGAAAAATTTTCAACTAGGAAGCACCCCAAGAAATAAATTTATACTCTACCAAAACTAAGGAGCCAAAGAGGGCCATCGAGAGCTAACAACAACTGTTAGGCAACCAAATGGAAGGCCAAATAACAAAGCTCACTTAAGGATCTAAAAAATATGCACCTTTAAAATTATAGAAGGAGTAAATAAATAGATGAAATGGATAGATCCATTACTGCCAACTACTAACCCATTAAAGAGTCCCTGGATTTGACAAACCTAGAAGTTGAGGACCCCTAGTAGAACCATGAAGGAGAAAAAAATGACTCCTCACATGAAAAAATAAGGAAAGCATCATCAAGGAAGGTCCCCCACTATTCCAGTGAGACACCAATAACACCAGAGATCATGCCTACATAAAGAAACTCCTTTGAGAAGCAAGCATCCCCTACATCATAAAATCCTCTAGAAGAAAGAAACATGATCCTTGTCTCTACAAAAACCACTCCCATACCATGGTAGAACCAAGGAGGAAAAGGTTTGTGAGGCACCCTCCATTCATCTAGCTCAACATCATCAGATTCCTCGCCATTGCTATCATTGGCCACCTCACTACAAGAAACAATAGCTTTCCCTACACTCATCATGAAGGTTTCATTGTTAATAAAAGTTAATCATTCTAGTCTTAGTCTTCTAGATTTTTCTTAGTTATTTTATAATAGAGACTCGAATAACATACCAAGTTTAAATTTTTTTTATCATTTTATGTGCAACTTTACAATATTTGAATTTTCCATGAATGCTTTTGAATTCTATAATAATACTCTTAATCAGAAAGAAGAACAAAATGATGAATAAATTCAAGTAAAATTTTTGTGAAGGAAATTAAGAAGAAGAAGAGTTAGCAAAAGAAGAATAAGAAGAAGAAGGTTAAGCATCTTTATAGCTAATAGAAAGATAAGGTGAATATTAAGCTTTAGGGGATGAAGATGAAGCTGAGCCATAACCTAAGAAAACTAGAAAGAAGATGAAGGCACAACAAAAGAAAGCAGAAAAATAAAAGAAAGTGGCAAAGAAGGAACAATAGAAGCCAGTTGCACCTTTCACAAGGTCAAGCACAAGGGTTGTCATTGCACAACCTAAGAAAGCTCAATTAGCAAAAGGTAAAACGAAGGATGATACAATAGAGCCAATCATGACTGCTAAGAAACTAAAGAGGAAGTTCAAGTCCCAAGAGGAATTAGACAATGGGAAGACTCAATCTTATGACATTAGTCAATTCAAAGTGGTAAGCAATAATCCTTCATTAGATATTGAAATCCTAGATGATAATATAAAGAATAATGCATATTTGTTAGGTTTTTAACATGTTGATTTTGATAACTTAGGAAGTGGAAATAAAAATAGTATTTAAGAGTGTATTTATGATATGATGGCCACATTTAAGACCACAACATTGGATATTTCTCACTCTATTCCTAGAGTCTTATGTGAGAGAGTTGAGTAGAAGTGGAAGTTTAGTTTGACAACTGAAAAGAAAATTAGAGACACTACTTTAGCCCAAGTTATGCCTACATTGGATAATTAGATAATTACTAAAGTTGTTGAGAAGTGTAAAGGGAGATTTTCTGTTGAATATAGAGCCTTTCTCATTTTGAGAAAACAAGTTTAAGAGGTTGTAACCCAGAATACCTTACAATGGAAATCTATCTATGGGTTATACACAATAGTTGTGGAACAGAAAGGAGAAAAAGAGAAAGATAAAATGATTAAGGAAGATGAAGTGGAAGAAGAAGATGAAATAGTTGAGGAAGATGCACAGGATGTCAACGTGCCAAGCACTAGTCCTCCATATGGAGAGAAAGAGAGTCAACGAGACTCAACAACTATTAAGGACATACCTAATAACTCTACACAAAATGTAAATGCATTGAGTGATGAAGATATAAATAAACTACAATAGGAATCCACCAATAATGCTATTCCATGCACAAATACTATATTGGTTAGGATTGATGAATCTCAAAAGGTTAATATTGCATCCACTAAGGAACAATAGAAAGACACATCTATAGTGCTATCACATGTTTTAGAAGTTAACGAAAAGGAATCATATGAACAAATAAAAAATCAAACAATATCCCTAGAATAGAAAGCTGAACTTAACCAAGCATCATCTTCAACCAAAACATTTTTAACTGGGATGAAAGAAAAAGAGGTAGAAACACCAGCTACATCACTGTTGAGTCTACAAAGTTTGGGATTACTAGCAATTGTTGTAATTGAAAAATAGGTCAATGAAGAGAAAGAGGGTAAGGAAGAAAATAATACACTCACCTCACTCAAACCCATTGAAAATTAAAAGGAGTTTGAACAAAGAGAAGAAGATAAGCTGACCGATGAGATATAGGACTAGGTAGCCATATAGGCACTGGTCACCAAACTCTTCAAAGGTCAAGTACTCAAGTTGCACCATTACAAATATCAAGGGAAAGTACAAGTACACCTAAGAGTGTTGAGACTAAATCATTTGAGGATGTGAGTTTAGATTAAGTGATTCTTCTACCCTAGTTTAATCCAACAACAATCACACTAGAAGAGATGGGGAAGATTAGGAGAGAGGACTAAGAAAAAACATGTTTTGCATTAGATCAAAGACATTTTTACTAATGCTTTTGATATTTTAGATTTATTTTACAATAATCCTATTATAGAGAAACTTGTACATATTGTTGATGAGATAAATGATGAGGACATAGAGTCAAATATCAAGTTATTGGAGTGGTCTGAGAAGAAATTTCATACCAAGGTTATGGACAAGACATCTTGTGTCATTGCACTAAGACAACTTTATTTATCAACTAAGATGGAGAGTCTGAAGAAAGTTTTGGATAAAATTTTCTCTTTTTATAGAAAATTATATGTGGATATCTTTACTGAAAAAAATCAATAGTCAATTGACCAGCTAGAAGGAGATTTAAATTAACAAGTAATACATTGATGCGATCTCCTACCACTAGTCAAGTTTATTTTCAAAGATTATTGCTGACATAGATTAGGTTTTCCTAGTTGCAAGAAAAGGATGAAAATATAAGATAAAATCTAATTAGTATACAATCCATGCTAATCCTTAAAATAGAAGTTTTGCAAAAGGAACTATCATTTGTAGAAACATTGATTAAGAAATATTCTCATCTTTCTACATAAGAAGTTCTAGTAGATATGGCAACAAATCTAGAAATATAGATTCAATCTTTAGATGGAGCCACTAATAATTGGGATTATGCATTAGGAATCACAATGGAACTATATAAGCCATTTTTTGACAAAGACACTATAAGTGTACCAACCAAATAACATAAGTGTCAAAAATGGGGGGATTTTGTTAATTTTGTCAAGGCAAATATCTACTCAGAAGGAGTTATAGGAAATGAAATGAACTATTTACTTAGGAGGAGTAATAAGGTATGGGAGACAAAAAATTTGCAAATTTTGAGATTTTGATACTTTGTATAGAAGTTGAATAGAGATGATATATTGTCTAACTTATGCATAAAATAAGATTGTATATGCCATGACAAAGTATTTTTTCCAGTCATGCCAAAGGGGGAGATTGTTGATCTCATTTTTGTTTTGACAAAGTAATGAAAAAACACATAGTCATTATCTAGAAAAGAACAATGCAAGGTGTGTATATATTCTATGTTGAGCATAAGCCTCTAGACAATACATGTTGAGTAATTTGACAATTAGTTCCTAGTGCTAGTAAATGTCGAGAAATCAGTGTATTTTGAGTATTTTGAGTCACTCAAGTGCTGGGAAAAAAAAAGGAATCGAGTAAATAGTGTCTACAAAGTGATTCAAATGCTGAGCAAGGCTAAGTGTGTAGCCATTCAAAAGCCTAATATTAGCATAAAGAGCATAGTGAAGGGTGATCATCATAGTCTATTGATGTCAAGTTATCAGTTTTTGACATAGATATTTGTTATGGCACAAGATTCTATGTAAACCATTTTTGGCTAACATGAGCATGAATTTTTGATATTAAGAGGTAAGGATCCAAACATATTATGAATCCCTATGTGAATATATGCAACCAATCAAATAATAGGAAGAATTGAGAAGTAATAAGGATCAACCACAGTGGTTGATTATGACTTAGCACATCTCCATAATGATTATTTAAGGAGGTAAACCCTAAAGGGGAATACATGCATGAGGAGAAAAATGCTAAGGTCATAGAGAGCATGTCATGGTAGAAATGATGGTTAACTTATGGAACTACAGTGCATAATTAGTTTCAGAAGAATGAAGATAAGAAGTGAAAGGATAGAGAAGATAGATCTAATCAAGAGGATCAAGAGATAATCAAGCAACAAGGTGCTAACAAAAGGATCATGTGCTGAATCATTTTAATAGGTGATACACAATAATTCTCTTAAGAGATTAGTCTTAATAGACTATGTTAAATCTCCTAACTGAGTGCTTCTTAATTGTGAGTTTGAAATCCTTTAGTCAAGATGATACCTAAGTGTCTTGTAAGCCTTTATTAGGGTAGACCTTTCACAAGGTAGATCATAGTTTATGATAAAAACTTTGTAGCCAAAATTGGCCAGACTTTACAACTATAGTAGTTAAGATTTTTAGGTGTCATCACCACCCCAGTTTTACCTTCTCTTTGGAGGGTTTTCAAGTAACCAAAAACTTATGTGTTATATGTTGATTTAAATTATGCTTTGGATGTGATGCATGATTACTTATTTCAATTTACGTGTTAAGTTATGACATGGATGTATGGAAAATTTTTTTTTATGGTAAAATTTATAAGTACTGATTCAACCCCCTCCCCCCACTCCCCACCTCCTCTTAGAACTTAGTTTCCTATTTACATTTCCAACATAAAGACCCCAAAAGTGTCCTTTAGAGTAAACAAAAACCATCCATTGAAGTAAGGGAAAAAAAAGAGGGGGAGAATTTCACATCCTCAAAAGACTTAGTAACCAATCTCAAGCAAGGAAAAGATGGTACATTCTTCTACCACCATTGTGACCCAAGGTCCATAGCCAACAAAACCACTAGTTTTGATCAGTATTGCTAGAAATCTTTCATCCCTCAACATACTTCCTACCCACCTCAGTAGTAGAGGGACCCTCGTAAATAGAAGATGTGGGAGTGAAGATCAGAAAACCATTGTTGGGGTAGAGAGACTACATAACAATGCCTGCTCCACTACCATCCACTTTAACCTAGGTTATCTCAACCACCAAAAATAACAACCATGAACTCTGTCTTGATTGGAGTCAAAAGAAACTTTAGAAAAATATAGTGGAAGAGCTCAATAAACTCCAAGTCCCCCACTTAGAAGGAATCCTCACTAGTAGAAGAGTAACAAGAACATTCCATCCAACACATATCCCTTCCACCTCAAAAGAAAGGGATCCCACCTCAATAGGGATAATGTGGAGGAAGAGACTCCCCAAAGATGACTTATACAAAGACCACTCCACCATCCAAACATCAACATTATGAGAAGGATTTCCCCACCCAATTCAACAACATCCATACAATATATCACCACCTCAATAGATGATATATCCACCTCAATAAGAGTTGTGTGGTAGATAAACAATAATGGGACCGAGCCCTTAAACAAAAAATCCTTTTGAAGGTGCCTTTGAAACCCAAGGTGAGATTTTACCTCAATAGAAAATTCCACAGGCTAATGTAGGTGCCAAGATATATTCCTCTAGAGAGTCCAAAGGAGGAAAACATTGCAACTTTGAAGCACCTTAAGAAATAAATTTGCACTCAACCAAAAGTAAGGAGCAAAAGAGGGTTTGTAGGAGCTAACAACAACTACTAGATAGCCCAAACAATGGCTAGGTAATAGAGCCCACTCAATGATCTAAGAAATATGCACCTTTGAAATAATAAAAAGAGCATAAAAGTTCAATAAATGGATGGAATAGATAGATCCATCATTGAAAACTGCTAACCTATCAAAGATTCCCCATATTTGACAAACTTGAAATAGAGGACCCCTGATAGAACCATGAAGGTGAAAACATATGACTTCCCACATGAAAAAATAAAGAGGGTATCATCAAGGAAGATCACCCACTATTCCAATGAGACACCAATAGCACTAGAGATCCCACTTCTATAAAAGAAACACCTATACGAAGAAAGCATCTTCTATATCAAAAAATTCCCCAAAAGAATGAAGCATGATCCTTATCTCTTTGAAAACCACTCCCATACCATGGTATAACCAAGGAGGCACATGTTTGTGAAGGACCCTCCATTCGTTTGGCTCAGCATCATTAGATTCTTCATTGCCACCATCATTGGCTCCCTCGTTTCAAGCAACCCTAGCTTGCCCCATGCTCATCATGAAGATTTCATTGTTAATCATTGTGATCTTAGCCTTGTTTATTTTCCTTAGTTATTGTATAACTCACTCTTGAATAGCCTACCTTGCTAGAAATGTTTTGAGCATTTTATGTACAACTTCACATTCTTTGAATTTTTCACTAGTTTCTTTGATTTCTAGAATAATATCCTTAATCAAAAAGAACACCAAAATGGTGAACAAATTGAAATAGATGTGTGATGAAGGAGAAGGAGGAGGAGGAGGAGGAGGAGGAGGAGATCAATGAGGTGAAGATCAAGCTTTAGGGGATGAAGATGAAGCTTAGCAAGAACCTAAGAAAAATAGAAAGAAGAGGAAGGCACAAAAAAATTAAGAAGGGAAAGAAAAGAAAGTGGAAAAGGAGGAAAAATAGAAGCCAGTTGCACCTTTGACAAGGTCAAGTAGAAGGGTTCCCATTGCACAAGCTAAGGAAGCTCAATCAACAAAAGGTAAAAGGAAGGATGATATAATAGAGCTAAGCATGACTGCTAAGACACTAAAGAGGAAGCTTAAGGCCCAAGAGGAATTAGATGATGAGAATACTAGATCTAATGGCATTAGTCAATTCATAATGGTAAGCCACAATCCTTCATCTGATATTGAAAACCTACGTGAAAATATAAAGAATAATGCAAATTTGTCAGGTTTCTAGCATGTTGATTTTGATTTAAGTTAGGAAGTGGAGACAAAAATATTATAGAAGATTTTATTTATGAGATGATGGACACAATTATGACCACTCCATTGGAGATTTCTAACTCTATTCCCAAAATTTTATATGAGAGAATTGAGTAGAAGTGGAAGTTTAGTTTAACAACTCAAAAAAAAAGGAGAGCCTACTTTAGCCCAAGTTATGCCTACGTTGGGTAAGCAGATAATTGCTAAAGTTGCTTATTTTAACAACTCAAAAACATCTTAATGATTTATGGTAATTTACCATTTTTAAATTTTAAGACAAAAATTATAGTTATAATATCGATAGAGTAAGATTTGTTCTTTTACATATTGTGAATATGCATATATATAATGTATATGTGCTCAAGGGTTATGTTGTTAAAGTATTTTTAGTGACATATAAAAGGATTATTTTTCTCCTTGTGAAGAATTTGTAAGGAAAAAATAGAACATTCTTACCAACATTTTCAATGATCACGTTCTTGAATAATTCTTACCCACATATTAAAGAAACATATTCAAGTATTACTTTATGTGGTTACATTCTGACATGTTTAATGGTTAGTTTCATAAAGAATTTAGGCCGCCATATTTTTGAAAAAAATTGTTCAAGAATTTGTGCGGACATATTCAAATCTTACATTATTTAAGAATAAAGGATTATTTTTCTCCTTTTGAAGAATTCGTAAGCAAAAAATAGAACATCCTTACCAACATTTTCAATGATTACGTTCTTGAATAATTCTTTTTTTTTTTGAAAGGCAAAAGTGGAAAGCCACTATAATATTTTATTAATCTTATTCAATAAGTTCAACTGGGAAAGAATCAGTGAAGAAAACCCAGCATCGTCCCAAATATATTTAAACAAGTAACTACAAAGGGTGAATCAGCTACCACTTTGGTGAATCAAAGAATGCTTTGACATTGAGATCTTTGGCATTATTGAAGCAAAGTCTTCTTAACAAGCTAATCCTAACAAGCCATCGAAAGCTCTGAAGAATTTACTATCACTATCTTACAAGTCTTCCCAATTAGACACAAATCCACCATCAGGTGACCCAAGTCCACCAGGAAGAGGTCCCCAGCGAGTACATAAATCTGAAGCGCCATGAAGCCAATCCAAATCTGAAGTAACCTCAACAATTAAATCCCAAAAATTCTATTCAATTGGCTGCACTAGAGCTCCATTCAAACCCATAGAGATTGAAACATTAGAATCCCTTTGCAAATCAATCATAGCCTAACCCACCATCTTGATTTTTTCCACTAATCGAACACCCATTAATCATGGTTCAGATGGAAAAGCATGTTTCAAATAAATGAAACTGCCACTGTCTATAGACTTCTTAAGAGCCTCAAAAATGACATAAAATTCATGTTTATGTAGAAGTTGTGTATGTGAAAATAGGCCACCAATTAATGCCAATCTAGTCCATAAGTCATACTTTTGCATAGCCAAAGTCAATTTATTATCAACCAAGAATTGAGGACAGATTACCTTTCAAGCCAAAGCTTGAAGCATATCAAAGGACTGCATGAGATCCATAGCATTGGAAAGGAAAATTGAAATGAGCTAAGACAGGTAGAAGAACAGAAGTTTTGAGGGACATAGAAGCTCTTCACTAATGATATGCCGAATAGCTCTTCGGACTGTGGATGAATGAATTACAAACATTTGGTCCAACACCTCATCTGAAATATTACTTGATAGCACAACTTCCTCCAATGCTGGTGGCAACGAAATACAATTTTTTGTTTTTGGTATGATGGCACAATACTGTTTATGAAACATCTCATAGGCCAAAGTGATATCCCACCCCCAATTCATCATGTAGCATGTAAATGTGAGCCTGCTTTGCTCGGCTATCACTATGTTTCCATGCTTGCTCAACACCAACTCTATATCCATGACAACTTGGCACATAATACTCATGTGCTAAACTTGGCATCTAAAAATAACCTGCTCTGCTCAGCACCTAAAACAATCCTGCTAAACTCAGCATCAGCACACCAACTCTATTTCAAGGGCAACTTGACACCTAATGCTCATTTTCTTAACTCAGCATATAAGAATAACTTGCTTAGGTCGGCACCTGAAACAATCCTACTAAGCTCGACACCTAAACTCAACATTTAAAGAATATCAAGTACCCTTGGCACCTGATATATTTCAACATAACTCGGCGGCACCTGAACACTATTTTATTTACTTAGCATTTGATACTTTTCAGCATAACTCGGCACCAATTACCTTCTTGCTGAACTCGGCACCTTAGAATCTCTTACTAAACTCAGCACCTGAAACTATTAAGTTGTGGCCGGCATCTATTACTTTTCTACTATTCTACTTACCTACAAATATCAGCACCTAAAGCAATCTTTAGCATCAATAACCTACATGTTTAACTCAGCACCTAAGAATCTCCTAATAATGTCAGCACCTGAAACTATCTTGCTTAGCTCAAACTTTGTAGTTATTCCAGGATTATGATTGAGCCAAATAGCTAGTGCTATGCATATGTGTGTTGAATTCCCAACCAGACATGTCGAATACATTTTGTATACCAAGAGACCCCAACATATGTGTTTGCCTAGAAAGAACCAGTTTAGTTGCTGAATAGTTTCCTAGCAGTCCATAGAGAACTTCAGATGCTAAGCCAATAAAGACTACTAGGTCATCATGAATAAGATTTTGTAAATGTGAGCCTACCTTGCTCGGCTATCACTATTTTTCCACGCTTGCTCAACACCAACTCTGTATCCATGACAAGTCGGCACATAATACTCATGGGCTAAGCTCGGCATCTAAAAATAAATTGCTCTACTTGACACCTGAAACAATCCTGCTAAACTCAACATCAACATACCAACTCTGTTTCCAGGGAAACTAGGCACCTAATGCTCATTTTCTTAACTTAGCATCTAAGAATAACCTGCTTAGGTCTGCACTTGAAACAATCCTGCTAAGCTCAGCACCTTAACTCAACATTTAAAGAATATCAAGTACCCTTAGCAACTGATAGTTTTCAACATAACTCGACAACACCTGAAGACTATTTATTTACTCGGCATCTGATACTTTTCAGCATAACTTAGCACCAATTACCTTCTTGCTAAATTTGGCACCTGAGAATTTCTTACTAAACTCAGCACCTGAAACTATTAAGCTATGGCTGGCATCTGTTACTTTCCTACTATTCTACTTACCTACAAATTTCAGCACCTAAAGCAATCTTTAGCATCAATTACCTACATGTTTAACTCAGCACCTAAGAATCTCCTGATAATGTCAGCACCTGAAACTATCTTGCTTATCTCAGACTTTGTAGTTATTCCAAGATTATGACTGAGCCAAATAGCTAGCGCTATGCATATGTGTGCCAAATTCCTAGCTAGACATGTCGAATACATTTTGTATACCAAGAGAACCCAACATATGTGTTTGCCTAGAAAGAACCAATTTAGCTACCGAATAGTTTCTTAGCAATCCCTAGAGAACTTCAGATGCCGAGCTAGTAGAGACTACCAGGTCATCATGAATAAGATTTTTTAGGACATTGTGTTTCTCAATAAATGTTAAAGGTTGAAAAGTAGAAGCAATAACCACATCACAACCCACATTGGATAAAAAATTTGCAACTTTATTCCCTTCTTGATAAATATGCAATATGAAAACATCCAAACATTCATCAAGAAGTCTCCAAATTTGGTTAAGAACATATTTTAGATTCCAAGAAATGATGCACCTATGGGTACAAGCATCAATAATAACTGACGAATCCCCTTCTATATGTAGCCTATGAAAATAGCCTTGTTTAGCTAATATAAGCCTGGCCAACAGGGCATGAGTCTCCGCTATGTTATTAGTAACAATAGGCAAAGGAGAGACTATGATAGCCACAACCTATCTAGTGGAATTTCTAATACATGCTCCAAAACCTGATGGACCTAGGTTTCCTCTTGAAGCTCCATCAAAGTTCAACTTCCAAAAGCCATTTGATGGGGGTCTCCAAAAATTCTTTCGGGGTAAGAAATATGCAAGTGATTGGCTGATTTTCCACCCATTTGGTATGAATAATTGTTTCCAATTTTGGACAATTTGAGAATCCCAATGGGTCACAACGGGATTGAATTTGATCATTTTTAAGCTGGAGTTAGCGACTTCCGAGATTGATTTTTCAATACCATTCAAAACAATATCTAATGGAAGGAATTCCTTTCTAAAAATACACTTATTACGTTCCCACCAAATAGCCCAAACTACCAAGGCTAGGATGCATTTCCAGAGATTTGCAAACAATGATTTTTGATAAAGAACTGGCTAGGCTTGAAAGAGATCCCAAAGATTATTTGGCAAAGGAGTAAAATAATTAAGTTTGCTCAAAATAAAGCACCAAAATTGATAAGAAAATGAACATGTAAAAAATAGATGATCCATAGTTTCTTCATGTTTGTCACAAAGAACACAATTCAAAGGAAGAGCAATCTGTAGTCTATTCAATCTGTCACTAGTTAAAATCTTGTGTTTAAGTTCTAGCCATGAGAAACAACCTGCTTTAGGAAGAACAACTAGATTCCAACAAAATGAAAAAGCTCTGGAATTAGGTTTATTCAAGCCATACTATTGTAAAATTTTATACCCCTCTTTCATTGAATAATTTCCATCCTTAGCTAGAGCCCAAAAAATTCAATCTTTGACTTCAGAAAAGAAAACTTTCCTAGAATTCAAAATATTTTGAAATTGAATGATTTCCTGAGGTGACAGAGGTAAACTAGAAGGATCCTTTCATAATATTTTCTTTGAAAATTCATAGATATATTCCACATAATAATTAAGCTGATGTTATCATTTGTTCACCTGCCAAGGATTCAAATTTTAAATGTCTATCCCGTCCAATGGCTAGTCCCAGAATTAATATTTTTTAAATTCCTAGGAGACATCAAAAAATCTAAACAATCAAACCTTTTAAAAGTTTCCACGAACCGCAGGTTCTTTGCTGTCAGATCTAAGTCAGATCTACGGTCGGCGCTATCTCGCCATCAGAAGTTGCACGAGATTTACGTTCATGACATGGCACCCTTTTGCCACATGTCCGGTGGGTCCAACGGGCCAGGCAATAGGTTTGGTAGTTCAAAAAAATTTTGCGGCACCGTGGGCGCTATGTCACTATCGTGTGTTGGCCAAAAAATCTGCATAGCGACATAGCGCCTGACGAAAAGGTCTGACAGCGGGCAGGTTGTATCATCAGAAAGTTAGCGGCGGGTTGAAAAGTTTCATGGGCCAAATAGTTAAAAAAAGCGGTAGGGCGCCATAGTGCCAACGAAAAACTCATGAGTTTTTTGTTAGCGACATAGCGCCTGGCCAACACATGGCGTGGTAGGATTAAACAATACCATTTTCTGCTAGGCTGGTGCTTCGAAGCTAATCAGGAGGTGCCAGGTGTATGAGTCAGAGAATATCAGTTTCATGGGCCCAACAATTTTCAAAGGGAAGGATGTGCAGTACGAGGTGGTTTTGATTGTCAGATTGAAATTAATCTACGATGGGCGTCATCGCGCTATAGGAAAGCTGTGCAAGATTTACAACAGCGACCTAGCGCCTGGGCACCACGTGTCCCTCAGTAGGGTCAAGCGGTACAAACCCTCCAGGTTGATGCCTTGTCAGACCAAGGTGGTGCTTTGTTAGGCCAATGGGGAGCAACCACGTATGCCAGGTCAGAATATAGTCAGCATCACCAGTGAATGAAAGGGTTAAGATCTCCACCGTCGGATCTGCAGAGATCAACTGTAGGCGCCATCGCACTATGGATAAGCCGTATGAATTTTATGTTAGCGACATGGTGCCCTTTCACCACGTGTCGTCGGGGCCAGGTTGCAATAGGGTACGTCGGTCAGATATTGCCAGGTGTCGTTTGGGCATAGAACGATTGTTGAGGTGGCACCAGATATGATGGGCCTGAGGTAAGAATAGTATAGTGGTACGACTAGTCTCCACGATTGTCAGATTTAAGGCAAATTGATGGTCGGCGCTATCTTGCCTTCCGAAGTTGCATGGTGGATACCATGGTGACACAACGCCTTGTTGACACGTGTCTCACTGGCCTGACTAGGGTTGGTGGTTAACGGCTGATGGTTAGTGTGATCGCTACAGTTAAAGATAACAGTTCGAAGGTGGCATAGTTAGTCCAACGTAAGGAATGGTCAATGCGTGGGAACTTGAGGAGGTGGAAAAATAAAGAAAGGCGATTGGCCCGCATGGCCCAGTTGGTGCATAAGGAACTGGTTGACTCTCTGACCTCTGCTAATTCATGAACCTAAGGGGCGAAGGTGATCGATTTTATCTTGTGATCTGATCTTCATGATCAATGCCACCAACTCAAAAATGAATGCGAAACATAGAAAGACACTCCACCGTCTTAGTTGATCCATCTACCTGGTCGGAGCGCAGTTACGGTGCCGTTCTGTCTTCTCCAGGCTCTTTCTCAGAGGAATATCAGATTTTGGTACTCAAGACCACTAGATCTTTGATTGGATTTTTAGGGTGAGAAGTTAATGCAAGTAGTTGAGAAGTAAATGCAATGCAAAAATCCTCAGTTATGCCTGAACTATAAAGGCAATTTTGTAATCTTTTCTAAGTCGACTCTTTCTAATTTCTCTGCTACTACTTGTAGATCTGCAGTGTAAAATTCCCTTTGTCTCTGAGCTGTATAACATTTTGTATCATCTCCTTTAGCCATCAATGTGCATGTGCATCCATCTTGCCTCTCATTGGTGTATTGTTGAGATTTGTGGCTTGCATACTGTATCTATTTTTGACTTATTGGATAATCTATAAGTGAAATCCTCCCTTTCCTTGTGTTATTCAATTTGGTTTCCTGATCTGTATGTGGTTATTGATTGACATAAGTCTGAATGTGTATGTCTCTTGAATGTTATTTTGGTTTTGTAGCACATATATGGGCAGAAATGAGTCTGAACACTCTATTTTGGTGCATCACCTCCTTAGATTAGACTAGGTAGATTTGCTTTCATGCTCTTCTTCTCCCTTTTCCTTTCCAAGAGTAGATAGGTGCACCCTGATGGTAAGAGGAAGTCGGCCTTCTCTGAAGACTCAACCTCGCAGTTCAAGTCCCACAGCTTGGAGGTTGTTTCCATGTTTCACTAGGTTGTCCTTGCGCATAGGCCTTGGACAAGGGTGCAAACCTAAGTGACAATAGTTTTTGGCATGCCCGGTGGGACATTTTTTCAAGCAAAATTTAAAGTCTACTGGTGTCAAGAATAAAGAGTTTCAGAGATTAATGTTGAAGAGTTAGCACTGGCTTCAGTATTCAAGCCTTCAAGAGGCTAATTCTTCAAAGTACTTGGCGACTCTGAACATCAACAAATCTGGTTCCAGGCCAAAGTTGCAGTGATTCATACCTAGAGCTGAAACAAGGGCGTCTTCTAGAGGTAAATTTCAATATCAAGAGCTTTCTCTTTCAAATCCTAGAGGAAGGAGGACTAGAACTTCATTATCACTGATTAAGGGTGTAATAACAGTTAACATACCTGTAAGGTCTGTCTCTACTCATCCTGTTGCTTGAACTCAGCCTAGATTGCCATCAACACTCATCAATAGAACACTTGTTTACATGGTATAGCCAAGAATTCATGCTCTTTCCACCTTTAATGGTGGAAGTCCTCTATTGTTAGCCCAAAGACACGATATACCTGTATTTGCACTAAAAAGCATACCTGATTTTACTGGTGAAACTTCCATCTCCCCTTTAGAGCATATCCAAGAGGTAGCAAATGTCTGTAATATTCATGGTATTATAGAGGATGATGTTGCTGTTAGACTTCTAGCCTCATCTTTAAAAGGAAAAGCATTACAGTGGTATAGAGGCTTAGCTCATGGTTCTATAATTGATTGGGATTGACTAGGAGCAGGGTTATGCAAACACTTTGAGGATAGAAGTGACCATTTGTCACTTTTAGAGCAGCTAACTACTATAAAAAGAGCCCCCAATGAGTGTATGACCGATTTTAACTATAGATTTCAAAAGACATGGGATAGAATACCTACTACTGTGAAACCTACCCCTAGTAATGCCTTCTTGCATTACCTTAGAGATTTTAACAGTGATATTGCCATTGCAATCTAAACTATGGGAGGAGATACCTTGCCTAATGCTTATGAGATAGCCATAAAAGCTGAGAAAATCTTGATACAACGAGGAAAGTTGGCTCCAAGGCCCCCTATGCCTTTCTTTCCTGATGTTCCCAACCACCAACCAGAAATGGCCCCTCTTCCTACAAATTATACATCACAAGCCCTTCCTCCAATCCCTCAAGCTTTCGCATCCTCAAATGGGATAGATGAACTCAAAGAAATGCTCCAAGGTCTAGTGCTAAATATAGATAAAAGAGAGAAGACCCTGGATAAAAAATTGCAAGAGCAGGGGAGGGAGTTGAAGGACCAAGGGAAGAGATTAGAGGATAGTTTTTCTATAATACAAAAAATGAGTAACAAGGTGGTGGCCTTAGAAAGGCAGCAGGCTCGAGGTGGCAAGCCTCCCCAATTGCAATATCAGGCTCCAAATGGTGGTAGGCCTCTTAATCAGTGGAATAGCTCTTTTGATCAAGGTAGACAAAATAGTCATGCTTCTGCTTCAAGCTCAAATCAGAATAGAGCTATAGTCCCTCAAAATAACTTGGCCCAAGATCAAAATTTTTTTCCTTACTGCAACTATTCTTATACCTATTGCATGTGCTAGAAAGCAGAATCTTATTTGGCCCTAACTGACCAAGAACCTGCAGCAAAGCAACCATACAAGGAAGATCATCCCAAGGAGGCCTTATATATTCAAGGACATGATGATTCTTCTTTCATGAATCATCAGATTGGGGAGCATTGTAATGTAAACCAAGATTCCATTGCCCATAACACAAGAAGTAAGAAGAGAGCTATGGAACATGTTGCCCCTCCTTCTCCTAAGCAGGCCTCAACTTCAAGTGCTACATCTCATGCACATGCAGCAAATGAACAAACAAGTACTTCACAGCAGCAAAAGCAAGATTCTAGCAAGAAAGATGCAAGTGATCCTTATGTTGCCCCATCTCAACCACTTATAGGTGCAGCTCTCAAAGTTTCTACCAAAGTTCCTAGTGCACCATTTAATGTGGTAGAGCAAATTAAGAAGACCAATGTGAATATCTCCATGTGGGATGCCATTGCTACCATACCAATACAGAAGAGAATGCTACAACAAGAGTTAGAGAAGATTGAACCCAAGGATCAACCATCTACCATGGAGAGTGCCACAAGTCTAGTACAACTAGCAGGGGATGTGGAGACAAGTAAAAAGGTTAGACCTCCTCCATTCTATGTTTCTCTGATTATAGGAGGCAAATTAGTCCACAATTTCATGATAGATTCAGGGGCTAGTAGCTCAGTAATGCCTAGGTGTGTTGCTGATGCTTTAGGAATGAAATATGAACCCATTGTTAGGGATGTGTTACAATTAGATGGTAGTACTGTCAAAACTATAAGTATCCTTAGGAATGTGGAGATGGCCCTACATGCATGCCCTGGTTGCACTGTGATTCAAGACATATCTATTGCTGAAGTCAAGCCCTATTTTGCTATCTGTCTTTCAAGAGACTTCACTGCTCAAATTGGTGGATTCATATCTATTGATTGGTCATATATGTCATTTAAGACCAGATATAGAGCCAATGCCTCAATTAGAGTAGAACCTCAAGCCCTTCATCACACTAAATCTTACACCCCCAATCCCATCAACATGAAGTGCCCTATTCTAGAGATGGATGAAAATGACATAATAAATGAGCCTGCCACTTCCATACTGGAGATTCCTGATTTCTTCTTGGATGAGTGGGCAAATGCATATCAGTTTGAGCCTATGTTGGAGACTCTTGAGATAGGCCTTAGTATTAGTACATATTGCATAGTAGAGAAAGATGCTCAAGTTCCTTATATTGTTGGGACTAATGATGATATAAGTGGAATATGGAGTATGTACTTTGATGGCTCAAGGAATAGAAGTGGATCAGGGGCTGGTGTTATGTTGATCTCTCCTACACAAATAAGATACTACTTCTCCTTTAGGCTCCAATTTAGTTGCACCAATAATATGGCTGAGTATGAATCTTTGATTCAAGGTCTCTTACTTGCCCAAAAGAGAAGAATTCAAGCCTTGAGAGTATATGGGGATAGTGAGTTGGTAGTTAACCAAGTGAGAAACCAGAATTTCACTAAAAATGGCCTGCTCAAGTCTTACAAACATAGAGTCTGGGATTTTCTTGAGGGCTTCAATGCATTTAATATTCAGAGCATTCCTAGGAAAGAAAATAAACATGTTGATAGACTTGTAGTAGTGGGTGCAGCTTATGATGTACCAGGGAATCTTGAGGAGAGGAAGAAGCAACAAGTAAGGGTGGTAGTAAGGCCTGCCATCCCTGACAACAACACTCATTGGCAGGTGTTTGATTCTGATGAGAAAATTGTGAGATTCTTGCAGAATGAGGCAGAATTCTCAGATAAAAACCAGTCAAGACTGCAAGATCAGTATGGTGATCAGATTATTCATCTCAGTTCTAACAAGTTTCCCAAGGGTCTCATTACCTTGGAGAGTGTCTTTAATCCTGATGATCAAACAAGGGGCAAAGGAATGAATATAGTTGTAGAAAAGGATGATTATGCCCCACTTACAATTGCTGATGGAAAATCTCTGAATATGGGGAAGGTATGTTCTGAAACTGAGCAAGAAAACTTTATTCATTTATGTCAATAATTTAATGATGTATTTGCTTGGACATATGATGACTTAAAAGGGTTTGACCCTAGTTTGTTTCAGCATACCATAGATTTAATTGATAGGGCCAAACCAGTAAGGCAAAAACAGAGGCCAGTGAATCCTAAGATTGAACCTCTAATGAGAAAAGAACTATCCAAGTTGATAGAGGCTAATATAATATTTCCTATCAAACACTCATCATGGGTAGCTAACCTTGTCCCTGTAAGGAAGAAGAATGGAGAAATCAGACTGTGTGTGGATTTTAGAGACCTTAATCAAGCTTCTCTTAAAGATCACCATCCTCTCCCTTCCATGGAGAAGATTCTATCCAAGGTCAGTGGTTCAAGGAGATTCTCTTTTCTTGATGGATTCTTTGGTTATAACCAAGTGCTAGTTAAGGAATTTGACAGATATAAGACTGCATTTACTACTAAATGGGGTACCTATGCTTATTGCAAGATGCCATTTGGGCTAACAAATGCAGGTGCCACATTTCAGAAGGCAATGGAGATGGCCTTCAAAAAATTAATTGATAGGTTTGTCTTGGTATACCTTGATGATATAACTGTATATTCAAAAAATTTAGAAGATCATTTTAATCATCTAAGGCAGGTATTTCTAAGATGTAGAGAATTTGGGGTTTCCCTTAACCCAGCCAAGTGTGTCTTTGCTACAAGCCAAGGAAAACTATTGGGACACATTGTATCTGAGGATGGGCTGACCATTGATCTAGAAAGAACAAAGGCAATACTTGCCCTTCCTCTTCCTAAACACAAGAAGGGGCTACAAAGTTTCCTTGGTAGGATAAATTTTGTAAGAAGGTTTATTCCTAATCTTGCTACCATGGTGAAACCTCTGACATCTATGCTTAAAAAGGGTATGGTCTTCTCATGGACCAAGGAAGGGAAGGAGAGTTTTGAAGAAATCAAGGTAGCCATAGCCTCAGCCCCTACTCTCATGAACCCAAATTTTGAGAAAGATTTCACCCTCTACACTCTAGGTGGTGAGTCAAGTATCTCTGCTGTCTTGACTCAAGAAAATGACAAGGATGAGGAACAGCCCATAGCTTTCTTTAGTGAAGGGCTCAAGGAATAAGAAGATAAGTACAAATTTGTACAGAAGCAAGCCCTTGCAGTCATCAGAGCCTTGAAGAAATTTAAACACCTCTTATCCCACAATAGGATCCATTTGTTGGTGACCCATGCCAGTGTAAAAGACTTCTTGTTAAGCAAGGATATCAGTGAAAAGAGAGCTGGATGGATCACTAGGGTAATGGAATATGATGTCTATATTCAGATTACCAAGCTGGTAAGGGGAAGAGGATTGTGCAAAGAAATGTTATTAGGCTAGGATTTAGATGAAGAGGCTGCTATGGTAATAACAGAGCAGCAGGAGGAAAGAAGTGATAATGGTCCAAGGAGCTGGATAAGTGATATGAAGAGCTTCTTATCAGGGAATGGATACCCTCAGGGATTGGACAGAACCAAAAGGAGCCAATATAGACTGCAGTCCATTCCCTATGTTGTAATTGATAGTATCCTATTTAGGAGGGATTTTAATGGGAGCCTGTTGAGATGCATTGAAGAAGATCAGGCTAAGAGGATGATTAAGGAACTTCATGATGGCCCTGATGGTGGCCATTTCTCTGCAAGAACAACTGCCATGAAGATCATGAGGGCTGGTTATTATTGGCCATTTGTGTTTCATGATTGTTATGGACATGTGAGGAAATGTGAGAAGTGTGCTTTCTTTTCAAGCAAACAGAGGCTTGTAGCTCTCCCCCTTCATCCTATTCAGGTGGATTAGACCTTTACCTAGTGGGGGTTGGATTTTATAGGCCCCATTAATCCTCCATCTAGTGCAGGTCATAAATGGATTTTGGTTGCTACTGATTATTTCACTAGATGGACAGAGGTAGTTGCCTTGAAGGATGCCACAGAACCATCAGTTATTGAATTCCTTGATGGAATTGTATCTAGGTTTGGTGCTCCTTCCACTATCATCTCGGAAAATGCTAAGTCTTTTGTTGGAACCCAGATTTGTGCATGGGTAGTGAATCATAATATCTACCTAAGCACATCATCAAATTACTATCCCCAGGGTAATGGTTTGGCTGAGTCTTCCAACAAGAATCTGATCAAAATCATGAAGAGGACAATAGAAGACAATCAGAAGGTCTGGCATAAGAAAGTAAGAATTGCTCTGTGGGTTGATAGGATAACACCCAAGAGATCTGTTGGGAATTCACCTTTTGTGCTAGTATATGGTAGGGAGGCTAGACTCCCAATTTCATTGGAATTCCCATCCTTGGAGTTGGCTCATCAGTTGGAATTGATGGAGGATAGTGCCATGTCAGTAAGAATGGCAGAGTTGATTGAACTAGAAGAAAAGAGAAACAAGGCTATGCAAACCCTAGAGACACATCAACAAAAGATGAAGAGGAATTTTGACAAGAGAGCTAGGGTCAGAACCTTCAGAGAAGGAGATTTAGTTCTAAAGTGGGATTCTGATAGAGCAAAACCAGGAAGACATTCCAAGTTTGACCCACTATGGAGTGGCCCCTATCTGATTGCCAGTTGCAAACAGGCTAATGCATTCTAGCTAAGCAGACCCAATGGTGAGATTTTGCCCATTCCAGTCAATGGGATTTATCTTAAAGCTTGTTTTTTATTTGGGTCGAGTTCCTATATATAGGTAGTTTAGTTTCTTTTCTGTTGTTTCCTGCTTTTCAAGAAGTGCGCAGGCATAGCCGTCTCCCTGTGAGGTAGTAGATTTTGAGGTGTCTCAGGTTGTAGAGGAAGTTTTGTTTTTGTTTCCAGTTGCAGTCGCAGAGCTAGGGTTTTCAATGTTTTGATCTCCTCGCAAAAGGGTTAGGGTTTTGCAGTTCTTAGATTCACACTTTTTTGACCTTGTGGCCCAATGGATTGTTACAAGCACTGGTCATGCATCGAGCAGGCTCGTGCCCCCTGTGAGTCGCAAGAAATGTTATCATTTGTTCACCCACCAATTATTCAAATTTTAAATGTCTAGCCTGTCCAACGGCTAGTCCCAGAATTAATATTTTTTTAATGCCTAGGAGACATCGAAAAATCTAAATGATCAAACCTTATAAAAATTTCCATGACCTGCAAGTTCACTGCCATCAGATCTAAGTTAGATCTATGGTTGTCACTATCTCGCCATCAGAAGCTGTGCGAGATTTACGTTCGTGACATGGCGCCCTTTCACCACGTGTCTGGTGGGTCCAATGGGCTAGGTAACAGGTTTGGCAGTTTAGAAAAGTTTTGCGGCACCGTGGGCGCTATGTCGCTATCATGTGTTAGCCAAAAAATTTGCATAGCGACATAGCGCCCGACGGAAAGGTCTGACGGTGGGCAGGTTGCGTCATCAAAAAGTTAGCGACGGGTCAGAAAGTTTCACAGGCTGGAAAGTTCCAAAAAGCGGCAGGGTGCCATGCTGCCAACGAAAAACTCACGATTTTTTTGTTAGTGACATAGTTCCTGGCCAACACGTGGCGTGGCAGGATTAAACAATACCATTTTCTGCCAGGTTGGTGCTTCGAAGCCAATCAGGAGGTGCCAGGTGTATGAGTTAGAGCATATCAGTTTCATAGACCCAGCAATTTTCAGAGGGAAGGATGTGCAGAGTACGAGGTGGTTCTGATCGTTAGATTGAAATTAATCTACGATGGGCATCATCGTGCTATGGGAAAGCTGCATGAGATTTACAACAGCGACGTAGTGCTTGGGTGCCACATGTCCCTCAATAAGGTCAAGCGGTATGAACCCTCAAGGTTGATGCCTTGTCAGACCAAGGTGGTTCTTTGTTAGGCCAATGGGGAGCAACCACGTATGCCAGGTCAGAATACAGTCAGCGTCGCCAGTAAATGAAAGGGTTAAGATCTCCACCGTCAGATCTACAGAGATCAATGGCAAGTGCCATCGCGCTATGGATAAGCTACACGAATTTCATGTTAGTGACATGGTGCCCTTTCGCCACATGTCGACGAGGCCAGGTTGCAACAGGGTACATTAGTCAGATATTTCCAGGTGTCATTTGGGTGTAGAGCGATTGCTGAGGTGGTGCCAGTTATCATGGGCTTGGGGTAAGAACAATATAGTGGTACAACGAGTCTCCATGATCGTCAGATTTAAGGCAGATCGACGGTCGGCGCTATCTCACCTTTCGAAGTTGCACGGTAGATACCATGGCAACACAGCACCTTGTTGACACGTGTCTCACTAGCTCAGCTAGGGTTGGCAGTTAACAGCTGACGGTTAGTGTGATCGCCGCAGTTAAAGATAATAGTTCAAAGGTGGCGCAGTTAGTCCAACTTAAGGAATGGTCGGTGCATGGGACCTTGAGGAGGTGGCAAAATAAAGAAAGGCGATTGGCCCGCATGGCCTAGTTGGTGCATAAGGAACTGGTTGACTCTCTGACCCCCACTGATTCATGAACCTAAGGCGTGAAGGTGATCAATTTTATCTTGCGATCTGATCTTCATGATCAATGCCACCAACTCAGAAATGAATGCGAAACATAGAAAGACACTCCACTATCTCAGTCGATCCATCTACCTGGTCAGAGAACAGTTATGACGCCGTTCTATCTTCTCCAGGCTCTTTCTCAGAGGAATATCAGATTTTGGTACTCAAGATCACCAGATCTTTGATTGGATTTTCAGGGTGAGAACTTAATGCCAGTAGTTGAGAAGTAAATGCAATGCAAAAATCCTCAGTTATGCCTGAACTATAAAGGCAATTTTGTAATCTTTTCTAAGTCGACTCTTTCTGATTTCTCTGCTACTACTTGCAGATTTGCAGTGTAAAATTCCCTTTGTCTTTGAGCTGTATAACATTCTGTATCATCTCCTTTAGCCATCAATGTGCATGCGCATCCATCTTGCCTCTCATTGGTGTATTGTTGAGATCTGTGGCTTGCATACTGTATCTATTTTTGACCTATTGGATAATCTATAAGTGAAATCCTCCCTTTCCTTGTGTTATTCAATTTGGTTTCCTGATCTGTATGTGGTTATTGATTGACATAAGTCTGAATGTGTATGTCTCTTGAATGTTATTTTGGTTTTGTAGCACATATATGGGTAGAAATGAGTCTGAACACTTAGATTAGACTAGGTAGATTTTCTTTCGTGCTCTTCTTCTCCCTTTTCCTTTCCAAGAGTAGATAGGTGCGCCCTGATAGTAAGAGGAAGTCGGCCTTCTCCGGAGACTCAACCTCGCAGTTCAAGTCACACAGCTTGGAGGTTGTTTCCATGTTTCACTAGGTTGTCCTCGCGCATAGGCCTTGGACAAGGGTGCAAACCTAAGTGACAACAACTGGGTCCCCTAGTGAAGCTCAACAACTTGAATAACATTCAATGAGATCCCACTCTTAGAAATGGGGATTTGACCATTCCAGGAATTGTTCCAAAAATTAATGATTAAGTCATTGTTGACATCCCAAGAGATGTAATCTACTATGATTTTATTTGAAGCTATCATGAAATCCCATATAATTGAGCCTTTTGGAGGATTTCAAATGGTGAGGATTCTAGAAGAATCATTGTTATTTAGATATTTTTGCTGCATAATTTTGTACCATGTAGACTGAAACTTACAATACATGTGCCAGATCAATTTCACACCAAATGCTTCATTTCTAATGAGTAAATCATGAATTCCTGCCCCTCCAACATTTGGAGTCTGTGACATATCTTGCAATGAAATAAGTGGAATTTTACGAGATTCATCCATATTACTCAACCAAAGGAAACCCTTAATCAATTTGTGAATTATAAGTAATACTTTGGATGGGATCTTGAGGACAACAATAAAATAGTTAGGAATTGCAGCTAAAACTGATTTGATCAACAAAATTCTCCCCGCAAGCGACAACCATCTAAATTTACAAGATGTAATTCAATTCTGAATACGTTGAATAATCGATGACCAATAAGGAGACTTATTTGAACCCATGATGAAAGGAATACCCAAATATATTGAGGGAAGAAAGTCTTCTGAAAATCTCAAGATCTATTTAACTTTGTCAGAAACCATTTTCTTAGTATTGAAAAAATAGATCTTGGATTTCTGAGCATTAATAACTTGACCAGACACAACTGAGTAAAGATCAAGAGTATAAAGAATATGGCAAGCTTCTTGTACATTTGACAAACCAAACAACAGGGTATCATCCATATAAAGAGAATGTGTGCTAGATATGTTTGTACTTGAAATAAGAGCTCCTTTCCATTTCTTTAGCATATGTTGATGTGAAATGGCCCTACTAAATGCTTGAGCCATAATAATAAACAAGACTGGAGATAAAGGACCCCATTTTCGAATCCCTTGTGTAGAAGGAAAAAAACCCACAGGCTTACCATTAATGATAAGTGAAAACCAACCTCTTGAAATACATGCCTTAATCCATTTGCACCAATTTTTTGAAAAACCCATTTTAGCAAGTACTTGAAGCAAAAATTTCTAGCAAACTCTATCATAAGCTTTCATCATATCCAGTTTAATAAAAAAGTTTGAAGAGTTTCTTGAATTAGTAGAATGGAGAACTTCATGAGCCACGAGAGCCCCTTCCATGGTTTCTCTGCCTAGGACAAATCCACCTTGATCTGGAGAAATAATACGTGGGATAAGATGTTGAATCCTAAGATATATGGCTTTAGTAATAATCTTATAGGATAAATTGCATAAAGAAATTGGTCAAAAATTTGCAAAAGTTTGGGGATCCCTAGTTTTTCGAATAATGGAAATATTGGTAGTGTTAAAATATTTTAGCACGTTTTTAGATCTTCTAGATTCTTCAACAACCACCAATAAATCCCATCCAATTATATTTTAGCAACTTTGATAGAACAATGCAGTAAAACCATCTAGATCGGGGGCTTTGTCAGGAAGAAAAGAAAATACAACCTTACGTATTTCTTGAATAGTGAAGGGAGCCATCAAAATATCATTGTCCTGATCTGTAATCAATTTTGGAATAGAATCAAGAAGTTCATCAACTTGTGACATAGAAGGAGAAGGCAAGACATCAAGTGCAAGAAGGTTTTTGAAAACTTTGACGCCTTTAGTTCTAATAAGATTTTCATTGGACAGAAGATCAGCATAGGTAGCATCTTTGATATGAAATATTGTGCTATTAATTCTTTTTCAGAAAAACTTTGTATTTCTATCCCCATCCTAAAGCCATACTTTGTATTTCTATACCCATCTTGAATAATTCTTACTGACATATTAAAGAAACATATTCAAGTGTTACTTTATGTGGTTACATTCTGACATGTTTAATGGTTAGTTTCATAAAGAATTTAGGCTACCATTTTTTTTTTTTAAAATGTTCAAGAATTTGTGCAGACATATTCAAATCTTACATTATTCAAGAATTTGTACGGACATATTACTTTGTTCAAGATTTTTTAGGAACATATATTCAAGTGTTACTTTGTGTGGTTACATTCTGACATGTTTAATGACATGTTTAAGGGTTACTTTCATAAAGAGTTTGTGCAGCCATATTAATAAGTACTGACATATTCAAATGTTACTTTGTGTGGTTACTTTCTAACAAGTTATATAGTTACTTTCATAAAGAACGAACATAGTCAGTTTCTTTGAGAATTTTAATGGATATATTCAAATGCTACTTTATTCAGCAATCTATATAGACTTATTCAAGTATTAGAGTATTAGTACAGACATACTACTTTCTTGAAGAATTTGTAATAACATATTCAAGAATTATCTTATTGAAAAACTTAAAAATTAAGTCATTACAACTCCACTTCTTCTATATGTAATCCCTCAAAATTACACCCAAAATGGAAAAAATAAATAATTGATGATAATTTAAGATTAATTTTTTGTAACACTTTTTTCCCTCTCAATTTTCAATAATATTTACTTTTGATATTTATATAAAGATAAATAACAACTAATTTATAAAATGTAATTCATTAAACTACTTTTGTCCATTAGGATTGACTTTTTCACTATGATTTGGTTACGCTAAATCATTTCTAATATTTTCTTATAATACTGAAAACCATTTACTTTTCATTAAATATAAATAATAATTAATATAATAAACCTGTTAAAATGAATTCGTTTACTTATACTTTTAAAACGATTAAAATGTATTCCTTGCCTTTGCATCGTTTCTTCCATCAAACTGCCCGGAAAATATTTGAGACGTGGAAACATCACAATCATTACACATATATCGAGTTGGCCAGAAGACATGGTAACGGCCAGATGACGCTTGTTGAAGTCCGTTCCCTTACAGATCCGATTTAACAAGCATGTGCTGGGTTAGTTATTTAATTCTTTTACTTGTGAAAAGAATTGTGTTTGGTGAGGTTACCATGTCAATCAAAAACCTTGTAAATAAGCGATTTCCAGGCTGGCGAATAGGAGGCCGCCGCTCTTATGGGTGCCCTAATAGGAGCACGATTATCACTTGCCTCCGACGTCCTTATATACTTGCCCTAATGGCTTGCATGGGGGAGGAGCAGCTGGCTCAGATGGGGCAAGATAATTGTAATGCCGCTTTACCTCCAAAGAGGTTCGCAGTCGAACTGAATCCTGAGGGCAGTCAAGTTGTTTCATGGAAGAAACTGTTGAAAGGAAGGAATGAGAAGGATGATGATGATGACTCTGATGATTCCGAGTTAATGGAGAAGGAACGGAGCCAATACAGAATGCAATATAGAGTGCATGATTCTGATTGCTACGAATTAGAGAAATCTGGTGGTGATGGCACATCTGCAAGTGCACCCATTGTTATTGAGAAACCTGCGATGAAAGAATCAGACGATGCCGTGGCAGAAAACCCTGAACCATTGGGGTGCCAATATTCTATTACTAGAAAGGATGGTAGGCTGATAGCGCGCCAATACACCATAATGCCAAAAAGAGAGGATAAATCTGATGGAGATTCAAGTGATTCTGATGTATGGGAAGCAGAGGAATCTGGTGGTGATAGCATATCTGTTATTGAGAGAGCGATGAAAGAATTAGCAGATGCCATTATTCTATATCGGAGAGGATGATAGGCAGAGAGTGCGTCAATACTTCCCGCCTAAGGTAAAGTGATGTTGGAGGGAGTGACCATGTTGTATCTTCAAGAGAATGGGAACTTCGTCAGGAAATTCATTGACAGTTTGAAGAGTCTTCTTGACCGCATGATTAAGCCCCGCACTCTTGAGGCGTACCTCGGACGAAGATTTGAACACTTCCGTGGAAATTGATCAGGGAAACAAAACTCTGGAGGCTGCCTAGTTCTTAGGTTTGCGCTTAGTGTTTCTTTACTTTTTAAGTTTCCCCACTTTGTCCAGGTGCTCTATACCGAGCCTAATAAGTTGTATGCAACGATTTCGCTCCTACTTATCAATTGATGAGCTTAAAGGGCTTTCTAATGAATGGTTCATAAGGCACAACACTTGGTGAAGGTTTTGCAAATGGGGTTGCAAGCTTTGGGTTTAACTGTGGAGGAAACTCCGTAGTTAAGCGCGCTCAGGCTGGAGTAGTACTGGGATGGGTGACCTCCCGGGAAGTCCCGGTGCTTCACCCCTGTGAGCATCACCTAGATCCAATGAGTGCTAAGTGTTCCATTCATTCTAATGAGAGATGGATTCATGTTGAATCACTACTCATGAAACATGGGTCATCGAGTTTGACTCAAAAATCACACAGTTAAATCCTGATATTCACCTCACGATTTCGCTCCTGTTCTAATTGGCGATCACCATAATGAATATTGACTTTTTTCCCAATCTTTCTTTTTCACATGTATCCATCAATCACAAAGATACAAATTGTTGCTTTATTTCTAAATTTAAATTAGCTGTCTGTTAGTATTTTCTTTTTATTTTCTTTTTATATAAAACTTAAAGAAGTAAAGAGATATCACGCAGTACATAATCTTGCTAAAATTGTTTTTTATATATAAATAGTTTAGAAATATCATTTAGTACATAATCTAATATAAAAATTGTTTTTGAAAGATAATATGTAAGATGTAATGAAACAAAATCTTATTACATAATTCAAAGAAGAAATAAATACTTAAATTTTATATGTAATTACACATATTTTTAGATAAATTGGTATATTAAATTTTAAATTTTAAATTACAACATCATATAATATATACACAAAGTATGATAAAATATAGCATACATAGTTATTAACTATTAACTATTGTCACAATGTTTACAGATAAATGGAAGAAATCATGGAAGTTAAAAGGAGGGAAGCAATAAAATAAAAGAAAAATCTCTTCCAAACAATGTTGTTGTTTTCACATAAATAAATAAAATTAAATATTTTCTTTATATATGGCTCACTATTTACAATTTTTTAACAGATGCTGATGAATCATTTTATAGATATTTTTTTAATATGTTGATAGATTTAAATTTTAAATATTTATATTGAAGGTACAGTGAACCCAAAAGTCTATGACAAACTTATTGAGAAGAAGGTGCCAAGTAGAGAAGAAGATTTAGAACTTCGGAAGTCTATGCTAAGAACAATATGAAAGACTAATGATGAAGAAGAAATTAATAGATTATTGAATAATCTTGTGCCTTACTTGAGAAATAAAGAAAGACCATTTCTATTTATGGTGGGTGAGAAGGACAAGATAAGAAGTGAGACTAGAGCAACTATAAGTTAGATGTTGATAGAGTCTAAAGCAACATCTTCACCAACACCCAGAACCTTGGAAGTGTTAGTGAGCTATGACATAATGCAGATAGATCAGACCAATGTTACCATTAACATTGATGATAAAAATCCATTTGATAGATTGGAACAGAATGAACCTCATACTGAGGAAATTGAAGATAAATTGAGACAAACTGAAGAGGAGAAAAGATTACTAGAAGAAGAGAAAATAAAAGTAGAAGAGGCCAAGCAAAAATTGCTTGAAGATGAGAAGAAAAGAAAAGTAAAGGAAAAAAAGAAAGGATTAGTTGAAGAAGAAATGAAAAGGAAAACAAAGGAAGACCCACCCATAGCCCAAGTTTATTTTGTCATTATCACTTGATTAAGAACCAACCAATAGGATTTCCTATTAGCCACTTTCGGCCCTAGCACCTATGGTGAGCCATCCTTGTATTGTCCCATTTTTTTTGGGAGGAATTAATTATAAAGTTATCAATTAAAATATATATATTACAAGGTAACTTTATAAATTAAATAAAAAAGCTTTTAGAGGTTACTCAAAGAAGCAGAGAAAAATTAAAAAGGGAGGCCAACCTATCAAAGAAAAAATAATAAATAGGCATTGAGGGCTCATTGTCTATCATCGAGACTTATTATTGATTTTTTCTTGTGTGCATTGTGGAGCCTAGGGTTTCTACAAAATAGTCACAATTGGCCATTGAGAATGAAAACTCTCAATTGGTACGCAATTTTGAGGGTGTGAGAGATCACTTGAATTATTGCAACTGTGGGAAGGATATTTTAGTCCTTTCATTTGTGCTTAATTACTGATTTGGAGTTTCAGTTGGTGTTGCACTTTCACCATATCATCTTCAGTAGTCAGTCTCCAGTATTTGATCAATCCAGGATCTTCTTTTCAATCTGTAGTTGCAACAAGTTCTCAATTGTATACAGACAGTTAGGGTTTTTCTATAATGTGTTATGTCATAATGTTTTGGTTCTGAAATTTGCCATATCATTTGTAAAAATATTTGGTTTTCATTGAATGAATACATTGGCACTATTATTTCTCTTATTTCAGCAACATATTTTAGCAGTATGTTAAATTTAGAGTTTGTTTAGTGACCTATTAGTACGGGTCATTACAATGGTATCAGAGTAGTTTCTTACTAACCTGATAGGGTTACCCAGCTACCATTTAATTTAGTTTACAAAGGAACCAGCATAACTAAGAATATGGTTGAGAGACATTCTCCAAGCCCATCCAAAAGTGTGCAAGATGATGAGACTTTACAACAACAGGAGAGGCTTCTACAGTCAATAGAGACAAGTACATAGGTAATGATGGTTATGATGCAACATTTGATTTGGGAAAATAGGAGAAATAATCATGATCAGGATGACAAAAGCATAGCAGGATCACAATATAGGACATGGTCTGAAACAGCTGATAGACCCACACGTCCTACATTTAGAGAAGAAACTTCAGCACACACACTTGATGCTATGTTAACAGATATTGTAGATGAACTTTGACAAGTGAGGAATGAGTGGGATTCATTACCAAAATATGTACAGGATGGATGGACATTTGACAGGTACCTGAACTATAGAGCTGCCAGGCAGAAGCAAGTATATAAATACAGTGAGTTGCAATAGGTCACCAACAAGTTAGTATTACCCACATTTGATGGCAGTGGAAAAATGATTGCTCGTGCTTGTATTCATAAGGTGGATACTTTCCTATCTCTGAAGACTATGATAGAAATTGAAGCACTCAAGTATGCCACTTTACACTTAGATGGGGTGGAACATGATTGGTGGACACATTGCATGATCACATTGCAACACAATCAGGTAACCACTTATCAGGAGTTTGTGGATAGATTGATAGAAAGGTTTGATAATAAAAAATCCTGAAGTTTATTTTCGGGAGTTAGCCCAGTTGAGACAGTCAAGAGGCTTAGAACAATTTATCAATGACTTCTAGAAGCCTGCAATGATGGTGCCTGGCATTTCAGAAAGGAGGCTAGTCATTTTATTCATGGAGGGATTAACTGAACCACTCAAGGGGTGGGTAAAGGCCTTTGATCCTCCTACATTATATGAAGCCATGAAGAAAGCCCACAGTATGGAACTTGCAGCTCCAGCAAACCAGTTTAGTTCAAAGGGTTCTTCATCATTTAGAGATAACAAAGGGGAATTCAGCAAGGGTAAAGAGAAGGTTAGTGACTCAAAAGACAAGCTAGTTGCACCTTGGGATAAGGAAACACTTAATGACTTGCGTAGGAAGAAGCTATGCTTCTTTTGCAAAGGTCCCTATGAGTTTGGTCATGATTGTCCTATGAAGCCTAAGGGGAACGCTACCTGGGTGATGTGGGCTTATTATGAAGGTTCAGATTCAGACATCTTAGAGAACCATGATGAGGATCCTGATGAGGTAGAGGCTGAACAAGAGGTAGATAGTGCTAAGAAAAAAGAGGCTCCAGTGATACATTTACAGGAGGCACATCTATCTAGTATTCAAAGAGAGGGATCTTTCAAATTTCGAGGAGTCTTGGCAGGACAACAGATTATTACTCTGTTGGATATAGGTGCCATGCATAATTTCATTGATGCATGATTTTTGGAGAGGCATGGACTCATTACTGAGGAGTTCAAGGGACTAAGAGTTAAGGTAGCTAATGGATATACTCTTCGTTGTGATAGGATGGTGTGAGATCTACCTTTGCGCCTAAACAATTATGAGTTTAAGGCTAAGGCGGACTATCATGTGGTCAACATGGGTGACATTGACATAGTACTTGGGATGCAATGGCTACATTCTTTGAAGGAGGTTACCCTAAGATTGGAGGATATGGAGATACAATTCGTGGTGGATTGCAGGACTCATGTGCTGAAGGCTATCTGTAATGGTGATGTTAGAACTATCTCATTTAGGCAGTTGGAGAGATTAGCCAAGCATAATAATATAGAATGGGCAGCAATATGTGCCTTGATGCCTACCCAAGGGGAGCAAGATAAGACTGAATATCATCCAAATATTCAAAAATTGTGAATCAAGTATGGGAAGGTATTTAGTGAGATTCCACTAGGCAACCCACCAGATAGAGGTATTGAGCACATTATTGAGTTGGAGGAAGGTGCTAAGCATGTCATGATCACACCATATCGGCACCCAAAATGACTCAAAGATGAGATCGAGAGGACCATCAACGAGTTGCTAGCAATGGGACACATTAGACCAAGTAAGTCACCTTTTTCATCTTCTGTTGTTTTGGTAAAAAAGAAGGATGGAACTCTACGAATGTGTATTGATTATAGGGTGTTGAATAAGAGAACTATAAAGAACAAGTATCCCATCCCATGCATCGATGAGCTGATAGATGAATTGCATGGGGCTTGTTATTTCAAAAAAATTGATTTGAGATCAGGCTATCACCAGATCAGAATTTGAGAGTAGGATATTGAAAAAACTGCTTTTAGATGTCATTATGGTCATTTTGAGTTTGTAGTCATGCCTTTTGGTTTGACTAATGCACTTGCCACTTTTCAATCCACTATGAACAAGGTCTTCCACCATCATTTGAGGAAATTTGTGCTAGTGTTCTTTGATGATATTTTGATCTATAGTAGGACATGGCAGGAACATTTAAAGCACTTGGAGACAGTATTAAGCATTTTACAAAGCGAGCCCTTGTATGCCAAGGAGTCCAAATGTGATTTGGGGATGACAAAATTGTTGTATCTTGGACACATCATTAGTGCGGAAGGAGTGCGAATGGATCTTGAAAAGATCCGTGCTATTGTTGATTGGCCACCACTAGAGAACCTTACACAGTTAAGAGGGTTCCTTGATCTATGTGGATTCTATCACAGGTTTGTCAGTGGCTACTCATGACATGCAGTGCCCATGATAGATTTTCTGAAGAAAGGGGCATTTATGTGGACTCGGGAGGCACATGAGTGTTTTATGTAGTTCAAGGAAATAATGACTACATGCCCAGTATTAGCATTGCCTGATTTCACAAAGTTATTTGAGCTTAATTGTGATGCTTCTAGAGAGGGAGTTGGTGCTGTACTCATGCAAGAAAAGCATCCTATAGCTTATGAGAGTAGGAAACTTAGAGGGGTGAGAGATCATTCAACATATATGATAAGGAGATGCTGTCCATCATGCATGCCTTGGCCAAATTCAGACAGTATCTTGTGGGCAGCAAATTTTGTATTAAAACTGATCATAATAGTTTGAAGCACTTTTTGGGACAGGGGGACTTGAATGATCATCAACAGAAGTGGGTGAGTAAGTTACAGGCATATGATTTTGATATCACATATGTTATGGGGGCACAGAATATTGTTGCAGATGCTTTATCCCATAGGCCACACCTCACTTCTTTGATTTAGATATTAGAAGATTGGCGACACTTGATTGTAGTAGAATATGCCAAAGACACATGGGCCTCTTCTATAGTGGAGGGGACAACAATCGACACTAGATACACTCTCATAGATGATTTGATCATTTACAAGAACAAGATTTACTTAGTCCCAGGATCGAAAGTGAAGCAGTTGATTTTTAGAGCATTCCATAATTCACCTATAGTAGGCCATCCTGGGTATTTCAAGACTTATAGGTTAGTATGGGAATGATTCACTTGGAAGGGACTTAAGGCTGATGTTTTGCAGTATGTGCATGAGTGTTATGTTTGCCAGTAGAACAAACAAGAGCACACTTATCCAGTAGGGATCCTACATCCACTTCCTATTCCTGACAGGAAGTGGGAGTGCATCTCTATGGATTTTATTACAGACTTGCCTAGGGCCCAAGGGTGTGATTGTATCTATGTGGTGGTGGATAGGCTGAAAAAATATGCTCACTTCTTCCCTATCGCTACTACATACTCAGCAACTCAGGTGGCAGAGGTCTTCTTCAGGGAGATTTTTAGATTACACGGGTTACCTTGGAGCATTATAAGTGACAGGGATAGCCACTTCATGAGTCACTTTTGGCAGGAGATATTTCGGTTGTCTAGCACTGAGCTTACACCTAGTACCAGTTATCACCCACAGATTGATGGTCAAATAGAGATTGTAAACAAATGGGTGGAAGGGTATTTGAGGAATTATGTGGTAGATCAACAGTGAGCTTGGGTCAGATGGATATATCTCTGTGAGTATTGTTACAATACTACATATCATATGTCTATACAAATGACACCCTTCATGGCACTTTATGGTTATGAGGCACCTAGTTTCTTAGATTTTTTGTTGGGAGACAGTCGAGTACCTCGTGCAGGTGAACTATTACAGGAAAGTAAGGATATAGTTGCTACTCTCAAAAACAACATTGCTAGAGCTCAGAACCAGGAAAAATATTATGTAGACAAGAAGAGGACTGAGCATACTTTTGAGGTAAATGATATGGTTTACCTCATTTTGCAGCCATATGAGCAGTCCACTCTCAAGAAGAGTGGTACAGAGAAACTCAAGCCACGCTATTATGGACCATTCAAGATCATCAAATGACTTGGTGAGGTGGCTTATGAGTTGGAGCTTCCTACAGATAGTCGAGTGCACAATGTGTTTCATGTATCACGCCTCAAAAAGGCATTGGGTTAGAATGTGATGCCTTCTATAGTATTACCTCCCTTGGATGATGAAGTGAAATTGATCTTAATGCAAGAATTCATTCTGGATAGTAGAGAGAAGCAGCTTCGCAGGAGAGTAATCAAAGAGTATCTAGTTAAGTGGAAAGATTTACCTATTGAAGATGCCACTTGGGAGGGAGAAGTGATTTTGCAGCATCTAGCATTAAGATTGCTTGGGGGCAAGCAATTTTAGGAGGGGCGGACCTATAATGTCCCATTTTTTTTGGGAGGAATTAATTATAAAGTTATCAATTAAAAAATATATATTACAAGGTAACTTTATAAATTAAATAAAAAAAGCTTCTAGAGGTTGCTGGAAGAAGCGAAGAAAAATTAAAAAGGGAGGTCGACCTATCAAGGAAAAAAGAATAAATAGGCATTGAGGTCTCATTGTCTATCATCGAGAATTATTATTGATTTTTTCTTATGTGCGTTGTGGAGCCTAGCATTTCTACAAATAGTCACAATTGTCCATTGAGAACAAAAACTCTCAATTGGTATGCAATTTTGAGGGTGTGAGAGATCACCTAAATTATTGCAGCTGTGGGAAGGATATTTCAGTCCTTTCATTTGTGCTTAATTGCTGATTTGGAGTTTCAGTTGGAGTTGCACTTTTACCTTATCATCTTCAGCAGTCAGTCTCCAGTATTTGATCAATCTAGGTTCTTCTTTTCAATCTGTAGTTGCAACAAGTTCTCAATTGTATACAGCCAGTTAGGGTTTCTCTGTAATGTGCTATGCCATAATGTTTTGGTGCTGAAATTTTCCATATCATTTGTAAAAACATTTGGTTTTCATAGAATGAATACATTGGCACTATTATTTTTTTTATTTCAGCAATATATTTTAGCAGTGTGTTAAATTTAGAGTTCGTTTAGTGGCCTATTGGTACGGGTCATTACAATCCTTTACACTATGCTCCTAGAGAGACCCTCATTTACCACAAACTGAAATCAAATGGATCCTCACAAAATCATCATAACAAAAAATCCAAATAAGAAGATTTGGGAGCATAAGTTAACATAAGAGACCAATGAGCCACCACATATCAAGGATCATAAAACTAATCACACTTAGAGATTAATTAAAGAATGTGAACATTGTAACAAATCTCAACACTCTAAACCTAAAGAATCATCTATGCAACAACATAGTGACTAAAGTAACACGTAACTCACTTGAAAAATAATAAAAGAGATGTATACATATAATGATCATGTGCATTGTAATAAAAGAGATGTATACATATGATGATGACATGCAATTAAATACCCCTAGAAGTATATCTATTAAATAGAAGATAGCTTGGAGACCCAAAATTAACTTAATTTTTTATAGTAACATTGAATTATGTTATTAGCTTCCAACAATAATATTCACTAAAATTATTCAGTATTCTATTTAACTATTTTATAAAGTCTAGCCAATAAATTTTAGTTGCAATAACAATAAATCCTAACTAAATAAAGAGAATTTACTATAATAGAAAGAACTCAAGAGAATATTCTTACTAAGAAAATTTCAATTTTCCAATAACAAAACTATCATCTTAATTATGACAATAACTTACTTATTTGTCACATTTAGTAATATGTTGTTAGGTAAATATAAAGGAAAAATAGAATATCTTAAATATTTCATAAAATTACCCTTTAACAAAATCTAAAGTGTATAAGTAGTATAAACTAAAGAAACATTCCTTAAATTGACTTTCCTCAAGTAAGAAAACAATAGTTCCTTAACTACCAAGCAAGGGATACTAACACCTTACAATAATGACCAAAAGAACAATCACATATAAAAAGAAACAATAGTCTTTATATCATAAACCTAAGGTATACAATGCTTCAACCTATATCCTCAAGAAGATTAGTATTAACATAATGCCTTTCCACATAGAAAATCTTTATATATATATATATATATATATATATATATATATATATATATATATATATATATATATATATCAAAAAGCTTATACTAATATTTTAACTCATTTTTAGTAGAATAATCTATTTATTTACTTTACTAATAATCTTTTCTAAAAAAATTGACTATGACAACATTTAAATTCTAAAAAGATAATAAAGTTATAATTGCCTAAAAGTTCTTTTTTTTAAAAAAATATCATAAAATTTTCTCTTTTATTAAAAGAAATTATTCATTATAAAAATGCATTAGACTATTTATTAAACAATTATAATAAACAAAATAATGAAAATTAATAAAACCCAACTTAATAAGAACTAAGTTTTTCTTTTATACTAAGACCAAAGAAGTGCAATACCAAACCAAAAGCAAAATACTGAAAAAGAAGTATGAATTGGTCATAATCTTTAAGGGAAAGGAATATATTCTTACCCCAAATTTAATCTTAAAGCTAAAAGAAACCATCGATAATATTGCTTTAAGACAATTAAATAAGGATCTAGCCAAATCAGTAAGAAATTAAAAGAAAAGATATTCAAGATGTTCAAGTCATAAAGAAGACTCGTTATGAGGGAGTATTCATTATAAGTTAAATGACAGCATATGCCGTGAAAGGAAAGTATTAAAAATGAGATTAAAATAGTTTCATAGTTGTCACTACACTTCCAATGAATATTGTCACAATAACTATTGTATTCCTCAAAATTAATTATAATAGCATGTGTCCATACAATGATGAAGCTCATATAAGTATGATTTATTTCAGAGAAAAATTACAAGGAAATAATGAATATAAATATATGTATTAGTGAGAAAATATTGTGGAATATAAATGCCTATCTTACAATTTATTTCAAGAGAGAAAATGGGCCTACTAAAAGAGTAGTTATGAAATGTGATTTTTTTGGAAAAAAATTACTACAAAATAATGAATATAAATATATGTATTAATGAGAAAATAGTGCAAAATGTAAATGCCTATTTTACAATTTATTTTAAGACAGAAAATGGCCCTACTAATAGAGTAGTAATGTGTTGTTTCTAAAGGATTAGATAGTAGCCAATAAAGATAGGGGACTAACCCAAAAGAAAAAATAGGCTGGCGAATCAGTTAGAGGTTACCTCCTAATTATCTACCCTATGTCATCTATAAATTTTTTAAAAAAAAGATATGTCCATAGCATAACTAATAGTAGTATTAGTCCTTAAGCTAATGCGTATAAAGATTTATAAAATAGACCAACAACACCTAAAAAAAATGTTGCTATTAATTGACATAAGCATAAAAACTAAATCCCTGTGGGGTACTAAGTTCATAGTTATGAGCATAAAAACTATTGACATTGTAGTCAAGTTTGTTATTAGTGACACACACTTATTCAGATAGTTAGTATCTACATAACATATTGTACAGTTAACAATATTAACCAAGCATTTTAGACTTTACCAAGTTCTGCATTTGCTATCAAATTCAAGGAATAATATTCAGATTGCACTGAGCAATTTCTACTAGGATGGTGTTCAACAGTGTAAACTAAGCATCTTAGTGTTTACCAAGTTTCTTAGTGCAAACCAAGTTGTGCAATGCTTATTGAGTTCACAGTTATAGTGATGTGAATCCAATTTTGATTGAGCCACTCAATGTTAACCAAGAAATTAGTTTATATCGACCTTGTAGTGATAGCATTGACTGAGCTATGTAGTGTGAATCAAGTGATTCAGTTTATATGCCAAGTTTTGCAGTATTTGCCAAGTCACCAGTGTAGACCAAGTTCAAGACTAATTAGGAGTGATCAGTATGGATTGAGATCCTACATCTACCAAGTGCATGATGATGTTGAGCATTGATAGTGGATGCCAAGTATCATAACCTCACTAAGCTAGTCTTCAGAACCTGAGTTCCTACAGTTGTGGCTGAGTTTGTGTATTTTCTGTAAACTTGAATTGTAGTTGACTTTGTTAAATTGTAATTTGGATTGGTATATATGTAATGTATTCTATCACATCTAATAAGAAGTATGAAAGTAATGTAACAAGAAGAGAAGAGCATAAGTGAAAAGTACAAGGGCTACAACAATATAGGGAGCAACAAAGATTTATCAATCACAGCAAGGTGATCATTACACTCAAAGGAATCTCATTTAGTAAACCAAGTTGTAGATTATAGATTAGCCACTATTTCATCCTAACAAGTAGATTAGCTAAATCTTTTCCCAAGGTAGACCTAACGGTCTTTTGTAAATCTCTTTACCTTGTATATACTTCATTGTATATTTGTAAGTCCTTTTGCAAGGTGGACCTAGCAGTTCTTATTGTTCCTAATAGTGTAGATCATCAGAAGTAATCATTGTAAGCCTTAATAGGACAACTTTATGCTATGGTACTAAAGCTTGTGGGTATCATCCCCACCCTAGTTTTACTTTCTATTTGGAAGGTTTATGGGTCAGGATATTGTGTATCAAAAGTGTTATGAATGTTCTAATGTTTTTAGTTTTCTATGCATGCAATTATATTAGTATACACATAAAGGATTATTTGGGAGTAAAGGATTAAATTTTATAAGTTATTGATTCACCCCTTCCCTCTCAATAACTTAGCCTATCATATATATATTTCCAACAATTTCTATAAAAGCTTTGTGGTTCTTAGGAAAGAAGTTTAATAGCTTGAAAAAATATTAGAGGTAATGGAGGTATTCAAACATAATAAGGCTATTGACAATGAAAAGCTACATTTGGAATTGGCTATTTGGCAACTCAAGAAAGAAAAAGAAAAACTTTCTCAATCCTTGAAAAGAAGAAAAGATCTTGTAATTTGGATGAATGGAAAACTCTACAATGAAGAAAGAATTGAAGAAATCCATTTAGAAAGCAATTCAAATGAAGCCAATGAAGTAATCAGAGAACTATTAGAGAAAAATATTAACCTTCAAGAAGAATTAAGAAAGATGAGAAGAGAGTAACAAATTCAATCAATAAGATTGTGTGAAGTAATGGAAGAGAAAAATAAGATAAAATAAGAGATAGAAGGAAAGAGAAATGAAATTCAACATCTATCCCTTCAATAGACAGACTTCATTGATCAGCTCACCAGTGCTAATGAATAAATTATGAATCTAAGATCAAAAAATGAAACATTGCAGAACGATCCAAACACTGAAAAGAAAACCAATGAGAGAATGCTAATTTCTCAAGCATACATGGATCAATGTACTAAATGAGAAAATTTAATATAGAGAAAAAGGCAAAGCAAGAATTAGATATATAGAAGAAGGTGAATCATCAAAGCAAGGAGCTCAAAAGAATCAAAGACCTACTTGTAGTCACTATGGTAAGTTAGGTCATACATCAAAAAAATGTTGGAACAATGGGAAAGCAAAATTCAATGGAAAATGGAAAATGTTACAATTATAATCAGCATGGTCATAGAGCGAATAAATGCAAAGAGAAATGTGAATTTTAAGGTAAATGTCACAAATGCAAGAAGCATGGGCACAAATCTTCTAAATGCAAAACTAAGATATTGAACCTAGCATAATAGATTATAAAAGCTATATTTTTTTGGGATTATAACACTTGGTGTAGATGTCATTACTGTGGAGAATTTGGACACATTGGAATGAACTATGTAAAACATAACATGAGGAAAAAGGACACTACTAGAAGATATTTCATTTATACAAAACTTAGTCATCTTGTCAAGAACTATATGAATACTAGAAGAATAGAAGATGTAAATAAGGTAAAAGATGATAACATCAAAAAGTAGATGAGACTACAATGGATTCCATAGTCTTTTGAGAATGCACGTCTGAGCAATGAAGCAAATGTCACTCAAGAATTGGGTGACTCAAGTATTTCTACTTGATCTCTCACAAAGAGCACTTGAACTAAGATTTTAAAGAAAACATCTTATGTTAGTTCTAGTTAGTAGAAAGGAAAGATCCATATTAGCATTAAAGATGCAAAGGGTTCACTGAGCCTCCAAGAAAATGCTAGTCTTTACTGAGCATGGTTAGGTTGCAAGACCCTACCGAGAAAAGTCGGGAGTTACTAAGATTATTGTGTCAACATTGAGTCATGGATGACTCTACTAAGAATTTAATACAAGACAAGTGGAAGAAAATCTTTCATCTACCAAGCGATCACACCAAGAATTATGGTAATTGAAAGGTGAAATTTGATAAAAGGGGAAAAATCAAATTCATTTGACACCACGAATTTTCAAGAGCTATTTGTGCAGAGCAATTTCTGAAGCATCTGAGCAATCCGTGCAAATTACTATTGAAGATTTTGAGTGATGGCATCCTCCAACAACAAAAAGAAGAAAGGGTCAAAGATGTTAGTTTGAGGCATGGAATGGAAGGCGTCGGACTTTAAGTTGAGTCTGGTAGTTGCAAAAACCCTAGATCCACGCGGAGCACAATCTTAGATTCCATACAAGGTACTATTGATTAATGATATTGTTTTGCATTTTTGGTGTGCTATTCAAGATATTGGAACCTTGGAAATGGATGAAACCTTGGTGAAGCTATGTGTGAATGATGCATTGAAACTAGAACACCAACACCTTGAAGTGAAAGGTTTGACTCACATTCCTTACATGCCACAAAACTTTTAAATAAAATGGATAAGATTTATTCTCAACCATGTGCATAATGGGTAGTTGTGGTTGAAGCAACCTATTTTGATAACAAAGAAAATGATCCATAGGATTATTGGTCTTCCAATGTTGAACAAAGCTAAAATGACTAAAACCCTAAGTCAAGTTGAGCTAGAAAAGAAAACCCTTGCCAAGTGGGATGGAAGAGGAATGAAGATTAGCTATGTTGTAGCTATGGAACTAAAGTTTGGGATACATGTGATTACACACAAGATATACAGCTCAAGCAGACTAAATAGTATATCATGTGAAGTAGTGGATCTCACATTCGAAGTGGTCAAGAATAATATGTCATTTGGCCTAGTCGAGTTGATGTTGAATTAGTTCAAGAAGAACATGGAGGGTATAATAACTTCAAAGAACAATCCATGTAAGTTTGGTTCACTCTTAACTTGTCTATTTTTCTTTGTGCAAAATTTACTCCCATCAAAAGGTACAATTGTGTGGAGAAAGGATGTGCCTATTTTGTACTAGGTTAAATAGTATATAGCTGAAATGGGAGAAAACTATGTCAGTATAATGGATAAGTATTTTGATACATTTAAGGAAAAGATGAATAAAAAATTTAGAATCCCAAAGAAACTTGTTAAAGAATATAATGATGATATTTGTTGAACATGGTTGATTTTGATAAAGTGTACATACAAGCAGTTAGACCAAGAATTTTATGGGTCAAGCCTCTAGGTTATGAGGTTAACATTGATGAAACCAAGGATATAATTGAAGCATTGTTAATTGAGCTTGTTGATCCAAAAGTTGCATATTTTGGCACTTATGAGGAAGCAAAAGCAAGAATACAACTTGAGATAAAACTCCCTCAAGTGGCCAATAGAGGGAAGAAAAGGATAGCTAAATTGAAACAAACTTGCTCCATTATCCTATTGATTGAAAGTAAAGGAGATGGCATTGAGGAAGATGATGCAGAAGATGAAGAGAAGTTAGAAGAAGAAGAGCTTGTAAAGAAGAAAGCTAAAGTTATTATAACCAAACTTGCAAAATCATCTACTACAGTGTTCACAAGGAGAGCAACCAAAGAAACTAAAGATGGGTGAAGAAGCAAAGGAACTAATTTTCAAGAAGCCTCCACCCATGATTTAAGAAAGATTGAAAGAAATGGATTCAAGAGCTAGCATAACAAACTTCAAAGCATTAAGGTATGAAACTAGGATTGTAGAGGAGAAGAAGCAAGATGAAGACATGGTAATGTCTAAACTAGGAAAATGGAAATATTCTCCAAATCAACTTAATCAGTAGATTCCAAGTGAGTTGATGGAAAAGATAAAGCCAAGATGGGAGCATGCAAGACAAACTAATAAAGACATATATGAGCAGACCCTAAGGCAACTCATGCCGAGCTTGAATGAAAAGAAATTAAAAGAATCCTTAAAGAAGAATGAAAAAAAGCTTACATTGAGGTTCAACACTTGTCTAATATTGATTAATGACATTGAACATGTGATAAGGAAAGCCAACAACACATGGAAAAAATTTTATAATCTTCATAAACAAAGTGATTTTGTTGTTAATGTCAATGACAAGGAAGATGATGGTGAATATGAAAAAGATGAGGAAATTGATGTTGAAGAAGTAACACATTATGATATTATAGATGATGAGGAATAGGAATAGGATTAGGAAGCTACCGAGGAACATCTACCTAAAGTTCAAAACATTGAGGAGATCGACCCTAAGAAGATTGCAGCTATAGTCATAGCCTCACTTCCTCATTCTCTAAGCAAAGAACTGAAGATATCAAGCTCAGAGAAAGCTACTACATAATTGGTTGTGTCAAGGATTGCAAGTACAAGAACTCAACTGGTGTTTGCACCTGTTCAGCTTAGCATTTCATTAAAAAAAGTGATAAGCACTTCATCTACCAAGCAAACAACACTTCCTCCACCATCATTTTCAATTTTGTAAGGTATTTCTTGAATAAGTGCAATATCTGCTTTTTCTACGAATACTACTATTTCTACTATTGCTTCTATTCCTAGCATAATAAGTACAAGGATAGTTGAGACCAAGCCTCAACTGAGTACAAAAGTTTTGAGTAGGAGCAAAGAAAAGGAAGAAGAAATTGATCTTAATGAGGAGATAGTCATCCCAAATTGGGATATCTCCAATCTTAATCCTGATCAGATGAATATATTTGGAGAACTACTTCAGAAGAAAGATAAGCAATAGAGGCTTAGAGAAGAAAGAAAAAAAGAATTCCAAGTTCTTGAAGATTCTAAGAACATTCTTATAGGGGCACTCAACATAGAGGTTGACACTTCTCAACCAATTTTGGATCAATTAGTAGAAGTCATCCAAAAATTCAATGAAGATATGTATGGATGAGAAATTTTTGTAGAGAGTGGACAAGAAATTTGAGAATAAAGTTTTAGAACTAGTAGTACAATAGACTGCTATTCATCAAGTAGACTTGTCTACTATTCTAAGCTCATTGTAGACCTTGTTGGTCTGATTTTTACATATTATTTTTTCTTAGAATCATGGTGAAAAAATCAGATGTGAGTTATTTTGTTAGGTTCTATGGTTTTAGGGTTTTGGTCTTGTATTTTTGGTATCTTTTAAAAACTATGTAAAATCATAGGTCTTACCTTTTAAATCTTATTCTGGCATGAAAGTCTTAATAGCAACTGAATATTCTTTCCTACCTATGTCGAGGTCATTGTTGAGTCTTTTTGAAAAACCTTATCCCACTGTTGGATCTTATTAGGATCAACAGATGTCATGTACTCACTATAAAAAGTTGTGAGGTTGTTTCCTATAGCAATGTAGCGACCATCAAATAACTTTGTTACAGTACTAAAGAATGAAGTCTAGTGCCAGAAAAGGGTGCATTAGGGTCACATGCTATCTCCCAAGATTGTCAGTGTCAAAAAGGGTGCACGAGGAGGAATTTGCAAATGGTGTAATTGAAATTGAGGTTTCTCTGATGACTTGCTAGCTTGCTATCAAAAAATCTATGTGACCTGCTGGTAGCGACATAGCGAGTGCCCAGATTTTAAAGGAAGTGGCAACCTTTTCTAAAAAAAAACTAATGTGATCATGGAAATTCTCTTGCAAGTTCATAAATATGTGTGACCACCTTCTCTGACACTAGTATTGATTAACAAATTGTCAATCAATGTGTTTTGTGTTCTCTGTCACCAGAATTATGAATCTGTCGAGAGTTGCTATCTCGCTAGCTGAGAAGTTGGTGTTTTTTCGGTAGTGAGGTAGCAACTGGTTAGAAGGTTGTGATGTAATGGAAATTTTAAAAGAGATGGGCCCTGAACAAGTGATTCCTCAAAGATGAGTTGTGTAGATTAAACGACATGTTGGCATCCTACTTAGCATTTATAGGCTGAAAGTTTTGACTCTGCTGGAGCTTGCTATGTCACTATCGAGAAGTTTGTGATTCCCACCAGTAGCAAGGTAGCGACATGCCTGAAAATGACAAACATGAAAGAGTCAAGGAAAAATGATGTCATTGGAAATTAAATAATATATATGTGGCCAGCATGTTAGGCTAGCTCAGCTATCGCAGTATCTTGGACCCACCCCCATGCATAGAACATGTCAATTATTCTAAATCGTCAAATCAAGCATAAATTGATGATACTTGCTAACTCGCTATAGAAAGGTGCTTGAAAGTTATGTATAGCGAGCTAGCAAGTGAGGGACCTGCCATTGTTCTCTTAAGGGTTGTATCAAATGTCTACCATAGGATCAAAGAAAAATCAGTTATGCATAGCGAGGTAGAAATTTAATGACACGTGTCCCCAATCATCAGGGGGCCCACTGGAGTGATGAGAAATGAATCTAAGATCAACATGTGGCAAATTGGGAGGAGAGAAAGAAGAAAATGATTTAAAAATCAAATTTCAAATGATTCTCCAATGCTTAGATTTTAAAATTGAAATATTTGAATAGTTTGACTATATGAGCTTTTAAAAAAAAATCAACTTTAAATATGCTCAATTCAGTCCGTGAGGAATATTTTTCAAAATGGTTTCAGCGGGGCATTTTTCATCCAAAATATATAGTGTAATATACTATCGAAACTGGAAAAGAGTGAATTTCCATTTTCGAATTTAGATTTTGTGTAGGTGTTAGCTAGTAACAGCTATTGGAGGTTTTTTTTGATTTTGGGGGCTTCACAGTGAATTGTGCAATTTTAATGTTGCAGATGAAATTGCAATCAGATATAGATATATTTTCATTTGCTTTGACTTCTCCAACAATTTGAAGGATGAATTGAATATTTTTTAAGGTGATGGAAGCAATTGTATTCTTGCCAACAACACAAGTGAATTTCATGGCAAAACTGATATGACAAATAAAAATCAAATTTTGAAGTTCTAGTACAGTTTGTAATGCAGTCCTGATATTTTCTCCATAGGATATTTTGTAGATTATTAAAGTGGAATTATATCAGATATTTTGGCATCATTTATGATTTCAATTGTAGGTAGTTGAAGTATGATTAGTTTTAGCAACTTTAGATTGAAGACATTCTCAGTGGGATAGATGTCATATCTAGATTATATTTCCTGAATATCTTCTCTCCCATATATTTTCCTTGTCTACTCATTGTAAAGGGTACCAATTTTTTCGATATTTTCTAAGGATTGTGAGACAAATTTGGTTCCTGAGTTAGAGAATTTCTTGATAGTTGTGATACCAATTTTCCTAGTGTTCCTCTGATATGAACATTAGTATTGTATTTCTTTTGAAGCATTCATATGTCACAGTTAGTTCTTTGTGTATTTTTTGAATTTCGATATGCAGATGATGTGTTGGTTTCAAGGAAATTAATGAAAGAGCTTCATTTCTTTAGTTTCATTCTAATTCTCATCTCCTTATTCTGTTATTTGCAATCTTTTGTGTTTAAGAACTAAGAGCTTGAACTCAATTGCAATCCTTTCAGATTGTATGTTAGGATAAAATTGATGTTGGAACAAAGAAGCCAAGTAAATGCTTGTTTATACTGATAGGGTTGTGGGTTACGCGAGGAGGATATTACCATAAGTATGAGAGTTGTCAGAAAGATTGATGTCTATTTGCAAGTCAAATAGATAGATCAGATATATAAATATATGAGTATACTTCAGGTATCCATCTGTATGTGAAGGTTTAATTGGTGCCCAATGGATAAGGGACTAGTCAGAATACATGTTCTCTATTGTTGCATACCTGGGTTATGCTGAGAAAATCAAATCTTTAAATGATAATTAATTTCCCATTTTATGTATTGAAGAGCTAGAATTGTGGTTCATGGATTATTTGTTGTTTCTTTCTTTGATTGTAGTTGGCTTCTATAATCAGGAAAATTGTCAGCAAATTGAAGAAGAATATTGACCATTTCTGCTATAGGGGATAGTCTTGCATAGAAGAGTATCAAGTTAATAAGATGGTATCCCTTAGGTTTTCCCACCTTGGCTTAGCAAAGCCTAAAGTGAACTGAGTCCTGATGACTCTATTAATTGGTCCAGAACTAAGATGTAGCCTTACTGAACATAGGATTTAGCTCATCCTTAGGCTTATCCCTGGTCTTTGTTTCTTGGTATCAGGTTTAAATCTACCTGATATGTTCTTTACAAAAAAGAACTCCAACAAAATGGCAACTCTACTAGGGAATTACATTTAGTGTTGCCATAAATAGTGAATTATTAGAGATCTATGTCCCCTTCGGTAGAGTTGCAAATATTTCATGAGAATATTCCTGTGGGTCTGAAAGTTGTTTACATTTTGGTTGAAACTATTAAGTGGAGTAATTTTGATTATCCACTCAGCAAATTTATTCCCATTCTGATAGGGTGGGTGACAACTCAAATGGTTAACCAGTGTCATTTTCTTGAAAATTGTTGTCCCAAATTATGGAAAATAAAAGAAATACACGAGAAAATGTGAGGAAAAACTCAGGAATCAAATTACAAACTAATCTCCCTCCTAGAGGAAGACAGAGTTGGTTTGTGAAGGAAAATCAGATGTAGAAAGGAAGCTATTCATAGGAGAAACTAGTAGGGAAAGATAATGCTCACCATTCTACTGTTGAAAGGGTGCCTTTCTCCAAAGGCTCGAGATCTCACCCAATTTTGTATAATGATGATTTCTATACTACCCCTTAAGATGATATATTAGGAAAAGGTTTTGCAACCACATGGATTTAGTTTGGAGGATAGGACTAGTAACAATCTTTTCCAATGTAGCACAAATCCTTTCATGTCAGATTATTCCCTTGAAAAGGTGAGACCTAGACACTTAGAGCCTGAATGTTTCAATGATGAGAAAATATCTAGATCTGAGTTCACTATCCCTGATCCTGATGAGAATGAAATTTTGAGAGCATAGCTTGCTGATCAAGAAGCTATTAATAGGAGATTTAGGAAAGAAAGGGAAGAAAAGGTCATAAAGGCTTATGAAGAAAAATAAGAATTATTTAGGTGAATTGCTACCCTAAAGAAGGCAAATAAGAGAAACTAATTTTGGGTAGCCTGAGATGGTGGAACAAGTTGAATAGCTTAAGAGGCAAGAGCAAAATCTATTGGAAACTTAGAAAATGAATCTAGAAGGGCTTGTAATACAAAAAATTAGGAACTATACTGCTCTAGAAGTTGATAACAATAGAATAAAAAATGTGGAACCTATTGTAGGTGCTAAGGACAAAGGAAAACAAAAGGAGATTGGTATTAAGATCAATGAGCTAGTAAAGATAGTTCAAATCCATGATTCCGTGTCACTTTCTGATATTGAATTGGAAAAGAGAAGAAATGAAAGGGATGCTTTAGCCAACAGATTGGAGATTGCAGAAAGTGATGCTACTATAGCTAAGATGAACAATAAGATCAAATTCCTAGAAATCACCAAGAAGTAGTCTGTAGCTATGCCTAAAGATGATGATGGATCTAATGATGTGAATCAAAATACTACTAAGGTACCTGTTTCTTTCTTGTCTTCATCTTCATAGAAAGTAGATCTTAACGAATCTATTGGTGATGCTAGCACTAGTAATACTATGAGTAATACTAAGAAAGAAAATGCTAATCACCCCAAGATTGATTTACAAAGGAGACCTGTTCAATTAGAAGGCTATAAGAAAATATGTTTTGATGGAATCCCTGGTTTTCCAAATCCTATCCCACAAGAAATGAAGAAAAGATTGCCTAAATTTGATGGAAATAATGTTGTTTCTTGTGAGGACCATTTGAATATTTTTCTTGATATGATGAGTGATTATGAGGTTGAAGCTGAAGATGTCATTATGAAGTTGTTTGTTCAGTCATTAATAGAAGATGCTAGAGAATGGTTCAAGAGACTTCCTGAATTGTCTATTGTTGATTGGAAACATATAGAGTATTGTTTCAAAGAGCAATATGGTGACAAAAAAATTTAGAGCTATATCTTGAGTGAATTTAATAATATTAAGAGGTTTCCTAATGAATCTGTTACTAAATTTAACACTAGATTTCATAAAAGGATGTACAAGCTAATGCAAGCCATGTGAATTGATGACAAGGTATGTCTGATCACTTATCTGAATACTTTTGATGGTAAAATGGCATACCAACTTAGGGATAAAGAGCCTAGGACCTTAAGAGATGCTTTCAGGATTGCCATTAATATAGAAAATAATTTGAGGATTTTAGGGAGATTAGAAAGAAAAAGAGATGATCCTAGGTTATTTGGAAATAAGAAGAATAGAAAGGAAGAAAATAAAGCCATAGGAGGAAAAAGGCAAGAGCTTAGTGAAATGAGTCAGATTCTAAATGCTATAAAAGGTCTGAATCTTCCTCAGATGAAGAATGGTAGGAACCCCACTAATAATAGGGTCCCTTATCAATCAAATTTCAATAGACAAAATAGGCTACAAAATTTCCCTTACAATACTACCTGGAAGGGTGGTTAGCCTAGTATTACTCCTCCCAAGAACAACAACAACAAGATGACCCCTGATCCTTTGTCAATTTTTTTTGTAAATTTGGTAGATGATCCTATGTTTGTTGCTAAACCTACATGGTGTTTTGTATGTCAATTACCCCATTCCCCTGAATCTTGTGTAGTAGCATTGTCATTCCCGGGAAAGCAAGCTATAGTAGAAAACTGTCATGAGTAGGAAGAAAATAATGATGATGTAGAATGCAATATGTTTGAATCACATTATTTTGATTGTGAAGACTATGACAGAGATGTATATGACCAAAGACAGTTTCAGAATGTTGTACAACAACAAGTATTTTCTGATGAGAGTGATCTGGAAGACAATGTGTGTAACATGGTAAATGCAAAGGAAGAAGTAACATTGAGAAAACCTTCTAGGGAAGAAATTGATCAAATTACTACCAATATGATAGCTCAGGTTCAAACTAGAAACATGGCTCAGAAAGATGAAAGTAATAAAGTAGCTAGTATATTCATAAAGGGGGTTGATCCTAAGAAGAGTAAAATTGTGAAATCTAAAGAAGCTCCTGTTGTGAAGGTTAAAATTACTAATAGAAGGTGAGAAAAAAAGAAAGGAGGAAATCATAAAGATGTGGAATTCTCAAATAATATCCCTAGAAAAATAGATAAGAATGTATCAAAGATCATCACAAAACATGATAAGAATCATCAAAATGATTTGAACATTTTGGATAGACAAGATGAGAAAGGGAATGTGACGAAAAATAATCTTTTTGGTTCTTCCATAGATATGTTTGTTGTTTTGTCTTAGATTACTATTAAGGTTCCTTTGTCTGAATTGCTAAGAATTCCTGAGCATTGAAATAAGGCTATAGCATGGTTGGGAAATACTGATGTAAAAGGATTTAGAAGAGGTGAGCTTAGGAACCCAGGAAACACCTAAAAAGGTATATATTGGTAAGAAATTGCCTCCTAAAATTAGGAAAGATCTAATAGACCTGCTAAGGAAGTATAGACATGTGTTTGCATGGTCATATAATGATCTAAAGGCCTATAGAGAAGATCTCTTTCAACATGAAGTCCCTTTGAAACCAGATGCTACGCCTTTCAAACAAAAAAAAAGGCCAATAACAAAAATAAAGTTATCTTATAAATATATTTAATTTTAATAATGAAAGGACATGTCACTTGGAGACACACACACACATATATAGGATATAGAAGACATTGAAAAGGATACGAAGAAGAAAAAAATAAAATATACACATGATTGGGGTTAAAAATCTAATGGCCTGAAACAGGTCATTATGCTAGCGAAGTTAGATGGAGATAGTAAACATGTTGATGATGATGTGTATAACCTCAAAAGTTAGTATAGACTGTACGAAATAGAGATATTTGTATTTGAAGTGAAACATGATAGCAGAATTGAAGGAAAGGATTATTTTGTTTAGAAAATAATTACTTGTCCAATTACAGTCGACATCCTAGATGTTTACTCTAAGTTAGAAAAATGCATTGTGGTCTTAGCTGACTTAGTAGAAATTTGTGTAAAGGCATGGTACTTATGCAAAGGACATCTTGCAATGAGAAGTATAATTGTAATTGTGAAGTTAATGTGTTGAGCAATTATATGTGAACTTTTGTGAAATTGATATAGTTGAAGTTTTGTAAAATCTATTTTGTGATCCAAGATCGAGCTAAAGATCAGAGATCAATCAAGAAAGATGTTATAGAACCTATATTCTAGAAGTATAATTACTTGTTTGGGCAATGAGCTCTTCTTGTAATTTGAAGTGCATGTTTGGACAATGGGCTCATCTTGTATATATTGTACCACAACTTCTAATAGTGTTGGAATCTCCTAATTGGGATTGAAAGTCTCCTGATAGGGACTCATACTAAATTTTCTTGTTGACTCCTAATAGGGTCAATCCTCTAACAAGGAACTTATATATCAGTATACTATCTAGTGGGTATCATTCCCACCAATGTTTTCCCTTGGCCAGGGTTTCCCTTGTTAACAAAATATGGTGTTATGAGATATCTTTGTGCATGGTCACTAGTAGTATTCAACATTACCTTATCACTTTGTTATGTATGGTTTAAAGTAAGAAACAATATGCAGGTAGTGACTAAAGTTTGTAGATTACTGATTCACACCAGCCCTGCCCCCCCCCCCCCCCCCCCACCCCACCCCACCATAATCCATATTTCTCACAAAAGGAACAAGGCCCCTTAATAGTGCAACCTTCTTCTCTCATCCCTATGATAGTAATGATTACATCTAATGTGGAACAAATAGGAATAGGAGTGACCTTTAAAAGTATAGACGAAGGAAACTAATTTGTAATTACAATGGCCTCAGGTACAACTTAGACATGGTTGACACCAGTAGTGGACACCCAAAAAAGAAAGTATGTTGTAAATGGAGGCACAATGGATATAATATTTGACATAGGTCATGCAAACGCCAATGTTCCCCATGGAAGTAATACATTTTATGCCCTATATTTTGAAGAATAGGCATAAAGACATGGTTGCACATATAGCCATCCCTTTACTCCATTCTAATCCTAAGGCCCTTACTTAATATTTTTAGATTCAAGATGTCATTTTGGGAACTCCTACTAAGGACACCACAATGACATTAAAAACATGGGTTTAATGTAGGTATTTTGACAATTGGATAGTGGAGAAGAAAACATTAAAATTTTGAGGAAAAAAGTTAATCTTTTAAGGGTTTTGTGAGAGAGGTTGCAAGTCCCATTGACCCAAATCAACCTGAGTTTCCATTAGTGACTTCTCTAAAAAAATGGTCTCCTTCCCCATAACCTAGTAACTCACTTTTTATTGCATGTAAGAGATGACACTATAGTTTCGAGGAGAAAGGAGTAGAAATTAGAGAGGAAAAAAATGCATATATCGCATGGCATACAAAAGAATGTAAATAGCCTAGCAATAATGGTCAACTAGGATTTTGGGCTAATAGAGGAAGTGTCTACCTAGAAAATCAACCTAGAAGCATTGATGACCATAAAGGATCAAATGTACTAGATGTTACTAAAAGTCTATTTAAGGGAAGAGACAAATAAGATTAGAGAGAAATAAGATTGATGATTGGATCAAGAATATTTAATGAAGAAACAAGGTCACATTGGACTTATATGAGGACATCCAAGAGACACAGGATAGAGCTCAAGCCCAATTTTGGAGGTAGATATATATTATTCCATGACTAGTCTAGAGATTTTCACTAATGACTCCAAGAATCTACTATGTTCTATTGAAACTACAGTGCAAAAGTTCTAAGCACCTTTTGAAGTAGAAATTTTTGAAGATGAGATACAAAGAATATTTAAAGATAATGAGGTACTAAAAGAATTAGAATTCAAGATGTAGGATTTTGTTGAGATAGGGTAAGAGGTCAAGGATTTTAATAGAGAAGTAAAAGGAAAGAATCAAACCCTCAACTTACTAGAGAATCAAGAGATTGCCACCACCATTGAGAACTTAAAGGGATCACATCCAAACATCATTTTTTTTAGAAGGTAAAGAAGACCAAGATGTTGAAAAATTGAAATTTTGGGATTTAAAGAAATCCTTCTAATTTCGACCCTATGATACCTCAAGGTGTAGAAGTGCACATATTTGCAAGTGCACATATTTGCTGGTGCACAATTTTTCAAAGGTTTATAAGTGCACTAAATTTTTTGGATCAATTATAGTAGTGCAGATAATTAAATCCTAATTATATTTTTTGATTGTTTCATTCATTTAAAATGCATTTTGACAATAGATTAACTAATATAAATGCACAATGAAGCCCAAGTTTACATCTAAAGAAGTGTCTTAGACTCCCCAAAATTCCAAAGTCTTCTCTCATCATATCTTCTTCTTCCTTCTAAGTCTTGGAGTCATGTAATTGTTAATGCACCATGCAATTAATAAAATAAAGAGAGTAGACCTACATAGCACCTTGTTAGGAGTCTCTTTGTATATAATTTGTATAAAATTGGTGATTTTAGCATCCTTTTTACAATAGAAAATCCCTAGGTCCTAAAATTGCATAAAGGATGGTGTTTCCTATTATTACAAAGATGTAATATGTATTGGAGGCCCATATTTTATTGCAATAGAGTATGGTATTGGTTCTCTTATTTTGTGTGTAGTGTTTCTTGTTGGAATGTGGTTTTTAGTTATGAATTGCATGTTCATGAATAGAGATGGAGCCAACAATTTTATTTTATGTTGATTCTCATGTGATTAATTAGTTTCAATGTTTTTCATATTTGCTAAAAAAATCCTTTGTTGTGACAAACTAGAGAAAGGATTACCGTGAAGATCTTGCATTGCAATTTGTCTCATGTTGCACAAACACTCTATGGCTACATGATTTGATGAGTTCTAAAATATCCTTCAATTCCACTATGTTCCCTTTGAAAATTACATTCATGAAGTTGAGGATTTTTTTCTCCTAATTTTATTAGTTTCTACTCGATCCTTTTGAATATATAATTCACAAACACATTGTTACTTTCACTTATGTCCAATAGGAATTTCATTTTCAGAAACTTTCTTTATTTTCTTGATACCTTATCTCCATTTCTTCTTTTAAACATGTGGTTAGAATTGGAAATCACCTGGTCACATTGTGAGGAAAATTGGATTCATCATAAATATGAAAACAAAAAATTGCATAAATTTGTGGTTGCATTTTTTCAGATTTTTGCAGGATTTGAAGAAACCAGGAAAGGCCTCCTTGTGAACATTCACATTTATCTTAATTGAGATACCTAGTGAGTTGAAAATTAGCCATGTGGAAGCTTGAAATTGGTTATTTTGGTCAACTCTTCAAGAGACAAATTTATAAGGATTTCTTCATTTGTCATGATGTAAAACAATTGGTCAACAGAAGCGGCACTAGAAGGAAGTCTGAATTCTATATTTTCTACAAATCTAGAATTTTACAGCTACAAAAGTGTGCAAGTGGGTGGGTGTGCAACTCTAGAGGTGTGCAAGATAGAAAATCTTGATCTATTGTATCTCTTTCTATGAGAATTGACATCTTCACCTATGGAATTTTAGTTCTTGGAACTCGACCATTTTTTGAATCATCATAGTGATAAAGGAGCAACTAAGCTTCATCAATTCATGCCAAAAATCCCATCATCATCATCATCATCCATCTCACATTCTACTACTTCCACCCACAGCATCCCCCATAACATTTGACAATAACAAAGACAGTTTCCACCACTTCCAAACATGGCTTTATTTGCAAACACACAAGATTGGCCAATTAACATGCATAGTCTACTTCACGATCTTCATAAAAATCCTAAAAACTTATGTCTAAAGTTTTTCTATGGTGAGACATGAACACTAGAAGACCACATCAAGGCTTTCAAAGAGATATGCAATAGAAATAGAAATAAAAATCAACATGAAGATATGGTTCTTCTCTTGTTTCACTACACTTTGGGAGAATTTGTATTCAACTCGCACATCAATTGGCATCCATCACAACATGGGCATCTTTCACGAAGTTAATCTTTGATTAATTGAATGATTTCATCAATCTAGCTATCTTACACCACTAGTTTCTATATAGCAAGATTAATAATTATTTTAGTAAAAATTTAATCAAATTTCTTGAAATATTTTTATTTTAATATATTATTGGTTAATAGTTTGTAAATGGATTGAAAACTCACAATTTTTTTGTACATTCTAATAAATTATTGACTATATTTTAATAAATTGCATTTATAATATAAAGTAGAAATTAATGTTAATCTATGAGAATGTCTACATGCCTATATTTGTAAACAATTTCTTAAAATCTTATAGAATATAAAGTGAGCTATGAAAGTGCTCTTATAACACAAAATTAATTGAACCCATTACTTCTTCATATAATATATTTAATTGATAAAAAAATGCAAACTTTACACATATTGAATAAAGCAAAAGAATTTGAATATAATTGGTTTATTTTGCACAACTATTTCTACAAAATCAACTTCTTACACAGTTTTAAGCTAAGTCTTTAAATTTTTTATGCTACACAATTAAATGTCTATTTAATAAATATAAATTATAAATTATAACTTTTTAAATATGAAATTAATTAAGTTCTACACACTAGCTTAAGTATTTGTCTATAGTTAAATATATTAAATTTTAATTTTAATTTGATTACAAAATTCATCAAATGATTAATGTAGTTAATCCTTTCTTATTTTGAGAAAAATATGTTATTCGTCTTAATGATGGAAGAGAGGGAGTTGGACTTTAAAAATTTTTTCAATCATAATGCAATATTTAAATATAGAATATTAACGAATATGAAAATGCTTCCACGTCAAAGGAGTATTAGTTCTTGAACATATTGTGTATGACATAAGTATATATAACAAAAAATTAATAGAATTTTAACATTAATAGTGTTTTCCGAGATTCAAGGTTTTGTGAAGATTATAGAAGTGAACTTCCTATTTGTGTTATTTTTATAATACTTATAAGGGTGAATTTTATTACAAAACTCTTCAAAAAATAATATCTAATTATAGAGTGCAACATATTATTGTTCTTTCGTCAAAATACTGTAAAATTATCTATTTATAACATATTCTATAAAAAATTATTGACCTTGGATAAAATGGTGGGATTGAAAGTGTTGACAATAAAAAAAAATATTCTCAATGCATTGACCATAAGAAATATTGTTCATTCTTGTATGCACTTTAAATAGTATAAGTAAGCATAAGAAAATAGTAATAGAAATTTTAATATTGTTGGTGTTTTTCTAGAGTTATTCTATATCTAAGTTTATCATCCTATGAAAATTGCCTAAGACCAAAAGATATTTTTGAATATATTTACTATGGAATTATCGATAATATAAATATATACCTATTATTTATTTATATTTAACCTAGAATGTAATATTCTTAATGTAACTCTTTCTATATATTGTGTGAATATATTGTGTGAGCATATATTTTATTTCAAAATTTTAACATATAAAACATAGAACAACTTAAAATCAAAATCAAAACTATTAAAAAATTAAAATCTAAAAGTACAAATTGAAAAGATAATAAAATATTATAATATTTCCCACAATAAAATAATATTGGAAGAAGGTTCCCAAAAAAGAGTGGTCCTATAAAGCCAAATCCACTTAGCTAGTGAGATAAAAAAAAATTATAATGTATACAATGAATAAAAATATATAAAAACTTTTAAAATATTAAGTTAATTGAAAAATTATTAAAGCCTAATCCTTAATAGTAATTAGTGATGCAATACTTATTCAATGTCTTCTATCATAATAGTTGCATAATTATAAAGTTTATAGTACTTTAGCACAAAATATCATTCTAAATAGATGCTAGAGGCATGGCATGATAAGTTACAATTATAGTGCAAAAATTCATATACTTATATTACATGTTATGAAAGGTTGTAAACAATCCGTCTATACACTAACTGTATTAACAAATAACTAGGGTGACCGGTAAAATTGTTGACCTAATTTCATTTGAAGAAGGAAGAAGCCAAATGCAGTAGCTTCAACATCAAAAGGAAGAAGATAAACTATCGAGGGGAGAAAGATAAGATGGCTAACGATTCTGCTAATGTGTCTAGGTCGCAATTTCATGGCAATGAATTAGTCGTCAATGAAACAAGACTTGAGATTCTAAGCAATGTTGCAGCTTCCTTGGAACCATCTAGCAATGAAGTAGGGCTCAAATTGTTGTCAAATATTGCAGTTGCCCAGAGTGGCAGACCAGACGGCAGGGAAAATGAGTTGCCTAATGAGATTTGTCGATTATTGGAGGAGAAGAAATCCCTAATTGAAGAAATCCGAAAGTTACAAATGCAAAACTCTCATTTAGAGACTGACCTTCTAAATGAAAGAGGACATCGGAAGAAAACAAGGACTGACAAAATCAATTATCTCGCTTAGAGACTGAATGTATGTAATATTTTTGTACTCTTAGTCTACTTGTGCTTCTCAATAAGGATGCATTGATGCTTATGGATAATGCAGAAAATTTTTTTCTCATGTTAAAATTGTTTCGTTGCTTATGGAGCATTGAACCAGTGGATTATTACTAATGAAAATTTATAGTGGCTTGTCACATTTTTTTCTTTTTCTAATATGTAGCAAAAGTAGCAAAAGTAGAAAAGAGTTCTAAGACATATCATCAAATGTTGGTAAGACTTTCAAATATTGAAAATCCAAATGAAACAACATCAAATGCATATAAGAGACTACTAACTGAAACCCTTATTGAAAGAGACATTGGTGAACAAGAAATGTGTCATATGTTATTAGAGTTGCCATTAGTAGAAAGTAGCAGAGTATTTGTTATATTAAATGTTTCGAGAGAGGTATTCAAGTCAGTGATTAAGAATGAAGAAAGTTATGATGAAGCTCACCTAAAAATTTTCATTCAAGGACATATGGATAGACCATATGCAATGGAAAGTGTCACACTAATAGTTGCAGCTAGATCTTGGACTTATAACTCTAGAAAAAAATGAGATAATAAATGGAAAGCAAGGACAATGGTAGCTATTGTGCGAGTGTTTCCAATTACAGTCGACATCCTAGATGTTTACTCTAAGCTAGAAAAGTGTATTGTGGTCTTAGCCAACTTAGTAGCAATTTGTGTAGAGGCATGGTACTTATGCAAAGGACATCTTGCAATGAGAAGTATAACTACAATTGTGAAGTTATTGTGTTAAGAAATTATATGTGAACTTTTGTGAAATTGATATAGTCAAAGTTTTATAAAATCTATTTTGTGATCCAAGATTGAGCTAAATATTAGATATCAATCAAGAAAGAATTTATAGAACCTATATTCTAGAAGTTTGATTACTTGTTTGGGGAATGGGCTCTTCTTGTAATTGGAAGTGCATGTTTGGACAATGGGCTCATCTTGCATCTACTATACCACAACTCCTAACAGGGTTGGAATCTCTTCACAGGGATTCAAAGTCTCCTAATAGGGACTCCTTATACTAAATTTTCTCATTGACTCCTAATATGGTCTATCCTCTAATAAGAAAATTATATATCAGTATATTATCTAGTGGGTATCATCCCCATTGGTGTTTTCCCTTGGCCAAGGTTTCCCTAGTTAACAAAATATGGTGTTATAAGTTATCTTTGTGCATGGTTATTGTTAGTATTCTACATTACTTTATCACTTTGTTATACAAGGTTTAAAGTGAGAAATAATATGTAGTTAGTGACTAAAGTTTGTAGATTACTAATTCACCCCACCTGCACGCCCCCCCCCTCCCATCATCCCATCATCCCTAGTAGTGGAAACCCAAAGAAGAAAGTATGTTGTAAATGGAGGCACAATGGATATAATATTTGACATAAGTCATGCAAACACCAATGTTCCCCATGGAAGAACTACATTGTATGGCCTATATTTTGAAGAATAGGCATGAAGACATGGTTGCAAATATATTCATCCCTTTACTCCATTCTAATCCTAAGGCCCTTGCACCTTAATATTTTCAGACTCAAGAGGTCGTGTTGAGAAATCCTACTAAGGACACCACAATGACATTAACAACTATGGGTTTAATGTAGGTGTTTTGACAATTCGATAGTGGACAAGAAAACATTAAAATTTTGAGAAAAAAAATGAACCTTTTAAGGGTTTTGTGAGAGAGGCTATAGGTCCCATTGACCCAAATCAACCTAAGTTTCCATTTGTGACTTCTCTCAAAAAATGACCTGCCCCGTAACCTAGTAACTCACTTTTTATTGCATGTAAGAGATGACACTATAGTTTTGAGGAGAAAGGAGTAGAAATTAGAGAGGAAAAAAATACTTATATCGCATGGCATACAAAAGAATGTAAATAGCCTAGCAATAATGGTCAACTAGGATTTTGGGCTAATAGATGAAGTGTCTACCTGAAAAGTCAACCTAGAAGCCCTCACGACCATATAGGATCAAAAGTACTAGATGTTACTAAAAGTCTATTTAAGGGAAGAGACAAATAAGATTGATGATTGGATCAATAATATTTAATGAAAAAACAAGGTCACATTGGACTTATATGAGGACATCAAAGAGACACAAGATAGAGCTCAATACCAATTTTGGAGGTAGATATGTATTATACCATGACTAGTCTAGAGATTTTCACTAATGACTCCAAGAATTTTCCATGTTCCATTGAAACTATGATGCAAAAGTTCTAAGAACCTTTTGAAATAGAAACTTTTGAAGATGAGATACAAAGAATACTTAAAGATAAGGAGGTACTAAAATAATTAGAATTCAAGATGTAGGATTTTGTTGAGATAAGGTAAGAGGTCAAGGATTTTTATAGAGAAGTAAAAGGCAAGAATCAAGCCCTCAACTTATTGGAGAATCAAGAGATTTCCACCACCATTGAGAAGTTAAAGGCATCATATCCAAAGATCATTTTGGTAGAACATAAATAATACCAAAATGTTGAAAATTTGAAATTTTGGGATCTAAAAAAGCCCTTCTAGTTTTGACCCTGTGATACCTCAAGTTGTAGAAGTGCACATGTTTGCAAGTGCACAATTTTTCAAAGGTGCATAGGTGCACTGAAATTTTTGGATCAATTGCACTAGCCCAGATAATTAAATCCTATTTCTATTTTTTGAGTGTTTCATTCATTTAAAATGCATTTTGATAATAGTTTAACTAATATAGATGTACAATGAAGCCCAAGTTTACATCTAAAGAAGTGTCTTAGACTCCCCAAAATTTCAAAGTCTTCTCTCTTCGTATCATCTTCTTCTTTATGAGTTTTGGTGTCATGTAAATGTCCATGCACCATATAATTAATAAAATAAAGAGAGTAGACCTACCTAACATCTTGTTAGGAGTCTGTTTGTATATAATTTATATAAGATTGGTGATTTTAGCATCCTTTTTACAAGTGAAAATCCCTAGGTATTAAAGTTGCATGAAGGATGGTGCTTTCCTATAATTGCAAAGATGTAATATGTATTGGAGGCTCGTATTTTGTTGTAATAGAGTATGGTATTGGTTCTCTTATTTTGTGTGTAGTGTTTCTTGTTGAAATGTGCTTTTCATTTATGAATTGTATGTTCATGAATAGACATGAAGCCAATGATTTTATTTTATGTTGACTCTCATGTGATCAATTAGTTTCAATGTTTTTCATATTTGCTAAAAAAATCATTTGTTTTGACAAACTAGAGAAAGGATCACCATCAAAATATTGCATTGTAGTTTGTTTCATGTTGCACAAACACTTTTGTGGCTACATGATTTCATGAGTTCTAAAATATCCTTCAATTTCAATTATTGGAAGGAGGTTCCCAAAAAAAAGTGGTCCCATAAAGCCAAATCCAATTAGCCAGTGAGATAAAATATTTTTGTAATGTATACAGTGAATAAAAATATATAAAAACTTTAAAAATATTAAGTTAATTGAAAAATTATTAAAGCCTAATCCTTAATAGTAGTCATTGATGCAATACTTATTCAATGTCTTCTATCATAATAGTTGCATAATTATAAAGTTTATAGTACTTTAGCACAAAATATCATTCTAAATAGATGCTAGAGGCATGGAATGATAAGTTATAATTATAGTGCAAAAATTCATATACTTATATTACATGTTACGAAAGTTTGTAAACAATCCGTCTATACACTAATTGTATTAACAAATAACTCGGGTGGCCGGTAAAATTATTGACCTAATTTCATTTGAAGAAGGAAGAAGCCGAATGCAGCGGCTTCAACATCAAAAGGAAGAAGATAAACTGTTGAGGGAGAAAGATAAGATGGCTGACGATTCTGCTAATGTGTCTAGGTCGCAATTTCATGGCAATGAATTAGCTGTCAATGAAACAAGACTTGAGATTCTATGCAATGCTGTAGCTTCCTTGGAACCATCGAGCAATAAAGTAGGGCTCAAATTGCCATCAAATGTTTTAGTTGCCCAGAGTGGCGAGGTAGATAGTGGGGAAAACGATCTACCTAATGAGATCTGTCGATTATTGCAGGAGAAGAAATCCCTAATTGAAGAAATCTGAAAGTTGTAGATGCAAAACTCTCGTTTAGAGATTGACCTTCTAAATGAAAGAGGAGATCAGAAGAAAACAAGGACTGACAGAATCAATTATCACGCTTAGAGACTGAATGTATGTAATATTTTTGTACTCTTAGTCTACTTGGGCTTCTCAATAAGGATGCATTGATGCTTATGGATAATACAGAAATTGGTTTTCTCATGTTAAAATTGTTTTGTTACTTACGGAGCATTGAACCAGTGGATTATTACTAATGAAAATTTATAGTGGCTTGTCACATTTTTTTCTTTTCTTAATATTGTATTTGCTAATTGTCTAGTTGGAAGTGTAGATTGTTTGAAATAAATTTTTTTTTCCAGTAAAAGTGGGTTGAGCACTACAAATTTTATTAAATCTAATTTGAGATCTCATCAGAGAAAGAATTAGGAAGAAAAGAAGGGAAGGGAAGGGAGTCAATTTATGGCAAAATAGAGTGAGAGTTGTGAACAAATACTGACAAAAATGTCAAGACTTCTCATTCTACATAAGCTCTTGCAAATGCTCCCATTCAAAGTATTGAGTATATGGGCTGAATACTTCAAAATTAACATCATCACAACCAAGATTAGCAAGATAATCTTCGACTCCATTACCTTTGATATGAATTTTATTAAACTGTCTTTGCTTAGCCAACACTAGACCAATGAGCAAAGCTTGAGCTTCAACAATTCGTTAATGCCTATGGGAATTGGAACAGCTTTAATTTCTTGCACTATACCACTATGATCCCTAATGCAAATGCTAATGCCAGATTTACTCGGATGATGCACCATCAAACCTGAGCTTAAAAAAATTAGTAGAATAGGGGATCCATTTGGTTGATGAACGGTCTATAGGATACTTTCGGCTGCTGTTTGCAATAGAGCCAAAAGGAGCAAGTAAACCATCCCATTCCTTGATAATTTTTCCATCCCAAGATGAGAACAAATAATTGCATTTTGCATTTAAGATGTTGCCGTTAAAAACTTCAAAGACTAATTTTTGAATACCATCTTGGACTGTTTGTAAAGAGTTAGAATCTTGGCCAAAAATGCATTTATTTATCTCCCACCATAGAGCCCAAACCATAGTAGCAGGTAGACAACTCTAGATAGAAAAAGAAAGAGATTTAGAAAAAAGAATAGGCCATGCTTGAAACAAGTCCCATAGTTTTCTTGGAAGAGGCATAGAGAGACTCAACTTGTTTAACACAAAAGTCCAATAGTCATGAGCAAATGGGCAGCTTAAAGAAGGTGGTCCATAGTTTCATCTTCAATGGTGCAAAGAGTACACTTGAAAGGTTGTGTAATGTGCAATTTTTCAAGTCAATCACTAGTAAGAATTATGTTCCTAGAAGCAACCAAGTGAAACAACCAACTTTGGGGAGAACGAATTTATACCAACAAAAAGAGAAAGCATGATTAGGAACTTTGGTGATATTTAACCACTATAAGACTTTGTAACACTACTTTATTGTCTAAAACATTCATTAGGGTTGAGAAACATAATTTAAAAGAAACTAGGGATATGGTTCAGAAGAGTAGTTCAAGGCTATGATGAGAAAAAAAAAAGTGGCACCTGGTTGCTAGTCCTTCAAATTCAGTTGTAGGAACGATCGATGGTATTTTAATTTTGTATTTGTATTGGAATATGCTTGATTGGCACTATTGATTTCAATCACAATGGCCATTCTGCAATTCCACTAAATAGACTTGGTGTAAAATAGGAAATCAATAAACTTGATCTAAGAATCTCTTGGTTTTTACAACTTTTCTTTTAGGATAGTTCTTACCAATTAAATCAGTTTCATGGTTTACTAGCTCACACAGTTATTGATAATTTTTTCTATGGGTTTTTAATGATATGCAATTGCAAATAACCAATAATTCTAGTTTATCTATAATTGGTTTGTCTATTTTACAACCTTTTCATTGTTATGTCTTGTGTTTGTTTGAATTCTTTTTGTAGAGCTTATTTAATATCTTGTGATGTGGGTTTAAGGTTACCTTATCTAAAACATACTTTGTTCTAAGTTTCATGGTCCCTTCAAAACTTTTTTTCTTAATAAAAAATTATCTTCTTTGTATTAAGTATATTTTGGTAAGAGTACATTATATATGTATCATGATATGTGTATCATAGTTGTAGGGGGGAATGAAAAGTAGGGAACTAAACATAAGTCCACCACATAAACTAACACCTTGAATGGGAATCAAGGAGATTCATCCTTTTAATTCCAACATCAAGATAACTAGATCTAGGATGATAAGTGTGAACCAAATGATGATGAAGAACTACTGCAAACAAAGATCTAATGATTATAAAATTGTACAAAGAATGCTAAATCCTTAAATGACTAATGTAGCAAGAGCCATGAAATGTAATAATGAAAGTAGATGGGCAATTTTAAGCTGAATATATGGTTCAAATCAAAATATGTAATGAAATGGAAAAGGAAAATAAAATTAGTTATGAGAATAAATATACAAAAAGGAGCTATTAAATGACCTTTAATACTGTCAACTCCTAACTATAGATTAAAAACTGCGAGATCTACGAAAGATAGAAATTATTCCAATGTCTAGCAGGACCAAATATCTTAATCATGGTCATCTTCAAGAAGAAACATTAAAATAGAAGGGATGAAGTTCATCCATGCTCAAGAATCTCCAATCACAGAAAATTGAGTCTTTGAAGTTTTGCAAAAAGGCTATCCAAAGCTACACCCTAGTTTTCTTACTTAGATCCAAAAACTACAAGGAAAATAATTTTGTGTTTGGTGATGGGGGGTTTTCCTTGGTAAACCAAAGTTTGCGCAATATAGCTTCCATGCACAGACTGTAACTTGCAGGATAGCCTCTTGTCATCCACACACTACTTAATCATTTCTGATATTTAAAATTTCCAATTTGGAAATCTCCAATTAGAGGCACATTTTCTTCTCATCATAGCCTTGAACTACTCTTCATAACCATATCCCTATTATCTTTTAAATTAAATTTCTTGGCCCTAATGAACGTTTCAGACAATAAAAGAGGGTTACAAAGTCTTCTAGTGGTTAAATATCACCAAAGTTTCTAATTGTGCTTTTTCTTTTTGTTGGAATAAATTTGTGCTCTCCAAAGTTTTTGTTGTTTCACTTGGTTGGCTTTGAGGAACATAATTATTACTAGTGATCGACTTGAAAAACTCCACATTACACAACCTTTCAAGTGTACTCTTTGCACGGTTGAAGATGAAACCACGGACCATGACCTTCTTCTAAGTTGCCCATTTGCTCATGATTGTTGGAATTTTGTGTTAAACAAGTTGAGTCTCTCTATGCCTCTGCCCACAAAACTATGGGACTTGTTTCAAGCATGGCTTGTGCTTTTTTCTAAATCTCTTTCTTCTTCTATCTAGAGTTTTTTACCTACTACTGTGGTTTGGGCTTTGTGGTGGGAGAGAAATAAACACATTTTTCACCAAGATTTTAACTCTTTACAAATAGTCCAAGATGGCATTCAAAAAATAGTCTTTGAAGTTATTAACAGCAACATCTTAAATGCTAAATGCAATTATCTGTTCTCATCTTGGGATGGAAAAATTATCAAGGAATGGGTTGGTTTACTTGCTCTTTTGGCTCCGTTCCAAACAACAACTAGAATTATTCTCTAGATCATTCATCAACCAAATGGATCCCCTATTCTACTAATTTTCTTAAGCTCAACTTTAATGGTATTTTGAGAGGTAATTGTAATGTCCCTATTTTTGAAGGAGTTAATTATTAACTTAATAAAGTGATATATTTTATAAGGTCATTAAATAAAACAATCTTCTAGAGGTTGCTAGAAGAAGTAGAGAAAAAAATTAAAAAGGAGGTCGACCTATCGAGAAAAAAAAAGAATAAATAGGCATTGAGGGCTCACTGCCTATCATCGAGATTTATTATTGATTTTTGCTTATGTGCATTGTGGAGCCTAGGGTCTCTACAAGTAGTCACAATTGGCCATTAAGAACGAAAAATCTCAATTGGTATGCAATTTTGAGGGTGTAAACGAACACCTGAATTATTGCAGCTGTGGGGAAGGATATTTTAGTCCTTTCACTTGTGCTTAATTGTTGGTTTGGAGTTTCAAGTGGATTTGCACTTTCACCATATCATCTTCAGCAGTCAGTCTCCAGTATCTGATCAATCCAAGATCTTCATTTTAGTTTGTAGTTTTAATAAGTTCTCAATTGTAGACAGCCAGTTAGGGTTTTCTATAATGTGCCATGTCATAATGTTTTAGTGCTGAAAATTTCCATATCATTTGTAAAAACATTTGGTTTTCATTGAATGAATACGTTGGCACTATTATTTCCTTATTTCAGCAATATACTACAACAGTGTATTAAATTTAGGGTTTTGTTTAGTGGCCTATTGAAAAGGGTAATTACAGTGCTATCAGAGCAGTTTCTTGCCATCTTGGTAGGGTCACCCAGCCACCATTTAATTTAGTTTACAAAAGAACCAACATAACTAAGAATATGGCTGAGAGACAATCTCAAAGCCCATCCATAAGTGTGTGAGATGATAAGACTTTACAACATCAAGAGAGGCTTCTATAGTCAATAGAGCCAAGTACATAGGCAATGATGGTTATGATGCAACATTTGATCAGGGAAAATAGGAGAAATAATCATAATAATGATTAGGATGATAGAAGCATAGTAGGATCACAACATAGAACATGGTCTAGAACAACTGACAGACCCACATGTCCTACATTTAGAGAACAAACTCCAGCATACACACTTAATGCTATGGTAACAGATATTGTAGATGAACTCTGACAAGCGAGGAATGAGTGGGATTCATTACCAGAATATGTATAGGATAGATGGACATTTGACAGGTACCTGAACTATAGAGCTGCGAGGCAGAAGCAACTAGATAAACATAGTGAGTTGTAATAGGTCACCAACAAGTTGGTATTACCCACATTTGATGGCAGTGGAAAAATGACTACTTGTGCTTGGATTCATAAGGTGGATAATTTCCTATCTTTGAAGACTATGACCAAATTTGAAGCACTCAAGTATGCCACTTTACACTTAGATGGGGCAGCACATGTTTGGTGGACACATGGCATGGTCACATTGCAACACAATCAAGTAACCACTTATCAGGAGTTTGTGGATAGATTGATAGAAAGGTTTGATAAAAAAAATCATGAAGTTTATTTTCGAGAGTTAGCCCAGTTGAGACAGTCAAGAGACTTAGAACAATTTATCAACGACTTCCAGAAGCTTGCAGTGATTGTGCCTGACATTTCAAAAAGGAGGCTAGTCATTTTATTTATAGAGGGATTAACTAAACCACTCAAGGGGTGGGTAAAGGCATTTGATCCTCCTACATTACAAGAAGCCATGAAGAAAGCCCACAGTATGGAACATGCAGCTCTAGCAAACAGGTTTAGTTCAAAGGGTTCTTCATCATTTAGAGATAACAAAGGAGAATTCAGCAAGGATAAAGAGAAGGTTAGTGACTCAAAAGGCAAGCCAGCTGCACCTTGGGATAAGGAAATGCTTAATGACCTACGTAGGAAGAAGCTATGCTTCTTTTGCAAAGTTCCCTATGAGTTTGGTCATGATTGTCCTATGAGGCCTAAGGGGAAGGCTAATCGGGTGATGTGGGCTTATTACAAAGGTTTAGATTTAGACATCTCAGAGCACCATGATGAGGATCCTAATGAGGAAGAGGGTGATCAAGAGCTAGAGAGTGCTGAGAAAAAATAGGCTCCAGAGCTACATTTACAGGAGGCATGTCTATCTAGTATTCAAAGAGAGGGATCTTTCAAATTTTGGGGAGTCTTGGTAGGACAGAAGGTTATTACTCTATTGGATATAGGTGCCACGCATAATTTCATTGATGCACAATTTGTGGAGAGGCATGGACTCATTATTGAGGAGTTTGATAGACTGAGAGTCAAGGTAGCCAATAAATATACTCTTTATTGTGACAGGATGGTGCGAGATCTACCTTTGTGCCTAAAAAACTATGAGTTTAAGGTAGACTATCATGTGGTCAACATGGGTGACATGGACATAGTACTTAGGATGCAGTGGCTACATTCTTTGAAGGAGGTTACCTTGAGATTGGAGGATATGGAGATACAATTCATGGTAGATGGCAGGACTCATGTACTGAAGGGTATCCATAATGGTGATGTCAGGACTATCTCATTTAGGTGGTTGGAGAGATTAGCCAGACATAATAATATAGAGTGGGAGGCAATATACACCTTGATGCCTACCTAGGAGGAGCAACATAAGACTAAATATCATCCAGATATTCAAAAATTGAGAATCAAGTATGAGAAGGTATTCAGTGAGATTCCACGAAGCAGGCCACTAGACAGAGGTATAGAGGACATTATCGAGCTAGAGGAAGGTGCTAAGCCTATCATGATTACACCATACTGGAACCCAAAATGACTCAAAAATGAGATCGAGAGGACCATCAAGGATTTGCTAGCAATGGGACACATCAGACCAAGCAAGTCACCTTTTGCATCTTCTGTTGTCTTGGTAAAAAAGAAGGATGGAACTCTACAAATGTGTATCGATTATAGGGTGTTGAATAAGAGAACTATAAAGAACAAGTATCCCATCCCACGCATCGATGAGCTGATAGATGAATTGCATGGGGCTTTTTATTTCACAAAAAATGATTTGAGATTAGGCTATCACCAGATCAGAGTTCAAGAGTAAGATATTGAAATAACTACTTTCAGATGTCATTACGGGCATTTTGAGTTTGTATTCATGCCTTTTGGTTTGACTAATGCACCTGCCACTTTTCAGTCCACTATGAATAAGGTCTTCCACCATCAGTTGATGAAATTTGTGCTGGTATTCTTCGATGATATTTTGATCTATAGCAGGACATGGCAGGAACATTTAGAGCACTTAGAGACAGTATTGAGCATTTTACAGAGGGAGTCCTTGTATGCCAAGGACTCCAAGTGTGATTTGGGGATGACAGAACTATTGTATCTTGGACACATCATTAGTGCAGAAGGAGTGCAAATGGATCTTGAAAAGATTCACGCTATTGTTGATTGGCCACCACCAGAGAACCTTACATAGTTAAGGGGGTTCCTTGGTCTATGTGGATTCTATCGTAGGTTTGTCAATTGCTACTCACGACATGCAGCACCCATGACAGATTTTTTGAAGAAAGGGGCATTTGTGTGGACTCAGGAGGCACAAGAGTATTTTATGTGGTTCAAGGAAATAATGACTACATGCGCAGTATTAGCATTGCTTGATTTCACGAAGCTATTTGAGCTTCAATGTGATGCTTCTAGAGAGGGAGTTGGTGTTGTATTCATGTAGGACAAGCATCCTATAGCTCATGAGAGTAGGAAACTCAAAGGGGTTGAGAGATCATTCTATATATATGATAAGGAGATGTTGGCCATCATGCATGCCTTGGCCAAATTTAGACAGTATTTTGTGGGTAGCAAATTTTTTATTAAAACTGATCATAATAGTTTGAGGCACTTTTTGGGGCAGCGAGACCTGAATGATCATCAATAGAAGTGGGTGAGTAAGTTACAGGCATATGATTTTGATATCACATATGTTAAGGAGACATAGAATATTGTTGCAAATTCTTTATCTGGTAGGCCACACCTCATTTCTATGATTCAGATATCAGAGGATTAGCGACACATGATTGTAGCAGAATATGCCAAAGACACGTGGGCCTCTGCTATAGTGGACGAAACAAAAATTGACACTAGATACACTCTCATAGATGATTTGATCATTTATAAGAATAGGATTTACTTAGTCCCAAGATTGAAAGTGAAGCAGTTGATTTTGAGACATTCCATAATTCACCTATAGTAGGCCATCCTGGGTATTTCAAGACTGATAGGTTAGTATGGAAACAGTTCACTTGGAAGGGACTTAAGGCTGATGTTTTGCAATATGTGTGTGAGCGTCATGTTTTCCAGTAGAATAAACAAGAGCACACTTATCCAGCAAGGCTCCTATAGCCACTTCCTATTCCTAACAGGAAGTGGGAGTGCATCTCTATGGATTTTATCACGGGCTTGCCCAAGGCCCAGGGGCGCGATTGTATTTATGTGGTGGTGGATAGGCTAACAAAATATGCTCACTTCTTCCCTATCACTACTACATACTCAGCAACTCAGGTGGTAGAGGTTTTCTTCAGAGAGGTTTTTAGATTACATGGTTTGCCTTAGAGCATTGTGAGTGATAGGGACAGCCGCTTCATGAGTCACTTTTGGCAGGAGATATTTTAGTTGTGTGGCACTGAGCTTACACCTAGCACCAGTTATCACCCACAGATCGATGGTCAAACAAAGATTGTAAACAAATGGGTGGAAGGGTATTTGAGGAATTATGTGGCAAATCAACAACGAGCTTGGGTCAGATAGATATATCTCTGTGAGTATTGTTATAATACTACATATCATATGACTATACAAATGACACCCTTCATGGAACTTTATGGTTATGAGGCACCTAGTTTCTTAGATTTGTTGTTGGGAGATAGTTGAGTACCCTGTGTAGGTGAACTATTATAGGAAAGTAAGGATATAGTTGCTACTCTTAGAGACAACATTGCTAGAGCTCAGAACCAGCAAAAGCAGTATGTAGACAAAAAGAGGACTAAGTGTAGTTTTGAGGTAAATGATATGGTTTACATCATGTTGCAGCCATATAAGCAGTCCACTCTTAAGAAGAGTGGTGTAGAGAAACTCAAGCCACGCTATTATGGACCATTCAGGATCATCAGTCAAGTGGGTGAGGTGGCTTATGAGTTGGAGCTTCCCACAGATAGTAGAGTGCACAATGTGTTTCATGTATCACACCTCAAAAAGGTGTTGGGTCAGAATGTAATGCCTTCTATAGTATTACCTCCCTTGGATAATGAGGGGAAACTGATCTTAGTGCCAAAATCCATTCTGGATAGTAGAGAGAAGCAGCTTCGCAGGAGAGTAATCAGAGAGTATCTAGTTAGGTGAAAAAATTTACTTGTTGAAGATGCTACTTAGGAGGGAGAAGTGATTTTGCAGCATCCAGCATTAAGATTGCTTGAGGCCAAGCAATTTTAGGAGGGGCAGACCTGTAATGTCCCTATTTTTGAGGAGTTAATTATTAACTTAATAAAGTGATATATTTTATAAGGTCATTAAATAAAAAAATCTTCTAGAGGTTGCTGGAAGAAGCAGATAAAAAAATTAAAAAGGAGGCTGATCTATCGAGAAAAAAAAGAATAAATAGGCATTGAGGGCTCATTGCCTATCATTGAGATTTATTATTGATTTTTTCTTATGTGCATTGTGGAGCCTAGGATTTCTACAAGTAGTCACAATTGGCCATTGAGAATGAAAACTCTCAATTGGTACACAATTTTGAGGGTGTGAAAGATCACCTAAATTATTGCAGCTGTGGGGAAAGATATTTTAGTCCTTTCACTTGTGCTTAATTGTTGGTTTGGAGTTTCAAGTGGAGTTGCACTTTCACCATATCATCTGCAGTAGTCAGTCTCCAGTATTTGATCAATCCAGGTTCTTAATTTTAGTTTGTAGTTGTAGTTGTCTGTAATGTGCCATGTCATAATGTTTCAGTTGCCATATCATTTGTAAAAACATTTGGTTTTCATTGAATGAATACATTGGCATTATTATTTCCTTATTTCAGCAATATACTTCAGCAGTGTATTAAATTTAGGGTTTTGTTTAGTGGCCTATTGAAAAGGGTCATTATAGTAATCCGTGTAAATCTAGCATTGGCATTTGCATTAGGGATCATGGTGGTATAGTGCAAGCAACTAAAGTTGTTCCAATTCCCCTAGGCATTAACAACATTGTTGAAGCTCAAGCTTTGCTCATTGGTCTAGTGTTGGCTAAGTAAAGATGGTTTAATAAAATCCATATCGAAGGTAATGGAGTCAAAGATTATCTTGCTAATCTTGGCTGTGATGATGTTAATTTTGAAGCATTCAGCCTATATACTCAATACTTTGAATGGGAGTGTTTGCAAGAGCTTATTGAAAATGAGAAGTCTTGACATTTTTGTCAGTACTTGTTCACAACTTTCACTCTGTTTTGCCACAAATTGGCTCGCTTCCCTTCCCTTCTTTTCTTCATGATTCTTTGATGAGCTCTCAAATCAAGTTTAATAAAAATTTCAGTGGTGAGCCCACTTTTAGTGGAAAAAAAATGTTTCGAACAATCTACACTTGCAAATAGACAATTAGCAAATACAATATTAAAAAAAAGAAAGAAATGTGACAGAGCCACTATAAATTTTCATTAGTAATAATCCATTGGTTCAATGCTCCGTAAGCAACCAAACAATTTTAACATAAGAAAAATAATTTCTGCATTATCCATAAGAAACAACGCATCCTTATTGAGAAGCCCAAGTAGACTGAGAGTACAAAAATATTACATACATTCAGTCTCTAAGCGAGATAATTGATTCTATCACTCCTTGTTTTCTTTCGATGTCCTCTTTCATTTCGAAGGCCAGTCTCTAAACGAGAGTTACACATCTGCAACTTTCAGATTTCTTCAATTAGGGATTTCTTCTCCTCCAATAATCGACAGATCTTATTAGGCAGATCATTTTCCCCGCTGTCTGCCTCGTCACTCTGGGCAACAGCAACATTTGACAGCAATTGGAGCCCTATTTCATTGCTCGATGGTTCCAAGGAAGCTACAGCATATTGCATAGAATCTCAAGTCTTATTTCATTGACGGCTAATTCATTGCCATGAAATTCTAACCTAGACACATTAGCATAATCGTCAGCCATCTTATCTTTCTCCCCTCGACAGTTTATCTTCTTCCTTTTGATGTTGAATCCGCTGCATTCAACTTCTTCCTTCCTCAAATGAAATTAGGTCTTTCTTGCATTCTAGATGTCAACAATTTTACTGGCCACCCCAGTTATTTGTTAAGATGGATTGTTTACAACCTTTCCTAACATGTAATATAATTATATGAATGACGGATTGCTGTGATGACTGTATTATTTCTTCCGCGTAGTCAATATATCCAAAAAAAGGCCAGGCAAAGTGGAGCAATGGAATTTTACACGACCTGGCTCGCTTCACGAGGCAAAGGGCTTTACACCCTTTTAATTGCAAGTTCCACAGGCACCGTCTGTCCCATTGAATTATTTTGGTTAATTCAAATTGGAATATATAAACAAAATAGCCAAGTATATTAATTATTTGCCTAGTTATATTAAATAAATATAATATATATTTTTTTAATTATTTAAATAGAATTATAATGTTGGATCGTATAGGGGAAAAAATCATTTTTTAAAGAATATTAAGAGGAGCTATTTTTACATGTGCAATTGTCATTCATATTTAAATTTCAAGAACTTACACTAGTAAACATCATTAATATGAGTAATCATTCTACAAACCACTAAATTTTGATTAAATCAACTTGTTAGATTAAAATGAAAAAAATTTCACAATCAGTCATAGTAGAGAGATGCATATTCTAGATTTGATTGTGTGTCGTATTTTTGCATCAATCACACTCTAGCTATTCACACCCTAATCATGGATCACTGAGTGTGACTCGAAATGTCGATGCAAAAATATGACACACAATCAAATCCAGAATATGCATTTCTCTACCAACTTGTTAGAATTTTGAAGTAAAATTGACATTATTATCTTAATTTCAAGAGCTTACAATGATGGATAACTATATTGATTATTTAAAGTGGCCGCTTATTTCTTAACTTGGATATCCATACAAGCAATGGAATGTTATTCAAACGATTAAGGCAACCTTATTTGGATGAACATGTGAAATTTTTGCACTATAATTGTAACGTATCATGCCATGTCTCTAGCATCTATTTAGGATGATATTTTATGCTAATGTATCATAAACTCTATAATTATACAACTATTATGATAAAATACATTGAATAAGTATTGCATCAATGACTACTATTAAGGATTAGACTTTAATCATTTTTTAATTAACTTAATATTTATAAAGTTTTTATATATTTTTATTAACTGTATACATTACAAAAATATTTTATCTCACTGGTTGATTGGACTTCGCTTTATAGGACCTTTGGGAACCTTCTTCCAATATTATTTTATAGTGGCAAATATTATAATATTTAATTATCTTTTCAATTTTTACTTTTAGATTTTAATTTTTTAATAGTTTGGATTTTGATTTTAAGATGTTTTATGTTTTATATGTTAAAATTTTGAAATAAAATTCATGCTCACATAATATATAGAAAGAGTTACAATAAGAATATTACATTCTAGAGAAAATATAAATAGATACTAGGTATATATTTATATTATCCATAATTTCATAGTAAATACATTCAAAAATATTTTTTGTTCTTAGGCAATTTTCACAGGATGATAAACTTAGATATACAATAACTCCAAAACAACACCAACAAAATTAAAATTTCTATTACTATTTTCTTATGCTTACTTATACTATTTTTAGTGCATTCAAGAATGAGCAATATTTCTTATGATCAATGCATTGAGAATATTTTTTTATTGTCGACTCTTTCAATCCCACCATTTTATCCAAGGTCGATAGAAAAATTATAGAATATGTTATAAATAGATATTTTTACAGTAATTTGACGAAAGAACAATAATATCTTGCACTCTATAATTAGATATTGTTTTTTCAAGAGTTTTGTAATAACATTTACCCTTAAAAATATTATAAAAATAGCACAAATAGAAAGTTCACTTCTATAATCTTCATCAAACCTTAAATCTAGAAAAAAACTATTAATATTAAAATTCTATTAAATTTTTCTTATATATACTTATGTCATACATAATATATTCAAGAACTAATACTTCTTTGATGTGGAAGCTTTTTTATATTCCTTAATATTCTATATTTAAATATTGCATTATGATTGAGAAACTTTTTACAGTCCAACCTCTTCTCTTCCATCATTAAGATCAATAACATGTTTTTCTCGAAAGGATTAAATATATTAATCATTTGATGAATTTTATAATCAAATTAAAATTAAATTTAATATATTTAACTATAGACAAGTACTTAAGCTAATGTGTAGAACTTAATTATTTTCATAATTAAAAAATTATAATTTAAGTTTATGTTTATTAAATAGACATTTAATTATATAGCATACAAAATTTAGAGACTGTAGCTTAAAAGTGTGTAAGAAGTTGATTTTGCAGAAATAGTTCTGCAAAATAAACCAATTATATTCAAATTCTATTGCTTTATTCAATATGTGTAAAGTTTGCATTATTTTATCAATTAAATATATTATATGAAAAATTAATTTATCTTAATTATAATGGGTTCAATTAATTTTGTGTTATAAGAGCACTTTCATAACTCACTTTATATTCTATATGATTTTAAGAAATTGTTTATTAATATAGGCATGTAGACATTGTCATAAATTAACATTAATCTCTACTTTAGATTTTAAATGAAATTTATTAAAATATAGTCAATAATTTATTAGAATGTACAAAAAAATTGTGAGTTTTCAATCCATTTACAAACTATTATGCAATAATATATTAAAATAAAAATATTTCAAGAAATTGTAATAATTATTTTCTAAAATAGTTATCACTCACAAAAAATTAACAATATTATTTAATATATTTGATTTTCATAATGAAATAATCAAATTCACTTTATTCTATTGTTTAAATTTAAACAAAGATATTTAAGATACCAAAATCATAAAGAAATAAATTTAAAATATTAATTAATTAATATTACAAAATAATTAAAGATGGTTGAAGTGAGAAATGGTCTATGTTGGGTACCTCTTGATAGAATATAAATTGGTGGAGTAAGACATCTTGATTGATGAAAGCATTCAATTAATCAAAGATTAACTTCTTAAAAGATGCCCATGTTGTGATGGATGCCAATTGACGTGCGAGTTGAATAAAACTTCTTCCAAAGTGTAGTGAAACAAGAGAAGAACCATATCTTCATGTCGATTTTTATTTATATTGCATATCTCTTTGAAAGCCTTGATGTGGTCTTCTAGTGTTCATGTCTAACCATAGACAAACTTTGTACATAAGTTCTTAGGATTTTTATGGAGATCATGAAGTAGACTATGCATGTAAATTGGTCAATCTTGTGAGTTTGCAAATAAAGCCATGCATGGAGGTGGTGGAAACCATCTTTGCTATTGTCAAATGTTATGTGCGATGGTGTGGGTGGTAGTAGTTTAATGTGAGATGGATGATGATGATGCAATTTTTGGCATGAATGGATGAAGCTTAGTTGTCCCTTTAGCACTATGATGCTTGCAAAAATGGTGAGTTCCAAGAACTAAAATTTCATAGGTGAAGATGTCAATTCTCATAGAAAGAGAGACAATAGATCAAGATTTTCTATCTTGCACACCTCTAGAGTTGCACACTTGCCCACTTGCACACTTTTGCTACAAAATTCTAGAGTTGTGGAAACTATAGAATTTGGCCTTCCTTCTAGTGACACTTCTATTATCCAATTTTTTTACATGAAGACAAATGAATAAATCCTTATAAATTTTTCTCTTGAAGAGTTGACCAAAACAATCAATTCCAAGCTTCCACATGGCTAATTTTCAACCCACTAGGTATCTCAATTAAGATAAATGTGAATGTTCAGAAGGAGGCATTTGCTAGTATCACCAAATCCTACCAAAATCTGAAAGAATACAACCACAAATTGAAGTAATTTTGTTTTTTCATATTTATGATGAATCCAATTTTCCTTACAATGCAACTAGATAGTTTCCAATTCTAACCACATGTTTAAAAGAAGAAATGGAGATAAAGTATCAAGAAAATAAAGAAAGTTTCTAAAAATGAAATTCCTATTGGACATAAGTCAAAATAAAATGTGTTTGTGAGTTATATATTCAAAAGGATCAAGTAGAAAACTAATAAAATTAGGAGAAACACATCCTCAACTTCATGGATGTAATTTTCAAATGAAACATAATAGAAATTGAAGTATATTTCAGAACTCATCAAATCATGTAGCCACACAAGTGTTTGTGCAACATGAAACAAACTACAATGCAAGATTTTGATGGTGATCTTTTCTCTAGTTTGTCAAAATAAAGGATGTTTTTAGCAAATATGAAAAACATTGAAACTAATTGATCACATAAGAATCAACATAAAATAAAATCATTGGCTCCATGTCTATTCATGAACATAAAATTCATAAATGAAAAGCACATTTCAATAAGAAACACTACACAGAAAATAAGAGAACCAATACCATGCTCTATTACAACAAAATACGGGCCTCCAATACATATTACATCTTTGCAATTATAGGAAACACCATCCTTCATGCAACTTTAATACCTAGGGATTTTCACTTGTAAAAAGGATGCTAAAATCACCAATCTTATATAAATTATATACAAACAGACTCCTAACAAGATGCTATGTAGGTCTACTCTCTTTATTTTATTAATTATATGGTGCATCAACATTTACATGACTCCAAAACTCATAAAGAAGAAGATGATACGAAGAGAGAAGACTTTGAAATTTTGGGGAGTCTAAGGCACTTCTTTAGATGTAAACTTGGGCTTCATTGTACATCTATATTAGTTAAACTATTGTCAAAATGCATTTTAAATGAATGAAACGCTCAAAAAATAGAATTAGGATTTAATTATCTGAGCTAGTGCAATTGATCCAAAAAAATTAGTGCACCTATGCACCTTTGAAAAATTGTGCACTTGCAAACATGTGCACTTCTACACCTTGAGGTATCATAGGGTCAAAACTAGAAGGATTTTTTTAGATCCCAAAATTTCAATTTTTCAACATCTTGGTCTTCTTTATGTTCTACCAAAATGATGTTTGGATGTGATGCCTTTAACTTCTCAATGGTGGTGGAAATCTCTTTATTCTCCAATAAGTTGAGGGTTTGATTCTTGCCTTTTACTTCTCTATAAAAATCCTTGACCTCTTACCTTATCTCAACAAAATCCTACATCTTGAATTCTAATTATTTTAGTACCTCCTTATCTTTAAGTATTCTTTGTATGTCATCTTCAAAAGTTTCTACTTCAAAAGGTTTTCAGAACTTTTGCATCATAGTTTGAATGGAACATGGCAGATTCTTGGAGTCATTAGTGAAAATCTCTAGACTAGTCATGGTATAATATATATCTACCTCCAAAATTGGGATTGAACTCTATCTTGTGTCTCTTGGATGTCCTCATATAAGTCCAATGTGACCTTGTTTCTTCATTAAATATTCTTGATCCAATCATCAATCTTATTTGTCTCTTCCCTTAAATAGACTTTTACTAACATCTAGTTCTTTTGATCCTAATGGTCATGAGTTCTTCTAGGTTGACTTTCCAGGTAGACACTTCATCTATTAGCCCATAATCCTAGTTGACCATTATTGCTAGGCTATTTACATTCTTTTGTATGCCATGCGGTATAAGCATTTTTTTCCTCTCTAATTTCTACTCCTTTCTCCTCAAAACTATAGTGTCATCTCTTACACGCAAAAAAACGTGAGTTACTCGGTTACGAGGCAGGTCATTTTTTGAGAGAAGTCACTATAGAAACTTAGGTTGAATTGGGTCAATGGGACCTACAGCCTCTCTCACAAAACCCTTAAAAGATTCATTTTTTTCCTAAAAATTTTAATGTTTTCTTCTCCACTATCCAATTGTCAAAAAACCTACATTAAACCGATAGTTCTTAATGTCATTGTGGTGTCCTTAGTAGGATTTCCCAACATGACCTCTTGAGTCTAAAAATATTAAGGTGCAAGGTCCTTAGGATTATAATGGAGTAAAGGGATGAATATATGCGCAACCATGTCTTCATGCCTATTCTTCAAAATATAGGCCATACAATGTAGTTCTTCCATGGGGAACATTCGTGTTTGCATGACCTATGTCAAATATTATATCCATTGTGCCTCCATTTACAACATACTTTCTTTTTTGGGTTTTCACTACTGGTGTCAACCATGTCTAGGTTTTACATTAGACCATTATGATTACAAATTAGTTTCCTTCATCTATACCTTTCAAGGTCACTCCTATTCCTATTTGTTCCACATTAGGTGTAACCATTAATATCATAGGGATGAGAAAGGAAGGTTTTATTGTTAAGGGGCCTTGTTCTATTTGTTAAAAATAGGGATTATTGGGGGGGTGGTGTGAATTAGTAATCTACAAACTTTAGTCACTAACTACATATTATTTCTCACTTTAAACCATATATAATAAAGTGATAAAGTAATGTAGAATACTAACAATAACCATGCACAAATATAACTTATAACACCATATTTTGTTAACTAGGGAAACCCTGGCCAAGGGAAAACACCAATGGGGATGATACCCACTAGATAATATACTGATATATAATTTTCTTATTAGAGGATAGACCCTATTAGGAGTCAATGAGAAAATTTAGTATAAGGAGTCCCTATTAGGAGACTTTGAATCCCTATTAGGAGATTCCAACCCTATTAGGAGTTGTGGTACAGTAGATGCAAGATTAGCCCATTGTCCAAACATGCACTTCCAATTACAAGAAGAGCTCATTGCCCAAACAAGTAATTAGACTTTTGGAATATTGGTTCTATAAATTCTTTCTTGATTGATCTCTAATCTTTAGCTCAATCTTGGATCACAAAATAGATTTTACAAAACTTTGACTATATCAATTTCACAAAAGTTCGCATATAATTGCTCAACACAATAACTTCACAAATGCACTTATAGTTCTTGTTGCAAGATGTCCTTTGCATAAGTACCATGCCTTCACACAAATTGCTACTAAGTTTTCTAAGACCATAATGTACTTTTCTAACTTAGAGTAAACATCTAGGATGTCGACTGTAATTGGACAATTAATTATTTTCTAAACAAAATAATCCTTTCCTTCAATTCTGCTATCATTTTTCACTTTAAACACAAATACCTCTATTTTGTATAGTCCGTACTAACTTTCAATGTTATACACATCATCATCAACATGTATAATATCTCCATCTAACTTCTCTAGTCATAATACGATATCAAAAAAAATTTATAAAAAAAACAATACTTGAACAATTTATAAAAAATTTATACCAAATTCATACTTGAACAATTTTTGAGTACCAAAAGCTAAGTATCTTTATTTTTGAGGTTTCCTATAAGCATGTACATCATGTGTTTCCATAAATGACAATAATTACTGATCTCCATTAGCCAATTGTCAATAATCTCTCCCTTTGGCATTGATGGCAACAAAATAGGGAAAATTTACTAAGAATTAAAAACTTAAAATAAACAACACATTCACATTATATCAATTACAATTTGTCCATCTTACATTTTCTCCCCCTTATAATATACTTTACAATATTATTTTCTCCTCTTTACTTGATTTACAATTTTCTATTGTATCTCCCCCTCTTTGCCATCAATGACAAAGGTCAAAATGTCAAAAAATATCAAAAATAGTCCATTTGCTGAAAATATCTGTAAACATCTGCTTTAAACTGATAGCATCTTCATGGAATCATCCCAATTTTCTTTCAAATTGTCCATATCTTTAGTCCATTTTTCCTTGTTAGATTCAATAGAGGTAAGAATTGCACATAAGGCATATGATGCAAATTTGTTAGATTGTGGTGACTATTCAAGAAAGTACTGTATATACTTCATAAATTCTTTGGGGCTCAAAAAAAATTTTGGGTCCTATTTTATCAGGATTTTTGGCCAACATGTAATTATTAATTGTAACCATAAAGTGGTAAAAATACTTATATAAAAGTGCTTAGGATTAGGGATTGTTTCATATTTGTGATGCTAAATTTCTTATTGAGGTGGTATTGAGCTATAAATGATTACACATTGCAATTAGTTTGTAATCATTAGATTGTAATAATATCAGACTTGTTGTTTTGTGGATGTAGCCTAGGGATTGGGTGAACCACGTCAAATCTTGGTGTCTTGTGTTTTTTTTGTGTGATCTATTATTTTTTGATATTGGTTATATTTGCACGTAATTGTTATTTCTATCTGTGGTTTAATACTAACAAATCTCAACTACATTAAGGTCTAAATATAAAAAGTTAGAATAAGTGCCCTTGATCTTGACACATTTCTCCAACTGTTTCTTAAGAATAGATACTTTTAGAGTAATAGACTCTCTGAAATTTGATACTCTCTTCAAAATTTGTTCCTTCCAAAGTTCTACTTTCCTAATGTCATTTTGAATACTGGCTACTTGCCCTTCAAAATCATCAATTTTACCAGTTGGATGTTGTATTTGGCTGGATAGAGCTTCTAGCAGACTCATCTTTCCTTCAATCTAACTATCTATATTCTTAGTCAGTTTGTGAGATAGAGTACTCTTAATGTACAATATCTTCCCATCCTATTGACACTTCTAAAGTTCCTCGATAGAATTATCAAAACTTATCAAGTCATTGTTAATATTTTGACAAATGGTGCTAAACAAGTCAGCATCATGTTAGATTTGTGCCTTTCTTTTTGCAACACTCAACAAATTTGTAAAGATGAGATCAAGTCAGTTTGATCATCATCATTAGTTGCTAGGCTGGCAAGAAAAAGTAGAGTAGATGAATTAGAAGGTTTAGTGTCATCCTCCCTTTGCTTCTTCTCAATTGCCTCTTTGACTCTTCTCTCTTCTTCCTCTCTTTCTTCTCTTAACTTCCTTTCTTTTTCTCTCTTTTCTTCTTCTTCTAATCTCTTATTCTTGTCTTCCTTTGTTTTCCTTTTTATTTCTTCTTCAACTAATCCTTTCTTTTCTTCCTCTACTTTTCTTTTCTTCTCATCTTCAAGCAATTTTTGCTTGGCCTCTTCTACTTTTCTTTTCTCTTCTTCTAGTAATATTTTCTCCTCTTCAGTTTGTCTCAATTTATCTTCAATATCCTCAGTATGAGGTTCATTCTGTTCAAAACTGTCAAATGGATTTGTATCATCAATGTTAATGGTAACATTGGTCTGATCTATCTGCATTGTGTCACAGCTCACTAACACTTCTAAGGTTTTGGGTGCTGGTGAAGATGTCTGTTTAGACTCTATCAACATCTAACTTATAGCTACCCTAGTCTCACTTCTTACTTGTCCTTCTCACCCACCATAAATAGAAATGGTCTTTCTTTATTTCTCAAGTAAGGCACAAGATTATTCAATAATCTCTTAATTTCTTCTTCATCATTAGTCTTTCATATTGTTCTTAGCATAGACTTCCGAAGTTCTAAATCTTCTTCTCTAGTTGGTACCTTCTTCTCAATAAGTTTGTCATAGAGTTTCTGGTTCACTGTGCCTTCAATATAGATATTTAAAATTTAAATCTATCAACATATTAAAAAAATATCTATAAAATGATTCATCAGCATCTATTAAAAAATTGTAAATAGTGAGCCATATATAAAGAAAATATTTAATTTGTTTTATTTATGTGAAAACAACAACATTGTTTGTAAGAGATTTTCCTTTTATTTTATTGCTTCCTTCCTCTTAACTTACATGATTTCTTCCATTTATCTATAAACATTATGACAATAGTTCATAGTTAATAACTATGTATGCTATATTTTATCATACTTTGTGTATATATTATATGATGTTGTAATTTAAAATTTAAAATTTAATATACCAATTTATCTAAAAATATGTGTAATTACATATAAAATTTAAGTATTTATTTCTTCTTTGAATTACGTAATAAGATTTTGTTTCATTGCATCTTACATATTATCTTTCAAAAACAATTTTTATATTAGATTATGTACTAAATGATATTTCTAAACTATTTATATATAAAAAACAATTTTAGCAAGATTATGTACTACGTGATATCTCTTTACTTCTTTAAGTTATATATAAAAATAAAATAAAAAGAAAATACTAACAGACAGCTAATTTAAGTTTAGAAATAAAGCAACAATTTGTATCTTTGTGATTGATGGATATATGTGAAAAAGAAAGATCGGAAAAAAAGTCAATATTCGTTATGGTGATCGCCAATTAGAATAGGAGCGAAATCGTTGCATACAACTTATTAGGCTCGGTATAGAGCACTTGGACAAAGTGGGGAAGCTAGGAAACTTAAAAAGTAAAGAAACACTAAGCTCAAACCTAAGAACTAGGCAGCCTCCAGAGTTTTGTTTCCCTGATCAATTTCCACGGAAGTGTTCAAATCTTCGTCCGAGGTACGCCTCAAGAGTGCGGGGCTTCATCATGCCGTCAAGAAGACTATTCAAACTGTCAATGAATTTCCTGGAGAAGTTCCCATTCTCTTGAAGATACAACGTGGTCACTCCCTCCAACATCACTTTAACCTATTGACGCACTCTCAATAACAGATATGCTATCACCACCAGATTCCTCCGATTCCCATACATCAGAATCACTTGAATCACCATCAGATTTATCCTCTCTTTTTGGCATTATGGTGTATTGGCGCGCTATCAGCCTACCATCCTTTCTAGTAATAGAATATTGGCACCCCAATGGTTCAGGGTTTTCTGCCACGGCATCGTCTGATTCTTTCATCGCAGGTTTCTCAATAACAATGGGTGCACTTGCAGATGTGCCATTACCACCAGATTTCTCTAATTCGTAGCAATCAGAATCATGCACTCTATATCGCATTCTGTATTGGCTCCGTTCCTTCTCCATTAACTCGGAATCATCAGAGTCATCATCATCATCCTTCTCATTCCTTCCTTTCAACAGTTTCTTCCATGAAACAACTCTACTGCCCTCAGGATTCAGTTCGACTGCGAACCTCTTTGGAGGTAAAGCGGCATTACAATTATCTTGCCCCATCTGAGCCAGCTGCTCCTCCCCCATGCAAGCCATTAGGGTTATTGTGTGAGACTTTGAGTGACATGCCGTATATAAGGACGTCGGTGGGAAGTGATAATCGTGCTCCTATTTACAAGGTTTTTGATTGACATGGTAACCTCACCAAACACTTTTCACAGGTAAAAGACCCCTTTTCCACTGGGAACAACAATTAAATAACTAACTTCAACAATCGTTATCTGGCCGTTACCATGTCTTCTGGCCAACTCGACATATGTGTAATGATTGTGGTGTTTCCACGTCTCAAATATTTTCCGGGCAGTTTGATGGAAGAAACGATGCAAAGGCAAGGAATACATTTTAATCGTTTTAAAAGTATAAATAAACGAATTCATTTTAACAGGTTTATTAAATTTATTATTATTTATATTTAATGAAAAGTAAATGGTTTTCAGTATTATATGAAAATATTAGAAATGATTTAGCGTAACCAAATCATAGTGAAAAAGTCAATACTAATGGGCAAAACTAGTTTAATTAATTACATTTTATAAATTTGTTGTTATTTATGTTTATATAAATAACAAAAGTAAATATTACTGAAAATTTAGAAAGAAAAAAAAAAAGTGTTACAAAAAATTAATCTTAAAATATCACCAATTATTTATTTTTTCCATTTTGGGTGTAATTTTGAGGGATTACATATAGAAGAAGTGAAGTTGTAATGACTTAATTTTTAGGTTTTTCAATAAGGTAATTCTTGAATATGTTATTATAAATTCTTCAAGAAAGTAGTATGTCTGTACTAATACTCTAATACTTGAATAAGTCTGTACAGATTTATTGAATAAAGTAGCATTTGAATATATCCATTAAAATTCTTGAAGAAAGTGACTATGTTCGTTCTTTATGAAAGTAACTATATAACATGTAACATTTGAATATGTCAATACTGATTAATATGGCTGCACAAACTCTTTATGAAAGTAACCATTAAACATGTCAGAATGTAACCACACAAAGTAACACTTGAATATATGTTCCTACAAAATCTTGAACAAAGTAATATGTCCGTACAAATTCTTGAATAATTTAAGATTTGAATATGTTCGCACAAATTCTTGAACATTTTTTTTTTATAAATATGGCGGCCTAATTTTTTTATGAAACTAACCATTAAACATGTCAGAATGTAACCACATAAAGTAACACTTGAATATGTTTCTTTAATATGTCAGTAAGAATTATTCAAGATGGGGATAGAAATACAAAGTATGGCTTCAGGATGGGGATAGAAATACAAAGTTTTTCCATATTTCAGCAAAGCAAAAAAGAATTAATAGCACAATTTTCCATATCAAAGATGCACCTCTGGTGATCTCCTATCCAATGAAAAACTTATCAGAACTGAAGGCATCAATTTTTTCAAAAACCTTCTTGCACCTGATGTCTTGCCTTCTCCTTCTACATCACAAGTTGATGAACTTCTTGATTCTAATCCAAAATTGATTACAGATCAGGACAATGATATCTTGATGGCTCCCTTCACTATTCAAGAAATACGTAAGGTTGTATTTTCTTTTTGGCCTGACAAAGCCCCAGGTCCAGATGGTTTTACTGCATTGTTCTATCAAAGTTGTTAGAATATAATTGGATGGGACTTATTGGCGGCTGTTGAAGAATCTAGAAGATCTAAAAACATGCTGAAATATTTTAACACTACCAATATTTCCATTATTCAAAAAACTAGGGATCCCCAAACTTTTGCAAATTTTTGACCAATTTCTTTATGCAATTTATCCTATAAGATTATTACTAAAGCCATATATCTTAGGATTCAGCATCTTATCCCATGTATTATTTCTCCAAAGCAAGGTGGATTTGTCCTGGGCAGGGAAACCATGGAAGGAGCTCTCGTGTCTCATAAAGTTCTCCATTCTATTAATTCAAGAAACTCTTCAAGCTTTGTTATTAAGCTGGATATGATGAAAGCTTATGATAGAGTTTGCTAGAAAATTTTTTTTTCAAGTACTTGCTAAAATGGGTTTTTCAAAAAAATGGTGCAAATGGATTAAGGCATATATTTCGGGAGCTTGGTTTTCACTTATCATTAATGGTAAGCCTATGGGTTTTTTTCCTTCTACACAAGGGATACGACAAGGGGGTCCTTTATCTCCAGTCTTGTTTATTATTATGGTTGAAGCATTTAGTAGGGCCATTTCACATCAACATATGCTAAAGAAATGGCAAGGAACTCTTATTTTAGGTACACACATATCTATCACACACTCTCTTTTTGTGGATAATACCTTGTTGTTTGGTTTGTCAAATGTACAGGAAACTCGCCATATTCTTTATACTCTTGATCTTTACTCAGTTGTGTTTTGTCAAGTTATTAATGCTCAGAAATCCAAGATCTATTTTTTCAATACTAAGAAAATGGTTTCTGAAAAAGTTAAAAAGATTTTGGAATTTTCAAAAGTATTTGGGTATTCCTTTCATCATGGGTTCAAATAAGTCTTCGTATTGGTCATCGATTATTCAATGTATTCAAAATCGAATTGCATCTTGGAAAGTTAGATGGTTGTCGCTTGCGGGGAGAATTTTGTTGATCAAATCAATTTTAGCTGCAATTCCTAACTATTTTATTGCTGTCCTCAAGATCTCACCCAAAGTATTACTTATAACTCAAAAATTGATTAAGGGTTTCCTTTGGTCGGGTAATATGGATGAATCTCGTAAAATTCCACTTATTTCATTGCAAGATATGTCACAGACTCCAAATGTTGGAGGGGCAATAATTCATGATTTACTCATTAGAAATGAAGCATTTGGTGTGAAATTGATCTGGTACATGTATTGTAAGTTTCAGTCTATGTGGTGCAAAATTATGCAGCAAAAATATCTAGATAATAATGATTCTTCTAGAATCCTCACCATTTCAAATCCTCCAAAAGGCTTGGTTATATGGGATTTCATGATAGCTTCACCTAAAATCATAGTAGATTACATCTCTTGGGATGTCAACAATGGCTTAAGCATTAATTTTTGGAACAATTCCTGGAATGGTCAAATTCCCATTTCTAAGAGTGGGATCTCATTGAATGTTATTCAAGTTGTTGAGCTTCACTAGGGGACCCAGCTTAATCATTACGTGGAATATATCTATGAATTTTCAAAGAAAATATTATGAAAGGATCCTTCTAGTTTACCTCAGTCACCTCAGGAAATCATTCAATTTCAAAATATTTTGAATTCTAGGAAAGTTTTCTTTTCTAAAGTCAAAGATCGAATTTTCTAGGCTCCAGCTAAGGATGGAAATTATTCAATGAAAGAGGGGTATAAAATGTTACCACAGAATGGTTTGAATAAACCTAATTCCAGAGCTTTTTCATTTTGTTGGAATCCGTTTGTTCTTCCTAAAGAAGGTTGTTTCTCATGGCTAGCACTTAAACACAGGATTTTAACTAGTGACAGATTGAATAGACTACAGATTGCTCTTCCTTTTAATTTTGTTCTTTGTGAGGAACATGAAGAAACTGTGGATCATCTATTTGTTACATGTTCATTTGCTTATCAATCTTGGTGCTTTATTTTGAGCAAACTTAATTATTTTACTCCTTTGCGAAATAATCTTTGGGATCTCTTTCAAGCCTGGCTAGTTCTTTATCAAAAATCATTGTTTGCAAATCTTTGGAAATGCATCCTAGCCCTGGTAGTTTGGACTATTTGGTGGGAACATAAAAAGTGTATTTTCAAAGAGGAATCCCTTCCATTAGATATTGTTTTGAATGGTATTGAAACATCAATCTCGGAAGTGACTAACTCCAGCTTAAAAATGATCAAATTCAATCCTATTGTGACCCATTGGGATTCTCAAATTATGCAAAAATGGAAACAATTATTCATACCAAATGGGTGGAAAATTAGCCAATCACCTGAATATTTCTTACCCAGAAAGAATTTTTGGAGACCCCCATCAAATGGCTTTTAGAAGTTGAACTTTGATGGAGCTTCAAGACGAAACCCAGGTCCATTGGTTTTGGAGCATGTATTAGAAATTCCACTAGATAGGTTGTGGCTACCACAGTCTCTCCTTTGCCTATTGTTACTAATGACATAGCGGAGGCTCATGCCCTATTGGCCAGGCTGATATTAGCTAAACAAGGCTATTTCCATAGACTACATATAGAAGGGGATTCTTCAGTTATTATTGATGCTTGTATCCATAGGTGCATCATTTCTTGGAATCTAAAATATGTTCTTAACCAAATTTGGAGACTTCTTGATGAATGTTTGGATATTTTCATATCGCATATTTATCGAGAAGAGAATAAAGTTGCAATTTTTTTGTCCAATTTGCGTTGTGATGGGGTTATTGCTTCTACTTTTCAACCTTTACCATTTATTGACAAACACAAGGTCCTAAAAAATATTATTCATGATGACCTGGTAGCCACTACACGCTTGGCATCTGAAGTTCTCTAGGGATTGCTAGGAAACTATTCGGCAGCTAAACTAGTTCTTTCTAGGCAAACACATATGTTGGGTCTCTTGGTATACAAAAAGTATTTGACTTGTCTAGCTGGGCATTCAGCACACATATGCATAGTGCTGGCTATTTGGCTTAGTCATAATCTTGGAATAACTACAAAGTCTGAGCTAAGCAAGATAGTTTTAGGTGCTGACATTATTAGGAGATTCTTAGGTGCTGAGTTAAACATGTAGGTAATTGATGCTAAAGATTGCTTCAGGTGCTAAGATTTGTAGGTAAGTAGAATAGTAGGAAAGTAACAGATGCCGATCATAGCTTAATAGTTTCAAGTGCTGAGTTTAGTAAGAGATTCTCAGGTGCTAAATTCAGAAAGAAGTTAATTGGTGCCAAGTTATGCTGAAAAGTATTAGATGCCGAGTAAATAAAATAGTCTTTAGGTATTTCTAAGTTATGTTGAAAACTATCAGGTGCTAACGGTACTTGATATTCTTTAAATGCTGAGTTAAGGTGTCGAGCTTAGCAGGATTGTTTCAGGTGCCGACCTAAGCAAGTTATTCTTAGATGTTGAGTTAAGAAAATGAGCGTTAGGTGCTGAGTTTCCCTGGAAATAGAGTTGGTGTGTTGATGCCGAGTTTAGAAGGATTGTTTCAAGTGCCGAGCAGAGTAGGTTAGTTTTAGATGCCGAGTTTAGCACATGAGTATTATGTGCCAAGTTGTGATGGATATAGAGTTGGTGTTGAGCAAGCATGGAAACATAGTGATAGCCGAGCAAAGTAGGCTCACATTTACAAAATCTTATTCATGATGATCTGGTAGCCTCTACTAGCTTAGCATCTGAAGTTCTCTAGAGATTGCTAGGAAACTATTCCGCAGCTATACTGGTTCTTTCTAGGCAAACACATATGTTGGGGTCTCTTGGTATACAAAATGTATTCGACATGTCTGGTTGGGCATTCAACACACATATGCATCGCACTGGTTATTTGGCTCAATCATAATCCTGGAATAACTACAAAGTCTAAGCTAAGCAAGATAAATTTAGGTGCTGACATTATCAGGAGATTCTTTGTGTTGAATTAAACATGTAGGTTATTTTTGCTAAAGATTGCTTTAGGTGTTGAGATTTGTAGGTAAGTAGAATAGTAGGAAAGTAATAGATGTCGGCCACAACTTAATAGTTTCAAGTGCCGAGTTTAGTAAGAGATTCTCAGGTGTTGAGTTCAGCAAGAAGCTAATTGGTGCCGATTTATACTGAAAAGTTAAATGTTGAGTAAATAAAATAGTCTTCAGGTGCCACTAAGTTATGTTGAAAACTATCAGGTGTCAAGGGTACTTGATAGTATTTAAATGTTGAGTTTAGGTGCTAAGCTTAGTAGGATTGTTTCAAGTGCCGACCTAAATAGGTTATTCTTAGATGCTTAGTTAAGAAAATGAGCATTAGGTGTTGAGTTGCCCTAGAACTAGAGTTGGTGTGCTGATGTTGAGTTTAGCAGGATTGTTTCAAGTACCGAGAAGAGCAAGTTATTTTTAGATGTCGAGTTTAGCACACGAGTATTATGTACCAAGTTGTCATGGATATAGAGTTGGTGTTGAGCAAGCGTGGAAACATAGTGATAGCCGAGCAAAGCAGGCTCATATTTACATGCTATATGATGAAATGGGGGTGGGATATCGCTTTGGCCTATGAGATGTTTCATAAACAGTATTGTGCCATCATGCCAAAAAAATAATCATATTTGTTTTCCACTAGCATTGGAGGAAGTTGTGCTATCAAGTAATATTTCAGATGAGGGGTTGGACCAAATGTTTGTAATTCATTCATCCACAGTCCGAAGAGCTATTCAGCATATCATTAGTGAAGAGCTTCTATGTCCCTTGAAACTTCTGTTCTTCTACCTGTGTCTCAGCTCATTTCAATTTTCCTTTCCAATGCTATGGATCTCATGCAGTCCCCTAATGTTGCACAAACACTTTTGTGGCTACATGATTTGATGAGTTCTAAAATATCCTTCAATTTCTATTATTGGAAGGAGGTTCCCAAAAAAAGTGGTCCTATAAAGCCAAATGCAATTAGCCAGTGAGATAAAGTATTTTTGTAATGTATACAGTGAATAAAAATATATAAAAACTTTAAAAATATTAACTTAATTGAAAAATTATTAAAGCCTAATCCTTAATAGTAGTCATTGATACAATACTTATTCAATGTCTTCTATCATAATAGTTGCATAATTATAAAGTTTATAATACTTTAGCATAAAATATCATTCTAAATAGATGCTAGAGGCATGGCATGATAAGTTACAATTATAGTGCAAAAATTCATATACTTATATTACATGTTACGAAAGGTTGTAAACAATCCGTCTATACACCAACTGTATTAACCAAAAAAAATTGGGGTGGCCAGTAAAATTGTTGACCTAATTTCATTTGAAGAAGGAAGAAGCCGAATGCAGCAGCTTCAACATCAAAAGGAAGAAGATAAACTGTTGAAGGGAGAAAGATAAGATGGCTAATGATTCTGCTAATGTGTCTAGGTCAGAATTTCATGGCAATAAATTAGTCTTCAATGAAACAAGACTTAAGATTCTATAAAATGTTGCAGCTTCCTTGGAACCATCGAGCAATGAAGTAGGGCTAGAATTGCCGTCAAATGTTGCAGTTGCCCAGAGTAGCGAGGCGGACAACGGGGAAAATGATCTGCCTAATGAGATCTGTCGATTATTTGAGGAGAAGAAATCCCTAATTGAAGAAATTTGGAAGTTGCAGATGCAAAACTCATTTAGAGACTGACCTTCTAAATGAAAGAGGACATCGGAAGAAAACAAGGACCGACAGAATCAATTATCTCGCTTAGAGACTAAATGTATGTAATATTTTTGTACTCTTAGTCTACTTGGGCTTCTCAATAAGGATGCATTGTTGCTTATGGATAATGCAAAAATAATTTTTCTTATGTTAAAATTGTTTCGTTGCTTACAAAGCATTGAACTAGTGGATTATTACTAATGAAAATTTATAGTGGCTTGTCACATTTTTTTTTAAAATATTGTATTTGCTAATTGTCTATTTGGAAGTGTAGATATTTCGAAACATTTTTTTTTTATAGTAAAAGTGGGTTGACCACTGAAAACTTTACTAAACCTAATTTGAGAGCTCATCAGAGAAAGAATCAGGAAGAAAAGAAGGGAAGAGAAGGGAGCCAATTTGTGGCAAAATAGAGTGAAAGTTGTGAACAAGTACTGACAAAAATGTCAAGACTTCTCATTTTCAATAAGCTCTTTCGAACGCTCCCATTCAAAGTATTGAGTATATGGGCTGAATACTTCAAAATTAACGTCATCACAACCATGATTAGAAAGATAATCTTCAACTGCATTACCTTTGATATGGATTTTATTAAACTGTATTTGCTTAGCCAACACTAGACCAATGAGCAAAGCTTGAGCTTCAACAATTTGTTAATGCCTATGGGAATTGGAATAGCTTTAATTGCTTGCACTATACCACTATGATCCCTAATAAAAACTCCAATGCCAAATTTACCTAGATTACCTCTCGATGCACCATCAAAGTTGAGCTTAAAAAAATTAGTAGAATGGGGGATCCATTTGGTTGATGAACGATCTAGAGGATACTTCCAGCTGCTGTTTGCAACAGAGCCAAAAGGAGCAAGTAAACCATCCCATTCCTTGATAATTTTGCCATCCCAAGATGAGAACAAATAAACGCATTTTGCATTTAAGATGTTGCCATTAACAACTTCAAAGACTGATTTTTGAATACCATCGTGGACTATTTGTAAAGAGTTAGAATCTTTGCAAAAAATGCATTTATTTATCTCCCACCATAGAGCCCAAACCATAGTAGTAGGTACACAACTCTAGATAGAAGAAGAAAGAGATTTAGAAAAAAGCACAGGCCATGCTTGAAACAAGTCCCATAGTTTTCTTGGAAGAGGCATAGAGAGACTCAACTTGTTTAACACAAAAGTCCAACAGTCATGAGAAAATGGGTAGCTTAGAAGAAGGTGGTCCATAGTTTCATCTTCAAAGGTGCAAAGAGTACACTTGAAAGGTTGTGTAATGTGGAGTTTTTCAAGTCAATCACTAGTAAGAATTATGTTCGTAGAAGTCAACCAAGTGAAACAACCAACTTTAGGGAGAACAAATTTATTCCAACAAAAAGAGAAAGCACGATTAGGAACTTTGGTGATATTTAAACACTATAAGACTTTCTAACACTTCTTTATTGTCTAAAACGTTCATTAGGGCCAAGAAACTTAATTTAAATGAAACTAGGGATATAGTTCTGAAGATTAGTTCAAGGCTATGATGAGAAAAAAAAAGTGGCACCTGGTTGCTAGTCTTTCAAATTCAGTTGTAGGAACGATCAATGGTATTTTAATTTTTTATTTATATTGGAATACGTTTGATTGGCACTATTGATTTAAATCACAATGTCCATTCTGCAATTCCACTAAATAGACTTGGTGTAAAATAGGAAATCAATAAACTTGATTTGAGAATCTCTTGGTTTTTGCAACTTTTCTTTTTGGATAGTTCTTACCAATTAAATAAGTTTCGTGGTTTACTAGCTCACACAGTTATTGATGAATTTTTCTATGGGTTTTTTATGATATGCAATTGTAAATAACCAATAATTCTAGTCTATCTATAATTGGTTTGTCTATTTTACAACCTTTTCGTTGTTATTTCTTGTGTTTGTTTGAATTCTTTTTGTAGAGCTTATTTAATATCTTGTGATGTTGGTTTAAGGTAGCGTTATCTAAACCATGCTTTGTTCTAAGTTTCATGGTCCCTTCAAAACTTTTTTTCTTAATAAAAAATTATCTTCTTTGTATTAAGTATATTTTGGTAAGACTACATTATATATGTATCATGATATGTGTATCATAGTTCTAGGGGGGAATGCAAAGTAGGGAACTAAACGTAAGTCTACCACATAAACTAACACCTCGAATGGGAATCAAGGAGATCCATCCTTTTATTTCCAACATCAAGGTAACTAGATCTAGGATGATAAGTGTGAACCAAATGATGATGAAGAACTAATGCAAACAAAGATCTAGTGATTATAAAATTGTACAAAGAATGCTAAATCCTTAAACTACTAATGTAGCAAGAGCCATGAAATGTAGTAATGAAAGTAGATGGGCAATTTTAAGCTGAATGTATGGTTCAAATACAAATATGTAATGAAATGGAAAAGGCAAATAAAATTACTTAGGAGAATAAATATACAAAAAGGAGCTATTAAATGACCTTTAATACCGTCAGTTCCTAACTATAGATTAAAAACTGCGAGATCTACGAAAGATAGAAATTATTCCAATGTCTAGTAGGACCAAATATCTTAATCATGGTCAACTTTAAGAAGAAACATACAAATAGAAGGGATGAAGTTCATCCATGCTCAAGAATCTCCAATCACAGAAAATCGAGTCTTTGAAGTTTTCCAAAAAGGCTATCCAAAGCTACACCCTAGTTTTCTTACATATATCCACAAACTACAAGGAAAATAAGTTTTTGTTTGGCGATGGGGGGGTTTTCCTTGGTAAACCCAAGTTTGTGCAATAGAGCTTCCATGCATAGGATGTAACTTGCAGGATAGCCTCTTGTCATCCGCACACTACTTAATCATTTCTGATATTTAAAATTTCCAATTTGGAAATCTCCAATTATAGATAGACTAGAATTATTGGTTATTTGCAATTGCATACCATAACAAACCCATAGAAAAATTCATCAATAATTGTGTGAGCTAGTAAACCATGAAACTGATTTAATTGGTAGGAACTATCCAAAAAGAAAAGTTGGAAAAACCAAGAGATTCTCAGATCAAGTTTATTGATTTCCTATTTTACACCAAGTCTATTTAGTGGAATTGCAGAATGGCCATTGTGATTGAAATCAATAGTGCCAATCAAACGCATTCCAATAAAACTACAAAATTGAAATACCATTGATCGTTCCTACAACTAAATTTGAAGCACTAGCAACCAGGTGGCACTTTTTTTTCTCATCATAGCCTTGAACTACTCTTTAGAACCATATCCCTAGTTTCCCTTAAATTAAGCTTCTTGGCCTTAATGAACGTTTCAGACAATAAAGGAGGGTTACAAAGTCCTATAGTGGTTAAATATCACCAAAGTTTCTAATTGTGCTTTTTCTTTTTGTTGGAATAAATTTGTGCTCTCCAAAGTTGGTTGTTTCACTTGGTTGGCTTTGAGGAACATAATTCTTACTAGTGATCGACTTGAAAAACTCCACATTACACAGCCTTTCAATTGTACTCTTTCCACGATTGAAGATGAAACTACGAACCATGACCTTCTTCTAAGCTGTCCATTTGCTCATGACAGTTGGACTTTTGTGTTAAACAAGTTGAGTCTCTCTATGCCTCTTCCAAGAAAACTATGGGACTTGTTTCAAGCATGGCTTGTTCTTTTTACTAAATCTCTTTCTTCTTTTATCTAGAGTTCTTTACCTACTACTCTGGTTTGGGCTTTGTGGTGGGAGAGAAATAAACACATTTTTCGCCAAGATTTTAACTCTTTACAAATAGTCCAAGATGGCATTCAAAAAATAGTCTTTGAAGTTGTTAACAACAACATCTTAAATACCAAATGCAATTATCTATTCTCGTCTTGGGATGGCAAAATTATCAAGGAATGGGATGGTTTGCTTGCTCTTTTGGCTTTGTTCCAAACAACAACTGGAATTATCCTCTAGATCGTTCATCAACCAAATGGATCCCCCATTCTACTAATTTTTTTAAAGCTCAACTTTGATGGTATTTTGAGAGGTAATTGTAATGTACCTTTTTTTGGAGGAGTTAATTATTAACTTAATAAAGTGATATATTTTATAAGGTCATTAAATAAAACAATCTTCTAAAGGTTGCTGGAAGAAGTGGAGAAAAAAATTAAAAAGAAGGCCAACCTATCGAGAAAAAAAAAAGAATAAATAAGCATTAAGGGCTCATTGCCTATCATCAAGATTTATTATTGATTTTTTCTTATGTGCATTGTGGAACCTAGGGTTTCTACAAGTAGTCACAATTGGCCATTGAGAATGAAAACTCTCAATTGGTATGCAATTTTGAGGGTGTGAAAGATCTCCTGAATTATTGTAGTTGTGGGGAAGGATATTTCAGTCCTTTCACTTGTGCTTAATTGTTGGTTTTGAGTGTCAAGTGGAGTTGCACTTTCACCATATAATCTTTAGCAGTCAGTCTCTAGTATCTAATCAATCCAGGTTCTTCATTTCAGTTTGTAGTTGTAATAAGTTCTCAATTGTATACAGCCAATTAGGGTTTTCTGTAATGTGCCATGTCATAATGTTTTAGTGCTGAAAATTGCCATATCATTTGTAAAAATATTTTGTTTTCATTGAATGAATACATTGGCACTATTATTTCCTTATTTCAGTAATATACTTCAGTAGTGTATTAAATTTAGGGTTTTTTTTAGTGGCCTATGTAAAAGGGTCATTATAGTGATATCAGAGCAGTTTCCTGCCAGATTAATAGGGTCACCCAACCACCATTTAATTTAGTTTACAAAAGAACCAGCGTAACTAAGAATATGGCTGAGAGACCCACACGTCCTACAGTTAGAGAAGAAACTCCAACATGCACACCTGATGCTATGGTAACAGATATTGTAGATTAACTTTGACAAGCAAGGAATGAGTGGGATTCATTACCAGAATATGTACAAGATGGATGGACATTTGACAGGTACCTGAACTATAGAGCTGCCAGGCAGAAGCAAGTAGATAGACACAGTGAGTTGCAACAGGTCAGCAACAAGTTGGTACTACCCATATTTGATGGTAGTGGAAAAATGATTGCTTGTGCTTGGATTCATAAGGTGGATACTTTCCTATCTTTGGAGACTATGATAGAATTTGAAGCACTCAAGTATACCACTTTACACTTAGATGGGGCAGCACATGTTTGGTAGACACATGGGATTATCACATTCCAACACAATCAAGTAACCACTTATCAGGAGGCTACTCATTTTATTCATAGAGGGATTAACTGAACCACTCAAGGGGTGGGTAAATGCCTTTGATCCTCCTACATTACAAGAAGCCATGAAGAAAGCCCGTAGTATGGAACTTGCAGCTCCAGCAAACGGGTTTAGTTCAAAGGGTTCTTCATCATTTAGAGATAACAAAGGGGAATTCAACAAGGGTAAAGAGAAGGTTAGTGACTCAAAAGGAAAGCCAGCTGCACCTTGGGATAAGGAAATGCTTGATGACCTATGTAGGAAGAAGCTATGCTTCTTTTGCAAAGGTCCCTATGAGTTTGGTCATGATTGTCCTATGAGGCATAAGGGGAAGGCTAATCGAGTGATGTGGGCTTATTATGAAGGTTCATATTTAGACATCTCAGGGCACCATGATGAGGATCCTGATGAGGCAAAGGGTGATCAAGAGGTAGAGAGTGCTGAGAAAAAAGAGGCTCCAAAGCTACATTTATAGGAGGCACATGTGTCTAGTATACAAAGAGAGGGATCTTTCAGATTTTGGGGAGTCTTGGCAGGTCAGAAGGTTATTACTCTGTTGGATACAGGTGCCACACATAATTTCATTAGTTCACAATTTTTGGAGAGGTGTGGACTCATTATTAAGGAGTTTGAGGGACTGAGAGTCAAGGTAGCCGATAAATATACTCTTCGTTGCGACAGGATGTTGCGAGATCTACCTTTGAGCCTAAACAACTATGAGTTTAAGGCAGACTATCATGTGGTCAACATGGGTGACATGGACATAGTACTTGGGATGCAGTGGCTACATTCTTTGAAGGAGGTTACCTTAAGATTGGAGGATATGGAGATACGATTTATGGTAGATGGAAAGACTGATGTGTTGAAGGCTATCTATAATAGTGATGTCAGGACTCTCTCATTTAGGTGGTTGGAGAGATTAGCCAGACATAATAATATAGAGTGGGCAGAAAATATGCACCTTGATCCCTACCAAGGAGGAGCAACATAAGACTAAATATCATCCAGATATTCAAAAATTGAGAATCAAGTATGAGAAGGTATTCAGTGAGATTCCACCAGGTAGGCCACGAGACAGAGGTATAGAGCATATTATCAAGCTGGAGGAAGGTGCTAAGCCTATCATGATTACACCATACCAGAATCCAAAATGACTCAAAAATGAGATCGAGAGGACCATCAAGGAGTTGCTAGCAATGGGACACATCAGACCAAGCAAGTCACCTTTTGCATCTTCTGGTGTTTTGGTAAAAAAGAAGGATGGAACTCTACGAATGTGTATCAATTATAGGGTGTTGAATAAGAGAACTATAAAGAACAAGTATCCCATCCCACACATCGATGAGCTGATAGACGAATTGCCGAGCTTGTTATTTCACACAAATTGATTTGAGATCAGGCTATCACTAGATTAGAGTTTGAGAGGAGGATATTGAAAAAGCTAGTTTCGGATGTCATTATGGGCATTTTGAGTTTGTAGTCATGCCTTTTGGTTTGACTAATGTACCTACCACTTTTCAGTCTACTATGAATAAGGTCTTCCACCATTAGTCGAGGAAATTTGTCCTAGTATTCTTCAATGATATTTTGATCTATAGTAGGACATGGCAGGAACATTTAGAGCACTTGGAGACAATATTGAGCATTTTACAGAGGGAGTCCTTGTATGCCAAGGAGTCCAAATGTGATTTGGGGATGACAGAATTGTTGTATCTTGGACACTTCATTAGTGTAGAAGGAGTGCGAATGGATCCTGAAAGGATTCACGCTATTGTTGATTGGCCACCACTAGAGCACCTTACATAGTTAAGGGGGTTCCTTGGTCTATGTGGATTCTATCATAGGTTTTTCAATTGCTACTCATGACATGCAGCACCCATGATAGATTTGTTGAAGAAAGGGCATTTGTGTGGACTCAAGAGGCACAAGAGTGTTTTATGCGGCTCAAGGAAATAATGACTACATGTCCAATTTGATGCAAGAGATCACTTAATTCAGCTTGACATTTTTCCCAATAAGACCTTGTACCCCTTATAGTTGTACCAAAATGTATCAAGCGGTCTGCTAAATGTGAGTGAGGGACATTTTGTATATGTTCTCGTAACTCATTGATTGTGATTGACATATCTTGCAAGCTCTTTTTGGCAAATACTATTGATGAATTTTGTACATGATGTCGCATGATCATATTCATCATGTAATGCCTAAATCATGGGTTTCATCCAAAGCGATGATCCCTATATCAAAGTAAATGCTTAACAAATTCATGAAGATAGACACTTCTCAATCTTGGTTCAATCCAATTGCATCATCCATCTATAAATACTATTGGAAAAGCCATATCAAGAAATCCTTCTATGACATACTCATTCAATAGAGATGTTCCAATTCCTGGCCAATCAATTAGTGTTCCAAGATCTACATTTAGGTTATTTATCCATGCATGAATTAGTTCCATCTATCTTCATGCATTTGGTTGTTTAGAGGCCATTGATGTAGTATGATTGATAATATTTCCTTGATCCATCTCCATTATTGGACCCACAAATACATATTCATTTGCATCTGAATCAAATTCCATATGAACTGAGATTAGCTTATCAAATCATCTAAATTGGATGTAAGCTCACTAATTGCATTTTCATCAATTTGAACATCTCTATAGAACTTATCATGATTTACTTTAAATTGAAGTGCTCTATAAACCCTCTCTTTATTGACTGTAAAATTATAACTTGTTCCACCTTGATCCTTCTTGCGAACAATGATAATAGGTAAATCTTTTATGGGATGTGGTAAGATTTTGGTTATTTCTCTTACTTCTTATGAAAAACTTATGGTATGCCCTTTATATTTAAATTGACCTCTAGTTGCATGTGTAACTTGAAGAATGGGGTTGATACATGCTATCAACATTTCTTCTATTTGTGTTAGATTAGAAAGTTGTAATGGTTGTGGACCAGGATCCATGTTGTTTGATGTTGAAAATTGATGTTCATTCTTTTCTTGTCGACATCGATGACAAATAGGGCCTTCATGGACCTGTACAATCTTCATTGAAAGATAACTTTCTTGAAAAATGTAGCACATACTCGGCATAGCAAGTTTATCTAGTCCATTTCAAAACATTATTTGTAATGTCCTCAAGTCAATCCCATTATTTTGAATAGTATTGATTGTCACCTTATCCATTCTATTTTGTGTTCTTTTCAATTATCGTTGTCTTCTTATTTGTGATGTGAACTCCTATTGTAAATTATAATTTTTTGAATCAACATTCATAAGATCCTCTACTTGATCAGTTGGTATTTGTAGAATATAATCTATTGTCATAGAACTCATCCCATTTGAACTTAACCCAACATTTTCATGATATTGAGTTTGTCCTTGATTTGAGTCATGTTTACATAGTTGTATTTGTTGTATTTCTCTTTCATTCAACTCGTCTAGGCTCATAAATATTTTTGTTTGTCTCCTCACTATATTTTGGTTATCTTGAGATGTTTGTGTATGATGTGCTCTCATTTTATCTTCATACCGTCTCATTTCTTCTTTAATCTCTTCCACTATCATAGTTGCCCTATGCTTGACATGTCTATTTCTATCAAGTTGGTTTCGATGATTCCTTTCTTCTTCTCATATAATCTCATGCATATTCTCTGTGTTGTATTTGTTGCTCATTTTTTTTAGGACCTTTTAGCTTCCTCTCTTTCAGCATTATTCCTTTGTTCACATCGTCGTCTCATATAATTCCGAGCATACTCTCTTTGATATTGTCTTTGTTGCTCTTCATTCTCAAAATTTAGTTTTGGACGAGGCATTCTAGAAAATTTGAATGTGATAAAATTAAAAGTAATAGAATTTAAATTAGTAATCTTTCACAAACAAATAAAACATAAAATATATTGAGCTATATATTATTAAAAATTATGGAAGTAAAGATTAATATATTTCATAAATAAATATGATTTTCTCATAGTGAATTATGGACAAAACCTATTTTGTATTACAATTACGGACAATTAAAATAGATATTAATATAAATCTTAATTCTAATCTATCATTGTTTGAAAAATATAAACAAATTTAATATACACAAAACCCTAAACTATACTCTAATTTTATTCTAAAATACTAACATTAACACTAATTCAACTAAAACCTAAAGCCCAACTTAAATAAGCTATAATTATACTTGGGGCACTAATTAAACCCTAATCATTCCTCAAAGAGTACTTGAAACGTACTCTTTAGCCTGTAATTATACACATCTTAGCAAGAGCAACTGCTCTATTTAAGCACGTTTTAGTCCATCACAGTGTACTCTTAGCTATCCATCAGGGCACCCGTGAACATCTGAGAAGATTTTTGAAACTACAAAGGTCCAATTGTAATCCCAAAATTAAAAAAAGGCAAAGAGAAAACTTGACTATTGTAGGTATCATTTCTCTACTCATGGATTTAAAGCATATGCTTTGTAATAATAATAATGTTTTGGTTTTGCAGAGATTGTACGCAAACACCGACACACACAAAAGAAAAGAGAGAAGTGGATATGGGGTTCAATAGCTGTGGCAGTCACCATTGGCACAACTGTTTTACTCGTACCTGCCACGAAGTGAAAAGAGGGCTTATAGATTTCAATGGGCCACTGATACTGACAATCATGGAACTACATCTGATAATTTAAAGATCTGAGCCACATTATGCTTTATATTATTCATTTAAAATTTTCCCCAGGCTATTGTGTTTTGTTCAACAAAACTTGATGCTAATAGGCAGTTATTAGTGATTCAGTAATCTTGTAGATTTGAGCGGAGAGAATATATAGAGTTGTATCGTTGAGTGATAAATAAAAATTGCATTAAATAACATTTTTCTTTAATTCTTGACCTGTATTAATGATGTAGGTATTTATTAGAGCAGTTAATAAAAGATGTAGAAAGAGTTGGTATCTCAAAGTTGAGTTGACATTTTGTTGAAAAGTTAAGATTACAAGGTTATATTGTCAGCTCTGGTGTCAAGAGATTGGGTAGAAATCTAGAATAGATGTATGACAAAGAGAAAAGTAAAATTATTCAGAAAACTGAAAATTAATGTTTAGCAATGACATATAGAAACCTGAATAAAGTTTGTCAGATTATGAGTCAGCGTGTCTTGTTTCCACCAACTCAGAGTGGGAAAGGATCCACCCGAGATAGAGAGAGACTAAAAACTGTTGTACATGATTTGAAAAAGTTGAAGTGAAATTTCTTCATTAATCAACCTTCATATTCACAAAAGATAACTTTGGCAAAAGCAACAATGTAAAACCGATCTTGGTGGTGTGAAAAGATCAACAGGGTCTAATCAATGTTAAACGCATTATACTACAAACATAAAATCAGCTCTGAAATACAACTAAATGTTATTGTGGAGATGCACATGAGTATCAAGATTTTGGATTGTTCCCTTTACAAAGAAATATTTATTCTTCAATGAACTCGTGATGAAGCTGTGGAATCTAAATGGTCTAGGCGAAATCGAAAATTTTTCTTACAGCAGTGATGAAGTGAATATAATCAAAAAAAGCAGCTTTTTGATCCAAGTCTTTGAGGGAAGAAGAATAAAACTCACGAATTAAACTCAAATTGAATGGAAGTTGGTAATTGTATGGGATATAGAAGGTATATTTATATATTAATTTTACTTAGTCGGCTTTGAATTTTTAATATTAAAAACTTAACATTAACACGGTCACACCCTCTTAGCCTAAAAAGGAAAATACTAACAAACAGATAATTTAACTTTAAAAATAAAGCAACAATTTGTATCTTTGTGATTGATGGATATATGTGAAAAAAAGTCAATATTCATTATGGTGATCGCCAATTAGAACAGTAGCGAAATCGTTGCATACAATTTATTAGGATAGGTATAGAGCACCTGGACAAAGTGGGGAATCTGGAAAACTTAAAAAGTAAAGAAACAGTAAGCTTAAACCTAAGAACTAGGCAGCCCCCAGAGTTTTGTTTCCCTGATCAATTTCCACGGAAGTGTTCAAATCTTCGTCCGAGGTACGCCTCAAGAGCGCGGGGCTTCATCATGAAGCCAAGAAGACTCTTCAAACGGTCCATGAATTCCGTATTCTCTTGAAGATACAACATGGTCACTCCCTCCAACATCTTTTTAACCTTAGGCGGCAATTATTGACGCACTCTCTGCCTATCATCCTCCCCAGATATAGAATATTGGCGCAGTAATGGTCTAGGGTTTTCTGCCACGGCATCTGCTAATTCCTTCATCGCTCTCTCAATAACAGATATGCTATCACCACCAGATTCCTTCGATTCCCATACATCAGAATCTCTTGAATCACCATCAGATTTATCCTCTCTTTTTTGCATTATGGTGTATTGGCGTGCTATCAGCCTACCATCCTTTCCAGTAAGAGAATATTGGCACCCCAATGGTTCAGGGTTTTCTGCCACCGCGTCGTCTGATTCTTTCGTCGCAGGTTTCGCAATTCCATATACATATATAATGTATATGTGCTCAAGGGTTATGCTGTTAAAGTATTTTTAGTGACATATAAAAGGATTATTTTTCTCCTTTTGAAGAATTCGTAAGGAAAAAATAGAACATTCTTACCAACATTTTCAATAATTACGTTCTTCAATAATTCTTACCCACATATTAAAGAAACATATTCAAGTGTTACTTTATGTGGTTACATTCTGACATGTTTAATGGTTAGTTTCATAAAGAATTTAGGCCGTCATATTTTTTTAAAAAATTGTTCAAGAATTTGTGCGGACGTATTCAAATCTTACATTATTCAAGAATGAAGGATTATTTTTCTCCTTTTGAAGAATTCGTAAGGGAAAAAAAGAACATTCTTATCAATGATTACGTTCTTGAATAATTCTTTTTTTTTAAAGGAAAAAGTGGAAAGCCACTATAATATTTTATTAATCTGATTCAATAAAGTCAATTGGGAAAGAATCAGTGAAGAAAACTCAGCATCATCCCAAATATATACATAGATGTAGATAGTTTAAACAAGTAATTACAAAGGGTGAATCAGCTACCACTTTGGTGAATCAAAGAATGATTTGACATTGAGATCTTTGGCATTATCGAAGCAAAGTCTTCTTGACAAGCTAATCCTAACAAGCCATCAAAAGCTCTAAAGAATTTACTATCACTATCTTATAAGTCTTCCCAATTAGACACAAATCCACCATCAGGTGACCCAAGTCCACCAGGAAGAGGTCCCCAGCCAGTACATAAATCCGAAGCACCATGAAGCCAATCCAAATGCAAAGTAACCTCAACAATTAAATCCCAATTTTTTTGTTCAATCGACTACACTAGAGGTACATTAAGACCCATGGAGATTGAAACATTAGAATCCCTTTGCAAATCAATCATAGCTTGACCCACCATCTTGATTTTTTCCACTAATCGAACACCCATTAATCATGGTTCAAATGGAAAAGAATGTTCCAAATAAATGAAACTGCCAGTGTCTATAGACTTCTTAAGAGCCTCAAAAATGACATAAAATTCATGTTTATGCAGAAGTTGTGTATGTGAAAATAGGCCATCAATTAATGCTAATCCATTCCATAAGTCATACTTTTGCATAGCCAAAGTCAATTTATTAACAAGCAATAACCCCATCACAACCCAAATTGAATAAAAAATCTGTAACTTTATTCCCTTCTCAATAAATATGCGATATGCAAACATCCAAACATTCATCAAGAAGTCTCCAAATTCGGTTAAGAACATATTTTAGTTTCCAAGAAATGATGCGCCTATGGATACAAGCATTAATAATAACTGAAGAATCTCCTTCTATATGCAGCCTATGGAAATTGCCTTGTTTAGCTAATATAAGCTCGGCCAATAGGGCATGAGCCTCCGCTATGTTATTAGTAACAATAGGCAAAGCAGAGACTGTCATAGCCACAACCTGTCTAGTGGAATTTCTAATACATGCTCCAAAACCTGATGGACCTGGGTTTCCTCTTGAAGCTCCATCAAAGTTCAACTTCCAAAAGCCATTTGATGGGGGTCTCCAAAAATTCTTTCGGGGTAAGAAATATGCAGGTGATTGGTTGATTTTCCACCCATTTGGTATGAATAATTGTTTCCAATTTTGGACAATTTGAGAATCCCAATGGGTCACAACGGGATTGAATTTGATCATTTTTAAGCTCGAGTTAGTCACTTCTGAGATTGATTTTTCAATACCATTCAAAACAATGTCTAATGGAAGGGATTCCTTTCTGAAAATACACTTATTATGTTCCAACCAAATAGCCCAAACTACCAGGGCTAGGATGCATTTCAAGAGATTTGCAAACAATGATTTTTGATAAAGAACTGACCAGGCTTGAAAGAGATCCCAAAGATTATTTTGCAAAGGAGTAAAATAATTAAGTTTGCTCAAAATAAAGCACCAACATTGATAAGCAAATGAACATGTAAAAAATAGATGATCCATAGTTTCTTCATGTTCCTCACATAGAGCACAATTAAAAGGAAGAGCAATCTGTAGTCTACTCAATCTGTCACTAGTTAAAATCCCGTGTTTAAGTGCTAGCCATGAGAAACAACCTGCTTTAGGAAGAACAACTAGATTCCAACAAAATGAAAAAGCCCTGGAATTAGGTTTATTCAAACCATACTGTTGTAAAATTTTATACCCCTCTTTCATTGAATAATTTCCATCCTTAGCTGGAGCCCAGAAAATTCGATCTTTGACTTTAGAAAAGAAAACTTTCCTAGAATTCAAAATATTTTGAAATTGAATGATTTCTTGAGGTGATAGAGGTAAACTAGAAGGATCCTTTCATAATAGTTTCTTTGAAAATTCACAGATATATTCCACATAATGATTAAGCTGGGTCCCCAATGAAGCTCAACAACTTGAATAACATTCAATGAGATCCCACTCTTAGAAATGGGAATTTGACCATTCCAGGAATCGTTCCAAAAATTAATGATTAAGCCATTGTTGACATCCCAAGAGATGTAATCTACTATGATTTTATGTGAAGCTATCATGAAATACCATATAACCAAGCCTTTTGGAGGATTTGAAATGGTGAAGATTCTAGAAGAATCATTGTTATCTAGATGTTTTTGCTGCATAATTTTGCACCACATAGACTGAAACTTACAATACATGTGCCAAATCAATTTCACACCAAATGCTTCATTTCTAATGAGTAAATCATGAATTCTTGCCCCTCCAACATTCGGAGTCTGTGACATATCTTGCAATGAAATAAGTGGAATTTTACAAGATTCATCCATATTACCCGACCAAAGGAAACCATTAATCAATTTGTGAATTATAAGTAATACTTTGGGTGGGATCTTGAGGAAAACAATAAAATAGTTAGGAATTGCAGTTAAAACTGATTTGATCAACAAAATTCTCCCCGTAAGCAACAACCATCTAACTTTACAAGATGCAATTCGATTCTAAATACATTGAATAATCGATGACCAATACGAAGACTTATTTGAACCCATGATGAAAGGAATACCCAAATATACTGAGGGAAGAAAGTCTTTTGAAAATCCCAAGATCTGTTTAACTTTGTCAGAAACTATTTTCTTAGTATTGAAAAAATAGATCTTGGATTTCTGAGCATTAATAACTTGACCAGACACAGCTAAGTAAAGATCAAGAGTATAAAGAATATGGAAAGCTTCTTGTACATTTGACAAACCAAACAACACGGTATCATCCACAAAAAGAGAGTGTGTGATAGATATGTTTGTACCTGAAATAAGAGCTCGTTTCCATTTCTTTAGCATATGTTGATGTGAAATGGCCCTACTAAATGCTTTAGCCATAATAATAAACAAGACTAGAGATAAAGGACCCCCTTGTCGAATCCCTTGTGTAGGAGGAAAAAAAACCATAGGCTTACCATTAATGATAAGTGAAAACCAAGCTCCCGAAATACATGCCTTAATCCATTTGCACCAATTTTTTGAAAAACCCATTTTAGTAAGTACTTGAAGCAAAAATTTCTAGCAAACTCTATCATAAGCTTTATCATATCCAGTTTAATAACAAAGTTTGAAGAGTTGCTTGAATTAATAGAATGGAGAACTTCATGAGCCACGAGAGCCCCTTCCATGGATTCCCTGCCCAGGACAAATCCACCTTGCTTTGGAGAAATAATACATGGGATAAGATGTTGAATCCTAAGATATATGGCTTTAGTAATAATCTTATAGGATAAATTGCATAAAGAAATTGATCAAAAAATTGCAAAAGTTTGGGGATCCCTAGTTTTTCAAATAATGGAAATATTGGTAGTGTTAAAATATTTCAGCATGTTTTTAGATCTTCTAGATTCTTCAACAGCCACCAATAAATCCCATCCAATTATATTCCAGCAACTTTGATAGAACAATGCAGTAAAAAAATCTGGACTTAGGCGGAAAAGAAAATACAACCTTACATATTTCTTGAATAGTGAAGGGAGCCATCAGAATATCATTGTCCTCATTTGTAATCAATTTTGGAATAGAATCAAGAAGTTCATCAACTTGTGACGTAGAAGGAGAAGGCAAGACATCAGGTGCAAGAAGGTTTTTGAAAAAATTGACACCTTCAGTTCTGATAAGATTTTCATTGGACAGGAGATCACCAGAGGTAGCATCTTTGATATGGAATATTGTGCTATTAATTCTTTTTTTCTTTGCTGAAATATGGAAAAACTTTGTATTTCTATCCCCATCTTGAAGCCATACTTTGTATTTCTATCCCCATCTTGAATAATTCTTACTGACATATTAAAGAAACATATTCAAGTGTTACTTTATGTGGTTACATTCTGACATGTTTAATGGTTAGTTTCATAAAGAATTTAGGCCGCCATATTTTTAAAAAAAAATGTTCAAGAATTTGTGTGGACATTTTCAAATCTTACATTATTCAAGAATTTGTACGGACATATTAATTTGTTCAAGATTTTGTAGGAACATATATTCAAGTGTTACTTTGTGTGGTTACATTCTGACATGTTTAACGATTACTTTCATAAAGAGTTTGTGCAGCCATATTAATCAGTATTGACATATTCAAATGTTACTTTGTGTGGTTACTTTCTGACATGTTATATAGTTACTTTCATAAAGAATGAACATAGTCACTTTCTTTAAGAATTTTAATGGATATATTCAAATGCTACTTTATTCAACAATTTGTAGAGACTTATTCAAGTATTAGAGTATTAGTACAGACATACTACTTTTTTGAAGAATTTGTAATAACATATTCAAGAATTACCTTATTGAAAAACCTAAAAATTAAGTCATTACAACTTCACTTCTTCTATATGTAATCCCTCAAAATTACATCCAAAATGGAAAAAATAAATAATTGGTGATATTTTAAGATTAATTTTTTGTAACACTTTTTTTTTTTCTCTAAATTTTCAGTAATATTTACTTTTGATATTTATATAAATATAAATAACAACTAATTTATAAAATGTAATTCATTAAACTAGTTTTGCCCATTAGTATTGACTTTTTCACTATGATTTGGTTACGCTAAATCATTTCTAATATTTTCTTATAATACTGAAAACCATTTACTTTTCATTAAATATAAATAATAATTAATATAATAAACCTGTTAAAATGAATTCGTTTACTTATACTTTTAAAACGATTAAAATGTATTCCTTGCCTTTGCATCGTTACTTCCATCAAACTGCCCGGAAAATATTTGAGACGTGGAAACATCACAATCATTACACATATATCGAGTTGGCCAGAAGACATGGTAACGGCCAGATGACGCTTGTTGAAGTCCGTTCCCTTACAGATCCGATTTAACAAGCATGTGCTGGGTTAGTTATTTAATTCTTTTACTTGTGAAAAGAATTGTGTTTGGTGAGGTTACCATGTCAATCAAAAACCTTGTAAATAAGCGATTTCCAGGCTGGCGAATAGGAGGCCGCCGCTCTTATGGGTGCCCTAATAGGAGCACGATTATCACTTGCCTCCGACGTCCTTATATACTTGCCCTAATGGCTTGCATGGGGGAGGAGCAGCTGGCTCAGATGGGGCAAGATAATTGTAATGCCGCTTTACCTCCAAAGAGGTTCGCAGTCGAACTGAATCCTGAGGGCAGTCGAGTTGTTTCATGGAAGAAGCTGTTGAAAGGAAGGAATGAGAAGGATGATGATGATGACTCTGATGATTCCGAGTTAATGGAGAAGGAACGGAGCCAATACAGAATGCGATATAGAGTGCATGATTCTGATTGCTACGAATTAGAGAAATCTGGTGGTGATGGCACATCTGCAAGTGCACCCATTGTTATTGAGAAACCTGCGATGAAAGAATCAGACGATGCCGTGGCAGAAAACCCTGAACCATTGGGGTGCCAATATTCTATTACTAGAAAGGATGGTAGGCTGATAGCGCGCCAATACACCATAATGCCAAAAAGAGAGGATAAATCTGATGTATGGGAATCGGAGGAATCTGGTGGTGATAGCATATCTGTTATTGAGAGAGCTCTATACCGAGCCTAATAAGTTGTATGCAACGATTTCGCTCCTGTTCTAATTGGCGATCACCATAATGAATATTGACTTTTTTTCCAATCTTTCTTTTTCACATATATCCATCAATTACAAAGATACAAATTGTTGCTTTACTTCTAAATTTAAATTAGCTGTCTGTTAGTATTTTCTTTTTATTTTATTTTTATATAAAACTTAAAGAAGTAAAGAGATATCACGTAGTATATAATCTTATTAACATTGTTTTTTATATATAAATAGTTTAGAAATATCATTTAGTACATAATCTAATATAAAAATTGTTTTTGAAAGATAATATGTAAGATGTAATGAAACAAAATCTTATTACGTAATTCAAAGAAGAAATAAATACTTAAATTTTATATGTAATTACATATATTTTTAGATAAATTGGTATATTAAATTTTAAATTTTAAATTACAACATCATATAATATGTACACAAAGTATGATAAAATATAGCATACATAGTTATTAACTATTAACTATTGTCACAATGTTTACAGATAAATGGAAGAAATGATGGAAGTTAAGAGGAGGGAAGCAATAAAATAAAAGAAAAATCTCTTCCAAACAATGTTGTTGTTTTCACATAAATAAATAAAATTAAATATTTTCTTTATATATGGCTCACTATTTACAATTTTTAAACAGATGCTGATGAATCATTTTATAGATTTTTTTTAATATGTTGATAGATTTAAATTTTAAATATTTATATTGAAGGCACAATGAACCAGAAAGTCTATGACAAACTTATTGAGAAGAAGGTGCCAACTAGAGAAGAAGATTTAGAACTTCAGAAGTCTATGCTAAGAACAATATGAAAGACTAATGATGAAGAAGAAATTAAGAGATTATTGAATAATCTTGTGCGTTACTTGAGAAATAAAGAAAGACCATTTCTATTTATGGTGGGTGAGAAGGACAAGATAAGAAGTGAGACTAGGGCAGCTATAAGTTCGATGTTGATAGAGTCTAAAGAAACATCTTCACTAGCACCCAGAACCTTGGAAGTGTTAGTGAGTTGTGACACAATGTAGATAGATCAAACCAATATTACCATTAACATTGATAATATAAATCCATTTGATAGTTTCGAACATAATGAACCTCATAGTGAGGATATTGAAGATAAATTGAGACAAACTGAAGAGGAGAAAAGATTACTAGAAGAAGAGAAAAGAAAAGTAGCAGAGGCCAAGCAAAAATTGCTTGAAGATGAGAAGAAAAGAAAAGTAGAGGAAGAAAAGAAAGGATTAGTTGAAGAAGAAATGAAAAGGAAAACAAAGGAAGACAAGAAGAAGAGATTAGAAGAAGCAAAGGGAGGATGACACTAAACCTTTTAATTCATCTACTCTGCTTTTGCTTGCCAGACTAGCAACTAATGATGATGATCAAACTGACTTGATCTCATCTTTACCAAAGCATATTCATAAGAACAAGACAGTGAAGAGCCTACAAAGAACCTTGATGGAGGTTAATGACAGATTACATAGTGCTCTGACAGTGCAACACACAGAAGTAGATGCAGAATAGAGGACATAGGCAGTGCTAAAATCCTTTGATGAAGAGTTCACAAATTTTTTGAGTGTTAAAAAAAAAAGGCACAAATCTGACATGATGCTGACTTGTTTAGCACCATTTGTCAAAATATTAACAATGACTTGTTAAGTCTTGATAATTCTATCGAGGAACTTTAGAAGTGTCAATAGGATGGGAAGATATTTTACATTAAGATTACTCTATTTCAAAAACTGACTAAGAATATAGATAGTTAGATTGAAGGAAAGATGAGTCTACTAGAAGCTCTATCTAGTCAAATACAACATCCAACTAGTAAAGTTGATGATTTTGAAGGGCAAGTAGCCAATATTCAAAATGGTATTAGGAAAGTGGAACTTTGGAAGGAACAAATTTTGAAGAGAGTATCAGATTTCAAAGAGTTTATTGCTTTGAAAGTATCTATTGTTAAGAAACAGTTGGAGAAATGTGTCAAGGTCAAGGGCACTTATTCTAACTTTTTGTATTTAGACCTTAATGTAGTTGAGATTTGTTAGGATTAAACCACAAATAAAAATAACAATTACATGCAAATATAACCAATATCAAAAAATAATAGATCACACAAAAAAAACACAAGACGCCAAGATTTGACATGGTTCACCCAATCCCTAGGCTACATCCACCAAACAACAAGTCTGATATTATTACAATCCAATGATTACAAACTAATTGCAATCTGTAATCCCTTATAGCTCAATACCACCTCAATAAGCAATTTAGCATCACAAATATGAAACAATCCCTAACCCTAAGCCCTTTTATATAAGTATTTTTACCACTTTAGGGTTACAATTAATAATTACATGTTGGCCCAAAATCTTGAATATATAGTACTTTCTTGAATAGTCACCACAATCTAACAAAAATGCATCATATGCCTTATGTGCAATTCTTACCTTTGTTGAATCTAACAAGGAAAAATGGACTAAAGATATGTACAATTTGAAAGAAAATTGTGATGATTGCATGAAGATGCTATCAATTTAAAGAAGATGTTTATAGATATTTTCAGCAAATGGACTATTTTTGATAGTTTTTGACATTTTGACCTTTATCATTGATGGCAAAGAGGGGCAGATACAATAGAAAATTGTAAATCAAGTAAAGAGGAGAAACTAATATTGTAAATTATATTTTAAGGGGGAGAAAATGTAAGATGGACAAATTGTAATTGATATAATGTGAATGTGTTTTTTATTTTAAGTTTTTAATTCTTTGCAAATTTTTCCTATTTTGTTGCCATCAATGCCAAAGGGAGAGATTATTGACAATTGGCTAATGGAGATAAGTAATTGTTGTCATTTATGGAAACACATGATGTACATGCTTATAGGAAACCTCAAAAATAAAGATACTTAGCTTTTGGTACTCAAAAATTTTTGAAGTATGAATTTGGTATACAATAGTGTATTGTTTTGTTTATAATTTTTTGTTGATATCATATTATGACTAGTGAAGTTAGATGGAGATAGTATACATGTTGATGATGATGTGTATAACATTGAAAGTTAGTATGGACTGTATGAAATAGAGGTATTTGTGTTTAAACTGAAACATGATAGCAAAATTGAAGGAAAGGATTATTTTGTTTAGAAAATAATTAATTGTCCAATTACAGTCGACATCCTAGATATTTACTCTAAGTTAGAAAAGTGTATTGTGGTCTTAGCCAACTTAGTAGCAATTTGTGTAAAGGCACGGTACTTATGCAAAGGAAATCTTGTAATGAGAAGTATAACTGCAATTGTGAAGTTATTGTGTTGAGCAATTATATGCAAACTTTTGTGAAATTGATATAGACAAAGTTTTGTAAAATCTATTTTGTGATCCAAGATTGAGCTAAATATTAGAGATCAATCAAGAAAGAATTTATAGAACCTATATTCTAGAAGTCTGATTACTTGTTTGGGCAATGAGCTCTTCTTGTATTTGGAAGTGCATGTTTGGACAATGGGCTCATCTTGCATCTACTATACCACAACTCCTAATAGGGTTGGAATCTCCTAATAGGGATTCAAAGTCTCCTTATAGGGACTCCTTATACTAAATTTTCTCATTGACTCCTAATAGGGTCCATCCTCTAATAAGAAAATTATATATCAGTATATTATCTAGTGGGTATCATCCGCACTGGTGTTTTCCCTTGGCCAAGGTTTCCCTAAGTAACAAAATATGGTGTTATAAGTTATCTTTGTACATGGTTATTGTTAGTATTCTACATTACTTTATCACTTTGTTATACATGGTTTAGAGTGAGAAATAATATTTAGTTAGTGACTAAAGTTTGCAGATTACTAATTCACCCCAGCCCCCCCACCCCCCATAATCCCTATTTTTAACAAAAAGAACAAGGCCCCTTAACAATACAACCTTCCTCTCTCATCCTTACGATAGTAATGGTTACACCTAATGTTGAACAAATAGGAATAGGAGTGACCCTGAAAAGTATAGATGAAGGAAACTAATTTGTAATCATAATGGTCTCAGGTAAAACCTAGACATGGTTTACACTAGTAGTGGAAACCCAAAAAAGAAAGTATGTTGTAAATGGAGGCACAATGGATATAATATTTGACATAGGTCATGCAAAAACCAATGTTTCCCATGGAAGAACTACATTGTATGGCCTATATCTTGAAGAATAGACATGAAGACATGGTTGCACATATATTCATCCCTTTACTCCATTCTAATCCTAAGGCCCTTGCACCTTAATACTTTTAGAATCAAGAGGTCGAGTTGGGAAATCCTACTAAGGACACCAGGATGACATTAACAACTATGGGTTTCATGTAGGTGTTTTGACAATTGGATAGTGGAGAAGAAAACATTAAAATTTTGAGGAAAAAAATGAATCTTTTAAGGGTTTTGTGAGAAAGGCTATAGGTCCCATTGACCTAAATCAACCTAATTTTCCATTAGTGACTTCTCTCAAAAAATGACCTGCCCCATAACCTAGTAACTCACTTTTTATTACATGTAAGAGATGAAACTATAGTTTTGAGGAGAAAGGAGTAGAAATTAGAGAGGAAAAAAATGCTTATAACGCATCGCATACAAAAGAATGCAAATAGCCTAGCAATAATGGTCAACTAGGATTCTGGGCTAATAGATGAAGTGTCTACCTAGAAAGTCAACCTAGAAGCACTCACGACCATATAGGATCAAAAGTACTAGATGTTACTAAAAGTCTATTTAAGGGAAGAGACAAATAAGATTGATGATTGGATCAAGAATATTTAATGAAAAAAAAAAGGTCACATTGGACTTATATGAGGACATCCAAGAGACACAAGATAGAGCTCAATCCCAATTTTGGAGGTAGATATATATTATACCATGACTAGTCTAGAGATTTTCACTAATGACTCCAAGAATCTGCCATGTTCCATTGAAACTATGATGAAAAAGTTCTAAGAACCTTTTGAATTAGAAACTTTTGAAGATGAGATACAAACAATACTTAAAGATAAGGAGGTACTAAAATAATTAGAATTCAAGATGTAGGATTTTGTTGAGATAAGGTAAGAGGTCAAGGATTTTTATAGAGAAGTAAAAGGCAAGAATCGAGCCCTCAACTTATTGGAGAATCAAGAGATTTCCACCACCATTGAGAAGTTAAAGGCATCACATCCAAACATCATTTTGGTAGAACGTAAAGAAGACCAAGATGTTGAAAAATTGAAATTTTGGGATCTAAAAAAATCCTTCTAGTTTTGACCCTGTGATACCTCAAGGTGTAGAAGTGCACATGTTTGCAAGTGCACAATTTTTCAAAGGTGCATAGGGGTAAAAGCACAAACCTGTGTCACCTTTTATAAAGGAGAAGTGATATCATAATTTAAAGTCTTCAACTTTAACAAAATAAAAGTGGCATTTTTGCTTAGAATTTGAAGATGATGTAAACTAATGAAATGTTTAAAATTGGATGAAGTTTATGTCTATAATTTTTTTAAAAAAATTGGACGAAATTTTTATTTATTTTTGGATTTTTAACGTGTATTTTTTAATTTTTAAAAAATACTAAAAATATAGAGTTTTTTGCCGTCAAACAAATATATGCAAATGTTCATATTTTGGTTTGATTTTGGAATATGTTAGAGTTAACATGTATACCTAGTGCACCGAAAAAGAAAAATTGAAATTCGGCTAATATTTTTGAAGTTATAATTGGTCAAAGTCAAAGTTATCGGAAATAGACAGTTTTTTTCTCCCATCAAACTTTTTCCATCAAATCTACATATTTTTTAAAAAAAATTATATATTCTTGAAGAAGACTCTCTCCTCTAGTGCACCATAAAAAAAAATTAATTTTTTAAGACAATTTAGTATTTTTTTCTTATTTTTGAATAGACATCTTCCTGAATCTTAAGATACCTACCTGTAATATTTTCAAATTATAACATATTATTCATTATCAAAACTTAAAAAAAATTATACAATCATAATCGTGACTCCGAGAACTACAAAAGTATATTTTTAGTTTTAAAAAATACTTCAGTTTAGTAGGTCAAATTGACCTTCAAAGTGAGATGTTTACAGAAGTTCTAATTTTTGCTTGTTTGGTTGCAACATAGGTTGCCACATAGACTATTTTGGCCTAAACTATTTTGGCTGTAACAGTTTTGGCCAAAATGGTTTCGGTCGAAACACCTGTCGGCTTGAGAAACTGCTAGCAGTTAGTGTGACTTTTTGATATAAAAAAATATTGTTTTCTCTTTTTAAAAAAATTAAATATATAGGGACAATGAAAATTGGAAGAAGATTTGCAAAAAATAATTAATTTTGAAGCAATTTTCAACAACTATTTTGCGGATTTAATCAATATTGCAAAGGATCAAATATTTTGAAGGTGCTTTTTTTCTCTTCTAATTATTTTTATTTTTATGTATTATATATTGAACCATTAGCTGATATTTAATGAAATCTAAATTTTTTATTTATTTTTCTATAGATTGAAATATTCAATGGGTAGTAAAAGGAAAAGATCAAGGAAATATGATAGAAAAAGAGATGACAAAATGAAAGGCCATACAAAACATCCTCAAAACCAACCTACTGAAATTCCTGAACATGATGAGATTCATGAAGAAAATGAAAGTAATGAAGAGGAAGAAATTGGCAGTTCTATTAATAGAGACAAATCAGAAAGCATAAAAAATTTGATGGATTTGGATGAAGAACTACTTTTTAACCAAATTCCATCTAAAGATATGATAAATGATAACACTATCAAAAAGCATTGTCAAAACATGTGGGATGAATATTTCAAGGATAAAAGTATATTTGGACAAGCACAATTATTTATCAAGTTATTTAGGAGAAGAGATATGAGACCTGTTTTAGAGTTGTTGGGTGTTGATAATAGGAAAAGCCATGCTTATAATATTAATAAAACAATAGTTGAAAATTTGCAAAATGCTTATAACAAAATGACAACACAACTCAAGAAGGTGATTTGAGTAATGCACGTAGAGCATTGATGACTACTATATCTAGTAGAAAATTGACACATAGAAAATAGGTACATGCAATTTTTGATGTACTACATATATCTAGAAGAACTGTCCAGAGATACATCAAGAGGAGAAATATGCTAGATGATAACTTTGAGAATAACTAGGTGAATATTTGTAGAGTTTCTCAAAAAGATAGGATTTATAAAGAAGTAAAAAGACAAGTTATTGAATTTTGGACCACACATTCTCATGTTTCTTCCAACAGGCGTGATACTATACAAATTAAAGATCAAGAAACAGGGGCCAAAATTGAACATCCAAAACATTTCATAGTTATAACTCAAAGTGAACTTTTTGAAGCATTAAAACAAGAATTTTCAAATGTCAAAATATGTCAAAGAATGTTTGAGAGTTTACGTCCTTCCTTTGTACGCATAAATAAGATGCGAGAAACTTGTTGTTGTAGAAATCATGTTGAATTTGGTCTACACTTGCAATCATTTAAAAAAGTTATGGCAATACTTGATCCTAATTTGGTCATCCCTAGTAGTACAACACAATTTGTGAGGTCCATATTATGTGATAAATTAGAAGATTCAGATGAATTCAAAGTGCAATGCATCAAAAATCAATGTGAAGTTTGTGCAGATTTACACAAATTTTCTGAAATTATGCAAGTTGAGAATATTAATGAATCCACACCAATTTCATGGATGAGATATGAATATGAGACATACCAAAATAATAGAGGGGATGAATCTAGAAAAATTGTATTGAAGGAGAGTGAATTGCATTATGATGAGTTTATGGCCAAGTTTTGTCCATTGATATATCCACATATCCAACATTGTCATGGTGCACGATGGCAAGCTAAACAGTTTTGTGACTCCAAAAATTATTTTTCACTTGGTTGTATACTTTCAATTGTAGATTTTTCTGAGAATTATACATTTGCACCTCATATAGAGCTCCAAAGCCAATAGTATCATTCTGAACAAGTTGCAATATTTGTGCAAGTGACCTATAGACATGCACAATTTGAGGTGGATCAGATAGAAAGATTGGATGAAAATGAACGCATCATCATCAAAGAGGTTCATTTCTATATTAGTGATGATAAAGTTCATGACAGGAGTTATGTGGCTCATTGTTTTGCAATGTTCTCTGAAGATCTCAGAAATCGTGGAATAAATTTTTCAGAGCACTGGATTTGGTCTGATGGATGTGCAGGTTAGTATACATGAAATAGTTACACATTTATTTAACTTTATTTTAACTTGTATTTATTTGGACATGTCTATTTCTATTTAATATATGTACTTGGATAATTGTAGATACTTATCATGTTTCATGTTCACGGGACAATTCAAATCTGCAAAAGCATTTAATTGGTTAGCAATGCAACATGCTAGAACCAATGTTAAGTTTTTATGGAATTTCTTTGAAAGTGAACACGGAAAAGGGGAGCATGATGGAGCAGGAGCATGTATAAAATGTGCGCTTCGACAACATGAACTTGTAGGTAAATATATGCATTTTTTAAATGTACATGTTTAATACTCTAATAGTATATATTTTAAATTTTATATATACATGCATATTTTATGTACATACAGGGAATAAGATAGAGAGCGCAAATCAAATTGTTGAATGGTGCAAAGTTCATTTTTCTACTCGAGATACTGAATACAATAAGCGTTACTTTTGGGAGGTGAAAGGTGAACTAAGTTATATTTATTTTTAATGCCTTTTTCAAATCAAGTTGAGTTTTTAATTAAATATTTATTTTAAAATATGACAATTAGTTTTTGTATTTGTAATAGATATAGATCGATCTAATCCTTACAATTGTCAAACGATTCCTGGAATTAGAAGTTTACATCAAGTGATGACTACAGGAAACCATAAACCTCCAGTACTTAAAGTAAGAGAGAAAACATGTTTTTTCGATGACTGCATTAAGGACAATGTAGTGAGTGCATGTGAAAATATTGAGAATGGATATGTTTCACATTGGGATTTGAAGGAGATAGTTAGAAAGCCTCCTTTTGAAGATGTTGACATTGACATTGACATTCATGATCCTGTATATTCAGCTGATTATGAGCGCATTTCTGATTTAGTTGTGGCAGGTTTGTGTGCATATATAGATATATATAAATTAATATACATGTATATTTGTTTTAAAATTAATTTATATTTATCATTTTATATACATGCAGGAGATATTTTTGCAGTTCAAGCCTTACCAGATAATGCAGAAAATGTGGACTATTATCTTTTAAGATGCACAAAAGCAAAACACAAGTTGCTAGAAGGAACTATAGATGCTGATGAATAGTCATATCCAATTGGATAAGTTGTTATTGAAGGAAAATATTATCAACAAACAAGGGTAATTGGTAGTGGTATTGAATTTATTGAATACAAGCCTGGAGAAAAGGTTTTACACTACAATAACCATGTTATAGCAACCAAATTACAATTTGAAGCAGTACAAAGAAAAGGACGTCGTGGAAATCAAAAGTGGAAATTGCCTATTGAAGAACATGAAAAACTTCTAGAGATAATAAAAAGTAGAGAGGATCCTAACAATAAATTGTTTGTGGAGCTCTAGTTGAGTTATGCCTGTATAGCTCTTATACTTTCATATTTAATATTGATAGGATATTTGTTTTATAAATTTTTGTACATTGGATCATTTATCTTGCATATGCAAAATTAGACATGTATTGTTATTTTTATTTAAATTTGACATGGATATCTCATTTAAGACCAGGTCTCTTAGGACCTCCCCTTAAGACAACCTTTTTAGTATTTGTATGTACATATAATCTTTATATGTTCTTATATGATACATTCTTTATGTTTGTATATAATCGTTATGTTCTTACATGTATATGTTATTTGAACTATGTTACATATTACATGTACATTATATTTTATTAATCAAATGTTGTTAATTATAGTTAATTAAGAATGTATGTCATTAAATACAGTTAATTAAGTCATTAAATAGAGTTAATTATTAAGACATTAAATATAATTAGATTAAATATAGTTAGTTATAGTTAATTAGGTTAAATATAGTTAATTATAGTTAATTAAGGCATGTCATTAAATAGAGTTAATTAGTAAGACATTAAATATAATTAGATTAAATATAGTTAATAGAATTAAATATAGTCAGTTATAGTTAATTAGGTTAAATATAGTTAATTATAGTTAATTAAGGCATGTCATTAAATATAGTTAATACATGATCTACATTAAATATAATTAGACTAAATAAAATATAATTAGACTAAATATAGTTAATTATATAGTTAATTAAGACATGTCATTAAATATATGTTATATTGTTATGTACATCGACCATTAAAATTATATAGTTAATTACACTTAGATTAAGGCATTAAGATGAATAACTATACATATACATGTAAACTTGAATATTGAAAATATGAATAACATATAGAAACATGTGCATAACACATACATAAGTTACATAAAAGATGATGACATCAAAAGATCAATAAAATAGATGTCTACATTAAAAGATCAATAACATACATGTGCATATATCTGGAGAATATAATGTACCCATATCAAATGTATAAAAATAGATCATGTAGATCAAATGTTTGGAAATAACATATATAAAACATCAAAATCTCCATATAAACATGTATCTAGAAATAACATATAAAACATCATTTAGTGTCCATGATATAAACACGTATCTAGAAATAACATATAAAACATCAAAGTGTCCATATAAACCATGTATCTAAAAATAACATATAAGACATCAAAGTGTCTGGATATAAAATGTATGCATATGGAAATAACATATAAAACATCAAAGTGTCCATATAAATATGTATCTAGACATAACATGTGTGTAATAAAATAAAAGGCCACATATGATCTAATCAGCTACATCCCCCCTCCTGATCCTGGGCCTTGTCCCCAAAAGGGTCTATCAGCTGCATCTGAACCCTCTGTCAAATGATAACAAGTGAACCATTTAATTATGTGTACAGAAAAATTATATCAAGATCTACATGTATATAAATCAAATATATATATATTGTAACATACCTGGGACTCACGACGTGTAGGATCTATCGGTGTCTGCAGATCAGCAAAACGTAACATACTATCACTCAAGCCCTATAACACATACACAAACACACACATATAAATTAATTTAAACATATAGACATATTATTTACTATAATAAAAATAAATATAAACATATAGAGATATTTACCGTAGCATTATGTAATGCTCTGCCGATCTGACTAATATCTGAATCATGTAATGAAAAAATAGTATCAGCATCCAAGTCAATAGTGTAGACCTGATCTGAAAGCATGGAAGTAAATAGACCAGGCTGTATGGTGCCACTGAGATCTTGAGTAGGGGGGGGGGGGGGGGGGGGGGGGGGGTGGGTTCTGTAGGGTCCTGAGTAGCTGGGGCTAGTGCTGTAGCCTGGGCCTGTGTAGCAGTAGGAGTAGTAGAAGGTGCAGGAATGTCCTCCTGCCTCTGTGAATCCTTTGGGACTGCTGTATGTGACAAAATATGTCTAATCTGAGAGCTCATGTCATGAAGTGGAATCCCTAAGAGTGTAGATAATGCTCGATATGCATCTAAAAGATCAAATGCTAAATATGATGCCAAACGATGCAATGCATCCACCTCTAAGACTGCAGAAATGTCTATAGCAGAAGGTATGTCTGCAACTCCATAATCATCATCAACAGGTGTGCTAGATGATGCAGCTGTGGGAGCAGTACCTCAAGACCATAGCATATATCGACGACATCGATCAGAATAAATCTCGTGTAACTGTGTGGTGATGGTGGCGATGCTCGAAAAAATCTGTGTCCTAATTGTGTCATCAGGAACACTCTCACCTGCAGTAGCCATCTGTGGACCTCTCGGCATAACCAAAAGGTTTGGACCCACTATTTCCCGTTTGTTAATGGGCGCAGGAGTTTTTGCGGGTCTAAATCTGTCAGAAAGTCTCCACTGCCCCTGCCCAACATGCCCTAGATAATCTGTATAGTCAACATCATAGTGTAAATGAAATTTTGCAAACAATTGTTTGCAGAAATATAGGGGGAACTCATCCTTCTGTGGCCATCTATGATGAGTAGCCAACCAATGAGGATACATCAATGGTGTGACGAGTGGATCAGTACACTTCGTTGCAGAGTAGCCTTTGACTCTGCGACAATCTGCATAAGATGGAAACATGGTTTTCACCATGCCGGTGGAAACCTCAGTGTCAATCTGTGTGTACTTCACAATGCTAGTGACACTGTGAGATAAAGAAGAATAAAATGTCTCAATGCTCATATCATCAAAAGGGTTGTATGATTCAACTGTCTAAATCATACGAAATAACTCCTCTCGCATCGCTATGACCTTCTCCCTATTAGGGAGGGTGGTAGAAGATGAAAGCGAGGTATCCAAAACCTGCATAGCATGAGATAATCTCGCCACTGTATCTCTAAATAACTGTTGTCTATCATGGGTGGAGGTCGATCTACGTACTGTACCAGACTCAGCACTCTGACCCCCACCACGAACACTGGCATCCCCTGAGGATGCAGGAGCATGATCCCCAGAACCGGATGCCATAATGTATATATGAAAATAAATATGAGAATATGAATGTGAAGCTACAATTTGAGTGATAAATATCTAGAGATCTGCACATGCATATATATACAAATATAAACATAAAAGTCTATTTAAATTAAAATAATTAAAAGTTAAATTTAATTTGAAACACATGTACATATAAATACACAACATTAAATGTATGGTGCTAAAAGAACAATCATGTAACATACATATGTATTTTAAAACAAATTATCTTAGAGACCATATGTATCTAATGTACATTGTAACGTGCTCATGCAAATGTGAAAAATAAATATTCGTACATGTACATGTATATGCAATAAAAATAAAATAAAATTTCTTGATTAAATGATAACTAAGTGTACACATGTACATACATGCAATAAAAATATATAATTCTTGACTAAAATCTAAATTTTGATGTAAATGCTTTGATGATTATGGGGAGTGTAGATGAGAGTTAGGACATAGGGATAGAAAAATTTGTTACTAGATAAGTAAATGAGTTTAGTTAGCAAATGTTAGTTTACAATTTAGAACTCATGACTTAATTTAGTAGTTTGAATTAGAGTTAAGAATGTTAATAAAGTAAATGGGATATAGTTTTATTAAGGTTGATAGTAAGGTCAGTCTATTATGTGCTAGTAAACATATGAATACCTATTACAACCTATAACAGACGTAATGACCTCTAGAGTAGGAGTCCCTAGGTCCCCTTAACATATATATAGATAAAAATACCTAGAAATGTATCATGAGGTCGTTATGTGTCATTTGATAATGTAAGAATCATCATTACCTAATAAGACCTATTATATCCTAATAATACATATTAAGAGTTATTAGAACCTAAAAAAAATAGTATGACCTATTACGACTCCTATGTCCCCTTAAGACACACATGTATGGATAACGTATTGAAAAATGCAGTTGACATAAGTGATCAAGTAATGTGTTTTTTGGTAATGTAAGACTCATTATCACCCGAAAATACCTATTATGTGCTAGTAAACATATGAATACCTATTACAACCTATAACAGACGTAATGACCTAGTAGGAGTCCCTAGGTCCCCTTAACATATATATGGATAAAAATACCTAAAAATGTATCATGAGGTCGTTATGTGTCATTTGGTAATGTAAGAATCATCATTACCTAATAAGACCTATTATATCCTAATAATACATATTAAGATTTATTAGAACCTATATAAAATAGTATGACCTATTACGACTCCTATGTCCCCTTAAGACACACATGTATGGATAACGTATTGAAAAATGCAGTTGAGATAAGTGATCAAGTAATGTGTTGTTTGGTAATGTAAGACTCATTATTACCTGACAATACCTATTATGTGCTAGTAAACATATGAATACCTATTACAACCTATAACAGACGTAATGACCTAGTAGGAGTCCCTAGGTCCCCTTAACATATATATGGATAAAAATACCTAGAAATGTATCATGAGGTCGTTATGTGTCATTTGGTGATGTAAGAATCATTATTACCTAACAATAACTAGTTGTTAAAATGAACATCATCAATATCTAAGTGTGGTTCATTCGGTTAGTAGAGGACCTATGTTAGGGTTAGAATGTGGTATGGGTTATGATTGTAGTTAATATAAGGTTATGTTAAAAGGTGTATTTAATGTCAAAATTAATTTCACCATAAGATATTATTGTTTCACCTCTAGATCCATCAGGTTATGTTAGAAACTGAATAATGTCCCCTAAAGGTTTGCTACATTTTTTACTAATATTTTTCTACATGTTTACCTCATAACCTAATATTTTTCTATATTTTAACCTAATGTTTTTCCTAATGTTTTTCTATATTTGAACCTAATGTTTTTCCTAATTTGTTTTTCTATATTTTAACCTAATGTTTTTCTACACTTTTAACTAATGTTTTTCTATATTTTAACCTAATGTTTTTCCTAATATTTTTCTATATTTTAACTTAATGGTTTTCTACACTTTTAATTAATGTTTTTCTACATTTTTATCTCATGTTTAACTACATTTTTGCTAACAAATTAATTTAAATACCATTCTAAAATAATCTAAAATAATTTAAATAATTTAAACATATTAAAAAATAAATAATTTAAAGCATTTCACTCACGAAATATGTCAAAAACAACTATTTTAAGTATGATTAACATCTATTAATCAAAAAATATGTTTAAAAACTATTAAAAAATGGGAGGAAAAAAACACCAACCAGTTACGGCCGAAACCCTTAACCCGCTCTCCAAACATCCAGGAACCGCAACAGTAACAATGATAGCCACTAGAGGTTTGCGCCAGTTTTTATTCTAGTTCGGTGTTTCAGCCGGAACCCTTTCAGCCAAACCTATTTTGACCGAAACAGTATGCACCATGTAGGCGTGCAAAATTGCCACGTGTGTACGGTCGGAGCCGTTACAGCCGAAAGGGTTTTGGCTGAAACGGTACAAGATATCACAAATGGTGACAGAGCTTTGTGCTTTTACCCATAGGTGCACTAATTTTTTTGGATCAATTGCACTAGTGTAGATAATTAAATCCTTTAGAGAGCATTTCATTCATTTAAAATGCATTTTGACAATAGTTTAACTAATATAGATGTACAATGAAGACCAAGTTTACATCTAAAGAAGTGTCTTGGACTCCCCAAAATTTCAAAGTCTTCTCTCTTCGTATCATCTTCTTCTTTATGAGTTTTAGTGTCATGTAAATGCTAATGCACCATATAATTAATAAAATAAAGAGAGTAGACCTACCTAGCATCTTGTTAGGAGTCTGTTTGTATATAATTTATATAAGATTGGTGATTTTAGCATCCTTTTTACAAGTGAAAATCCCTAGGTATTAAAGTTGCATGAAGGATGGTGTTTCCTATAATTGCAAAGATGTAATATGTATTGGAGGCCCATATTTTATTGTAATAAATTATGATATTGGTTCTCTTATTTTCTGCGTAGTGTTTCTTGTTGAAATGTGCTTTTCATTTATGAATTTTATGTTCATGAATAGACATGGAGCCAATGATTTTATTTTATGTTGATTCTCATGTGATCAATTTGTTTAAATGTTTTTCATATTTGCTAAAAAAATCCTTTGTTTTGACAAACTAGAGAAAGGATCACCATCAAAATCTTGCATTGTAGTTTGTTTCATGTTGCACAAACACTTTTGTGGCTACATGATTTGATGAGTTCTGAAATATCCGTCAATTTCTATTATGTTCACTTTGAAAATTACATCCATGAAGTTGAGGATGTGTTTCTCCTAATTTTATTAGTTTTCTACTTGATCCTTTTGAATATATAATTCACAAACACATTTTTACTTTGACTTATGTCCAATAGGAATTTCATTTTTAGAAACTTTCTTTATTTTCTTGATACCTTATCTCTATTTCTTCTTTTAAACATGTGGTTAGAATTGGAAACTATCTAGTTGCATTGTAAGGAAAATTAGATTCATCATAAATATGAAAAAACAAAATTACATCAATTTGTGGTTGTATTCTTTCAGATTTTGGTAGGATTTGGAGATACCAGCAAAGGCCTCCTTGTGAACATTCACATTTATCTTAATTGAGATACCCAGTGGGTTGAAAATTAGCCATGCGGAAGCTTGGAATTGGTTATTTTGGTCAACTCTTCAAGAGACAAATTTATAAGGATTTCTTCATTTGTCTTCATGTAAAACAATTGGATAATAGAAGTGGCACTAGAAGGAAGGCCAAATTCTATAGTATCCACAACTCTAGAATTTTGTAGCTACAAAAGTGTGCAAGTGGGCAAGTGTGCAAGATAGAAAATCTTGATCTGTTGTCTCTCTTTCTATGAGAATTGACATCTTCACCTATGAAATTTTAGTTCTTGGAACTCACCATTTTTGCAAGCATCATAGTGGACAACTAAACTTCATCCATTCATGCCAAAAATTGCATCGTCATCATCATCATCCATCTCACATTAAACTACTACCACCCACACCATCACACATAACATTTGACAATAACAAAGATGGTTTCCACCACATCCATGCATGGCTTTATTTGCAAACTCACAAGATTGACCAATTAACATGCAGAGTCTACTTCATGATCTCCATAAAAATCCTAAGAACTTATGTACAAAGTTTGTCTATGGTGAGACATGAACACTAGAAGACCACATCAAGGCTTTCAAAGAGATATGCAATATAAATAAAAATCAACATGAAGATATGGTTCTTCTCTTGTTTCACTACACTTTGGAAGAAGTTTTATTCAACTCGCACGTCAATTGGCATCCATCACAACGTGGGCATCTTTTAAGAAGTTAATCTTTGATTAATTGAATGCTTTCATCAATCAAGATGTCTTACTCCACCAATTTATATCTACCAAGAGGTACCCAACATAAACCATTTCTCACTTCAACCATTTTAAATTATTTTTTAATATTAATTAATTAATATTTTTAATTTATTTCTTTATGATTTTGGTATCTTAAATATCTTTGTTTAAATATAAACAATAGATTAAAGTTAATTTGATTATTTCATTATGAAAACCAAATATATTAAATAATATTATTAATTTTTTGTGAGTGATAATTATTTTAGTAAAAAATTATTAGAATTTTTTGAAATATTTTTATTTTAGTATATTATTGCTTAATAGTTTGTAAATGGATTGAAAGCTCACAATTTTTTTGTACATTCTAATAAATTATTGACTATATTTTAATAAATTGCATTTAAAACCCAAAGTAGAGATTAATGTTAATTTATGACAATGTCTACGTGCCTATATTTATAAACAATTTCTTAAAATCATATAGAATATAAAGTGAGTTATGAAAGTGCTCTTATAACACAAAATTAATTGAACCCATTATAATTAAGATAAATTACTTTTTCATATAATATATTTAATTGATAAAATAATACAAACTTTACACATATTGAATAAAGCAAAATAATTTCAGTAGAATTGGTTTATTTTGCGCGATTATTTCTGCAAAATCAACTTCTTACATTCTTTTAAGCTACAATCTCTAAATTTTGTATGCTATATAATTAAATGTCTATTTAATAAACATAAATTATAAATTATAATTTTTTAATTATGAAAATAATTAAGTTCTACACATTAGTTTAAGTAGTTGTCTATAGTTAAATATATTAAATTTAATTTTAATTTGATTATAAAATTCATCAAATGATTAATGTATTTAATCCTTTCTAGAAAAACATGTTATTGATCTTAATGATGGAAGAGAAGGGTTGGACTGTAAAAAGTTTCTCAATCATAATGCAATATTTAAATATAGAATATTAAGGAATATAAAAAAGCTTCCACATCAAAGGAGTATTAGTTCTTGAATATATTGTGTATGACATAAGTATATATAAGAAAAAATTAATAGAATTTTAATATTAATAGTGTTTTTCTAGATTTAAGGTTTGATGAAGATTATAGAAGTGAACTTTCTATTTGTGCTATTTTTATAATACTTTTAAGGGTGAATGTTATTACAAATCTCTTGAAAAAACAATATCTAATTAGAGAGTGCAAGATATTATTGTTCTTTCATCAAAATATTATAAAATTAAGAGTCGACAATAAAATATTCTTAAAATCAAAATCAAAACTATTAAAAAATTAAAATCTAAAAGTAAAAATTGAAAAGATAATTAAATATTATAATATTTGCCACTATAAAATAATATTGGAAGAAGGTTCCCAAAAAAAGTGGTCCTATAAAGCCAAATTCAATCAGCCAGTGAGATAAAATATTTTTGTAATGTATACAGTCATCATGGCAATAAAGCCAAATCCAAATTCCTCCGCTTTGCCTGGCCTTTTTCTGGATATATTGACTACGCGGAAGAAACAATACAGTCATCACGACAATCCGTCATTCATATACTTATATTACATGTTACGAAAGGTTGTAAACAATCCGTCTTAACAAATAACTGGGGTGGCTGGTAAAATTGTTGACATGTAGAATGCAGGAAAGACCTAATTTCATTTGAGGAAGGAAGAAGCCGAATGCAGCGGATTCAACATCAAAAGAAAGAAGATAAACAGTCGAGGGGAGAAAGATAAGATGGCTGACGATTCTACTAATGTGTCTAGGTCAAAATTTTATGGCAATGAATTAGCCGTCAATGAAACAAGACTTGAGATTCTATGCAATATGCTGCAGCTTGCTTGGAACCATCGAGAAATGAAATAGGGCTCCAATTGCTGTCAAATTTTGTAGTTGCCCAGAGTGGCGAGGTGGATAGCAGGGAAAATGATCTGCCTAATAAGATCCGTCGATTATTGGAGGAGAAGAATTCCCTAATTGAAGAAATCTGGAAGTTGCAGATGCGAAACTCTCATTTAGAGACTGACCTTCTAAATGAAAGAGGACATCGGAAGAAAAAAAGGAGTGACAGAATCAATTATCTCGCTTAGAGACTGAATGTATGTAATATTTTGGTACTCTCAGTCTACTTGGGCTTCTCAATAAGGATGCATTATTGCTTATGGATAATGCAGAAATCATTTTTATTATGTTAAAATTGTTTCATTGCTTACGAAGCATTGAACCAGTGGATTATTACTAATGAAAATTTATAGTGACTCTGTCACATTTCTTTCTTTTTTTTAATATTGTATTTTCTAATTGTCTATTTGCAAGTGTAGATTGTTCGAAACATTTTTTTTCCACTAAAAGTGGGCTAACCACTAAATTTTTTATTAAACCTGATTTGAGAGCTCATTAAAAAATCATTAAGAAAAGAAGGGAAGGGAAGGGAGCCAATTTGTGGCAAAACAGAGTGAAAGTTGTGAACAAGTACTGACAAAAACAAAAATGTCAAGACTTCTCATTTTCAATAAGCTCTTGCAAACCCTCCCATTCCAAGTATTGAATATATAGGCTGAATGCTTCAAAATTAACAACATCACAACCAAGATTAGCAAGATAATATTTGACTCCATTACCTTCGATATGGATTTTATTAAACCATCTTTGCTTAGCCAACACTAGACCAATGAGCAAAGCTTGAGCTTCAACAATGTTGTTAATGCCTAGGGGAATTGGAACAACTTTAATTGCTTGCACTATACCACCATGATCCCTAATGCAAATGCCAATGCTAGATTTACCCAAATTACTGTAATGACCCTTTTCAATAGGCCACTAAACAAAACCCTAAATTTAATACACTTCTGAAGTATATTGCTCAAAAAAGAAAATAATAGTGCCAATGTATTCATTCAATGAAAACCAAATGTTTTTACAAATGATATGGAAATTTTCAGCACTGAAACATTATGACATGGCACATTACAAACAACCCTGATTGGTTCTATACAATTGAGAACTTATTACAACTACAAACTAAAATGAAGAACCTAGATTGATGAGATACTGGAGACTGACTGCTGAAGATGATATGGTGAAAGTGCAACTCCACCTGAATCTCCAAACTAGCAATAAAGCACAAGCGAAAGGACTGAAATATCCTTCCCCAAAGCTGCAATAATTTAGGTGATTTTTCACACCCTCAAAATTGCGTACCAATTGAGAGTTTTCGTTCTCAATGGCCAATTGTGACTACTTGCAGAAACCTTAGGCTCCACAATGCACATAAGCAAAAATCAATAATAAATCTCGATGATAGGCAATGAGCCCTCAATGCTTATTTATTCTTTTTTTCTCTCAATAGGTCGGCCTCCTTTTTAATTTTTTTATCCGCTTCTTCCAGTAATCTCTAGAAGATTGTTTTATTTAATGACCTTATAAAATATATCACTTTATTAAGTTAATAATTAACTCCTCCAAAAATAGGACATTACAGGTCTGCCCCTCCTAAAATTGCTTGGCCTCAAGCAATCTTAATGTTGGATGCTGCAAAATCACTTCTTCGTCCCAAGTAGCATTTTCAACAGGTAAATTTTTCCACTTAACTAGATACTCTTTGATTACTCTCCTGCGAAGCTGCTTCTCTCTACTATCCAGAATGGATTCTGGCACTAAGATCAGTTTCCCCTCATCATCCAAGGGAGATAATACTACAGAAGGCATCACATTCTGACCCAACAATTTTTTGAGGCATGATACATGAAACACATTGTACACTCTACTATCTATGGGAAGCTCCAACTCATAAGCCACCTCACCCACTCGCCTGATGATCCTGAATGGTCCATAATAGTGTTTCTTGAGTTTCTCTGCACCACTCTTCTTGAGAGTGGACTGCTTATATTGCTGCAACATGAGGTAAACCATATCATTTATTTCAAAACTACACTCAGTTCTCTTCTTGTTTGCATACTGCTTTTGCTAGTTCTGAGCTCTAGCAATGTTGTCTCTGAGAGTAGCAACTATATCCTTACTTTCCTGTAATAGTTCACCTACATAGGGTACTTGATTGTCACCCAACAACAAATCTAAGAAACTAGGTACCTCATAACCATAAAGTGCCATGAAGGGTGTCATTTGTACAGTCATATGATATGTAGTATTGTAACAATACTCACAGAGATATATCCATCTGACTCAAGCTCCCTGCTAATCTACCACATAATTCCTCAAATACCCTTCCACTCATTTGTTTACAATCTTTGTTTGACCATTAGTTTGTGGGTGATAACTGGTGCTAGGTGTAAGCTTTGTGCCACACAACCGAAATGTCTCCTGCCAAAAGTGACTCATGAAGTGGATGTCCTTGTCACTCACAATGCTTTGAGGCAAACCATGTAATCTAAAAACCTCCCTGAAGACCTCTGCTACCTGAGTTGCTGAGTATGTAGTAGTGATAGGGAAGAAGTGAGCATATTTTGTTAGCCTATCCACCACTACATAAATACAATCGCACCCCTGGGCCCTGGGCAAGCTCGTGATAAAATCCATAGAGATGCACTTCCACTTCCTGTTAGGAAGAGGAAGTGGCTGAAGAAGCCCTACTGGATAAGTGTACTCTTGTTTATTTTGCTAGCAAACATGACACTCACATACATATTGCAAAACATTAGCCTTAAGTCCCTTCCAAGTGAACTGTTCCCGTAATAACCTGTAAGTCTTGAAATACCCAGGATGACCTGCTATAGGTGAATTATGGAATGCTCTTAAAATAAACTTCTTACCTTTCGATCCTAGGACTAAGTAAATCTTATTCTTATAAATGATCAAATCATCTATGAGAGTGTATCTGGTGTTGATTATTGTTCTGTCCACTCTAGCAGAGGCCCACGTGTCTTTGGCATATTCTGCTACAATCAAGTGTTGCCAATCCTCTGATATTTGAATCATAGAAGTGAGCTGTGGCCTATGAGATAAAGCATCTGCAACAATATTCTGTTTCCCCTTAACATATGTGATATCAAAATCATATGCCTGTAACTTAGTCACCCACTTCTATTAATGATCATTCAGGTCCCGCTGTCCCAAAAAGTGCCTCAAACTATTATGATCAGTTTTAATAAAAAATTTGCTACTGTCTCAATTTGGCCAAGGCATGCATGATGCCCAACATCTCCTTATCATATATACTGAATGATCTCTTAGCCCCTCTGAGTTTCCTACTCTCATAAGCTATAGGATGCTTGTCCCCTATGAGTACAACACCAACTCCCTCTCTAGAAGCATCACATTGAAGCTCAAATGGCTTCGTGAAATTAGGCAATGCTAATACCGGGCATGTAGTCATTATTTTCTTGAACCGCATAAAACACTCTTGTGCCTCTCGAGTCCACACAAATGCCCCTTTTTTTAGAAAATCTGTCATGGGTGCTGCATGTCGTGAGTAGTAATTGACAAACCTATGATAGAATCCACATAGACCAAGGAACCCCCTTAACTGTGTAAGGTTCTCTGGTGGTGGCCAATCAACAATAGCATGAATCTTTTCAGGATCCATTTGCACTCCTTTTGCACTAATGATGTGTCCAAATACAATAGTTCTGTCATCCCCAAATCACATTTGGACTCCTTGGCATACAAGGACTCCCTCTGTAAAATGCTCAATACTGTCTCCAAGTGCTCTAAATGTTCCTGGCATGTCCTTCTATAGATCAAAATATCATCAAAGAATACTAGCACACATTTCCTCAATTGATGGTGGAAGACCGTATTCATAGTGGACTAAAAAGTGGCAGGTGCATTAGTCAAACAAAAAGGCATGACTACAAACTCAAAATGCCCGTAATGACATTTGATAATAGTTTTTTCAATATCCTGCTCTTGAACTCTAATCTGGTGATAGCTTGATCTCAAATCAATTTTCGTGAAATAACAAGCCCAATGCAATTTTTCTATCAGCTCATCGATGCATGGGATGGGATACTTGTTCTTTATAGTTCTCTTATTCAACACCCTATAATCGATACACATTCATAGAGTTCCATTCCTCTTTTTTACCAAAACAATAGAAGATGCAAAAGTTGACTTGCTTGGTCTGATGTGTCCCATTGCTAGCAACTCCTTGATGGTCCTCTCGATCTCATCTTTGAGTCATTTTGGGTGCTGGTATGCTATAATCATGACAGGATTAGCGCCTTCCTCCAGCTCGATAATGTGCTCTATACCTCTATCTAGTGGCCTTCCTGGTGGAATCTCATTGAATACCTTCTCATACTTGATTCTCAATTTTTGAATATCTGGATGATATTTAGTCTTATGTTGCTCCTCCTGGATAGGCATCAAGGTGCATATTTCTGCCCACTCTATATTATTATGCCTAGCTAATCTCTCCAGCTGTCTAAATGAGATAGTCCTAACATCGCCATCACGGATAGCCTTCAACACATGAGTCCTGCCATCTACCACGAATTGTATCTCCATATCCTCCAATTTCAAGGTAACCTCCTTCAAAGAATGTAGCCACTGCATCCCAAGTACTATGTCCATGTCACCCATGTTGACCACATGATAGTCTGCCTTAAACTCATAGTTGTTTAGGTGCAAAGGTAGATCTCACACCATCCTGTCACAACAAAGAGTATATCCATTGGCTACCTTGAATCTCAGTCCCTAAAACTCCTCAGTAATGAGTTCACACCTCTCCACAAATTGTGCATCAATGAAATTATGCATGGCACCTGTATCCAACAGAGTAATAACCTTCTGTCTTGCCAGGACTCCTTGAAATCTGAAAGATCCCTCTCTTTGAATACTAGACGGATGTGCCTCCTAAAAATGTAGCTCTAGAGCCTCTTTTTTCTCAACACTATCTACCTCTTTATCAGCTCTACCTCATCAAGATCCTCATCATGGTGCTCTGAGATGTCTGAATCTGAACCTTCGTAATAAGCCCACATCACCCAGTTAGCCTTCCCCTTAGGCCTCAGAGGACAATCATGACCAAACTCATATGGACCTTTGCAAAAGAAGCATAGCTTCTTCGTATGTAGGTCATTAAGCATTTCCTTATCCCAAGGTGCAGTTGGCTTGCCTTTTGAGTCACTAACCTTCGCTTTACCCTTGTTGTATTCCCCTTTGTTATCTCTAAATAATGAAGAACCCTTTGAACTAAATTGGTTTGTTGGAGCTGCAAGTTCCATACTGTAAGCTTTCTTCATGGCTTCCTATAATGTAGGAGGATCAAAGGCCTTTACCTACCCCTTGAGTGGTTTAGTTAATCCCTCTATGAATAAAATGACTAGCCTCCTATCTGAAATGTCAGGCACCATCATTGCAAGCTTCTTGAAGTCGTTGATAAATTGTTCTAAGTCTCCTGACTATCTCAACTGGGCTAACTCCCAGAAATAAACTTCAAGATTTTTTTTATCAAACCTTTCTATCAATATATCCACAAAATCTTGATAAGTGGTTACCTAATTGTGTTGCAATGTGATCATGCCATGTGTCCACCAAACATGTGCTACCCCATCTAAGTGTAAAGTGGCGTACTTGAGTGCTTCAAATTTGTTCATAGTCTTCAGAGATAGGAAAGTATCCATCTTATGAATGCAAGCACGAGCAATCATTTTTCTACTACCATCAAATGTGGGTAATACCAACTTGTTGGTGACCTGTTGCAACTCACTATGTTTATCTACTTGCTTCTACCTGGTAGCTCTATAGTTCAGGTACCTGTCAAATGTCCATCCATCCTGTACATATTCAGGTAATGAATCACACTCATTCTTCGCTTGTTGGAGTTCATCTACAATATCTGTTACCATAGCATCAAGTGTGCATGCTGGAGTTTCTTCTCTAAATGTAGGATGTGTGGGTCTATCAATTGTTCCAGACCATGTCCTATGTTGTGATCCTACTATGCTTCTATCATCCTGATCATTATTATGATTATTTCTCCTATTTTCCCTAATCAAATGTTGCATCATAACCATCATTGCATGTGTACTTGCCTCTATTGACTATAGAAGCCTCTCCTAATGCTATAAAGTCTCATCATCTTGCACACTTCTAGATGGGCTTTGAGAATGTTTCTTAACGATATTCTTAGTTATGTTGGCTCTTTTGTAAACTAAATTAAATGGTGGCTGGGTAACCCTATTAGGCTGGCAAGAAACTACTCTGATACCACTGTAATGACCCTTTTGAATAGGCCACTAAACAAAACCCTAAATTTAATACACTGCTAAAGTATATTGCTAAAATAAGGAAATAATAGTGCCAATGTATTCATTCAATGAAAACCAAATGTTTTTACAAATGATATGACAATTTTCAGCACTAAAACATTATGACATGGCACATTACAGACAACCCTAACTAGTTGTATACAATTGAGAACTTATTACAACTACAAACTGAAATGAAGAACCTAGATTGATCAGATACTAGAGACTGACTACTAAAGATGATATGGTGAAAGTGCAACTCCACTTGAAACTCCAAACCAGCAATTAAGCACAAGTGAAAGGACTAAAATATCCTTCCCCACAGTTGCAATAATTTAGGTGATTTTTCACACCCTCAAAATTGCGTACCAATTGCGAGTTTTTGTTCTCAATGGCCAATTGTGACTACTTTCAGAAACCCTAGGCTCCACAACGCACATAAGAAAAAATTTATAATAAATCTCGATGATAGGAAATGAGCCCTCAATGCCTATTTATTCTTTTTTTTTCTTGATAGGTCGGCCTCCTTTTAAATTTTTTTCTTCACTTCTTCCAGAAACATTTAGAAGATTGTTTTTATTTAATGACCTTATAAAATATAACACTTTATTAAGTTAATAATTAACTTCTCCAAAAATAGGGACATTACAATTACCTCTCAAAATACCATCAAAGTTGAGCTTTAAAAAATTAGTAGAACGGGGGATCCATTTGGTTGATGAACGATCTAGAGGATAATTCCAGTTGTTGTTTGGAACAGAGCCAAAAGAGCAAGTAAACCATCCCATTCCTTGATAATTTTTCCATCCCAAGATGAGAACAAATAATTTTATTTAGCATTTAAGATGTTGCTATTAACAACTTCAAAGACTATTTTTTGAATGCCATCTTGGACTGTTTGTACAGAGTTAAAATCTTGGTGAAAAATGTGTTTATTTCTCTTCCACGACAAAACCCAAACCACAGTAGTAGGTAAACAACTCTAGATAGAAGAAGAAAGATATTTAGAAAAAAGCACATGCCATGCTTGAAACAAGTCCCATAGTTTTCTTGGAAGAGGCATAGAGAAACTCAACTTGTTTAACACAAAAGTTCAACAGTCATGAGAAAATGGGTAGCTTAGAAGAAGGTCATGGTCCATAGTTTCATCTTCAACCATGCAAAGAGTACACTTGAAAGGTTGTGTAATGTGGAGTTTTTCAAGTCGATCACTAGTAAGAATTATGTTCCTCAAAGCCAACCAAGTGAAACAACCAACTTTGGAGAGCACAAATTTATTCAAACAAAAAGAAAAAGCATAATTAGAAACTTTGGTGATATTTAACCACTATAAGACTTTGTAACCCTCCTTTATTGTCCAAAACATTTATTAGGGCCAAGAAACTTAATTTAAAAGAAACTAGGGATATGGTTCTCAAGAGTAGTTCAAGGCTATGATGAGAAAAAAAAGTGCCACCTTGTTGCTAGTGCTTCAAATTCAGTTGTAGGAACGATCAATGGTATTTCAATTTTGTAGTTATATTGGAATGCATTTGATTGGCACTATTGATTTCAATCACAATGGCCATTCTGCAATTCCACTAAATAGACTTGGTGTAAAATAGGAAATCAATAAACTTGATCTGAGAATTTCTTGGTTTTTCCAACTTTTCTTTTTGGATAGTTCTTACCAATTAAATTAGTTTCATGGCTTACTAACTCACACAATTATCGATGAATTTTTCTATGGGTTTGTTATGATATGAAATTGCAAATAACCAATAATTCTAGTCTATCTATAATTGGAGATGTCTAAATTGAAAATTTTAAATATAAAAAATGATTAAGTAGTGTGAGGATGACAAGAGGCTATCCTGCAAGTTACAGTCTATGCATGGAAGCTCTATTGTGCAAACTTGGGTTTACCAAGGAAAACCCCCCATCACCAAACAAAAAATTATTTTCCTTGTAGTTTGTGGATCTAAGTAAGAAAAATAGGGTGTAGCTTTGGATAGCTTTTTTGCAAAACTTCAAAGACTCGATTTTCTATGATTGGAGATTCTTGAGCATGGATGAACTTCACCCCTTCTATTTGTATGTTTCTTCTTAAAGTTGACCATGATTAAGATATTTGGTCCTGCTAGACATTGGAGTAATTTCTATCTTTCGTAGATCTCGTAGTTTTTAATCTATAGTTAGGAACTAACAGTATTAAAGGTCATTTAATAGCTCCTATTTGTATATTTATTCTCCTAAGTAATTTTATTTGCCTTTTCCATTTCATTACATATTTTGATTTGAACCATACATTCAGCTTAAAATTGTCAATCTACTTTCATTACTACATTTCATGGCTCTTGCTACATTAGTAGTTTAAGGATTTAGCATTCTTTGTACAATTTTATAATCATTAGATCTTTGTTTGCATTAGTTCTCCATCATCATTTGGTTCACACTTATCATCCTAGATCTAATTACCTTGATGTTGGAATTAAAAGGATGGATCTCCTTGATTCCCACTCAAGGTGTTAGTTGATGTGGTGGACTTACGTTTAGTTCCCTATTTTGCATTCCCCCCTAAAACTATGATACATATCATGATACATATATAATGCACTCTTACCAAAATATACTTAATACAAAGAAGATTAGTTTTTATTAAGAAAAAAAGTTTTGAAGGGACCGTGAAACTTAGAACAAAGCATGTTTTAGACAAGGCAACCTTAAACCCACATCACAAGATATTAAATAAGCTCTACAAAAAGAATTCAAACAAACACAAGACATAACAATGAAAAGGTTGTAAACTAGACAAACCAATTATAGATAGACTAGAATTATTGGTTATTTTCAATTGCATATCATAACAAACCTATAGAAAAATTCATCAATAACTGTGTGAGCTAGTAAACCACAAAATTGATTTAATTGTTAAGAACTATCCAAAAAGAAAAGTTGTAAAAACCAAGAGATTCTCATATCAAGTTTATTGATTTCCTATTTTACACCAAGTCTATTTAGTGGAATTGTAGAATGGTCATTGTGATTGAAATCAATAGTGCCAATCAAATGTATTCCAATATAAATACAAAATTAAATTACCATCAATCATTCCTACAACTGAATTTGAAGGACTAGCAACCAGGTGCCACTTTTTTTTTCTCATCATAGCCTTGAACTACTCTTTAGAACCATATCCCTACTTTCTTTTAAATTAAATTTCTCAGCCCTAATGAAAATTTTGGACAATAAAGGAGTGTTACAAAGTCTTATAGTGGTTAAATATCACCAAAGTTCCTAATCGTGCTTTTTCTTTTTTTTGGAATAAATGTGTTCTCCCCAAAATTGGTTGTTTCACTTGGTTGGCTTCTAGGAACATAATTCTTACTAGTGATTGCCTTGAAAAACTCCACATTACACAACCTTTCAAGTGTAGTCTTTGCACCATTGAAGATGAAACTACGGACCACCTTCTTCTAAGCTGCCCATTTGCTCATGACTGTTGGACTTTTGTGTTAAACAAGTTGAGTCTCTCTATGCCTCTTCCAAGAAAACTATGGGAATTGTTTCAAGCATGGCTTGTTCTTTTTTCTAAATCTCTTTCTTCTTCTATCTGGAGTTGTGTACCTATTACTATGGTTTGGGCTCTATGGTGGGAGATAAATAAATGCATTTTTCACCAAGATTTTAAATCTTTACAAATAGTCCAAGATGGTATTCAAAAATTAGTCTTTGAAGTTGTTAATGAAAACATCTTAAATGTAAAATGCAATTATCTATTCTCATCTTGGGATGGAAAAATTATCAAGGAATGGGATGGTTTACTTGCTCCTTTTGGCTCTATTGCAAACAGCAGCCAGAAGTATCCTCTAGATCATTCATCAACCAAATGGATCCCCCATTCTACTAATTTTTTTAAGCTCAACTTTGATGGTGCATCGAGAGGTAATCCAAGTAAATCTGGCATTGGAGTTTCTATTAGGGATCATAGTGGTATAATGCAAGCAATTAAAACTGTTCCAATTCCCATAGGCATTAACAAATTTTTGAAGCTCAAGCTTTGCTTATTGGTCTAGTGTTGGCTAAGCAAAGATAGTTTAATAAAATCCATATCAAAGGTAATGGAGTCAAAGATTATCTTGCTAATATTGGCTGTGATGACATTAATTTTGAAGTATTCAGCCCATAAACTCAATACTTTGAATGGGAGCATTTGCAAGAGCTTATTGAGAATGAGAAGTCTTGACATTTTTGTCAGTATTTGTTCACAACTTTCACTCTGTTTTGCCACAAATTGGCTCCCTTCCCTTCCCTTCTTTTCTTCTTGATTCTTTCTCTAATGAGCTCTCAAATTAGGTTTGATAAAATTTTCAGTGGTTAGCCCACTTTTACTGAAAAATAAAATATTTCGAACAATCTACACTTCCAAATAGACAATTGGAAAATACAATATTTAAAAAAGAAAAAATTGTGACAAGCCACTATGAATTTTCATTAGTAATAATCCACTGGTTCAATGCTCCGTAAGAAACGAAACAATTTTAACATAAGAAAAATGATTTCTGCATTATCCATAAGCAACAATGCATCCTTATTGAGAAGCCCAAGTAGACTGAGAGTACAAAAATATTACATACATTCAGTCTCTAAGCGAGATAATTGATTCTGTCAGTCCTTGTTTTCTTTCAATGTCCTCTTTCATTTAGAAGGTCAGTCTCTAAATGAGAGTTTTGCATCTGCAACTTCCAAATTTCTTCAATTAGGGAATTCTTCTCCTCCAATAATCCACAGATCTCATTAGGCAGATCATTTTCCCCGCTGTCCGCCTCACCACTCTAGGCAACTATAACATTTGATGACAATTTGAGTCCTACTTCATTGCTCGATGGTTCCAAGGAAGCTGCAACATTGCATAGAATCTCAAGTCTTGTTTCATTGACAACTAATTCATTGCCATGAAATTCCAAGCTAGACACATTAGCAGAATCATCAGCCATCTTATCTTTCTCTGTTCGATAGTTTATCTTCTTCCTTTTGATGTTGAAGCCGCTGCATTCAACTTCTTCCTTCTTCAAATAAAATTAGGTCAACAATATTACCGGCCACCCCAATTTATTTTTTGTTAATACAATTGGTGTATAGACGGATTGTAACTTATCATGCCATGCCTCTAGCATCTATTTAGAATGATATTTTGTGCTAAAGTATTATAAACTTTATAATTATTCAACTATTATGATAGAAGACATTGAATAAGTATTGCATCAATGACTACTATTAAGGATTAGGCTTTAATAATTTCTCAATTAACTTGATATTTTTAAAGTTTTTATATATTTTTATTCACTGTATACATTACAAAAATAATTTATCTCATTGGCTAATTGGATTTTGCTTTATAGGACAACTTTCTTTTGGGAACCTCCTTCCAATAATAGAAATTGAAGGATATTTTAGAACTCATCAAATCATGTAGCCACAAAAGTTTTTGTTCAACATGAAACAAACTACAATGCAAGATTTTGATGGTGATCCTTTCTCTAGTTTGTAATGACCCTTTCCAATAGGCCACTAAACAAAACCCTAAATTTAATGCATGGCTAAAGTATATTGCTGAAATAAAAGAAATAATAGTGCCAATGTATTCATTCAATGAAAACCAAATGTTTTTACAAATGATATGGAAAATTTTTAGCACCAAAACATTATGACATAGCACATTACAGAGAAACCCTAACTGGCAGTATACAATTGAGAACTTGTTGCAACTACAAATTGAAATGAAGAACCTGGATTGATCAAATGGTACAGACTGAATGCTATAGATGATATGGTGAAAGTGCAACTCCACTAGAAACTTCAAATCAGCAATTAAGCATAAATGAAAGGACTAAAATATCCTTCCCACAGCTGCAATAATTCAGGTGATCTCTCACACCCTCAAAATTTCTTACCAATTGAGAGTTTTCATTCTCAATGGCCAATTGTTACTATTTGTAGAAACCCTAGGCTCCACAATGCACATAAGCAAAAATCAATAATAAATCTCAATGATAGGAAATGAGCCATCAATACCTATTTATTCTTTTTTTCCTTGATAGGTCGGCCTCCTTTTTAATTTTTCTCCACTTCTTCCAGAAACCTCTAGAAGATTTTTTTAATTTAATTTAAAAGTTACCTTGTAATATATTTTTTTAAATTGATAACTTTATAATTAACTCCTCCAAAAAAAAAAAGCAACATTACAGGTTCGCCCCTCTTAAAATTGCTTGGCCTCAAGCAATCTTAATGCTGTATGCTGCAAAATCACTTCTCCCTTCCAAGTAGCATCTTCAATTGGTAAATCTTTCCACTTAACTAGATACTCTCTAATTACTCTCCTGCGAAGCTGCTTCTCTTTATTATCTAGAATGGATTCTGGCACAAAGATCAATTTCCCCTCATCATCCCAGGGAGGTAATACTGCAGAAGGTATCACATTATGACCCAATGCCTTTTTGAGGCATGATACATGAAACACATTGTGCATTCTAATATTTTTGGGATGCTCCAACTCATAAGCCACCTCACCAACTCGTTTGATGATCTTGAATGGTCCATAATAGTGTGGCTTGAGTTTCTCTGTACCACTCTTCTTGAGAGTGGGCTGCTTATATGGCTACAACATGAGGTAAACCATATCATTTACCTCAAAACTATGCTCAGTCCTCTTCTTGTCTGCATACTACTTTTTCTGGTTCTAAGCTCTAGCATTGTTGTCTCTAAGAGTAGAAACTATATCCTTACTTTCCTATAATAGTTCACCTGCACAAGGTACTCGACTGTCTTCCAACAACAAATCTAAGAAACTAGGTCCCTCATAACCAAAAAGTGCACTCAAGGTGTAGAAGTGCACTTATAACTTATAACCTTGTGATACTCAAGGTGTAGAAGTGCACATGTTTGCAAGTCCACTTAATTAAACAGGTTGCACAACAAACTCGAACAACTAGCTCGAGACCTCTTCTACCCACCTTTCCACCCATAGAACTAGTTCAACTGATTAATGAACCACAGATTGTAGAGTTACAGGATCAGTTTAGGAGGGATTGGGAGGCCAGTGGGCCAGAGTTTCAGGAGGATATCTCTCTTAGAGATTACTTGGAGTTGAGGATGAGACACATGCCTAGATCAGGAGGACGAAGTCAAAACTTTGAGTTGAGAAAGAAAGTGGGTAAAATTTCTTGACCTTATTATGATGCTTCAGGGAAGATGACTGCACGAGCTTGGGTGTAGAAGATGGATACTTACTTGCAGCTGAATCCTATGCCTGAAGAGGAGGCTATAAAGTATGCAACTATTCACTTGGATGGACCAGCACATGAGTGGTGGCACCATGGCATGGTAACCTTGGGACATAATCAGATCACATCTTATGAGGAGTTCACTGAGAAGCTCGTAGAGAGATTTGATACTAGGGATCTTGAATTATAGTTTAAGGAGCTAGCACAACTCAAGTAGTGGGGATTAGTTGAAACATATATCAGTGAGTTTCAGAGGATAGTTGTGTTGGTCACAAATATTTCAGAGAGGAGGTTAGTAGTGTTGTTTATGGATGGACTCTCAGAACCCTTGCGAGGTTGAGTTTAGGGACATGACCGAGGTACATTATAGGAGGCCACTAAAAAGGCTCATGAATTAGAACCTTCTTCATTTAGGAGTAGATTTCAGCACAAGGATTCTTATATGAAAAAGGACAAGGAGAAGGACAAAAAACCTTTTCACAAGGATGCTCAGCCCAAAAGAGATAAGTTGGATAATGACACCTTGAATGATTTAAGAAAGAAAAAGTTATGTTTTCATTGTAGAGAGCCTTGGGATTTATCTCATAAGTGTCCTCTCAAGGCTAAGGAAAATCAAATGCAGTATTTCTCAGTAGAAGAATCACAGTCAGAGAGAGAGAGGATCAACACTCAAATTCAAATGAGGATAGCACTATAGAGGAGAGCATCATTCCTAAGGATAATGAAAAGTTTAATGGTATAAATGTAGTGGTTGATTTATTTTCTAATGAAGCTACACATGTTGATGATTTTGAGTTTTCATCAACTACAAATCCAGTTCAATTTTTTGTTGTAGCAATTAGTGTTGTTCCTATGTCCATATATTTCGATGCGGCAACACCTATTGTTGATATAGTTAGCATGAGTACATATGGTTCACTTGCAACTACATATTTTTCAATGCATGATGGTGATAATATGAATTCTAGTCCAATATATATTATGTGGATGGATACAGGGTAGAAGATGTTTCATAAATCTTCTATGGAGTTGCCTTATGGTGACATTCTGACTTTATCAGCACAAGTTTTGAATGTTAGGCTATAGGGGTTGCTCCTGATGATGCAAGTTTGTAGTTGGTTTAACTTCCATATGGATATCACATATTGGGATCCAGGTGGAGGTTGGAGTTCATTATGTTACTTAATTGCTTGAGGACAAGCAATTTCAAGGAGGGCGAATTTGTAATGATCCCATCTTTTGGCTTTCACATTCTCCAAAGTCTAAGTGGAGGATAAGAATAAATTAAATTAATTTCTTATAAAGTCATTCAATTTAAAGGTGACTTTGTATTTAATTAATTTAATTATTAATTACAAGGGAGTAGCTTCTAGGGTATGTATTAATTATTGGAAGGACAGAAGCCTCTCGTGATTTAATTAATTATTGCTAGGAGGGATTTCTAGAGAATGCATTAATTATTGGAAGGAGTAAGCTTCTAGCTCTTGCAATTAATTAATATTTTAGTTCCTTCCAGAAGGATGAAGAAAAGGATAAATAGGGCTAAAAGCCTCATTGTTCAGCATGGGATTATTGTATCGGATGATTATGACTTGCATTTGATAAGAGCTTGGATGTGTGAATCACACTCCCTTCCTTTAACAATAGAGGACGTTCATTCTCTGTTGTAACATTCTAGACGTCATTCCCTTAGGGTTTGGCCTTTGGAATACATCTCTTTGTAATTGATTGCAGCATTCTCATTAATATAATTTCAGCCTTGGTTTAGCTTTTGGGCATTCCTGGGTGTCCATTACAAGGGGGGGTGGGGGGGGTGCGGTGTGAACTAGTAATCTACAAACTTTAGTCACTAACTACATATTATTTCTCACTTTAAACCATATATAACAAAGTGATAAAGTAATGTAGAATACTAACAATAACCATGCACAAAGATAACTTATAACACCATATTTTGTTAACTAGGGAAACCTTGGCCAAGAGAAAACACCGGTGGGGATGATACCCACTAGATAATGTACTGATATATAATTTCCTTATTATAGGATGGACCCTATTAGGAGTCAATGAGAAAATTTAGTATAAGGAGTCCCTATTAGGAGACTTTGAATCCCTGTTAGGAGATTCCAACCCTATTAGGAGTTGTGGTACAGTAGATGCAAGATGAGCCCATTGTCCAAACATGCACTTCCAATTACAAGAAGAGCTCATTGCCCAAACAAGTAATTAGACTTTTGGAATATAGGTTCTATAAATTCTTTCTTGATTGATCTCTAATCTATAGCTCAATCTTGGATCACAAAATAGATTTTACAAAACTTTGACTATATCAATTTCACAAAAGTTCACATATAATTGCTCAATACAATAACTTCACAATTGCAGTTATGCTTCTCATTACAAGATGTCCTTTGCATAAGTACCATGCCTTTACACAAATTGCTACTAAGTTGGCTAAGACCACAATACACTTTTCTAACTTAGAGTAAACATCTAGGATGTTGACTGTAATTGGATAATTAATTATTTTCTAAACAAATAATCCTTTCCTATAATTTTGCTATCATGTTTCACTTTAAACACAAATATCTCTATTTTGTATAGTCCGTACTAACTTTCAATGTTATACACATCATCATCAACATGTATACTATCTCCATCTAACTTCGCTAGTCATAATATGACATCAACAAAAATTTATAAACAAAACAATACACTATTGTATACCAAATTCATACTTAAACAATTTTTGAGTACCAAAAGCTAAGTATCTTTATTTTTGAGGTTTTCTATAAGCATTTACATCATGTGTTTCCATAAATGACAACAATTACTTATCTCCATTAGCCAATTGTCAATAATCTCTCCCTTTGGCATTGGTGGCAACAAAATAGGGAAAATTTGCTAAGAATTAAAAACTTAAAATAAACAACACATTCACATTATATCTATTATAATTTGTCCATCTTACATATGCTCCCCCTTCCAATATACTTTACAATATTATTTTCTCCTCTTTACTTGATTTACAATTTTCTATTGTATCTACCCCTCTTTGGCATCAATGACAAAGGTCAAAATGTCAAAAACTATAAAAAACAGTCCATTTGCTGAAAATATCTGTAAACATCTACTTTAAATTGATAGCATCTACATGCAATCATCACAATTTTCTTTCAAATTGTCCATATCTTTACTCCATTTTTCCTTGTTAGATTCAAAATACATAAGAATTGCACATAAGGCATATGATGCAATTTTTTTAGATTGTGGTGACTGTTCAAGAAAGTACTGTATATACTTCATAAATTCTTTGGGGCTCAAAATTTATTTTGGGCCCTATTTTATCAGGATTTTGGGCCAAGATGTAATTATTAATTGTAACCCTAAAGTGGTAAAAATACTTATATAAAAGGGCTTAGGGTTAGAGATTGTTTCATATTTGTGATGCTAAATTTCTTATTAAGGTGGTATTGAGCTATAAGGGATTACAAATTATAATTAGTTTGTAATCATTGGATTGTAATAATATCATAGTTGTTGTTTGGTGGATGTAGCCTAGGGATTGGGTGAACCACATCAAATCTTGGCGTCTTGTGTTTTTTTTGTGTGATCTATTATTTTTTGATATTGGTTATATTTGCATGTAATTGTTATTTCTATCTGTGGTTTAATCCTAACAAATCTCAACTACATTAAGGTCTTAATACAAAAAGTTAGAATAAGTGCCCTTGACCTTGACACATTTCTCCAACTGTTTCTTAACAATAGATACTTTCAAAGCAATAGACTCTCTGAAATCTAGTACTCTCTTCAAAATTTGTTCCTTCCAAAGTTCCACTTTCCTAATATCATTTTGAATACAGGCTACTTGCCCTTCAAAATCATCAACTTTACTAGTTGGATGTTGTATTTGGCTAGATAGAGCTTCCAATAGACTCATCTTTCCTTCAATCTAACTATCTATATTCTTAGTCAGTTTGTGAGATAGAGTACTCTTAATGTACAATATCTTCCCATCCTGTTAGCTAGAATGAGGTCTAGTGATTGGTAAAGTGAGTAGTTATGTAGGCTACTTGTTTGTCTATCTTATTAGTCATCTTATCCTCTTCCTTTTGTTCAACCTCCTTCTGATCTTGAATGGGTTTTAGTGAGGTGAGTGTAGGATTTTCTTCCTTATCCTCTTTCTCTTCATCACCCTCATTGTTAATTACCATAATTGCTAGTAATCTTGAACTTTGTAGACTCAACAATGATGTAGCTAGTGTTTTTGACTCTTTCTCTTTCATCTCAATGACAAATATTTTCACTAAAGATGGTGCTTAGTTAATTTCAACTGTATGTTCCAGGGTTACACTTTGATCTATTGTTTGTTCATGTGACTCCTTTTCCTTAACTTCTGCAACATGTGGTAGCACTATAGATGTGTCTTTTTGATGTTCCTTAGTGGGTGCAATTAATCCCAACCTTTTGAGATTCATCAATCCTTACCAATATAGGATTTGTTCATGGAATAACTATATTGGTGCATTCCAATTGAAATTTCTTTATATCTTCCTCACTCAATGGATTTACATTCTATGTAGAGTTATCAAGTATGTCCTCGACACATTAACATCCTATGCATCTCATGCATCATTCCACAACTATGTCATCCTTTTCTTCCACTATATCTTCCTTATCTATTTCATCTTTCTCTTGTTCTCATGTCTCTTCCATAAATGTTATGGTCAACTCATAGATAGATTTCTAAAGTAAGGTACTCTTCGTTACCACCTCTTCAACTTGTTTTCTCAAAATGTTAAAGGCTCTATATTTAGGGGAAACTATCTCTTTATACTTCTCAACATCTTTAGAAATCATCTTCTTATCCAAAGAAAACATAGCTTGGGCTAAAGTAGCCTCTCTAATTTGCTTGTCAATTATCAAACTAAACTTCCACTTCTTCTCAGCTCTCTCATATAAGATTTTGGGAATAGAGTTAGCAATATGTAATGGAGTGGTCTTAAATGTGGCCATAATTTTATAAAGACCCTATTCAATAATATTTTAATCTCCACTTCCTAACTTATCAAAATCAACATGCTGAAAACATGACAAATTTGCATTATTCTTTATATTGTAACATAGGTTTTCAATATTAGATGAAGTATTGTGGCTTACCAGTTTGAATTGATTAATGTCACTAGATTTAATCTTCTCATCATCTTATTCCTCTTGTGACTTGAACTTCCTATTTAGTTTCATAGTAGGCATGTTTAGCTCTATTGTATCATCCTTATTTTTACCTTGTGTTCATTATGCTTCCTCAACTTGTGCAGTGGGAGCCCTTGTTCTTGACCTTATGAAAGGTGCAACTAGCTTCTATTGTTCCTTCTTTTTCACAGTATTTGGTTTCTCTAATTTATTTTTCTATAGCTTCCTCTTCTATCCATCTTCCTCTTCTTCTTCCTCTTCCTCTTCCTCTTCTTCCTCCTCCTCCTCTTCCTCTTCCTCTTCCTCCTCTTCCTCCTCTTCATCCTCCTCCTCCTCCTCCTCCTCATCTTCTTCTTCTTCTTCTTCTTCTTCTTCCTCCTCCTCCTCCCCCTCCTCCCCCTCCTCATCTTCATCTTCATATTCTTCTTCATCTTCCTCCTTGTCTTTGTCTTCTTGTTCTTGTTCTTCGTCTTCTTCTTGTTTTTCTTCTTCTTCTTCCTCCTCCTCCTCCTCCTCCTCCTCTTCTTCTTCTTCCTCCTCTTTCTCTTCCTCATCTTCTTCTTCCTCTTCTTCCACTTCTCCTTCATCTTGCTCTTCGTCTTCCTCTTTGCCCTGTTCTCCTTGTTCTCCCTGTTCTTCTTCTTCTTCTTCTTCTTCTTCCTCCTCCTCCTCCTCCTCCTCCTCTTCTTGTTCCTCCTCTTCTTCTTCTTTCTCTTCTTCCTCCTCTTCCTCTTCCTCATCTTCTTCTTCCTCTTCCTCTTCCTCTTCATCTTACTCTTCCTCTCCCTCTTCTCCCTCTTCTTCTTCTTCTTCTTCCTCCTCCTCTTTTTCTTCCTCCTCCTCTTCTTCTTCTTCCTCTTCTTCCTCCTCTTCCTCTTCCTCATCTTCTTCTTCCTCTTCTCCCTCTTTTCCTTCCTCTTCTTCTTCTTCTTCTTCTTCTTCTTCTTCTTCTTCTTCTTCTTCTTCTTCTTCTTCTTCTTCATCCTCCTCTTCCTCCTCCTCTTCTTCCTCATCCTCTTCTTCCTCTTCCTCTTCCTCTTCCTCCTCCTCTTCCTCCTCTTCGTCTTCCTTGTCTTCTTCTTCTTCTTCCTCCTCCTCATCATCTTCTTCTTCTTCGCCATCATCATCTTCATCCTCCTCCTCATCTTCTGCTTCTTCCTCCTCCTCCTCCTCGTCTTCTTCCTCATCTTCCACTTCCTCCTCTTCCTCTTTCTCTTCTCCCTCTTCTCCTCCCTCTTCCTCCTCCTCCTCCTCCTCCTCTTCCTCTTCCTCTTCCTCTTCTTCTTCTTCTTCTTCTTCTTCTTCTTCTCCTCTTCTTCTTCCTCTTCTTCTTCTTCCTCTTATTCTTCTTCTTCTCCTTCTTCTTCTTCTTCTTCTTTTTCCTCCTTTTCTTCCTCTTTTTCTTCCACTTTTTCCTCTTCCTCTTCCTCTTCCTCTTCTTCTTCCTCTTCTTCTTCCTCCTCCTCCTCTTCCTCTTCATCCTCTTCTTCTTCCTCTTTGTCTTTGTCTTCCTCTTCCACTTCCTTGTCTTCTTCCTCTTCCTCATCTTCTTCCTCTTCCTCCTCTTCCTCTTCCTTGTCTTCATCTTCCTCTTCTTCCTTGTCTTCCTCTTCTTCCTCTTCTTCTTCCTCTTCTTCCTCTTCTTCTTCTTCTTCCTCTTCTTCTTCTTCTTCTTCTTCTTCTTCTTCCTCTTCTTGTTCTTCCTCTTCCTCCTCTTCCTCTTCTTTATTTCATTCACCAAGCTTTTCTTTCAATTTATTCACCATTTTGTTCTTCTTTCTCATGATGGTGGTAGTTTGCAAGTTTATAGTTATCCTTTATTTGGCTTCATCAATAATTCCCAAATGATGTATCATCCTTGTCAATATCTTCTACGGATAGTGCAGTGATGGCTACTAATGCATCATCAACATTTATCTCACACTGTAAAGATCTCAACAATCTAACCATTGCAATAACTACTTGTAGATAGGTATAGTTGACATCTACTACGAAAAAAATATCATTATAAATGTTTTTCCACTAGAGACACATGAATTCTTGATCTTTGCTTCATTGATTTCTTGAAATCTTCATAGTAACTAGTCATTGCTGAATCAAAATTTTCTCTTAACTGCTCAATTAATTGTCCTATCTATTGGGTGAAAGATCAGCTAGAATTCCATACTACCTATCCAAATGTAGGAAACGTGTTTTGTACATAGAAGAATATACAAAAAATAAGTGAACTAACCTTACTTGAAGAACTCTTTGCCTTTCTGATAGCTTCTAGGTTTTCTGATAGTTATTTTTGTTGTAGCTTAGCTAGGTCATAGGAATGATCTTTCTTTATGATCTTGTAACTTAGGTCAATGAAAATGCATGGGACATGATTAAGTTGGCTCAACTAGTAGAATCTGTGTGCTATCAATATCACTATGAATGCAATAATAGGGTCTTTAGTTGTATCAATTGACATTCGCCTCTTTTTATGAATGGCTCCAGTATGCTTGTCAATTACTTCTTTTGAATCACTCCTCAATTTCTCCAACATGTATTAGGTAGGACCTTGTCACTCTATGAATAATCCTCTTTGATATTTTAATAGGTCCATTTTCTAACCATATCTAATTGTCATGTATTTAGCTCAATACAATCTTTATCCATTTATTTTTGAAAACTTGGAGAAAATTTAGGGTGCGTACTATCCCTTTTCTCTCTAAGATTTTGTTTTCTTCACTCAAATCTCCATCTTTACACAACCTTTGATAGGCCTCTTTGATCTCTAGATCTCCAACCTCACCAACCTTGCATGTATAGTAGAATCTTACATCTTGATTCATTAAAACCTTTGGCAGAATAGTTAACAATACATTAGATTGATCTCTTTTATATCCAATCTTAGGAATAGTACAAAATGGTGGTTGATGAACATCAGTATTGATCAATTGTATACTGGTAACCTTTTAACTTCTTTCCTAACTCATATGGATGAAATTTCTACCATTTTCACTTGCCAAGGTTCACAAAATGCATAATAGTATAACTTGATAGAAGTGAAATACCTTTCAATTCAATGTAAAATATCATGTAGCAGTTGAATATGGTATGCAGTCACTAGAATCCCTTTCTCAAATTGTCTTCATGCTCTTCGATCTTTAGGTAAGTGCAAATACCTCAAAAGAATTGAGTATATAGCCTTCAAAACCTTACAATTAATCCTTACTACATACACAACTGTAAGCTCTGTCACTATAGGATTTTCAATTCACTCAGCCATCATAGCTAACTCGACAATCAATATAGTACCTCATTACTTGACACTTAATGCAATACTTCCATTACTTGGCAAAAAAAATAGAAAACAACATAATGATAAATTGTCTCTTTCTTCTAGTCACTTCATTGCTTGTTAATATATATTGATAAATCCTTCTCATTACTTGAATTATTGGAACTAATCCAAAATATATAATTTCAGATGCCATTTCCACACATACCTTTGATTACCTAGTTGGGGGTGATATGATCATCTGATCCATTAAATAAAGTGATCTCATCTGGACTTAATGTGTTGCAATCTTACTTCTTTTTCCATGTCTTGCTTACTTGCATCTTTACCTTCTCAACATCTACCTTTCCTTTACCTTTGTTGAATTCATTTCCCAGTGCAGGTGATTGAATTGGATAGTTTCTACTTATAAGATAGGTAATAAGACAACTAAATCATACAATCCCATTCAACCATCTACTATAATTACCTATAAAGTGTATCCTAATGCAATTTTTAGGGATATGACCATATTCTTGGTAATAGTGACAACTTTACCTTGTATTGTAATCCCAATTGTAAGATTTTTCATTATGATGTACCTTTGTCTACTTGTTTTATGCCCACTTGGGTTTGGATTTGCATTCATATGCCTTGTGTCCATACTATTGATACTTGTAACAATATCCTTCAAATTTCTAAGTGTTGGTGGTCTTGGTCCTTCATTCATTTGTCTAATATCCTTTCTTCTTACAATTACAACAATGTCTTTTGAACTTATGCTTAGGATTTTGATTTGTAGTGTTTCTCCTATAGACATTTGGTGTGTGACCCAATTTCCCACAGTGATGAGAAGTAGGCCCTTAATGTTCTTTCCCTTTTTTTTCCCCTTTCTTCACCACTTCTAGATGATTCTTCTTTCTTAGTAGTAGAATATCCCAATATAACAGATGATTCTGCGCTAGCTTATTTTTTCATTCTAGAGTTTTAATCTCAATTTCTTTCCTATTCAATTCTTGATTTTCAATCATCAATGGATTCATCAAATCTAATTGAATGCTTGGCAATCTTTGAACATTTTATGAATTCTCCCCAATTATATTAATTAGTAGTCTTTTTTCTTCTTCAATAATGACTCCATCTTCTTCAGCCTTCTTTTTCAATTCAGTTGTCTCACACAACAATACTGATTGTGTTTCTTGTTCCCTTTCCAGATTCCCGACTTCTTCATTTAGGGCTCCATTCCTTTCCACCAGATTTACAATTTCTACATCAAATTCATTTAAGTTCCTCTCCTAAAATAATTGAGAGGTATCTTCTTCTTGATATATAGTGTCATTTTGCTGAATGGCCAAATCTTTTCAATGATTGCTACAGTTCATCTCTTGCCTCCTTAAGTTGATGTAGAGAAAATTGTATTTCAATCTTCTGGTTCATATTAGTGTTTTCCAATTTGTAGATTTCCATCTTCAAGATCTTACCTCCCAAGTCCTCAAACTTTCCTTTATAGAGCACAAATCTCTACTACCAATTGTTGGAAATGTAAAGGGAAAACTATGTTTTGAGGAGGGGCGGTGTGTGTGGTGAATTAACACATAAAAATTTTACCATAAAAAATAATTTACCATACATCCATCTCATAAATTAACATGTAAACTAAAAAAAGAAACCATGCATCACATCCAAAGCATAATGTAAATCACCACATAATACATAATATTTTGGCAACCCAAGATCCCTCTAAAGAGAAGGTCAAATTGGGGTGGGGATGGCACCCAAAAATCTTCACTATTGTAGTTGTAAATTGTGGCCAATTATGGCTAAACTTTTTCATCTAAATTTTTGTTCTACCATGTGAAAGGTCTTCCCCATTAAAGGCTTACAAGATTTTTAGGTCTCACCTTGACTAAAGGATTTTAAACTCGCAATTAAGTAAGAACTCTATTAGGAGATTTACACAAGTCTATTAGGACTACTCTATTAAGGGATTTACTTTGTATCACCTATCAAAATTATTTAGTGCCTAATCCTTTAGTTAGCACCTTTCTTCTTGATGTCAACTCTTCTCTTTATTGGTTATCTCTTGATCTTGCTTATCAGATCTATCTTCTCTATCCTTTCATTGCTTACCTATGTTCTTCTCAAACTAATTCTACATTGTAGTTCCATAATTAGGCCTACATAATTTTCCACCATGGAATTCTCTCTATGTTTTTATTATTCCTCCCCTCATGCATGTATTCCCCTTTAGGGTTTACCTCATTATATAAGCATTGTGGAAATGAGCTAGGTCATAATCAACGACTGTGGTTTACCCTTATTGCCACCTAATTCTTCCCTTTATCTGATTGGTTTCATGTATTGGCATAGAGATTCATAATATGATTGGATCCTTATCTCTGAAATATCAAAAATTTATGTTGGTGTTGGCCAAAAATAATTTACATAGAATTTTGTGCCATAATAAAAATCTATGTCAAAGACTGGTAACTCAACATCAATAGACTTTCATGTAGTTTGTTAAATTATTTTTAGTTTAAGAATGCTTCTAGTATGGGGGCTTGTACCATGCTGATCCTTAGCAATTTAGACGATGGTTGGTGCATTTTCTGCATTCAAACCTTTGTTTTTGATTGATTTAGACTTCAGGTGATATTTTTTTATGTATGGCTATCTAGCATTAGGTTCTATTATTTCTAACATTATCTAGTGTCTACTATTTGTACCATGAGTTAGCACCCTCAGGTTTCATTTTATATTAAAAGACAAGGCTAAGATCACAATTGACTTATCTCTATTCTTACCAAATTTTGAATTAAACTATGTTAATAATCAAGCTATTAAGGAAGTTTCATTCCAAGCTACACCTAAGCAATGTAACTCAATAGAATTAAAAAATATTAATAGGAAATACAAACTATCATTATATATTATAATAATAATGACATATATTTCTAATAATTTATCATTTAATTTCTTTTAAAATTTGACTTTGATAACAAATTAAAGAAATTAAGTACTATAACCACTATTTAGTAAATATATTCAATAAAATACAAAAATAAGGTAAAATACTAATAAGGTAGATCCTTGTTCATTAGTGGGATAACTACAAATACCATTTAATGTTAACCATGCCAAGTGATGTGGGAATGGGTCATATCACTAAGAAGAAAGAATTTTCATATATAATACAAACATAACATAGGCTAAAAGGATCATTGAATAAGGTCTATTTGTTACATGCATAATGTTGGAAATCACAATACCAAGCAGCAATAAAGAAAGCTAACAAAGTCTCAAGTCAATGATGAACCCATTGAATAAGAAGTGGGCACATCACATTAGTAAATGACATGTTCAATGTAAGGGAAATGTTCTTACAATGCAGTTAATCTTATTCAGTAACATTATAATAATTTCCAGGCTATATCTAGTGGGGATGATAAAGCGAAAGATAACACTATCAGGAACCCTGTTGAGAAGAGTAAGGAGGACCATACGGCTAAGACTGCTTCTCCTATCAAGGGGATAGAGGAAGAAAAAATGAAGGAATCTACCCACATTGAGGACTCTATCGGGGCTCAAAAGGAGGATCAAATTGAAATGGAGGATAAAAATGACAATGTCTGCTCCCCCCAAGACGACACTGCTGAAGATGATAGCAATTCAACGTAGAGGGATACCATGCTCACCTTCCTGCATTCTGCAAAGGTTAAAGCCAACACCATGCTCAAAGTTGATTCCTGGATCTATAATGAAATGATGGGTTTGAAGAAATTGGTGGAAATTCTACAACAAAACCAGGACAGTATCTATGCCAAACTTAGCCAACTAGAAGGGCAGATGGGAGACATCCCTAACAAACTTAACAACTATGAGCAGAACCTCAGAATGTTAATTAAGGAGAGTGGCACTAAGATGGAGCAGGTCACCTTGAGTATATGTGCGACCGCTGCAAGCCTGGGAAAAAGGGCTAATGAAGAAATCACTTTGGCTGAGGGTCCGAGCAAAAGAACAAGGCAGAGCTCGAGGAAGAGTGTAATGAAAGTCACTGTTGCTTCGACTACTGATACCATTCAAGAGACTGCAGCAATTGGTAAGGAAGCTGCTAAAATGTCTTAGAGCTATAATAGCGGCTCTGGGTCTAGTTCTATGGTTTTGCTCCTGTCTGGTGCTGATTTTTGGTTGGGGTCTCTGGTCCTGGTTTTTGGTTTTTCTCGTTTAGACTGTTAGTGGTTCCAGGTCCTTGTAAAACTTGATTTAGTTTGTTTTTGGACTTTTCTAGTGGTTTCAAGTCCCTGTAAAACCTAACTTTGAAATTGTTCTATAGTTTGTTACAAGTTTCTTTTTCCTATTGGGCTGTAATGCTTTATCTTTTTGCTTTTTGTTAAAGGGTTTCAGGGTCCCTTCAAAACTTTCTTTTATCGTAATCTAAAACATTATAATAATTTCCAACATATAAAGGGTACCATATAGATGCATAATAAAGTTGGTAAGTATTGCAATCAATATTTAACAAAATTTGAAGAATCAAAAGGAACTAATATGTATTGCAATAACTTAAAGGATTTACAAGATCATGATCAATGTAAGGTTATCATTTCTTGTATGGGTAACATAAATGGTTATACTCCCATTTGACTGATACAATGAAGTATATTATAAAAACTTATTATCAGTATTAGAGGTGGGTTTAATTAGCAATTTGGTTGACATAAAAGAGATGTGTATATAATTTGGTATCAGAGATGGGTGTAATACCCATTTAGAGAAATAATATGGAAAGGATACAACATATATAATGTGGGTATCCAAGAATTATCCTCATCTGACACACATACTCAAGAAAGTATAGTGGTAAGAATATTTTGATTTTGTCAATATATGCATATTATTAAAGATGAGGAGAACGAATACAACTCTTGAACTGATGACATTTAGGAGGAAAAAATGTTTATTTCTATGAAAGAAAATCCCTATACTAACAAGGAGAATATTTGTGAAGAGAAATAAATGAATTCAACTGTAAACTATAATATAATGATTCAAATATCAACAAGTGTGAAAATGGTATTATTATAGATAAAATTCAATTTTTGACTATTAAAACATTTGATAGAGGTTCAATCAGGCTTGATAATGGTTTACCCCATGTGATTAGTGTTAAATGTATGATTTCTTCAATTGATAAAATTACTAGTAAACAAAAGTATATCGGGTAGATAGATTAGAGTATAACTTGCATAGTGTATCTCAATGGAATAATAAAGCTTTTAGATTTGAAGTTAATAATGGTAAATGTAAGATATTTTGAAATAATGGTGAACTAGTTGCAATCAGAGAATAGAAAAAAGGTAAAATTTTCAAGAAAAATACTACTGTTGGTCATTGCCTGATTTTACAATTTGAAGATAGATGGATATGTGATAAAATATTGTGTTGTGTGAAATTTCATTATTTGATAAAAGTTAGTAGAAATAAAAATGTTAGAGGTATAATGATAATGAACAAACTAGATAATATAGTATGCAAAGAATTTTAATCTACGAAAATGACTAGTTCAAGATTCAAGAGCAAAATCTACTCCACATAACATATTCTCGATCTAGTACATACAAATTTTTGTGGACCTATTGTACCTAAAAACTATTATGGAGACTAATACTAGTATTTTTTGATGACTACTCCAAGATAATATTATAATTTTTATATGAGTAAAACTAAGTTCTTTTTATATGTTCAAAATTGAAAAAGAATGAGTTGAAACTCAAATTGGAAGAGCTTTGTAATGTCTCAGATTAGATAGAGGTGGTGAAATTAAATCCAATGAGTTTAATGAATATGGTGAAGAGCATAGAATAAAGAGGCACTTAATAGCACCTAGAACACTGCATTATAAAGGTATTGTAGAAAGCTGAAACAAATATATAGTTCAATGCACTAATACACTATTAAGACAAAAGAGAGTTACACAAAATATTTGGAGAGAATTTGTTATTATTGTAGTATACACACTTAACAAAGTAAAAATCAACAAAGGAGAAAATAGAATGTCCTGTGAAATCTCCTATGGTTTAACATCTAACATTAGTTACTTAAAAAAAATTGCAAGAAAATGTTATATTAAGGATGGTATAATTAGAAATTTTTGATAGTAAATGTTATCCCAAGAGTAAAGCCTATAAGTGTTTGAACAAAAGGATGAGAAAGATGATATAAAGCTCAAATATAAAGATAGATGAATCTTTTGTATAGAATGAGAAAAGTAATGCAAACAATTTAGTAACCTAGATTTAATGAAGTAATTTATTTTGATAGAACTAAGAAATAGAAAAAGAACAAGAAAATATAGGCATCAATAATGAGAAACCTATTATGACACTAAAATACACAAGAGAAAGATATTTGAGAACTACTTCACAAGGAGAAACCAATGCAAAAAGAGAATGAATCTAGAGTAAAATATTTGTGACCCAAAGAAATATCAGCATCAATCACATTCAGTCATACATAATTAGAGGAAGGAGTGACAAAGTAGTAACAATAATCAAAATAAAAGTCAGTAATACTACATGTTTTTTTATTAGAGATGGAATAAAAAATAATCATAGATGCATTAATGAATAAATACTAGATACTATAAATGAAAGAATAAATTGACCAAATTGAGAGTAACCAAACATGGTCATTGGTAAGCTGACCTAAAGATAAGAACATTTTAGGTACTAAGTGGGTTTTCAAGGAAAAACTCAATGAAATTATTTAATTAATAAAGAATAGAGCTAGATTGGTTTACAAGGGTATGCATAGGAAGGATTTGATTTTGTCAAAATTTTGTACCAGTGGAAAGATTAGGAGTCATAAATTTACTTGCCTATGTAGAACATAATATATTTTAAGTCAATCAAATGTATGTTAAAGTAGAATTTATAAATGAAATATTAGAAGAACTTTATATTGAATGACCCTAAGGTTTCAAAGATAAACAAAGTAAAAATTTGGTTTACAGATTGAATAAATGCTTCTATCGATTAAAGAAAATAATGAGAGCATGGTATGAAAGACAAAACTCTTACTTAATCAAGATAGGATTTGAAACAACTAGTGATAATAGTAATGTTTATTTGAAAACTCTAAGTGAAAATAAATTTTTAAGTGCTATACTTTTTTGATGATATTATTTTGGGAGGAAAAGATGTGCTTAGTAAATTGTTTGGTGAAGAAATGATGAAATAATTTGAAATGAGCATGATTGGTGAAATAAAGTTCATTATTGGCATTCAAGTTTTAAAAATGAAGAAAGGTATTGATATAAATTAGTCAAAGTATATCAAAAAAGATATTGAGAATATTTCAAATTGGAGAATCAAGACCTATTGGTACACCTATGGCTCTAACTTGGAAACTATCAAAGGAGGATGAATATAAGGAAGTGAATAAAACTTTATATAGATCAATCATTAGAAAGATATAGTATGTTATTTGTAGAAGACCTGACATCTCATATGAAGTTGGAACTATTGCTAGATTTGCATCAAATCCTAAGAATTCACATATTCCAAAAGTAAAAAGGATGTTTCGATGTGTTAAAGGAACCAAAGAATATGGATTAAATAGTATAAAAAGAAAGGAGATTTTGACTTGAAAGTCTATATATATGTAAACTAGGAGACAAACATTGATGACAAGAAAAGAACAAGAAGATGACCATTGTATCTAGGAAATAGAATAGTATCATGATTATTTTTAAAAAAAAATTGCATTTCACAATCTACTTGTGAAGTTGAATATTTGGCAAAAATAATTAAATGTCAATAAGTGATATGGATAAAATAAACAATTAAAGCAATACATAAGAAAGTTGAATAAAGTGATGATATAAATGTAATCAATATGTCAAAGAACCTGGTAATGTAATCAAACATGAAACATATAGCCATTAATTATCATTCTCTAAAGAAGAAAGTACATGATAAATAAGTAATACTAGAATACATTCAAAATAAAGAGTGATTTGGTGATATATTCACAAACCATTACCTAAGGAACACTTTTAATATCAAAGACATAGATTGGTAGTCTTACCTCTACATGATATTAACTAAGAGGGTCATGCAAAATGCATCATTTTAGAATACCATAATAAAACATGTTAAGAATGGATTGATGTACACATGTGCACTACAATGCGAGGGACTAGTCTATATACAAGGAGATGTAAACCAAATGTGTAGACATTGGATGAAAGAATAATAATGGGTGGTTTCCAGTCAAATTGTTATTGAAGGGTGAGATATTATTGAAAGGAAAAGGGAGATAAATTAGCAAAGAAGGAAGTAGTCAATGAGATAGAAGTGAATAGAATGAATTGGGATTAATATATGTCTCATTATTAAATATTTTCCATCAATGCAAAATAAGGATATTTTTGGCATGATCAATTAAATTAATGAAATTGATTGAAGAATTCAAGTTGCTAATGATTAGACCATGGTTTATATAAAAGATATTGGTTATACTATTTCTCATTAATGCTAAACTTCTTAACATTGTGTTTTGAGTTGTCACCATATCTTTAGAATAGAAGCAATTTCCGAAATGATGAAGATGGAAAATAGTTAAGTCTATAAGGATCTTTTTTTATAATAGTTGGAATAGGCAATGATGGATAGTTAAATGGTTTGAGTGTTTGACAATAGATACATATGTAGATATCTAAAAGAATAGTAGTAGAGAATTGTTACTTTGGTATTTTTCCCACCAAAATTTTATGTTAAATGGGAAAATAAATTGATGTCACTAATTCTTACCCTCTCTCCCCAAACCAACATTTACTCTCTCACTAAACTATAAACTTTCATAAATGTTAATGTTAGAGATTTGGAGTTATTAGTCAACCATCTAACTCTCCCTCCCTAGACCTATACTCACTCTCTGTCCCCAACCCTTAACTTTTCAAAAGTTTGAGTCAAGATTTAAATCCCATTTCAAGGTTGTGCCCTAATGCTAATATAAACTTTTTTGCTCAAACACCTACTTTCCAAAAAATAATGGCTCAATTTTTTTTTTATAAAGGATATAGTTTCAAATTGATTTGGGTAGATGATTTTGAGGAATTAAAAATCAAGAATTTGTAGAGCTTAAAATAATTGAAAAAAGATGTGAATTTTTTATACCATTGCAATTTCATAGTGTTGCCTAGATGTTTTTGTGAAAGAATTAATTAAATTAATGAGAGAGAGAGAGAGAGAGAGAGAGAGAGAGAGAGAGAGAGAGAGAGAGAGAGAGAGAGAGAGAGAGAGAGAGAGAGAGAGAGATTATTTTTTGTCTTTTCAAAACCTTTTCTCTCTCCAGGTGCTTCTCTCTCTCCTTGTACTACCTCTCTCTGAACTAAAACTTCTAGAGAGAAGTTTGGGTTTGGGTTGCCTTCTTGCACACAAACTTTCTCTCTCCATGTACTTAATCTTTATCCTTCCACATACTAAAATTCTCTCTCACTACATACTCTAATTTTCTGCCCTAATATTAACTTGTACCAAAAATTTAAACAAGAATTGAAGGCAAAGGCAAAGACGTTTCTATATGCAAGAGTAGTTGGTGGTTACATAAAGCATTGGTTGTGGAATAGACACAAAAGAAAGTGTGAAGGATGAGATTTGAAATAGTAAGAAATGTTGCAAATGCCTAGCCACCCAAAACCACAGAAGCCACATGAAATCAATTTGACTAAGTGTTCCAGTCTTTGGCCTATTGCATAAGGTTTTCTAGTCAATTAAAAATCTATGCACTGCTTATTTGCCTGCCAATAGAACAAAGAAATGTGCACATAGGTGAAGGAGAGAAGTATCAAACTATTTGATTAAATGCCTAATTTAATACTCTTTGAATGTTTTAAAGTCAATCACTCACATCCTAATATGAAGGCATCAATTTATTTCAAGATTATAGAGGTCCTTGAGCCATATGATAAGCTTCACTTTAAGTCTAAAATTCTCTAACTTCATATTGCTAGAGTCCACAAAGAAAAAAATGTTCAATGCCAAAGTAAGATGAGATTTGAGTGAAGGCATAGTCATAGATAATGGAGAGTACAAAAAATGTTTGTCTTGACACCACTTCTAATGACTTCATGAGAATGATCATGGATGGGGAGATTAATCATTGAAATGTGTACGGTTTCATAGTGATAGTTTTGGTAGCAATAATAATAATTCATGTGAATTAATTGACATTTTCCCACCTGTGATAGCTAATGGAAGGTATGTGATTTGTTTGAAGTAATGACAGATGCAAGAAACAACATGAGAACATAGACAAGACATGTTGTTGTTTTGATTGAAGGCCAGATTCATGCAAGTTGTGGCCTTGATGGAGATTAACAAACTCATCCATAGCCCATGATATTCACATTGAAGATCATCAAGCCATAGTCAAATAATGACCACTCATTTTCTTGCAAAGATGTTAACTAGAATTAAAATTGGTAATTCATTCTTGCAAGATAGTTTCAACACTCCAAGTATTTGAAGGTGGCTATAATAAAACAATTTCAATTGTTTGATATAACCTTCAACCCTGCATAAGACATTGAATCAAGCTAGACATACCATTTGTTCCATCACTAGAATTGGCAAAAGACATATGTTCAGCTTGTCAATTATTTGACAGAATGCGTGAAAGAGTCGCCCATCACATTGATGTTGGAGTGTCTTTTCTATAGTTGATATAAGACAAAACATGGTGACATTAGACTACCTATGCACTAGGGGATTGATATCAATTAGCTTAAGGCTTCACTAAAGTAGCTTCTATTTTGTGTACGTACACTTGGCTTCAGATCACAAAACAAGGTAGCGGAAAAGCATTGTGTTCTAATTTTGTGTGACTAGATCCTTTGGTATGGAAATGGGGTAGAACAATATCATATGAGTGAGTAGAGTATAAGCTTTCATATCATAGGCCCATTTCTACTATATTTACATCAACAATTGATGTGCTTTGCAAATGAAAAATTGAAAAGACTGTGGGCCTCTCCATTAAATTAATGGAAGTCTAAAACTTGCTTTCTCTATATATTGTAAATCTTCCTACCCTCTTCACATAAAGTTGTCAGTATGAGATTGGTGTAGTTGTGAAAGTTGAGGTTATGAAGAACCTCATTCCAATATTCAATGAAATGGAGGCTATATAGTTGGACATCTACAAATACAATGGTAGCTATAGGCTTGAATAGTATTGACAAAGTTTTAAGAACCTCTTGTGAATGTAGCAGGCAGGCATAAAGTTTAATCTCATATGCACAATTTGATTCTTTGTGATGAGGAATATATATGGAAGTGATAAAGGTACATGTCAGTGGAATTGGTAAGATTACAAATTATCGAAGGATTCCAAGATTGTTGAAGAACGTGTGTGCTATGGTGGAAAGTGACATGTGTCACTTGTTGTAACTAGAGTTAGGATCTAGAGTCTTTATTCATATGAGTTGGAGTTAGAGTTAGTTTTCAAATGTATGCCAAATTCAAAATTCTAACTTTTTAAGTGGTTACAAACCCGAAAAGTTAGTTGAGCTGAAATCACTATAAATTCATGAATCTCAATGTAATAAGGAACTTTTTGGGATTTTAGGAATAGGGAATACTATGATAAAATTTTTGTTAGAAGATGATATTTGGAAAGTGTGTACAAATTTTATCTTTGTAATTAGAAATTCCTCTTAGGTTCTTTGTGTAAGAAAATAAAGGAACATGCAATTTGAGTTCTCTTATTTCGAATCTAAATTGTTAGAAATGTTGATTCTCTTTGCAGTGAGCATTCTCAATGCACTGTGTAGATATTTATGAATCTTTGGATTATCATTGTGCTAGTATATTCTCAAGTGTATAGCTTGATTGTTGTTATTAGCGATTTATGTTAATTCGAAAAAGCTATGAAGTTGCATGGTGCATTCATCATCATGAGCTTTCTCATCTTTTAAAGTTTGATTTCTTTTTTATTTAGAAACTTTAAAATTATATCATATGAGGGAGTTTCCCCTCTAAACATAGAGGAAGGACACATACCAAGGGCCTATCCAACTGTTGTGAATTTTTGGCCACATACACCCCATTGGGCAATTTTTGTAGTGACAAATCTGTTTACCAATAGATTTTTGGTGGCTTTGCTAGGGATTCAAATGACAACGACTAATTAGTCACCTATAATGAAGTAAGATGGTATTATTGCCCAAGAATGTTTTTCTGGTTCTACAACTAAATCTTGGCTTTTAGGACTCACAAGAAGATATTATTTCAGGTTTGAACACTCTAGCCTTGAGGTGTAGATTAACTGCTCAACAATATCATGAAGTGAACTAGGTTCTAGAAGAAGAAGAGGAGAATAAGGAGAAGAAGAAGAAGAATTCAAAAAAATCTTGTGAAGAGCTCCTATTGGTCAAAATGTTGTGGTTTTTGAAAGAATAGGTTCTATTCCAAGAAGAAATAGGCAAGATCTTGGTCACATCCAAGACCAAGTGAACAATAACCAGTAACATGGTTGATAAAAGGTACCTTCCCTATAATGAAGGTTGGTGAATCTATTTTAAAGATTAATTATTGATGACTCTATTTGAAGGTGGAAATTCAGAATCATGGTTTGGTACAAAGGAAAAGTTGAAAGTGATAGCAATAGCAACAATGATGATGAATACTTTTCATATCCCAAGAAACAGATTCCTAATGAGCCTCTACAACTTAAATTTATGGCAGTAGGAGGCTAGATCCTAGAATGGTTCATCCCCACTTACTTTAGGTTTTGCAAAAGATCAAAGAAGAAGATGGAAAGGATTATGGTTTTCTTTTTCATGATCAAGAATCCTTCTTAGAAAAAGGTTCAACATATAAAGATAAAGAAGGCCTTGCTAAAAAATGTGCTTCATCTAAATCAGTGATGAAGAATACTAAAGATATATCTCATGCACCTATGTCTCAACAAAATCAAATTTTCATTGATCCTAAGTAGGCTAGATTCTTGAAGAGTTTTTATGGTGGGTGGAAACTAGATCCACGAAAGATTCATCCATCTCTGCTCCAAACCTTACAAAAGTTAGATGAAGAAGATGGTAAAGATAATTAATTTTTCTCTCACATACCAAAATCATTTTCCAAAAGAAATTCCACCTATAATTATAAGGAATACTTTGATCAAAAAAATTGTTCATGTGAATCAAGGATAGATAATGGTGGTTGAAAAAGTAGCCCAACACCTGCCCCTATTGCTCATCAAAATCATACTTCCATTGGTCCCAATTAGGTTAAGTTTTTAAAAAGCCTCTATGGAAATGTACACCTAGATCTTGACAAAGTACACCCTTCTATACTTCAAACACTACAAGAACTTGAGAAAGAAGACCCCTGCAAGAATTATTTTCTTAATGAGAGAACATCACCAGATTGAAATGTCTCATCTAAATCTTCATGCATGAAAGAAAAAAAAGATTCTATGCCTAATTTTTTATAATTATTTAGAATAACTGAGAGGGGGGGGGGGGGGGGGGGGTGTGAATTATTTATTCAAGGTCCAAATGCCATAATAAAACTTTTTCTCTTTTCTCTACAAATCCTTAATGGTACATAAATGAACTTATCATGCATGCAATTTAAATATTGAAACAACTAATAAAAGTAAACATGCATCACACCATAACACTAAGAATTTGATAACCTAGAAACCCTCTAGGAATAAGAAGGTAAAACTGGGGTGGGGATGATACCCACAAAATAACTGTGCAATTGATTTTAACCACTTCTGATGGTTTGCCCTATGAAAAGCCTGCCCTGTTAAAGGCTACAACACATTGTTAAATGTGACCTTGTTAGAGGATTTCACCAAAATGTTAGGAATGGGCCTGGTTAAAGGACTCTGGAACATTCACTTGGAATGTCACCCTATTAAAAGATTTACAATATGGCTATTAAACCAACCTAAGTCCATAGGATTTATCTTAACTGTTAAAATTGCTAGAAAGTAACAATAATGGCTTTGATCTAATACAACTTACAACATAACTTGCAGATTATAGATCACACTTTAGTTCAATTCTTTGCTTGGCTTTTAATCACTTCAGTTCTGTTAGCTTGTCTTCCTCTCAAGCTTTGTTTCCTTGAGTATTCTTTACTCATCATACCAATGCAATCATATCTATGGTCATTTAGCAAAATAAAGTATTCTTTTCTATCTTTCTCCTTAGCACTTTTCTTCAACAGGTCATTCTTTCATAATTTCTCACCACCACACTACTGCTTTGTGACCTTATGATTTCTTAAATAGAAATCTGAAATATCTTTCCTGCTCAATTCTCCCTCTCCAATTTTAGGGTTTCAATGGATTAGGTAGGATACAATGTATCTACCCCATATTTCTTCTTCATCTAGAAACCTTGTCTAGCATCCAGTTGTATTCTCTAAAAACCTTTTTATATGGTGTTCTGTGCCACCAGCTCATCACTGTTATCTTCTATCTGGTTTACAAATTTCTAGGTAACAACCTTGTCAGCTCAGATCTGGTGATCTTCAATTTCAAAATAATGTAGCAACTTAGCATTATTAGTTTACTGATACTCAGCTTGTTCTATATTACTCGACACTTGTATCCTACTCGGCATCTATGTCTTTACTCGGCACCTATTTCTTGCTCGACACTTGATGTTTACTCGACACTTGTATCCTGCTCGACATCTATATCTTTACTCGGCACTTGTTTTCTAATCAGCACTTGATATTTACTCGACACACTCTAAAAGTGAACTTGCTCAGCTTCAACTAAGAATTTGTTCAACACTAACTAGCTTGCTCGACATTCTCTTATGAACTTAGTTAGCCTATCACAAATAACATAGCTAAACCCTTACATCTTTGATATGTTTTAATGTGTCTATTATATGTGTCTTAGAATATATCAAAAATACACTATTTCATCAATGGCTTAGCTGATCCTTGTACTTCATTACAACATCATAACTTCAACCTTTCTCTAGGTACTCTAGTTACATCTTATTGATTGTCGCCTCCTCGTCAATCAACCAATTGATAGTATTTGGATCACTAAAACAATTGTCATTCCTACAAGTAGCAAGTTTGACATCAATGAAAAAACAATGATTGAAAACATTCTTTGCTAGTTCCATCATTCTTATTCAATCATTTCCAACAATCTCCCTCTTTGGCATTGATGGCAAACCAAACTGATCATTTGATCAACTTAGTTACCATCAAAATTACATACATTTTTTTGCCACTTTTTGTTTCTCCCTCTTTTGCTGTAGTTTTACTACTGATCATATATCTTTACCTTTCAATTTCTCATAAGTCTCCCTCTTTCATATATATCTCCCTCATGAGTATCTCTCTCTTATTTTGTTTATTTTGATCAGTTTCTTCATATCTCCCTCTTTGACATAAATTCCAAAGATGTAGCATCTTTAACATGTGAAATATAGGCTTTGCATCTCATATTTTCTCCCACTGTTACCATGCTTGTGACTGACTTGGAGTTTCTTGTTTCTGCTGTCATCCTCTGCATCACTCTTCTGATATTTCAATGATCTACTCTTGTTGATGCAGGGCAGTGTCTTTGTTTCTTTAAACTACTTGAGTTAGGGGCATTACCCCTAACTTTCCTCTTAGATATTCATAAGCATCCTTGGGCAATGGTTTGGTGAAGATATCTGCAATTTGTTCCTTTGTGTGAATATACTCCATCTTCACTTGTTTGTCTTCTACTAGTTCTCTGACATAGTGATACTTGATTGCAATATGCTTGGTTTCTACATGCATTATTGGATTCTTGGATATGTTGATAGCACTTGTGTTATCACAATACAATATCACAGGTTTGGTTACCTCTTCTTTCATTCCTTTCAATAAATGTGTGAGCCAGACAATGTTTGTGCAATTGACTGTTGCTGCCACATATTCTGATTTTGCAGTGGACTAAGACGTGCTCCTCCACTTGTTCTTTTTCTATCATCAATGTTATCTCCCCAATATGCATATGCGTATGCATTGAGCTCAAACTTTTCATTCTTTTTATAATATAGACCAAAGTCATCAGTTCCTTTGAGATATCTCATTATTCTTTTTACTGCTTTGAGATGGTTCTCTTTGGGATTAGCAGACAATCTAGCCACTATTCCAACTGCTAATGCTATGTCTAGTCTGCTATGTACAACATATTGTAGTTTTCCAATCATGGATCTGTACATTTTTTGATTAACTTCAGCTGATACATCATTTTTGGATAGCTTATGTCCTGTTGCCATTGGTGTGCTGATAGGTTTGGAATCTTCTAATCCAAATGTTTTAAGTATCTCTTTCATGTACTTTGATTGTGTCATAAATATACCATGTTTTAGTTGATGTACTTGTAAACCAACAAAGAATTTGATTTCTCCAAACATAGACATTTCAAATTCATGTTTCATTTTGTCAGCAAAACTTTTGCAAAGCACTTCCTTTCCTCCAAACACTATGTCATCTACAAAGATTTTAGATATAATAATATCCTTTCCTTCTTTTGATTTGATGTACATGTTGCTATTATCATCAGTTCTTTCAAATCCAATTTGCACTAGATACTTGTTAAGTCTCTCATACCATGCTCTAAGTGCTTGTTTTAGACCATAGAGTACTTTATGTAGTTTACAAACCATATCTTTGTTATTTTCATCAACAAAACCATCTGGTTGTTCAATGTAGACTTCTTCTTACAATATACCATTCAGAAAAGTAGACTTTACATCCATTTGATAGACTTTAAAACCTGTATATGCAGCATATGCAAGTAAAGTTCTTACTCCCATTCTTGCAACAGAGACAAATGTTTCCCCATAGTCTAATCCTTCTTCTTGAGCATAACCTTTACATACTAGTCTGGCTTTGTTTATGATAATTTATCCATTCTCATCTAGCTTGTTTCTAAATACCCATTTGGTACCAACATTTTTGTCAACTGGTCTAGGAACTAAACTCCAAGTTTTGTTCTTCTTAATTTGATCAATTTCTTCTTCCATAGCTTTATACCAGTCACCATCTTGTAATGCATCATACACTATCTTAGGTTCAATTTTTCTTAGTAGACATGATTCATTTCTTAATCTATTCCTTATCATTGGTCTTGCATCTTTGTCACCAATTATCTGTTTAGCAGGGTGATGCATCTTCACATATTTGGACAATCTTGGTTTTGTCCTTGTTTCTATATTTGATCTTTCAGATTCAGGATCACTATGGACTTCATTGTCAGGTAGCTCTACATCTTTGTCATGTGTATTGATTTCAAAGTCAGAATGAGCATTTTCTTCATTCTGCAACTCGGCATTCACTAATTGTGAGTCGGCTAAAATTGAAACTTGTTGTTGAATCTTAGTTTGATTGATGGTATCTTTTTCAATGGACATTCCTTCAGAAGAATACATAAAGGTTCTGTAGTCATCCATTTTCTTTGGTTTTTCAACTTGGACATCTGCATGCTCATCAAAGTTTACATTTGTACTTTCCACAATTTTGTCAGTGTTAGTATTTAAACACTTGTACGCTTTACTTCTAGTGGAGTAACCAAGGAATATGCCTTCATCACTTTTTGCATCAAAATTTCCATTTCTAGCATCTTTAAGGATAAAACATTTGTAGCCAAATACTTTGAAATGCTTTATATTGGGTGAGTGACCATACCATAATTCAAAAGGTGTTGCATTTGTACCTTTCTTGACTTGTACTCAGTTCAGTGTATGAACAACCACACTTACAGCTTCTCTCCAATATTTTAGAGCAATAGTCTTTTCCATCATTAATGTTCTAGCATAGTCATTCACAGATCTATTTCTTCTTTCAGCAATTCCATTTTTTGGGGGAGTTCTTGGGGCTGATGTTTGTCTCTTGATTCCTTTGTCATTGTAGAATATCTCAAATTCATTTGATGTAAATTCACCACCTCTGTCCGATCTTAGGCATTTCAAACTTTTTCTTGTTTCCTTTTCAACTCTAGCCACATACCACTTAAACATTTGAAAAGCATCAGATTTTTGCTTTAAAAACATAACAATCATCATCTTGGAATAATCATCAACAAACAACATTATATATTTGTCTCCTTTATAGCTTTGTACTTCCATTGGACCACATAAGTCAGTATGAATAAACTCAAGTATTTCTTTAGATGTATAGTTTTTACTTTTGATACTTGACTTGGTCATCTTTCCTAGCTGACATTGTTTGCACATGATATTTTCAGGTTTCTTTAGTTTAGGTAAACCTCTGACTTTCTTCATTCTACTGATATTGACCAGATTATCAAAGTTGACATGACATAACCTTCTATGCCATAACCATACATCATCAAATTTTGCAATGAGACAAGAGGTATTTTCCAGATCAACATAAAATAGATTACTTCTTTTTTGATCTCCTTTTTCTATCAGTCTACCATCAGTATCATAGATCTTTGCAATTTTATTTCCAAATTCTACTTTGCAACCTACATTGCCTAGTTGTGAGACACTTAGCAAATTGTAGTTTAGTCCTTCAACATAGTATGCATTATCACATGAAATTTGTTCTGTAAGCTTAATGGAACCTTTTCCTTTGACTTGACATGGAGCATCATTACCAAATCTAACACAATTTCCATCATACTGAGTAAAGTTAATAAAATTACTTTTGTCTCCTGTCATGTGATGTGAGCATCTGCTATCTATGATCCATTTATCATTATTTTTCATGCATGTTACCAATGCTGCTAGCTCTTCTTCATCAAATTGGTCCTTCATGGCCACATAAACAACTTCATCATCATTATCATCAGAATCCTCTTCAGCAATATAGCACTTCTTGCCTTTGTCTTTGTAATCTCTCTTATCATCTTCTCTTCTATTTTTGTACTTGTTGCCTTCCTTGTATTCCTTTTTTTGTGTACACCTTGCAGAAATATTTCCTACTTCATTGCAATTAAAACAAATGACAGGCATCTTACCTTTGAATCTTCCTTTGCCTTTGTGAAATCTTCTAGCTAGTAGTGCTTCCAATTGTTCCACATCTTCCTCATTAGTGCTACTATCACTGGATACATATTTCATCTTTCTTCTTTCTTTCTTTGATTTTACCTGATCAATATCTTTTAATGATAGCTTGGTTTTGAAAGAAAATTCAACATTCTTAGGTCTGCAGTTGTCAAAGTTAGATAACTCAAATGTAGTGAGTCTTCTTACTATGCCTTCAAAACTTAGATTGTTTCCTAGCACACATCTTAGCTCTTGTATAGCTAATACTCTAATAGCATAGATAGGGAGCAAGGTTCTTAAAAACTTACTATTAATAGTATCATCATCTAATTGACCATTCAAGCATCTTATTGCACTTACCACTTCCTTTATTCTAGCAGCATACTGAACAACATTCTCACCTTTTTCCATTTTCATATCATCAAACTTTCCTCTAAGACTTTCTCTTTTTGCTCTTTGGACATTCTAATCTCCATAAATGTTAGACAAGGCTTTCTATATCTTGAATGCAGTGTCACATCCTTTGATATCATCAAATTCAGTGTAGTTGAGTGCAGAAGGAATTTCCAACATTGTTTGATTGTGTTCCTGTTTGTTTTTTAAATCTTCTGCAGTAGGAGCACTAGTTGGATCAACATGTTTAGTATCAATTGAATTTCAGTCATAATCTCCTATGGATCCAAGATGTAGCTTCATCAAGCTTTTCCAAGCAACAAAGTTGTCTTTTTTGAGCTTGGGAGCTTCTCTCTTAGGCATTTTGATCTTTTCTGCTTTTGGTCCTTTTAAACTAAATCAGCAGCCGAGGCTCTGATACCAATTTTTATAATTCTTTAGAATAACTGAGGGGGGGGGGGGAGGGGGGGGTTTTGAATCAATTATTCAAGGTCCAAATGCCATAATAAAACTTTTTTCTCTTTTCTCTACAAATCCTTAATGGTACATAACTGAACTTATCATGCATGCAATTTAAATATTGAAACAACTAAGAAAAGTAAACATGCATCACACCAAAACACTAAGAATTTGATAACCCAAAAACCCTCCAGGAATAAGAAGGTAAAACTGGGGTGGGGATGATACCCACAAAATAATTGCGCAATTGATTTTAACCACTTCTGATTGTCTACCCTGTTAAAGGCTACAACACATTGTTAAATGTGATCTTGTTAGAGGATTTCACCAAACTGCTAGCAATGGGCTTGGTTAAAGGACTTTGGAACATTCACTTGGAATGTCACCCTATTAAAGGATTTAAAATATGGCTATTAAACCAACCTAAGCCCATAGGATTTATCTTAACTGTTACAATTTCTAGAAAGTAACAATAATGGCTTCGATCTGATACAACTTACAACATAACTTGGAGATTATAGATCACACTTCAGTTGAATCCTTTGCTTGGCTTTTAATCACTTCAGTTCTGTTAGCTTGTCTTCCTCTCAAGCTTTTTTTCCTTGAGTCTTCTTTACTCATCATAACAATGTAATCATATATGTGGTCATTCAGTGAAACAAAGTATTCTTTTCTCTCTTTCTCCTTAGCACTTTTCTTCAGTAGCTCATGCTTTCATACTTTCTCACCACCAGACTACTGCTTCGTGACCTTATGACTTCTTAAATAGAAATCTAAAATATCTTTCTCGCTCAATTCTCCCTCTCCAATTTTAGGGTTTGAATGAATTAGGTAGGATACAATTTATCTACCCCATATTTCTTCTTCATTTAGAAACCTTGTCTAGCATCCAATTGTATTCGCTAAAAACCTTTTTACATGGTGTTCTGTGCCACTAGCTCATCACTCTTATCTTCTATCTGGTTTACAAACTTCTAGGTAACAATCTTGTCACCTCAGATCTGGTGAATCTTCAATTTCAAAATAATGCAGCAACTCGGCATTATTAGTTTACTGATACTCGGCTTGTTCTATGTTACTTGACACTTGTATCCTGCTCAGCATCTATATCTTTACTTGGCACCTATTTCTTGCTTAGCAATTGATGTTTACTTGGCACTTGTATCCTGCTCGGCATCTATATCTTTACTCAGCACTTGTTTTCTGCTCAGCACTTGATATTTACTCAGCACACTCTAAAAGTGAACTTTCTTGGCTTCAACTAAGAATATGTTTGGCACTAACTAGCTTGCTTGGCATTCTCTTATGAACTTAGTTAGGCTGTCACAAATAACATAGCTAAACCCTTAAATCTTTGATATGTTTTAATTTTTCTATTATATGTGTCTTAGAATATTTCAACAATACACTATTTCATCAATAGCTTAGCTGATCCTTGTACTTCATTACAACATCATAACTTCAACCTTTCTCTAGGTACTCTAGTTACATCTTATTGATTTCCACCTCTTTGTCAATCAACCAATTGATAGTATTTGGATCACTAAAACAATTGTCATTCCTGCAATTAGCAAGTTTGACATCAATGACAAAACAATGATTGAAAACATTCTTTTCCAGTTTCATCATTCTTATTCAATCATTTCCAACAAATCAAGGAGATGGTTGAAAAATGGTTCCTATAGAAGAAGAAGGGGTTGAAATTTATAAGTGGGAAGATTTACTTTTGAGAGGGGGGGGGGGTGAATCAAAAGTAACAATATTTAACCTCTAAAATTTTTAATTGAGATCATTCACATGCATCTAATACATTTTCTTAACATGAAAATAAAGACATGCATGAAAATAGATAACACAAGATTTGATCACCCAAAAACCCTTCAAAATGAGAAGGTAAAATTGAGGTGGGCATGAAACCGACAAAGTTATCACTGCAACAATATGTAACTATTTTAGGTTACAAAGTTTGACCACTTCCAATGGTCTGCCCTGTGAAAGGCCTACCCTATTAAAGGCTTTACACTCTGTTAAAAGTGAGCTGTCTAAATGATTTACAAACACTCACTTGGAATGTTACCCTATTAAAATATTTAACACCTTGTTGAAAGGCTTACAACATGGCTATTAAACCAACCTATCATCATAGGTTTTCCCTTCCTAATACAATGGCTAGAAAGTATTAAATGTGTTGATCTAATGATTTACAATCTTTAATTTCTGATTCTAGATCTTTGTTTTGCTCAATCTGATCTAATCCTTCCTTGATCTGATATGTCTCTGCTCGAAATGCTAATGGTCCATTCTAACCAACTAAATTTTGGAATGCTTCTCTTCCTTCTCTAAGTCCTTATACCCCTCTAAAATTTGCTGGCATTCTCCCATACAACTCTCACTCATGCATTCTATATACCTCTCTTATACACATGAATTATGGGGTATTGTCCTCCTTTTAAAGGCTTCAAAGACTTAGGGTTAGGTATGAATCTGCGATCAATATTCATTCTTCTTTTCCTACTCAAATCTTTCACTTTTCCTATTAGTTGCATGCTTTCTCCATTTTTCTTATTGTTTGTATGCTGATTACATAGGGAATATAAGGATTTGATCTTATCATTTAGATCCTTTGAGATTCATCCTGAGTTATCTCAAAAATAGTTTACATTTGAGTTTGTGAAGGCACAAACTCACATGTTGATTTTGTGTTACTCAACACTTACTGTTTGTTGATGGTTGGCACATATAGGATTTTTTTCCTACTCAGCTCCTATAGTAACTCTATCTCACTCAACATCTATACTTTTCTCAACACCTATAGTGACTCAACATTAGTTATCCCTAAGCACTTGATACTCACTCGAAACCTAAAGTTTACTCGGCACCTATTGAATCTTTTTCTTGGCACATATTGTAGCTTGACATCTATATTATACTTGGAATCAACTTAGAAATTGGTTAAGTATGTTGACACTCAATTTTCAAAACCATTTTGAGACCAACAATCTCCCCCTTTGACATGAGTCTCAAAAAAACTTAACTAAGCTTTATGAATCTGATCTCTAATGAGTATAACATCCATCTTATTCGGCATATGTACAAAACTTCAAAAACTTGTTCAAAATTTTGTAGAAGACTATATACCGCAAAAAATTGTAACTCCCTCTAAGCTGATTTGCCATTTCTGTATCCAAAATTCCTTATTTTGAATTTGTCTCATGCTGATGTATTTGGTACTCTTTATATTTGGCTTGTCTACTCTATTTTTGCTCTATGTTTGCTCTATATCTACTCCCCCTTTCACACATCTCCTTGTAGCTTTTGTATCCTTTTGGCTATATCTCTTTATATCTCCTCAAAATTCAAAAATTTATTAACTTTATTAACTCCCCTTTTGGGTATATCTCCTTCAATTTATTATATCTCCCTTTCCTTTTATTTCTCCCCCTTTCATTTTATTTCTCCCCCTTCTTGACACTTATGTTAAAGGGTCCTAACAATGAATGAAATACTTAACCAGAAAGGTATTTACCTCCATTATAATATTTAGAGAAGCATCCCAATTGTCCAATGCAATTTTCAATGATTTGAGTTGGATGACTATCTCTGCTGCAAGATGTACAAGGCCTTTTAATGTATAAATATTAGGATCTTTCTTTAAAACATTCTCTACAGAGGCCATCTCTTTATGCAACACTTCCATGTGTGGGGTGATTGCAGACTAAATTTGTATTAATTTTAGCCTTGATATTAGCCTCATCTACTATTAATATAGCTAACTCCTTTTGAGTGTGAAGTGTTGTGGAAAAATGCTTCTCAGTTTGAGCTAGATCCTTAGGTAGCTATGTGCTTGATATCTTAAGGTTCCTCTCCAAGATCAATATTCTCTAGCTAGTTTCTTGTGTGAAATATGAGGAATCACACAATTTAGGGTACAATGAGAATATGTTCTCAAGTACTATTTTCACCTTCTCAACCTTCTTAGCCAGTTCCACTTGTGATAGTGCTATCTCACTAGATATCTTCTCATTAACCTTCATTTGGAATTTCTTCTTAGACCATTCAAGTAATTTAACATTAGTATCTAGGTCTTCATTTTGTACTTGGTCCACTATGTTGGATAGCTACTTCATGATGGGCTTTGTTTCATTAGGTACTAGCAAGCTGAATGCATCAAGAAAGATTTATTTAATTTCTATCAGTGCTTTCCTCTGCCTATACTCATTTCTGAGTATCTCCTACTTCTTTTGTAGCACCTCTTGCATTTCATTAATCTATGCTATGTTCATTTTTTTGTAGTCATAACTTGGTATGACTATTTCCTCATCAAATGCAAGGTCTCCATACTAAAGTACCCTTGCTACCTTGGTAGAGCTCAAGCCTAGTACTGAAATTTGTAGTGGTATTGCATTAGTGCTAGGCTGCTTAGTAGGAGTACTTGTACTAGGAAAATTAACCAACATTTGTATTGCCTCTTTCTCTTTCTCCTTAGGGATTTTCTCCTCTTATTTGTCTTCTATAGTTCTTCCTTGATCAATTATGGTGATTTGAGGAGGTGCACCTTGACTCTGTGTTGTAGGATTAGTGGTATTCTTTTGTTCCATCTTCTCCTTTGTTTTCTCCTCGATAGTTGCTATGACTGTAGTTTCAACCTTAGAAAATGTGTCTTGTGATGCTTGCTCTTGTGGTTGATCACTTGTAGCTATAGGAGGTTGTAAAGATGGCTCTTGTGTATCCACCTTCTCCTTGGTTATTTCAGCTATAGCCTTTTGAAGTTCCTCTACACTCACTAGAACTAGATTAGTACACAACTATGCTTGTAGTGAGGTCTAGTGAGGGATCTTTCTAAGATCCTCTATAGTTTGTGGATTGATGTTTTGACTTGAGGTATTAAGAATATCCTTTACAATTATTGACTCTACAGGTGTAAGTGTAGCATGTGGAGGACTAGGTTGTGGCAATTGGGTGTCTTGGACACTCTGTTTCTATTGTTGCTCTTCAGATATTTCCTCATCACCTTTCTATGCTTCTTTCTCCACTGTTACCTCTTCCTTTTATTTCTTTCCTTCTTCCTTTTTTTACTTTGTTTCTTTCTTTTCATTTTCCTCTTCCTCTTCAATATTGTTTCTTCCCTCAAAGGGATATTCTTGTCCTTCTTTCACTTTAGTTATGTTAGAATTCTTTAGAATAACTGAGAGGGGGGATGAATCAATTATTCAAGGTCCAATGATGTCCAATACAACTTTTTCTACAAATCCTTGATGGCACATAACTGAAATTATTATGCATGCAATTGAACATTAAACAACTATGAAAAGTAAACATGCATCAAACCATAACACTAAGGATTTGATGACCTAGAAACCCTCCAAGAATAAGAAGGTAAAACTGGAGTGGGGATGATACCCACAAAATAACTGAGCAATTGATTTCAACCACTTTTGAAGGTCTACCCTGTTAAAGGCCTACCCTATTAAAGACTACAATACATTGTTAAATGTGACCTTGTTAAAGAATTTAAGAACATTCAACTTGGAATGTCACCCTATTAAAAGATTTAAATAGAGTTGTTAGGCTCACCCAAGTCCATGGGATTTACAGTCACCTTCTCAAAAGAATCTTTCATCCCTCTCTAAGGATCTCCTATCCTCCTCCTAAGGATCTCTTTATCCTTCTCCTAAGGATCTCTTTTATCCTTCTCTTGAGGATCTCTTTATCCTTCTCCTGGGGATCTTCTATCCTTTTCCTGAGGTTTATCCACCTAGTTGTTAAGCTAACCTAGCAATACAGGGTTTTAATATCTAATACAATGGTAAGAAAGTATTAGAAGGGTTTTGACCTAAAAAGATTGCAACCCTAATTGTGCAAATTTTAGATCACTTCTTCGGTTCTCTTCTTTGCTTGGCTTTCCTTCTTTGCAGTGCTGATAGATTGTTCACCCTTCAAGATCTATCTCCTTGAGTTCTTTCATTCGTTATGCCAATGCATTCTATGGTCACTTGATCAACTTAGAGTCTTGATACTCTATTCTTAGTCCTCTTTGCTTCTTCACATGACCACACTTATGACCATCTCCCTCTCATGCATGCGCATTTGATCTCTGACCTATAACTCCTTATAAAGAAGTTCTATTCTTGATTTCTTGCTCAAAACTTAATTTTCTCTTAAGCAAACGGTATTGTTTTCCCTCCAATTTTCTTCTTCTAGAAACTTATGAAAAATCCATTAGCATTTTCCTTGAAAATGTTTTGCATGGATTACATAAAATTTTGTGACATCTAGTCATCATCCTTATTATCTAACTAATTCACAAAATTCAATGTAACAAACTTATCACTGCTGATCTGGTGAATCTTTGACTTTAACAAATAATCTAGCAACTCGGCATCATTGGTTTACTGATGCTTAGCTCCTTCTATGTTATTCAGCTTCTATTGTTATTTACTAGTGCTCAGCACCTGAAGAAATTCTGTGAAACTTGGCACTTGAAATTCACTCGGCACTTAAATATCACTCGGCATTTGTATCTTGCTTGGCACTTGAAGACTTACTCAACACTTGATCTTCACTCGATACTTGAAGTCACTCGGCACACACTATAGTTGAACTTGCTCATCTTCAACTGAGAATCTATTCAACACTAACTAGAACTTAGTTAATCCTTACATCTTTGATATGTCTTAGTGTGTCCATCCTTTGTGTCTTAGAGTATGTCATCAATACACTATTTCATCAATTGCTTAGCTGATCCTTATACTTCATTACAACATCATAACTTCAACCTTTTTCTAGGTACTCTAGTTACATCTTATTGATTGCCACCTCCTTCTCAATCAACCAATTGATAGCATTTGGATCGCTTAAGTAATTGTCATTCTTGCAAGTAGAAACTTTGACATCAATGAAAAAATAATGATTGAAACATTCTTTACCAGTTCCATTTCTCTTCATTCATGATATTTTCAATCATTTCCAACAATCTCCCTCTTTGGCATTGATGGCAAACCAAACTGATCAAATGATTAAGCTGATCAACTTAGTTACCACAAAAATCTGTGTTATGCAGCTTGACTTTTGAATGTGTCTATTGTTTGGCATTCACTGTCTGTGACTCGGTAGATACTGGATTCTATTGCTAATTGTCATTCTGAGTTGCAGCTTCACCATTATTAGGTATACGTTCATAAAAGTATACAAAGGTCTTGTATTCTTATGCTTTCTTGGTGTTCTCAAAACTTTGAACTTCTACAAGCTCATTAAATTTCACATTTGTGCTTTCTACTACTTTGTTAGTGTTACAAGCTTTGCTTCTAGTAGAATAACCAAGAAATGTTCCTTCCTCACTCTTTGCATCAAACTTTCCATTTCTAGACTCTTTATATATATAGCATTTGCATCCAAATTTTTTGAAATTTTTTGCATTAGGTGAATGCCTATACCACAATTCAAAAGGTGTTGCATTTGTACCTTTCTTGACCTGAACTCTATTGACTGTGTAGACTGCAGTACTTAGAGATTCTCTCAAGTACTTGAGTGCAACACTTTTATCCATCACTAAAGTCCTGGCACAATTAATAACTAATCTATTCCTTCTCTCTGCTATACCATTTTGAGGTGGAGTTCTAGGTGCTAATGTCTGCCTTTTCATTCCTCTTTCATTGTAGAACTCTTCAAATTCTCTTGATGTGAATTCACCTCCTCTATCAAATCTGAGACATTTTAGGCTCTTTCCAATTTATTTCTCAACTTTGGCCAAGTACCATTTGAACATTTGGAATGCATCAAATTTTTTTTTTAGGAACATGACTATCATCATTCTTGAATAGTCATCTACAAATAACATTATGTATCTATCATCTTTGTAGCTTTATACTTCAATAGGACCACACAAGTTAGTATGAACTAGCTCTAATACTTCATTTGAAGTATAAATCTTGCTTTTGAAAGTTGACTTGGTCATCTTCCCTAGTTGGCATTATTTGCACATGGTGTTATCAGGTTTCTTAAACTTTGGTAGACCTCTGACTTTCTTCATTTTGCTAATGCTTATCAGATTGTCAAAATTTACATGACATAGCCTCTTGTACCATAACCATATATCATCAGTTTGAATAATAAGACAAGAAGCATCTTCTATGTCTAGGTAAAACAAATTACTCTTAGTCTGATCACCTTTTCCTATTAGACTTCCTTGAGAATCATAAATCTTAGCAACTCCTTTTTCAAATTCAACCTTACACCCTATGTTACCTAATTGTGAGACACTTAACAAGTTATAATTCAGTCCTTCAACATAGTATGCATTATCATATGATATCTTTTTAGTAAGCTTGATACTACCTTTCCCTTTGATCTGACATGGTGCATTGTTACCAAATATAACACTATTTCCTTCATATTGAATAAAGGTAATGAACTTACTTTTGTCTCTAGTCATGTGATGAGAGCATCCACTATCTATGATCCATTTGTCATTTTTGTTCATGCAGGTTACTAGTGCAGTTGCTTCATCTTCATCTGATTCATCTTTCATAGCCACATAGACTACTTCATCATCATTCTTGTTAGAGTCTTCTTCAAAAATATAGCATATTTTACCTTTACCTTTGTAGTCCTTGTTTTCCTCTTTCTTGTTCTTGAAGTTGCCTCCATCCTTGTAATTTTTCTTTTATGTGCATCTGGTTGCAATGTGACCAACTTCATTACAATTGAAACAAATGATTGGTAGCTTAACTTTGAATTTGCCTCTTCCTATGTGAAATATTCTTGCTAGTAATGCCTCCAATTGGTCCACATCATCTTCATCAGTTCTGCTATCACTGGATACATACTTTCCTTTTCCATTCTTTTTCTTTGTTTGAACCTCCTCATTGTCTTTCATTGTCATCTTAGCTTTGAATGCAGATTAAATTTTTTCTAGCTTGTAGTTGTCAAAGTTGGATAGCTCAAAGGCAGTGTGTCTTCCAATTATTCCTTCAAATGTCATTGTGTTGCCTGGTACACACCTTAGCTCTTGGATGGCTGATACTCTTATAGCATAGATGGGAAGAAAATTTCTCAAGTATTTTCTACATACTATTTCTTCTACTAATTGTCCTCCTAGGCTTCTTATGGCACTAACTACTTCCTTCATTCTTGCACCATATTGAGCAACATTCTCTCCTTCTTCCATTTTCATATCATCAAACTTTCCTCTTAGGCTTTATCTTTTGGCTCTCTTGACATTATCATCTCCTCCATAGATTCTTGATAATGTTTCCCACATCTGATGTGAAGTATCACATCCTTTGATGTCATCATACTCAACATAGCTTAGTGCTAAAGCAATATCTAACATTGCTTGATTGTGCTCCTTCTTCTTGCTCATGTCATTTGCAGTGAGGGGTCCTATAGGGTCTACATGATCAACTATGATTGAGGTCTATGCATAGTCACCTATTGATCCAAGGTGTAGCTTCATCAGACTTTTCCATGCAACAAAGTTGTCTTTGTTTAGCTTGGGAACTTCTCTCTTGGACATCTTGATCATCCTGCTACTAGTAACTTGAAACAAATCAGTAGTGGGCTCTGATACCAATTGTTAGAATTCTTTAGAATAACTAAGAGGGGGGGGGGGGGGGGGGGGTGTTTGAATTAGTTATTCAAGGTCCAATGATGTCCAATACAACTTTTTTCTACAAATCCTTGATGGCACATAACTGAAATTAGCATGCATGCAGTTGAACATTAAACAACTATGAAAAGTAAAAATGCATCATACCATAACACTAAGGATTTGATGAACTAGAAACCCTCCAGGAATAAGAAGGTAAAACTGGAGTGGGGATGATACCCACAAAATAACGGCACAATTGATTTCAACCACTTCTAATGGTCTACCCTGTTAAAGGCTACAACACATTGTTAAATGTGACCTTGTTAAAGGATTTAAGAACATTGAACTTGGAATGTCACCCTGTTAAAAGATTTACATAGGGCTGTTATGCTCACCCAAGTCCATGAGATTTACAGTCACCTTCTCAAAAGAATCTTTCATCCCTCTCTAAGGATCTCCTATCCTCCTCCTAAGGATCTCTTTATCCTTCTCCTAAGGATCTCTTTTATCCTTCTCTTGAGGATTTCTTTATCCTTCTCATGGGGATCTTCTATCCTTTTCCTGAGGCTTATCCACCTAGCTGTTAAGCTAACCTAGCAATGTAGGGTTTCAATATCTAATACAATGGTAAGAAAGTATTAGAAGGGTTTTGACCTAATACAAATTGCAACCATAACTATGCAGATTTCAGATCACTTCTTTGGTTCTCTTCTTTTCTTGGCTTTCCTTCTTTGTAGTTCTGACAGCTTGTTCACCCTTCAAGATCTGTCTCCTTGAGTTCTTTCACTCATTATGCCAATGCATACTATGGTTGCTTGATCAATTTAGAGTCTTGATACTCTGTTCTTACTCCTCTTGGCTTCTTCGCATGACCAGACTTATGACCAACTCCCTCTCATGCATTCACATTTGATCTCTGACCTATAACTCCTTATAAAGAAGTTTTGTTCTCGATTTCCTGCTCAAATCTTAATTTTCTCTTGAGAAAATGGTATTGTTTTCCCTCCAATTTTCTTCTTCTAGAAACTTCATGATAAATCCATTAGCATTCGCCTTGAAAATGGTTTGCATGGATTACGTAAAATTCTGTGACATCTACTCATCATCCTTATTATCCAACTAATTCACAAAATTTGATGTAACAAACTTATCACTGTTGATCTGGAAAATCTTTGACTTTAACAAATAATGCAGCAACTTGACATCATTGGTTTACTGATGCTCTGCTCCTTCTATGTTATTCGACTTCTATTTTTATTTACTAGTATTTGGCACTTGAAGAAATTATGTGAAACTTGGCACTTGAAATTCACTCGGCACTTAAATATCACTCAACACTTGTATCTTTCTTGGCATTTGAAGACTTACTGGGCACTTGATCTTCACTCAGCACTTAAAGTCACTCAACACTTGATCTTCACTTGGCACATACTATAGTTGAACTTGCTCAGCTTCAACTAAGAATCTGTTTGGCGCTAACTAGAACTTAGTTAATCCTTACATCTTTGATATGTCTTAGTGTGTCCATCCTCTATGTCTTAGAGTATGTCATCAATACACTATTTCATCAATGGCTTAGTTGATCCTTATACTTCATTACAACATCATAAATTCAACCTTTCTCTAGGTACTCTAGTTACATCTTATTGATTTCCACCTCCTTGTCAATCAACCAATTGATAGTATTTGGATCACTTAAGCAATTTTCATTCCTGCAAGTAGCAAGTTTGACATCAATGACAAAACAATGATTCAAACATTCTTTACCAGTTCCATTTCTCTTCATTCATGATATTTTCAATCATTTCCAACAAGTTATAGCCCATAAATCAATTTCCACATTTGTGTGGATTTCTTTACAACATCCTCAATCTTATTTTGGAGAATAATGAAGGCTTTGTATTTGGGTGCAAATTTTCTCCCATGTTTCTTGCTAGCTTTACTTATTTGACCTTTTGTAAAGTTAGGAATCACACAAGCCAATGTTGACTCCCTTATTTCCTTCTCCATGTTTAGGCAATAATGCCATTTATTTTCAACAATTAAACTTAGCATCTTAGGCATAGAATTATTCAATTCAAGTGGAGTGGTATTTAAGTTGGCCATCATAGTGTAGATAGACTCTTCCACTATGTTGTGCTCTTCTCTACTCAACTTATTAAAATCAATGGTCATTAATCTAGTTAAATCTACATTATCCCTAATGTTATCACAAACATTTTCAAGGTTAGATTTGGTGGTGTGACTTACCACTCTAAATTGTTCATTGTTAGATTCTGTCCTTTCTTTATCTAACTCTGGAGGTGCCACATATTTTCTTCTCTTTTTCTTTATTGGCCTTCCCTTCTTAGTAGGTTTCTACTTCTCTTTTTATTTTTCCATTTTTTTCATTTTCCTTATGTCTACCCTTATGGTAGGTTTGGCTAGGCTTGGCTTATCTGCTTTCTTCTTGCCTTTTGGCTATGCAACAGGCTATTTCTGTGCCTTCCTCTTCTTGGGTTCAGCTTTAGGTGCTTCCTGCTCGGCACCTTCTTCTTCTTCTGCATCTTCACCCTTGCCTTAGGTTAATGCTAGTGGTCCTTGACCTTGTTCATCTTCATCATCATCTACTTCTTCATCTTCTTCTGCTTCCTCTGCCTCTATGATGCCTTCTCCAAATTTGGGTTTGAGTTTATTTACCAACTTATCTTTTTTCTTTAGTGTGGAGGTAGTTTTCAACTCCATATCTACCTTAGATCTCACCACATCATATGTCCCAAAATGCGGTGCACTCTTATCCTCTTCTTCTACTAGTAATGTTTTTATAGCTGCAAATGTCTCATCTATGTTAATTTCATAACCAAGAGGTCTTAACCATCTAACCCTTGGTATGGCTGCGTGAATGTAAGTATAATCAATATCTACAAGAAAACATTACATCATTTACATGACATTCAACCAATGAAACATGTATCCTCAGTCTCTGTTTCATGGATTTTTTGAAATCTTCAAAATAACTTGTCATAAGAGTCTCAAAATTAGCTCCCATTTTTTCAATGTATTCATTTACTTGAGCTAAAATGAACCTATTGGTTTTCCAACTGACTTTTCCAAAGGATGGAAGTTCATTCTATACATAGAAAAATATACAAATTAAAATTTTACCAAATTTGCATTCTACTCCCTTGGTTCTCCTTATAGCTCCTAAGTTTTCATTGATTTTTTGCAATTGCAATTCTGCAAGATCATATGTATGATCCTTTTTGACTAATTTGGATCCAACATCTACTATAATGCAAGGTACATTATTGAGTCTGTTGGATTGACAAAACTTGTGTGAAATGACTTACAATAAAATCAATAGGAGAATCTTGAATGGTATCTATGGTCATGCCTCTCTTGTTCTATTTTTCTCCTGTATTCTTCTCAATGACTTCTTTGGAGTCACTTCTAAGGGTCTTAGGCCGATCTAGGGCTGGATACCCTATTACCCTATAAAAAATTCTCTTTTTTATTTTGACTAGCCCATCTTCCAACCATAAACTTCCATCATGAATCCTGTTGAGCACAATTCTAATCCATTCAGTCTTGAAGATAGTGGGGAATTCTAAGGCATGAGTTAAACCCTTCTTCTCAATGATTTGGTATTCTTCCTTCAAGACTCCATTTCACACAACCTATCATATGCTTCCCTCATCTCCATATCACCTATGGCTCCAATCTTACAATTGTAACATCTCCTAACATCTTGGACCATAACTACCTTAGGTGGAATTACAGATAGGGCTCAAACTGGGTCATTTTTTTATGCAACTTTAGGGATTGGCCAAAAATTTGGTTGCTTAACCTCAATTGACACTAACTAGACCTCAAATGACTCTTTCTCCTGATGTTTCCTAGAATTGGAGGCAATTTCTTCTATCTTTGGTTTTAACATGAAGAAATTTAAAATTGTGTAGCTTTACACTAGTGTAAATACCCTGAATTCGATGAGACTATGCTAAATCTATGCAGAAATCTGCTCAAACATTGGATTCTTTGCTTGGAAATTTTTCTACACTCTTTTTTGTCTTTTCTCTTTCTTCACAATGAGGAAAATGATTCAAAATGAAATCACATACTCTTATTTTGTAGCATTTAATTCTTAGTGCATTTATAGTTGTCCACTTGACTTCTTAAGCTTTTCTTCATTACTTGGCTTCCACTAGAATTTTCCTTCACTTGGCATCCACTACCAACTTGGCTACAACTAATCATTCAGCTTCTAATGAATTTGGCAATCAACTAGGCATGTATTGGAATTTTACTTAGCATCTAAAGGCAACTTTTCTTAGTTGGCAACACTGGTGAAAACTTGAAGTTTTAACTTTGCATCTCTATTCATGGTGATCTATTATTTTCAATACTTTCTTGTCTTGGAACTGATGTATGATAAAGCCTTATATATTAGTCCCATATTCCTTCTTTTGCTTAGTTGGATGAAATGTATCCACTTGACCTTTTGGGTGAAGTGATCCATTCATTTGATGTGCTGGTTTCATCTTTCTTCTTCCATGTCTTATTCATTTCTCCTCTGATGTGTTCAACATCTACCTTTCCTTTTCCTTTATTGAACTCTGAGTTGGGTGCCTTTGACCTTTTTGGAAAATTTATGATGATATGACCACTCTTCAAACAACTGAAGCATGTGGTTTGGCTAAACCATCTATTATAGTTTCCACTGAAATGTGTTCATATGCTATTTTTTGGGATGTGTCCATATTCTTGATAGTAATGACAGTTGTGCTTGGTGTTGTAGTCCCAATTGTAGTGATATCCTTGATTATTTTTCCTTGCTAGTTGAGTAGGTGTCCACATAGGCTTTGATCTGCACTCAAAATCTCTATGTCCATACTTTTTGCAATTGTACCAGAGTCCTTAAAATCTTGGTGTTCTGATAGTCCTAGTCTTGCAGTCATGTGCTTGATGTCCTTGCTTGTTGCACTTGTGATAGTAACCCATTTTATTAGGTTTGTCATGCTGATGAGAATTCTTTCTCTTGAACACATTAGAGGTATGTCCTTTTTTACCACAAAAATGACAAGTAGGTTTAGTGTTCTTACCTTTATCACTTTTTTCTTCTATAGTTTTGGATGACTCTCCTTTTTTAGTGATGGTATATCCTAGTCTTGATGTATCATTGCTGGCTCTTGGTGATTTTAGTAGCTATGCAAAGTATTTGATGGCCTCATTGGGTTTGTTGAAGATCTTTTTAATTTCCTTCTCTCTTTTCAGTTCATTTTGCAATTGCTCATTTTGTACCTTTAGTGTGGAGATCTCAATATCCTTAACATTCAGTTCATGATGTGCATTCATCATCTGACTTAGGGTGTCCAACTACATGTTGGAAATTATTGCAAGTTCAACTGATTTTTCTTCCAATCTATTAGCAAGATTTCTCTTGTCTTCTTCTAGCATAGCCTTATCTTCAATGGCTCTTTTCTTCTGTTCAGTTACTTTACAAAGCACCATGGCTTGTGATTCTTGTTCAATCTTGAGAGTTTTGATCTCTTCTTCTTGGGCTCTATTCTTATCCATTAGGTTTTCTATTACTACATAAAACTCTTTGGAATCTCCATTTGCAAACACTTTTGAGGTGTCAATCTCCTTGTATTGTGTATCATTCTCAGATATGGCAATGTCTCTTCTTCTCTTTAAGGATTTTCTTAGTTCTTCTGTAGTTTCTTCCAAATTGTGTAGAATGAGTTGTATATCAATCACTTGGTTTTCTATGACCTTCCCAAGTTTGTAAATTTCCATTCCTATATCTTTTCCTCTAAGCTATAAGGCTTCTCCTTGTGAGAACTTGGCTCTGATACCAATTTTTGGAACTTATAGGTGAGAAGATTTACTTCTGTGGGGGTGAATCAGAAGTAACAATATTTAACCTCTAAAATTTTTAACTGAGATCATTCACATGCATCTAATACATCTACTTAACATGAAAAAAAAGACATGCATGAAAATAGATAATACAAGATTTGATCACCCAAAAACCCTCCAAAATGAGAAGGTAAAACTGGGGTGGGGATGATACCCACAAAGTTATCACTACACCAATATGTAACTATTTAAGATTACAAAATTTGACCACTTCCAATGGTTTTTCCTATGAAAGGCTTGCCATGTTAAAGGCTTTACACTCTATTAAAAGTGCCTTGTCTAAAGGATTTAGCACCTTGTTGAAAGGCTTACAACATGGTTGTTAAACCAACCTATCATCACAGGATTTCCATTCATAATACAATGGATAGAAAGTATTATAATGTGTTGATCTGATGACTTACAATCTTTAATTTCTAATTCTAGATCCTTGTTCTGCTCAATCTGATCTGATCCTTCCTTGATCTGATATGTCTCTACTTGAAATGCTAATGCTATATTCTAACCAACTAAATTCTGCAATGCTGCTCTTCCTTCTCTAAGTCCTTATACCCCTCTAAACTTTAGTATAATTCTCCCATACAACTCTCACTCATGCATTCCATATACCTCTCTTATACACATGAATTATGGGGTATTGTCCTCCTTTTAAAGGCTTCAAAGACTTAGAGTTAGGTATGAATCTACAATCAATATTCATCCTTCTTTTCCTACTCAAATCTTTCACTTTTCCTATTGGTTGCATGCTTTCTCCACTATTTTTATTGGCTACATGCTAATTACATAGGGAATGTAAGGATTTGATCTTATCATTTAGATCCTTTGAGATTGATCTTGAGTCAACTCAAAAATGGTTTACATCTAAGTTTGTGAAGACACAAACTCATATGTTGATTCTATGTTACTCAACACTTACTATTTGCTTATGCTTGACACATATAGGAATTTTGTCTCGCTCAGCTGCTATAGTAGCTCTGTCTTGCTTTGCAACTATACTTTTCTTGGCATCTATAGTGACTCGACATCACTTATCACTTGGCACTTGATACTTGCTCGGCACTTGAAGTTTACTTGGCACCTATTGAATCTCTGGCTTGACACATACTATAGATTGACATCTATATTGTACTTGACATCAACTTAGAAATTGGTTAAGTGTGTTGACACTCAATTGTTAAAACCATTTGTAGACCAATATAAGGGTCTAGTAATGTATCAAGGAACCATTGTGAAAATTTTCAAACCTAGGAGAAAGTATTCAATTATCTTGATCCTAATGGAAAAGAAGAAGAAATATCAAACTCTCAAGAAACTACAAGACATATGGTTGAAGATGAGGGAAATGCAGATCAAGGTGAATTTCATACCTTTATTCCTACTTGGTGCCTCAATGCTTTAGATGACGACTTCCTATGTGGAGAAGATCTTCCCATTCATCCTTCCATGATCAATCTAGGTGATGAACCTATTGCAATATTAATACTTGAGATGATGGAAATAAGAGCACAAATGAACCTCTACAAATATCTACTTTCCCTATGAAAATGAAGACCTTTACATTTGATGACATTGTTGAACTTGTGATTAAAAGATCAGTCAATGAAAAAGCTAAAAGTCAACTTCAAGGAGAAGAAGATGAATCATCTAGCCTTCATTCTTTATCATGCATGAAACAAGACTATCAACCTTTCACATTTCATGAAAGATATCTTGGGGAAGGATTAATGATTGAAAAAAACATAGATGTCATTGAATATATCAAAAATGAAAGCTATATGGATATGACAATAAGTTCCTCTAATCCAATGGAAGTGGAATTAAAATCCTATGGATCATTCAAAGGACAAAGAAATCCTATTTTTGAGCCTTCTCATAAATAGGAGATCCTATATCTAAGAGATTCTATGAGGAGAATAACCATGATAAAATAAGTAATGAGTTAGCAGGTGATCTCATGAAAGAATTTGGTGAAGGCAACTCTAATGATGTTCTTACCTAAAGTTTGTGCTCAAAAGATTTGGATGGTAATTTCCTCTATAGAGAAAGTATTTACTTTAATCCTTTGTTTCTAGATGAAGGCATTTCTATTGATGCTTCTCAAATAGGTGCTCAAGGACGAGGTTCAATGGCTATAACTCCACAGGTTGCTTCCTGTCACAGATTGTATGAAGGAAATCCCATATGAAGTTTGGTATCTTCTTGTCTTAACAATCAAAAGGAACTTCAGATGGAAAATTTTGATATTGATGGGATTAAAATTGAAGTTATGGCCTACAATGTCAAAGATGGTTTCAATGTAACTCAAAAGTACCTAAAAATTCAAGATGATCTTTTGGAAGATAAGGACGAAGAAATGGGTCATAAGAAGATTCAATATAACATGGATGTGTATCCCAGTTGGAATAATTTTACAGAAGATTCAACTATGATCATGCCAATGGAAAATGAATAGTTCCTAGAGTCAGAAATGAGTTCAGGACTTTATGATGACCAATCACTAGAAATTCAAGTAGAGGGCTTGCCAAATAGAGGAGAAGATCAAAGATACATTTAGAAACTTGAGAATCTAATTCCATAATTCTTTCAGGATGAAATCATTGATGACATGTGACAAGAAGAAGGTTGGATCATAAAGTCATAGATTTATAATGAGGCATGGTTATTTGAATCCATTCCCTTGTCCAAAGAAATGGAGCATGTTATGAATACAAATTTTGAAATCCAAGGGGTAGAGCTATAGTTGAGTTCACAAGTAATGGAGAATTTTTTCCTATTAAGTCATCATGGCATATAATTTTCCCAACCAATCAATGGGTTTGCATGAATCATTTGGACCTAGAGCTATCAAAGGTAGGGGTTTCCTACTAGGTACATATGTTAGTCAGGCATTTTTGTTGTGCCTTTCCCTCCCTTTTGTTTGGTTTGTGTTCCCATTTTGTTGTGTTCAGTGCCTTTTCATGGATTTATCTCTTTTTTTTTAAGGTGAATCTATAGCCCTTATGATAAAGCACTACTCTTTCTTAACTCTAGGCTCATTCAGTGTCTTGCGATGTCTGTGTCCCTAGATAGAGCCAACTGTTACTTAGATGTTTTTGTGAGAGACTTAATTAAATTAATTATAGAGTGATAGAGAGAGAGAGAATAAGATTAATTTTCTTCTTTTAAAAACCTTTTCTCTCTCCCCATACTTTTCTCTCTCCCCATACTACCTCTCTCTATGTACTAAAACTTCTAGAGATAAGTTTGGGTTTGGGTTGCCTTCTTGCACACAGACTTTCTCTCTCCATGTACGCAATCTTTCTCTCTCCACTTACTAAAATTCTCTCTCACCACATACTCTAACTTTTTTCCCTAATCTTAACCTGTACTAAACATCTAAATAAGAACTGAAGGCAAAGGCAAAGATATTTCTATATGCAAGAGTAGTTGGTGGTTACAGAAAGCATTGTTTGAGGAATATACACAAAAGAAAGTGTGAAGGTTGAGATTTGAAATAGTAAGAAATGTTATGGATGCCAAACCACCCATGGCCACACAAGCTGCATGAAATTCATTTGACTAAGTGTTCCAGTCTTTTTCCTATTGCAGACGGTTTTTTGGTCACTTGAAAATCTTTGCACTACTTATCTTCCTGCCAACAGAACAAAGAAACATGCACATAGGTGAAGGAGAGAAGTATCAAACTATTTGATTAAATGCCTAATTTAATACTCTCTAAATGTTTTAAAGTCAATCACTCATGTCTTAATATGAAGGCATCAATTCAGGCCATATGATTAGCTTCACTTTAATTCTAAAATTCTCTAACTTCATATTGCTAGAGTCCATAACAAAAACAATGTTCAATGCCAAAGTAAGATGAGATTTGAATGAAGGCACAGTCATAGATAAAGGAGAGTATGAAAAATGTTTTTCTTGACACCACTTCTGATGACTTCATGAGAATGATCATAGATGGGGAGATTAATCATTGAAATTTCTATGGTTTTATGGTGATAGTTCTGGTAGCAAAATAATAATGCATGTGAATTAATTGAAATTTCTCCACCTGTGATAGCAAATGGAAAGTATGTGAGTTGTTTGAAGTAATGACAGATGGAAGAAACACAATGAAAACATAGACAAGACAAGTGTGTTGTTTTGATTGAAGGCCAGATTCATGCAACTTGTGGCCTTGATGGAGATTAACAAACACGTATGTAGCCCATGTTATTCACATTGAAGATCATCAAAGCACAATTAGATGATGACCACTCTTTAGCCTGCAAAGACATTAACTAGAATTAAAATTTGTAATTCATTCTTGCAAGATAGTTTCAACACTCCAAGTATTTGAAGGTGGCTATAATAAAAAATGTCAATTGTTTGATATAACCTTCAACCCGTGAGCTTGTACAAGACATTGAAACAAGCCAGACATACCATTTGTTCCATTACTAGAATTGGAAAAAGACATATGTTCATCTTGTCAATTATTTGACAATGCATTAAAGAGTTTCCCATCACATTGATGCTAGAGTGTCTTTTCTATAGTTGATATAAGACAAAACATGGTGACATTAGACTACCTATGCAATAGGGGATTGCTATCAATTAGCTTAATGCTTCACTAGAGTAGCTTCTATTTTGTGTGCGTACACTTGGCTTCGGACCACAAAACAAGGTAGGGGAAAAACATCGTGCTTTGACTTTGTGTGATTGGATCCTTTGGCATGGAAATAGGGTAGAAGAATATCATATGAGTGAGTAGAGTATAATCTTTCAGATCATAGGCCCATTTCTGATATATTTACATCAACAATTGACGTGCTTTGCAAATGAATAGCTAAAAAGAGTGTGAGCCTCTCCATTAAATTAATGAAAGTCTAAAACTTTCTTTCTCCATATATTGTGAATCTTCCTACCCTCTTCACACAAAGTTGTTAGGATGAGATTGGTGTAGATGTGAAAGTTGAGGTTATGAAGAATCTCATTCCAATATTCAATGAAATGGAGGCTGAATAGTTGGACATCTACAAACACAATGGTAACTATAGGCTTGAATATTATTGATAAAGTTTTAAGAAACTCTTGTGAATACTACAAGTAGGCATAAAGTTTAATTTCATATGCACAATTTGATTCTTTGTGATGAGGAATATATATGGAAGTGATAAAGGTATAGGTCAGTGGAATTGGTAAGATTACAATTTATCAAAGGATTCCAAGATTGTTGAAGAACATGTGTGTTATGGTGGAAAGTGACATGTGTCACTTGTTGTAACTAGAGTTAGGATCTAGAATCTTTATTCATATGAGTTGGAGTTAGAATCAGTTTTCAAATGTATGCCAAATTCAAAACTCTAACTTTTTAAGTGGTTACAAACCTGAAAGGTTAGTTGAGCCAAAATAGCTATAAATTCACAAATCTCAATGTAATAAGGGACTTTTTTGGATTTTAGGAAAAGGGAACAGTATGCTAAAATTTTGATCAAAAGATGATATTTGGGAAGTGTGTACAAGTTTTGTCTTTGTAATCAGAAATTCCTCTTAAATTCTTTGTGCAAGAAAATAAAGGAATATGTAATTTGAGTTCTCTTCTTTCGAATCTAAATTGTTAGAAATGTTTATTATCTTTGTAGTGAGCATTCTCACGGTATTGTGTAGATGTTTATGAATCTTTGGATCAACATTGTGCTAGTAATATTCTGAAGTGTAGATCTTGATTGTTGTTATTAGCGGTTTATGTTAATTCAAAAAAGTTGTGAAGTCATGTGGTGCATTCATAATCATGAACTTTCTCATCTTTTAAAGTTTGATTTCTTTTTTATTTAAAAAATTTAAAATTATATCATATGAGGGAGCTGCCCCTCTAAACGCAGAGGAAGGTCGCATACCAAGAGCCTATCCAACTGTTGTAAAAAGTTTGCCACATACACTCCATTGGGAAATTTTTACAGTGACAAATCTATTTACCAACACATAGTCACATTATTTTAATAGATTATGGTCATGGAAAAGAGAGATTTTGAGACCCAAACTATTATCTGGGCATGAATGAAAAAGTGTAAGTGGTTCTCTGGATGAAGGAGATTTAAATTCTATAAAAATATTTAATTTTGATTAGGAAATGGAGCTTGGTAACTTCTTTGATAAAGGGGGATTTATAATCATGGACTATGTATCAATCATATAGTCGAGCACACTAAACTTGTTCGCCACATTCCTCATTTGTAGTCAAATGGAAAAATTGAAGCTATGGATAAATATGTAAGCATATTAATACAGGTGCTTTGTATGAAAAATGCCTCCAAGAACTTCAAATTTGATAAGGTTAAATGGACAACAATCCAATAGTTTTGAGGGATTGTATCTAGAAAGATAGCACAAAACCCATACCCTATAAAGAGTTTGTGATTAGAACACATAGATACTTCAGTTTGAGGAGAAAAAAGTTCACATAAAGAGCCCACTTGCTACCCTTCCATGCTATACACGAGTCAAAGAAACTCAAATTATGATCACGAGGAGTGTAACCATGGTGATGATAATAATGATGGAATATCCAATTGATTGAATCATCCACCGGATCTCATGATAGTTCAAATGTAAGAGCCTCTACTAAAGTGTTCATGCATGAAGAAAATATTTTTCAAGAATTTGTAAAGGAGGTGTGATATTAGTTTTACGAATTTCCTTAATTGGATCATGATGAGAAGAATTTAGTATCCTTGAAATGCATGTTGTGGAACTTAATGCCAATGGTTTGATAGTTGCCTTCATCAGATTTCAATTCTCCATATAAAAGGACATGCTCTCTAGCTTTTTATAGTGTTCTTCCTAATGTTCATAAAAAAAAAAATGTTCACAGGGATATTTTATTAGATACTATAGTTGAAAATAATGCGGTAATAAATGTCCATGTAGACCATAGTTAACAGAAATGAGAAATAAGAAATGTAACTATAGCGACAACATGATGACAAATGATAAATTTAAAAGTTGCATATAAGAAACGTGATATATATATATATATATATATATATATATATATATATATAATGAATTTGATTTCAAAATTACACCATTGAAATTTATTAGCGAGATCACAATTTTAACTATTTCTTATCAAATATAATAAAAATAAATACTAATAATATAATCAATTACTTTTAAATTTAAATTTAAATTTTAGATCAAAATAAATATAATATTTAAATAACTATTAATTGAGAAAGGAAATTCAATAATTAACAAATTATAGTTTAACAAGTAAATATACTTACCATGAACTTATAACAAACTCTCATAATAAAGAGAACTATTTGTAAACAATAGATAATTAATAAACTAACACTATATCAGCTAAAATAATTGGAAAGTAAAAATGAAGATAATAATGCTATAAATCCTCACTCAATCTCCGAAACTAAATGTAAAAGAGTTAATACTCACTAATAACTAATTGAAACTACTAATTCTTCAATTTGTAAATTTAAATGTTTTGAGATAAACATTAAAAAATTAGTAAATTTATTTTGTCCAACAAGAGACCTGACAACATTTTTCCTCCCTACTGGAAATAGTTGTTTCTTGCATTGAAATGCAAAACAATAGTCTTCCATCACGTTTTTGGAAACTGAGTGATAGCAACTACCGAAAATGTGTTAGAAATGACATGGAAATAGGGATTCATTGATGACACACTTGAATCACCACACAAAGTAAATCAAATGTATATGATCTAAAATAAGAGTTCCAATAGATTGCAAAAATTCATCAAGGCATGTATAATTCAATTGGTCATTATAATATACTATAGTGAGACTTAAAGATATGAGTTGGGGATGAGGGTGATTTGCATGTGTAAACTTAATATACTTCTAATATAATCTTACTTCATTGTTTAAATAGAGACTTTTATATAATAAGTTCACACTATCTAAATCATATTATAAATGGGTTATTTTCAAATTTTATAATCAAAGTACTGACATCAAGGTCAATGAAAAATCTCTAAGCATATGGTTGTACATGATGAGATACGAGGGACATGACTAAAGAGATAAATCATAGAATTGAATGTCCTATGGATCATATGTGATTGGAAGATTTAGTCAATTTCAAGATGTAAAAGGAAAACTTTAATGTACATGGTGTTGGATCTTGTTTTGATAGTGATTTTAACTATTAAGAAGCTAAAAAAAATGCATCCAAGGGTTTCTACTTCCTATGATGGATGCACACAAACAATACTTGGGCCAAGGGGAAACTACATGTCTACACTCCTCTTCAGGATCTCCAAAACCTAGGAGGATAGACCATAGATTCACTTATGACACTAGTTGCTAAAACATAAATTTGAATGTAGGCAAAGAAGATAAAATCCTCAATTCTTATTTATTTATACCATAACAGAGGTATGCAATAGAAAGTTAAATAAAATATGAATTCACAAGCTAGGTGAGGGTTATCCTTTCAACACTTCAACATAAAAGGGAAAATGATTTTGATATTTAATTTGTTTCATCATAACCCAGATATGAAACAAAAAAAGTGTGAAATTACCAAACTAAGATTTGTAGGAGTTGATGAAATCCAACTCCATAGCTCACCAAGATCACCTATATGCAAATAACCTATTGAAGGAAAACCAAGAAGGAAGAGGTGAAGCTTGGAAAAACCCTAAACAAACATGAGAGAGAATATATTGCAAAACAAAAAAAATTTATTTACAATGAAAATGGAATGAGAAAATGCAATGAGAGACTCCAAATATAAAGGCCTCATGGAAGCTTGTAGAACAAGCTGGAAAGTGGTAGAAGATAAGGTTGACAACTAAGCACATTTCCACAAAAAGGTAGAACATGCTAGAAGGGAACAAACTCCTATGTTGTCAACAACTCATCACTATAACAATTAAATGAATGCATTAACCTAAGTAAGCTTAAGTAAATAGAATAAATAGATAATTATTAATTATTTACTCTAACACCCCACCTTAAGTGTAACTTAGGGGAATGCCTTAAGCTCATAAAAACTAAGATGAAATGCAGAATGGGCTCCAACAATGAGGCAATGTTAGGTACCCATGTACAATGCAAAGAAATGCAACCTCTAAAAATGGGGAAAGAGAGAAAACCATATGGGAAAAGCCCTCCCCCAAAAAGAGGTAACCTAGTGAAGGACTGAAGAAGCCTCCAACTAGAGGAATGTCCCCATAAAACAAGAACAAAAAAGTGATCATTAAGAGAATCACTAAAGCATGAAGAAGCTACAAAATCTACCATAAAAAAGAAACTGCTGATCTGAAGAACCTCCATGGAAGAAGAAGGCACAAACTAAGCATGTCTATATGGTAGATGATCCATCTCACCAAAATGTATAGGTAGCCAACCACTACAATTGTCTTGTATATAGGGTCAACCACTAAATACATGGCTCACACTATCAAACCATTCAGCCACAAATGCATTAGAACAACAAAATAAACCCCCCTTAATATAGATGGGGTGACATGACAAGCAATTGAGAAGGTGGACTAAAATCCTCTACAAATAGAACCAAGAACAACGAGAGAGGTGAAGAGGTACAAACACCTATAAAGACACGGTCACACTAATGCTGCATGGGAAAACAAAAGGAAGAAGGCCAAAAATAGCAAACAAATATCCCCCCATAGTGCTTTATAAAAATAGTGCAAGTACAACTATCTCAAAACAACATTCATGAACCCAAAGTGCAAGAGTGGCACTTTATCTTAGTGTGTATACATAAAAGTGCTTACAAATGATGTCTACAATGATTAGAAAAGGAGAAAAGCTAATACAAAAGATAGTACAACCCAAAACAAAAGACCCCATGCCATGAAAATGATCCTTAGACTTGGAACACCCAAGATATCCAACATAGAGAAAAAAAACCAAAAAAATGATAGAAAGAACATGGACCAGAATCTAAAGGAAATGATAGAATTTCTAAAAAGGTGAAAAAACCAGCTTTCCAAAAATATAACATTTTCAAAAAAATGAACATGGGATGCAAAAGATATGCATGCCAAAGTCAAAAATAGAACTTTAGACTTCAACTACAAAAACAAGCAACTAAATTGCATCAAAACCTAAAAACACCTACACCAATGTCTCTATCTTAGAACCAACTTTTTGGTGCTTCTTTTGGATTAGAAAAATACGTATGCTCAAGATATGGCCAAAATACTAACTGTAGGTCAAAAAAGACCCTAGAGAGGTGCAGGAGGGTTGATGATGTAGTGTTGACATCATGCTAATGTCAACATTTTACTACAAAAAATTTGATAGCTTGCTAGCCATTGTAGCAAAAAAGAGCTACATGGCAGTGCCATATGGATGCCACATGACAGTTGGCTAAGGTGGCAGGTGACGTGGTAGGGTCCACGTGGCAAAGTGCCGCTATGGCACTCATGCCACATGTCACCTACAAGTTTGGCCAACTTTGTTGAGTCTACAAAACAATCCATGTAGCTAATGACTATGCAGAGGTTGAATGGAGCTATAGATGAGCAACATACACTAGCAAAGGCAATGGAAATAGGTGTACTATAGGTGGAGAAAATATGGGGTGCCGCCATGCAGGATGAGGCAGTGGCTAAGCATCATGAGGGTGGCATGGGCTATCCTAGGCAGAGCGTGGGTGAAGCACGGGTAGACCAACAGTGGCTGCTAGGCGGTGCTATAGTGGTGTGCCAAATTTTTATTTTTCTAAGTTTTTTTCCACACTATTTGTCTATACAAGTCTGTATGGGCCTACAACCAAAAAAATTTGCCTCTCAAAGCAAGTTTCTCCAAAATTGACAAATTTTATATGAATCCTAATTGTATATGGCCTTTCAAATCCCATTGCAACATCCATTTGGGCCCAAAATGCCCCAAAAAAATGCTCTTCCCCTAGATTGAAGAAAATGCAAAAAAAAACTAGGGTTTGTGTCTCCAAATTGTAGCTTCAAAAAACCTTCAAGCAAGAAGTAGTAGTGAGACTCTGATACCATGTAGGAGTTAATGAAATCCAACTCTACAGTTCACTAAGATCACCTACATGCAAATAACATGTCGAAGAGAAACCAAGAAGGAAGAGGTAGAGCTTGGAAAAAACTTAAATGAACATGAGAGAGAACATATTGCAAAACAAAGAAAATGTATTTACAATGAAAATGGAATGAGAAAATACAATGAGAGAGCCCAAATATAAAGGCCTCATGGAAGTTTGTAGAACAAGCTAGAAAGTGGTAGAAGATAAGGTTGCCAACTAAGCACATTTCCACAAAAAGGTGGAACATGCTAGAAGGGAAGAAACTCTCGTGTTGTCAAAAACTTATCACTACAACAATTAAATGAATGCATTAACCTAAGTAAGCTTAAGTAAATAGAATAAATAAATAATTGTTAATTATTTACTCTAACAAGATCAGTACCCTATCCATTAGGTGTTACACACACTACAACATACATCAAACTCCTTCAGATCTATCCATTTACTTTGTAAATTGGACATTAACCTTCATTATAAATATTTTACTTATCAAAATCGTTCCCTAAGATCTACAACCCTATCACAATGCATCAAGCATTTACTTAACTCTTTGAGTTAATAACAAAACATACTAAGACATACAACCCTAAACAAGGTGTAACTGAGATCTAGGTTTTTTGTCCACAAATTACAATAGATTGCAAAAACTAAGAGATAAGAGATAAGAATTAGAAATGAAACTATTTCCACTTATGCTTTATATTCATTTATTGAAGTAAACACATCAAAGTATATCAAGTAACTCATGAAAACACAAAAATAGACCAAAACTTATCAATATCACTTCATTATTTATATTCATACATAGAAAAAATCTTGATAATAGGTGGAATCATAGCTAGAGACTAGCTCAAAGTTCTAGAACCAACCTTAAACAAAGAAACAGACTAAGAAGATATAGAAGAAGAATAAACTATGGATCTAATCTATTCGTCCATTTGTCTACTTGAATCTTTTCCATCAATTGAAATAGACCACCTCTAATCTTTCCTCAACTAAAAACCTGAATCAAATCTCATCATTTTGTTACAACAACCTAATAAAAAATCTTTAGAATGATGATGAAAAACAAAGGTTGAGAAGGAAAAAAAGATCTACTAGAAAATCCACTAAAATGACCACCAATTTATTTTGAAGGAAAAAAAATATTGCTACAAAGATGTCAGCTAGGTTTGGAAGAAACCCATTTGATAGTTTTCTCTAAAATTGAAAATGAACCTTCAAGGAAGAAATAAGATAGTCTACTTGAGAATGTTGCTATTTCACAAAACTATGAATAAATTTTACTTAGTAAGACCTACACATATTTTGATAGTAAAAATTAATTTTCCATTATTTCCCCTTTCCAAAAGTACATAATAGTCATATGTTTGGGTAAAATTCATGCACCTGGTGATCGAATGAAGCTGTAGAACAAAAATATGAACAAGCCTCTTAAAATTTAAAAATTTAAATTATTTTATTATAAAGTTAAAAATTTATAATTAAATCTCCTTTAGCATAAAAAACATGGGCCCCACTTCATTTTCAATCCTTTAAAATGAGTGCTCAAAATTGTGAGCATATTTAATAAAATTGAAAATTTTCAAATACCTTATCTCTCCATAGTAGACTTGGTCAAACCTAAGTTGAATCCATCTATATGCCACATGGAAGCCTCTATTTGGTAAAAAAACTACGATCTCATAACCTAGTTATTGCCACTTGTCATGTGCTTGCAAATTTGGGACATCAAGCTTAAACTCAACATTAACCTCCAAGATGTCATGACTAATCACTTAGTGATTAGTTTTGACATATCAACTTTCTAGCACTAACTGTAGAACAAGATTTAGTGTGCAGAGAACATTAGCAATAAGGAAAACATTCACAAACATAAAACTATATTCCCATATAAGATTAGACAAAGAAGGTGTAAGAGAGTGCAAACTAAGAGCAAGATCACTCCAAAAGCCTCCTTGATGTTGTAGATGTGTCCTTTGATTTAGATATATGCTCAATAATATTGCTCAAACTTCAAATGGATGGATGGGGTGAGTGAAACAATGTTTCAACAATGGAGTCATGGAGTGATTTTGCCATTATAATGGTATTTTGGTAGTTTATGAGCTCTCAAAATAGAATTATAACTTTGCATGGAAGGTGGATTCATTTTAGTGAAGGGAGAGGGTTCAATTTATAGGGTAAGGGCTTGAGGGATGGAGGGGTAAGATGCAAGGATGGCAAGATGGTGAGGGAGGGCTAGGATGCACTTAAAGGAGAGCACATGGATTGTGCTTGTTTAGTACCAATAGGAAGTGGACACTTGTCACAAGGAGGATGGGTGTGAGAGGATAGGATAAGGGTTGGTCAAAGGCTTGATGAGGGTGGTTGGGTATGTAAGTGTCATGAGTGAGGATGTAAGATCCATTTATGGATTTGTAAGAGCATTCATGACTCGGTGGTTGGGATATTTTGAGGGAGGAGACTTTGGTTTGGCTTAGGAAAGTCTTAAGCTCACTTAGGAGATGTGAAAAGGTTAAGGAGGGGATTAGGCTTGGGTTAGGATTAGATTAAGGATGTTAGAGATGTGCAAGTGGATGGCATTCATGAGGGTGGGTGAGTTATTGGCTAAGCTAGGTTAGTATGGGTGGATGGGGTGGATTAGGCTAAATGGAGGATTTAGGATAGTTTAGGAGCTATTAGATTTGAGGGTTTTATTTATTAAAGTGATTTGTTTAATAAATGAGGGTTTTGGAATTAGATAGGAGAATTGAAAAATAGTGTCTTATTTGATTTATCAATTAGGACTATAGATGATTAATTAAATTAATCAGCTAGGGGATGGCAAAGGATTAATTAAATAGGAATTTAATTAATGATGCCTCTAGAGATAGCTAAATAGGATTACCAAAGTAGTGTAATCAAATTTAGGTTTCTACACTAACCACCTCTAAATATCAAAAATTTCCTCTCTAACCATCATGATCCCTCTTCTCCAAACAAGTGATTGATTGGAAAACTTACACTAACCTTTCCATGCAACTTCATGCCTTTGTATTCCTAATTACGCACCAAACCTATGAATTCTCACTCATTTGTTACATTGCCACATGGTAGTCACTTATTCATCCATCTAATCAAGTGTCAAAAACTTAGTCCTCCATTGCATCCATCAAAATATTGTACTATTGCAACACCTAGCTTTGGGTCCCACTATACAATTTTTGACTTTGTCTTAAAAGGTTACTGCCTTTTAGACACTAACTATACAATTGCACACATATAAAACTAATTTAATGCACTCTCATCTAGTGAATATGAGAGTGATATCCCTGGTGATGTCCATCAAACATCCATGTGAATTGTGACTAGTGTATACTTGTGACAATAAGGTTGAAATAATCTAGATGATTCTCTTGTGGTTATTGTGTAGATCAAGAAGAATATTTGAAGGCGAAGGCACCTAAAATTTCTTGTAGTCATGGAACATAGTATGTGTTTAGGTTGGACACTAATTTTGATCAAACTTTAAACATATTTAGTCCTCTCTTTGTGAAAGATTCATATCTTACATGCTAATTTGGAATAGTTGTCATGGGATTTGAGGGAGAACAATGATTCACTTCATATTTTAGAATCATCTTTGACTGATCTCATCACAAAGAATGTCCTCTATGATATCAAGTAAGTTGAGAAGAGGATGAATTTGAGTATCTTGTGACTTATTTAACTCCCTCTAAAGGTATGATCTAGCATCTCCTACATTTCCACTATAGTGGTAGAGACACAATTTTAAAATTGTAGTTTCCTCAACCAACATTGTAGCTTTCTCAAAAAAAGTCAAGGAATAATCACATCTAGTTCAATAGCCAAAAGATTTGGCACTTCAGACAATAAGCTTCATCTAAGTTCAACTTTTTTGTGAAATCTAGGAATTTCCCCCTCATGGAAACACCTCTAACCCACCATTTCAATCTCTTACAAAATTCATATCTCATATGGAGCTTGATGACATCCATCCTTAAGTTGTGTCATGTCAAATGTAGTAATTATTTACTCTAATGTCGAAGCTTACAAAAAATAAGAAAGAATATTGTGAAGGATATGAATAGTCCATAACTTTTCTTGATTAACCCTATGGTGATTCAATGAAACTGCCAAATATCCCATTGAATAACACAATTCCTTGCACATCGCATTGTACACTAAAAATGCAATCCAATGCATTCACCATCTTGGTAAGAAAAATCTACATGAGATAACTTCAAAGAAAACCCCATGTCGAGTTGTTGCACTCCAGATAACAAAATAGTGCTCCTCTAGTTAAATTACTTTCCTTCACTATCTCAGGTTTCCACCAAATTGTAAATTCAATGCAGCATCTTCTTAGGACTAACATTCAAGGTTGACATATATCTAATTTTTGAAGTAGTTATAACAATTCAATTTCTCTCTCTTGATTTCTTCCACAACTTGGAATGGTAAATACAAAAATAGATGTGTCAAAATTTATTTATAATCATGATAATGGTGGCATGAAACTACCTCTTAGATAAAAATCCTACCCCACTGATGAGAGCTCATTTCACATATTCTCATGAGAAAAGCATTGAAAAAAACACTTCAGAAGGAAACTATTGATGAGGTAAACCTTAATGAGTGTGAGACTTGAAACTTTCCTTTTTAACATTTAATATATTCCTTTATTACTCTTTATGTGTGTGACCTTAGATTACCAATTGATCTAAAAATATATTGTATCTAAAATTATTGTAATGATTAGAATCATTATGATATGTCTTAGATATCTTCAATCTTGACTAATTTTTCTCAATCTGATGAAATAAGTCTAGCCCCCAAGTGTGTCTGACCAAAAAAAATTTTAAACTCAAACACTTGGTCTCTTGGAAATACTTTGACTAACCTCCTTATATAGACTAAATTTAGATTTAATAATTTCACAATTAATTACAATCCATTTCTTACACTTTTCTACAAACTATCAATTTTGTGCTAAGAGGCCTACAAGAGGGCTTTTAAAACTAACAAAACTAAACAATCTGGTCATAAAACTTTGAATTTTCTACAAAATCTCAACTCATAATAAATTCCCAATCCAAAGATATCAATCTATAAAGTTGGATAAGAAAATGCATTAGGAATCAACTTCAAATACATCTCAAATGGTTACCTAGGAAACTTAAATAGAGGGCATAGGACTTTCATATTAAGATTAAAAGTCAAGGATTTTGGCTGATAAATAATAAAAAGACACATTTGGAAAGCGTGCAAAGTTAGATTCTAGAAATCACAAAACTTGATGCACTAGTAAAATTGTGATTTTTTGATGCAGAAGCATTGAGCTTTGATTTTGGTGGAGTTAAGATTTTCATTTTTAGGAATGTGTTCAAGACACATTGGGGAACCTTTCCTCATGATTTCATAGAGATTGGATGGATCTTGTTGAAGTTGGAGTTAGTTTACCTTGTTGTTGGAGTTGTATTTTCTATATTTTGCATGCTTGTTGCAGGTGAGGTAACTAATTTTGTGCAATGATTAAGAGGCTAAATTTTTTAGAAATTTAAGATATCTTAGATTAATATATATGATCAGAGGAAAAGGACTTAAATAGTTCTTAGTTAGAAGATATGGTCATTTTACTAAAGCATCAATTTTCTGTCAATTTTCATGATGGGTTTTTACCTGTGGCTTTCAAGATGGATTCATACTTATCCATAGTGAATCAATCTTTGTGAACTTAAGGGGTTTTAGAGGACCTAAATTAATATCTTCAATTAAAATTTTATGATTCAATTGGAATGAGGAGATATCACATTTTTTTCTCGTGCATCAATTTTTAGCTAGTTTCGCAAGAAACCTATGGAGTTTTCATCTTGCATGATTTCATATGATGAAATGGGATCTTGTTAAGAGAGGGAGATTTTATTGGGTCATGTGTAGACCTAAATATAAAATCTTTTTTAGTTTTATTCATTTTTTTTATAGTTTTGGTTTACTCTTCGAAGGTGGACCTATATTATAATTAAATGCTTGACTAGCTGACTTGTGGCTTAGCTAGCTATTTAAGGAGGGCTTGGGCAGTCTCTTAAGAAATAAGGAGGAAATTTAATGTAGTGTTGGAGCTAGAGAGAAAATATTTGATTTGGATTCTAGAATAGGATTTTGTGAGAAGAGCTAGTGGTTGCAATTTAGAAACAAGGAGGTGGCTTGGTGGCTTGCAAGCACAAGTTGAGATTTTGGAGGTTTCTACCAGATTGATGTTATGTTACAGATCTAGGCTAGCTAGGAATTGGGGCTAGCTAGGAATTGAGATGGATCTTGAAGAACTATGATCTGGAGGGGCTTACAACCTAACACATTGACTATAAACAATTATTTTATGAATAAAGAGTTATTATTTAATATCAGATCTTGTGTTATTATTTTTTTTCTATTGTGTGGTTATTTTTTGGGGGCTAGGACATCTCCATTGGGGATTCTCCTACCTTGCACTACATCAAGTGGTATTAGAGGGAGGTATGATCTAGTTAGTTGATCTTATTAAAGCATAGTTGTTCCTCAGGGTGTTAACAGATTGCCAAAGTTGAGGTAGTTTGCACCAAGACCTTGGGAGGACATGCATATGGATCTATGGTTGCAATGATGGAAGGCTAATCTTGTTGGGACAGAGATTTTTTGGATTGTAAATCCATGTTCCTAGACTTGTGATTTTGTCCTAATTGTTCATGCGACATGGTAGGTTATGATCTAACTTGAAGAAAATTTGAGGTTTTCATAAGGAGTGAGGAAAGGATTTATTGCAAAGGGTTTGTGAAAATCTTGGAAGATGGCTTTGAGAGGATTGGACCTTAAGATGATTGCAAATCTTTGTGATATAGTATATAGAAGGATTAATGAGACAATATCTTGAGTCAATGTTTTTGTGGATGCTCCTTTTTCTAAAAGAGTTGAGAAACAAAAGAAGGAAGTTGTATGCTACTAGATCTAGAGTCTTCATATCTAGAAGAGAGTTGCCTAGTTAGTTAGAAACATGTTCAAGAGAGAAGATCACATAACAAGGTCAAGGAGGAATAAGTTGGTTTTATTGATCAGTTTGTGGAGATTGATGTAAAACCTGCAAAGAAATTTGAGGTTAATGCTAAGGATATTCCTAACCTTGTTGGTGCTAGGATAGAGATTTTTTTATGATCATCTGGTTGAGTCTAGCATGGAAATTGTAGAGCACTTAGTTGTGGATTATGAGGTTGTTGTTGGTTATGAATTACATGTTGCAGAGCATCTTGTTTTGAGCAATGAGATTGTTGAGCTTATTGATTTGAGGATTTGAATATGGCTATTTATATGGATCTAAATTCATATTTTGTTGCTGATTTGATTGAGGATATGGATATTCTTGCTGATGTGGATTCACTAGTTGTTGATTTGTTTTTGGATCTACATGATATATTGTATATGTATGTTCTTGATTTTCCTATGGTTGACATGGCTATGGATTTACATATTGTTCCTATTGGGGATTTTATATTACATGTTGCTGACTTGGTTTTGGAGTTACATGATGTTTCTAACATGGAGTATATGTTTGAGGATATTGTTGTTCCTCGCTGTGATTAGTTGCACAAATTCCTGGTGAAGCATTATGTTTATTTTGTTCTTGGGAGTGAGCATGCCAATTGGGTTGTTGAGATTTATTTGATTCTAATATTTGAATGGATGAATATTAGATGGTTTATTTTCAATTTTTTTCTATTCACTTTGATAAATTGGAATCCTTTGGTAAAGATGAAGTTGGTTGCAAATCTTTCTTTGGGCATCAAAGTATAGGACACACTTTTCTATTTACTTGGGGAGTCTGATGTAGGAGCATCGAGATTGGATTTTGGTGGAGTTAAGATTTTCATGGCTATGGATGTTTTGGAGACACATTGGGGAACCCTTAATAATGATTTCATAGAGATTGGATGGATCATGTTGAAGTTAGAATTGTTTTACCTTGCTATTGGAGTTGTATTTTTTGTATTCTACATGCTTGTTGTGAGTGATATATCTATTTTTTTGCAATAATTAAGAGGCTTAAAATTTTGTGTATTGAAGATGGCTTAGATTAATATCTATGCTCAAGTTCTTAAGTCCTAATTCCTTATGAGTTAGGAGATATGGTCATTTTTCTAATGCATCAATTTTTTGTCAGTTTTCATGATGAGTTTTTGTACGTGACTTTCTGGATGGATGCATAGTTATCCTTGGTGAATCCAATTTAACACACATAAGGGGTTGTAGAGGACCTAAATTAATATCTTCAGTTAAGATCACTTTGATTCAATCAGAGTGAGGAGATGTCATAATTTTTCTCAAGTATCTTTTTTTTGGCTAGTTTCATGAGAATCGTGTGGAGTTTTCATCTTGTATGATTTTGTATAATAAAATGGGATCTTGTTAAGAGATTGAAATGTTATTAGGTCATTTATGGACCTAAATATAACTTGTCATTTTGTTTTGTTCATGTTTTTTATAGTTTTGGTTTACTCTTCCAAGCTAGACCTATATTGTAATTAAATGCTTGACTAGCCTACTTGTGGCTTAGTTGGCTATTTAAGAATGACTTGGGTAGTGTCTTAAGAAATAAGAAGAAAGAAAATTTAGTTAAATGTGGCAGCCAGAGAGAAAAGATTTGAGTTGGAATCTAGAACGGGAGTTTGTGAGAAGAGTCAGTGGCTGCAATTTAGAAACAAGGAGGTTGCTTAGTGGCTTGTAAGAACAAGTTGAGGTCTTAGAGATTTCTTCTAGATTGTTTTTATGTTACAGATCTAGGCTAAATATTAATTGAGTTAGATCTTGAGGGATCTTGAAGAACTATTGTAATTTCTTTATATTTGGCCATGACTAGGAATGGCTAACAACTTGACACATTGACTATAAATAGCTATTTTATGAATAAAGAGTTATTAATTGGTATTAGATCTTGTGGTATTGTTTATTTCCTTTTGTGTGGTTATTTTCTAGGGGCTAGGACATCTGCATTTGGGATTTTCCTACCTTTCACTGCATCATTTTTACAAATAGAATGGGCCCAAGAAAGTGAGAAAATGGATTCCTGAAAGCCTACAAACTGCCATGATTGGAATATTTTTAGTATAGGAAAAAGTGGTACAAAATTATTAGGCTCATCTATTAGGAATTCAAAGTTATAACACCCCAAACATGCCTTCCATTCATTCTATACATTTTGTTACCACTAAAACTTTAGGAATTGTATATGGAATTGATTTTGAAAACCAATCAAATGGATTTGTTAATAGCTCAAATCTTAAAAATGGCATGTCTATGAACCCTAGAATGCAAAAAAAAGGAATTATTTCCTAGGGAATCTTGAAGAACTATTTTAATTTCTTTATATTTTGCCATGATCAAGAAGGCCTAACAACTTGACACATTGACTTACATAAACAGTTATTTTATGAATAAAGAGTTGCTAATTGGTATCAAATCTTCTATTATTGTTTATTTTTTGTTGTGTGGTTATTTAATAGGGTCTAGGACATCTCCATTGGGGATTCTCCTACCTTTCTCTACATCATTTCTACAAATGGAATGGGCATAGGACAGTGTGAAAATGGATTCATGAAAACCTGCAAACTGGCATGATTGGAATATTTTTAGTATAGGAAAAAGTGGTGAAAAATTATTAGGCTCATCTATTAGGGATTCAGAGTTATAACATCCCAAACATGCCTTCTATTCATTCTATACATTTGGTTACCACTAAAATTATAGTAATTATATATGGAATTGATTTTGAAAATCAATCAAACAGATTTGTCAAGAGCTCAAATTTTGAAAATGTCATGTCTATGACCCCTAGAATGCAATGAAAAATGAATTATTTCAATAGGGTGAACCAAGATTATGATATGATCAGTTAAAGTGAGCTATTGGTAAACTGTCATAAAATATAACTAGTCAAATTCAATAAAATATAGTGCAATCGACTTGGAAAATATATGAAACAGATTCATTAGGACTTAAAATTGTAAACATATGATGTCATTTATGACTAGAATTTAGTGATGCAACCATTTTTTCAAAATAGTAAATAGGTCACAAAATATTCACCATCAAACATGACTTCTTGGATTAATGTCTAAAGCACAAAATTATGACAGAGATGAATACCCAACTTTGAGAAACTCAAAACCCTATAAAAAATTTATCAAAATGACTTGAAATCTAAAACATAAGTTCTCTTATATGCATGATAAAATATCCCAATGTGGAAAGTCATGAAATGTTACTGGGTACAAGATATTCAAATGCAAGCTAGGCTTTTGAAATCTATTTGACACTTAAGAGGAAATGCAGGTTTGACAAGTGCTCAAAACAACACCTCACCAAATGATTCAAAACTTCAAAATGGTAACTTGAGGTGCATGAATATACTAAATGAAAATTAATAAGCACTTGAAATATTCCATATGCCTCAAAATGATAGCCAGGCACATATGGACAAAAAGTATTTATAGGGACTCATTTAGCAAAGTTTTCAAAATGGGTACTCAAAATGTGCTCTTCAATTTTGATTCATAACACATGGTCTAATGTAAACGAATGTATAAAGATTATGCATTTCTTGAAAAAATGTCAACACAAGTGATGCATGAGAAGACATACATATGCAAATAATTAAACTGCACAATCCAATTGCTTGCTATAGAGGTCTGAAGAGATATCATTTGGAGGATTAAATAAAAGTATTGGAGAATGAACACTAAGTGGAACTCAAGCACGCAATATTTTTTATGTTTGGACTGAATACCCTATGATGATCCTAAGATAGGTTTTTGTTGAATGTAACTATGAAGCCTTAGAACTATAAAAAAAAAAAGTACTTTAATATATTGAAGGCCAATTTTCCCAATTTTTGGAGCTGACACACACAACTTTTATACCATACAACCAAATATTTGACCAAATATGAAGAAGATACTTTTGGTCAAGTTGAACTTGAAAATTTTTGATAGATGTATGCACACAATGCATAAATTAAGATGAAGCAGATGAAGATATAAGGGTAGCTCAATAAGACCCATCACATGTTTATCCTTAGAATGACATATTAAAAAGGACTCAAAGCCCATTTTGATAAGGTTAATATTGATGGTACTAAACATTCCTCTTAAGACTTATTTAGCTAGAAGCCCACCCACAATTATATGAAGAATAAGCCTAGTCTCGATATAATTGAGAACTTTATGTAAATCCAGTCATTGAAAGCATCTTTAGAAGTGAAAACTATTGATAAAGGTTATTTTATGTCTTTGGAGAATCCTATATATAAAATACAATTTGAGGTGATCCTAGCTAGTCAATATAACCCTATTTCTTGTTTGGATCATCTTATTACCCTAGCTATGATGGAGCATGTAAATCCTAGTAAGTCTAAGTTTAGTGATAATCCTATTCAATTGAATGCTCAGTAACTTGTAATTAGATCTATCAATGAGAGGGATAGTACTCTTAGAAGTACTATTGTTAATCCTAAGGAGAGAAATATTCCTTCATTTGTGGCCTAAAAAGCTTTGAACATGGAATTGGGTGGCCAGTTTATTGATGTTGTTAGGAAAAATAGGAAGAATTATGAAAGAAGGTCTCTCTCTAATAGCGATAGTAAAAAGAATATTATTCATGATTTATTTTATAGATTATATAAGAGTCAAAAGCCTCCATCCAAATAATCCCACCAGGATGATAAACCTTCATAGGTGGAATGTTAAAAGACTATAGATGATAGATAGAAGATACACTATTGGAGGTTGGTGTAATAAACTTTAGAACAAAGACATTATTTTTCTACAAGATTTTAAAGTGATTGGTTTCTAGGAATCATGTATGATTGAGTTTCTTTGGTATTAAGCCTTAGGGTTTTACTCAAATAGTGATAGAGGGGAAGTGGTATTGCCATTGTGGTGTGTCCCAAGTGGGTTGAGTCTATTTTCTAGCATGGATGCTCAACATGCCAAAGAAAAATATGGGTGATCCTCAACAATAATGAGGATTTAAGTGGGATATGCCATATTTATGCTCCAATTGATTATAGGGAGAGAGCTTAAATATGGGAGTGATGTTCCTCTAAGCTACCTAAAGCCTATTGGATAATTGTGGGTGATTTTAATATGGTGGAGTATGGTTATGATAAACAAGGAGGATTAAAACAATATTGGAAAGGAAATTAGAAATAATTTTGACTTAAATTAAAAATACACTTTAACCTTCTAGATCATCTTGACCGAAAGAGGAATAACTTTAAGGAGTTAAAAATAGATTCTTTTGTAGACTAGATAGGATGCATGGTGACACCAATCTTTCTTCTTTTAGTCCAACAAGGGCCATTTTCCTATGAAAGATTCCCTTACCTCTCTTTTAGATCACTCACCTATTCATAGTTAGATTCTTATCACTAACACTAAGCTTGATAATATCTCTATCTCTAGGGGTAAAGTATTCAAATTTCATTCTTCTTTTCTAATAGACTATGATACTAAGGATTCTATTTGAATGGATATGTCAGTATCTAAAATGTGCAATCATTCATAGATGTCGCTTAATTAATGGAATCAATTAGTGGATGGTTTCAGGAGAGTTTATCAAATTATTGGTAAACAACTTGTTGTGGCCATAAATAAGGAAGAAAATGGTCTACAAATTAGACTGAATGAAACAAAACTTGAACTCCAAAATAAAGGGGGTGATCCCACATTAGGATATGACTTGGTATCTACTAAGCACCAACTTGGATATTTGTAAAGATATAAGATCCAAGGATAAAGGATCTGAGCCAAGAATAATTGGTTAAAGAAGAGAATATATGATCTAGATATTTTATCAATATCATTAGGGTGAAGTATAAGACATAAATGATAAAAGATATTTAGGTAGAGGAATGAAAAACTATTGATCCTAATCTAATTAGAGAAGTATTTTTGAAATTTTACTAAGTTATCCTCTAAATTCAATCAGAAACAACAAGATGGTTTGGATGATTGTTTGAAAATGATTCGATATCAAAAGTGGAGAATAAGAACTTAGTAGAGAAATATCAATAGATGGTATTCAAGAACCCATCAAAGAAATAACTAATGAAAAGTATCTAGGACTTGATAGGGTCTCATCTATATTCAATGAAGAAAATATGGATTAGGTTAGAGAAGAACTTCATATCCTCTATAACGATGCATTTGAATATTGTTCTCTTCACAAAAATGTGAATAGAGAAGTCATCAATGTTTGAATTCTTTAGAATAACTGAGAGGTAGTGGGGGGTGATTCAGTTATCCAAGGTCCAAATGTATAGATAAAACTTTTTATTACTTAACATATTCATATCCATAAAACCATATCATGCATCCACCCATTAGAGCATCCAATGCCTTAACTTAGTAAGCCATTTTCTTAGGTCAAAATAACTTTGTAGAAATGTAAGCATGAAATACCAAAAAATCATTCAAACAATTTGACACAAGGATTTTACATGGAAACCCAATTAGGGAAAAACCACAAGTAATATGCTTCCAATTTTCACTCTTCTATAGTGATGCCTTGTTAAAGGCCAACCCTATTAAAGGTTATAATGCACATTGTTAAATGTGACCTAGTTAAAATATTTCAATCACCCTATTAGGAGTGAGCCTTGTTAGAGGACTTTAGAATATTCTATTAGAATGTCACTTGGTTAAAATATCTAAAATGAATATTAGGTCAACCTTAATCCAAAGATTTATCCAAACTAATATAGTTGTTATAAATTAACAACAAGACTTGATTTGATAATAAATCACAACTCACTTGCCCATTACAGATCTCGAGTTTAGTCCTCCATTCTTCTTGCATTCATACTTTTCATCTTTGACAACTTGTTCACCCTTCAAGCATTCATCCTCTTAAGCCTTCTTTCTTTGTATGCTATTTACAGACTTGTCTATTGACCACCATATGAAGAAACACCCTAGACTTCTTTTCCTCCTTAGGTTCTCGCACATCACCTTTTACTTCTAGCCAGCTATCTCAATAAATAGAGAATTTAGGTTAACCACAATCACAATTTAACCATTTAACCACAATCATCCATTTAAAGGTTAGGTAGGATTTAGTGAATCTACCCACTTTTCTATGTTAGTCCCTTCTAGAAACTTCTTCTACAATCCTCTTTGAATTTTCATCAAATGGTTTATCTTAAATTATGTGCCACCAACTCATCATACTTATCTTCCACATGCTTCACATAATCCAAGAAACTAACTTTTTCAACTCAGATTCATCAAATATTTGGGTGAATGCACAAAGTTGGGTCGTAATTCTGTAGAAGTCAAATCTGCAAAATGAAACTTCTTAGAAACGGGTACCCAATTTTAAAAAACGGGCACCCATTTTTGGTTCGAGCGCCCAACCCTAAATTTAAAAACCAGGCACCCGTTATTTTTTAAAATCGGGTACCCATTTTTTATTTTCAAAAAACGGGTACCCGTTTCTCAAAAAAATAAAAATAATTTTTTTTAAGAAACAGGCACCCATTTTTTAAAAGTAAAAAATGGGTACCCGTTTCTTAAAAATTCAAATTTTTAAGTTTTCGGCAGATTTTACATGCCGCTTTTAGCTTTTCAAAACGGGTACCCATTTTTTGAAATTCAAATAACGAGTGCCTGATTCTTACAACATGAGGTAGGATTTTTTTTTCCTGCCTCGGATTTTGGTTTGGGATAGGCTTGGTGAGACCAAGCCTATGCCTTGGCCTCTTAAGATTTGGCTAAGGCATTGAACTGACAAATTCATGCCTTGCCATAATTTTTAGAGGGTCTTCCTGATCAAATTTTTTTACGAAACAAAAACCCATTAGAGTTCTCACTGTCCTGATTTCAAAAATATAAATTTTATAGAGTTATGTTTTTATTTACTATTTTTTTAAAAAAAATTAATCAAAGGTGGTACCTAAATGTAAAATAGCAACGTTCACTAAAACTTTAATAACTTTTTTATTTTATATTTTTTCTTAAATTAATTTATATGTCATCAATCTACATTCAATTCTTTTGAAGTTAAAAAAAAAAAAAAAATTTGAAAAAAGTGAAATTTTGGTCAAATTATGGTGTCCGTACGTGAGAGGTTTAAAATTTTTCTTTTATAGCCAATTAAAAAGTAATTAAAAAAAATATTCATTAAAAAATTCAAGAAAAAATATTCTCATCAATCTTTGGTGTGTCAGGTAACTCCATTTAAAAGGATTCGCAAAAATTGATTCATTTGTGTCAAATTATGGTGTCCGTACACGAGCGTGGTATGGTCCTGAAACAGGCATTTTGAAAACCTGGTTTTTAAAGATCCATACCAAAAAAAAATCTATTATATGGGTATACAAATAAATTACATATTCAAAAAGAAGATTCCAGGCACTACAATTTTTATTTCTAAAGTTTTTTTATATTTAATCTCTAAATGGCTCAAATTTTGGCATCAATTGACAAAATATTTCAAAAATAGGAAAAACACTTCCACTTTTTGGCCAAAAGTGAAACCCAACTTCTTGCACTGACCCCTTTGATTTAACTCATTTTGTTATCACTCAACACATATACTATCGACTTGACAATAATAGTCTTCTGATGCTTGGCCAACACTAGGTTTTTTAGCATCTACTTGTTGGACTAACCACCAGCATTCCCCTTCAAGATTCATGACATGGCTTAACCACCTGTTATAAATTCTTCTTGACCTAAACTAAACTTCCTCGGCATACACTATTTTCTTAGCCAGGCTTGGCAGACACTTTTTATGAAACCACTTCTTCTAGGATAATCTTAAGTAACCATTTACTTTAGCATTAAGGAGATCAATAATACAACATATCATCCATGAATTACTTAGTCTTACTACTCCTTTTATACACCAAATTACTCAACCTTTCTCTACGTACTCTTGTTATCATATCTTTTCAAATCCTCTTCATCAATTAAACAAATGGTAGAATTTAGACCAAAAAGAAGTTGTTGTCAGCCTCCCAATTAGATCAATAAATTGGTTTACAAACATAACTCATGGATTAGACATCCAAAATGAGCAGTTATATTTCTAATAGAGAAGGTTCATTTAAATTTTCAACCCAAAGATGTATACTTGAAACAAGTCTGCAAAGTAAAAGCACCATGAAACTCTCTAAGTTAGTCTATCATTTCAAAACATAAACTATAACAGTGCTGAAAATAAATCTAAGTACATAGTAATGGCTGCAAAAAACTAGACAGTAATGGTTGTAGGAATTGTATACTACAAACTACAACTTGTTGGTCTAAAGAATAATTTTGACAGCTGAGTGTCAATACACTTAACCATTTTTTTCACTATACAGTGCTGAGTGATATCAAGTGTCGAGTTATTCAAGTTCTGAGTGATATCAAGTGCCAAGTGATATCAAGTGTCGAGTTATATCAAGTGTTGAGTGATATCAAGTGCCAAGTTATTCAACTACCGATTTATTCAAGTGTCGAGTAACATAAGGTGCCGAGTGAAAAAGTTTTGTTTAGGTGTCGAGCTATCCAGGAAATAGCATGTGCCGAGCATTAGTAATGCTTTAGGAGCTAAGTAACTCAGGATATCAGCATAAGAGTTTGTAATTACACAAACTATGATGTAAACCATTTTTGTAGCCAACATAAGGTAAATCTCGAATGATCAGAGATAAGAACGAATCTTTTACATTTCCTATGCAATCTGCATGCAACAATTGGAAAATTGGAAAGGCATGCAGCCAATTAGCAAAAAGGGAAGTATTGAGTAAGAAATTGAGATTCAATGTGGATCATAGATCCATATCTAACCCTAAATCCTCAAATGTCTTTATAAGGAATACAAAATTTCATTGTAAATAGATGCGAGTGGATATACAAGGGTGTATAAGGAAAACTATTTTCAAAACAAGGGTTATTAGATCACAAAGGACCAAGATCAGAAAAAGTAGAACAAGTGTCTGCATTCAGTAATCAAGGATTGCAATCTATCAGGTTTATAATACCTAATACTCTCTTACCATTGTATTAGAAAGGAAATCCTATGTAGATAGGTTGGCTTAACAGCTATTTGTAGATCCTTATCAAAAGGTGATTAAATCCTTTAACAGGGTGACACTTCATGTTAAGTGTTTGAAAATCCTTTAACCAGGTCACTATTGACATAGTGTAAAGCCTTTAACAGGGCAGAACTTTAACAAGGCAGACCATTAGAAGTGGTTGAACCATATTGCTGCAGTGAATTTTTGTGGGTATTATCCCCACCCCAGTTTTACCTTCTTATTTCTGGAGGGTTTCTGGGTTGCCAAATTCCAGTGTTATGTGTTGTTGATGCATGTTTTAGATTCATATTTTCATGATGTGTTTACATGCATGCAATTTACTTTCAGATAAAAATTTTATTGTATAAAGTATAATACTCCTGATTCACCACCCCCGCCCCCCCCCCCCCCCCGCCCCCTCTCATCAGTATTCTTTCCATATTTGAATATTCCAACACAACTTTTCATATATGTCTGCATCTATATCTCCAATGCTTGATTACAATATTGAATATATAAGATTACTGACTCCCTAACAAAAATCTAACAAGTTTTCCATCATTCCTTTAAACAAGGAAGAATCTTATTACAAAAGTAATGACAAAGTGTGTTGAATTTCAGTTCCACATTTTCAGCAATCCACTCAAATGCATGTCTCTTCTTCATTATTGCAAATTAGATCAAACCACTTTACCATGTTATGATCCTCCTTTTCACTTTTCTAGATAATTTTGAAAATCTAAATTTTATTAATAAATGTGAAAGTTATGGTCATTTTTTTGAAAGTGGTTTTATGCTACTTGAAAACGTGCCACTTTTTCCTCAACTAACTTTTGATCTGTGGTGTTCCTTAACTATTTCAAACCAACTCAAATGCTCAAAATGGTTTAGGCTCCTTGTTTTCAAATTTCCAAAGACATAAGCCATTCTTAATTTCATTAAGAATTGCATGAGATATGACTATTTTTCTAAAACTAAATTTTAACTTTATCTTCATTTTTTGCACTTGCTGAATATTTACAAGTGTCAACTTGCTTCTCCTTCTTTCCAGCTGCATGAACAACTCAAACAACTCACAAAAAACATGATAACCACCTTAAGAATAGTATCATTCAATGTTAACCATTTATCACAATAAATCATCATAATCTAGCATCAACTAGCTACACATGCAATTGTTAATCAATAAATGATTAATCATAGTTAATGCTTCATAAACCAAGTTAATGTATGGAAATGGCTTGGAAATATATTAAAACCATGGGGTAAAGTGTTATAACAAATGGATATAGATATGACATTTTATAGGCTCATTAGTTTTCTTACCAACAAGTAGCAGGTTTGACATCATTGAAAAAATGATAATTATTCCATGATAGATTCCACACTTCAAACAATCTCTTTTCAAAAATCTCTCTCTTTGGAATTTATGAAAAATCAATACCAATGGCAATATCAAAAATAAACTGAATACCTTTAAAACTCTCCCTTTTATCAGTATGTGTCCTTCCTTTGTACAGGGTAATGTGAACTTTTCCAATATGCTTCAATATATCTCTCCCTCTGACTTCTATAAGTATGATCTCATTCTCAAGAGGTTTCAATGGACATCTCCCTCTTTCTAACTTTTTTTAATATCTCCCTCATAGTGTCTATCCCCCTCTTTTGTGTAAGATTTTTAATGTAGATATCTTTAAGATTTTTCATGTAGATCTCCATGTATATCTCATTTTTTAACAACAATGCCAAAGACTTGTCATCTTAACACATAGATAATGATCAATTGAGCTTCTCCCTCTATCACCTTTTATGTGACCATAAATCTTCTAATTTAGCTCCTTCATTACTTTAGTAATTTCCTAAAGTAAGATCCACTACATCAAATTTTAAAATATGACATTCAACGTAGTTGATGCAACTAATCATACCTCTTAAGTAGCTTTGGATAGGGGTATCACCCCTAGTTTACCTTGAAGATATTCATGTGTATCCTTAGGTAAATCCTTTGCAAATATATCAACTATTTGTTCTTTTGTACTCACATATTCCGTTCTCACTTCTTTTCCTTGAACTACCTCTCTCAAGTAATGATACTTGATTGCAATGTGCTTTGTTTTTTTATGAATCACAAGGTTCTTAGATATGTTTATAGCACTTGTATTTTCATAGTAGAGTATCATAGGGCCAATAATTTCCTCATTCATTTGTTTGAGTAATTGTTTGATCCATACCATATTTTTACAATTGACTGCACCTATCACATATTTAGCTTCAGCAATAGATTGTGATATACAATTTTATTTCTTACCAGTCCATGAGACTAATATTTTCCTAAGAAAAATGCTCCACCACTTGTATTTTTTTTTGTCATCAATATTTCTAGCACAATCAGCATTTTTATAGGCTCTTAATTCAAACTTATCATTCTTCTTGTAGGATAGACCATAGTCTTGTACATTAGTTTTAGGTATCTCATAATCCTTTTAACAACCATCAAATGATTCTCCTTGGGATATGTAGAGAATCTTGCAACAATCCCAATAGGAGAACTAATGCAATGTTAGGTCTATTATGATCTACATATTGCAATTTTCTAATTATAGACCTATACAATATTTGATATAATTTAGAAGAAACATCAATCTTGGATAGTTTGTGTCCTATCACTAGAGAAGTACTAATAGATTATGAGTCCTCCATACAAAACATTTTCAATATTAATTTCACATACTTGATTTGAGTGATGTAAATACCATATTTCATCTAATATACTTGTAATCCAACAAAGAACATTATCTCTCCAAACATAGACATTCAAAATTCTTTCTTCATTTTGTTTGCAAATGTCTTAGACAATGCATTTTGTGCTCCAAGTATGATATCATCAACAAATATTTCAGCTAGTAAAATCCCTTTACCTCCTTTTGTCTTAAAGTAAAGATTTTTGTTATCATTAATCTTCTCAAAACCAATCTTCACAAAATATTTATGAAGCCTCTCACACCATTCTCTTGGAGCTTATTTCAAACCATATAAAGCTTTGTGTAATATAGATACCATTGTCTTGTTGTTTGGATAAACAATTCCTTCTAGTTGTTCAATGCAAACCTCCTCTTCCAGTATACCTTTCAAAAATATTGATTTCACATCCATTTGATAAAATTTTAATCCTTTATATGTAGAGTAAGCAAGTAGAGTTCTTACTCCTTCCAATCTTGCAATTGGGGAGAATGTCTTTCCATAGTCAATTCCATCTTCTTATGCATATCCCTTGAAAACTAATCTTTCCTTATTCCTTTTGTCCTCACCATTTTCATCCAATTTTTTTGTGTATACCAATTGGTTCAAATCACATTATTGTTCTCAAGTCTTGGTATGAGAGTCCATTTTTTTTTCTTCTTAATTATATCAATCTCTTCTTTCATGACTTTACTCTAGTCGTCATTCTATAATGCATCCTTCATTGACTTAGGACCATGCATGCTTAACAAAAAGTTATCACTTCTCAACCTATTCCTTGTCATTAGTCTAGCATCTTTGTCTCCAATAATTTGTCCAATAGGGTGATGTCTTCTGACATATTTTGACAATCTTGGTTTTTTTCTACTTTCTGCAATGGGTTTGTCAACTTTAGAATCACTCTATAGTTCTCTATTAGGTAACTCGACATTCCTTTCATGTACACTAATATCAATGTCAAAATGTACCTTTACTTTTGACTACAACTCAACTCCTGAATGCAACTTAGTTCCTAAAAGTAACTCAACATTCATTGTATGTAACTTGATAGTCACTAATGCTTTTTGTTGTTGACTTACAACTTAATTCTCAACTTCATTAGCATTCATGTCTTCATAGTAGTACACAAATTTTTTGTACTCTTTAGGTTCCTTCTTAGGTTAAGCTATTGGATACAATTGATTAATTGTGTATTATCTTTGCTATTACATAAATCTCACAATCATTATTAGTCAGTATATGCCAAGCTCACTTAGGTAGTAAAGATAGTTTTCTATGTCTAGTAAGCATTCCTATATTTGCCTAGTTTCAAAGGTAGTGTCAACCGAGTTCACTCGAGTGTCAAAGGAAAATATGAAAAAGATGAGTGTTAACCGAGCTCACTCAGTTAATGAAGGAAAGTTGTATGGAACTAGTGCTAACGAAGCTCACTCGATTGCCAAAGGATTTTTGCAAGTTTGTAGTGTTAACTGAGCTTCTATTGGTTAACAAAGTAAATTATTTCTGAGTTAGTTTCTACCAAGCTACGTCAGCTAATGAAGGATTTTCTTATTTTGACATATTAAGCTTAATTGATTTATTTATTGATTCCAACTGACTAAGGTGATGAATATTAATTATTCTAAGTTGTATTTGAACTGATTTGACAAAGTGTAAGTTATAAGTATAAGATCAAGTTGTGATTTCAAAGTGTGTAATACATGAAAATGTTATTGAAGATTTAGTAATGAGAAGAAGAAGTAAATTTGAAGGATAAGTAGAATATCCTTGTCAAGCAGCAAAGCTATATTCAATCAAGAAGGATTAGATACAACCTAGGATAGGGATCTATGATCAGCAACTCAATTGTATTCAAATAAGGTCATCTCATTGTTACTCTCTAACCATTGTAGCAATGATCTAAATCTCTTAATAGAGTTTGTTTAACAACTATTTATAAATCCTCTAAAAAGGTGGTAGTTCTACTAAATTGTCTAAAGACCTCTAACGAGGCCACTCCTAAGAGGGTGATTAAATCCTTTAATAGGATCACACCTAACAATTTTTTTTGTAACCTTTAACTGGGTTGGCTCCTAATAGGATTCACTTCAAAAGAGTGAAAATAGTAACTAGATACAATTGGTGGTTTTTCTCAAATTGGATTTCCAAGTTAAATCCTGGTGTCAAATGTGTTGATGTTATTTTCTCTTATGTGTTTGCAACTTAGTTAACATAATGGTAATCACCTTTGATAACCTCTAAATTTTATACGTTCAACATTTACTAAGCTAATTCAATTATTACCAAGTTACAACATTTTATGTCTGTTTATCGAGCTTTAGCAGTAATCAGTTTTTTTTTTGCATTTTTGTACTGACATCTAAGGGATTTGGGATTTATTTTAGTTGTAACTGATTCACCCTCCCCTCTCAGTTAATCCTCTTATATTTCCAAAAATTGGTATCAGAGCCTTTGGTGCTTATAGAGAAGGTTTCAAGGACCTAAGCTAAAGATCAGGATGTCTTACAAAAGAGAAATTCCCAAGCTAAATAGAGACAATTTTGCAGCATGACAAGGACTTATGAGGTTACATTTGGCTACCATTAGTGATTCAAGTTGCAAATATCTTGATGCTAAATACAAGACTCCCACTGGAACATTTTTTTGAAGATATTGCTGAAAAGAAGAATCATAATATCATGATGATTGATATTGCATCTGCTCTTAGTTATGCTGAATTTGATAAGGTAAAGGATTGCAAAACTGTTCATGCAATGTGGACCAAACTGAAAGATATCTATGGAGGAGATGAAAATGTAAGAAGAGCCAAAGTAGAAAGCCTTAGAGGAAAATTTGACAAAATGAGAATGAGAGAAGATGAAAACATTGTAAAATATGTGGAAAGGATCAAAGCAAGTGTAAGTGCAATCAAGGCATCTAGAGGAGACATTTAAGAGAACACTATTGTAAGCAAGATACTTAGAACTCTTTTTCCTATTTATGCAATTAGAGTATCTACTATTTAAGAAATGAGATGTGATCCAAACAATAAAATATCTTTGGATGATCTAGTTGGAAGATTGACAACTTTTGAGTTAGATAACTTTGATAACTATGTTCTTAGTTCAAAGGTTATTGAATCTGCTTTTAAAGCCAAACTCTCATTCAAAGAAAAGGGTAAGAAATCAAATTCCAATGAAACAGGAAGTGAAGAAGAAGGAACATCAAAAGAAAGTTTTGATAGTGATCTTGAAGTTGTTGAAGCCCTACTTGCTAGAAAGTATTCCAAAGGTAGAGGAAAGTAAAAAGGTAAATTTCCTCTGATATTCTTTTCTTGTGAAGAAGTTGGTCACATTTTTGCTAAGTGTCCAAATAAGGAAATCAAATATGAAAAGAAAAGTAATAAGCACAAAGGAAAGAAGGACTCCAAGAACTACAAAAACTACAAGGACAAAGGTAATAAATCTTGTTTTATAGCTAAAGATTCTAATAACAATGAAGATGAAATGTTATATATTTCTATGAAAGATGAATCTAATGATGAAGGGGATAAGATGGCACTTATCTCTCATGCTAGCAAGACTGATATATGGATTATTGATAGTGGTTGTTCACATCATATGATTGGTGAAAAAACAAAATTTGAGCACATGGAATATTATGATGGAGGTAGTGTGATATTTGGAAACAATGAACCTTCTAACATAAAAGGAAAAGGATGTATTCCATTGACTAAAGAACTTTTTTCCACGAAAAGGCTTATTGGGTTAAAGGACTAAAGTCTATTCTACTAAGTGTGGCATAATTGAATAACATTGGATTCAAAGTAGAATTCATGAATGGACATGCCAAAATACTAGATGGAAAAGAAAATCTGGTTGGATCTGGCAAGAAAACAAAAGATAATATAGTTTATCTTGAACTTAGTGATTGTTCACATTTTATTGCTCAAGTAGAGGAAAGCTAGTTATGGTACAAAAGACTATCATGTAAACTTTGATAATCTAGTTAAGATAAGAAAACATAAAAGGGTAAGAGGTATTCCTAGTTTGAAGAAGTTTGGCATGGGCCTATGCAAGAATTACCAAATTGGTAAGATGGGAAAGATTAGCTTCAAAAGCAAAAACTATCAGTCTGAAGAAGTCTTGGAAATTGTTCATATAGATTTATGTGGCCCTATTGGAAAAGAAAGCGATAGTGGATAAATTTTTTTCATTTTTTTGGTTGATGACTATTCTAGAATGATGATAGTAATGTATTTAAAAGAAAAATTAGAAGCCTTTCAAAAATTCAAGTGGTATCTAGCAAGAGTAGAAAAGAAAACTAGAAAGAGGTTGAAATGCTTAAGATTAGATAGAGGTGGTGAATTCATCTCCAATGAATTCAATATTTTTTGCATTGAAAGAGGAATCAAAAGACAAGTATTAGCCCCTAGTACACCACAGTAGAATGGTATAGCTAAAAGAAGAAACAAATCTATTATGAATTATGCAAGAACCTTGATGATTGAAGAAAAAGGTTGCTCTCAAATATGAGAAGGAAGCTATCAACACTGAAATTTATACCTTGGACAGAGTATAGTTGAAGAAATATTCAAACAAAACACCTTATCGGCTATGGTATGACTACAAACTCAATGTAAGTTAATTGGAAGTATTTGGCAGCAAATGTTATATCTTAAAAGAATCTAGAAAAGGAAAATTTGATGTAAAAGGTGATGAAGGCATATTTCTAGGATACTCTTGTAGAAGTAATGCATACATATGTTTGAATTTGTCTACTCATAAAATTATAGAAAGTGCACATGTTAGAATTGATGAGTTTGTAGAAAAGAGTGAAGAAGAAAGCAACAAGGAACCAGAAGATTAGAAAAGATTTTTTACTATGAACCTAATACCCTACCAAATCTATCTAAAATAAAGGAAGCTTCATCTCCTAAGTCCTTAGAATCTCCAATAGTTACTAAGTTGTAGATAGTGCAACTTGAGTTATAGTCTGAAGGACTCAAGTCACAATCAGAGGCTACTAAGCTAGTTAGAGTAAACTTTAAGAAAGCTGCCTCCAAAAAAAGATATAAAATAGTGGAAAATATTTCATTATTTTAAAAAAAACAAAATTATTTCTATTGGAAAATCTCTCAGTTTTTTAATTCTAAATGTGATTAATACTGGCGATTATTTTTGAAGCATAATTTATTTGTATAAAGTATTGACAAATCTGAATAATAATAGGAAGTTCATTAATAACCATGGAATATTACAAATCAAAATTGAACATTTTTTTACCTCATGAAATATTATGAGGATCGTTACATATACTTTAAATTAATAGTGTAAACTAAATATTGGTGATATAACCCTAAAGTAGCTAATAATTATGATAATTATTGGTGATTTCAATTAAATTTCTCCAATAATATATTATATTTAGGTTACTCAAATATAATCATGTAACGAATATTGTGGAAAATATTTGAGTTTAATTTTTTTAATAAAATAAATTATTCAATGATTTTAAATATTCCCAAACTAAATTTTGTAAAGCTATGACAATTTAGGTTGTATCCAATCTTAAATTTTTAGCCAAAGTACTAGCCAAAAAATTCTAAAATTATCCAATTTATGAATATTAGCCACTAAAAAATACCTTGGAGCTAGTTCAAACCAAGCCTAATGAACTTGAGTCACAGACAAAAGGACTTGAGCTTGAAACTGAAATTCAAGATGAAGATGTTGGAACTCATTCAAAGACCAAAGAGTTTGTGTTAGCAAGATATGTCAGAAGGCATCATGCACTTGATTAGATCATTGGAGAAAAATTTGATGGAACAATGACAAGAAGCAAATTAAAAGGTACATGTTTACTAGCTGAATTTGAACCTAGAAATGTTAAAAATGCTCTAGAAAATGAAAGTTGGATTGAAGCAATGAATGAAGAGATAGAACAAATAGAAAAGAATAAAACTTGGACTCTTGTTCCTAGATGCAAGGATAAAAAATGTAATTGGTACAAAGTGGATATTTAGAAATAAGTTGAATGAAGATGGAAAAGTTTCAAGAAACAAAGCAAGATTGGTGTGTGAAGGCTATTCTCAAGAAGAAGGTATTGACTATGGTGAGACTTTCACTCCTGTAGCAAGACTAGAAGGTGTTAGAACTTTACTAGCATATGCAACACATAGAGGATTTAAAGTATATAAAATATATGTTAAATCTACATTCTTGAATGGAATTCTTGATGAGGAAGTCTACATTGAACAACCAGAAGGTTTTGTAGATCCTAACAAAAGAGATATGGTTTCTAAGTGACACAAAGCACTATATGGTCCCAAGAAGCTCCGAGAGCTTGGTATGAATCGCTACATAACTATTTAATATAGATTGGTTTTTAAAGTAAAAATGATAATAGTACTCTATATATCTAGGAAATGTTGGATAAGAAGATTGTGTTGGCAAAAATATTTGTTGATGATACCCTATTTATAGGAAATGATATTTTGTGCAAAGCATTTTTAAAAGAAATGAGTAAAGAATTTGAGATGTCTATGTTTGGTGAGATAAAATTCTTTGTTGAATTGCAAATACAATAGAACAAAAATAGTATCTAAATCACTCAATCTACGTATATCAAGGAGATACTGAAAAAATTTGGAATGGAAGATTCAAGGCTAGTTGGAACCCCTATGTCTACTAAACATAAGCTCTGTAAAAAATGATAATTCCAAAGAAGTAGATTAGACCACATAGAGATAAATGATTGAAAAATTGTAGTATGTAGTACACAAAAGACTTGATGTTGCTCTAGCAGTTGGAATAGTGGCAATATTCTCAACAAATCCTAAGGAAAATCACATGATGGCAATCAAGAGAATCATGAGATATCTGAAAGGTACTGATGACTATGGTTTATGGGATAAACATGGAGGCAATTTAGACTTGAAAGTATTTACTAATGCTGATTGGGCAAGAAGTATTGATGACAGAAAAAGCACTAGTGGTGGCACATTCTTTCTTGGTAAAAGACTAGTATCTTAGACAAGCAAGAAGAAAAATTGTACATTTCAATCCATAGCAGAGGTAGAATATGTAGAAGTAGTAATCAAATGTTCTAACATTGCTTGGTTCAAACAATTGTTGGAAGAAATGAAGGTAGAGATCAAAGATCCAATAGTTGTATACAATGATAACACTAGTGCAATCAACATATCAAAAAATCCAGTGATGCATGGGTCAGTGCAAGAAGTTGGGTCTCACTTTTGGCCAAAAAGTGGAAGTGCTTTTCCTGTTTTTGAAATTTTTTGTCAATTGATGTCAAAATTTGAGGTATTTAGAGATTGAATATTGAAAAACTCTAGAAATAAAATTTTTAGTGTTCAAAATCTAGTTTTTGAATATGTAATTTATTTGTGCACCCATATGACAGATTATTTTTTTGGTATGGATCTTTAAAAACCACTTTTTCAAAATGCTTCTTTCAGGACCATACCATGCTCGTGTACAGACACCATAATTTGACACAAATAAATGAATTTTTGTAAATCCTTTTAAAGGGAGTTACCTAATACACCTAAGATTTATGACAAAATTTTTCCTTAATTTTTTATTGAATAATTTTTATATTATTAATTATTAATTCGCTATAAAGATAAATTTTAAAACCTCTCATGTACGGACCACATAATTTGATCAAAATCTCACTTTTTTCAAAAAAAAGAAATTAGCATCAAAAAAATTGTATGTTTAGGAGATAGTTTTGATTAATAAATAATAGAAAAATAGAAAATAAACTAATAACACTATAAAATTTACATTTTTGAAATCAGAACAATAAGACCTATAATGGGTTTTTGTCTCATCAAAAAATTCAATAGGAATGACTATAAAAAAATTATGACAATACCATAAATTGTTGATTAAATGCCTTAGAAAAAAAAAGGATCCCAAAGGCATGGCTTGGTGGGACCAAGCCTATGCCATGCCTTTCCCCAAGGCAAAACCCCATGCAAAAGTTGGGAGGCATACCAAATTCCCGATCATGTCTCACGAATCGGGCACCCGATTTGTAATTCAAAAATTGGGTGCTCGATCGCTTTGAACCATTCTACCTAATTTCTTAAAAATCAGGCACCCGATTCTTTTAAAAATCGGGCAGCCGATTTATTTAAAAATTGGGCACCCGATTTATAAACAGGTACCCGATTTTTAAAGAATCAGGTGCCCGATTTTTAAAAAATTGGGTACCTATTTCTAATGTACCCGTTTGGTGCCAAAAGCTGCCCAACCAACCCAATTTCAATGATTGAAATGATTGAACAACAATTTTGACCTGCAACACCGAATTTTGTCACACTTATTCTATTTTCTTGTCCTCTTATACAATTTGCAGGCTACTGATTCAAATTTTAAATTGGTGCAAACATGGGATCAAAACAACAAAGAAAGAAGAAAGCAAGAGTTCTGACATATGAGGAGATTGTAGAAAATAAAGAGAATGAAGCACAATGTCAATGAGAGAGAAGACAAAGAATTAGAGACTTGAACAATGTTTCAAAGGAGAAAGACATTGAGGATACCACGATGGATGAAGAGGTCAAAGAAGAGAACCCAATACAAGAAAATTCAGGTGCACATTCTAATCATGTGTTCAATACAGGTGTGTCTCCAAACCCTTGAATTTTCTCTCATGATGAAATTAATGATTTTTTAGAAGCAGGTTACGATTTAAACGATTTAGATTTTCTTCATGAGAAGCAATTGTTAAACAATCATGCACAAAACACTCCAATTGAAATGCCTGCCCCGAAAGAAATACCAAGAAAATTTGAAAATGATATTCAAATCTCAAATAACAGTGAAAATAGTAAAGTGTCTGAAAATAAAAATTGCATGAATGTAGACATAGAAACACCACCTACTGAAAAAACATGTCAGGATGATAGTAAAGTGCCTGAACATAATTTTCATATTCCTAATGATGTGTTAGATAATCTTGAGGGATTGGTTTCATGGAGACAAATTAGGACACATGCTAATAGATTGTATAGGCATTTTTTTTATAATAAGAAATTTGGGTTTCAATGTCAGCTAATGTTGCAACTAATTAAAATGTCTAAAATGCGAAAAGTAATGAGAAGGTTGGGAATGTATGCAAAACTCAAGAATAAAAATGAATCTTTAAAAAAAGTTGTATCCATTGTTGCTAGTGCTTTTGATGTTATCAGAAAGAGAAGTCGGTCTAAAGATAAGAATGCAGCACGACGAGCAATAACAACAGCTTTAGTTAACAAATCAACATCTAAAAAAAGATTGATTACCAACATAAGTGGATATCTTAATGTGAATCGTAAGACTTTAGAAAGAGCTGTAAAGAGAAGGGTTAACTTTGAATATGATCCAGCAAATATTTTTTGGACTTCTAGTGGTAGACCCTCGAGATGTGATATGAAACTTACTAGTGAAATCAAAAGTCTGATTGAAAATTTTTGGCATGATAATACAAGAGTATCACCTAATTCAAGAGATGTTCTTAAATTGAGAATTGGGTCAAAAATACATGATCCACATCCTAAACACCTTTTGGACATGACTCAAACTGAATTGTTTAAAAAATTTGTAGATGGTAAGCCATTAAATATTACCATTAGTCAAAGATCTTTTGAAAAGTGTAAACCATGGTATGTAAGGATTAACAAGGAAAGAATCACATGTTGTTGTAAAACTCATATTCAATTTCATTACCATTATGATGCATTTCAATCTATACATGGTACCATGCATAGTAAAGAAATGTTGTAAGAATGTAGTATAAAAATACAACCTCAAACTATAAAATATTTCATATCAGGTTTGTTTTGTAAGCCACCTAAAGATCAATACTTTCTTTTCAATGCATGTATTTCTAGTACATGTGATATGTGCAGCAATCTTTCTTTGTTAGATGAATGTTTGCATGAAAATTCTTTGACTACTTTTGGACAACAATTAGTTGAGGTAAAAAGATTCAAAACTATTGAATATCCATTGAAGGATGGGAAGATTGGAAGAAAGTGTGATCTAGTTACTGATAAAGTTAGTTGTCATGCATTTATGAATGAGTTTAAGAGTGTGATCATACCAAAATATGTTAAACACTCTCAATATTCTAGATGGCTCAATGGACAATTTCGCATATGTAAGAATACATTTCCAATTGGTACTATACTTTCAGTTGTTGACTTTGTAGAGAACTACACACTTGGACCATAAGAAGAGGTACAACCACAATATTACAATTCAGTGCAAGTAACAATTTATGTTCATATAGTTTATAGGCATGCACCTGATAGTATAGAGGAGGATCCAAAAATATTGAGAGAGTATCATTTTTATTTAAGTGATAATAAACTCCATTCATCTGAGTTTGTCCAATATTGTTTCAAGGTCTTTGATGATAATTTAAAAGAGAGAAAAATTCAAATGACACAACATTGGATATGGTTAGATAATTGTACAGGACAATTCAAGAATGCTAGAATGTTCTATTGGTTGAGTAGGACACATAAGCAAACTAACATCCAACATGTGTGGAGTTTTTTTGAGGCTGGACATGGTAAAGGAGAACATGATGGTGTTGGTGCATGTGTGAAGAGAACCCTTAGTAGAGAGCAATTAAATTTTGAGGAAAAAGATAAATTCAAAAATGCACATGAGATTGTCAAATGGTGTAACAAATATTTATACACGAGATCAAGTCAAAACTCTACAATCAAACGTTTCTTCTACCTAGTTGAAGAAAATAATATCCCTTCAAGATATGATTGTGATACAATTAGTGGTTCAGCTAAATCGCATTCATTTAGGAGTTTAGATTCTAACACTTGGACTATATGGATTAGGGAGCTTGATTGTTTTTGTCAATTTTGTCTTGCAGGTGAATGAGAAGAATGTGAGAATACAGAATGGGTTGAAGATTGGCAACAAAGATCATTAGCACCTATTGACACACATTTTGAAGATGATATAGTAAATGAAGGCCAGAATGTTACTTTTGCATCAAAAGACTATGATCATATTTCAGACCTCATAGAACCTGGTATGCACAATTCAATTAGATTTTTTTGCGATCTCATGCTTCAATTTATATAATTTTCATATGTACACTCATGTGATTAAAGTGTTTCTATACTTTATCTTATCTTGTAGGACATGTTTATGCTATTATTGCACCTAGTGATAATGAACAACAGACTGAGTATTGGCTAGCTAGATGTGTGGAACCTAAGAAAAAATTGACATGTCATCAAGTAGACGATGATGGTTTTGAGTATCCAATCCGGTCTGTTGGTGTAGCTGGCACCTGGCTACATAGATACCTAACAAGAAGAAATGGTTTGCCAGCATTTGAAGACTACCAAACCAAAAAGAAGATTTTACACTATTCTTATTTGGTTGTGGCAACAAATATCAAATTAGAAAGATACAAAGGGAGACCCGCCAATAAGGTATTATGGACAATTTCAATGGACGAGCACAAGACAATCATAGATGCATTACAAAAGAGAGAGGATGTAGATGGTTCAGTGGGATGACTACATTTAAATCAAACACATGTAAGTTTTTTCATTATTGTATTGTTTTTATATATATGTACTTATATAATTTAATTACATGTATGTTTGTGTTGTCAATACCAGTTTAGAGAACTTATATACCTCTTATTCAGGTCTCAATTACAATTTATGCAAATTTAAATGTTAAAGTGGATCGAACATCAACATCTTGTGCAATTTCACATAATAAGTACATACAAATTAGACATATATTTACATAGTTCAGATACCTTGAATATTAATTTATGTGTTTATTAACATGTTTGTTTTTGTTTTACATTTTTATTTTATAGGACCTCATTTGAAGAGATGTGTTCAACCAATTTTATGTTTCAAATGAGTTCGTTGAACTATAAATATATCATTGACATTGTCTTACATATATTGTGAAATATGTTGTACAAACTAATTAAAAAATGAGAGTTTACTTCTAATTGAAAGTTAAAGGTATGTGCACTTGATAAATTATAAATTAATTGTCAATTTAAGTAATGACCTCCTATTTTGTTCCATTACTTTTACAGTCAAGCATGTTTAAATTGATGTTTGTTTGAAGTTTCAAATTACTATTGATTGTAATATTAAAAACAAGTCACTTGCACATGATAATTTAAAGATCATTACTCATTGTATTCATTGTATTGATTATATCTTACATTACCAAACAACACATTAAGATCACTTATGATGTACATTGTTAGATACGTTATCCATACATGTGTGTCTTAAGGGGACATGAGAGTCCTAATAGGTCATGTTATGTCTATCATAGGCTATGATAGGTATTCATATGTTTACTATCACATAATAGGTCTTATTAGGTGACAATGAGTCTTACATTACCAAAAAATACATTAAGATCACTTATGATACATTGTTAGGTACATTATCAATACATTTTTTAATCTAGTAGGTCAATTTTATTTGTATGAATCTCAATGCATAAATTTGATGTGATATTTATCTAATAATTCTCTATAGATAGTTAAAATTATTGTTCATCTTGCATATATACTTACAAAATGTGTCATATGTTCATGAATAAAATATGTCAGAATAAAGAAAATGGTTTGAATATACTTAAAACATGGTGAAACATAGTAATATATGTACTACATACACAAGCATGATAAGAAGTCATAAAAAAATAGTACATGGTCTAACATACATCATAACATGATCTATGAAGTGAAAAAATACATGGTCTAACATATAGTTTTAACTATCCTAACACAAAGTGTATACATCATAAATAATATATACATCATAAAAACACAATCTATAGGTGCCAACAAGACCTAATCTATCTGATTGAATGTCCTCTTTGCTCCACATGAAGAGGACTCAGATGGATCATCATGTGTAATATGAGTCATCTCGTCATATCAGACACCCTGTGAGGTAGATGTATCACCCTGTGTAACATGAGGCACGTCTCATCATGTACATGCTTAATTGAAATGGATCTCAAAATCTAGCTTGCAAATAAATTAAATATTCACTACATAATAAAATAAATTATACCACATGAGATGGGTGTCCCTCAGTAACGGGAGGAGGTGCACTATCAAAACTACCAAATGCAGTAGTGGTGAGGTCCTGTAATTTAAAATACATACATTTTTTTAAATTTGATTTTAGAGCATAATGAACTATACATTATGTACATAAATCACAATACTGACCTCAAATGATGATGTAGGTACCTCCATCTGGCTAAGTCTTGTGCTCTCAGCAACACTCGTGGTGACATAGTCCTAAAATTATGGATACATAAACATTTAGTCAAAATTAAATATACATGAATAATTACAAAGTACATAATTTGTACACTACATTTTTTATACACTATAAATTTAACATGTATACATAATTTATATATCATACCTGAGTGGTAGCCAATGTCATAGATGTGTCTATAGGTATGCTAGCACGATAATCATAAGATGGTGTCGAAAATAGACTATACTAAGGCTTGTATGGATGAGTATGATATCGATGCTCATGTTCGTAAAATCAAAACACATAAAATATATATAAATGTAAGTCAAAATTGTTTAGATTATAAGTTAATAATAATGTACATACATAAAAATAATACAAATTATTTGTCTTCAGTCAAAAGTTCATACCGTATGTATTTGAGGCTGTGCCTCAGTGGTAATTGGAGTAGGACTTGTACTAACATCAATATGTGTAGATGCAGACAATCCCTACAAAATCAAATAAAAAGAACATATGAGCACATGTTATTAAATTTGAATTTGAATGTACATTTTTACAGTGTAATTCAAAGTGCATACCATATAAGGGACACCAACATCTGTAGGTCTCGAAAAAAGACTATACTACCTCCTAGGAGGAACAATATCATCCATCCTCTATTATTTGAAAAGTACAAATTAATATAGTTAATAAAATTACACATGTATGTAGAAAGTAAATAATTATGTGCACTTTATATTTATATTAAAATTAAAATTTTACCTACTACTCTTGACTCTCTCTAGGCTCTTCGTGCTGCATGAGGTCAACAAATGATGACATGTCTATCTCATCACTACCATCACCACGGGTAGCGTATACATCATCATCAAAATATGCACCCTCAGCATAATGGCCATCATGTGCTGCACCACAATTGCTTTGGGGGCCTATGCATATGCCTCCACAGCTAGTACAAACATGTCCAAGTGGAGGAGCATGTACCACCTGCATCCATTGTTGTACTAAATTGCTCGAAAGGGCACTCAAATGGGTAAAAGTCGATGAAATTGCATGATGATGGTGAAGAGTAGGTACACCAGGTGTAGGAAGAGGTACAAGGGGCTCAACTTGCCTGTAGTTTCTCATTCTATCACTCAGCTTTGCCCCAGGCCTATCCTGAAGCATCCCTCTACCAACCCCCTGAAATGTTTTCATATCAAAATAGTTGAGTTTTAAACCCAACTCAAACTCAGCCATAAATTCCTAAGGAAGTACATGGGCATCTCATGGTTAGCATGTGGTGGATGGTCAAATACCATCCACTACCACTGCCAAAAATGTGCTGCTATGCATGGATGTGTACACCACCTAATGGAAATGCGAGGCTTCTTATCACTAATTGGTTCACCCATCTTAGGGTTTACAAGATAATGTTGAAAATTCTCTTTACCTATATGTAGGTTATAAACCTCTCTATATGATAAGCCATCGGAGTAAAAGGAATGCATGCTTTCCCTCCATGATCTAAATGAATCGATGTCTAAATCAAAATGATGGATGGAGTCAACCACACCTTGCATGCTATCTGCAAGATGTAGTAGGTGAGGGGGGGGGGGGGGGGGTGCCTCTCACATCAGATAGCCTCTATATCACTCATGAGGTTGTTGAGGTTACGCCTCATGGTCTCACAGAGCTCATTTGTGGTGGGTGGTGGAAGTGTGGGTGGAGGTGGAGGTGGAGAGGAAGAGGGTGGAGGTGGGGGTATGGGAGGGGGAGGGGGTGGCGGTGGGTCCATAAAATATAATCTGCATATATATTTAAACAACATAAAACATAAAACATGACAAAAATACATCACAACATAATACATGACAAAATTACTATTTAATAAAATTTAAATCTAAAATTTATCAACTAGATCTATATAAACGTGCATATCTTTATTAAAATCATATCAATTAAATAAATAAAGTTAAACACTTAAGTCAAATTTAACATTAAATACTAAATTTTTATGTCTAATCATAAAATAATAGTCCAAAAAAATACATCTAGATTAGTTCAAGGTTTCTTTTCTTAAAATAGGAGCCACCAAGCTAATTTTTCTTTCATGTACACTTATTTTGTGACACTGGGGGATTATATGAACTCATTATGGATTATACATGTTCATGTCTCAGGATGAAACAAAGTTAAGATTATGACAAGGTTATGGTTTACAATTTTGTTATGTTAATAGTTTTCATGATGGCTAAGCTTAAGATTGTTATAATGATTGCGATCCTTTAATGTTAGGGAACTTACCTAGGATTATGGTTTTAGTTAAAATTATATTTACCTATTTTGGATATTTATTATGGTCCTATTGTTTATAGGATATATAATAGATGGCATTAAGATGAGAGTTAAGGTTACAATTATCTAATGAAAGCTTAGAGATAGAATGATGATTTGATTAAAAAATATTTATGATTGTAGTTTGAATCCTAACTATTATCCACTTTTTAATGCAAACTATAAGTGTAGATCATGTCAGGAAATAAACTAATACATGTGAACCCTATCCCTAACCATATAATAATCCTAATTCTAATCATAATCCATAATTCATTACATTATGAAGCTTTGGCTATCCATTTTATTTCCAGAGTAATCCCTTGGCTATCCACAAGATGTTCCTAATAGATTTATATAGAAGACCAAATTTATTTAAATAAAATGAGCAGGAAGAAGAGAAACTTACACCCAATATTCAAGGAGAGAACCTTTTAACATACTTGAATTCTACCAATCAAAGTGAGATAATTAGAGTTCCAGTTGTTGAGTTTTCCAAAGATTTTCTTGTTGATATAAAGACACATTTCATTTATATGTTAGGGTTTACTACAAATGGAATCCCTAGGTACCTAACCACTTAATTATGAAATCTCCATCCAATGCCATATTTACTACATAAGGTAGGGACTCAATATTTAGCCCCAATAAGATAGATGTAGAGACATAAATCTTACTACCCGATACTAAGAAAAGAGGTCCAATTTGATCATTAAATGACTCATGTTGCACTCTTCTAGCTTAAAAAGAATACAAATATATTATCAAAAAACTATGTATGTTAGATACTTATTAATTATTTGGAGAGTAGATTGTCATGTCCCCTTTTCAAATAATTAAAAATAACAATCTTTGCTAAGGCAGGTAGGCCCAAAAAGGCGAAGTTTCAGCAAAAGGGGATAATCTTTGGAAGAAAATGGACTAATAAATAAAAATTATTATTAAAATATGTTTTATTAACCCCTCTTGGATGTGAGTTAGGGTTATGCCCTCTTTTAAGGGGTTTGGAGGCATTCTGGGCTCATTCCAGAACTTGATTTTTGCTCATTTCTTTGTTATTCTTCAGAGGATGCCAAACCTGTGGAGAAGGAGACCCAAGAATGAGAGTTTGTAGGTTTCCAGGAAGGCTAAGGATGGGAGTTTGAAGCCATTCCATGTGCATGCTCATGCAGAGTTTTCCTTTGTGCTGAATAGTGCAGATTTGTGGTTTCTCGGGTGTGTTTTTTGTAAGAGTTTGGTGTTTTCGGTTGAGTATTTCATATCAGTTTGGGTTGCTTCTTTATTTCAGACTTTTAGATATTAAAATAGAGCTGAATATATTTATTTGGTCATGATTATACTTCTGTGATAGATTATTAGTATTTTTGTGGTGTTTCCGAGCTATTCTATTTTATTTTCGGGAGCTCGATGAGCATTGTTTTTTTATCCTCCGTTTGGGAGCTGTTGTGTAAATTTTATACAGATCTGAAAATGTCATTTTGAGGCTGTTATACTGCTGAAATTTCTATAAAAATGTCCACTTTCAGATTTACTAATAATATGTGAAGCTGTGAAGTTTTTGGCACTATTTTCGGCATACCTGATTTGGGGTTTATTGAGAAATTGGTGGATCTTTGAAAGATTGGTTGTTTGATCTTAAAGATCTAATTAGAGGTTTGAAATATCATATAGAATTAGAGAAAGGGAAATTTTAGTGGTATCAGAGCCATGATCTTGCCAGCCTAAGGTTTTGTAGAAGTTTGCATGTCAGTTTTGACAACTACCCAGATCTTGCATGTCAATTTTGACAACTACCCAGATCTTGCATGTCAGTTTTGACAACTACCCAGATTTTTCATGTCATAATTTATGGTTGTATGTTTCTTCTAATTAGTTGCATGCCAAAATCTATGATTGCATGCTACTTCTAATCATTTTCACGTCAATTCTTGGTGAATTTGGTGGTTACATGTTGCTTCTAATCAGCTGCATGTCGAAATCTATGGTTGCATGCTACTTCTAATCAATTGCATGTTAGTTCTTGGTGTTTGAAGAAGTTATAACCTATTGGGGTTACACTCTACTTTATCCAGAATGGACAGGTATAGTACAGAGTCTCAGAGGACACGATCTTGGACAATTGATATCCAGAGTCAGAACAATAGAAAGGATGGTTATTTAGACATTCAAGATAGACTTAAGAAAAAAAGCCATTACATGTATGAACAGTCGGTTGAGCACCATCGTATAATGAATGACATGTTGTCCAACCCAGTTAAAGTGGATAAGTTGACTGGATTTCTATTTGGCAGATTTTCTCACAGGGTAGATGACACAATTACCAAGAACTTGCATGAGGATTTTGAGAAACTAGCTTATAGCCAGGTAAAGGTCTTAGATTCTACTCTGCCACAGGAGGTAGTGGGTTTAGATGTTGATTATGAGGATGCTGTTGTGCATGATGGTGAGATACCGGGTAGAGATGAGAAAACATTGAGCATTCATGACTTTGCTGAGAAAGAGTACCAGGCACAGTTAGATGCTTCATCGCATGAGGTTGAGGCAGGTAGTACTCCACATGATTTTTCCAACCAGCTAAAGGTGAACAAATATAGTATTGTGACTTCATTATCTCATCATGATAGTATGCAAGATATGATAGAGGATCACATTCAAATGATTCAATTACAGGGTAGACATAAGGGAGTTTAGGCAAAGTCTCCTTGTGTTGACTTACAAGCAATTAGTGAAGGAATGGGAACGATGAAGTTGAGTTATTTACATCTTCTATCAGATCATGACCATCTTCTTAGCCTTGTCAAAGAATATTTAGATGCCTTGAGGAGGAAGGAGGATGAAGTTGACAGGCTTTCTCATGAGCTTGAGGACACTCGAGCTTCTTTGGTGAATACTCCATTAGGATTACAAGACTGAGAGAGATAGTTGGATAAGCATGACATGGAATTGAGTTTAGTTTCATCTTGCACTCCTAATACTCATCTTTTTGTGAATGGTAGATCATATGTGGACATTGATAATGTTGCGAGTTCATCTTGCATTCACATCCAGGATATAGGGATAATGTCAGACAAGTATGTGGAATTAGTTGGTATTGGTCATATTACTCAGGTGATGATTTTGCTTGAGTTATCAGCTGATTATATTTTATGGATATGGACTCGAGATTGTTATATTGGCATTTGGGATTCAGTTGACTGGAAATCTTTAACACTTTTTGGTAGCAGTGATTGTTTGGGTGCTATCATGGATTTGATTAGCAGATTGCATGATGTTGTCTTTTCTTGTGCCAGGAGCTTATCCGATGTTGGTATTAGTTTTTATACACCAGTGTTGGGCTTTGTTCATATATCCAGTTGACCATACTTGCTGGAATGTTTTGATGATATTTCATATTTGGCAGTGTGTACAGATGAGTCCCAAGATCATATTGGCATTGATGACATCAAGGAGGATGTAGTGGGCAGTTTTGAAGACTTAGTTTCCTTAGGTACAGAGGAGTTGGATAGTAGTGCTAATTTTTTTGATACTCCGTATGTTGATATGAGCTTTAGATTTGATTCACAGGATATGGATTGTAATACTCTAGAGACTAGTGACTTTGAGGATACTCCTTTAGACAGTGCATCAGAGGAGGTTTGTAGGAGACAGTCAAGCCAGTGCCATCATGTGTCTAATCATTTGAGAGTTAGTGACCGAGACATTGCTATCACTTGCTAGCATTTTGATGCTGCTTTTCAGTTGTTAGTAGTTTATGGGTGGGGTTCTCCTACTAGTGATGAGCAGGAAGGCAGTTATCTTTCCTTGACAGAGATCCACTCTTTATGGGAGGCTATTCAAATTTTGAGATAGAATTATATGTAGTTGGTAGCTGACAAAGATTATCTTATGGAGTGGGGCAATATAGCATATGATGCATTGTTGGCCAAGGAAGATGAGGTGAGTGAGCTTACTGAGCAGCTTGAGGTGACTTCTGAGATTCTTGAGAGTACACAGTTGGCTTTCAAGGAGTCACAGTTTCATTTGGCTAAGGTGACCATGGAGTTAGAGTGACTACAATCTTTACCTGATTCTATATAGTCACAAGCTATGGTGTTTGGTGATCTGAGGATGTCCATGGCTGAGATTGTCAGAGACAATGGAGATGGGGATGCATACATCCTTGATACTAACATTGGCATATCAGGTTCATTCCCACTAGAGTCAGGTTTAGTTGAGTTGGGTGTTGTAGCAAATTGTTGTATGCCTGACAAGGTGGTGGCCTCTAGTACTGATGGCACAAAGACTAGAGATGTATCAAAGATCATGTGTGATGTTGGTGATTTAGCAGTTGGCATGGTTCCTGCTAGTAATACTACTCCCTTGGTGATATCTTCGGAGGTAGTAGTTAGTTCCAACATGATTAATGATCAATTGCAGTTAGTTTCATCTAGATTATAGTCTAAGCCACTGACTGAGATTGGTGCATTCTATCGACATTACACTATGAGGTACACTCATCAATTTACCTTTAATGACCATGTTGATGAGATGATGATACAAAGATGTAATTTGGTTCCTAGTGCTTGTCATCGGTTATGGGACAGTTTTATGCCTCAGGATGAGGGTTGTGATGGGCATGACATGGCGATAGGTTCTACAGTTGACAACTTGATAATACATGACTTGGAGTAGGAGTTTCAGAGTGATGCTTCAGTGGGTGTTGTTATTGATTCTACTCCTTTGGCTATGACATCTCTTGACTTAGCTGGTGATCACTCATAGTGGGTTGTATCACTTGTTCATGGTGAGCTGTTGAATAAGGTTGGTTTTTTTATCAACATTATATTGCAAGGTATTTACATCAATTAGCTTTTGATCCTTGTGTTGAGGAGTTGATGGAAGGAAAATTTGGTTTGGGTTCCAATTCTTGCTATTTATCTTGTGATGGCTTTTCACCATCAGGGGTGCATGGTAGTTATGGTTATGAGATAGTGGTCAGTGATCTACAGAGTTGTGTTGACTATAGGCATTGTATAGTGTGTGGATTCTCCATACTTGGTACAGTTTCATTCGAGAGCATTCACCATTGTTGCAGAGTTGGATTGTACATTTCGTATAGGCCAGTGGAATGCATTGATGGTATTTAATATGTTGGTAGTCCACTTTAATTGGGTTTTGATGTTCTAAGAGTTTGTGTCTCATGGGTTTCTGACTATGGAAGTTGTGATTTTGAAGTTTGGTGGAGCTATAATTGTCAGTTTGATTATGGATTCCTCTTGGTCATATTGCAGAGGATATTGCAGGAGCCTATGTTAATTGGTAGTAGTATAGTTCACGACTACATTTGGGATCCAGGTGGATTGATTGGTTTATTTTTTAGCCATTTCTTGAGGACAAGCAATGTTTGGGAGGGGAGGACTTGTCATGTCCCGTTTTCAAATAATTAAAAATAATAATCTTTGCTAAGGCAGGTAGGCCCAAAAAGGTGAAGTTTCAACAAAAGGGGATAATATTTTGAAGCGAATGGACTAATAAATAAAAATTATTATTAAAATATGTTTTATTAACCCCTCTTGGAAGTGAGTTAGGGTTATGCCCTCTTTTAAGGGGTTTGGAGGCATTCTGGGCTCATTCTAGAACTTGATTTTTGCTCATTTCTTTGTTATTCTTCAGAGGCTGCCAAACCTGTGGAGAAGGAGACCCAAGAATGGGAGTTTTCAGGTTTCTATGAAGTCTAAGGATGGGAGTTTGAATTCATTCCATGTGCATGCTCATGTGAAGTTTTCCTTTGTGCTGAATAGTGCAGATTTGTGGTTTCTCGGGTGTGTTTTTTGTGAGAGTTTGGTGTTTTCGGTTGAGTATTTCATATCAGTTTGGGTTGCTACTGTATTTCATAATTTTAGATGTTAAAATAGAGCTTAATATATGTATTTGGTCATGATTATACTTCTGTGATAGATTATTAGTGTTTTTTTGGTGTTTCTGAGGTATTCTATGTTGTTTTCGGGAGCCCGATGAGCATTGTTTTTTATCCTCCGTTTGGGAGTTGTTGTGTAAATGTTATACAGATATGAAAATGTCATTTTTTAGGCTGTTATGCTGCTGAAATTTCTATAAAAATTTCCACTTTCAGATTTACTAATAATAGGTGAAGCTATGAAGTTTTTGGCACTATTTCCGGCATACCCAATTTGGGGTTTATTGAGAAATTGGTGGATCTTTGAAAGATTGGTTTTTTGATCTTAAAGATCTGATTAGAGGTTTGAAATATCATATAGAATTAGAGAAAGGGACATTTCATAGATCCTCTAACTTTTAGAGACAACTGGTTATCTCTAAGGAGATAATATAATGAGTCAATGTTCAACGATAAAAAATAAAGAGGATGCAAGAGGACACCCTTTCATAATTGATCTAGAGAGTCTTAAAAATTATGATCTAATCCCATTAATTTCTTTACTAAAATCCTGACCCCAATCATAAGAGAGGACACCATTTGACATTTAATATTGGATGGAGGGCTTGCAACATCATCATAGTGAAACTCCATTCCACCCTTTTGTAGACATTTTCATAATCAATTACTTGAGCATGCCTACACTCTATCCTAGAAATGTTTCTCAATCCAAAGTCTTCCAATAGGTTATCAAGTTCTCCAATATGCATAAATATCCTTAACAAAACACTTTTGTGTAGGGTTAATGATCTTGGGTAGGATATCTTCTAGTCTAGAGGCTAAGACCTTGGCAATAATTTTTTTGTATGATATGTATTTAGGAGTGTCCTATCTCTAATTTTTAATGAGATTCTTATCTCCCCTCGGGGATCAATTCATTACTTGACCTAGGGATTTTATGAGCCCTCCATTGATTACTTGATGTAGGGATTTCTCATTGCTAATTTTTTGGATGGAGGAGTTGATTTATGATAGAAATAGGTTTATCACTTGGAATAATGCATCTTCATTCTAGGAATGATGGTTCTCATTTTATCCCTATCTTTTGAATCATTTTGAACTATCATCGTCTTCTAACCAAAAAGATTGATAGTAAAATTAGGAAAAAGATCTTACTATATATATCAGTAAGGGGTGGGTATTTCTTTTTATAGAATAAGGCAATATTTTGTTATGTGGCCTTCCATTCTGCAAAGGTAATAAACATTTAGGCTACCCATAGAGGAAAATAGGAAACAAATAGGGGAATCTCCAGTCTCCAAAAAGAACTTTTAGGCACTTCCAACCCAAGATAAATAGAAATTATTCCACCCTAGCATAATTATCTAGTTAGGGATTGGGGTGTTAGAGTGCTTCAATACCCTCCTAATTAGATATTACATGATGAATACTCACTTAGCATATAAAGGTTTAGGCATCCAATGGAAAGACAAGTTATTCACTTCTTTAGATATATTCTTAGGCATGCAAGGGTCTAGTCCGGGCTCCTACTTGCACTGATGTGGACACCTGCATCTCTTGATGGTCAGGGAGGGTTACTTAATTAGATGCCTGATTCATTCAAGTCTCTTCTAATTTTTTTATGATGTATCATTTTGAGACCTTGATATCAATGTTTAATTAGTTTTAGGATTAGGGTTCAATTTGGTTTGTACTATTTGATTAGGTTTACATGCTTAGGTTTGAATTAGGACAAGAGTTAATAAATTGAATTAAGTTTTAAAGTGCTAAATTTGGTTTTAGATATAGAATTATAGTTAGAGCTTTTAGATTAAAAATCAACATTAATTCAAAAAAGTTAGGTTTGAATTTTTTTTTAAAGTGTTTAATATATTATTGAGTTCTAGTTTAGGGTGATTTGGTTTAGTCTTAAGGTCAACGTTTAACTTGGTTTAATCTTCTAGGGTAATGGTTCAATTTTGTTAATGGTTGGGGAAAGGATTTTTAAGGTTAAATTCAAGGTTTCTACTCTTAAGTATATAATTAGGTTTATGATCATGGTTTAATTCAATTTGGTTTATAAGTATAATATTAATTAGTTAAGGGCCAGGGTTACCTTTCAATCTTAGGGTTTGACATTTATAAAATTAGTGCTCAAGGTAAGATAGGAAAGTTATTTAATTATTTATATATTACCTAGTGTAGGTTTTAAAAAATTAAGATTAAGGTTAAGATGATAGTAAGGGTTATGATTAGAGTTAAATTCAATAAAAATTGACATTATAGTTAATCCTAAATGACACCCAACCAAGGGATCCAAAGAACTAATCAAAAGTTTTACTAAGCAAGAAATAACATACATACAATAATTTACATTTATAAAAAACATAAGAGATTGCATTCCTTAATGAGCACATTTACATTTCATTTTTAAATAATTATAAACTACTAAAAGTAAAATAAATAACACATCCACATGAAAGAATATTAACTACTTCAGTTTAATCCATTTAAATAATTTATATACATTTGTTTTGAATGCCACTTGGCAAATTAATTCGGAATGCACAATCATCCACTGTACATGTCACAGGGTATGAAAGGCTGAAAGAATATACATTTATAAAATAGTTTACATCATCCATTTTCGGTCCATGAAATAAAGTACAATACAATTTAAGTAAAATCATTTTAAATACTATAAGTTTTTTGTTTGGATCCCTTGGCGGGCTGTTATATGATTAAGTACTTTATATATGTTTAGGGTTTTATTTATATGGTTAGGTTGAGATTATAGTTTAAACAATGAATTTAGGTCAAGGTTATAGTTAAAACAAGGTCAAGGTTATATCGTTTTAGGTCAAGGTTATATTTATTTGTAAAATTACATGTTTAAACAATGAATTTACATCTAATCTAATCATTCAACATTGTAATAAATACATAAATTAAATACATTTCAAAACATCTAAAATAACAATTTTTTAAATAAACATTTATGAAACTATATTTTAATTAACAAATACAAAAATTTAAACATCTAAGTTCATTAACAATGTAAATTTACAATTTTACGTACATATTAAAAGTGAAAAAATAATAAATTAACATACATATTAAATTAAAAATTGAAAAAAATAAAGTAGAATAACATAAAACATATTAAAATACCTGGTGTATGAAAAACTAGAAGCAAGGGGGTAGTCAGTAGGGCTGAAAATCGGGCTCCCATTTTTGAGGTCATGAAAATGACCTTAAAAATACCAAAAAAGTGGTTATATAAACTTTTACAAATTGGGTACCCGATTTGTAAGCAATTAGGTACCCAATATTTTAAAACTCGGGTACCCAATTTGTAAAAGGGTGGGTGCCCGATATTTGAGTGACTCGGGCACCCGATCCGATTTTCAATATCGAGTACCCAATTTTTAAAATTTGGCTCGGGTGCCCGAAGCTTAATTCTAGAAACAGGTACTCAATTTTTAAAAAATCAGGTACCTATTTCTAAGAAGTACAATTCTGTGGATCTGAATTCTGCGGAATTGCAACGCAACTTCTTGTGGTCACCCGCATACTAAAACAAAGCACATTGCAATAAAATATCACTTCTTAAGAGAGTTGGTGCAAGAAAAAGAAGTCAAATTGGAATATGATAATAGAAAGGAATAGATTGCAAACATATTCACCAAGCCATTACCTAAAAATACATTTTTGTATCTAAGAGGTAAGCTAGGGGTCATTCCCCTTACTGAAGTTCAGTAAATAAAGTTTAGTGATGCATCAACTAGAACTTGTTGAAGATCAATTAGTTGGTGTAGAATTGGCAAGGGCATATTGCAAATGAATTAGTTCTTAAGGTACATTGGTATTTATAGAATTATTGTCTTTGGCATGTATTTTTAAAAAGGGAGAAGTTTACTATCATATCTCTAAAAAAAATTTGGAACCAGAATAAGGTAAGGAACCAAAGAGGGAGAAGTTTTCCAAAGAAGAAGTTTGGTGAAAGAGGGAGAAAGTGTTGAATGAACTTGGTAGAAGTTGTTGCAGATAGAGAAAAAATTCAATGAAAGGAAAAGCCCATACTAATAGAGGGATTTCTCAAGTCTAAATCCAAAATTTCATTATGCTATGACATGTTGTGTTGCCATCAATGCCAAAGAGGGAGATTGTTGGATACAATTCATTAATTGTGTATTGTCTTTGATGTTACACAAATGTCATAATCATTATCAATCAGTATATGCTGAACTCACTCAGGTAGTAAAGATAGTTTTCTGTGTCTATCGAGGATTCTTTTATTTGCCTAATTTAGAAGGAAGTGTCGATTGAGCTCACTCAGGCATCAAAGGAAAATATGCAAAAGATGAGTGTTAACTGAGCTCACTTGATTAATGAAGAAAAGTTGGATGGAACCAGTGCAAATCAAGCTCATTCAATTTTGAAAGGATTTTTGCAAGTTTGTAGTGTTAACTGAGCTTCTGTTCATTAACAAAGGAAACCATTTTTAAGTTAGTTTCTATAGAGTTGGGTTGGCTAATGAAGGATTTTATTATTTTGACATATTACACTTAATTAATTTATCTATTGATTCTAGCTTACTAAGGTGTTGAATATTAATTATTCTAAGTTGTATTTGAGATGACTTGATACAGTGGAAGATATAAGTATAACGACAAGTTGTAATTTCAAAGTGTGTTTAATACATGAAGATGTTATTGATGATTTAGTAATGAGAAGAGGAAGAGAATTTAAAAGATAAGTAGAATACCCTTATGGAGCAGCAAAGTTGTATTCAATTAGGAAGGATCAGATACAAGCTAGAATAGAGATCTGTGCTTAGAAAATCATTTGCATTCAAAACAAGTCATTTCATTGTTACTCTCTAACCACTGTAGTAGTGATCTAAATCTCATAATAGAGTTGGTTTAATAGCTATTTGTAAATCCTCTAACAAGGTGTCAATTCTATTGAATTATCTAAAGACCTCTAACAAGGCCACTCCTAATAGGGTGATTAAATCCTTTAATAGGGTTGGCTCCTAATAGGGCTCACTTTAGAAGAGTGGAAATAATAACTAGTTGTAATTGGTGGTTTTTCCCAAATTGGATTTCCACATTAAATCCTGGTGTCAAATGTGTTCATGTTATTTTCTTTTATGTGTTTGCAACCTAGTGAAAGTAATGGTAATAAGAAATAACATCTAAAGTTTACATGTTAAGCATTTAATGAGCTAATTCAGTTATTACTAAGTTACGTCATTTTATGTATGTTTACCAAACTTTAGCAGTAATCAACTTTCACTTTGCATTTCTGTACTAACATCTAAGGGATCCGGCATTTATTTTAGTAGTAATTGATTCACTTCTCCCCTCTTAGTTAATCCTCTTATATTTCCAACATTAGATTCATGTACCTTTGTATATTCATCAAACATTACATTTACACTTTCCACAACTTTGTTAGTTATAGAATTTAAACACTTATAAGATTTACTTCTTGTGGAATAACCTATGAATATAAATTCTTCACTTTTAGCATCAAATTTTCCTTTTTTGTTGTCCTTAAGAATGTAAGACTTGCTTGCAAATACCTTAAAATATTTTACATTGGGTGAGTATCCATACCATAGTTCAAGAGGTGTGGAACTTGTACATTTCTTGACTTCTACTTGGTTCAAGGTATAGATAACTAATTGACTGCTTCTCTCTAGTATTTCAAAGCAACATTCTTCTCCATCATCTGTTTTGTAGAATAGTCCATTACATATCTATTCCTCCTTTCATGAATCCTATTTTAGGGAGGGGTCCTAGGTGTAGATGTATGTGTCTTGATTCATGTATCATTGTAGAATATCTCAAACTCATTTGATGTAAATTGTCCACCTCTACCAGAACTTAGACATTTAGAACTCTTATAAATTTCCTTTTTGAAACTCTTGCTAGATACCACATAAACATTTGAAAAGCATCAATTTTTTGTTTCAAAAACATAACCGTCATCATGCAAGAATAATCATCAAAAATAATATAATGAGCTTGTCACCTTTGTCGCTTTGCACACCAATTGGCCCACATAAATTAGTATGAACTAATTGCTAAATTTATTTTGAGGAGTGAATCTTACATTTAAAGCTAGAATTTGTCATTTTGCCTAACATTTTTTGCAAATCCCATTATCAAGTATCTTTAGTTTTGGCAAACCTCTGACTCTTTTCCTATTACTAATATTGACTAAGTTATCATAGTTAACATGACATAACCTCTTGTGCCATAGCCACATATCATTAGTTTCTATAACAAGACAAGTAGCATCATTCATGTCAAGATAAAACAAATTACCTCTAGTTTGATCTCCATTTCCAATTTGTTTTTCATTAGTGTCATAGATATTTTCCTTTTTGTTATCAAATTCAACTCGGTAACCTAAACTATTCAATTGTGACACACTAAACAAATTATAGTTAAAACATTCTACATAGTAAGAATTTTCACACATGATCTTATCTATCAATCTTATTGATCCTTTTCTTTTAATTAGATAGGGTGCATCATTACTAAATCTAATGCCATTTCCTTTAGGGGTGGGTAGGGCCCCTATCACTTGTAATACTCATGGTTAATGGACTTACATTTGTCTCTAGTCATGTAATCAAAACATCCACTATCAATGGTTCATCTATCACTTTTGTTCAAACAAGATACCAATGTAGTTACCTCATCTTCACCAAAATCATCCTTCAATGCAACATATAAAACTTCATCAACATGGTCCTTAGATCCATCATTCAATTCCTCTTTTACAATGCAAAAATATTTCTTTCCTTTGTCTTTATAGTCTTTGTTGTTCTCATCTCTTTTACTTTTGTATTTGTCTCCACTTATTTTGTTCTTCTTCTCTAGACACCTTGCAACAATATGACCAACCTCATTACAATTGAAACACATGATAGGTGACTTACCTTTGTATTTCCCTTTGCCTCTATGAAATATCCTAGCCAAAAATGCTTCAAGATCTTCTACATCATCTTCATTTGCATCACTGTCACTAGATAAATATTTGGCTTTTTTCTTTTCTTCTCTTTAGGTTCTTTCAGTGACATTTTAGCTTTGAAAGTAGATTCAACATTTTGTGTTTTGAAATTATCAAAATTGGAAAAGCTTAAAAGAAGTGAGTCTACCCACAAGTCCTTCAAGGGTCAGATCATTACCAAGAGTACATCTTAGTTCTTGTATACCGGAGAGTCTAAGAGCATATGCAGGCAATAAAATTCTCAATACTTTACTTTGTTGATCATAGTATCATCTTCAATAATATCAATTGCACCTCTAATTGCATTAATATCTTCTTTGACTTTTGCACAATACTAGACTATATTCTCACCTTCTTGCATTCTCATTTCATCGAACTTACCTCTAAGACTTTTAGATTTGGCTCTTTGAATTTCTTATCTCCTCCATAGATATTTTCTATAGCATCCCACATATTCTTTGTAGAATCACATCCTTTGACATCATCAAACTCTAAGTAGCTTAGGGAAGATGCATGTTCTGACATTGCCTAATTGTATTCTTTCTTCTTTTCAAAATCATCAGTAGTAAGGGATCCAGTAGGATCAACATGCTCAATGGTAATGGTAGATTGTGAATAGTCTCCAAGTCCTCCTATATGTATATTCATCAAACTTTTCCATGCAGGAAAGTTTTAATTGTTCAGTTTGGGCACCTCCTTTCTATACATCTTGATCTTTGGCTTTTAGTACTTTCAAACTATTTCCTTACTAGAACCAAATGATCTGATACTAGTTTTTGGAATTTTTTAGAATAATTGAGAAGAGGGGGTGAATCTATAATCCATGGTCCAAATGTATAGATAATTGTTTTAAATACTTAACATATTCATATCCATAAAACATATCATGTATGCATCCATTAGAACATCCAATATTTTAACTTAGTAAGTCACTATCCTAGGTCAAAATAAATTTGCAAAAATGTAAGCATGAAATACCACAAACTCATTCACACAATTTTACATGAGGATTTTATGTGGAATCCCAATCTGGGAAAAAAACCAGTAACATGCTAGCAATTTTCGCTCTTCTAAAGTAATTCCCTTTTAAAGGCTAACCCTGTTAAAGGTTACAATGCACATTGTTAAATATAACATGGTTAAAGTATTTCAATCACCCTGTTAGGAGTGAGCCTTGTTAGAGGAATTTATAAAATTTGATAAGAATGTCACATGGTTAAAGGGTATAAAAATTACTATTAGGTCTAATTTAATCGAAAGGACTTATCCAAAATGATACAGTTGTTACAAAGTAACAATCAGACTTGATCTGATAATAAATCAAAACTCACTTTTAGATTATAGATCTCTGGTTCAATCCTTCATTCTCCTTGGTATTCATATTCTTCATCTTTGATAGCTTGTTCATCCTTAAGGCATTCATCCTCTTAACACTTCTTTGTATGCCAATTGTAGATTCTTCTATTTGACCACCATATAAAGCAACACCATATATTTCTTTCCTTCCTTTAGTTCTCACACATCACCTTTTCCTTCTATCTAGCTATCTCTATAAGTATTAAACTTAGGTCTTTTATTTCTTAACCATAATTTTACATTTTAGGGTTAGGTAAGATTAAATGAATCTGCCCACTTTTCCATTTTAGTCCCTTCTAGAAAATTCTTCTACAATCCTCTTTGAATTCACCTCAAAATGGTTTATCTTGAATTTTGTGTCACCTGCTCATCATACTTGTCTACCACACACTTCACGTAATCCAAGAAATAATTTTGTTGGCTTAGATTCATCAAATCTTTGATTTAACTCATTTTTTGTCACTCAGAATCTACATTGTTCACTCGGCAATAAAAATCTTCAGATTCTTGGCCAACACTAGGTTGTTCAATATCTACTAAGACTCCTTGATTAGCCATTACTATTTTTTACCTGATGCTCAACAACTACTAAGTTTATTGATGCTCAACACCTATTACATGTTTAACACTTGACACATACTAAATTTTTCTTCACCTAAAAAAAATTTGGTCGACTTACACTATTTGGTCAGCCAAGCTTGGTAGAAACTTTCTATGAAAACACTTCTTTTAGGCTAAGCTTAAGTAACTATTTACTTTAGCTTTAAGTAGATCAACAATACATCATATCATTCATGTCTTACTTGGTCTTAGTGCTCCTTTTATACACCAAATAGCTTAACCTTTCTCTAAGTACTCTTGTTATCATGTCTTTCCAAATCCTCTTCATGAATTAAAAAAATGATAGTATTTAGACCAAAAAGCAATTGTCTTACTAGTAAATAATAGGTTTGACGATATTAACAAATTGATAATTGTTTCATGATAGATTCTAAACTTCAAAAAATCTCTTTTCAATAATCAAATTGCTTCCCAAAAGTGGGGATAAATCCCTTGTTAAGAATTGTACCCCTATCACCCTACTTAACCTATTATATGAAATTATAGCTAGACTTTTGACTAGAGAAATTACTGATATTACTAATAACTTTATTCTAGTTTACCCAAATATGTTTAATAAATGAAAGATATGTATTGGAGAATGTCAGTACTAGCTACGAAGCCATGCACTAGGCTAACATTGAAGGATAAAAAGTGGCAATGATTCTATTAGAATTTAAGAAAGCCTATGATAGGGTTGAGTGGCCCTTTATTTGTGGCATGCTCAATACTTTTGGGTTCCCTCCATACTTTTGTAAATTGATTGAAATCTTGTTTCAAGATTCGTCTACTATTATTGATGTGAATTAAGGGTTATTTTACCCTATTATTCTTTAGAGATCTATAAGGCAAGGGTTCCCTATTCTCCCCTCCCTCTTTGTGATTGCAGTGGATGCTTTATTTTATATTGTAGAAAATGTCAATTTGGGAGCTCCTATAAAAGACATTACTCTTCCTAATTCTTAAGAATTTATTAATGCTCAATATTTTAATGATACTTCTCTTTTTTTGGAATTGTGTGAGGAAATTTCTCTATGGCCCTCAATAGAACTTTTTTCCCTTGCTTTTGGAGAAAACAAAGCCCCTCATAAATATTTAGTTTTTGGTTGGTTGGAATTTCCCCCTAGTTGGTTGACCAATATGGGATAGAAATGGAACGGGTCTAAAACTATTATTAGATACCTTGGTATTATATTTTCATTAGATCCTTCCTTCTCTAAAATGTAGGAGTAGATTTACAACAAGATTAATAAGAAGCATATCAAATGGGAAACACATTCCATCTCTCTTGTAGGGAGAGTGTAAGTTATCTAGAAGGTACTCTCTTTCCATCAGCTTTACTTTGCCTCCACCTAGCTTTTTATTGAATTTAAGACTAATATGTTTGAAAAGTTCCTGAGAAACATTTTGAAGTCTAATGATTGTTGACTTTATGGTCAAGTTTGTTTATTAGTGACTCACATTTAGTCAAATTGTTGGTAGCTATTAAGATTATCTTGCAATTTATAGTATTAATTGAGTAATCTAGGTTCTACTAATTTCTACAGTTGGTACCAAGTTCTAGAATTAGTATTCAGTTCACACTAAGAATTATCTACCAAGTTGATAAGTAATAGTGCAAACCAAGCTTCATAGTATTAACCAAGTTACACAATGTCAATTGTGGTCTCTAGTATTTACCAAGTTCATAGTATTAGTGATATGAATCCAATGTTGATCGAGCTAGGAGATGTCAACCAAGTGATTCAGTTTATATATCAAGTTTCATGGTATTCACCAAGTCACTAGTGCTAAATGAGTTCAAACTACTTGGAATTGATCAATATGCACTAAGCTTCTATGTCTACCAAGAGAATGATGATGTCATGTGTTGACAATGGTTTCCAAGTATCAGAACCTCACTGAGTTTGTCTTCAAAATTTGAGTGATAGCATTTGAACTGACTTTTTGTATTCTAGTGAAACTTGTATTGTAGTTGACTTTGGTGAATTGTAATTTGGATTGGTATATATGAAATGTATTGTATCACATCCAAATAGAGAATATAGAAATATATGTGTGAGATAGTTAGAGGAGAAGTGCAAAGTAAGAAGGCTACAAGTAGGATAAGGAGAAGGAAAGATTTATCTATCACAACAAGGTGATCATTACACTTCAAAGGAATTTCCAAAAGAAAATCAAAGTTGTGGATTAGAGATTAGCCACTGGTTCATCCTAATAGGTTGAATAGTTAAGTCTTTTCACAAGGTAGACTTAACAGTCTTTTAGAAATCTCTTGACTATGTGCATACTGCATTATATGTTTTGTAAATCCTTTAACAAGGTGGACCTAGCAGTCCTTATTGCTTCTAATAGGGCATATCATCAGAACTGATCAATTATAAGCCTTAACTCACTAACTTTATACTGGAGTACTAAATCTTGTGGGTATCATCCCCACCATAATTTTACTTTCTATTTGAAAGGTTTTTGGGACACTATATCTTGTGTCAAAGTGTTATGAATGGTTTTTTAGAAATAGGAATTACTATGGGGGGTGATTGGTAATTTAAAAACTTTCGTCACCCACTAAATATTATTTGTTACTTTAAACCATACATAACAAAGCAATAAAGTAATTTTCAACAGTAATAGTAACCATGCACAAAGATAACTCATAACACCATATTTTTCTAACTAGCAAAACCCTGGCCAAGGGAAAACCCTAGTAAGGATGATACCCACTAGGAGATTCCAACCTTGTTAGGACTTGTAGTACAGTAGATGCAATATGAGCCCACTGCCCAAACATGTACTTCCAATTACAAGAAGATTTCACTACCCAAACAAGTAATCAGACTTTTTGAATATAGTTACTATAACTTTTTCCTTGACTAATCTCTAATCTTTATTTCAATCTCGGATCACAAAAATAGCTTTAAAACTTCACATATATTGCTTTCATAAAAGTTTGCATGCAATCACTCAACACAACTATTACAATACTTGTGTTACTTATCACAAGATGTCCTTTACATAAATACCATGCCTTTACACAATTTTTTTCTAGTTTGGCTAAGACCATAATACATTTTTCCAACTTAGATTAAACATCTGGGATGTCGGCCCCAATTGGTCAAGTAATTATTTTTTAAACAAAATAATTCCTTTCCTTTAATTATGTTGTCCTGTTTCATTGCTAAAACATGAATATAAATATTATGTATAGTTTGTACATACTTTTTAGATATACATGTCATCATCAACATGTATATTATCTCCATCTAACTTTTCTAGTCATAATAAGATATTAGTAACAAGTTACATACAAAATAATACACTATTGTATACCAAATTCATACTTAGATAATTTTTAAGTACCAAAAGCTAAGTATCTTTATTTCTAAGATTTCTTGTAAGTATGTACACCACATGTTTCCATAAATAACAACAATTACATAATTTCATTAGCCAATTTCCAATAATCTCCCCTTTTGTCATTGATGGCAACAAAATAGGGAAAATTTGCTAAGTATCAAAACTTAAAATAAATAACACATTAACATTACATCAATTACAACTTATCCATCTTACATATGCTCCCCCTTACAATATGATTTCATACTTATCTTCTCTTTAACCAATTTACAAATTTTTTATGTACTTCTCCCCCTTTGACATCAATGATAAAGGTTAAAATGTCAAAAACTGTCAAAAAATTGTCCATCTACTATCAAAATCTCTGTAGACATCTTCCTTAAAGTGATAGTATCTTCATGCAATCATAAAAAAATTCCTTAAGAATGTTCATACCTTTAGTCCTTCTATCCTTGGCTGATTCGTCAAAGGTGAGAATTGCACATAGGGCATATGATGCAATCTCAACTGCATTAAGGTCGAAGTATAAAAAGTTAGAATAAGTGTCCTTGGACTTGACACATTCCTCCAACTATTTCTCAACAATAGATATTTTCAAAGCAATAGCCTTTCTAAAATTTGATACTCTCTTCAAAAAAATTTCCTTCTAAAGTTCCAATTTCTTGATATCATTATGAGTATTGACCACTTGTCCTTCAAAATTATCAATTTTACTTGTAGGATGTTGTAATTGGTTAGATAGAGCCTCAAGCTCACTCATCTTTCCTCCAATATGAATGTCAATATCATTAGTCAACTTGTGAGATAGAGTACACTTAATGTACAATATCTTGCCATCATGTTGACACTTCTGATGTTCCTTGATACAAGTATCAAGACTTATCAAATCGTTCTTCATATTCTGACAAATAGTGCTAAACAAGTTAGTATCATGTGATATTTGTGCCTTCATTTCTACAACATTCAACAAATTTGTGAATTATTTATCAAAAGATTTTAGCACTTCCTGTGCCCTCTATTTAGGATATACTTTTGTGTGTTGTACTACCAAAGTACTATGTAATCTTTCAGTAACCTCCATTAAGGTTCTCTATAGGCTCTTCACTATTTATGTTCTAAATAAGCTTTGAAAAAGAGGAGATCAAGTTAGTTTGATCATCATCATCATCTATTGTTAGGCTAGCGAGTGAAAGCAGAGTAGATGAACTAGAAGGTTTAGTGTCATCTTCCCTTTGCTTCTTTTTAGCTACCTCTTTGACTCATCTTTCCTCTTCCTCTTCCTCTTTTCTTTCCTTTCTTTCTTTCTCTCTCTTTTATTCCTCTTCTAATATTTTCTTCTTATCATCCTCTATTTTCCTTTTCATTTCTTCTTCAACTAATCTTTTCTTTTCATTGCATCCTCAAGCAATTTATGCTTGGCCTCTTCTATTTTCCTTTTCTCTTCCTCTAATAACCTCATCTACTCTTCAATTTTTCTTGGTTATTGTTGTGGTGTTCACAACACACACCCCATTCCTTACTAGGAATGGGGATCCCCTACCTTTTTTGACTCCCAAACTCATAGTTTGGGAGTCGGGAGAAGAAGATTTTTATTAGACCTTAGAATTTTAGAGTCAAATATTTGAAAAAATCACAAAAAAAATTGAAAAACACAAAAAATTAAAAAATTTGAAAGAAAAAACAAATCAGATGCGCACCACAAAGGGTCACGTGCCCCCAAAGGCCGTGTGCGCACTGCCACAAAGGGCCATGCGCCCCCAAAGTGTGCACGTGCCGCCAAGGGTTGTGTGCCCAAAGCATGCATGTGCTACCACAAAGGCCCATGCATGTGCTACTGTCAAGGGCCACATGCCCAAAGTATGTGCACACTGCCACAAAGGGTCGCACACATGGTCCAAGGGTCATGCACCCAAAGTGTGTGCACGTAGGATCAAGGCACCTTGTGTGCATTCACACCGCATGCTCCCAAGGCACCATGTGCCCTTGCCAAGCTACCCTTTCACCTCCAATTTTTTCTGAATAGCCATAAGAGGGGTTTAAAATATATCATTTCAGTATTTATACTTTAGATATATTTTAATATATGCAACGAATCTTTTGAGATAGGTTTCAGACCTTCCCAAGGTAAGGTAAAGATTCTAAAAAAATTTAGGGCTTCAGAAATCCAGATTTAGCCAAATTTTAGGGCTTTAGGGTTTCATACTTAGCCAGATTTTAGGATTCACCTCTAGTTTTGTTTGAGTAGCTAGTGTATCTTTACTATGCATTGTTAACTCTACGGACTAATGTTTGCTTCTTTTGTAGGTAAAAATGGCATCCTCAACTTGTCAAGGTCATGACTTTTGACTCGAGCCTCAGAATTCAGAACCACTTACATTATTGGAAAGAAGAACTGAAGATCTAATGTTAGTCCCTAAAATAGTGAGCCTTTGGCTGCCCAATTTTAGGGACCAATGAGGGTTCCAACTTGAAATTTGAGCAAAAGACCTCCAAAAAGGTCATTTAAAAATGCCTAAAAAATTTGTGAAAAAATATGAAAAAGTTGCAAACATTTGATCATCTTGGATAATTTGGATCACTTGGTTTCTCATTGAGAAGGATTGGATAGGTGGAGAGAAGAAAAAGGTCAAATATATAGAGGTTGGACATATAAAGAAAATCAGGTTCCTCATCTTATGCAACTATTGGGGACAGATTCAATGTAGGAGCCTTGAGATTTTTGATTGAAGAAGCAGAGGGAGTGCAAGTTTATGAAAGTAATTAGCTATAAAGAGGGTGTAAATCATTAGAAAGGGGCATGGAGCATATACAAAAACTGATCTAAAACCTCATTTGAGAAAAACCCAGAAACCATTTTCAAAATTGAGAACTTTGATTTTTTGGAGAATTGAGCTCCACAGGTATGCAGGTCCACAGCTCCATATTTTCATGCAGGTCCATAATTCAAAGGTGCATCGACAATTGATTGCCAATTCCAAAAATAGCAGTTTCCATGCATTGAGAGCTCATTTTGATGGCAAGTTAACTCCAACACACATCAAGTGAAGGGCCAACTTCTATTTTTGGTGTCTCCATGCACTTCTACTTCGATTGATGGCTTCCTCCTACTTTCTCTCTCATGTTCTCTCTATTTTTGACATGTAAAGGGCTCATGCATCCAATTAATGAATAAAATATGGATGGAGTCCCTCTAAGCACTAGTTAGATTATTAGTTTGTATATATTTAGTTTGTTTTAAATGTTTTAAAAATATTTTATTGCTTTAAGATATCTCTTACTCTCAACACAAATTGAGGAGACAATTTCTTATAAATACCCCATTGTAAAATGTAACAAGGGCCACTATTATTATGCAATAATGTTATGCTTTTGGTGCTAGCATTTGGAGTGTAGTTATTCTTGCCTGAATGTGTCATTGTTTTGTGGATTTTATTCATGAGATTGTGATTGAGCCAAAGGTTTATTGCATTGTTTTTGGTTGTGTGATCTTTTAGTTATGGTGTTTGCTACAGATATATGAATTCTATTAACATAATGAGCTTGAGAAGAGATCATCTGATTGTGTCTACATAGCTTTTTGTCTTGCATGAGTGCACTTTCCATTGCCTTGCAATTTGATGAAGAGTAAAACATCATTCAATTTGTTAAATATTCTCATTGACGATTGCATTAGTGGATTTTAGGAAGCGTTGCTCCTATTTTCATTGGTTTCCTATCAATTTCTTCAAAGGTTTAACTCGCAGCATGTTGTGTTCTATAGCTTATGTCCATTTAGGAATTTCAATTTCAAGTCATTTGATTTCATATTATTTTCTTTTAGTTTCATTATTTTCTTTGCTAACCCCTTTGTTAGAATAGGACCTCATACTAGCTACATTGTTAGAGTTACATTCATTGAAAAATAGAAAATAGAAAATTATTTTTCTTTTGGTGTGATATTTTGAGACAGCGAATAGATTTTACTTCAATTCCAAGATAAAAGGGTTTTTAGAACCAGCAAAGACCTCCTTATGAACACTCAAGTTTATCTTCTACTGAGCGAATTTTGGTACATCGCAAGACAAACACTGAACCTTGGATCAGATCCTTAAAAAGATTTTCTTTTCAAGAGAGGAATTACACTATGGATTCTTGTCGTTGACCTTGTGAAAAATGAATGCCCAATAGTTATTCTTCAATATATTTAGTATGAGGCTCATTCTATTTAGAACTCTCAAACAAGTTTGTATCATCAATGTTAATGGTAACATTGGTTTGATCTACTTGCACTGTGTCGCTGCTCACTAATACTTCCAAGGTTTTGGGTGCTAGTGAAGATACTACCTTGGACTCTATCATCACCTGACTTATAGCTGCTATAGTCTCACTTCTTATCTTATCTTTCTAACCCACCATAAATAGAAATGGTCTTACCTTGTTTCTCAAGTAAGGTACTAGATTATTCAACAATCTCTTGACTTCTTCTTCGTCATCAGTCTTGCATATTTTTCTTAACATAGAATTCTGAAGTTTTATGTCCTCTTCTTGAGTTGGTGCCTTCTTTTCAACTAGTCTATCATAGACTTTCTAGTTTACTATGCCTTCAATATCTTTAAGTTTTAGACTATTGGCTATTATGTATCTCACAATAGAGATATCAATATGATCTTTCTCAAAATTATTATACAAATCATAAAAATTTTCCATCTGCAAAAATTTTCCCTCATTAGAAATAGTTGAATTTATCTTCTCTACTTTTGGATTCTAGTGTTACCAAGCTTATCCTATTGACTTCTTAGAAGTAGTTACCTTCTCTACCTATTTGACTTCTCGTTCTTCTACTTCTTCTTCTTCACCAGACTCAACAATTCTCAACAATGTCTTTTGTCTCTTTCCTAGTCCATTGGCTTATTGCTTGACCCTTTTAGTCTTTATGGTCATAACTTCCACTAATCTCTCTGATTTCCTCTTTGGCTCACTTGTCTATACATCTGATACTACTACATAGAGAATGCTATGTTCTGAAGATGCCTCTACAATAGACACTGAAAAAAGCTACACATATGTTATACCTTGCTTCATAGTATGCCTAGCTACCTATGACTCACTCTCAATCATACCAACCTTTGTTACAGATTTCTTCATTATTGTTTCAATCTTCTTGTAAGATGCCTCCTCCAAGGATGCTTGATGAGCTGATTGGGTAATATCATCATATGTTTTGAATCTATATTTATCTTGGTGCTTCTCTAATTTTAACGATAAATCAATGTATCCAACTACTGGTTTATCATTCAATTCATAACCTAAGGGATCAACAAATGTTTCCTAAGGTTCTACTGCTTGAATATAGGTAAACTATACATATCAACCATAACATAAATATCTTCTTTAAATATGTCCACAACTATAGGTGTAATTCTAAATCATTGCCTCATTTCATTCTAAAATGTTTTCATTATTAAGTTTCCACTATCTAGTATTTTGTCTGTTGGATGTCTTCTGCATACATCTGTGATTTTCTCCATTGTACACCTCGCTCTGATCATAATCTCCGTGACTAAAAAATATGGAAATCTCTTAAGTGCATGAAATAATATGTGATTGATTAGTGAATGAAATCTAAACACACCATTCTTAGTCCTTTTGATCTTTTCTAGGTTCTCAAGAAGTTGCATTCTTAGAATTTCACTAAGATTAACTTGTTCCTTCTCAACACATTTTTTATGTTGCATAGATGAATTTTGCTAGGAATTCATCAATCTTGGAACTTGCACATATAGAGTAGGCAATGATTTTGCTCAGGAATCTTACATCATCTTGTTTAATGGTGTTGATCACCATGGCCTTTCCATTATACAATGTCTTTGTACAACTCTCTACTTTATTCTTAACCAATTTCTCACCAATAGGTACACTGACTTGTTTACAAAGACTAGTTACCTCATGAATAAGGTCAACTAAAATATCAACTACACTATCTTCCATCCATATTTTTCCATCATGTATTCTACTTAGTATGATCTATGTCCACTCATCTATGTCCAATTCTTAGTAGAAATGATATTTGAATAGGTCCAGTTCCTTCAAGTGTTCAAATCTGAGTTTCATAGCCATATTTTTCCATCATGTATTCTACTTAGTATGATCTATGTCCACTCATCTATGTCCAATTCTTAGTAGAAATGATATTTGAATAGGTCCAGTTCCTTCAAGTGTTCAAATCTGAGTTCCATGTCCTTTTTTATATACCCACTCCCAATAGATTCAAACTTACAAGTTAGATAACTTCCTATATCATCCAAATAAACTACATTGTTAAAAGTAATGGATAACATTGAGTTAGGGTTTACTTCTATGGGTTTCATAGAAAAAACCTTCAATTTTGGTCTCTCATCATTCTCAACATTGTGAACTACTGATATATCCATTATTCTACCAAATATGAGCTTTTATCAAATAAATTTTGTGAAAATGATAAAATACCTCTTTCCAAAAATAGGGTTTTCTTCAAAATCCCCTTGTCAAGTCGCTTATGTGTGTTCTATGCTTCTGATGTGATCACAATGAAGTAAAAATTAAATGTGTACTCCATTTATTCCATCAACTTGAACTTGCATTAATTGCATGCTTTGCACACACAAAAAACTAACAATTATATCTTGAAATCAAATGACTACTCAAGATCTTCTATCCAAACTTCAGATGCTACCTAAGTTTCACTATAGCTTCTTCCCATCATGACAATGCTCCACAAAACTTTGCTTTATGAAATTCTCTGTAAAAACATAGTTTTCATCTTCTGCTACAAAATTAACTTTCTCTTTAATAACAATAACTCTTAGTTTCTTTGTAACTAGTTTATATAAGCTCCAAATTACAAGTGAGCTTAAGTACCATCTAAACTTATCTCAATACAACTTTTCCCAACTTTGCTACCCACAATGAAGTTTTCAAATCTTGGTGCTATGAACAAGCTTAATTCAACTTAATTGAATCAAACTTGATTACTAACTTCAATATTCCTATCTCACCATCATCTAACTTATCTTTTTAGATGTCTAATTCTTTTACAAATGCCTCATTTAGTTCTTCTCAAAGTTCATTGACTACATTTCTTTGTTCCTCATTATCTTTCTTAGTTCTAGAGTTCCTCTTATGGTTCCTTCTATCATTTCCAACATTTCTTCCATCATTCCTTCTATTTTAGAAGTTTCTTCCATTGTTTCTTCTATCCCCAAAGTTTCTATCCATTCTACAATAGTTTGTTGTATGTCTGAAGTTGTTACATAATTGACATATGAGAGTTCTACTTCTAGGATACTGTTGATCATCGGGTGCATGAAAATTTTGAGCTGTGTGTCTTCTTTCTTCACAAGGAATTCCTTCTCTTGATGTCCTTTCATTAGATCTTCTATCTATAGGGTTAGTATTTCTAAACAATCTACTATTTCTTCTATCATTATCATATTTAGGTTTCCTACAATCAATTGCTTTATGACCCATACCATGAAAATTATGACAATAAAAAACCTTAACGTGATTGAATAACTTATTTGTACAATCTCTTTTTATATGATCTATTTCATTACATGAAAAACACTTACCTCTAAATTCATAACAATCCATCAGACAGTTTGTGTCCTAGTTAGCACATAAAGTTCATGGGTTAAAGTAAAAAGTTGTATCATCTTTCAAACTAACTTATTAGAATGACTGAATTTGAGTATTTTGATTTTCTCAAACAATGATCTAGATACATTCATTCTAGATAAGTTATATATGGTCTCACATTTTTCCAATTGGAAATGTCTATTAAATGTATATTGTATACTATTTTGTATCCAATTACTAAAAAAATAAAATTATTTTAGAAAACTAACCTTTCAATAACTCTCACTATTTTTTATGATATTTTTTAGTAAAATATAGTCACACCATTTTATAGAGTTCAAAGGAAAGAATATTCTCATATAGAGTTTATAGTGTTTTAATTACATATAATATATTATAATTGAAAAATTCTACAAGCACGTATTTTAACACTCAAAAATATGTCAATTTTGAGAAAGAAAATTAATATTAAATTATACAAAAATTAAAAATCATATGGTGTTCTAGAGAAGAGAGTCCTCTTTTAGAATGTATAGTTTTTCTTCTGGTTAGAATATAATTTTTTTAGAAAATATGGTTGGAGAAAACTATCAATTTCAAGTGAGTTGAACTTTGAATCACTATAAAAGAGAAAATATAGGTCTAGAGTCAATTTTTATTTATTGTTCTAGCTATATGTCTTATCTATAACATAGTCTGAGTTCAAATGGAAATAAGTTTATATCCATATAGTTTTGTGGTGGGAACTAAACCCCTAATTTTTCAGTGTTTTTCATAAACTAAAAAATTAGCTATATAAATTAAGAAAATATGTCATTTCTTATTCCAAATGATTATTGAAAATTATAGTCTTAAACTTCAACCATTTCTATACATTTTATTAGATTACTTCATTTTCAAATTCTAAAATATTATACTAATTTCATGTCATTGAAGATGAAAAGTTATATTTTGGTTAGCCGTTTCCTTTACAAAAGGGTGACACATGTTTGTGCTTTTACCATCATCCACTCCAACATAAGTTTCAATGGGATTGCCTATGTCAAAAAGCATTTGAGCAAGTTAAAGCATACTTGGCTAATCCACTAGTTCCAATCCCCCAAGTGCATGATGACCATTGATTCTATACATTCTTGCCACTTCAGTTTCACTAGGTGCTCTTTTAGCACAAATAGATGATAAAGGTAATGAGCAAGCCATATACTATCTAAGTCTAACATTAGTTTGCTATGAGTTGAAATAGATTTCTATTGAGTGAGCTTGTTTGGTGGTAGTCTTTTGCATGTAGAAACTACACTATCATATGCTTAATCACACTACACATCTCATTGCCAAGATAGATCCCATCAAGTATTTGCTATCAAAAGCTTGCCTCACTAGTCTAGCTACAAAATGGGTCTTGATTTTAAGTGAATTCAACATTGTCTATAAAGATCACAAGGCCATTAATGGACAAGTAATTGTGGACTAGCTTGCTGAAGCTCCTCTTTAAGGAGACCATCCTATTATAGAAGATTTTCTACATTAAAAAAATATGACTCTTACCCTTAGTACATAATGGAAGCTATATTTTGATGGTTCCTTCACACAAAAGGGATTGGGGACAGGAATTTTGTTTGTCACACCACAAGGAGATCTTATTCCTAAGTCTTATAAAATTCCATTCCCTTGCACAAACAACATAGCTGAGTATGAAGGATTAGTAATAGGGATCCGTCAAGCTATCAGATGGAATATTAAGAGCCTACTTGTCTTTAGAGACTCTCAATTGGTTATTAAGCAAGTCACAGATGAATACCAAACAAAGGATGAAAAGTTGTTGCCATATCACCACATAGTTGAAGATCTTAAACAACACTTCATTGAGATAGTCTTTTAGTAGATACCAAGGACTAATAACAAAGCAGTAGATTCTATGGCCACCATTGCCTCCATGATTGCCATGCCTAAGTATAGTCCTAAGTGTAAGTTTCTTGTTGAGAATCTTTTTCTTCCTGCTTACTAGCAACCCAAATCAAAGCTGGTGTGTGAGATTATTGTTCTTGAGTCTCCATGGCACTCAAACATTTTTTCCTACCTTCATCACAAAACAATCCTCCTAGCCCTTTCCATGAACCAAAGAAAAATCTTCATCTATCGCACCACCTGATATACAATGCTAGGTGATCCACTTTTTCGAAAACACATTGATGGAACCTTCCTCTAATGTCTTAGTTTAAATGTAGCTAGTACAATATTAGAAGAGGTTTACAAAGGAATTTGTGGTCCCCATTCTAGTGGCCTTATGTTAGCAAAAAGGCTTCTCAGAAAAGGTTACTATAGGCCTAATATGGAAGTGGATACCTATCATTTTGTGAAATCTTGTGTTCCTTGTTAGCAACATGGAGATTTGATACGCACTCCTTCCAAAGACCTATAACCCACCATCACACCATGGCCCTTTTCTTGCTGGGGATTCAATCTTGTTGGTCAAATATATCCAAATTATGCAAATGGCCACAAGTATATTATTACCACCACCGAGTACTTCACAAAATGGGTTAAGGCTATCCCTTTAACTTACACCACCAAAAAATAGGTTTCAAAGTTCATCATGAACTACATTATCTATCAGTTCTATATCCCTCAAGACATCATGACTGATAATGGAACTCCTTTAAAAAATTAGGAAGTTGCCACATTGTGTAAGAAATTTGGAATCGCCCAACATTTTTCCACCAAATACTTTGCCCAAGGAAATGGCCAAGCTGAAACCATCAATAAAATATTTTGAAAATCCTAAAGAAAATCATTGATCTAGCTGGCCATGACTGGCACCTCCAAATTGCTCCTGCCATTTGGCTCAACCACACCCCCATCTGTACTCCCATAGGAGCCACTCCATTTACCCTTGTTTATGGTTCTTAATTTGTTTTACCGGTCAAAATTGAACTCCCTTCCTTGAGAATCTCTCTCAAGAATCTGATTCCTGAAGAAGATTACTAAGTTGCTCACTTGCAAGAGCTATACTCCTTGATGAGAGATGCTTTAATGCCCTAAACCACGTCATCATGTATCAAAATTTCCTTCAACTCTAGTTTCAAAAAAAATTCAGACCTCATGAATTTGAGGTGGATGGCTTAGTTTTGTAGCATAACATGAGGAACCTCTAGAATAGTGAAAAGAAAGCAAAATTTGAAGCTAATTATCTTGGATTGTTTATCATTACAGCCAAAAATGGTTCTAGGGCATATCAAATTGCCACTTTAGAGGGAGAACCAATCCCTAAGCCTAGAAACATCCAACATCTCAAGCGGTTCTATGCTTGAGTCTTGTAGTTCCTATACAATGTTGTTATAGTTCCCTAAAACTCCAAAAAAGTCAAAAAAATAGAAAACCCCAAAAAAACATGTAAAATGTTCGTGAAGAAATGACTTAAAAGAGAAAAAAGTTCTTGAAAAAAATTTGTAAAGTCGATTATATATAAGGCTCATATCACTTCACCATGTTTACCCTCATTTCATCCCATCTTTATGTAGAAGTCCTATCTAACTTGCATTTTTTATGCATCCAATAAAAGACCTCTTGCCTATGAGGCATCCATTCACTTTCATCTTTCAAAAGACCTCTAGTCCATGAGGCATTTTCTGATTGAGTATTTGTCCCAATCCTATTACACTAAGATATTTCCCACAATAGTGACTACAATAGAACCTAAACAAAATCACTATTTAAGACTTAACAATTCAAGAAATTGTTCTTTTCATAGCCCTTGCCAACAAAATTTTTTGACAACAACATCAGACAAACAAAATTTGATAGGATGAATCCTTCGTACACATGGAACTACAACCTTCACTTTTGGGACTAAATGTTCTTGGCAGGAACTATGGACTAAATGACTAATTGATCATGTAGTCTCTTTTGGTTAATTTCATTTTGTGAGTTAGTTGTAGCCTTTTATGGTGTACCTTGATCTTCCATATTTTGGTATCACCTTAATGGCTCCAATTAAGTACACATGTAGTTTGCGCTATGATTTATTTTTGATGCTTTTATGCATGTATGTTAGTTTTGATTTATAGTTATGCATTGCTCACTAGGGGCAATGGCTTGGCACACTTTGCACCAAAGATCCCTAAAAAGACTTCGGGTGTGCCTAGACCTCTTGAATGCATATATGCCATTTATTCCATCATGACTATGCAAATTACATCTATCATCCTAAAGTTTCTATTGTGTTGGCAGTCTAGTCCATGCAAAGGAATGTTGTCATCTATGCTTCTACATCATATGGTGCATAACTCCCTTTTGCAAAATCAAACTAGGGTGTGGTCTCCCATATAAACACAACTGAATCCCTCAATACCATGTAGTTAGGATTCATGTAGTCTAGGATTTCTTTGCACTTTTCTTGAGACAAGGGTTTCTTTATTCACCCCCTCCTATGCTAAGCTACTTGATTCCTATGAGTGAAAAGTTTGACACATTTCCATTCAGTAGGTTCATTCATATTACATTTTTATATTTCACATTTACACTTTAAGTTTGCATCATTTAACTTTGCATTCATGATTATTTTCTTTTTTTGCTATTTGTTGGAAATGATTGAAAAGATCCTGAGGAAAGTTGATAGGATGATCATATGGAACTAGTAAATAATGTTCTCAATCATTATTTTGTCATTCATGTCAAACTTGCTACTTGCAGGAATGACAATTGCTTTAGTGATCCAAATACTATCAGTTAGTTGATTGACAAGAAGGAGGCAATCAATAAGATGTAACTAGTACACCAAGAGAAAGGTTGAAGTCATGATGTTGTAATGAAGTACAAGGATTAGCTAAGCCATTAATGAAAAAGTGTGTTGATGACATACTATAAGACACAAAGAATGGGCACACTGAAACATATCAGAGATAAAACGTTTTTAGCTAAGACATTTGTAAAGCTTAACTAAAGTTCATTAGAGAGAGGGAGCCGAGCAAGCTAGTAGGTGCCAAACAGATTCCTAGTTGATGTCAAGTGATACAAGTGCCGAGTAAACTTTAGATGCTGAGTGATACAAAATTTATCAAGTACTGAGTGAACTTCAAGTTTCAAGCTATGTGAGAAATAGATGCCGAGCATCAGAAAACCAATAGTGCTAAGTAACATAGAGGTGTCAAGCACCAGTAAATCAATGATGTTGAGTTGCTACATTATTTTGAAAATCAAAGATTTTCCAGATGTAAGCTAACAAGGTTGTTATCTAGAAGTTTGTAAATTAAATGGAAGATAAGAATGATGAGCTGGTGGCACAAAACACCATGTAGAACATTTTTAAAAGATACAACTGATGAAGTTTGTAATGAGAACAAGATATGGGTTAGATACATTGTATCCTACCTAATCCATTTGAAACCCTAAAATTGGAGAGGGAGAATTGAGCAGAAAAGGAAATTAAAATTTCCATTTAAGGAGACATAAGTTCATGAAGAAAATAGAGAGAGAGAGAGAGGAGGTCAAGCATGAAAGCATAAAATGCTGAAGGAGGTGCTAAGGAGGAAAGAGAGCATAGTTACTCTATTTCAATAAGAAGACCTAGATATGGATGCATTGGTATGATGAGTAGGAAGACTCAAGGAGATGAAGCTTGAGAAGAAGACAAGCAGTTAGAGCTAAAGTGATTAAAGCCAAGCAAAAGGATAGAACTAAAGTGTGATCTAAAATTTGCAAAGTATGTTTTAAGTTATATCAGATCAAAAAACCATTATTGTTACTCTCTAGCAATTGTAATAGATAGTTTAAATTCTATGGACTTAGGTTGGTTTAATAGCCATGAGATAAATCCTTTAACAAGGTGACATTCCAAGTGAATGTTCAAAAGTCCTTTAACTAGGCCCATTCCTAACAGTTTGGTGAAATCCTCTAACAAGGTCACATTTAACAATGTGTTGTAAGCCTTTAATAGGGAAGGCTTTTAACAGGACATCACTTTAGAAGATTAAAAATAAGGTAGCATGTTACTGGTGGTTTTTCCCAAATTGGGTTTCCACGTAAATCATTGTGTCATGTGTTGATCTTTCATGTTTTATCTTTGCATGTTTATTTACTGTAACTTGCTAATATTGTTGATTTAAGTTTTGGATGGATGAAAAGTGTATGGATTCATTAAAAGTAGAGAAAAAGTATTATTAGGGAATTTGGACCTTGCATAACTAATTCACCCCCCCTCTCAATTATTCTAAAGAATTCTAACAATTAGTATCAGAGCTAAACTGCTAATTCAGTTTAAAGGGACTATAAGCAGAAAAGATCAAAATGCCTAAGAGAGAAGTTCCCAAGCTCAATAAAGACAACTTTGTTGCATGGAAAAGTTTGATGAAGCTACATCTTGGATCTATAGGAGATTATGCCCAAAATTCAATTGTCACTGAACATGTAGATCCAACTGGTACTCTTACTGCAGAAGACATTAAAAACAAGCAGCAACACAATCAGACAATGTTGGAGATGGCCTCTGCACTCAACTATGCTGAATTTGATGATATCAGAGGATGTGACATTGCATTCAAAATGTGGAAAGCCCTATCAGACATCTATGGAGGAGATCAAAATGTACAAAGAGCAAAAATAGAAAGTCTCAGAGGAAAGTTTGATGATATGAAAATGGAGGAAAATGAGAATGCTGCTCAGTATGGCGCAATAATAAAGGAAGTGGTAAGTGCAATAAGATGTTTGAATGGTATATTGGATGAAGATACTGTTAATAGTAAGTTCTTGACAACTTTTCTCCCTATCTATGCTATTAGAGTATCAGCAATACAAGAACTAAGATGTGTACCAAGAAACAATCTAAGTTTTGAAGGTATAATAGGTAGACTCACTGCATTTGAGTTATCTAACTTTTACACCTACTGACCTGAGAATGTTGAATCTATATTTAAGGACAAGCTATCACTAAAAGATGCTGAACAAGTGGAATCAAAGAAAGGAAAAAAAATGAAATATGTATCCAGTGATAGTAGCACTGATGAGGAAGATGTGGAACAATTGGAAGCATTGCTTGCTAGAAGATTTCACAGAGGCAAAGGAAAATTCAAAGGTAAGATGCCTATCATTTGTTTCAATTGAAATGAAGTAAGTCATATTGCTACTAGATGTACACAGAAAAAGGATTACAAGGAAGGCAACAAAAAAAAATTCCGAAGAGATGATGACAGGAGAGATTACAAAGACAAAGGTAAGAAGTGTTATATTGTTGAAGAAAATTCTGATGATAATGATGATGAAGTTGTTTATGTAGCCATGAAGGACCAATCTAATGAAGAAGAGCCCACAACACTGGTAACATGTATGAACAAGAATGACAGGTGGATCATAGACAGTGGATGCTCACATCACATGACAGGAGACAAAAGTAAGTTTGTTAACTTTACTCAGTATGATGGAAATAGTGTTAGATTTGGTAATGATTCTCCATGTCAAATCAAAGGAAAAGGTTCCATTAAGCTCATAGAGAAAATTTCATGTGATAATGCATACTATGTTGAAGGATTAAACTACAATTTGCTGAGTGTCTCACAGTTAGGCAATATAGGATGCAAAGTAGAATTTGGAAACAAAATTGAAAAAATCTATGATACTGATGGTAAACTGATAGGAAAAGGAGATCAAACAAGGAGTAATCTATTTTACCTTGATATGGATGATGTTTCTTACTTTATTGCAAAATTTGATGATGAATGGTTATGGCATATAAGGCTATGTCATGTCAACTTTGAAAATCTGGTCAAGATCAGTAAAATGAAGAAAGTAAGAGGTTTACCAAAATTGAAGAAGCCTGATAATATAATGTGCAAACAATTTCATCTAGGAAAGATGATAAAGTCAAGTTTCAAAAGCAAAAAATATACATCCAAAGAAGTACTTGAACTAGTTCATACTAACTTATGTGGTCCAATGGAAGTACAAAGCTATAAAGGAGATAAGTACATAATGTTGTTTGTTGATGACTATTCCAAGATTATGACTATTATGTTCTTAAAGCAAAAATTTGATACTTTTCAAATGTTTACGTGGTATGTGGCTAGAGTTGAAAAGGAAACATGAAAGAGCTTGAAATGCCTAAGATCAGACAGAGGTGGTGAATTCACATCAAATGAATTCGAGATATTTTGTAATGATAAAGGAATCAAAAGACAAATGTCAGCTCCTAGAACTCCCCAATACAATAGAATTTTTGAAAGAAGAAATAGATCTGTGATTGACTATGCTAGAACATTAATGATGGAAAAGACTGTTGCTCTAAAATACTAGAGAGAAGTTGTAAGTGTAGCTGTTCATACACTGAACTGAGTACAAGTCAATAAAGGTACAAATACAACACCTTTTGAATTATGGTATGGTCACTCACCCAATATAAAACATTTCAAAGTATTTGGTTGTAAATTCTTTATCCTTAAAGATACTAGAAATGGAAAATTTGATGCAAAAAGTGATGAAGGCATATTCCTTGGTTATTCCACTAGAAGTAAGGCATACAAGTGTTTGAATACTAACACTAATAAAATTGTGGAAAGTGTAGATGTAAACTTTGATGAACATATAGAAGTCCAAGCTAAAGAACCAAAAAGAATAGATGAATACAGAACCTTTGTGTATTCCTACAAAGAAATGGCTGATGAGGATGATGTCAATCAAATTGAAACTCAACAACAAATTTTAGTTTCAGCCAACTCACAACCAGTGAATGTTGAGTTGCATTCAGAAGCTAAGTTGCAGAATGAAGGAAATGCACAATCTGATTCTGAAGTCAGTAATGCACAATCTAATTCTGAAGTTAGTACATATGAAAGAGATGGAGAACAACTTGAAAACTCAGTACATAGTGACCCTAAATCAGAAATATCAAACATGGAAACAAGGACAAAACCAAGATTATCTAAATATGTAAAAAGACGTCAACCTGTTAAATAGATAATTGGTGAAAAAGATGCAAGACCAATGAAAAGGAATAGACTAAGACATGAATCATGTCTAATTAGCAAATCTGAACCTAAGACAGTATATGGTACATTACAAAATGATGACTGGTATAAAGCTATGGAAGAAGAGATTGATCAAATAAAGAAGAACAAAACTTGGAGTTTGGTTCCCAGACCAATTGACAAGAATGTGATTGGCACCAAATGGGTATTCAGAAACAAGCTAGATGAGAATGGTGAGATTACCAAAAACAAAGCTAGACTAGTATACAAGGGTTATGCTCAAGAAGAAGGACTAGACTATGGGGAAACATTCGCCCCTATTGCTAGAATGGAAGGAGTAAGAACTTTACTTGCATATGCTACATATAAAGATTTTAAAGTCTATCAGATGGATGTAAAGTCTACTTTTTAAAATGGTATACTAGAAGAAGAAGTCTACATTGAACAACTGGAAGGATTTGTTGATGAGAACAATAGGGATAAGGTTTTTAAGCTACATAAAGCACTCTATGGTTTGAAACAAGCACCTAGAGCATGGTATGAAAGACTTCAAAAGTATCTAGTGCAAATAAGATTTGAAAGAACTGATGATAATAGCAACATGTACATCAAAGCAGAAGAAGGTAAGCATATTATTGTATTTGAAATATTTGTGGATGACATAGTGTTTGGTGGATAGGAAGTGCTTTGCAAAGGCTTTGCTGACAAAATGAAACATGAATTTGAAATGTCTATGTTTGGAGAAATCAAGTTTTTTGTTGGATTGCAAGTACATCAACTAAAACATGGTATATTCATGACACAAACAAAGTACATCAAAGAGATTCTTAAAATGTTTGGATTGGAGGAGTCCAAACTAGTCAGCACACCAATGGCAACAGGGAATAAGTTGTCCAAAAATGATGAATCAACTGAAGTCAATCAAACAATGTACAAATCCATGATTGGAAAACTATAATATGTTGTACATAGTAGACTAGACATAGCATTAGCAGTTGGAATAGTGGCTAGATTCTCTGCTTCCCAAAGAAAATCATCTCATAGCAGTAAAAAGAATAATGAGATATCTTAAAGAAACTGATAACTTTGGTCTATACTATAAGAAGAATGGAAAATTTGACCTCAATGCATATACAGATGCAAATTGGGGAGGCAACATTGATGATAGAAAAAGAACAAGTGGAGGTGCATTATTTCTAAGCAAAAGGCTAGTTACCTAGATTAGCAAGAAACAAACATGCAAATCTCAGTCCATTGCAGAATCAGAATATGTGGCAGCATCAGTCAATTGCACAAACATTGTGTGGCTCACACATCTATTGGAAGGAATGAAAGAAGAGGTAACAAAACCTGTTATATTGTATTGTGATAACACAAGTGCTATAAACATATTCAAAAATTCAATAATGCATGCAAAAACCAAGCACATCACAATCAAGTATCATTATGTCAGAGAATTGGTAGAAGACAAACAAGTAAAGTTGGAATACATTCACACAAAGGAACAAACTATAGATATCTTCACCAAACCATTGCCAAAGGATGCTTATGAATATCTTAGACACAAGTTGGGGGTAATACCCCTAACTCAAGCAGTTTAAAGCAATAAGAAAGCTGCCCTACATCACTAGTAATAAATCATTGAAATATCAGAAGAATGATGCAGAGGATGACAACAGGAGCAGAAACTCCAAATCAATCACAAGCATGGTGACAGAGGGAGAAAAACAAAAAAAAAGCCAAAGCTTCTATTTTGCATGATAAAGATGCTACATCTTTGACATTTATGTCAAAGAGGGAGAAATATGTAGAAACTTGATCAATACAAAGCAAGAGGGAGATATATATGAAAGAGGGAGAATGTAACTAAGATGAAAAATTGATCAATTTGGTTTTTCCATCAATGCCAAAGAGGGAGATTTTTGGAAATGATTGAAAAGATCATGAGGAAATTTGATAGGATGATCATATGGAACTAGTAAAGAATGTTCTCAATCATTGTTTTGTCATTGATGTCAAACTTGCTACTTGCAGGAATGACAATTGCTTTAGTGATCCAAATACTATCAGTTAGTTGATTGACAAGAAGGAGGCAATCAATAAGATGTAACTAGTACACCAAGAGAAAGGTTGAAGTCATGATGTTGTAATGAAGTACAAGGATCAGCTAAGCCATTGATGAAAAAGTGTGTTGATGACATACTATAAGACATAGAGAATGGGCACACTGAAACATATTAGAGATGAAAGGTTTTTAGCTAAGACATCTGTAAAGCCTAACTAAAGTTCATTAGAGAGAGGGAGCCAAGCAAGCTAGTAGGTGCCAAATAGATTCCTAGTTGATGCCGAGTGATACAAGTGTCGAGTAAACTTCAGATATCGAGTGATACAAGTGTCTAGTAAACTTCAAATGCCGAGTGATACAAGTGCCGAGTAAACTTCAGATGCTAAGCAATACAAAATTTATCAAGTGTTGTGTAAACTTCAAGTGCCAAGCTATCCAGGAAACAGATGTCAAGCATCAAAAAACCAATAATGTCGAGTAACACAGAGGTGCTGAGCACCAGTAAATCAATGATACTGAGTTGTTGCATTATTTTGAAAATTGAAGATTTTCCAGATCTAAGCCGACAAGGTTGTTATCTAGAAGTTTGTAAATTAAATGGAAGATAAGAATGATGAGCTGGTGGCATAGAACACCATGTAAAATGTTTTTAAAAGATACAACTGATGAATTTTTTAATAAGAACAAGATAGGGGTTAGATACATTGTATCCTACCTAATCCATTTGAAACCCTAAAATTAGAGAGGGAGAATTGAGCAGAAAAGGAAAATCAGATTTCCATTTAAGGAGACATAAGTTCATGAAGAAAATAGAGAGAGAGAGAGGCAGTCAAGCATTAAAGCATAAAATGCTGAAGGAGGTGCTAAGGAGGAAAGAGAGCATAGTTACTTTGTTTCAATAAGAAGACCTAGATATGGATGCATTGGTATGATGAGTAGGAAGACTCAAGGAGATGAAGCTTGAGAAGAAGACAAGCAGTTAGAGCTGAAGTGATTAAAGCCAAGCAAAAGGATAGAACTGAAGTGTGATCTAAAATTTGCAAAATATGTTGTAAGTTATATCAGATCAAAAAGCCATTATTGTTACTCTCTAGCAATTGTAATAGATAGTTTAAATCCTATGGACTTAGGTTGGTTTAATAGCCATGAGGTAAATCCTTTAGCATGGTGACATTCCAAGTGAATGTTCAAAAGTCCTTTAACTAGGCCCATTCCTAACAGTTTGGTGAAATCCTCTAACAAGGTCACATTTAACAGTGTGTTGTAAGCCTTTAACAGGGCATCACTTTAGAAGAGTGAAAATCAAGTAGCATGTTACTGGTGGTTTTTTTGCAAATTGGGTTTCCACGTAAATCATTGTGTCATGTGTTGATCTTTCATGTTTTATCTATGCATGTTGATTTACTGTAACTTTCTAATATTGTTGATTTAAGTTTTGGATGGATGAAAAGTGTATGGATTCATTAAAAGTAGAGAAAAAGTATTATTAGGGCATTTGGACCTTGAATAATTGATTCAACACCCCCCACCGCCCCCCCCCCCCCCCCCCCCCTCTCTTAGTTATTCTAAAGAATTCTAACATTATTGAAATTTTCATTTAGGGTACATTCATTGTCATATAGGTTCATTCATTGTATTAGGCATTTCATTCATTATTAGATCCATTATTCATTACAATAATCCATTAAGTATATACATTATAACCACTACATTTTATAACATATACATCATGGTACATCTCACAAAGCATATAGTAAATCCATACATATAAAATAAAAAAATGCATACATCTCATATATCGCCGTAGGACCTACATCATCTACTCATTAGTCATCATATATCCATCATAAGAAACATAACATCACACACATCTTACATCACAATTTTAGTAACATCACCATAATCATCACATGCATAAGAGACCATCATCCATATTCATCTAGGCTCATCAAATCATGTCAATATATATCAAAAAAAAGTTTCCATATACAGTCCATATACAAAAAATTCATGTAGTACATCTTGCATAATGCATCATCAAAAAATCGTTGCATCTACATCACTATGTCAAAATTTCTCACAGTCAAGATCATGTAGCTAGCTATGAGGGCCTTGCCCCTCTTGTACCCCCTTGTCATGGAGGCCTTCTCTATTTGACTGATGACTCTGATCTTTGACAACCCCTTGTGGCCCATGAGCTAGATGCCTCCTAAAACTCTGGTTCTCATTGATCCACCAACATGGCATCATGATACAAAGTCCTATAATAACCTACCTCTCACAAGGCTCATGCCTCATGTCAACTTGTAGTTAAAGCCTCCTATATCACTATCACCATCCCCCCAGCCTATACCATCTATTTGTTGATATCTCATTGGCTACGATACTCATCCACCTACTTTTAGTGAGTCTCCCTCTCTTCTTGTAGGGTGGCCACCTTCTACCAAAGAGTGTCTATCTCAGTCAGCTCATCCATCTCTTCTTACATGGTGAAGTCACTAAACTCTCTTGCATCTATCCTAGCATGTAGTGCTATCAAGGCCTCTTGGGCACTATCTGCACTCACTTGCTCTACCTATACCTTAGCTTGTAGTTGGGAAACCTTTATCTAGAGGCTATCCTACTTAGCCCTCAATGTCTCTGTATCATCTTGATGAGGTGACCCTAGTGGTACCTATATCTCTGGCCCTTGTACTTATGGACCTGGTTGTAGCCCTTGCACTAATAGTGGCCCCACTAGTACTATTCCTCCCCTTTGATAGACTCTATACCCTAGAGGACCTTGTTGTACTCCCTACCTTGGTGATGACACCATTACTTCCTATGTTCCTTTGCCTTGTGCCTGCACTACTACTAATGGCACTCCTAGTATTGTTAGTCACACTGGCTAATGGGTCATCTACTACGATGTATATGTAGGTGTCATCCATACATCTCCCTAGTCCTATCCATGAACCTAGGGCACTGGCCGCATACCATGCCATGAAATCCTTTCCAATTTCAAAGAGGTCTCATGTCCCAAAAACATACCATACTCCCAAGATACCACTAGGTATAGGAATTTTTCAAGTACAATATCCTAAACCCACCTAAACTGTCACTACACCCTAGAGGGCATATAATGCATAACAATGTGAATAGTCTGACTGATTAGCCAATTGTGTGTCTACTCATAAGGTAGATTTTATCCTCACTATAATGATATCCCCTGATAGTAGTATATCCCCCCACCACTCATCACCATCATATGGTGTCTAGTCAAACATAATAATCTCATCTAGACATCTCCAAAATCTAACTGACTTGGTTGAGGTGTACTTGATTGGTGACCTATACTAACATGCATAAGGTGCACTAGGATTTTGGGTCTCTTGCCTCGTAATAGGGCATGCTACACCTATGTGCTTCCTTGACCACACCATCAACAATGTCAATCCTTGAACTATGGTCCACTATGTCTTTTATACACACATGTGTAGATCATGGTAAAGAGTGCTCAACACGCATGTCCATGCAATTAGAAACCCATGCCTAGTATGTTCTAACACCATCCTCCATATAAGTGAGTAAAGATAGAGAGCAAGCCATGGAAACCTCTACTCTAATGCCTCCCTCCATGTCAACCATGATCTTTGAATAGGTAGCCTTTGTCATCATCGCTCAAAGCACCCTCATAGATAAGGATCTACACCCTCTAATATATACTTTGGATATCTCCCATGGATTGGCACTTAGAGAATCTGCCACACATTGAGAAGAGTAACTATGACCTCTTTAGTAGGCAAATGGAAGCTAGAGGTCAGTGTATGCCATCACTCTATTAGTGTAGAAAGCTGCATTGAGTGTGCCCTCAGATCGAGCCACTCATGAAAGTGCTCTAAATCACATAGCAACATGTGAGCCCACTATCCCTCTATGAGTATCTCTCCTAGCACCATTGTTACTAGGTAGTACTCCCATGACCAAAATGTCACCATCATCATTTGCAGCATAGACATGAAATGGATAGTATATCATTTATTTCCTATTCTTTTTGCTTATCTAAGAATGGGACATCATACTTTGTTCACCTCATGGTCATCCCTGTCACCCAATTTTGTCAATTCGTCCAAATTGGCAATGAAACCAATATATGTAGATGTGGATCAATAGAAACAATAGACTATGGATATGCTAAACTGTCGTCTCCAGTGGCTATATAGACACCAATTTTCTCATTAGTTTTTTCTAGACTATCATCTATAGAGATGATGACATGGATATCATCGTCTCTAACCTCATTTGTGCCTCTATTTCCCCCCTTTGGCATCTGTATAGATGACAAGATGAACCCTATAGTCTTCAAAGATGAAAGGATAAATCTTGTCATCTTTGTAGCGCCTGTATCCCTGGTTAGTCTTTTGTAAATATGACAAAGTGGAGAACTATTGTCTCTACATTGACCCCATTTTTTCCCCATTTAGTGTGTAATAAATGCCAAAATTAAATGCATAATTAAAACTTTAAGTAGGGATGGTTAACTTATCGATGGACCCATGTCGGCTGACCTTTTGTGCTCCCAGACATGCTCTCTAAGCTATATATAGTCCCTCAAACAGATCCATCCTTCACTCTGGTTCTGTGCTCTCTAGATGTGCAAATGACTCTTCCTTGTACCCCTTGGAGGCTTATACAGGCCCTTCAAGGTCCCCTTTTTAGCCTGTATCATTTATTTGGCCATGTAGATCCCTATTAATCCCCAAGTCATATAAAATTTCATCTATGCCTTTTCCCTACCATTTATTTTCTTCTAGAGTCCTTTTCAATAAAATTGTACAAAATTATTTTTTTGCTCTATTTTCACAAGGGGTCACTGACCTCCCCTATCGTCACTATGACACAACTCTTAGGACTCCTATCCTTTCCGAGGCAACCTATATTTTATTTTCTTTGATATAATGTCATCCTAACATCACATCAAAGAGAGGCAAAATGTAGACTCTTAAATTCATCCTAAATGCTATATTAATTCATTTAATATTTCCTTTGACATTATAATTAATTATTAATTTATTAATTATATTTATCATATCATTCTACTTATTTAATTAAATTTATTTAATTAAATAGGTTCATTTTTCTAATGTGTTTAAATTGAATTTAAATTCATCCCCTATAATGTATTAAATTTATTTAATGCATAGTGCTCCATAAAATCCTCTTTTAAATAAATCTCAATTTATTTAATTCTCTCCATTGTATTAAATGCTATAGTTCTATGATTAAGTTAAATCCTATTTAATTTAATGCTAATCCCATCCTAAAACCTAGTCTACACCCATCACTCTCATCCTTCTAAGCCTACCCTTAATTAATCCCACTTAATTATCTTAAACACCTTTCTAAATACCTTTTAGCTCCTAAGTGTTTGCTCATACATGTGTGAGAAACTCAAGATCCAATAAAGCTTCGATGTATTATTTTATTCACACTTCTTACACCTCTTACACACTTGTCCCCCTTTGCTTTCTCCAAATTTTCTCACATGTGTGAGAAAACCTTGAGCCATCACTTTCATCCAAAAATATTATGTTGACCTTTGCATGGCTTGTCCCATCAGTTCATGTGTCTCCCTTGTGGTACCTATGTGGATGTCACATAGATGGCACCTCCCCAAGCCCTCTCTCAAATCTATAAATAGAGCCCTTGTCTCAAGCATTTTTCATCTCCATCATTTGTATTGTTGTCATGCTAGTTTAGTTTTAGAGTTTTTAGAGATTTTATGATTAGAGCTAATCTTTGGTAGTTGTTTGCATTATTTAAGTTTCTAAATTTTGCATTAGTTTCATGGTAGCATAACATTGTTAAGTTTCTTTCTTCATGGTTCCATTTACATTCACATCCATGGAATCCTTTGAGGATAGCTTACTCATAGCCATTTCTTGAAGGCATTTCACATACATTTTTAGTATAGATTAAAATTTGCATATTTGCATTCATTCAATTTGGTTTGAAGGGACTCATTCAATAGTTCTATTTGGGAGAGTACATCCACATCCCTCACACTTAAGCACACCAACAACTCCTCTTATAGGCACCCTTGTTGAGCTACTTTGAGGTTGCATGAGGATTTTAATTTGTGGTTGCATAAGTTGTTAAACTCAAGCTTGTGTTAGTTATATTTCAATTTTTTTCTAATCTTTCATATGCACATGTTACAAATAATGTTTGTTTATTTATGCATGCTCCCATGACCATAGCTTATTCTTACTAGCAAACCAATTATTATAGACATACCTTTTTTATTCAATTTTTTGACAAATTTCAATTATAGGAAGCAGCTTATTGTTAAGATGCAACCCTCGATAGATTGACCTGTTCACAACTACATAATTGGGAGGGCCTCCAATAGCACCCCTAAAGGAGATGAAATCCCTCACTTAAGACCAAGCTATACAGAAAGAGTTAAACACTTTAGACCAAAAAAATTTCATCTTAAAATCCCCCATGATGATATCCCAGAAAAGAATGTTGGACCACTATTTACCTTTTTTAATCAAATATTGGTCAATGTTATTTCTAACAAGAATCTTCTAGAGCTCATTACCCTAGAAAGCTTTAGAAATCCACTTGGTTGTAAGGGAAATCCCTTAAGCTCTACTATATTTTAATGCAAGACCCCAAAATTTTTTTGGGAGCCAACATTATTCAAATTTTACATAATGTCTTGTTTTTAACTCATACAATTGTTGAAAATATAGGATAGGCTAGGTTACTAAGAGGGTAAGATGAATCAAGACCCAATAAAACTCATTCTTATTTCACCATTCAATCCTTCATATATATTTTGATCTGATTGCATGTATAAAAAATTGAGAGCATTAAAATATTTATAACACTTTGACACAAGATATAGTGACCAAGAAACCTTCGAAATAGAAAGTAAAACTATGGTGGGAATGAGACCCACAATATTTAGCACTATAGTATAAAGTTGGTCAGTTAAGGATTTTAATTGATCACTTTTGATTATCTTCCCTGCTAGGAGCAGTAAGCAATGCTAGGTCAACCTTGTTAAAGGATTTACAAAACATATAATGAAGTATGCACTCAGTAAAGAGATTTGTAAAAGACTATGAAGTCTACATTGTGAAAGGATTTAATTGTTCCACCTATTAGGATGAACTAGTCATTGATATGTGATCTACAACTATGATTTTTTGGTTGAGATTCCTTTGAAGTGTAACAATCACCTTGTTGTGATAGATAAATCTTTGTTGCTCCTTATACTACTTGTAGCCTTCTTGCTTCTCACTTCTTCTCTAATTATATCTCACACATAAATTTCTATATTATATCTTTGGATGTGATACAATACATTTCATATATACCAATCCAAATTACAATTCATCATAGTCAGCTATGATACAAGTTTCACCAAAATACACAAAGTTGGCTCAACCAATGGCACTCAGGTTCTAAAGACAAACTCGGTGTAGTTCTAATACTCAGAAACCATTGTCAATCGTGCTTTTGGTAGACATAGAAGCTCTGTTCATACTGATAACTTCCAAGTATTCCTAACTTGGTTAGCACAGGTGAGTTGGTGAATATTGCAAAACTCAGCATGTAAACTGAATCACTTGGTTGACACCACATGGCTCAGTCAACATTGACATTACGAGCTCGATATAAACTAAATCACTTGGTTGACACTTCCTAGCTTGATCAACACTAGATTCATATCACTAATACTGCAAACTTGGTATATATTAGAAACCATGGTTGATAGTATGTAACTTGGTTAATATGATGAAGCTCAGTTTGCACTGTTACTTATCAGCTTAGTAGATATTGCTTAGTGTTAACTAAATACTGATTATAGAACTTGGTAGCAATTGTAGAACTTGATAGAACCTTGATTACTCAATTAATACCATAAATTGAAAGATAAGCTTAGTAGCTACTAACCATTTGACTAAGTATGACTCACTAATAAACAAAGTTGACCATAAAGTCAACAATCTCTCCCTTTGGCATTAGTGACAAAATAACTTATCAAAGAAAACTAAATTCTCAAAATTTCAGTTCAAAACATTTTTTTGTCTCCATCTTGTGTCTTCAACTTGGTAACATATTTTTTCAGATTAACTATACATGTATTTATATAATATTTTGTAACTCCCCCATACATATATCACATATTATATTTTTCTCACTATATACATTACTCATATCTTATTTTCTCCCCTTATAACATATTCTCCCCCTTTAATGATTATCTTATCTTCTCCCCATTTTTGACATAAATGCCAAACCTATGTACGCTACATGGTGATGCCAAAAGATAACAAGAAATAAGAATGTACATTCAAAACCAATTCCATTATCTTGCCCCAATTTTCCTTTAACACCTTGCTTGCATGAAGTGTAATCTATACTTCTATTGATAACTCTATCATGTGATCAGCTATGGAGAAGTTATTATCATGAATGAGAGTTTTGGTATGTGCAATGTGTTTCTACAATGCATCCATGTTTGGGAGAATTGTGCCTTGGATGTCCACAAATGTGTCCCTGATCATGGCTTCTTCCCTTAATAATTTTGCTTGCATATTAGTCAGAAATATGATCTTTGGGTAGTGAGCAAAATTGTAGATTGTGTCAAGCAACAACTTGCGTGCACTTGGCTTCAAGTCTTCATCTATCATAGATAGTTTATCTTTGATTTCTTGAGTAAAGATATATGTATCACATAAATTGCTAAATAATGAAATTACATTATTTGTAGAGGTTTCTAATGAGCTTAGAATAGTAGATAATTCTACTTCATTTATTGCAATTTTCTGTGCAACTTGCTCCAATACTTCATTCTCAAATTCCCTTTCTTCTCTTTGTAACAAATTTTCTTGTCCATTCAAATCTTCATTGAATTTCTAGACATCTTTAGCTAACTAAACTAGAATAGGCTATGTATTATTAACCTCAGTACTTAGTGCATCTACAAGTATGTCCTTCACATCTTCAAGAAATTGTTTTCTCTTCTTTTCTCTTCTCTAAGATTTTGTTGCTTAGCTTTCTTTTGCAATAGTTCACCTACAATGTTCATTTGATCAAGATTTAGAGCAAAGATATCCCAATTTGAGATAACTATATCCTCATCAAGATCAATGTCTTCTTCTGTACCTTTTCCCTTGATTGAAACTTTAGCACTTGAATGAGGCTTGCTCTCAACTATCTTTGTACTTACTATTTGCATACCCAAAATTATAACAATAGTAGAAATAGAAGGGCTAGCAAAAAAAGTATATATTACACTAATAGTAGGAATACTATCATGACCCCTCCTAAAAGGGAATCCTACAATTATAACTAAATAAAATTATATAATAATAGTTCATTATGTAATAAAAATATATGATATCATCGACTATTCACAGAAGAAACATTATTGACAACAATATAGAAAAATATTTATAGTCCATTTATTGTACATAATTATTTATATTATTCATAATAATAATAATAATTAGTAATATACCTAACTGATTGCATTTCTCTTATAAATATTTAAATATAAATCTAATAAACAAAATACAAAAATATACCAATCTAAATCATTACATCAACCCATATACTAATAGTTAATACATAATCAAGGGACATGTCCATCCAAGATTACTTTCCATATCGATATAAATGGAAAGGGATGTAGTACGATAGCGGATTAGGAAGGAATCATCATGACTAAATCACATTGACTGGTTTGGCATGAGCATCATAAAATATTCCAATCACATTTAAGACATAGATGAACGGGGTGACAATACCGGTATCGAGGTGCTACAAAGACATTCATTAGAATCTGCATTGGTTTTGAAACCATTGCAGCAATGCTCAGTGATGTGGAATAAAGGTGAAAGAGCATATCGAGTATTGTGGGTGGAAGGCAAGGTATTTACAAAGACTTGAGACATATTTGCAAAAAGAAACTGATAACATTGCTAATATATAAATTACAATAGTCTTGGGGGAAAATTGAAAGGGGTCAAGGTTGTAGTGAAATAGATAGGAAGAAGGTATTAAGTTAGCATAAATCTAGTAATAAGAGAAGAATACAAATTAATATATAATTGGGAGGGATTCCTAATATTCTATCTTTTGGGTATGTGTAGGATCATGGTGTGCCAAAAAGTGGTGATGTGAAAAAAATAGAGTTTGAAGATGTCTAAAAGCGCTTCAAAATTTGCTTTGACTTTTTTCACCTATCTAGGTACCAAACTTGGAAAGTAAGGCCAAGCCTTATTAGATATCTGATTTGATATTGGATATCCGATCTCATATCAGATATTTGATCTCATATCAGATATCCGATAATTAACATAATAATATTATCATAATATAATTATTATAATTATTATACTATACTATATTATTATTATTCTATTATAGTAATATAAAAATATTATATTATAATAGTATAATATGTTATGTAATATTATATAATATAATATGATAATAATAATAATAATTATACTATAATATATTATTATTATTATAATATTATAATCGCATGATATTATACTATAATAATATTATTATATTATAATAATATAATAATGTATTATATTATAATAATATATTATATTATAATAATATAATATAAAATATAATATAATGTAATATAATATAATATATAAAAAATATAATATAATAATATAGTAATATATTATAATATAATAATATATTATATTATAATAATATATTATATTATAGTAATATAATATAATATATAATATAATGTAATATATTATAATATAATATATAATAAAAAGTAGTATATTATATAATATATGCTTCGAATATCAGATATTCGATATCCGATACCTGTGACATTACATAAAAAAAATCACAGGCCCACGCGCCCTTATTTCACATATTTGGGGGCCAATGTTTGCACCGTGATTAGATATCGGATATCAAGGTATTTTTTGTTTTATTTTTAAACTCATTTTAAACCTAAATTCAATAGATTTTAGCATGATTTTGTTTGTTTTAGTTGAATCAAGGGTTTTTGTAAAAAAATTGTTAAAATTAAGGTTTTTTAAAAATATATATTACATTTTGCAATTCAATAGGAATGGTTGATCAAAATGATGACACTGAGGTTGAGACTAATATTCCTCATAACCCCCCACCAAATGATCTAGTACCACCACAAAACCATCCACCAAATGATCCTCCACCCCCTCAAAACCCTCCTCGAATCAAGGATTTGATAAATGAAAATCTCACTGAATTGAGAGGTTTGCATAGAACATATAACAATGTACCCGCATTGACTCCTATGTTATCCACATTAAACACCATAGTGGATAACATTGAAACATTTCTGAACTAATAAAATGTCATTTTTCATTGGTGTGATGAAATGCACAAGATGTTTGATGATGGTTTGGACTATGATGAGGTTGCGGCCCTCAATATAACCAAAGTGGATTTGGCTAGCCTTTTTGCGAACCTGAAAATGGGTTTACTAGTCGACCCAAAAGAATTGAAACTATCGATTAAATGGTGCACAAATGATGCCATACGTGCAAACTTTTGGGATCATTGGTGGATGGTCTTTGATATCCCTCCACATGGAAATTTAGACATACCATTTTATTTCCTTAGAAAATTATATGCAAAATTTGTGTTGAAACTTAAAGTGAACTATTGGAGCATGAAGCCCAACATGGGCTTAGGACTAGGAGCTCCTCAGGATAGACCCTCTTCCTAGTTGAAGAAAGCTGGCACTTTTGCCCCCCCCCCCCCCCCCCCCCCCCCTCCCCCCCCACTAATATATCCCCTCCTCCTTGAGTGAAACATCCAGATATTATGGCAAAGGCTAGCTCTTAGACCATCAGAGCCATTCATAGGCTGAGTAGCCTAATAATATCTTAGGCTAGGTGAGTCCTACCTCCTCATGTTGATGATGTTGGTGCTAGTTCATCATCAGCTAGCTCATCACATGTTTTTGTGCCTCACACTTGCATTATGTGCAAGAATATTTTCCTGGGTCTTATAGGTGATCTTCCTGAGTATCATTTTGTATTAGATGAGGATACACTAGACACACGTGTAGAGGCTACAAACCCTGATGCGAGAGAGGAGGGGAATGCAGAGGCATGAACTTCTTCAGTGTCGATATGTGTATACATTTTTTTGTTATGACATAATGGATTTAAAGTTAATTTTTATAATAGAGTAATTTAATTTTTAAGCCATACTGACTTTTACATGTATGTGATCTTCATTCATGTTTAATTGATGACCAAGGAGGAGCTCAAACAGATTGATGATGCCATGCTCTTAGCCATTTCATTTGGCCTTGAGACATCTACGGTACATTATGTTGTGTTTGCATTTTTTTTTCTATTTGATAGTGTAGCATATATGGTTGTTAATCTTTCTTTTATCTTGCAGGTACCACCTATCCCAGGGGGACAAAGTGTGGCGAATGAGCTAGCATGCATTGACAAAGGAAAGGTAATTAGGTGCTTTATATTTGGTTAAATATCGATGCATTCTTGTAAAATATTTGTGATAATCCCATTTAATTACATTCTTTATTGTATATAGGGCATGGCTACTAGCGATGAGCCTGTACAGATTCTGCGTTGTAGACCATCAGGGATTTCCATTTGCACTAAGAGCCCCATTGTATGTATAAGTATCATTTATTTTTTATTTTCCTTATCTTCATAAATAACTTCAAAACTGATTTCTGTGATATTAAAAACTACTATTTTGTATCTCATAGGAGACTCCTAGTGCACATGAGGTCTGATAGGAGAGTTATGTAGATTTGATAATGTGACCACTCTCTCTTGAGGAGGAGCCTACAATAGTAAGTTGTAGTTTGAATTCATGATTAAATATGTTATAAATTTTGCATGCTATGACATATAATGTTATATTTTAAATTGTAGATTCATCTGACAAACATATTTGAACATATATAGCCCACAATTAGTGAGGTACAAGCATTGCTGAGGGCATACGAGATGACTCCTAACTAGTGTAGGGGGTCGACGAGACAGGTATTTATTATGAAATTTTGATAGTATAAATCTTCATTACAAAAAAGATCATTATTCATTTGAGTAATTCAATTTTAGATACAAAGAATCATATAAATGTAGTAGTTTAACTTTGGGTTTTCCTTTTTTGTTTATGTAGGAGGCATCTGATCCACCTAGTGCAGAAAAGATGTTGCATTTTGATCATCCACTAGCACCCTAGGATAGAATAATTGTTTTAGGATGCATCATGAGACATTTTGAGATGGCATATGCCACATTGTATACAGAAACATTGATATTATATACATTCTCATGGCATGATCAACAACATTTTGTATACGGATCTATGTATTTTGATATATATTTAAATGCTTTGTCTATGGATACATGATCTTTGATATATATTTGTGAAATTTTTTGTATATGGATACATGTATTTTGATATATATTTGTTTCATTTATGTGCACAATGATATACATATTAATTTAGTATCTAGTATTGTTCAATTTATCATTGATCATGTGTATTGTTCATGTTTATGGAATATCATTAATTTTTATTATGTTTGTTATAATTGATTCAAATGTAATAATTTTTGAATAACATTTTAACAGCCTTTATTATCAAATTTGGATGCAATGTATAATTTGAAGTGCTATCATGACATAAACACACTTGTTAACGTCCTACACAAGGTTTAGATAACCATAAATTTGATTTTAAACTCCACCTTCAACCTTGAAACTAACTCTTGGCTTTAAATAAAATCTCAATAGAGTTAAGGACTCCACTTCTCAACCATGGATTCTATTCTCAACCACCAAGTCATTCATAGATTCATAATCTTTGATAACCAGCACTTCACTTTGTTACTATCTTCATACTACAACTTTTAAATTTCAACATAACCTCAAAATATCTCAACTTAAGAGACTTGATTGGATGGTTCATTGATAGCCCTCATGAGCTCCAAGTTATTTTAGGCCTCAGCATCACCATCTTTTAGCATTCAATAGTTCATTGGTAGCCCTCACGAGCTCTAAGTTATGACCCTTGGAAGAACGACTTCAAAATACACTTCTAGCACCTTGGACACTCCTCAGTACGAGGTGGCTGCAGATGATGGATGGTCTCTATGGCTGAAACAAGGGTGTCACTAAGGTTCACTTTCCCACTCAGAGCAAATGGCATTGACGATTCGATGCCAAGATCAATAGTTTCAAAGTTACACTGTGGTGTACCTATGAACTAAGGTACACTATGAGTTTTGGCATCGAGCGAGATCATTGTGTCAAATCCAAATGCAATGTGATCTCTTGAAAATGTGATAGATTATTTTAGGTCTCAGAATCACCATATTGTAGCATTTGACAGTTCATCGATAACCATCACGAGCTCCGAGTTATGACCTTTGGATGATCAACCTTGAAATGCACTTAGAGCACCTTGGAGACTCCTTGGTATGAGGCGGTCGTAGATGATGGATGGTCTTCATGGCCAAAATAGGAGTGTGACTAGGGTTCACCCACCCACCCAAAGCTAGTGGTGCTGACGATTTGATGCCAAGATCAACAATTTCAAAGTTACGCTATGGTGCACCTATGAATTGAGGCACATTGTGAGTTTTGACATTGAACGAGATCACTGTGCCAAATTCAAACAGAATGTGATCTCTCAAAAATGAGATAGGTTATTTTAGGTCTCAACATCACCATCCTATAGCATTCAATAGTTCATCGATAGCCCTCACGAGCTCTGAGTTATGACCCTCAAAAGATCGACCTTGAAATGCACTTAGAGCACCTTGGAGACTCCTCGGTATGGGTGGCCACGGATGATGGATGGTCTCTGTGGCTAGAAAAAATTTGTGACTAGGGTTCACCCACCAACTTAGAGCTAATGGCACTAATTATTTGATGCCAAAATTAATGGTATCAAAGTTACGTTGTGGTGCACCTATGAACTGAGGCACACTGCGAGTTTTGGCATCGAGCGAAATCATTGTGCAAAATCCAAATGGAATGTGATCTCTCAAAAATGAGATAGGTTATTTTAGGCCTCAACATCACCATCTTGTAGCATTTGAAAACTCATCGATAGCCCTTATGAGCTCCAAGTTATGACCCTTGAAACACACTTAGAGCACCTTGGAGACTCCTCAGTATGAGGTGGTCGGGAATGATGGATTGTCTTTGTGGCCAGAACAAGGGTGTCACTAGGGTTCACCCACCCACTTGAAGCTAATAGCACTGATGATTCGATGTGAAGATTAGCAGTTTTAAAGTTATGTTGTGGTGCACCTTTGAACTGAGGCACACTACAAGTTTTGGCATCGAGTGAGATCGCTGTACTGAATCTAAATAGAATGTGATCTCTCAAAAATGAGATAGGTTATTTTAGGCCTTAACATCACCATCATGTAGCATTTAACAGTTCATCAAAAGCCCTCATGAGCTTTGAGTTATGACCCTTAGAAGATCAACCTCAAAACGCACTTAGAGCACCTTGGAGACTCCTTGGTACGGGCTAGTCGCGAATGATGGATGGTCTCTGTGGCTAGAACAAGGGTGTCACTAGGGTTTACCTGTCCACCTAGAGCTAATGGAAATGATGATTCAATGCCAAGATTAGTGATTTCAAAGTTACTCTTCATGGTGTACCTACCTTCCAATATCATAAAAAAATTAGTAACTTATTGTAGTAAACAAGATAATCATCAGTTCATTGAATCATTATGAATAAAATAACATAAGAAGTAAATATACCTAGTTGAGTGTTCCAATAGGGTCCTCTCTCTATTTTAGGGTCTCCAATAGAGTTTCATGATCAGCATTATTAATAGTAAAAAGTTCTTTTACTTTTTGTCTTCCTTGATGCTTCAACAAATTTACATTTGTTGCTATAATAAGATGTGAATATATGAGAATTATTTTGTGCTTTTGATAGTCTTTGAATACAGGAATTATATTCCTTCTAAGCATGTATGTCCATAGCCATGTTTCAATGACAACCATTGAACCAGTAGGATATGTGAATCCATCATCATTTGTTATCGGTTGTGCAAGTTTTTGTTTACCTCTTACACAATGTGCTAACCAATAATTGGATTTCTCATCGTTCCCCTATGGTGCAACTAATGCAAAGACATGTCTTGGCTGAAGTAGATTTCATAGATGGTTATGCTCAAGTGAACTTTCCATGTCATCATTTCTGATAGAGGGTATGATAGACAATGGAGTAATATAATGTGGAACCCATGTGTCCACCCACTCACTTGACTCACAGTGATCCCAATCACACTGAAAACAACTAGAACAAAAGTAAGCTAGCTATCATGTCCAAATGGTCCATGTACTAAAATCATAGCTCTAGAATGAATGCATTTTTGATGAGTCTCTCACTATAGCACAATCTAATCTTTCAGCTATGGACCCTTCCTCAACCAACCAAAAGAACCTGTGTACCACTAAATCAATAGTCCCCCCTATGATAATGCTAAACTAAACTAATCAACAATGCTACAAGCATCAAGAAGCTTTGCTACTAAAATCTTTAGTTACTCCTTAACTAGAGCCCTCTTCACACATGCCCTTGCTTCATCATGTTCCCCTTTTCCATGGCCAGACTTTAAAAAACTCCAAATATGAGGCACCCCTCTCTCTACATGCATCCTAAACAACCAATAAAACATGTGAGCATTCTTGAATTGACCTATATAGTTATCTGACCAAATGATATGTCTATCCATAGCAATTGCATGCTCATGTAAGAAATCAAAATAATTCTCAAAAAAATGTTGCACAAACTTGTGAGAGTGAGATCTATCATCATTCATATAAAAATGATACTCTCTAATAATCTTCTAATTATCTTTCGCACTATCAAAGGCATTTCTATATGTTATGTGAATGAAAATACCAATCTGAAGCGAGTTTTCATACAAAGATTGTGTCTCATTTTAAGGTTGCAATGTGTAGTTCTCAGCAAAATTAACAACTGATATAATAGTGCCAATTGGAAAAGTCTCCTTACACATTCTAAATTGTTGATCCAACCACTGAGACCTGTGACAATGTTTTGCATACTTGTAGAAAAGATTTGCCTTGAAATTTGAAATAAAACTAGCCACACTAATATCTTTTCCAACCAATTCAAATCTAGAGCTCTCAACCCACTCTTCAATGTGTATTTCACCATTTCATATACCTTTTTTTTCACTATTATCTTTCTAAGGTCTTGTTCGCACCCCTCATGGAAACATGTGTCAAACTTGGATAAGCCACCACATTCTGAACACTTCTCATTTAAGCAAACATTTTGATAAAAGAAACAATCATCAACTCTATGACATAAATATTGATCTAGCAAGTCTCTTGATGATTTTGGAAGCCCACTCACACCATAATCCTCCAACATTTTTTTACTATGCAAAGTAGAATGGATGGAGCATAATAGTTCATGGTGCATAGAAAAGTCAACATGATATTTGCAACAACATGTATTTTGAATTTTGAGTGGCACAAAATAAAATGGCTTCAAAGATTCAAAAGCCCTTTGTGATATATGAAGACTTGGATGACTCTCTCTAAATTATTTAAACAACATAGTTTGACTTACCTCCAAATAGTGTTTAGGATGTGACATGTGGTCTTTGATGTCAATTCTCAACATTAACATGTCTTTAGCATTGGATGATACTCATGAGCTAGAGTGCCAAAATTGTGTAATTTCTTCCTTCACATCATTGGATAGCTTCTTATCAAAACATGGAAGTCTCCAACCAAATGTCCATGTTTCATTTTGAAGAGGATCATCAATTTTTTGTTTTTGACTAAGTGCTCTTCTCAAAGTAGTATGATTTAGATTTAAATCAATACAAATCTATCTCATATATCTACCCTTTCTCAAATGATGACTTACCAAAGAGGTTGTAATAACCCTTTGAGCAGCTATGTTATCCTTCTCCCTACTATTTTTCCCAATGCTATTGAGAGCACTGAAAAGATTCTTCACAATAATGGCATTTCTTTCCAACTTTTTATTGACATGAATTTTCAATTTGGAAAGCATAGGTCTCATTTTTTGCATCTTTAATAAGTGCATGAAAAGCTAACATTGCTCCACCACTATCTTATTTCTGAAAAATATCTTATATAGTCTTGAAGCCCATAACCAAATGGATCTTTCTAATTTTTCCTCTTCCAAACTAGTAATAATTGTTCATCAATTTCAATTATCCATTTTGGTGTTCTAGAAGCTTCATTTTGATTATAATTAGGAGATATGTAAGGTTCTTGTGCATTAGGTTCTTGTGCATTGCCATATTCAACATGGTCAATTATGCAATTTGCATTATGACCTGGTAGCATTTCGTCCTCAAATTTTTCATTCTCTAAATTTTTAATTCTAGCATTATTGTTTTTCGTAGGTACATTTTCATTCTCCAACTATACATATTTATTATTTGACAATATGATTTCAGCTTTGACTAATTCATCATCAACTTGACTGATATTTAACATACCTTGTCTTTTTCTTCAATTTTCCATTTTGTCCCTATCCCCATATGTCGCAATGTCTTCATTGGATACCTTCCCTTTGCATTTAGCCATTCAACGACTACTGCTCCACATTTAGATGATAATATCAGACACCTAGGGTTATATATTCAAACTTTTTGTAAAACTCATGAAAAAAACCTCAAAAAGTGATGTTGTTGGATCTACATGGACAAGGAATATGTTGGAAAATGATGCCAATTATATTAGATATCCGATTTGAAATTGGATATCCGATATCATATCGAATATCCGATATAATATCAATTATTCGATATCAAATTGGATATTTGATATGCCCCAAGAAGATTATGGAGGGAAAAATTAATATGGGTTATAGCTTGTGAGTTATCAATTATTTGAGTTATATTACTATGTAAAGATATATTATAATATATATTATATATATAATAATGTAACATAAAGATATAACATATAATCTATTAATATATAATAATATATTATGTCATTCTTATTATAATCTATAAATATAATATATATTATTATTATTATTATCTATAAATATAATATATATTAATATATATGTCCCTAGGGGTCCTAGGGAATTATTATAATCATTCATATGTGTCGAAGGGGGTCATAGGATGACCTATGACCCCCTTTGACCCATTACATGATGAAATATGCCGTAGGGGTCCTATGACCCCTAGGGACATATCACAATCGTTCATATAGGTTGAAGGGGGCTATAGTGTGACCTATAACTCCCTTCTACCCATTACATGATGGACATATCAAAATCATTCATATGGGACGGAGGGGGTGATAGGGTGACCTATGACCCCCTTCGAACCATTACATGACAACATATGTCCCTAGGGGTCCTAGGACCCCTAGGGACATATCAAAATTATTCATATGGGTTGAAGGGGGTTATAGGGTGACCTATGACCCCCTTTGACCCATTATATGATGACATTTATCCCTAGGGGTCCTAGGACCCCTAGGGACATATCACAATCGTTCATATGGGTTGAAGGGGGTCATAGGGTGACCTATGACTCCCTTCGACCCATTACATGATGACATATGTCTCTAGAGGTCCTAGGAACCCAAGGGACATATTAGAATCTTTCATATGGGTTAAAGGGAGTCATAGGGTGACCTAGGACCCCCTTTGACCCATTACATGATGACATATGTCCCTAGGGATCCTAGAAACCCTAAGGACATATTAGAATGCTTCATATAGGTTGAAGGGGGTCACAAAGTGACTTATGACCCCCTTCAACCCATTACATGATGACATAGACATATGTCATCATGTAATGGGTCAAAGCCTTCGACCCATATGCAAGATTCTAATATGTCCCTAATGGTCTTAGAGCTCATAGGACTCATAGGGACATATTAGAATTTTTTATATGAGTCGAAGGGGGTCATAGGGTGACCTATGACCCCCTTTGACACATTACATGATGACATATGTCCCTAGGGGTCCTAGAACCCATAGGAACATATTAGAATTGTTCATATGGGTCGAAGGGGGTCATAGGGTGACCTATAACTCCCTTCAACCTATTACATGATCACATATGTCCTTAGGGGTCATAGGGTGACCTATAACCCCCTTCAACCTATTACATGATCACATATGTCCTTAGGGGTCCTCGGACCCCTAGGGACATATTAGAATCGTTCATATGGGTTAAAAGGGGTCATAGGGTGACCTATGACCCCCTTTGACCCATTACAGGATGACATATGTCCCTAGGGGTCCTAGAACCCCTAGGGACATATTGAAATCATTCATATGGGTTGAAGGGCATCATAGGGTGACTTATGACCCCCTTCAAACTATTACATGATGACATATGTCTCTAGGGGTCCTAGGACCTCAAGGAACATATTAGAATATTTCATATGGGTTGAAGGGAGTCATAGGGTGACCTATGAGCCTCTTTGACCCACTACATGATGACATATGTTCTTAGGGCTCCTAAGACCCCTTGGGACATATTAGAATCATTCATATGGGTTGAAGGGGGTCATAAGGTGACCTACGACCCCTTTTGATCCATTACATGATGACATATGTCCTTAGGAGTCCTAAGACCCCTAGGGACATATTAGAATTGTTCATATGGGTTGAAGGTGGTTATAGGGTGATATATGACCCCCTTCGACCCATTATATGATAACATATGTCCCTAGGGGTCTGTGGACCCCTAGGGACATATTACAGTTGTTCATATGGGTTGAAGGGGGTCATAGGGTGATCTATGACCCCCTTCAACCCATTACATGGCAACATATGTCCCTAAGGGTCCTAGGACCCCTAGGGACATATTAGAATGTTTCATATGGGTCGAAGGGGGTCATTAGGTGACCTATGACCCCCTTCATCCCATTACATGATGACATATATCCCTAGGGGTCTTAGGACCCCTAGGGACATATTAGAATTTTTCATATGAGTCGAAGTGGGTCATAGTGTGACCTATGACCCCCTTCAACCCATTAGATGATGACATATGTCCCTAGGGGTCTTAGGATCCCTAGGGGTCCAAGGATCCCTAGGGACATATTAGAATCCTTCATATGGGTTGAAGGGGGTCATAGGGTGCCTATGACCATCCTATGATGCCCTTGACACATTGCATGATGACATATGTCCCTAGGGAGGACCCCTAGGGACATATTAGAATCCTTCAAATGGGTCAAAGGGGGTCATAGGTCACCATATGACCCCTTTGACATATTACATGATGACATATGTCCCTAGGGATTCTAGGACTCCTAGGGACCTATTAGAATTGTTGATATGGATTAAAGGGCCCCATGACCCCCTTCGACCCATTACATGATGACATATGTCCCTAGGGGTCCTAGAACCCTTAGGGACATATTAGAATCCTTCATATGGGTCAAAGGGACAATATTATATTTAATAATTATATTATATTGTATATTTTAATATAATAATAATATATTATTAGATTATATAACAATAATAATCATATATGTTACTAGATTATAGATTTAATAATAATTATAATAATATATATTATTATATAGAATAATTTTTTCATATAATACTAGTATATATATTTAATAATAATAATATATATCATATATATCACTATATTATATTTAGAACTATATTATATTTAATATTAATAATCATACATATTACTATAATGTAATAATAATAATATTAATGTCCACACTTTCATGAAATAAATTTCCTCTAAAATTGTCTAAAGTTACCCTCTTAAGTTTATTTCCTTTTAAATTTGTCTCCCTCCAAATTTAAAATTCAAAAAAAATCCATTTTGAAATTTCCCTCCAAATATGGGTGTAAAGTTGTTGGGTCTAATCAGATATCCGATTAGGCCTAGTATTTACCAAGCCTATTTGGTTAACCCAAAAAATATGTTTGAGAAGGGTTTTAGTGACACTTAGACTTCAGGTAGCCATCTGACAATGTTATTTTGATTGGAATTGAATGAAATAAATAGGGTTTTCTAATATCACTCTCAAGATTCCATCGATATAATTTTTATAAAATTTTGAGTTCGATAAGTATTTATTAGTTAATTTTTAATAAAGATTATTGTAAAGTACTGATTGACATACTGATTGAGAAATAGCTATTGTTGGATACAATTGGTTAATTGAGTGTTGTCTTTGATGTTACACAAATGTCATATCAGTCATCAAACAGAGTCTACCAAGCTCAGAAGGTAAGCATAGTCATTTACAGAGTCTACCGAGCATTGCTGTATATTACACTATAAAGATAGCTTCTACCGAGCTAACTTGGTTAAACGAAGGAAGTTTAGTACTTACCAAGCTCACTCGGTGATCGAAGGAAACTGTGATAGAGTGTTTACCGAGCTGGGAAGGTAGGCGAAGAAAAGTTAGTGTTTACCGAGATGGGAAGATAACCAAAGAAAAGTTAGTGTTTACCGAGCTGGGAAGGTAACCAAAGAAAATTTAGTGTTTACCGATCTGGGAAGGTAAACAAAGCAAAGTCAGTGTTTACCGAGTTCACTCGGTGTCCAAAGGGAATTTGGCAAAGATAGTTTCTACCGAGCTCAGTCGGTTAACACAGGAATTATTTTCTGAACAGTATTAACCAAGCAGTGTCGGCCAGTAAAGGGATTTGTTAGTTTGTAATTTTAATTATTTCTAGCCAACTATTGTATTTGTTTGATTATTGGTCAGTGATCAGAGCCGACTAAGATAATCTATAAGGTATATATGAAAGATCAAGTTGTGAATTCGTGAGATGTAAGAATTTGGATGCATAAGAGTGAGAATGTATGGATATGGAATGAGCGAATATTGAACATAAGAGTTAATGTTCAAGAAGTGAGATGAAGGATCAGATGCATTGAAGGAGCTGCAAAGTTGTATGTGATCAGTAAGGATCTAGTCAAGCATAACAGAGATCTGCAATTAGCAAAGATAAGTTGCACATTATATCAGGTCACTTCATTGTTGCTTTCTAACCATTGTAACAGTGAAATCAAAATCTCTTAACAGAGTGGGTTTAACAACCCTATTGTAAATCCTCTAACAAGGTGACGGTTTAGTTGAATTGTTCTAAAGACCTCTAGCAAGGCCACTCCTAACAGGGTGATTAAATCCTCTAACAGGGTCACACCTAACAGTGTGTTTTTGTAACCTTTAATAGGGTTGGCTCCTAACAGGGCTCACTTCAGAAGAGTGAAAAACAGTAACTAGTTACATTGGTGGTTTTTCCCATATTGGGTTTCCACGTTAAATCTGGTGTCTTTAGTGTTCATGATTGCTGAATTGTTTTGGTTACCAGTTCTTAATAATTATTAGTATTTGCTGCATTATCAAGTTTTAGTAATCTGTAACCAAGATCAAGATTTTAGACATCTAAGGGACTGTGAAATGTTTTTGTGGTAACTGATTCACCCCCTCCCCCTCTCAGTTACTCCATTCTCATTGCCAACAATTGGTATTAGAGCTTTTGGTACTTTCAGGAGAAGATTTCAAGGATCTAAGATAAAGATCAAGATGTCTTACAAAAGAGAAATTCCAAAACTTAATAGAGATAACTTCTTAGCATGGCAAGAACTGATGAAACTTCATCTGGCTACTGTTGGTGATACTGGACTGAAATACCTTGAAGAAAAATATGAAGAACCTTCTGGCACACTGTCAGTCAATGATATTGCTGAAAAGAAAACTCACAACAACATAATAATAGACATAGCATCTGCTCTTAGCTATGAAGAATTTGATGACATTAAGGACTGGAAAATCACCTTTGACATGTGGAACAAGCTAAAAGAAATCTCTGGAGGGGATGACAATGTGAGAAGAGAAAAAGCAGAAAGTCTAAGAGGACAATTTGATCAAATGAAGATGAGAGAGGATGAAAACATTGCAAAGTATGTTGAAAGAGTTAAAGCATGTGTAAGTGCAATCAGGGCAGCTGGTGGTGACATCAAAGGAGAAACAGTTGTAAGAAAAGTTCTTAGAACCTTGCTTCCAATTTATGCAATCAGAGTGTCTGCAATTCAGGAAAGAAGATGAGAAGCAAATCATCAGATAAATCTTGAGGCAATAGTTGGGAGATTAACTGCATTTGAACTAGATAACTTTGACAACTATGTTCCAGCTTCCAAGAACATGGAATCAACATTTGAGGCCAAACTTTCACTCAAAGAGAAAAGCAAAAAGAAACTTCAGTCAGAAAGTGAAGATGAATCAGATCTAAGCTCAGACAGTGATCTTGAAGTAATTGAAGCTCTTCTAGCAAGAAAATACTCCAGAGGCAGAGGAAAATATAAAGGTAAAGTTCCTCTAATATGTTTTTCATGTGAAGAAATTGGTCATATTGCAGCTAGGTGCCCGAACAAGCAGAACAATGATGAAAAGAAGGATCATAAATGGAATGGCAAGAAAGATTTCAGATCATTCAAGAACAAAGGTAAGAAATCATGTTTCATGGCTGAAAATTCTGAAGATTCTGATAATAGTGAGGATGAAATTGTTTATATTGTTGTTAAAGATGATTCTGACAATGATGAGGCAGATAAAATTGCTCTTATCTCTCATATAAGTAAGAATGATACATGGATTATATACAGTGGTTGCTCACATCATATGATTGGTGATAAAACTAAGTTTGATCAGTTTGAAGATTATGATGGTGGTAGTGTAAGGTTTGGTAATAATGAACCTTGTTTCATAAAAGGAAGAGGAAGAATTTGTCAACCAAAGAACTTGTTTGTAATAATGCCTATTGGGTTGAAGGTCTCAAACATAATTTTCTAAGTGTGGCACAGTTACTCAATATTGGATTCAAGGTGGAATTCATGCATGGAAAGGCAAGACTGTTGAATGAGCAAGGAAAGCTAATAGGATCTGGCACCCAAACTAAAGGTAACTTATTCTATCTAGAACTTGGTGAATGCTCATGTTTTATTGCTCAAATTGAAGAGAGTTGGTTATGGCATAAAAGGTTGTGTCATGTCAATTTTGATAATTTGATAAAAATAAGCAAATTCAAGAAAGTAAGAGGCATTCCTAACATTAAGAAACCTGAGGTTGGTCTATGCAAAAACTATCAGATTGGTAAAATGGGAAGGACTAATTTTAAAAGTAAAAACTATCAATCTGAAGATATATTAGAAATTGTGCATACTGATTTATGTGGACCTATTGGAATAGAAAGCTATACTGGAGAGAAATTTTTCATTCTCTTTGTTGATGATTACTCAAGAATGATGACTGTCATGTATCTAAGAAATAAATCAAAAGAATTTGAGAAATTCAAATGGTATTTGGCAAGAGTAGAAAAAGAAACAGGGAAAAGACTGAAATGTTTAAGGTCAGACAGAGGTGGTGAATTCATTTCACATGAATACAATAACTTCTGCATTGAAAGAGGTATTAAAAGATAGGTTTCAGCACCAAGAACTCCAGAACAAAATGGAATAGCTGAAAGAAGAAACAGATCCATTATGGATTGTGCAAGAACCCTGATGATAGAAAAGAACATTGCTATCAAATACTGAAAGGAAGCCATCAGCACTGTAGTTCATACAAGACCGGATATTGTTCTTACAGTTGGTATTGTTGCAAGATTTTCAGCAAAACCAAGAGACACTCACCTAATGGCAATCAAAAGAATAATGAGATATTTGAAAGGAACTGAAGATTATGGACTATGGTACAAACTTGGAGGTAATTTGGATTTGAAATTTTTTATTGATGCTGATTGGGCAGGGAATCTTGATGACAGAAAAAGCACAAGTGGAGGAGCATTCTTTCTTGGAAAGAGATTGGTTTCTTGGACAAGCAAAAAGCATAATTGTACATCCCAATCTATAGCAGAGGCATAGTATGTTGCTGCAGCAGTAAACTGCTCCAACATTGTTTGGTTTAAATAGTTATTACAAGGAATGAAGATGGAAACCAAAGAACTAGTTGTTATATTCTATGACAATACTAGTGCAATCAACATATCCAAGAATCCAGTGATGCATTCCAAGACCAAGCACATAGCAATAAAATATCATTTTGTCAAAGAATTGGTGCAGGACAAGGAGATCATACTGGAATATGTGCATACAAAGGAACAAATTACTGACATATTCAAAAAGCCATTACCTAAGGATACATTCTTGTATCTTAGAGGTAAGTTAGGGATCACTCCCCTATCTGAAGTTCACTAAAATAAAGTTTTAAGTGATGCATCAACCTATGACAAGTTGAAAATCAATCAAGTTGATGTAGCAAAGTATTGAAGTCATTGCATATGAATCTGTACATACGGTACACTGTAATCCAGTTGAGAAGTACTTTTGGCATACGAAAAGGGCTTTTACTGTGTTATATTGTCTTTGGCATGTGTTGTCAAAGAGGGAGAGTAAAACTATAATACCTATTCTAAAATTTGTAAGCATTTGTAAAGGGAGAATAAAACTGTCATATCTTTCTGTTATACAATTCCTTCACAGAGGGAGATTACTAAAAGAGGGAGAAGTTTCTATCTAAGAGGGAGAAGTATTATGTTGAAATATAGTGCTGCACTAAGAGAAGGACTTGTTTTCAAATTTCATTCTGCTATGACATGTTGTGTTGCCATCAATGCCAAAGAGGGAGATTGTTGGATACAATTGGTTAATTGAGTGTTGTCTTTGATGTTACACAAATGTCATATCAGTCATTAGACAGATTCTACCGAGCTCAGAAGGTAAGCATAGTTGTTTACAGAGTCTACCGAGAATTGTTGTATATTACACTTTAAAGATAGCTTCTACCGAGCTAACTTGGTTAAATGAAGGAAGTTCAGTACTTACCGAGCTTACTCGGTGATCGAAGGAAACTGTGATAGAGTGTTTACCGAGCTGGGAAGGTAAGCGAAGAAAAGTTAGTGTTTACCGAGATGGGAAGATAACCAAAGAAAAGTTAGTGTTTATCGAGCTGGGAAGGTAACTGAAGAAAAGTTAGTGTTTACCGATCTGGGAAGGTAAACAAAGGAAAGTTAGTGTTTACCGAGTTCACTCGGTGTCCAAAGGGAATTTGGCAAAGATAGTTTCTACTGAGCTCAGTCGGTTAACACAGGAATTATTTTCTGAACAGTATTAACCAAGCAGTGTCGGCCAGTAAAGGGATTTGTTAGTTTGTAATTTTAATTATTTCTAGCTGACTATTGTATTTGTTTGATTATTGGTCAGTGATCAGAGCTGACTAAGATAATCTGTAAGGTATATATGAAAGATCAAGTTGTAAATTCGTGAGATGTAAGAATTTGGATGCATAAGAGTGCGAATGTATGGATATGGAATGAGCGAATATTGAACATAAGAGCGAATGTTGAAGAAGTGAGATGAAGGATCAGATGCATTGAAGGAGCTACAAAGTTGTATGTGATCAGTAAGGATCTAGTCAAGCATAACAGAGATCTGCAATCAGCAAAGATAAGTTGCACATTATATCAGGTCACTTCATTGTTGCTCTCTAACCATTGTAACAGTGAACTCAAAATCTCTTAACAGAGTGTGTTTAACAACCCTATTGTAAATCCTCTAACAAGGTGACAGTTTAGTTGAATTGTTCTAAAGACCTCTAGCAAGGCCACTCCTAACAGGGTGATTAAATCCTCTAACAGGGTCACACCTAACAGTGTGTTTTTGTAACCTTTAACAGGGTTGGCTCCTAACAGGGCTCACTTCAGAAGAGTGAAAAATAGTAACTAGTTACATTGGTGGTTTTTCCCATATTGGGTTTCCACATTAAATCTAGTGTCTTTAGTGTTCATGATTGCTGAATTGTTTTGGTTACCAGTTCTTAATAATTATTAGTATTTTTTGCATTACCAAGTTTCAGTAATCTATAACCAAGATCAAGATTTTAGACATCTAAGGGACTGTGAAATGTTTTTATGGTAACTGATTCACCCCCTCCCCCTCTCAGTTACTCCATTCTCATTTCCAACAGCTATAATTTTCAAATGGTATAACATTTTTTAAATCTAAAAGTTGCATCACATTCTATGCTTCGCCTAGTATAAGAAAAAAAAAAAAAATTTGGTAAAATTTACTATTAGTTAAGGTGGTCAGACAAAAGACTTTTTTTTTCTGAAAAAGTTTTTGTAGAAAATTCATATTTAATTATTTATTTGGAATAAAAATACCCAAAAATATGTGTCACATCCAGGCATGAGTTTACTTTTTATATCTATAATTATATTTAAAAAAATTATCATTTGATTTTGAATAAGGTGGTCATACATACACGTACTTTTTATTTTTGCCCTGAAATTTTTGTAGTACTACATTAAAATCGAAACTTTTAACAACTCAATTCATTTTTTCTCTAGATAAGGCCTAGTAGATTAGAAAAAACATTCAATTTCCTATAGATTATTTTCTTACAAATTTTTGATATAAAGTCCATAACCGCTTTAAAATTATGTGTCAAGTTGACGTAACCCTTATTTGTTAATTTTTCACTGCCACTTAAGGCCATAGTTTGGTACACTATGATCCTGCACATACCCTTTTATACAAAGTTTTCATTTCACACACACACACATATTATTCAAGAATTTGGAGATCTTTTAAAATAAATACAAATTATATATATATAGATATATCCAAGTATAGAACAAATATTTAAAGTTATTCATAAGACCTTAGATTGGTTACTAGAATCAAAATGGGACATTACAAATACCTTGATGCTATGTAGCCAAATTTAATGATGGAGGAAGTATTAGCTACTCAGTTGATGAAGTGTTGATCACTTCAGTCAATATGGTTCGTAGCTGAATAGGTGTAGAGATTGGTTAGGTGCATGGTGTTCTAGTGGTTTCCATAGCCAACTCAATAGAAGCTTTCTTTGAGCTTGATGACATTAAAGTTTTTCTCAGAGAGTGAAGAAATTAGCCCATAACTACTATTGCAATCTTCTCTGGGTTAGTTTCCTCAATACTCTAAATCTCAAGGAGATTCTCCTCAATAGCTTCCTATTCTTGCTCCTTATCATCCAGGTTTACATTAATTGTTTCTACATCTTCTTTATCATTATTTTCATTTTCTTCCTTGGCATATGCATCATTTGTCTCTAACATGAACAACAAAATCACTCTATTGATAAATTTTGTAGATATTCTTCCATGTAGTTGTAATTGACTTCACTATGAATTCTATGTCTTTGAGAAGAATCATGCATGTGTTCATTTTGAGAGTGAACTTCTATTCATTCTTCTTCATGGAATCTTTCAAATTATACATATATTTCCAAGTATAGAACAAATATTTGAAGTTATTCATAAGACCTTAGGTTGGTTACTAGAATCAAAATGGGACATTACAAATACCTTGATGCTATGTAGCCAAATTTGATGATGGAGGAAGCACTAGTTTCTTGGTAGATGAAGTGTTGATCACTTCAGTCAATATGGTTTGTAGCTGAATAGGTGTAGAGATTGGTTGGGTGCATGTTGTTCTAGTGGTTGCTATAACTAGCTCAACAAAAGCTTTCTTTGAGCTTGATGACATTAAAGCTTTGCTCAAAGAGTGAAGAAATAAGACCATAACTACTATTGCAATCTTCTCTAGGTTAGTTTCCTCAATACTCTAAATCTCAACAAGATTCTCCTCGGTAGCTTCTTGTTCTTGCTCCTTATCATCTAGGTTTACATTAATTGTTTCTACATCTTCTTCATCATTTTTGTCATTTTCTTCCTTGGCATCTTCATCATCTATCACTAACATGAACAAAAAATTCACTCTATTGATGAAGTTTTTAGATATTCTTCCATGTAGTTATAGCTAACTTTACTGTGAACTCTATGTCTTAGAGAAGAATCATGCATGCGTTCATTTTGAGAGTGAACTTCTATTCATTCTTCTTCATGGAATCTTTCACCTCTTTGCCACTAAGACTTGGCATGAGCTGCCTTAGATTCTATTCAAATATATCTTTTGTAGTTCTCTTAGCATCTTCCCATCTTGGCTTGATTTCTTGAATAAGCTCATTGGGAATTTGTTGTACAAGTTCATCAGGAGAGTATTTTCATCTTCCTAGTTTATTCATAATAGCATCCTCAATTTTCCTTTTCTCATTTGCATTCCTTGACTCAAATTTAAAAAATCTTAAACATGCCATACCAGCTCCTTCTTCTAATTTCTTCAACTTTTATTGAAGTGTAGGAGGAGAGTTTCTGAAAGTAATTTCCTTGATATCTTCTTCACCTAACTTCAAATTCCTTTTGGTCTTAATTGGCCTTCTTTTAAACATATTTAGGGATGATTTGGTAGGTTTGGTTATGAAACCTTACCTTTCTTTCTTATTGCATCTTCTTCTGTGAACTTTATTTCTTCTACTTCATCCTTTTCCTTCTATCAATAGGAGAGTAGAACTTGCTTGCCTCGGTTTTTATATCCTCTTTGAGGAAGCTTAATTTAAAGATCTATTCTAGCTTTGGCTTCATCAAAAGTACCAAAATATATGGCCTTGCACTCCATGGGTTCATTCATCAATGCCTCAATGATATCCTTGGTTTCATCAATGTTAACCTCATAGCTTAGAGGCTTAACCCACACCACTCTAGATTTGACTGCTTGAATGTACATGTTGTCATAGTCTACCATGAAACAAACATCATCCTTGTAATCTTCAACAAGTTTCATTGGAATCCTATATCTGTTATTCATCTTTTTCTTAAAGGAATCAAAGTAATTTTCCATGATACTGACCAAATTCTCACCCATCTTTGCTATATATTGATTAATATAATATAGTATTGGTACATCTTTTCTCTATACTACTATACCTTTTGAAGGAAAATTCTTTTACACAAAGAAAAATAAACAAGTCAAAAGTGAACTAAACTTACATGAGCTATTATTCAAAGTTCTAATGCTCTCCATGTTCTTGTTGAATTGATTCAACATCATCTCGACAAGGTCAAAGGACATGTTCTTCACCACCTTAAGAAACAAATCAACTACCTCACATGACACATTGTTAAAATGACTAGAGCTATAGATCTTATGAGTGAACACATGAATTCCAAATTTCAGCTCCATGTCAGTCACACTACTGATCTTTATACCTCTTTCATCCCACTTGGTAAGAGTTTTCTTTTACAGTTCTACACAACTTAGGGTCTTGGTAGTCTTCTTTGTTCAACCTTGGGAGTCCTATGATTTGACAAATCATTTTCTTTGTTATTTGAATAGGCTGCTCTAGCCATATCTACTTGTTGTGTACATGGTTAAGGATAAACCTTACTCATTTTATTTGGAAGTCTTGGGGCATATGCGGAATGTGTGTTGAAACCTTGATCTCCAAATGTTGATGCTCATTTTTTAACACACCATTCACACATAACTCTTTTAGAGTCTCATCCATCTCTAGGGTTCCAATATCTTGTATTAGAAAACAAAAATGTAAAAAAAATCATTAATAAGTAATAACTTTGGTGGAATTTGTGAGTGATCTCTAGTAGGATCAAGTGCTTCTGCAATTGGTGGAGTCAACTTGAAGTTTGGTGCCTTCCAACCGACTTCTCGTACCAACATCTTAGATCCTTTCCTGTTCTTACTGCTAGAAGATGTCATGCTCGGTAGGTTTTATGAAAATAGCATTTAATCTTCAAAAAAAACACATAGATAGCTTGGAAGCATATAAATCACTCTTGCAAATAACTCTTTGAAAATTCATGGTGAAAAATGAATTTGATTTCCTTCTTTTTAACAATTTTTTATTTTTCAATCACCATAAATGCTTGGTACAATCACTTAATTGGTGATAGAATATCTTCCACTTGATTCAATCTTAATTATTTGTAGGGACATTCATAGCTTGGTGTCCACACAATATTTTAGTGTATCCCAGCCTTGCTCAATAGGGTCTTGCAATCGGACCTAGCTCGGTAAGGTCTAGATTTTCCTTAGTTACTTAGTGATCCCTTTGCATCTTGAATGTTGATATGGCTCTTTCCTTTTATCTAGTTGAAACTGATGTAAGATGTCTCCTTTAGAGTCTTAGTTCTAGTCATCCATTTAAGAGATCATGTTGAAATGCTTCAGACACCCAATTCTTGAGTGATATGTGGTTCATGGCTCGGGCTTGCATTCTCGTAACATTTAGGAATCCATTGCTACCTCATCTACTTTTTGATATTGTCAGTTTTGGATTTCTTTTCATCTTTAATCCTTCTAATGTTCATACAATTTTTGGCAAGATGTCCAAGTTTTGTACAAATAAAACATCTTCTAGTGGTGTCTCTTGTCCTCATGTGATGTTTCACACAATTTTCTCCAATGTGCCAAAATTCTCCATAGTGGTGGCATCTACACTATGTGTTGTAATCCCAACCAAATATAGATTTCACAATCTATTCTATTGCATTCAATATCATGGTTTTGCATTTAGAAGATTTGTACCCATGCTTATTGCACTTGTGACATTTATCTTCAAATTTAGGTTTCTCTTTGCATTCACTTGCTCTATGACCATGCTTATTGTAATTGTAGAACTTTCCATTGAATTTTACTTTACCATTACTCCAATATTTGTTTGATGTATGACCTAACTTACCATAGTAGTTGCAAGTAGGCCTTTGATTCTTTTAAGCTCCTTGCTTGGATGATTCACATTCTTCTATGTATCCTATTCTTTCTTTGTCTTTCTATCTGTATTGACTTTTCTCATTCAACTAATTCATGTCTGCTTGAGATTTCATCATCCTCTCATTGGTTTTCTTTTTAGTGTTTAGATAATTTTGCAATCTTTCATTTTTTGATCTTAGATTCATGATTTTGTTCATATTTATTAGTAAGCTGATTAATGAAGTCTTCTTGTTTAAGGGATAGATGTTGGATTTCATTGTTCTTCCCTTCTATCCCTTCTTTGGCTTTTTCTTTCTCTTCCATGACTTCACATAATCTTACTAAATGTATTTCTTGTTCTCTTTTCATTTTTCTAACTTCTTCTTGAAGACTGCAATTCTTTTCCAATAGGTCTTTGATTGCCTTCATCAATTTAATTTGAGTTTCTTTCTAGATAGACATCTTCAATTCTTTCTTCATTGTAGATATTGTCATTTATTTGTAACACAAGATCTTTTCCTCTTTTCAAGGATTAAGAGAGTTGCTCCTTTTCTTTCCTTAGTTTCCCAATAGCCAATTCCAAACCCAACATTTCATTGTCATAGCCTTGTCTAGCCTATATATCTCCATTGCCTCTGATCTTTTCTCAAGTTGTTAAAACTTCTTTTTGAGATATTCATGTTTTAGCAATGAAATAGGAGAATAGAATTAAATGAAAGGAATTATCTTGTTTGCAAAATATTTACATGACCAATTAGGGCTGACATCCTAGATGTTTACTCTAAGTTATAAAATTGTATTATGGTCTTAGTTGACCTAGCAGTAATTTATGTAAATGCATGCCATTTACGAAAAGGACATCTTGTGATAAGTAGCACAAGCTTTATAATAGTTGTGTTGAGTGATTTTATGAGAACTTTTATGAAAGCAATATATGTGAAGTTTTGTAAAACTATTTTTGTGATCTGAGATCAAGCTAAAGATTATAGATCAATCAAGGAAGAAGTTATAGTACCTATATTCTAGAAGTTTGATTACTTGTTTAGGAAGTGAACTCTTCTTGTACTTGGAAGTGCATGTTTGGGCAATAGGTTCATCTTGCATCTATTGTACTAGAACTCCAAATAGGGTTGGAATCTCCTAATAGGGATTCAAAGTCTCCTAACAAGGACTCTCTATACTAGATTTTCTCATTGATTCCTAATAGGGTCCATCCTCTAATAAGGAACTTATATATTAGTATATTGTCTAGTGGGTATCATCCTGGAGTTTTCCCTTGGCTAGGATTTCCCTAGTTAACAAAATATGGTGTTATGAGTTATCTTTGTGCATGGTTACTATTACTATTCAAAATTACTTTACTACTTTTTATGTATGGTTTAAAGTAACAAATAATATCGAATTGGTAAATAAATTTTGTAAATTACTAATTCAACCCCCCCAGTAATCCATAATTCTAACAATTGGTATCAGAGAACGGTTACTTAGAAGACGCTTAACAGCTTGAGCAAGATCGCTATGGATACAAAATAATTGATGAAGAACCTTGAAGAGGCACCTAAACAAATTGATCTCCTTATGGAATAAAGAGATAAGAAGAAGGAAAGATATAAAGACTCCAAAGTATACATTGGACAATTGAAGGAAAAGATTGAACATGTCAAATCCAAGCCTAATCCTACTAAACCTAAAACTAGTGATGATGATTATTCAAAGCTAAAGACATAGTACAAGATCTTGAAGCATGAATTGAAGATTAAAAATTTAAAGTTAACTTTGAGGAGTGATCCTAGTAAATTTGAAACTGATTTGAAGACTAAGAATGAAGATCTTAGAGCAAGTATGGCAAAGAAGACAAATGAGCTTGAAACATTGAAAAAAGATCATGAAGCACTTCAAAAATAGAATACTATTGTGAAAGATGAATTAACTTAGTGCAAGAAACAACTTGAGAATCTTTATTGTAGTAGAGAAAAGCATGATGATTCAATATCAATATAGAAACCTACTTATGATAAGATTGGTCTTTGTTATCTATTTAACATGTCTGCAAAGAAACTTGATATTAGATCAGATCCAAAAGAAAAAATAAAATTTGATGATAAGATTGAATCTAGTCAACCTAAGGAAGTTGGACAAGACAAGTAATTTGAGATTTTGGAAGAACCAAAGCAAGTGGAATCTCCTAAGGAAACCTTCAATACCTCTTCTTGACACTATGTAACCTAACAAAGTTCTTGATTGAACCCCAAAGACACACTTCTTTGGATTAAGGCATGCTTTGTATTTCTCCAACCTTTCAAAAATGGTGGTAAGTACAAAAATTTGGGAATTACATGTCTTAGATTTTCCTATAATTTCATCAACATAGTCCTCCATTTTGACATGTAGAAGATCATGGAAGATTGTAGTCATTGCACATTGATAGGTGGCACCAACATTTTTCAAGCCAAAAGGCATGACTTGGTAACAAAAGGCTCCCCATTGGTTGGTAAATATCACTTTATGTTGATATTTTTCTACAATTTTGATCTACTTATATTTGGAGAAACCATCCATTAAAGAAAAAATTTCATGTCTGACAGTCAAATCCACTATGATGTCTATGTTAGGAAGTGGAAAATCATCCTTAGGACATGGGATATTTAAATCTTAGAAATTTGATCAAATATAAATATCCCCAAATTCTTTTCCTAAAGGAAAAATGTTTGAAACCTACTGAGGATGATCAATAGGTCAAATGGATTTTTCCTCTAGCATTTTTTTTAGTTCTACTTTGACCAAAAGTTCTACCTTAGGATGCATCTTGCATATCTTTTGTTTCACAGGTTTAATCTTTGAATCTACTGCTAAGTGATGCACAACCAAATCTATGTCTAAAATAGGCATGTCTTTGTATGTCCATGCAAAATTTATTTTTCCTTTCTATAGGAACTCAGTCATCACTTTTTGTTCTTCAGGACTCAAGGTAGCTGCAATTTAGGTGATTTGTGGATTATCTACCATACCCAAGTTAACTAGAATTGTGTCCTTATTAAATATAGATGATTTTTCTAGTTGTAAAGATCTAAATGGAAAATCAATATATCCCTCTTTTGGTGCCTCTAAGAGTCTTTTACTAGATGATGTGTCCTTTATTTTATCTTTTTTGTCATCCAAAAGTGATCCAAAAGAGTTTTCACTAGAGGATGTTTCTTCTATTTTTTAATTTTTATTTTATTTCTCTTTTTTGTGATTGAGATAGTTTACTTGGCTACCAAAGTAGGCTTCCTCATTGTATTGGATCTCATATTCATAATCTTAAAGATTCTTAAGGCCAAAGAGTGCCATCATTACTTCGTCAAAATTACAGATATCAAGAGCTGGTGGTGTGTCTTGAAGGTCCCAGTCTATCATGTAAGGGTTAGTGAGCGATAATTTAGTAGATGAAAGGTTAGCTATAGTAATGACACGGACATAATTATCTAGGTCATCTTCAATGTATTAGAATGGGCTTTCAAAGAATTACTCCTTCTTAGCCTCAGAATTAGGTTCAGTCATACAATAGTTGTCAACAAAGGACACCTTGGATATAATGGATCCCAAATCACATCCTTTAGGATAGATATTAGCCTCAAGGTGTTTTCTAATTCCATCTTCTTTAGGATCAAGGTCGACAGCATGGTATCCCATGTTTTTAATGATGGGAGGAGCCTTAACATAGTTATCTTTAGGGAACTCCACAGGATCACCTTTTCTAGTCAAAATATAGCCAATCTAAAATATTAGACTCCATGTGTTCATCACTAAGTGAACCCCAATGTTCAAATGTTGTTTTATTATCATGCATAATATCCTTATTTGTAGGAGGTGGTATTTGGGAAGGTTTTCCAAAGGATTGGGGGGAGAATGGTAGTTGTCCAACACACAAGGAATTTTCAAACTTATACTCTCCAATTCCTTAGTCAACAAAAGTAGCCTTCTTCACTATAGTATTAACCTTAATATCTTCAACCTTTTCTTTTCCTTTATGGGAATTGGAATCAATATTGAGTAACTTTGGTATTGTTGTGGAAGGTGATTCTATTATTGTGAGAGATCTATGTATAACCTTGGAAAAATCACTAACTAGACAAAAATTTGTTGGGGCACCTTCCAATCTCTTACAAAAAAAGGTAAAGGATCTCCTAGAATAATGACCTCTCTTCCTTGGTGGGGAAATTTTAAGAATTGATGATATGTACATGGTTCTTCTTTGAGTGTATGTATCCAGGATCAATAGAGCAATATGTTATATGGCAAGTCCAAATCTAGGACATGCCATCCAATATTTATCACAACTGGCCCAACCTTTAGTAGTAGCATGATAACTCCTTTTAATTTTCTTTCTCTTTCATCATATGCTTTAATTGTTATCCTTTTTATTGATATCTAGGAGGTCTTCTAGAAGCCCCAAGAAATAGATCATCTTCAATATTCAAAGGTTCAAAATAGATCCATTATCTATAAGGACTCATTTCATTTTATGTCATTGTATAAGGACTTCAATGTGGAGTGACAAATTGTGGTGTTGATTAGGACCTTTGAAATATTTGTCTATGAAGAAAAGGTGTTGTTGTGCAACAAGATTTCCAATCATGGAAATGAATTGCGATGAATTGTGGATAGGTGAGGTGGTGGGAAGTTCTAGAATAGTCTTACATAACTGGGATAATATGTCATAGCAAGAACCAAGTTTTTGTGAAGTGGATGGCATAGTAGGCACATGTGGACTTGATGGATTAGTGGGATTGGGAGTGGTGGCTTGCAAAGTAATTCTTCCTAGTCTAGTGGTTGCATCACAATCAATTACTTGTAGCACAAGAATATTTACGTGAGTGTCCACTTCTTCAATGTAGCCACACATGGAGTCAAAACAACATATATCATTTGTTTCTATTTTATCACACAAGGAGTCAAATCTTAATATGTGGTTAGTAGAATAGTCATAGTGTAGTGCGTTAGACATGGAATCTTGGTTGACATTGTTTGTATTATTATTTTCATTATTGTTATTGTAATTGTTGTGGTTGGGAAATGACTTTTGAAATATCTTTAGTTTAGCATTTTTGGATGGTTTTCCTCCTTCAACCTCAATTTCTCCATCATCGACAAGATCTAGAATGAAGACTTTGAGTTTGATATAGTTCTTTGTGTTATTTCCTTTGATGTGGTGGTATTTACAATATTCATTTTCCCTATACCATTTTGATTTGGTTTGATTTTCATCAAAGGGTCATGTTTTGGGAATGATCATTAAATGGTGATCCACTAACTTCTAAAATATGGCATCTAAGGGCTCACAAAAAGCTAGTAAATTTTTAATTTCGATCATAATCATGATTGTAGTTGTTATTGTTGTTATTATGGGGAAAGAGTTGTATTTGATTGCAAGATTGTTGGCTAATTTAATTGTCATTTTTATTTTCGTGGTTTGAATTGTTGTTGTTTTGGTTATGATAGTTGTTTTTGTTGTTTTTGTTTCCACCTTGAAGGTTTTGTACACTTTTGACATTTGTGACACCATTGTGGGTAACACTTTTGTTTCTTGACCAAATTTTGGGTTTTCTATTTTTGTTTGTGTCATTGTTTGAGGATGAAGAGCTATAATTTTTAATGGAACCCTTGTCTATGAGTCCATTTTCAATATTCTTTCCTTTCTTGACTAATGTGGAAAAGTCTTTAGGACTAGCCATCTTCATTTGGAAAGATATCTCTGGGATTAAATTCATGATAAATATGTCTACCAGGTGGGAATCTTTAATTTTTTATGGCATTGGATTAGCAGGATGCCTCCACCATTGTAGAAAGTTGGAAAATGTTTCACCATTTCATTATTTCATGTAGCACAAGTCATTTAATGAGGTATGATGTTCAATGTTGTAAGAATATTGTGATAAAAATTACCCTGTCAAGTCATTGAAAGAGGTGATGGAACCTCTAGGCAAGCTCATTAGCCATTCAAGTGTGGGGCCTCCAAGACTTCATGTGAAGAGCCTCTTAAGATAATCCTCATTATAAGCCACTTCTTGGCATAAGATAGAAAACTCTTTGAGATGTGTGATGGGACATGTTTCTCCTATGTATTTATGAAATTTAGGAATCTCAAAGTTTGGTGGAAACAATATCATGTTAATGGAGATATCAAATGGAAAGGGACAAATTTACACAAAAGAGAAATCCTTCACCTCTTTGTTGTTTAGTTATGGACCAAATTTTGTAGTTCATGCAACTGTTGGGGTAGATCTTGATTTAGTTACATTTGTGATTTTTGGGAATTGATGAACCCACCTCCAAAGTTGTATGGATTCCCAAATGTATTATGAGGTGGTGGAGGTGGCAGTGCACCACTTTGGCCAATATATTGATATGTAGTCATTGGATTTGGCATAGACATTTTCATCATAATTTTTGGCATTTGTAAATAAGAGGAATATAATATATTTGTGAATAAGAGAAATATATCCTATAGTTGGATTTTTCAAGGTTGAATGTGGAATACTAGCATGTGCAGTAGTGTTTGACATAGAACTAATGATTTGTAGAATATGTTTTGTACTTAATTGGAACATAGATTGTGTTGAAGCACTTGATGTAGGTATGGAATTATTTCTCACCACAAGTTCTTTTTCCTTTCCAAATGTTTGGTTTATGTTTGAAGTTGGAAACACAAGAGCACCATCCTTGGTAATTTGTCTAAACAAAGTGCTCTCATCAAAACTCATAGGGACATAAACACCATCATTAACTAGGTTTAGGAAGATCTCTATCTTGTTTTCCCTAATAGACTTTTCCAACATTTCCAAGTTGTATGGATCTGCAAGAAATTTTTGGACATCACTAGGGATGTTATTGTTGTCAATAGGATCTTCATCTTGGTACACTTCTTCATCACCATTTGACTTACTTATTGGAAATTTGTTTAGGATTTTTGACAAGGGCTTTACTACCTCCTATGTACTATAAGTTAAGTTGTTGTATTGGAGATTGATAGAATGATCTTTTTATGCAATGACAACCCCATTTTAACAAGTGGTATCAGAGCTTGGTCACAAGTTTGAATCCTTAGACCCTTGGGTAATGTTGAGGGGGAGATTGTTGGAACTTTGTTTAGCACTCCCCTCAGTCTTCATGACAAGGGCTTAACTACCTCCTATGTACTATAAGTTGAGTGGTTGTATTAGGCATTGATAGATCAATCTTTTGGTCTAACAACAACCCCACTCTAACATTACTCAATAGAGTGTTGTTTCAAAAATGACTCTTTAGTTCTTGTGTGGATTCTAAGCTAGGCATACCAAGGTTCATACTAGGGGGAAATGTGTTCCCCAATGAGGTTGATAATGGAGCAAAAGGATTCTTCATCTCTTGTTTTCTTAGTGATTCTAATACAAAAGATATAGGATTAAATGTGAGTCTATCAAATCATGTTTGTACCATACAATTGTGACCAAACCAATGGGTGGAAGATTTTGGAAGAAAGAGAAAATGTCAGAGAGAAATTAAACCTTATATGATAAAAGGGAAAATCACCTAAATGTAAAAAAAAAAGAACTTGTTGATTTGGAAAACCAAGTGTCATATAGGATAAAAGCATCTTTCTCCTACCAAAGATAGACAAGTGATCTTTGGGCAAGATAGGACACCCAATAGATTACTCACTATCTGGAGATGGATTTCTGATCCCAAATGGGTGAGTGTAAATATGATAAATGTTTTCTTGTAGATAAAGGTCTAGTGTTACAATCTTGTAAGTTTTGTATCTAAGACGTTCTTAGGCCAACAGATTAAGGTTCAAATGATCAAGCTCTCTAGAGGAAATTTTACAAATGGAAGACTAGAAATTTTGAAAGTGAATCGATGTAGAAAATAAGGGTGATATGGTCACTATGAAGATAATTCAATCTTCTCACACAGAAACCAAAAATCTTGGATTTACTCTAGCGAAAGAAAACCAATTTCAAAGTTTACCATTATAAAAGATTTTATCATAATGATCTTGTTCAACTTCCTCTTTCTTGATGTCTTTGATAACGTATTGGAATTGTTTATCAAGTATGTGTGCTAAGTTTTTTCTTTCCTTGTAGGCAAATGGTTTGGATAATCTCACCTTCTTAAGTTTGACTTTGTTGGTCATGGAAAGAACAAAACAAACCCAGTTACAAGATCAAGCACAAAAATTTTGCAAGCAAGTTTGTCACTATAAGACCCAATGAATTTTAGATGTTAGACCAAATATAAGAACTCATGAAAATAATAATAGGTTACTCATTGAATTTTTAACTCACCATTTAACTCATTTTAGACCTACTTGATGTTTGGTATTGGTTTTGGATGTTAAAATCCGCAAGCACACTGAACACATCAACAATCCTAATAAGGTGGCCACTAGGATGTAGAAAGATTATCTAGAGGGTGTCCTCAATATACACAATGTACATGTGGCCCAAATTTTTACATGAAATAAAATAGTTGCATAAATTTGGAAGGAGATGGTAACCCAAATCTCCACCTTCACTTCCAAAAGGTATAAAATACTTTAGGGCTTAGCCAAGAGTGACAAAAAATTTCTTCCAAGAGAGGTGTCTTTCTATTCACCTACTGATATTTATAATCTACCAAAAAGCTAGATTTGAGGTCATCCCAACTCTAGGGGTGATGAAATACCCAAGCAATCCTTGTAAAAATAAAAACAATTCTCACTTATTTATTGTACACTCAAGGTCACTCGAAGACAGGAGAGGAGAGAATACATAAGTGGCCTTAGGGTTTGAAAGACACTTGTTATTTTAAAATGAAGCTTATATTTTCTATCTACTTTTGAAGACACTAGTGTTTAAGTATGCATTGTTCTTTCCAAATTGTCAACATCATCAACATAATAAAAAGTGAGGATTCATCAACAAAAAATAAATCAATTGTCTTAAACATATAAAAATTGTTGGAAATGAACAAATTCCCTTAAGTAATTCATGATTGAGTGTATTTATTTTAATCACCAAGTCCAAATATTTCATAGAAAGCTTCTTTGCCCCATCGTCATTCAAGATTGTATGATAGTGTTTTAAGCCCAAAATTGAAATGTTTCATTGCATTATTCTTTGAACTTAGGCATTCAAGAGTGTATTCACTATCTAAACATTCATTCCAATGAAAACCATGATAGTTTCCTTAAGGCACTAAAGATTGTATTTGATTACTCTACACATGCATTACAATGAAAAACTTGTTCACTCATTAAGGCATTCAAGAGTGTGTTTGAACATCATTCATTCCAATGAAATATGTGTAAATTTCCTTAAGTCATTCAAGAGTCTATGTGTATTAATGTTACCTTAATGCATTCAAGAGTTTTTTTGACCTTTTGATACTAGTTATAACAAGAATTCCAAGGAAAAATAATTAATTCATGAAATTTCATTTACCATTTTAAATCCTACAAGTGATTAAAATCACTACAAATCTCCAAGTGAGTAGAATAACTACAAATCTCAAAGTGATTAAAATCACTAAAAATACTCCAATGTTTGTCTCCTATAATAAAAACTAGATAAAAAATCCCTATATATCAATCAAACCATGAGTTAGGCATTAAAAAATATAATTCAATTTGTTAGTACTCAAATATGATAGACACTATGCATAGATGATAAAACAAAAGAGCCAACAAAACTCATAGATGATAGAATAGAGAGGAGTACAGTTTACTTTTCACTAACACTTTATAGTCGCAAATGACAAAAAATATCAAAGACACTAGAACTTCCTAGACCAAAGAACACACTGATGAAAAAATATAGGAAATATTGACTGGTGCAAATGACAAAGAACTGAGTGGAGACAATAGTTTATGAAGTTGAGTCAAAAATAGTGCCTGAATATCAAAGATGAAAATTTTATTAAAGCAACAGTATTTCGACCACCTGCTACACAAATGATAAGATAGTAAAATATGGAGATGACAAAGTAAGCTTCAAAGATTTCAAAAATTATTAGAGATGATAAAAAGTATTATGTTGCAAGTTTAACAAGTTTTTGAAAAATAGGCATGAGGGTAGATGCCAATAAGTGGAGACATTGATCTTCATAGATGATAAAGAATCTTTGCAAATGACACTACATCCTAGTAGAGACAATAGTACATAGGTTTTGACAACAAGTTATGAGTTATGGTGAAATTTGAAAGTGGAATAGAGACATGGGTCCCACTGGGCATGCCAAAATGTATGCAAGAAAATCCTAACCTGTTGAGAGAACATGTAAACAAGATTATCTTAGTTGTATTTCAATTTGTTTCTAATATTTCATATCCACATGTTACAACTAACATTTTCTTGTTTATGCATACTCCCGAAAGGTTAGGATTTTCTTGCATACAATGCCAAAAAATCTAATCTATATTTATTGGGTCTCCTATTGAATGTGATGTAAATCCTATCTTTTTATTGAGAAAAGTTTTTCCTAGTTATGTTAAACCCTTCAATTTTTATCATTAAAAATTTTGGTTTGTAATTTTTGGTGAAATCCTATGGCTTCTTTGGAAAGACATGAATAGAGAAATTTTTCAAAATTACAGGAGGTGTCCTATTGAGTTTAATCTTAAAGTCACACATTTTTATATAATGTCTTAGGTACCTATCTACTTGGACTTTCCAAAATCTAGATTCATGAAGCTTAAGCACAATGGAGCTCTATAGATTCATAAAGATGAAGTGAAGGTTTCCAAATACATTTTTAAATACCAAATATTTCTTACCCAAAGAGTGATAGAAGATCTTAACATTCTCATGAAAAATGCCATCTCGACTCAGCGAGTAATATTGGTGATCATAGACAACAATATATGAGGAGTCTAGAAGAAATTGTGAGGATAAATAATCCTTCTCATTTGGTTTCTACTATAAACCCTAAAGAAACCTCTTTTTAGTAGCGATGTGGAGTTCATATATCCTAGTTCATTCATAGCTCTTTTAGAAATAAACATGTCAATTTTTACATGGTTTTTAGAATTGTATAAGGCACTCATGTATGGTTATTGTATATTTTTTATAGGACTAATCATCATTCTAAAGGTGGCCTCCCTCAATTTGGTATATTTCTATATATGCTAGAGTTTGTCTTCTTTTACTCTAAATAATTGTTTTGATCTTTATGTTGGATGAACTATTTTAATGCAAAAAAGTGATATGTAACACTTGTTGTGACTCAAAAGTTTAAATATATTTACTTTGATATTTTTAAAAAATTTTTTGATTAGGTAAAATAGGTTTTATAGGGATCTTGAAACCCAAAGATTTAAAGCAAAAAGAGCGAGAAAAAATACTCTAAACAAATAGAAAAACTGCCTCAAAAGGCTAGAAACAAAAGAAGGCCCAAAGCCAAAGTAAAAAGGCCAGAGACAAAGCTAGGTGAACAGGCTAGTGGCCATCCATGTCCATGGCCTATAGGGTTTCTACAACATCATTTTCCTTCTGATTGACCACTTCTTCCTAAATCCTGGTAGGAGTGTTCATTTGGTTCCCCTGATTCACCTAGTCACTAGCCTCTTTCTAAAATTCATCCCAGTTGAATCCTTGCTCTGTGTTCTACTCCTTATCCCTTTTAAGGCCAGTTGTAGTCAGATAGTCACCCAGATTGACAATATTCTCATTCAAGGTGTGAAGGGTCTCTACTATCTATTTGGTGATTATCAGGTGGACAGAATCTAGCGTTTGGACCTTCTGCTCTAGCTGGGTGAGTTTTTCATCCTGATGGTCTCTGGAGACCTGGCCTCTATCTTTCTCCTAGCTACCCACTTGGTCCTTGCTCCCTCTGGCTTGCTAGTCCTTGTTAGTATCCTAGTTGTTGGGCTGGTTGCTCTTGTCCTTCAGAGCCTCAATTTCCTGAAAAAGCCACTTGATGGAACGAAAGTTGTCAATCAAACTATTCTTTGCATTGTTTAGGAAGTTGAAACCTGTTTCTCACACATTGTCAGAGATAACCAGAAGAGCTGGGTCAAGGAGCTTGTCATAGTGGGTGCTTCTGTCAAGGTCCTCCAGCACCTAGATTTTAGCAGGTTCTCTAACAATTCCCAAACTAACCTTGTCCCCATAGAAGTTCCTCTAGGCCCTCCTCTTGTTCTTTCTAATGACCTCCCCCCCTTTTTCAACCATGATTTCAATCATCTCCTCCGGGGGTGAAATGGGAACCTCCTGAGGCGAATTGGGTGGGGCTGGGGGGCACTTCAACAAGGTTGCTAGGATGTTCCTGAGGCAGGGCCTGGTTCACTTTTCTTTTCTTGGGGTTAACCTTGGGGTCCATAGGGGTCACCATCTGCTTATCATTATCTCTTCCCTTATCTTCTTCCATCTCACTTTCCTTCCCCTTCTCCTCCTCCTCCTCCTCAAACTTTGTATCATACTCCACATCATCATCACTGGCCTCTTTCACCTCCTTAGGATGAGGAGAGGGGGGGATAGGGGGAAGACATCTGGGCCTTTTCTTGCTAGGGATGCGGGGGTCACGGGTAATAGGGATAGCTTTGCTTGGGGTGTCAATTTTCTCTAATTTCACTACAAGCTCATTCTAGGAATCAGAACTGGCAGTGTCATCTAAGGCACTACCCAAATCCCCAATGGTTTTACCTCTAGTTTGGGTTTTCAAGAACTCATAAATCAGAAGTAGGAGACCCTAATGGAGGGCTGGATTTTTGACAGGGCATTTCTTGAACCCCTCTATATTCTTGGCCATGGAGGTGAAAATGAAAAACAAAAAAGAAATTTTCACTTTGTGTCAAAAATGATTTAACAGAACAACATATTTTAAAAAATTTTATAGTTGGTTATAATATGCATTACAAATTTCCAAACTCCAACTATTTAAGTAGTTATGAACCTAAAGGGGTACATTCTATGTAGTTACCTTCTTGAGCCTATAAATACAAGGCTCTAGCAATGTAAAAGGGGAGGAGATGTTGGATTAATTTCCAACATTTCCCTTCAAGATTTTTGACATGGCTTAACTACCTCTTGTGTTTTATAAGTCTAGTTGTTTTATCTTGCATTGATAGGTTGATCTTTTTGTGTAACATCAACTCTAGCTTGTAACAAGTGGTATCAGAGCTTGGTCACAAGTTTGAATTTCCTCAAGGAATGCTAAGGGGGGATTTTTGGACTAATTGCCACCATTTCCCTTTGAAATTCATGACATGGCTTAACTTCCTCCGATGTTCTATAAGTCTAGTGGTTTTTATTACAAGCCAGAGTTACCATTGCACAAAAAGATTGACATATCAATGCCTAATACAACCACTAGACTTATAGAACACATGAGGCAATTAAGTCATGTCACAATTATCAAAGGGGAACATTGTGGTTGGTCCAATAATCCCTCCCTTAGTGTTACTTGAGGAGATTTGAACCTATGACCATGCTATAATACCACTTCTTACACGCTAGAGTTTTGTTGCACAAAAAGATCAAACTATCAATGCCTGATACAACCACTACACTTATAGAACATATTAGGTGATTAAGTCATGTTGCGAATCTTGAAGGGGGTTTTTGGTAAAAAATCCAACAGTTGTATTAGGCATTTATGGGTTGATCTTTTGGTGCAAAGATAACTCTAGCTTGTAACAAGAGATACTTTTTAGCAAGGGAAAAGCTCTAAATAAATTCTTATAGAAATATTGATTAAGTTTTAGTTTCATGTTGTGTGTAATGGTTTTTGAGTTTGTATATTCTCAAAAGGAAATGGATAATGCATTTATTTGTATGTTCAAAATTTCCTTTTGAATCATAATAACTTGTTTATCATATGTTGAATTAGTGATTACATTTATCCATGGATGTGGACCATATTAGGATGGTTTATGGAAGCATGTTCATTTTAGGGTATCTTTATTTAGATGTATTTATATAACTTATCACTTCATATATCAAGATTTTTTGTCCTTCTTATACCATCTTTAAATTTGTATGCTCAAAACTACTTTATAGATTATCATCTTTTATGAATCTTGGTTACTAGTTGTATGTGTATTATTGGAGTTTGTATTGATCTTGTTTTTTTTTCATGTTCTATCCTTTTTTACTTTTAGGTGAAAAGTACAAAAAAAATCTCAAAGATGCACATCATACAAGGGAAATGGCCCTCTCAAGTGAGAGGAAGATAACAAGATGACAGTGATCAGTTTCATTCTCTCCAACTATTGGAATAGTTGTCACTACTTATAGGAAAAAAAGTGTCAATTTCATAGATAATTTCATGGTGATAAATCTATTTGCCAACATATTTTTGGCAAATCTAGTGGGGGTCAAACAAGAAATATTAATCAATTTCTTGAGATAAATAAAGAAGATATTTTCACATGAGGATGTTATTCTTATTTCCTAATAGAATCTTGGTTTCTAGGGCACAAAAGAAGACATTATTTAAGATTTAAATACTCTAGCCTAGAGGTGTAGATAAAGTGATCAATAATATGATTAGGTAAATCAATTTCTAGAAGAAGAAGAATAACAATTTTAGAAAATCTTGCAAAGAGCTCCTATCAGTCAAAATGTTGTAGTTTTTGAAAGAATATTTTCTATTCTAAGAAGGAAAAGGACAAATATTGGTCACATTAAAGATCAAATAAATAATAATTAATATGTTGACTGATAAAAGTGTATGACTAGAAAATGGGTGGGATAGCATGCTATGACAAACCACAAACTCAAATAACATAAGATAAATCTACTCTAGTCTACCATGAAAACCATTGAAAATAAGGAGATTGAAAAAAAAAAAAAAACTATTTTCAAGTGAAATTCCCATGTCCTTCTTTCTTTTCCATTGTTGATGTAGCTCCAATTGTCTATAACACACACACAATTCAAAGTAAAAAACCTAATGATAAAGTGGTGTGATGAATTCTATCAAGAATACTAGAAACATGGTTTGGGCATGGTCAGGGATAACTTTAAGAAACCCCTATTTGGAAAATTTTATAAAATTTTGGCAAATCAAACATTAGTTCTGGGGAAATCAATTAATTTTTTAAGTACAAAAAAATTAATTTTATTGGTGATTTTTTTGAACTATGTGAAAATTCTATAAAATCCTAGTAAATCTATCATTATTGACAAAAATCATGGACATAAGTATACATACCTAGAAACCATGGTTTTATTAGTATTATTATATGGATCCTAATTGATTATCAAACGTGAAGGTTAAATTTAAGCCACTTATATAATTATAGTTTCCCTCCAAAGTATTAAATGGTGGTATGAAGACAACATCAAGCTATTGTTTATGATTGTTGGAGGATCCTAAATCAATGGCCTAAATCCTATTTTGGGCCAAAATTTTAAAAAGATACTAAGTTTTAAAGAAGTCCCAGAAGTAAAGACATATGTTCCACATCAAATCTATTTTGGGCCAAAGTGAGAAAGGATAAGCAGTTTCATGGAAACTCTCTAGAATAGAGATGTATGTTGAACCTACATACTTAACCTCTAACCTAACTGAAGTTTTTACCAAATATTGTCTAATATGACATTGATTAAGATAAGAATAAGAAATTGTAGGAAAATATTTATAATTTACTATGTGGAAAAAATAGATTGCACTGGAAAATTCATCACTAAAATACAAATACTTATGCATTATCATTGGTGATTGGCCTAAGCATGGAGCAAATTTTTATAAAGTGAAGGTGACATGGCCACCCCAAAAGTTTAAAACAAATAGCTAAATTTGGGGCTCCTAATGTGTGAGATTAGTGAATTGGTGAATATTAGCCACTAAAGTTATCCTTGGGCATGGTTCAACAAAACATGGTTCAATCCTTCTAAAGAGTGCAGTATGGCTTAATTTATATAAAAAATACAAGAGGTTAGACATGAATGAAAAGATAGAAATTTGTCAATACAAGTGTGCAAATTCAAACAATATTCTTTAAACTATCTCTAATAAATATGATGTAATATGTAAACTTTAGGATTATATGACACATATGAGTCAACATGGATAAAAGTAGATGAGAATCTATAATGAGCTTATGATAGATCATAGCCAAATGTAGACAAGAATCTATGATGAATATTGCTTATTATAGTCATGTGTAAGGAATAATATATGCCAAATATGAAAGATATCGGCCAAGTGTCAAGAGAATCTATGATGAAGTAGGGACATGTGTTATGACTAGGTGGAATTTTGAATTAAAAATTCATAATTCCATACAAATGAAAACTAGTAAATTAGAAATTAGAAATGGGAAAATAGGAGTTCATAAATTAAGAATTCACATTATTCACAAATATAGATCAATTAATTAATAAATAATAATTAATTGAGAATATTGGTTAATAAGAATACGTAGCAAAGCAAGATGAACAAAAATGATTGAGATGACATAGGAATAGATTGTGGGTTAACTAATCCCATATGGAAAATTAGTAAATGATTAACCAATTTGATGAAATAGATGTAGGACTATCCTTCCAATAAAGTGCAGTGATTATGGAGATCGACTAGGATGATGGTGGGTAGATAAAATCCATGATAATATTGATAGGGTGCATAGGATTGATAACATGTCAAGTATATATGACATGGATTAAGGACATGTGACAATCAATAGAGGTTGTAATGTTATAGGATCAAAATTGATTTATAAGATTGATCATAGTAACATGAATGAACATTGTCAATATTATTAAATGTAATGGATAATGACACATTTCAACACTGAGGAACTTGACAATGTCATCAATTAAATGATAAAAATGACAAGTTGTCCTAGCATTGAGAGACATAGAAATGCTAAGGTCATATTTGAAAGGTTTGATAGACTGATAAGGCACTAAGGGACATGAAAATTCCTAGGACTAGATATGTGATGATTTATTAGGTATGTTTGACACATTTTAGATTAATTATAGCTGACTCAAAATGGTTTAGGGTTGATTTGGGATAGTATTGTGATGGTTAGAGATAGTTTTGTGTTGGTTTTGGATAGTTTTGTGTTGATTAGAATGGATTTCAATGATATCAAAATGGTTTAGGCTTGGCTAGACAAGATAGTGATGATGTTGAAATTATTTTGAGTTAGTTTTGAAAAGTTTGGATAAAATGGGAAAATGATTTATAGTTGACTTTTAAGGGGGCATGAATGATGAAAAACATCCAAAATTTGTTCAAATAATGATCAAGTTTGGCAAAAAGATAGAAAATTATGAAATGAGAAAATGCAAAATGTTAGTATGAAAATATGATGAAAGAGTAGATGTAAACCATATTTGTTCATCTACATTTTGCCCCTCTTTTACACCAAGTGATTTAGAGTGTCATATTAAAGAATAACTGAAGAAAAAGACATAAGAACATACCCCAATATGGGTGCCCCCTTCAAAAATTGACCAAAAACTGCATATTATAGGCTAATTTATTAATAATTAATAGATGAATTGATAGCAATAGATAGATTGAGAATTGGAGCTCAAATGTAAAAGTTATGGGTTTTATTGGACTTTGGACATATGCATGAATGCAAGATGAGGATGTTTTTGGTGTATCAAAGTATTAGACCATGGTGGTGGTGGATGATAAGGACATTCAATGATAGAAGAGATGAGATGAGGACCAATTAGTATGAGATGAGGAATAATTAGTATGATTTTTAGGTTTTTTGTCAAGATCATTTTTGAAGTTTTGAGGGTATTTTTAGGATCATATTTGAATTTTTTATGTTTTTTTAAATGGTCATATTTGAATGTTTAGGGTTTTTTAGGGTCATAAAGCATTCATAAATGTTGACTCCAATCTAATATGCGATAAGTTAAATGGATAATGTGCACTTAGGGACATTCAAGAAAGGAGAGGAACATATTTACCACCTTTTTATATCTTGGCCATTTGAAACTCAAATATGGTTCTCTATTATGTATAATTTAAACCTCTCATGGGTGTGGGTGGTGGAATACATCAATTAATGAATGCAAACCCTGCTACTCATCCCCCCATCCTCCTGCTCTAGAGACTCGTTCCTCCACATTTCTGTTGTAGAATCTAGAAGGAAATAAACAATAGGATTTCTAGGGAAACTAAGATGAATGCAGAATATCTTAGTTTTTTAATGGTTAAGTAGGTAAGGGAGAATATTATGATAGCATATTGGAGGAAATTTGATAGAACCCCTCTCACCATTATGTGTTTAATGCATGTCATCTTACCAAGAGAGTTAAATATTTTGATAACTCTACAAGAAAGGACACAAGTAATACCAAATAGAACCCCCCTCTTTGTGTGGATGGATTGAGCTCAACTTTGATGGTGCAAAAAAGATAGGGGTCATATTATTGAGGATGTAAAAAGGAAGATTTGTAACACATTCAAAATTGTTTTGGTTATGACTCCTTTAACATGGATGAGGCCCTAGCTCTATTATTGGGGGTCAAATTCACTACTCATTTAGGAAGTACTAAGTTAATAGTGGAAGGGATTCAAAAATAATTATTGAATCTCTCAATCAATCGTTGAAGGTGGGTTGGTCCCTAGTAGGTGTTTCAATGGATGTCAAGATATACAATTAAATAATTTGGGTAATAGTATCTCAACACACACCTCACAAAGGAAATTATGAATTAGACAAGATGGAAATTTTGGGATTCAAATTGATTTTCCTGAGGTGTTCGAGATAGCTGACATTCATCCATAGTGATATCATCATTCTCATTAAGAGTGAAGGACACCTTGCCACTAATGGACCATGATTTTAATTAATTATCACAGAAAGTGGTAAAATACACTTTCAGACTGCTTCCATGATGGAGAATTAATTGGCTAATAAATATGATGGGAAACATTCATATAACATTTAGGATTGTACAAAAACCTCCAAAAAGTGTTCATAAAACAATTAGGGGTAGAACCACTAAGTAAGATAGGTTTTGGTAATTGAATGATAGTCACATAAGATTCTCTCAACATGAATTCAATGACTCCAAAAAATGTTTTATTTTAGACAAAAGCTCCCAAATCTTTAAATTTCATGCATTGACATACCATCATTCTCCTACCAATAGTGGCCAAATTTTTAAAAATGATGACCAATCTTCTTGTAAGTGTTATTTTTATAAACTTGGAACCTATTTACTGGCTAAATTTGTCTTACTCAGCACAACTAACACCATTATTATCAAAGGTATTTCTAAAAATTCTAAGAATGAAGGTCTCGAGGATTTGGAGGTCTTGATGAACATGGCAACGGATTTTGAAAATATTGAGCCAAGGAATATAAAATAATGTTGACATGATATTGTTTGTGCATGGATATACATTTCAAATTATGACTATCTTCCTTTCATAGAGGCCATGGAAAGAAACAATGTGATTGTGTGCATTAAATTGTTTAATGCTTACTAGGAACAACATGTCACCATTGGTAGCATTAATTTTTAGATAAATAAGGAATTTGTTTCTCATTTTGTTGGGTTATCAATGATGGGAAATAAGTGGATATGTATTATTAAGGAATTGAATGAAACTAGCATGGATTGGTTCTTCAAAAAGGGTGAGGAGTTGATTTTTCTACATGGTGGTATCAACAAAGAGAATTTATTGGGTCCATGGGGTGATGTTTACTACTTGATAATGAAATATCTCACTTTGGAAGGGACACACAAAGTAGTTTACTATTACCAATTCCCACTACTAAATCATCTTTTTAATCATGATGAAATTTATTTCCCTTTCTTCTTGTTAATGAATTTAGAAGCTTCATTATGGATGTGAGGAAATGTATGGTTAAGGAAAAAAAGAGTAAAATATCCTTCACTCGTGCTTGATTTTTAGATTATACAACTTCTAGAAAGATATGTCAACTCTTAGGAAGATTTTTCTTATCAATCCCCTTGCACCTAAAACTTCTTCTATGGTGGTCCAAAGTTCCATACCCAGTTCACCTATTTTATCTCAAGATTGCATTTTATCTAGTAGTAGGAAAGATAAGTGCCCTCATTTATTTTCTTTCTAAATTTATAACCCTAAGATAGAGGTGGACCTTTTGAATATTACTATTTAGTTGTATGAGGGGAGAAGTAGATCTATGAGTCTATAATGTGAAGACCTTTGTCATGCATGATGGTGTTGGACTTCTTTCTCTTTATACCCATGTGGGTGAAACATACCCTACTACCCATGCAACCTCCAAGGTACACCCAACACTATGCTGACATACTATAAAAAACTATAACAAGTGTATATATATATTTGGAGACACTGTCTATAATAAGATTATATTTGTTGCAAATCTTAGAACAACTTCAAAAAAGATTAAAATTAAGTAGACTTATTTAACAACAAAATATTATTGAAGGAAGGATGATAATATGGAACACTTAATCATAAATGATCATTCATCATATTGCTAGCATGAATGTTGATGGTATTCATATTGGGGAGTATCATATATGTGTTAAAGATATGTTTTACATGTTGTGTGTTACATTCATGGTATATTTTGTCATTGACGTCAACATATTAGTCATTCAGTGAAAATTGGTAGAGACTTATATAGAGTTTGGCTTTGTGTGGTTATAGGATTGAAGATTAGATTATTGGAGATGGGATTATGTGTTGGACTTGATGAAATCCAACTCTGAAGATGCCCAAGATCACCTACATACGAAAAACTATCAAAAGGAAGCGAAGGAGAGAAGAGCGTGGAGCTAGGAAAAAATCCTAAAAAGACATGAGAGACCACAAGATATTACAAATGAGAAAATATGTATTTACAATATGCAAGAAGTGATGATATTGAGTTGTTGTGATAAAATGAGAGAGAGACTACTTATAAAGGCCTCAAGGAATCTCCTAGAACAAGCTAGAAGATGCTAGGAGATAAGTGTGACAACTAAGCATACATCCACATGAGGTGGAATGTCCTCAAATAATGTGAGAGGATAAGTATGATTTAGGAGAAAAAAAACTCTCGTATTGTCAACAACTTATAACAAACTCCTAGACTAAAACTAATAAATGAAATACATTTACCTAAGTAAGCTTAAGAAAATAGAATAAATAATAAGTAAATTAATTATTTACTCTAACACCCCCCCAAGCGCAACTTAGGGAAATGCCTTAAGCTCACAAAACTAAGAAATGCAGAATGGGACCCGACAACGAGGACATGTTAGGTACTCATGAACAAATGCAAAATATGCAACCTCTATAAATATGGAAAGAGAGAAAACCACATGGGAAAAACCCTCCCCCAAAAAGAGGTAAAAACCTAGTGAAGAATTGAAGAAGCCTCCAACTAGGAAAATGTCCCCTAAAATAAGAACAAGGAGTGATCATGAAGAGCATCACTGAAGCATGAAGAAGCCACAAATCTACCATCAAAAAGAAAATTGCTGATCTAAAGAACCTCTATGGAAGAAGAAGACATGAACTGAGCGTGTATATATGGTAGATGATCCATCTCACTGAAATGCATAGGTAGCTAGCCACTACAATCACCTTGTATATAGGATCAACCATTGAGTACATAGTTCACACTATCAAACCATCAAACCATGGATGCATTAGAACAAAATAAAAACCCCCCTTAATGTAGATGGGGTGAGATGACAAGCAACTAAAAAGGTGGGCCAAAGTCTCCTGCAAACGAACCAAGAACGATGAGAGAGGAAGAGGTACAAACACCTATAAAGACAAGGTCACATTGACACTACATGGGGCTAATATCATGGAAGGTACACTCACTTGAAAAAGGAGAAATGCCTAAAATAGCAAAAAACTATCCCCCCATGGTGCTTTATAAAAATAGTGCATGTACAACTGACTCAAAAACAACATTCATGACCCTTGGAATGCAAGAGTGGCACTTTATCTCAATGCGTATATATAAAAGTGCTTACAAATGATAGCTAAAATGATCAAAACCAAAAACAAGCTACAACAAAACAAAGTGCAACCCAAAACAAAGGATCCCATACTAAGAAAATGATCCTCAGACCTTAAACACCCAAGATATCCACCATGGACAAAAAATGCCAAAACAATGATAGAAAGAGCATGGGGTAGAATCTAAAGGAAATGGTAGCATTTTTGAAAAATACATAGAACCAACTTTCTAGAAATATAACATTTTCAAAAAATGGACATGGGATGTAAAAGATATACAAGCCAGAGTCAAAAATATAACTTTGGACTTCAACTAAAAAAATAGCCAATAAAGCTGCATCAAAACCTAAAAGTACCTACACCAATGTCTTTGTCTTGGAACCAGATTTTTGGTGCTTCTTTTGGATCAGAAAAATACCTCCGTATGCTCAAGTTATGGAAAAAAAATTGCAAGTAGGTCCAAAACTGACCCAAGAGATGTGCAAGAGGATGATGATGTAGTGCTGATGTCATGCTGATGTCAGTAGTTCATTGGACTAAATTTGATGGTCTACAGCCTATCATAGCAAAAAGAGGCCATGTGGTTGCCACATGGTAGTGCCATGTGGCAGAGCAGATGATGTGGTAGGGGCGACATGGCAGGTCCATGTGGTAAGGTGCCACATGGCACCCAGGCCATGTGTCACCCCCGCATTGGCTGCTAGTGCTCAAATTGTGTAGTCAATTGCTAAAGTGGCTACTCACTATGTTGTTGATGAAGCAAGTGATGCTGGGCAGAGTAGAGCTATCCTAGAGTGGTAGGAACTGGTGCTGCACCACAGTTGAGCAGAGAGGAGGGTGGCGCACCAGTGGAGGCTAGGCCAAGGTGCTACAACGGTGGTGTGGCCATTGTAGGCTATGCATAGGCAGGGCCATAGTGGCACAATGATGGCCACCCAATGGTTATGGGCCAGCGCACCCAAAAGGATTTTGTTTTAAAAAAATTCGCTCAAAAATTTGTACGATATGTATGAAACCTCCTGCAAGTAAAATAATCTTGCCTCCCAGAGCCCTATCTCCAAAAATGAAATTTTTTTTATGAATCCTGACTGCAAACAGCCTTTCAAATCCAATGGTAGCATCCGTTTGGGCCCAATGTGCTCTGAAAATTTGTTGTTCCCTCAATTTGAAGAAAAATGCACAAACAAACTAGGGTTTGTGACTTCAAATCATAGCTTCAAAAATCTTTAATGAAGTAGTAGCAGGGAGGCTCTGATACCATGTTGGAGTTGATGAAATCCAACTCTAAAAACACCCAAGATCACCTGCATGTGAAAACCTGTCAAAAGGAAGCCAAGGAGAGAAGAGCATGGAGCTAGGGAAAACCCTAAATGGACATGAGAGACCACAAGATATTGCAAATGAGAAAATATGTATTTACAATATGCAAGAAGTAATGATATTGAGTTGTTTTGATACAATGAGAGAGAGACCACTTATAAAGGCCTCAAAGAATCTCCTAGAACAAGCTAGAAGACACTAGGAGATAAGTGTGACAACTAAGCATATATCCACATGAGGTTGAAAGTCCTTGAACAATGTGAGAGGATAAGTATGACTTAAGAGAGAACAAACTCTCATATTGTCAACAACTTATAACAAACTCCTAGACTGCAACTAATGAATGAAATGCATTTACATAAGTAAGCTTGAGTAAATAGAATAAATAATTAGTAAATTAATTATTTACTCTAACATTATGTTCTAGAATATTTCTAGATGCTAAAGTTAATAGTGTATATAGAAATATGGAGATTAGACAGAGTTATGAAGGATTTAGTGAAGGATGATTTTGGATAGTGTTTCTTGAAAGAGGGTACTATTGTTTGTATTTTATATCCTAACAAAGATGGAATTTGGTTCATTGAGATCTGATAGAGGTTAAAAACATGTAGAAGATTATCTGATTAATAACACACATTCAAAAGATCATCAAGTGGAAATTTATGAAGATTGTGAGCTAATATATTGCTTGTAATTATGAAAATATATAATATTCTAATGTAACATGTAATGTAATACATTAAGTTGGTCCTATATTATTATTGTAAATTGGTAAATCATCAAGGATTACTCAATAGTTTATTCTAGGGGATGGTAGAAAGGTAATAATTTTTCCTTGGTTATAGCTATTAGTGAGATTATTTTTATGTTATGCAAACTTGAGAGAGAATTTGAGCTTACATGTGAATATCTTTTGGATCAGAGAAGTGATTGAACCAATTGAAAAACAATGATCTTACCAAGAACTATATTTGTGAAGATAATTTTTTGTTGGATGGTTGTTGATATAAACTTGTAAGAAGTTACTTTTTCAGAATAGCAAAGATTATTACATGAATTAAGACTTGTGGTGGTCCAGAGAAATATGAAAATGAAGTTATATGAAATATATGAAGTACTTTGAAACCTACATAAAGATAGATACCACAAGTGATAAAACATGTTATTCCATGCATATATAAGTTTACAAGAGAGACTCCTCTTGGAAGAATATAGTTAGTAGAAATATGGATGAGACAAAGTGGAGAATTGCCTATAGTGCTAGTACAAGTGGATATTACGCAAGTAGAAGTTGAACAAGACTCAAAGAAGAAATAAGATTGAGGATGAAATTTTCCTACTTATGAAGAGACAACCTAGGTAAAAAAACTTTTAAGTTATATTGGACTTGTAATGAAATTTTCATTACTCTTTTAAAGGTACAAAGAGAGTAAGAAAGATGTGAAAACCCTATAAATTGACAATCCCTAAGGATTCTCTTTTTCTTGATGAGGATGAGTTATATGCTAAAGTGGAAGAAATCTTGAGTGAAAGGGATGTTGAAATAGGATTTGTTTCTATTAAGGAAGAAAGACTTATGCAAGAAGAGGTTAGAAAAGAAAAATCATTAGTGTCACAAGTTTAAAGAATAAATCTTATTTTATTATTGATAGTGGTTGTTCTCATCACATGACTAAATGTATGAATAAGTTTGTTGGATTCAATAGCTATGATAGAGGAGTAGTTGGAGATGGAAATAATGCAGCCTATCATATTAGAGGAAAAAGATCTATTACACTTGATGGAAAGACTAATGTGTTGATATCATTTTGGTTTTGAGAAGGCAGTGACAAAACACTTAAACAATGCAAGTTGAGTGCATATTATATGTTGAGCATAAGCCTCCAAAAAATGCATGCCGAATAATATGACTAGTTAGTGTTGAGAACTAGTAGGTGTCGAGCAGTCAGTATGTGCTAAGTCACTCAAGAGTTGAGAAGTCAATACATTCTGAGTGATTCAGGTGTCAAGTAATCGTAAGTGCCGAGTTATACAAAAATTGAGTGACAACATTTAGAGCACCATGAAGACCAAGAATTAGAGCCTATTGATAATGAGTGAACAATTTTTGGCATAGATAATTTTTATGGCACAAATTTCTATGTAAATCATTTTAGGTTGACATAAAAATTAATTTTCAACATTAAGAGATAAGGATATAGTTATATTGTTCATCCCTATAAAATGCATGCAACCAATTAGATTAAGAGAAGCATTAGGTGGCAATAAGAATCAAACATAGCCATTGATTATGGCCTAGCCCATCTCTACCAATGCTTATTTAGGAAAGGTAAACCATAAGAAGTATATTCATGTATAAGGAGACAAATTCTAAGAGTATAAAGGGAATTCATGGTGGCTTAGATGGATATGACAAAGTTATACATTGCAAAATTGGTTTAAGGAGAACAGAGTGAAAAAGTGAAAGGATAGAGGAGACATATATGATCAGGAGGATCAAGGTTTAAACACTAAAGAGGAGATTTGATAGTAAGTAGAAAGGTTCTAATGAAAGGATATGGTGATTTTTTTTAAGGTTAAAGTTTTAAGTGTCGATTCCCCCCCCCCCCTCAAAACTTGATTTCTCATTAGAATTTCCAAAAATTGGTATTGGAGCCTTGTTCTCTAGAAAGGAAAGTTTGATAGCTTTGGAGGTAATTTATTAAAGATAGAAGTCTACAAATTAGGAAAGACACTGAGATTACAACTTTGGAAACAAATAATACCCTATTTTAAAATTAATTGAAGAATGAGAAGGAAAATCTCAACAAGCCTAGTGAAGCAATCAAGTACCTGGAAAAACAAATGGAAGCACCATGGTCAAGAAATGACACTACTAGTTTGGTCTGTTCTACTACTAAAAAAAGAGAGTCATCTAGAAGTGGTAAAAAAAGAAACAATAAGGGAATGAACATCAAACCAACTTGTCATCACTATGAAAATTTTTGTAACACAACAAACATTTGCAAGAGCAACAATGGAAATCATAACCCTATTCATAAATTCAAAGGACATTGTCATAACTACAATAAGGAAGGACATCAGGCACATGAATGCAAAACCAAGACCATCAACACTTAGAGATTTAAAGTTTAGTGTTATAACTATCAAAAGTATGGACACAAGGCATATGAATGCAGATCCAAGTCCAAGTGGACATCAAACAAACATAGAAAGGTACACCATAATGGAAACTCTTATCATTTAGATTACAAGACAAGGTACAATTGTCATTATTGCCAAGAATATGGTCATATCCCTAGAAGTTGTATTAGGACACACTTTAGATATAATTAAAAGAGATGATTGAATGAGATTTTATGCTTTAGTTATCTTATGACCGTCCATGTAACTAAAAACTAACCAACTAGGTCACCTGCATCAAGCAATGAATTCAACAAAGGTCAAGGGATGGTTGATGCTAAAAAGGTGAAGATGCAGATGAACAAGACATGGAGAAGGAAAGTCTATTGTAGCACATCAAGTCCAGATGTGGTCACTTTATCCAATGGATTAGGTGATCACATCACCCCCAACTAGGCATTCAAAGGTATGTGTGGAAATAATATTTGAAATATAACACTATGCATCAATTCTAAATATCTAAGATCTAAAAGGATTATATCTTCATTAATTAAGATGCAATGAAGAAGTTATAAGTAAGAATTATTATATTGCTATGTTATTGTCAAACATGGAAAGAATTATAGTTATTATTGATTTATAGAGATATGGCAGTGAGAGTCAAGCTTATTATGTTAGCCAAACATGTTAAAAATTCTATAATAGTTGAGCATACAACTATATAAGAACTGAGTAATAAATATAAAATTTGAAGGCCTATATAATCAATTTTTGACTCATTGGCACCTACCAAAGTTTGAAGAGAATGAAGGAAATTTTTGGAAGGAGGTTCAAGCATTTTCAAACAATATTGTACTATAGCTTAGCATGATTCAATGGATTTGAGAGGTGTTTAACTTTTTTTGAGTTTCATTGTTTCATGTTTTAAAAAATCCTAGGAGTCATTATGATAGCTAGTTCTTCAGCAACACCTAGGAAAGAGGGGAAGGAAGTTTTCAATTTATAATTTATTAGTAATTATGTGAGGAAACCCTCATTCTATGCAATTCTTGAGGTCCCTTATCTAGGAGATCCATCTAGTGTGTTATCTATGATACCACAAAAAGTTTTGATGATCCACGATGTGTAATATTGTTACACTTGGAAAGTAGGAGAAGTAGGTCACACATAGATAAGAGACATCTATAATAAGCTATGTGAGAATGGAGTATTGAAGGAGGAAAACAAGATTGTAGGGCAAAAAGGGTTAATACATCCCATAGATTTTCCTCAAGTTTTCAAAACTGAATAGATTAAAATTGTTTTGAGCTAGATGCATGACAACTAGCTATTTCTAGAGAATGGGTCAATCAAGATTTCTAAGAGGATCATACTTAAATAATTGTTTTAATTATTATTTCTTGATGAGCCAACTTTAAGAATGATATTTGAACTAAATAAGAAAGAAATTGCCAATATGTTTGGTATAAGTAAAGAACTTCATTTGTGAAGTTAGTGTGTAGTGTGAATGAATGAATTCCATGCAAAGTAATAATTTGTGATGCAAGATATGATGAAATTTTATATATGTGTAGTTAGTCTTTGTGTGAATAACTAATAATTATAAGAATTGCAAACTATATCGCGTAAACTAGTTATGCACAGTTACTAGCATATAGAAGATTTGCATAGTACAACAAGTGATCCAATTTTGTATGTATATCTATTCTCTTGAAGAACTTATTTGTATAGTTGCATTTTAGTGAAGTGGGCTCTTTTTTCATATATTTGTATATGTTCTACCAACTCCTAACAGTGTTGAAGCAAATCCTAACAAGGTTGAGGCTTCTAACAAGGCCTAGTCTCCTAACAAGGACTTGAGACATTATACATTCTTCATAGACTCCTAATAGGGTAAATATTCTTAACCAAATTCTTTATATAATGAATCATTTTGTAGGTTCCATTCCCATTGGGGTTTTTCCCTGGCCAGGGTTTCCCTGGTTAACAAAATATGGTGTTATGAGTTCTCCTCTTGTATGGTTATTTATTTTGTTTTGCACTATTGGTTCTCTCTCTTATGCATGTGAAAAAATAATTAATAAAATTTAGTTGTGGGAAAAAAGACTAAAAATACTGATTCATAGCCCCCCTCTTAGTATTATCTATTTCTAACAATTGGTATCAGAGCCTACTTATTCAGAAGAAGCTTAATATCTTGAATAAGATTCCTATTCATATGGAACACTTGAAGAATAATCTTCAAGAAGTTCTTGAACAGATTGATCTCCTTACTATTGAAAGAGATGGCCTTAAAGACACATACAAAGATGTAAAAGCTTACATTGGTGAACTAAAGGACAAGATAGATGATTTGAAGCAAAAAGGACCTTGTGAACAAACCAGTGATGATGATATTGAAGATCTAAAGAAAGAAAATGAGATCTTAAAACATGAGTTAAAGATAGTTGAACTCAAGTCAAGTCTTAAGAAAAATGGAGATAAGAATGACTCTAACACAAAAGCTAAAAATGCAGATCTAAAATCCCAATTAAGCAAGGTAACATCTAAATTGGAATCTAGCAAATTATATTATGCAGAATTAGAAAAATAAAACACTATTGTGAAAGGTGAGTTTGTACAAACCAAAAAACAACTTGAGAAATTATACTCTAGTAGTGAAAATATTGAAGAAAAAATATCTGTACAGAGACATAGTTATGACAAGACTAGACTTGGATTCTTCCTTGGATAATCCACTAAGAAATCTATTGAGAGAAAAGAACCTGATACCCCTAAAGTCAAAAAGAATCTAAGCATAAGAAAAATATATGATACATCTAAAGATAAAGAAATTGTTACATGCTTTAAGAAATCTAAAGAATTTGATCAATATAAGGATAACAAAAGAAAGGAATCTCATGCCTAGTGTGATGAACTTGAACATACTGAAGATGATTGCAAAGGTAAGTCGTTTAAACCTATTTCAAAGTTGTATTTTCATAATTGTAATAAATATGGACATAATGTAGTAGATTCTAAGAAACCTAAACTTGATAATGATAATGCAAATAGAAAAATATCTAGGAACACTAAGCATATAGGAAATAGAAGAAGATCTCATAGAAATGAGAGTCAAGAAAGAAGAAAAATTGTGTTATTATAGATGCAACAATCTTGGACACATTGCAAGAAATTGTACAGTACCTGATGACCAGAAGAATGAACAAAGAAGAAATGTACCTATATGTCAGTTATGTAATAACTATGGACACATAGAAAAGTTTTGTAGAATGGATAGGAGAAACTTAAACTAGAATCAAAATTATAGAAAGAAAAATAGAAGAAATAGTGACAGTCTAAATGAAGAAATGATAGAAGAATTTAAGGAAATATTTGTAAAAGCAAGAGAACTTGGAAGCTCTTAGACAATTTAGGAAAAAGCTCATCCTAATGTATCTAGTTACAAGACAGTAAAGTCACTTTTTGTTTGTGACTCTTCCTACCAAAATTAAGCATTCTCAATAAAAACAAAGCGTCAATTATTGATAACTGATATTAGAAAGAATATCATAGGTTGTGTAATTAACAGTATGTACTAGACTTTGAGACAAGTCTATAGTTATGTGTGCATTGCTTAATATGATCAAGATAAGGATATATGAGAAAAATAAAACTCTCTGTTATAAAAAGATAATATACAAAACAAGTGGCAGATATGCATTCAATGCAAAGTATAGATTGCAAAATATTTAAAGGATGTGATTTAATTTGCAAACATCATTTTATTCTATGAAATATAAGTGCGATATTGAAGCAAAATTTGAATAGTGTAGAGGTTTAAAGATATCCAAACTTGTGAGAAACCCTAATATTCAAAGTTAGGGTATTTTCTGAATCTGTTGAGCATAATTTTTCAAAAATGGCAAGACAAGAAGTTTTTAGTGTTAGCAATAGACCTAGATGTAATTTCAAGAAATACCCATTTGTTTCTTTCCTTGATGACCCTATTAGAGCATTTTCAAAAGTTCCATAAAATGATCTTCATGTCAAGGATATAAGAGGTTATATTCATTGCAAAATTGAAAGCATAGGTGATACAAAAATTCATAACGAATTAGAGAAAATATTAGAAATGATTTGCCATATGAAATCAATGTTGATGAAGCCTCAAAAACTATCACTACATTACTAGAAGAATAAATTGACATGGATGCAATGTCCTTTGGTAACTGTGATTAGAAAAAATCCAGGATTACAATTAACTTGTAGAATACCTCAGTCATGAGAAAGAAGAACAAGATGGTAAGGAAATTTAAAGAGAAATTTGGAGAAGAAAATAAAGAAGAAGAAGAAGAAGAAGGTTATGAACCTCTTAAATTTACTCAAGGATTGGGAGAAGACAAAGATGTTGATGCATAAGGTGTCAAGGAAGAAGAAGCTGAGGAAGCACCCAAAGTAATTGAAAAGAAAAGGAAATAACAACAAAACCCACTAGAGAAACTAAGGAAGACTATAAAGAAGTCTAAAAAAAATATAGTAGTATAGATCTAACATATTTACCACTAATTACACTTGGATAAGTGTTATGGAAAGCATGAGCGGTGGTCAGGGAGGTTTTCAAATTTTGAATTCTAGAAAGGGCAGGATCCCACTAGGCTATCAAAATTAGATCCTTGGGTTGGAGCATGTGCCACAAAAGGGGGATGGTTAGGGGCTATGTACAGGGGATCAATTAGAGAAGGTTGATGGGGACCCAAATGCTCCCCCTAAGGATGTGGACAAGTTTCCTTTGGTTCCCAAAGGAGGTGAACCAACTAAATGGTCATCCCTTTTCAAGATCAAGCCCTCATGTAAGTCTTCTTTCCTGCCTGTTAAGATTCTTCCCAAGACAAAGAAAGGTACTTGTGCCATTGCCATCTCAAATGAAATTGTGGATTACAAAATTTGAACCATGGCCTCTACCTTGATTGGAAAATTCTTAGGGCCTAGACCAAACATTGATGTTGTGAGGACTTTTATAAAGAAGAAATGGGCTCTTAAAGGTCATATTTAGGTCACGGACATGGCAAAGGGTTTTTTATCTTTTGATTTCACCTGCATGGAAGACCTTTCTTCCATTCTTAGTGAAGGTCAATGGACCATTGGTCGCTCCACTTTGGTCCTCCAGAAGTGGTCTTCCAAGCTGAATCTAAATGAATCATTTTTTGTTCAAGCCCTTGTGTGGGTTAGACTGCTTGAATTACCTTTAGAATTTTGGAGCAAAGATGTTTTTGTGGGGCTAGCTAGGTATTTTGGAGAACTACTATCTATTGATCCAATCACTACCTCCAAAAGATGTCTCAACTATGCATGCATCTGAATAGGGGTTAGAGAAGGAATATACATGCCATAAACTATGACTTTTCACTCTAAACTTGGGGTATATGTCCAAAAACTGATCTATGAAATAGTGCCTTTTGCTTGCTTCCTCCATTTGAAGGCTGGCCATAAGGCAAATTAGTGCCCAAAGGCTGTGAAGTAGAATAACTATAAAAGTCTAGTACCTATTAACTTAGACAAAGAAAAGAAGAAATCCAAGCCCACTAGAACCTCTGTCAAGGGAAGGAAGAAACTAATTTGGAGACACAAACCTACTAAGTAGCCTGAGAACTAGGATGGTAAGGAGGCTAAGACTACTAGGCAAATGGAATCCAAGGTGGTAAAAGTGGTAACAACCCTTTCCACCTTTTCCATGTCTGTGATACTCAAGACAGTCTCCAAGGTAGTGCTCCAAAGGAGTCTTTAAGGTAGTGCTCCAAAGGAGTCTTTAGAAGATGGATCAATTGTTGCCACCATTATTGTAGTAGAAGATAATGTGACCTTTGAGAAGGAGTAGAAGGCAAGCAGGTAGGAGACCCCCAGGAGGGTGGTTTCAAGGGTCTCTAACTCTGACCCGCCAAATAATAGTGTTGGTGATTCTTCAAGGGAGGTGGAACACAATTAGTGTGATGAAGTAGTTAGTGATGGGTCTGGTCAAGTGGGGAGTCTTGGTCCTCTAACAAACTAGGCAATATCCAAAGATCTAGGGGCTAAGATCATAGAGCTTATTAACTACTCCTCGATAGAAAAGACCTCACAATGGGAAGGTTGGGTTGACAACTGTTCTCAGGATAGTATCAATGGTTGGAGTTTGATTTAAAAAGAAGAAGAAGAACTATGACCACCCTCATCTATAACCAGCGACAACCAAAAGTAGGGTTAAGGCTAATGTTGAGGGTAAACTGAAGACTCCAGGAAAGAAAAACATGAACCAACTACTATAGGAAGAGACCATAAAGAACTTGGTAGATGGGAGCTAGAGAACCATCAAGGAATACTCTGGAAGTAAGAAATGAAGATCATCTCTTGGAATATAAGGGGCCTAAATGGGGCTCATAAATAGGAGTTAGTCAGGAACACGATATGAGACCAAAGACCAAATTTTTTATTGATTCAAGAAACCAAAATGAGAAAAGAAGTGGTAGGCAATCTCTCCTTCAACAAAAAAATGAGCAGCGAGGCCATAGACTCGAAGGGAGCTACAGGAGGGGTGTTGATTCTCTATAATAATAAGGATTATTAGGTATCTACTATCTAAAATTTTGGTAATTTCCTCCTATGCAAGGTGTCTCATATTTGTAGTGATGATTCCTAGTTTATTTTGAACCTTTATGCTCCCAACTCTGAAAGGAAGAGAAAGGTTTTCTGAGCTAAGCTCATAGAGGTTATTAATTCCAACAACATAAAAGAAGGGATCATAATGGGGATTTCAACTCTCCCTATCTAATGATGACAAGAGTGGAGGCCTCACCCTAGATCAAGAGAGTAAGTTAGACCTTTCAAACTTCATTAACAATTTGAACTTAATGGATGTTGATCTCATGGGGGCAGATTCACTTATTCTAATAGGAGAGTTTTGGGGGATTGTATCCAAGTCTATCTTGACAAAGCCCTTATTTACCATGTCTAGTTGCAAACCCACTCCTATAGGCTTTCCCTTCTTCCTAGAATGGGATCAGACCACTCCCCCATGTCTCTTTATATTTGTCCTCTTTCGTTTAGAAGGTCCTTCCCTTTCTAGTTTAAGAAAATGTGGATATCCCACCTGGCTTTGGAAACTAAGATTTCTTCATGGTGGAACATTGACGTAGAGGGCACTGCTATGTTCAAGGTGGCCCAAAAATTGAAGAATGTGAAAAGAAATATTAAAATCAAGAACAAAACAAACTTTGGCCATATTTTCTAGGATAAGGATGAGAGGATTGATCAGCTCCACATAATCTAGGAAGAGATATAGCAAGATGGGTATAATAATCAAAATTGGTTGGAGGAAAGGTGTATTCTCATTGACCTTCATAACATCATTTCAAAGGAAGAACACTTTTGGAGATAGAGATTAAGAGTTAATTGGCTTAAAGAAGAAGACTAGAACACTAGGTTCTTCCACTTATCTACTTTAAAACATAGGGCTACTAATAGGATTTTGAGCATCAAGAAAGGTCAACATTTGTTATCTAAAGATAATGAGATAGTAGATGAAGTTGTGTAGTTTTTCTCCTCTCTCCTCTCTAAGGATCATACTCTCTTGGTGCCTAATCAAGAGGATATTCTATTAGCTATTCCTTCTATTCTGCAAGCCCACCACAATCCTATGTTGAAAGCTATCCCAACCCTAGAGGAAAATTTTCAAGCTCTCACTTCTCTTCCAGGTGATAAGGTCCCCGACCCAAATGGTTTTTTGACTTTCTTCTTCCAATTCTATTGGGAAGTGGTCAAAGGGGACATTCTGAAGGCTGTGTAGGAATTTTTTGGGGCCAGAAACCTTTTGAAAGAACTCAATGCCACCTTTTTGGTTCTCATTCTGAAAAATCCTAGAGGTAGATTCGATGGATAAGTTTAACCCCATTAGTCTTTGCAACTCTTTCTACAAAATCATTTCCAAAGTCCTTACTTCTAGGCTTCTTAGAGTTCTTCACCTAATTATATCCCCTTAGAAAATTGGCTTTGTCCTAGGGAGATAGATTCTATACTCTATCATCATGATGCATGAGGTGATCTACCTTCTTGAAGTTGGCAAGAGGGAAGGCTTTCTACTCAAGCTTGATATGTCTAAAGTATATGACAAGGTTGATTGGAATTTCTTGATGGCGGTCCTTCAAGCTTTTGGCTTTGACTCCTAGGTTTGTAAACTCATCTTTTAGCTTATTTTTTCCCCTTCCTTGTTTGTTCTAATTAATGGCTCCCCTTCAATTTTTTTCTTCCCTTCAAGAGGGCTGAGATAGGGTGATCCACTTTCCCTTGTTCTCTTCATCATTTTGGCTAACTATCTGGTAAGGCCTATTTTAAGTAAAAGATAGGACTAGAGTCTGCAAGGTCTCAAGCCTTTATCTAGTCATCTTTCTGTCACCCACCAATAGTTTTTGGATGATACTATTCTATGGGGCAAGGCCTCAGTCTAGGAAGCTAGAGTGTTTAAGGGCTTGCTAAATACTTATAATAGAGGTTCTAGCCAGGCCATTAACTGGAACAAGAGTTCAATCTACTTCATCAATACTCCACTAGAAAGATAGAGGAAAATTGCTCATATTTTGGGAAGTGGTATTGGTACCCTTCTTGCAAGTTATCTTGGCATGCCTTTGGGGTCCAAACCACCAGAATCTTTTTGGAACAACATTATTGATAGATTCAACAAGAAATTAGCTGGTTAGAAAGGTGCATCTCTCAGCCAGGCTGGAAAATGCACTCTAGTGAAATAAATATTCCAAAATCTCCCCACTTATGCCTTAAGCCTCTTTGGGATCTTGACTAAGAAAGCTGAGAAATTGGATAAGATTTAGAAGAACTTTCTTTGGACAGGGGTGAAGAGCACAAAAGATATCACCTTGTCACCTGGGACCATTTTTGCCTTCCCAAATGTTATGGGTGCCTTGGTATTAGAAAAAAATAGGCATCTCAATTATACTTTTCTAGCCAAAAAGATCTGGTGCATCTTTCATAGCTCAAGAGAATGGAGGGAAATTATGATTTAAAAGTACATTAGAAGGAAGTCCCTCAGCCTTTTGCTCCATGAGGCTGAAATTGCTCAAGGATCTTACATATGGAATGGGATCTTAAAGGCCATGGCCCTGGCTAAGTCTAAGGCTAAATGGAAAATTGGAAAAGGTGAGAATATATTATTTTGGTAGGACAACTAGATGAGACAAGGACCTCTTATTGAGCACCCCAATTATGGTAGATGGGCAGAGCCATGCATAAGAAGATATGGATTGAAAGTCAATGATTATAGAACAGGTAATGGATGGAAAAACTTATCTATTATCTCCCTGGAACTCAATTCTTTGATGATTAACCTGAATGCTATTTTTATAAATAACAAGGGGGATGAAGTCATGTGGGGAGGTAACTCAAATGGCCATTACTCTGTTGCCTCTAGGTACTTTTCATTGTGGGATAGAGTGGAAAACCCCATCTATGCTAAGGCATGGATCCTTGGCCTAACCCCAAAAATCAACATATTCTTCTAGCTTTTGCTCCAAGAAAAAATCCTCACTCTAGATAATTTAGCTAAGAGAGGCCAGATTATCCCCAACAAATGCAGTTTATGCAAGCATGCTTTGGAGATGGTAAATCACATATTCATTCATTACTCCTATTCCTCTAATGTTTGGAACCTCTTAACCAAGGAATTAGGGGTTAGTTGGTGCCCCCTGGTCAACATTCAATATTTCTTCAACTAATGGAGGAGTGCACATAAAGGTCTAATCACCCAATTAATTAGCTCTTGGTCCCTCCCACATTTCTGCTGTGGTATTTGGAAAGAACATAATAATTGAATCTTCAGAGATAGGGAATCCCCTGAGTTTGTCATTACTGAAAAAATTGAAGGATTAATGAAGGAGAACTTTGCCACCACAAAGAAAATAAATATTGAAGAAGGTGAGAACAATAGACAAAGGAAAATGGATAAGGATAGGAAAAGACAAGAGGCCAAGTGAGTTTTTTCCCCCTGAAAATTGGTACAAGGCCAATTTTTATGGGGCTGCTAAAGAGAACCCAAGCCTTGCTAATAGTGGAGGCATCATCAAAAATAGCTATGGTGGAGGAGTTGCAGCCTTTTCCTACCTACTTGGACTTTAGATGAACCATTTCACAAAAGCTAGTGCTGCCAATCAAGTTATTAAACTGGCCTTGGCATCTAGGATTGAGAGTCTATGGCTAGAGGGGGATTCATTAAAAAACATCAATTGTCTCAATGGTCACTCTATGCCTTCTTGGACCATTGTGAATATGATCAAGGAATTAAAGCCTAATCTGGGTAAGTTCAAAAAGACCTATAACAGCCATGTGTACAGGGAAGCCAACTCGGCTACCGATTAGTTTGCTAATGAAGCAGTTGTCAATAATGCAGGGATGATGTGGGATGTTGGTGACATATTTTTGGTGGCAATGAATAATTTAATTCTCCAAGATTGCATCTAGGGAAGTATTAGAAAAATCCAAAATTAATAATGGGAAGATTTGCAAGATTGCACGTTGGAGGGGGAGTTAATAGAAATCATGCGAAAATCTTTTTAAAACATAATAGCATGTACAAATGGCACACTTTAAGGGTTTTTTTTTAATACTACCATTAATACTAGTATTTTTAAAATGTTTTTGAGTTTTGTAGTCTGAAGGAGGTCGAGGTCTATAAGAATTTTGTGAGAAAGTGAGGGCCTATTGTTTCAGAGGAAACCATGGTAGGGGAGAGAAGCAGGAGGGAGCCATCGAGAGAGGCAAGGAAGTAGAAGGAGAAACTGAAGGTTTGGCATAAATTGGAAAAGGGCAGAATCACTAGATTCCTAGAGAAGCTCCATGGATTTGATGTAGGGATCACAAAGATTATGCTAGATTCTTGGAAAAATGGGAGATTCAAAATTGATGAGGTCACCCACCATGTCAATGCGGATTTGATAACTTGAGCTGCAGAAATCCCTCTAGAAGGGACTAATTTTTTCAGAGATAAGAAAATGTCAACGAATGCTATCAAAGTTTTTGTGAAGGATGAAAAGGAGTTGAATAAGCTTGTTAAGGTGGAGACATATTATGAGATGGAGTCCATTAAAAGGCTTTGGAGGTATGTTCTCAAGATTATCATTGAATATATTTCCCTAGACCCCAAATTTGATAGGATAAGAACACATCATTTTTTCTTGCTTAATCACGTTAGGCATGGTATCAAAATCTCTTTTTATTTTTATCTCTTCACCTCCATGAGCAAGGGTATTGAGGGTTTCAAGAGGAAACCAATTGCTAAACCAACTCTTCACAAGGGATTACTCCTCTTGGTTTATGAGTATTCGAAGTCTCAAACTAGGGGAAAATCCCTTGGTGATATTGGGTATGCATCTAAGGAAACTAGGAGCTCGAACTCCAAGGATGTGTAGAGCATAAAATTAGAAGAAGAGGGCATTGTTTCATCTAAACCCAAAGAAGAAAATGGGTTTAATTTTGATTATGTTTGGTCAGAGAATTGTCAAGAGAAAAAGAAGAGAACAAGATAAAGTAATTCAATTCACTATAAAAGAGACACCTTAGTTCAATCTCACAATTCTTAAGCAATTGCAATTGATTTCAAAATCAAGTGACAAAAAGTTAATTGAAGTAGTGGATCTTCCTTTGTTTTTTTTTTAATCTTCCTTCTGTGTCTTTCATACTCAAACCACACTATTTTTGGGATGTGTTATGCATGAATGGTTATGGTAGAGAATTAATCAAGAAATAATTTCTTTCAAGAAGCTTTAATATAGAAAAATACCAAATTTAGATTAAACTTACATCTTAACATTTACATAGTTTTATGTCAAAGAAAAGACTCATTTTTAAGTTTTCACATGGAAGAGAAAGAAGAACCTAAAAAAAATGTTGTTCACAGCTTCAACAAGCACCTTCCCTTCTCCGACCATTGTTCTCCCTTAATGCACCTTTTTTTTTTTTTATAAACATTGGGAGAAAATAACTGACCCAATTGTAATTCTATAAGAAAAACTAAAGAGTTATATGTGAAAAAAATGAATAAGTTAGTGTCATTTATTATTATTATTATTATGTTAGGAAGGGCTATAAAAAAAGTATATAATGTGTGAAGATTATTATTGAATTTTAAATCTGAATGCATTTAAGTTTTCTTCAGGATAAAATCCTACATTTTGATTGCCATGAATAACTTATTCATTTAAGCAAATGATTAATATGCTAACAATTTACTTATTATAAATGCTACATTATTAAAAATTTCATGACATCTCATAGAACATACAAGAAATGGGTTAGAGTAAAATATGTCATCAATTACTTGCATCAAATCCCATGTGGTGTGTGGGCTATTGGATCATCTAGTTCATCCCCTTCTAAGAGGCTAACCTTGTCTACTTCGACCACACTCTCAACCTATTAGGTCTCGCAACCACTCAAGACTCATAACAAATATCAACTCTGTAACCAAGATAATATGACTAGATATAAACATTAAATATAATCATGAGTGGCATACATCACATGATGTAATCATATAAGATATGAAATACGATTTCGTAATCATACATCTACACATTAAATTGATCATTGATTCATCTTATGCAGTCAAGTTACAAAACTTGAAAAATAGTTTAAATATTTCTTAATTGTTGTCTAAACAAAAAGGTTGACTAGCCAAAAATAGACTTGATTGCCATATAAGAAACCAACAAGGCATGTCGACATGCAAGACACACCACATTTGTCAGAATTAGGTTTTGGATCCACACTCATGTTCAATACTATTCCAAATTTGGACATTTGAACTCAACTTATCATATTGTATACCTTATAATATTTTGATGCTTATAGAACATAATAACCATGATTAGGCTAAGCCTATGTAGATGCCTTTTATGATCAAACCACTTGTAGCAGATTTTGGTAAAGCTTAGTTTCCCAATGACTATGAGAAGCTTACTAAGTATTGAAACATGTAGAATTGGAATATTAACTTGTGGTCTTTATATTGACATTCATCTTCACCATTTTACTTCTACTTTGATAAAACCTATCAAGCATAGAGGACTAATTTCATAATGGATATTTTCCTCCTAGAAAGGATAATGGTGTAGAGTCTAAGGTAAAGACTGAGCATTTGAAGACAATCCAAGGCTTTTGGAGCACAATATTAGATATGAAGGGTGTGATATTGATGCATTGCCCATTGATTTTAATGTTATGGTTATTTTGATTGATTTTAATGTTGTAAATGACCTACCATTGCTAGCCATGTTTCAAGTATTGTTGATGCTACTTAGAACTGATGATAATGTTTTCATATTGTTGAATATCCCTGACACTATTCATTGTACTTCTCATGGTAATGTTTACTATTATTGATGCATTGAGAAGGCATTTGTTTCAAATTGGTTTGGCCAATGGGTTGTGCATGTGCATTACTAAGAATGTGGTAGGGTATTGTTTGCTCCCATAGAGGCCAACTTCAAGACAACACAAAAATGGCTTGGTTAATGTGAAGTTAAATGACCATGCCCAATATGTATATTTAAATTGATTCCTTTAGTGGTGAGCCATTGCATAAGAAAAGCATCTCTGAACTTGACAAACTTGTCTGGTCAATGTGGTTTTGTGAATGTGAAATTATTTTGAGTTGAGAAATAGTAATCCTATTGTCAATTTGGGTGATACATTTGATTTGATGCAAATGTATGTCAGTATGCATTGTGTGTGCACTGAGAAATTGAAACATGCTTATTTCACTTCCTAGGGATGTGGTAGGGTATTCTCTCTTCCCATTGAGGCAAAAACTTTTGGCCAGCAAGAAAATGGCTTGGTTACTGTGAGGTTAAACTACTATATATATACATACATATATATATATATATATATATATATATATATACATACATACATATATATACATACATATATACACATACATACATATATATACACACACATACATACATACATACATGCATACATATACATATATATATATATACATATATATATACATATGTATATATATATGTATATATATGTATATAAATATATGTATATACATATATATATACATATATACATACATATACATACATATATACATATATATACATATATATATATATATGCATATATATATACATATACATACATATATACATATATATATGTATATGTATATATGTATAGATATATGTATATATGTATGTATATGTATATATATATATGTATATATATATGTGTGTGTATATATATATATATATGTGTATATATATGTATATATATATGTATATATATATAACTTCAATGGCAAGCCATGGCACAAGAAAAAAATCTCTCAAAAACTTGACAAAATCATATTTTAGTGTGCAAGTAAAGAAAATGTAGAGTGTGTGTTTAAATATTTCATTACCAAATCTATAGAGGAGGGTGGATGAGTTAGAGTTTTATTAGGGTGGGATGACATTGTGATTGTAGATTTAGAGGATGAGGATGAGGATTTTAGAAATAAGATCTAGATATTGATGGTAGAGTGAGATGAATAGAAGAGACAATAAAGATACCTATAGAGAAGAGAATCGAAGCACTAAATAGGAAGCCACAATTATAGGGGTAAGATAGGTGGTGGTCAATGCTTTTGTTTCACGAGGAAGGTATAGAAAGATCAGAGGAAACATATTATATGGGAATCTACACCAAGAAGTGAAAGAATTAGAGGAAGCCTCCATGCTCCATGCAAATATAGTTATAGAGCGTGAGCAAGGCATGCTAGGGTTCATTGGGCATTCCACCAATGCCACCAAAAAGACATGATGGGGGTCCATCCTAGCTATCTATATTAATACCACCTAGTCATGTGACAAATAATTTTGACTTCATGGGAAGATATTTATGTCGATACTTATGCATTTTGATATATTTTTAGATGTAGCATTCAATTTGTTATTATGATAGTTATACAATTATACATGATTTGGCACTTTGATGGGTCATTTTATGGATATTATGGACTTCAAATATATTTTCTTTGATGTTCTATCTAATGATACAATTAGTTCTACATGATTCTTATGTTGTTGCATTGATGTACCTATGTGTATATGTTGTTATGATGTAAATGTTAATGGTACTTATTTTTGTGATGTAGGATATGTGTTATGTGATGCATATGATATGAAATATTTATAATTAAGATTATAATGGTTTATGAAATAGAAATATGTGGATGATGACTTTAATGTATGGGTATATGTGATAATAGGATGTAACTCAAATTAAACCATGATTGATGATATGGATATGATATATTTGATGTATATTATGGACTTCAATAAAATGCTTTATGATATGTGATGTATGTAATATAGTATTTTTATTTATGCACTATATGTTATGTGATTGATATATGAAATGCTGATGAGATTTAGTAATGCAATGAAACTATGATGTAAATGAAATATGTGCAATGAAAATGTAATGAATGTAATATGTGGTTAATGCCACTTAACAAAGTGATGTGTAAAAGGAACATGCAATTAGAAAATGTACCTATACGTTTAGGGAATGTCTATAATATTGAGTTAAGAAGTAGCAATTCTATCATACATTTGGTTGATTCATTTGGTTTAATTCAAATTATGCATTGTGTGCACTGAGAGATTGGAACATGCTTATATTAGTGGATGTTGATTGTCACAGTGAGCTACTGCTTCTCCTATTTTAATGGCATGCATTTAAGCAACCAACCTTTTCAACCAAACTAAGCTTTGAGAATAGGAGCTATGAAATGCTTAGTGGAGGAAAGAGTTAATGTTTGTCATTTCTTGTTACTCCATGAAACAATTCATGCTATGAGGCCAAAAGTAGCCACTGCTATGGTTTTTACATTATCTATTGAATCTGCCCAATTGGCATTAGAGAAAGTTTGAAACCAATGAACTAAAAATAATTACATAGATAATTCTAAATATAAGAATCTATTGTACCCATTACATTTATCAGAATCTATTTTGCTGGTTGCCAATGATCCATCCATGATTTACTCATGATGTTGGAAAAAAATAGTATCAGTGAAAATTGATCAGGAAGGGTGGCTGTAAGGTACAACTGCTCACATATGATATGTAGAAACATCATCTCCTTCATGGAGTATCCAAAGGGATCAAATTCAAAGTCAAAAATGTTAGAGCTAGGTAGACTATCACACATCCCTAAATATAGAGTCATTTCACTTGTAGATTGTAATTACTCTTTAAAATAGAAAGGCCCTGTTGGCTCCTGATTTAATAGTTTTGAAAATGACCAAGAAACCAGACAAATGCATCTAAGGCTAGCAATTTCCTATGACAGATACACATGACTGTAGTCTTGGGCCAACTATAAGGCATAACTCCTTCTTCACTTTAGGCTCTACAAGACCTAGGTAGGTTAACCTTGAGGTTTTGAGATATGGTACCAATGCATTTAAAACATAAATTTGAACCTATTAATAGTAGATGAAAACCATTATTTCTCCTAATAACTTATGCAATGACATAGATCTACAGTAGCTAAATGCAAATCTATGACATTCATAAGCTGAGTGAGGGTTAATTCCTTTTAGCCCACTATAAGACATGAAAAACTAAATTTATTTGAATAAAAGATTTTGAATTCAACCAAAAACCCTAATATATAGCAGCATGAACAAGTGATCTTGTAAACAACCAGTGCCTTATCTATTGGGTAATTCCATGAATTAATCACATACATATAGATATCTAAGACTTATTTGTATCTTCAAATATATGATCTATCCATTCACCTTGTAAATAAACATCCATGTTCAATCTGAATCTCATTCTTATATGATATCCTTCTCAATAAAATTGCAACCCTGTTGATTCCCTGAAGCATTTACATAACTGGAGATTGAGCTAGAAGAGGAGCAACCATCAGCTTCAGCTTGGGTGCCAAAAGGAAATAAGAGACAAAAGACAATGCACACCCTAGAAAAGGTGGTAAGTAGAGCCCTCCAAGTAATTTTAGGGAGTAGTGAGTATTTTGCTGATATTAGGCAAAATTATTTACACCAAAGGGCTATAGAAGTAGGGAAAGCCTCTACTGATCTTCAGGTTGTACCATCAAGATTGGATGACATGCTTATTCAATTCTAAATGTTCATGGAGGATGATGATTTCATTAAATCATCACAGTTTAAAATTTTTCTTTATAAAATTAAAAAAAATGAGCTCACATTGAGTCTCCTTCCTGGAGAGTATCTAGAAAAGAATAAGGATTAGTTGAAAACTATTGGCTTATATCCTAAGAGTGAAACAATGACTGTTGTAGAACCTAGGGAATTGGTACATAGGAGTGGTATGATTCTAATACCACATTGGGATAATGAGAAGGCCTTTTTTCTGGATCAAATGAGAAGACAAGACAAGGCCATTAGTTATGAAGCCATTAGTAGTGAAGGTTTTAAAAGAGGATCAAGTTTTAATGTAGACACAAAAACCCTAGCAGTATGGAGTGTGGCCCCTAAGACTAAGAAGCCCAAAATGATGGATATAGAGGAGACTACGTAGGGTAATATGATTGTGTGGACATTGGAGAGCACTATTGGGAAAGAGAATTCTAGTTTGGTTAAAAAATTTTCTCTCATGAACAAGGAAAAGGTTGATGAACTTGAGGATAAGCTAGCTGCAATGTGCAATGAGTGCCTTGACATTAGAAAGATGTATGAAGAAGAGCTCAAAATGAGCCATGTACAAAAGCAAAGAATAGAAGAGTTGGAGGAGAAAATTAAAAATCTAGAAACAAAAATAATATCCCTCAAAGAAGAACTCAAGATAGTAGTAGAGGTAGAACATGCACCAAGGCAAGAGGAAGAAAGAAGGCACAATGTAGAAGCAGAGGCCTAAACAAAAGAAATACCTATAGGGGTAATAGTGCCAGTGCTTGTGATTTGTGTGGAAATAGAAGTTTCCCAATCTGACAGTGCCACCAGGAAAAATGCTTTGATAAATGTATTAAATCATAGAATAAGAATTCTAAAAAGAATATTTCAAGATGCTTATAATGCATTCATCAATCTACAATCTACAGAATAGGTATGCAAGGATGCAATTAGATAGCTTGAGCCTATTTTTCAACAATGGGGGCCATATATGCCATTCTTTGATAGATTGATACCATTGTTAGCCAAGAATCCAGATCTCCCAAATAAAGTTATTACTGTGAAGGAAGGTATGGATAAAGTGAAAGAATTATTGCACATCTTCACAGGGAAGTTGGTAGTAACTCAAAGAAAATTGAAAGTGCTGACAAATGGTTTCTATTCTTTAATTCTTTCTGTTATTAATTCTAATGACAAAATAAAGGATTTTAGTGAGTGGTATAGTTCTTTTTATCACATTATAGACTTGCCACAAGTGGTATCCATTTTCCAAGATGGTATTGATGAGTGTCTTTTCAATGAAATAATTGATACCCTATTCAAGGTTGAAATTGAAATGAATAGGTTTACCATAGAAGGAAGGGTGATTACTGATGCCAGATGGTAGAAAATTGTTGATGAACTAACAATAGTCAAGGAATTTGAATGGCCCACAAAAAGAGAAGTATTTTTTTGGGAAGCGATCATAGAAATCAAAGCTTTACCAACAAGGAACAGTTAGAGAAAAAGACAAAGTTAAAGATTTTATGATGCAGCTATCGTTTGGAGTTGTTTCCTTTGTTTCTTTTTGAGTTAAGGTGTCTGGATATTTTTGTAAAGGGGTAGTATATTCATTTTTGTAAAAGGACACCTATCAATCAGATTTCCCCTTTGCTTGTTGCAACTCATGCCTATATAAGTGAGTTTTCAAGGCAATGTGAGGGTCCAAATTTTGTATAATTTTGGGTCTTTTGAGAAAATATAGTTGGTCCAATAGTGTACAGTTGTTTTGAGTTTATTTTCCAATTGTACTTTCTAATGATATATTGAAATGACAAAATTAGTAAGCTATTCTGAGCTTTTGTTTCTATTGGTCATTGTATTCGTCATCTAAGAGGATAATACAAAAGAGTATTTGCATTATATCTATGTCATCAATTTTTGTCTCCATTTTATGTGTTTATTTTCTTTGAAGTCATTTAAATAAGGTTTAAATTGACTGAACGCAATCTAGATGGGTTGTATACTGATTTCATTGTTGCTTTTAATTCAAGGAATTATAGAAATGCTTCAATAAATCAGTAGGGTTTATGAATTTATGAAAAGGATACTTCATAAGAATGAGAATGGGTGATTACAATTGATTAATTCATTTACAAGTTATTTGAATTAGATCTCTCGCCAATAGTCAATTTTATGCCCAATGGATAAGGCACTGGTCTCATAAGTCAAAGGTGAACGAGGATAAATTCTATTGTTGCATGTCAAAACAATTATAAAATCAAAATCATTTTTCATTCAATTTTGTTCAAAGTTATAAATGCTGGTCAATACTCATTTATATCTATTCTCTAAGTCTTAGATAATTGCTATTATCAGGAATATTTGTAAAAAAAGGAGAATGATGACCAGATCTATTGATAAGGGATGGATACAAGTTTGAGAACATTAAAAGAAGTGAAATAAACTACTCATGTATTAGTAGGTAATAGATGAGAATTGGAATGAAACTAAAAGAATCTCTACACAAAAATTTGCACTAAGAATCATCCCTACGTATACTTGCCTTGATTTAGTAGAACCAAAAGAGTAGGAAATCACCCTTTGGTTTTGTTGAAGTTGAGTCCAAATGGTTTATTTATATAATTGATAATAGGAATTGGCTGATCCTTAGGTTATATGAGTGTTATCATTCTAGTATTGAATATTTTTTTTGTTCAGTAGTTTTCAAACACCAAAAAAATGGCGACTCTGCTAGGGAATTACACTTAGCATTGTCATAAAAAGTGAATTAGTAGAGATCTGTGTTCCCTTGGGTAGAGTTGCAAATTTTTTATGCTCAAGTTTCCCATGGATTTGGAAGATGTATACATTTTTCCTAAGATTGTCACTAAATGATTTATCATTTGTTCAGTTCTTTTTCCCATTCTGATAGAGTGGGTGGCAACTCAAAAGGTTTTAACTAGTGTTAAGATTTAGAAAATTGTTGTCCCAAATTATGGAGAATAAGAGAAATACATGAGAAAATGTGAGGAAAAATCCAGCCATCAAACTACAAACTAATCTCCATCATAGAGGAAGATAGAATTGGGTTGTGAAGGGAAACCAGATGCAAAAAGGGAGCTATTCACAGGAGTAGGTAGTAGGTAAAGTTAGTGCTCACCATTTTGCTTTTGTAACAGTATCTTTCCCCAAAGGTTCGAGATCTCATCCAGTTTTGTTTGATGACGATTTCTATAATACCCCTAAAATGATATGCCAGGAGAAGATTGTGCAACCACATGTATTTAGTCTAGAGGGTAGGACTGGTAACAATCTTTTCCAGCACAGTACAAACCCTTTCATGTCAGATTATTCTGCTAAAAATGTTAGACCTAGACACTTAGAACCTAAAAGTTTTAATGATGAGGAAACATCTGGGTCTGAGTTCACTATCCCTAATCCTGATGAGAATGAAATTTTGAAAGCACAACTTGCTGAACAAGAAGCCATAAATAGGAGATTTCAAAAGGAAAGGGAAGAAGTGATTACCAAGAACTATGAAGAAAAACAAGAATTACTAAGGCAAATCGCTGCTCTAAAGAAGAAAAATGAGATAGCAGCTAGTGCATGGCAACCTAAGATTGTGGGACAAGTTGAACAACTTAGGAGGCAAGAATAGAAGTTGCTAGAGACTCAGAAAATGAATCTAAAAGGACATGTGATACAACAAGCTAAGAACTATACTACTCTAGAAGTTGATAACAATAGAATAAAGAATGTGGAACCTATTGTAGGGGCTAAGGATAAAGGAAAACAAAAGGAGATTGGTGTTAAGATCAAGGAGCCAGTAAAGATAGTTCAGATCCATGATTCTATGTCATTCTCTAATATTGAATTGGAAAAGAGAAGAAAATAAAAGGATGCTTTAGCCAAGAGATTGGAGATTGCAAAAAATAAGGCTGCTATAACTGAAAAGAATAATAAGATCAAATTCCAAGAAAATACCAAGAAGGAGTCTATAGCTCTGCCTAAAGATAATGATGGATCTAATGATGCAAATTAAAATACTAATAAGGTACCCTTTTCTTTCTTGTATTTATCTTCACAGAAAGTAGATCTCAACAAATTTGATTGTGATGCTAGCACTAGTAACACTATGAATAATAATAAGAAAGTAGATCTCAATAAAGGAGACCTGTCCACTTAGAAGGTTATAGGAAAATATGTTTTTATGGGATCCTTGGTTTTACTAATCCTATACCACAAGAAATGAGGAAAAGATTTCCTAAATTTGATGGAAATAATGCTATCTCTTGTGAGGACCATTTGAGAATTTTTCTTGATATGATGAGTGATTATGAGGTTGAGGCTGAAGATGTCATTATGAAATTGTTTTTTTAGTCACTAATTGAAGATGCTAGAGAGTGGTTCAGAGACTCCCTGAATTATCTATTGTTGATTGGAAAGATATTGAATATTGTTTTAAAGAGCAATATGGTGACAAGAAAAATTAGAGTTATATTTTTAGTGAATTCAATAATATTAAGAGGTTACCTAATGAGTCTGTTGCTGAATTTAACACTAGATTCTAGAAAAAGATGTACAAGCTAATGCAAGCCATGCAAATTGATGACAAGGTATGCCTGATTACTTATCTAAATGCTTTTGATGGTAAAATGGCATACCGGCTTAGGGATAAGGAGCCTAGGACTTTAAGAGATGCTTTTAGAATTGCTATTAATTTAGAAAATAACTTAAGGATTTTAGGGAGGTTAGAAAGCAAAAGAGACGATCCTAGGTTATTTGGGAATAAGGGAAATAAAAGGGAAGAACATAAAGTTACAGGATGAAAAAAGAAAGAGCCTAGTGAAATGAGTCAAATTCTAAATGCTATAAAAGGTTTGAATCTTCCTCAAGTAAAGAATGATAGGAACCGCATTGAAAATAGAATCCCCTACCAATAAAATTTTAGTAGACGAAATAGATTGTAGAATTTACCTTATAGTACTACTTGGAAGGATGGTCAGCCTGATGTTCCTTCCCCCAAGAATAGCAATAACAAAGTGACCCCTGATCCTTTATCGAAAAACTCTATAAATTTGGTAAATGATCCTAAATTCACTATTGAACCTACATGGTGTTTTGCTTGTCAACTACCTGATGCCTTTGAATATTGTGCAGTAGCTTTGTCATTTTTTGGAAATCAGAATATAGTTGAAAAATGTCAAGAATAGGAGGAAACCAATGATGATGTAGGATGTAACATGTTTGATTCACATTTTTCTGACAATGCAAGTTGTGACAGAGATGTAAATGATCAGAGATGTTTTCATAATGTCAATTAACAACAAGTATTTTTTGATGAAAGTGATGTTGAGGATAACATGTGTAACATGGTAGGTTCAAAGGAAGAAGTGACCTTGAGAAAACCCTCTAGAGAAGAAATTGACCAAATTACTGCTAATACAATGGCTCAAGTTCAAACTAGAAGCATGGTTCAAGGAAATGAGGGAAATAAGGTAGCTAGTATTTTCATAAAGGGGACTGACCTTAAGAAAGGGGAAATTGTAAAACCTAAAGAGTCCCCTACTGTGAAGGGTAAATTTGCAAATAAAAAAAGGGAATCAAGGAAAGGGGGCAACCCTAAGAATATAGAGTGCTCAAATAATATCTCCAAGAAAAGAGATGGGAAGATATCATAGAATGTCACTAAGCAAGATAAGAATCATCATAATCCCTTGAACAATTTGAGTAAGCATGATGAGAAAGGGAATGTAAATAACGATAACCTTTCTGATTCTTCTATTCATATGTTTTCTATTTTGTCTCAGATTAATATTAAGGTTCCTTTCTCTGAGTTACTGAGAATCCTAGAGCACTAAGATAAAGCCATAGCATGGTTGGGGAATATTGATGTAAAGGTAAGTCAAGAATGTAATTAAAATCATGTTCGTAAAAGAGTGAAAAAGCAAAAGGTGAAGGAACAAGATACTGAAGTGGTTGTATCTTAGATTCCTCAGATGTTTTTGGACAACTCTATCAATGAATGTTTTGGAAATGTTGAACCATTTTTCTTAAGCATCTTAGTGAATGGTAAGACATTAAAGAATTGTATGATTGATTCTGGCACTTCTAGTACTGTTATACCTTTTGAGATAATGAAATAATTGGGTCTAAAGGTTGACACTACTCAAGGAAGATGTTTTGCCATGGATAAGAGGGAAGTTACAGTCATAGGCACTATTAGCGCCCTGCCCTATAGATTGACGGCCTGTCCAAATAAGGAACTCACTATGAGCGTATTGGTTGTTGACATACCACCTCAATATGGCATGTTATTATCTATAAAATGGAGTGCTGCCATGGGAGGAAATTTACAATGTGACTTATCATTCGCTACTTTTAATATTGATGGAAATTTTGTAAAGATCAATAGAGAACCAAAAAGCATATATATGATAGTAAAGGAAGTTGAGGATGATATGACAAATTTTGTGGATATAGATGTCAATGCATTTAGAGTTGAGATCCTAACCTTGAACAAAAGCAAGAAAAAATCTCAGATCAAAATGGAAGTTGATACAAAATTAGATAAAGGTGACTTATGGGCCATGTTCTTTGATAGTGCTTATTGCAAAGATGGAGTAGGTGTAGGTATTTTATTAATTTCTCTTGCTAGGGTAACTTACAAATTTTCTTTCACATTGAATTTCCCTTGTACTAATAACATAGTAGAATATGAGACTCTATTGTTAGGACTTAGACTAGCTCATAAGCATGGGATAAGATGTATACATGTAATTGGGGATTCTGAGTTAATTATATCCAAGGTGAGAAATGTTTATGTGTCAAAGAATAAAAGGTTAAAGAAATATAGAAATGCAATATGGGACATGATTGAGTTCTTTGATGCATTTGGGATGATTTGGAAGGATAGATCTAGCAATAAGATGCCAAATTTGATGGCAAATATAGCAATAAAACCTGATGATATTACATTTTCTGGTATGTCTAAAATTGAAACTCAGATCAGGCCTTCTATTCCTGACAATGCCCAAAATTGACAAGTATTTGAGGATGATAAAGATATTTTAAGGTTTTTCAATTGTGAGTATATGTTATGAAGGCAAGAAATTGATTGTGTAGCATATGTAGAAAACATAGATGGAAAAGATTTTTTTTTTGGACAAGAAGTTGTGCAATTGAAAAAAAATAAAATCCCAAAAGGTTTAGTTGTCCTAGAAACTATTTTTGACAATCATGATAGATCTTAAATGGATACTAGTGAATATAATGCTAAGGATTTGGAGGAGATAAATTTGGGAACTAAAGAAACCCCTAAGAAGGTGTATATTGGTAAAAAAATTGTCTTCTAAGGTAAGACAGGGTTTGATTGGTCTGCTAAGGAAATATAGACATGTGTTTGCATGGTCGTATGGTGATCTAAAGGCCTATAGGGAAGATCTATTTCAACATGAAATCCATTTGAAACAAGATGCTAAGCCTTTTAGACAAAAAAAAAAGGCCAATAAATCCAACCTTGGCTCCCAAAATGCAAGAAGAATTGATCAAGTTAAGAGATGTTGGGATTATGAAGCCTATTAGACATTCTTCTTGGCTATCCAATCTAGTACCAATAAGAAAGAAAAATGGAGATATAAGGTTATGTGTTGATTTTAGGAATCTTAACATATCTTCATTAAAAGATAATTATGGTTTACCCAAAATGGAAGCCATGTTAGAAAGGGTCACTGGTTCAGAATTGATGTCCATGATGGATGGGTTTTTAGGATATAATCAAGTGGTTGTCAAAGAATCAGAATAATTTAAGACTACTTTCACCACTCCATGGGGTACATATGTTTATGTCAGGATGCCTTTTGGGCTTACTAATTCTAGAGCTACTTTCCAAAGAGCCATGAATGTGGCTTTTGCTGATATTATTGACAAATTTCTAGCTGTGTATCAGGATGACCTTACTGCTTACTCCAAGGATGAAAATGATCATTGCATGCACCTAGAAAAGGTATTTATTAGATCCCTTAAATATGGAATATCTTTAAATCCAATGAAATATAACTTTGGTGTCACTGAAGGAAAATTGTGAGGACATCTAGTTGGCAAGCAAGGAGTGAGGATTGACCCTTAAAGGGTAGAAGCAATAGATAAGATTTAGAAACCCAAGAGTGTCAAAGGTATCCAGTCATTTTTTGGACAGATAAATTTTCTTAGGAGATTTGTGACAAATTTTGCAGAAATTAGTAGGCCCATATCAAAAATGCTAAAGAAAGGATTTGACATAAAATGGGATGGTGAACCTAGTATTGCATTTCAAAAACTTAAGCAAGCTATTAAAGATGCCCCTGTTCTCAGAGCTCTTGATTATGACAAACCAATGCATATATTTTCTTTTTCCTTATTTCACACTGTTGTTGCAGTACTGTTACAAACAAATGAAGAAGGTTATGAACAACCAATTACATTCTTTAGCAAGTCATTGCAAGTAGCTGAACTAAAGTATGATATTAATGGAAAACAAGCATATGCATTGGTCAAAGGAGTGAAGGCCTTCAGATGTTATTTGATGGGGGCTACAATTATTGCTTTTGTCCCTACTGCTACTGTAAAAGGCATTTTCTCACAACAAGAGGTATTTGGTAGGAGGCGTAGGTGGATCAATAGAATACAAGAATTCAACATTGACATTTAGATTACTAAATTGGTCAAAGGTCAAGGTTTGGCCAAGTTGATGACAGAACCAAATCTAGAGGCAAACCAAATTAATCAATTGGATGATGATTGCAGAGAAGACCTCTGTGATATGGACAACTCTGATTGGTACAAGGATGTGATTTATTATTTGCAGAATATGAAGTGCCCACTAGAATTAACAGACAATAAAAAAAGAGCTTTGAAGTTGCAAGCTATAAGGTATATCATAGTGTAAGGACAATTATGGTGGAGAGACATGGAAGGATTACTTTTGAAATGTGTATATGAAACTGGGGCAACAAGAACTTTGAAAGATATGCATGAAGGTGTGTGTGGAGGTCATTACATGGCTAAAACCACAGCCCACAAAGTCCTTAGATCTGGTTTTTGGTGGCCAACACTTTTCAAGGATGCCCATGAATTGATTAAGACCTATAATACTTGTCAAAGATTCAGTGGAAAGTTGAAATTTTTTCGGAATTTAAAATTAAGACCTATAGAAGTATAGGCACAATTTCAGCAGTGGGGAATTGATTTCATAGGTGAAATCTCAAACAAATCCAGTGGTGGACATTCTTGGATTCTGGTGGCAACTGATTACTTCACTAAATGGTTTGAAGCCATCCCTACCAAGAATGCAACAAGAAAAGTGGTGATCAACTTCATCTTATACAATATTATAACTAGATTTGGTTGCCCACAGAAAATAATAACTGATAATGCTATGTATTTTAGATCTGATGAATATAAAGAATTTGGCAAAAAATATGGCATTACAGAATATACATCTTCACCTTATCATCCTCAAGGGAATGGTTAGGCAGAATCTAACAATAAGAGTATACTAAATATTATTAAGAGGATTTTGCGGGAAAACAAGAAGGCATGGGATTCAAAATTGCCATTAGCCCTATGGGCTAATAGGGTTACTGTAAAAAAGGGCATTGGTTGTGGCCCATTTGACTTGGTTTATGGTATACAAGCTAGACTTCCCCAAAATAATCTAAGGGAGATGTATAAATTCATTTAGCTATATGAATATGATATCATTGATGAGATGAAACTCTAAATGGATGACATTAAATAGTTAGAAGAGACAAGAAGAAATTCCTCTATTCAGAATGCTAAGCTCCAATCACAGATGAAGCATTTATATGATAAGAAGGCCATTGAGAGAAAGTTTGAAATAGGAGACATGGTACTAATGTGGAAAGCTAGACTTGAAGATAAAGGAAAGCATGGTAAATTTGACCTAATCTAGCTTGGTCCATATAACATTTGTGATAGAAATGGGGAGGATTCATATTTTCTAGAGGTATTCTTGAATTTCCAGTTCATGGACAATTCTTGAAGAGGTATTTTTCTTGAAAGTATCTATATTTCCATGAACAATAATTTTAGGGTTATTGGTTTTTCCTATATATTATGTATATTTTGTAAATCCCTATAATTAGTCCCTATACAGTTTGGTTTCTTTGTTCTTGTGTGTTCTCTGTGCTCTTTCAAGAAGTTTTCATTTTGCACCAAGTATGTGGTTTGCTCTCCCATAGATTCTGAATTCTTGCATAGACTTAAGTAGTCTATCATCCCTAAACAGAGCCACTATTGGTCTAATTTTTCACAGTATAGAAAAATTCTAAAAATTTGGGTGAAAAATCATTTAGGTTTTTGAATGAAGTAGATAAGGATCTTTATTCCTCATTTGTTTTTAAATTTTTATGTTACCCTAGTCATGCCCTGTTTCATGTGCTATCAAACTCTATTAAATTCTCAAGATTTGTCCCTTAACTCAGCCATGAAAATGCCCTAAGTATGAAAAACCCTAGGTTTTCTTTCAATTTTTTGAAAAGGGTTTGTAAAGCACTTCAATTTCATCCTTTACGAGCTTACAGTGTAGGGTTTCACGTAAGAGTGGAGTACCATTTCCCTTTTGTTTCCGTGGTCACGTTTCATAATGTAGTGTAACAACGTAAAGGATTTCATGTTCTATGGGGATATGCTTTTGTTTTTCATAATAGTAGAATGGCGTGTCAAGAGGCTTCCTGATCATACAAATGGTCTTAAAGTGAAAAATCATAAAGGTTTGTTGCATTTTGAAAGATCTTATTACAAGGTTACAAGTAAATAGTTTGAGTACAAGGGCGGAGAGGTTTTGAGTTATGATTTACACATATATGTCTCAATGGATAGCGTAAGGGTGTGATACCCCAGCATGGCGTAAAGCTTGATTTGAAAGGGTGCATGAAACTTTTTATGGTTCTATGGGTAAAAGGATTCTGTAAGAATGAAAGTAAGTTCAAATATGTTTACGTGCATATGTTTTTGAGCTCGTAGATAACCGTAAAGCCTTGTTCTAGTAGTAAAAGTACCGAGTGGGACCTGTTGAAGTGTCAGATGGGCCTTGGTGCAAGCAAATTAGATGAAGACATGACATCTATATTAGATGGGCTCAGCCTACATGGCATACAACTTAAGTTTTGAATTCTGCATGTGCAAAAAATCAACGATGATGTTATTTTTTCATTTTATTAGATCAGATCTAGGTTGTTGATAAGTGGAAAAAGAAGTTTTTTCATTACGCCCTTACGATTGCAAGGTGAGCATATGAGCGAAAGGCTTACAAGTTTCAATCTCAGTGTATAAGCATAAAATGGTAAATAAAGGAAATAAAGGAAAGGGTTCTTTACACTTTTATGAGAAAGGGCAAACGGAGGAGTGGGCTATCATTTGAGAAGGCTCTTCGATCATACGAGGTGAAGGTAACCTGTAAAGGCATAAAGGATTAATAAAAGAAAGCTAAAAGATATTTTGATGCTATGGGTGAAGCTAAGAGCATATGATCAGAAGATAAATGTTGAATTCTTATAGTGTCTCAGGTAATGAAGTAAGCGGAGCAACATAGAAGAATTTTTTAGGGTTTTCGTTGATGTGTGTATGTGTGAGCATAAAGGGTAAAGAGAAAGTCTTAACAAGGGTTTTTACAATCATATGAGGAGTGGTTAAATCATCACAATGAAGATGTTACTTGAGAAGGTTTGAGATCTTATGATGTACAGGGTTTCTTATAGGCATAAATGGTGAAGAAGGCTAAGATAAGGGTTTTACACTTTTACGATGAAAGCCTAAATCATAAGAACGGAAGTAACAAGTGAAAAGATTTAAGGTCATACAGGGTTAAGGGCATCATAAGAATGTAAAAGGGATTTTCAATATAGTGCTAAGACATCATTATGTTCTTATGATTAGGGTATGCTGAAGCGTCTTCGAGTGATCATAGAGATTCATCAAGGGCATTTTTGATGTTACGAAGATTGAAGGATTGACTCAACATAAGAACGGGACACCATATTTTGAAAGGAAAGTTATTGATGTGTCATACCAAGTAAGAAAAAAGGATAGAATTGCCATAGCCAAGTAAAATAAAGCATTGAAAAGTACACCCAGATCAAAATTTGTGGTTGATATACCTTGCTGACAACTTGCATTAATAGTTTTAAAGTTCGTGCATGTTGAATTTATTAAAAAAGTTGGTAGTTGTATGATTAAAATATCAAATATTTGATTGAATGTCACCATATTTTCCACTTTGAAGAACTTGTTTTCTGGTCCATTCTGAAATTTGAAAATTGTAGAGCTTTGTATGTTTTGTGTTACTATGGAAGAAGTCAAAATATAATTTGAAGAGAACATGGCTGACAAAGAAGTTGAAGAGATGCATGAAGAAGAAGTCAAAGTAAAAGACGAGGGTGAAAATGTTGTAGAGGTCACACTTGAAGAAAAAAGGAAGAAATCTGCTGCTAAGATGGAGAAGAAGACAAGAATTAGGAAACCAAATAAGCATGCTAAGGATTGGTTGAAAATTCTCCTAGGATCATCGAACATAATTTCTGCAAATGACCATATTTTCCAAGACCCATATGTTTTTATTCGAGATGCAGAATGCCCTAGAGTGATTGGTTATGATCTTTTTATGTGCTTTTATTAGAATAGAATAGAAAATGTGCCAGTGTGTAACCCATGGAATAGAAACATGGAAAAATTGATATTTCCAAAAGTATTCATTGATGTTGATTTGTTGAAGGCCCTAATGAATTCCTACAATCCAATAACTAGAACATTCCATAGGCATAATGGGAGTGTATTATGCACACTGGATAGAACTTCTTTTGTTGAAGCTTTTGGATTAATAGGACAAATGGATGTACCTATTGACATTGTAGATTTGTAGGGAAAGTCTGACAGGAATAAAACATATTTTGTAAACAATGTTATGTTGCCACATATTCCTTACAGGGTAAAAAAGGCAGGTTTACTTCCAAAAAAGGTGGGATATTTTTTGCCTTCGAGTAGGTTTAAGATTTATTTCAAAAACATAGTGTATGGGTTGCATAAGGTGTTGGGAAGTGATGGTGCAGAAGATCATGTGTATGGTTCTCTTTTTCTAATGGCGTGTGATAAATAGGACCCTTTCCACCATAAGGAGTATGATTATGTGGCCTTCATCATTGACAATATACACATGCAGATTTTTTATGCAAAGAAGGGAGAGTTGAAAGACTTCAAGTTCCACCATTATTCACTACCGATGCACCTTATCCTATATAACAGCATTGGATACATCAGTAGGGACTTCATTGATAAAACTTCTGATGAATTTGGTGAGTTACCTATGCAACTCTGGACTCGTATTTGGCATAAGGATTTCTCTTATTCAAATGCCCTTGTGTTCTTTAATTTATTTAGTTCAGCTATTATGAGGCGATTAGATCATACTTTCTTTAGGGATCCAAATGTTTTGAAGCCTTTTCCTAGGCCCTCATTCTTAGATGAAAAAATCAAATTAGATCATAACTGGGGGAGTATCTTTTTGTTTAAGGAGTGCATGTTAATTAGAGTGTTTGCATGCTCACAGCCTCCTCATCTTCTGCCTAAATATTTACCCCCTAGATTGGCTATTATTTAATTTTTCTAGCAATTTTATATTGATGAATAAAGGAATGATCCCTCCCTCTTTGCATAAGCCTACTTTTGTCTATAGAACCTTTATAGTAGGAGATTTTGAAATAGGCAAGAATGCATTTGAGGAATCAAGTGAGTATTTAGACAAGTACAAGTTTTCTATTGGGACCTATAGGATGTATGACCCTGACAATTACATGACCAATGAGGTCAAGGCCATTAGGGGTTACGTTCTACCTCCAAGTAAGCCAATCCTTGTAGAGGACCTAATTGCCAACATAGTAGAAATAGGGGAAGCATATGAGTTATTAAGGAAATATGAGGAGACAAGGAGAGTAGAGGAGGCTTTGAAGAGGACCAACCCTAATTTTAAGGGTTTTTATACAGAGATTCCATATCCAAATAACTTGAGAAGAATGGTGGATAATTTTGACCACATTATGTCACAAATTCTGCATGAGTCAGAGGGAGAGGAAGCCATTGTAAATAAAGAATCCCCTGAACCAAATACACAATTGAAGATTGAGTTAGAAGATGAGCAACCATCATCTTCAGCTTCGGTGCCAAATGGAAATAAGAGACAAAAGACAATGCACATCCCAAAAAAGGTGGTAAGCAGAGCCCTACAAGTAATGTCAAGTAGTAGTGAGTATTTTTCTGATATTAGGCAAAATTAGTTACACCAAAGGGCTACAGAAGTAGGGAAAGACTCTATTGATCTTTAGATTATAGCATCAAGATTGGATAATAGGCTCATTCAATCTAAGAAGTTCATGGAGGATGATGATTTCATTAAATCATCAGAGTTAAAAAAACTTCTTTATAAAATTGGCACATAGGAGTTGTATGATTCTAATACCACATTGGGATATTGAGAAGGCCTTTGTTCTAGATCAAATGAGAAGACAAGACAAGGCCATCAATTATGTAGCCACTAGTAGTGAAGGTTTTAAAAGAGGGTTAGGTTTTAATATAGACACAAAAACCCTAGCATTATGGAGTGTGGCCCCTGACACTAAGAAGCCAAAAATGATGGATATAGAGGACATTGCATAGGGTAATATGATTGTGTGGACATTGGAGGGCACTATTGGGAAAGAGATTTCTAGTTTGGTTAAACACTTTTCTCTCATGAATGAGGAAAAGGTTGATGAAAATGAGGATAAGTTAGCTAAAATGTGCAACAAATGCCTTGACATTAGAAAGATGTATGAAGAAGAGCTCAAAATGGGCCATGTATAGAAGCAGAGAACAAAAGAGTTGGAGGAGAAAATTAAAAATCTGGAAACAAAAATAATATCCCTCAAAGAACAACTCAAGACAACAATAGAGGCAGAACATGCACCAAGGTAAGAGGAAGAAAGAAGGCACAATGTAGAAGCAGATGACCAAACAGAAGAAATACCTATAGGGGTAATAATGTCAGTGCCTATGATTAGTGTGGAAACAAAAGTTTCCCAATTTGTTAATGCCACCAGGGAAAAATGCTTTGATAAATGTATTAAATCATAGAATAAGCATTCTAAAAAGAATATCTCAAGATGCTTATAATGCATTCATCAATCTATAATCTGCACAATAGGTATGCAAGGATGCAATTAGATGGATTGAGCCTATTTTTCAACAATGGGGGCCATATATGCAATTCTTTGATAGATTGATATCCTTGTTAGCCAAGAATCTAGATCTCCCAAATAAAGTTATTACTGTGAAGGAAGGTATGGATAAAGTGAAAGACTTATTGCAAATCTTCACAGGGGAGCTGGTAGTAATTCAAAGCAAATTCAGAGTGCTGACAAATGGTTTCTATTCTTGAATTCTTTCTGTTATTAATTTTGATGACAAAATAAAGGATTTTAGTGAGTGGTCTAGTTTGTTTTGATCACATTATAGACTTGCCACAAGTGGTATCCATTTTCCAAGATGGTATTGATGAGTTTCTTTTAAATGAACTAATTGATACCCTATTGAAGGTTGAAACTGAAATGAATAGGTTTACCATAGAAGGAAGGGTAATTATTGATGCCAGATGGCAGAAAACTATTGATGAACTAACAATAGTCAAGGAATGTGAAAGGCCCACAAAAAGAGAAGTATTTGTTTGGGAAGTGATCACAAAAATCAAAGCTTTACCAATAGGGAGCAGTTAGAGAAAAAGAAAAAGTTAAAGATTTTATGATCCAGCTGTCATCTGTAGTTGTTTCTTTTGTTTCTTTTTGAGTTAAGGTGTTTGGATATTTTTGTAAAGGGGTAGTATATTAATTTTTGTTCAAGGACACCTGCCAATCACATTTTCCCTTTTCTTGTTGCAACTCATGCCTATATAAGTGAGTTTTCAAGGCAATGTGAGGGTCAAAATTTTGTATAATTTTGAGTCTTTTGAGAAAATACAGTCGATCCAATAGTGTGTAGCTATTCTAATTTTGTTTTCTAGTTATACTTTTTGATGATATATTAAAATGACAAAATCAGTAAGCTATTCTAGGCTTTCATTTCTATTGGTCATTGTATTAGTCATCTAAAAGGATAATACAAAAGGGTATTTGCATTATATCTGTGTCATCAATTTTTGTCTCCATTTTATGTGTTTATCTACTTTGAAGTCATTTAAATAAGGTTTAAATTGACTAAATGCAATCTAGATGGGTTGTATACTAATTTCATTTTTTCTTTTAATTCAAGGAATTATAAAAATGCTTCAGTAAATCAGTAGGGTTTATGAATTTATGAAAAGGATACTTCATAAGAATGGGAATGGGTGATTATAATTGATTAATTCATTTACAAGTTATTTGAATTAGATCTCCTGCCAATAGTCAATTTTATGCGCAATGGATAAGGCACTGGTCTCATAAGTTAGAGGTGAACAAGGATAAATTCTACTGCTGCATGTCAAAGCAATTATAAAATCAAAATCATTTTTCATCCAATTTTGTTCAAAGTTATAAATGATGGTCAATACTCATTTACATCTATTTTCTGAGTCTTAGATAGCTACTATTATTAGGAATATTTGTAAATTCAAGGAGAATGATGACCAAATCTATTGATAAGGGATGCATACAAGTTTGAGAACATTAAAAGAAGTGAAATAAACTGCTCATGTGTTAGTAGGTAATAGATGAGAATCAGAATGAAACTAAAAGAATCTCTACACAACAGTTTGCACTAAGAATCATCCCTAGGTATACCCACCTTGGTTTAGCAGAGCCAAAAGAGTAGGAAAGCACCCTTTGGTTTTGTTGAAGTTGAGTCCAAATGGTTTGCTTATATAATTGATAATAGGAATTGGCTGATCCTTAGGTTATATGAGTGTTATCATTCTGGTATTGAACATTTTGTTGTTTAGTAGTTTTCAAACACCAACAGTCCCAACCATAGTTGAGTTGTGTAATGTAGATCTCTAGAGTAAATATAGTTTTAGAGTCCTCATTAGATGCACTGTCAGAAGAAGAGACCACTTCTTTTGAAGAATTTGTAAGGTTGAGAACAAAGGTTTATTCTTTATATCATCTATTACTGATTATTGATTGTTGAGATGCTTAGTAAATATTCTTCATTCCTTTCAAACTACATCCCTATTATCTCTATCAATACACCCTCATTTTTTTTACTCATTTTATCACAGAAATACTCAAGAATCTAATTTTTTCTCATCATGGGAGGTAACAACAAAGGACAAAGCAACATGCAGCTAAACATGTTTCCAAAACATATTGAAATAATAGATACATAGCTTTGAATGACTCATTCCAAAATTCGAGCTTGTTTGTATTAAACAGTTGAGCATTTAAAACCTTAATTGATTCCAATCAACTGGTTGGAGATAACTATTGGTTAAAAGGCTATTAGAATGCTCCATCAACTAGAAATCATAGATTGCTGACCTATTCTGCTAAATTGAAATCTTTAGATATAAGTTAATCTCCTAGTGATGAATAGGAACCTGAGCCTAGAAATTGTATATATTTACTATTTTACCAATCATTTACACAAGCATGGTCTCAGGGGTAGCTAGTGGCTCAGTACTAGTGGCTAGTGGCTCAATACTTACTAGTTATATAAATTGAACATAGTCTTCTAGTGGTATGGTCTTCTAAATTGAACATAATTCATATTATATATATAAACTAAGAAAAGAAATAAGAATCTAATTGACTTTACCAAAAAAAACTTAAGTCTATACAAATAAACAAAATTTCTTAACAACTTAAAAAATAGAATAAAATATACTAGAAACAAGAATTATGTGAAATTAAGACTTAACTGTTAGAAATGGTTATTATTTCTAATGCTGATGGCATTCCTTCACCCATTTCATTCTCTATCCACAATCTGCCCAGGAAGAACATTTATTTCAAACAATATGCAAATTAATTCATAAAATGTACTACAATTCATCAAAAAAAATATCTCCCTATTACCTATAGATATCATCTAGAACCTCTTTTATCTCATGTTTGAAATGTCTTGCTATACCCAAGCTCTCCAAATGATTTACCATTGAGAGGCCAAGAATCAAATTGATAGGATAAGCACCGAGCACTACACCAACCAGCAAATGTCTCTTACATTTACATGATCATTATAAAAATATCATCAAACTATATAAAAGAATGTTTAAAGACCAACCTATATCATAATCAGAAAGAGATGAATATCCTCTCTTAATTTCCAAGAACAACATATTTATCCTTGTAATATTAGCATCTGTGCACATCAAACCTAATGATTTGTTCTCTCTATTCTCTTTCTCAGCCTATCATATAATGAGATGAGTGATTATCAAAGAACAACATCTATAGTTAAATGTAAAGAGTACATAGGTAATATAGTTAAATACATTGGACGAATCTTCAACACTCATATATTTGACTTTCTAATGTGTTCTTGTATTGAACTTATTTCTTCCATTGAAGTTGAAATTAGAGGCCCCTAGATTAAAGATATTATTACAAATCAGTTCAAGAAAACTCAATGATAGAATTGATTATGAAATAAATATATGAATGAGTATAAAATTTTAGATTGTGCACTAATATTACCCTTCCAAACTAAAAATAAATTAGACTATGAGTAGGGAAAACAAAAATGCTTAACCAATAAATTATTGTAGTATTCAACTATGTTCTTCATAGCCTATAAAAACTGACTAAGGTTGCAACGTTTATAATGACTATAGACAAAAATATAAATTAAAAAAAGCAATATTATCATCAATATTTTTAAATGTAGAATGAAATGGTTGTAAGTATGTATTTCTACCACATGCAAACGATTTTGAGATACAAACCTGTGCAATCCAATCTCCCAAGGAATAGATAGCACCACTTATTGCCATCTTTGCCAAAATAGGATTTGTCATAAAGAAATGTTAGAATAGTTACTAAAATGGTCATAAATTATGTTGTTATAGTAAAAGAATACTTTAAATTAAGAAAAAAACCACACAATATTAAAACATGACATCATGCTTTAAAAACTAAAAAGGGAACTTCATTTCGACTTGCTAATTGGTTGTCACTATTGACTATAAGCTTATCTTTAAAGTTTGAGCTTCACTTGGTTTCAAGAATACTTAAATATTATCTACTAAATAGGGCCAACCAAATGAAGGTGGAAGCTCATTTGGCCCCTACTGCCCCCCCACCAACATCACTCTAAATTCCCCATTAACATTTAGTAACATTCATTCATTCATTCATTTCTGAAATATAATATTCAATCTTTATAATCGCATGATAACATTCATTAACACATAAAATTCATTAACACGTAACATTCATGAATAATTCATTAACACAATATTTATTAACACCCAACATTAATGAATAATATTCATTGACAATATTAAAGAGTAAGCCATTCATGAATAATCATTTCTTTTTGGCTTTCTTGCTGTTTTTTTTCATATAATTTCTAAGAGGAATATCAATGTCCTCATCATCCCCCTCCTAGTTGTAGCACATGTCTTCTCCTCATCCATTTAGGAACATCATGAAGCTGATGCACCAAAGGGGGGTTCACTACAATAACAAGTACTTCATGAGTTAAATTCACACCATTTTGTATTAGTGAATTACAAGTTTTTATTTAAGTAAAAGAACTATAACTCAAAAAATTAATTTAAAATAACAAAATATAGATTTTCTTTACCTGAATGTGCAACATGAGCTACCTACTGATCAGTCTAAACATCCTCCGACACTCATTCATCAGCACGACATGATTGATCTATATCCTCTAAAATATACACAAAAAGGTTACACAAAGTTCAATTAAAGATGTTAAATTGTATTAATAATTACATAATTAGTTTTAAATAGAAAATGAGCACCTCCATGGATAGTATGAGGCACATCAAGGGCTTCATGATGTGGCATATGATCTGTGTCACAATTAACAGGCTACATTGCAATGTCATGCACATTATTATCAAATAGATTGTTGCTCAAGTATTCAATTTCTAATATTTTTTTTTGCATATTTACCTATGCACATGATGCAGGAGACTATTTAGTTGGGGCAATGGAAGCTTGTCATAGGCATTCAGCCACGACTACATAGCCTTGCTTGAAGGCAATTTTTTTGTGTTCTTCCATGGCCTCTAGATTAAAATCAGCGCCTTGCATTTTTTTATTAATTAACAAAATTATTTTCATTTTATAAATAATTTTTCTCCGCAATTAATTTACTACTACTTACAACACATGCTTTGATTTTTGAATATCCCCAAGAGCCAAGTTTGTGTTGCCCAACCTTTTCCAGCCTAGCCTTTGTTGCCTTTGATGTGTACTACAACCTATGAAAAGTTTGAAATATATTAAATGATATAGATATAAAGATCAGTACTAATTAGTGGATTATTACATTAATGGACTAGTAGTTAATACTATTGCATACCTTTGCAGATTTGCTAGTGTACTTTCTTTTGGACGATCCCCTTTTTCCTTTGCATCCAAAATGAGCTCATTCCAATCCCTCACTAAAAAAAAGGGAGGGTGCTCTTACTTCAGGTTTAGGATGAGACTCTTTCTATATGAGTTCCTCACAACCTTAAGTATTTGGGGTTTAGGACAAGACTCTTTCTATATGAGTCCCTCACAACCTTAAGTATTTGTTTGGAAGCTTTTTGTAATAATTTCTTATGATAAAAAATATTACTACCAAACTCATGCTCTATATCTTTGATGAGCTCATCTTTTTTTTCTTTATCTTAGAAGTTCCACCTTTTAAGAAAAAACACAAAATTTTTAGATAAAGCTAGTATAAGAAAAGACCCAAATGAAAAGAAAAATGTTGCACCAATTAATGATATGAAAAAAAATAGTAGGGTAAAATTAGTTTAGTTATGATGTTCCACTTTGTACGTATGGTGGGCTCAAATCTTTGCAGCATGAGGTCATAAAGCCTCCTATAAAATGTATCATTTCCTGCAAAAAATGTCATGGGATAATTAATAGTAAGAACCATTAAAATGAATCTGAAACTAAGCACTCTAAAACTCTAACAAGCAATAGCAATGATGTTGGAAATCATTGAAAACTAAACATTGAATATGAAATAAGACTCCCACTTTTGGTTCTTTGTAGAAAACTTGGTTAGTATCTTCTACTAAAAGCATGATATTGCAATGTACTGAATGGCACATCTCAATGGTACACACACTTCCACTATTTAGATCATACACTACCAATAGAAATATTTAGATCAAATTTGGAACTCATAGATCCAGTTCAAAAACATTAAAATGCAAAATAGACTTGTGCAAGGTTGTGCCCTAGCATAATATACTTGTTAAATATCAATAGAGGAAATCATGAACTCTAAATTACAAGTAATATAAATGTACATGTTGCTTTTGGTCTCCCATCATTGTACCTGCAATATTACCATTTGAGCAATCCAAATTAAAACCAACATGGGTACTGAATCAAATACTTCATAGCTCAAATTAAATTACTAAACTAGATAATTACTGGTATAGAAAAAAGGTCATTACTAATTCAGATGATCATACCAAACCCCTAATAAAAAGGAATCCCAGAATAATTAAACAACTTGCACAATATGACATACTAAAGAAGGTCATGAGGCATCACTCCACATCAAAAGCCCTTGCATTCACCACTTCCTATCATGTTTATGTCTTGCAAGAAAATCCTTGTTAAAATATTAAAAATAATTATTTAAAGTACCTGGAATCTTAGGACATTTCAAAGGCATTGATTCATCATTGTCAATCAACAACAATGTTTGTGTAGCTCCTGTGCTAGAAACATGGGTAGCTCCAAGAAATGATAGTGAATTATCACCAATACATGCATTATGATCTACATCTGGCAGCGTACCAGACGATGCATCTCCTACCACAAAAAAATAATACACTATGTGATGTACCCAAGATTAAAGTACAAATTATCAACTCATAATTAACACAAAACCAAATATAGAAAAACAAGGATTTACCAGCTGGATGTCCTCTTGTTGTCGACAGTTAGTAAAGACATTTTGAAATAATAAAAGTAAGAGTTAAGTTAAGAAGTTTTGAATGTTCAAAATAAAAAATTCCTTCTAACTTTTCAACTAAAAGATTATTTTACCAGTGGCAGTCAAAGCTCTGCTACTACCAGTCACACTGCATTGTCCTTGACCAGGTTGTGGATCAGTTGCCAAAAAATCCTGTATAACAAGAATTTAGTAGTTATAGTTTCTTACAACTCTTTGGGTAAGTACACCAAGTTGTGGTGCCAAAAGGGGGGTATAAGTGGACACCTTTTTCCTTAAATCTAAAAATTTTGAACTTCAACAAGAATTTGAAGATAGTTATACTCAAAATTTTAAAATATGACAAAAATAAAAGTCGTAGTACTTTGAATCTAGTTCCTAAACTACTAATTTTTTTTCAAAATGGTTTAGTTTTAGGTATTCAAAAAAGGGGGGCCACAAAAAGTGGTTTTGTTTATTCCAAAAAACATAACACTAGTCAAAAGTGTTACTTAATCACTCTAGTCAAAAGTTACTTAACACTATGCAGTTTATCCCAGATTTTTCAGATAATTTTATAATGTGTTTTTTTTTTAATGAATTTTTTAACTAGACACATCCCAAAAATATGAAATATTTGTGGGCTCCCCCTAGAAATAATTGAAAACTAATCTAAAATTAAAACTTTCTTTTTTCAAAGTGTGTAGAACGGAGTCTAGTTTCTAAAAAACCAAGTTGTTGCAAAATTTGAGGAATGAGCTAAAATCTATAGCCCAATTAGTACATGGTGGTTTTTGACAAAAAATGAACATACATTCAAAACAAATTATAGATGAAAGGCTTGAAATAGTTCAAATTGAAAATAAATTATATGGTTAGATAGCTAACACAAAGACCTATAATTCTATGTAACCTAATCTTATTGATACCCAACCACGAGGAATCTTGAAGGGGAGCACATAAGAAAAATCAATCATTTTTGGTATGTTTTTTGGAAAACATGTCTCAGACCTATTTATAAACTCCAAACCTTTCGGTTGGATCTCCAAGACAAAACCAAGCCTTAGGCTTTGTTTTAATACAAAGCTTTCAATAGAGCATGCACCCAATGAGAAGCATTTAAATTCTTAATAGCGAGTGTATGTTATAGTGTGCATGCACTATTGAGACCTAAATTGCAACCCAAGAGCAAGAGAGAGCTAGGTGGGGGGTGGGGTGGCAGGGGGTGAGGGAATGACTATGTGTGTGTGAGAGAGGGAGAAAGTAGGGGATGAGAGAGGGGAGAGAGTACATGATGGGAGAGAGGAAGTGAGAAAGAGTAGGGGTGGCAAAGAGAGTACATGATGGGAGAGTAGGGGTGGCAGAGAGAGTACAAGATGTGAGAGAGAGGAAGTGTGAGAGAGAGTATGGGTGGAAAAGATAGAGTATGAGATGGAGGAGAGAGATTGAAAGTAGGGTATGGGAGAGAGAGGAAGTGTGAGAGGGAGCACAAGTTGGGAGAGAGAGATTGAGAGTAGGGGATGTGGGAGAGAGAGAGTAGGTAGTGGGAGAGGAAGAGAGAGAGAGAGAGGAGGATGGGAGTGTATGTGTGTGAAAGAGAGAGAGTAGGGAATGGGAGAGGGGGAAGATAGAGTAGCTTGAGAGAGAGTAGGAGATGGAAGATAGAGTAGGTGATGGGAGAGGGAGAGAGAGGGGGGATGGAAATGTGTGTAATAGAGAAAGAGAGAGAGATAGTAGGGGATAGGAGAGAGTGTGAAAATGTGAGAGAGTCAGGGGTAGCAGAGAGAGAGTAGATAGGGAGAGAGTGAGAGTGAGAGAGATTGTGAGAGTGAGAGTGAGAGTGAGAGTGAGAGAGAGAGAGAGATTGTGTGTGTGTGTGTGTGTGTGTGTGTGTGAGAGAGAGAGTAGGCAGTGGGAGAGGGAGAGAGAGTGAGAGATAAAGTAGGGGATGGGAGAGGAGAGAGGGGGGATGGGCATGTGTGTGAAAGAGAGAGAGTAGGGAATGAGAGAGGGGGGAGAGAGATAGAGAGTAGACAATGGCAAAGGAAGTGAGAGAGGGAGAGAGAGGGGGATGTAAATGTGTGTAAGAGAGAAAGTAGGGGATGGGAGAGAGTGTGAGAGTGTGAGAGAGAGTAGGGGTGGCAGAGAGAGAGTGGGAGTAGGGGATGGGAGAGAGAGGGAGAGAGTGAGAGAGAGAGAGATAGTAGGTGGTGGGAGAGGGAGTGGGAGTGAGAGAGAGGGGGAATGAAAGTGTGTAAGAGAGATAGAGTAGGGGATGGGAGAGAGTAGGTAGTGGAAGAGAGAGTGTGAGAGAGAGAGAGAGGGGGGAATGGGAATGTCTATAAGAGAGATAGAGTAGGGGATGGGAGAGAGTGTGAGAGTTTGAAAAGAGAGTAGGGGTGGTAGAGAGAGCTCATACAAGATGGGGGTGAGAGAGAGAGAGAGAGAGAGAGAGAGAGAGAGAGAGAGAAGTGGATGGGAGAGAGTGTGAGAGAGAGTAGGGGATGTAAGAGAGAGTGAGAGTAGGGGATGGGAGAGAGAAAATTGAGAGGGAGAGAGAGTACTTGAGAGAGAGAGAGATAGTAGGTGGTGCAAGAGGAGTGGGGGAGGGAGAGAGAGGGGGGATGGGAGTGTGTGTGACAAATCTAGAGAGTAGGGGATGGGAGATGAGAGGGGGGGGGGGATGAGAGTGTGTGTGTCTATGAAAGAGAGAGTAGGGGAGTTGAGAGGGGAGAGAGAGAGTAGGTGATGGGGGAGAGAGAGTAGGTGGTGGGAGAGGGAGTGGGAGAGGGAGAGAGAGAGGAGGGAATGGGAATGTGTGTAAGAGAGATAGAGTAGGGGATGGGAGAGAGTGTTAGAGTGTGAGAGAGAGTATGTGGTGGTAGAGAGAGCTTGTACAGGATGGGAGAGAGAGAGAGTAAGATTAAGGAATGGGAGAGTGTGAGAGAGAGTAGGGGATGGGAGAGAGAGAGTGAGAGTAAGGGATGGGAGAGAGAGATAGAGTAGAGAGGGAGAGAGAACACTTGAGAGAGAGATAGTAGGCAGTAGGAGAGGGAGTGGGAGAGGGAGAGGGAGAGAGATAGGGGGGATGGGAGTGTGTGTGACAGATCTAGAGAATAGGGGATGAGAGAGAAGAGAGTGGGGGGATAAGAGTGTGTGTGTCTGTGAAAGAGAGAGAGTAAGGGATGGAGGATAAAGAGTAGGTGGTGGGAGAGGGAGAGAGTGAGAGTAAAGGATCGAAGAGTGTGTGAGAGAGAGTAGGGGATGGGAGAGAGTGTGAGAGAGAGTAGGGAGGGGGAGATAGATAGAGGGGATGGGAGTGTGTGTGTGTCTATGTAAGAGAGAGAGTGTGTGACAGTGTGAGAGAGAGTAGGGGGTGGCAGAGAGAGAGTACAGAATGGGAGAGATAGAGTGAAAGGATGCAAGAGAGTGATAGAGAGAGAGAGTAGGGGGTGGTAGAGAGAGAGAGAGTACGGGATGAGAGAGATAGCATGAAAGGATGGGAGAAATGGCATGAAAGGATGGGAGAGAGAGTAGGGTATGGGAGAGAGTGTGAGAGAGAGTTGGGAATGGGAGAGAGAGAGAGAGAGTAAGAGTAGGGGATGGGAGAGAGAGAGAGGGAGTAGAGAGGGAGAGAGAGAACTTGAGAGAGATGGATAGTAGGTGATGGGAGAGCGAGTGGGAGAGTAGGAGAGAGGGATGGGAGTGCATGTGAGAGATATAGAGAGTAAGGGATGCGAGAGGGGAGAGAGAGAGGGGGATGGGAGTGTGTATCTAAAAAAGAGAGAGTTTAGGGGATGGGAGAGGGGAGAGAGAGAGTAGCCCAAGGGGAGAGAAAGAGTAGCCTGAGAGAGAGAGAGAGTAGGTTGTGGGAGAGGGAGAGAGTAGGGGATGAGAGAGATTGCAAGAGAGAGTAGGAGGTGGATGAGAGAGAGAATGGGATGGGAGAGAGAGTGAGAGTAGGGGATGGGAGAGAGTGTGAGAGAGAGAGAGTAGGGGATGGGAGAGAGTGTGAGAGAGAGTAGGGAGAGGGAGATAGAAAGAGGGGGATGGGAGTGTGTGTGACAAATCTAGAGAGTAGGGGATGGGAGAAAAGAGAGAGGGGGGATGGGAGTGTGTGTGTCTATGAAAGAGAGAGAGTAGGGGATGGGAGAGAATGTGAGAGTGAGAGAGAGAGAGTAGGGGGTGGAAGAGAGAGAGTATGGGATGGGAGAGATAGAGTAAATGGATGGGAAAGAGTGTGAGAGAGAGTATGGGATGAGAGAGACAGAGTGAAAGAATGAGAAAGAGTGTGAGAGAGAGTAGGGGATGGGAGAGAGTGTGAAAGAGAGTTGGGGATTGGAGAGAGAGAGTAAGATAAGGGGATGGGGGAGAGAGAGATAGTAGAGAGGGAGAGAGAGAACTTGAGAGGGAGATAGTAGGTAGTGGGAGAGGGGGAGAGAGAGAGAGAGTAGCAGATGTGAGAGAGTGTGAGAGAGAGTAGGGGAATGGGGGAGATAGAGATAGTAGGAAGTGGGAGAGGGAGGATGGGAGTGTGTGTGAGATATCTAAAGAGTAGGGGATGGGAGAGGAGAGATGGTGAGAGAGGTAGACAGAGTAGGTGATGGGAGAGGAAGAGTGAGAGAGAGAGTAGGGGATGGGAGAGGGGGGAGAGAGAGTGTAGGGGATGGGAGAGAGAGAGAGAGAGAGTAGGGGATAGGAGAGGGGAGAGAGAGTAGGGAGCATAGAGAGTAGGGAGGATGGGGAGTGATGTATTTTCACATAGTGCATATGTGCTATAGTGCGTACACACTATATGAAATCACCTAAAAATGGTCAAAAAAGAAACTTTGGGGCCCATTTCATCCATTCTTTGCTTTTGATCTATTGTGCACTCTATTATTCCGACAAAAATCATGGGTTTCAACATAGAAAACACTATTTCAACACTTTTTCAAGCTAACAAACACCAAATTCAATCATTGGATATGCAATTTGAAGAATTTTTGAATATTCCTTGTATAGAAAAGGTTAGTGCAATCTATTTTAAATATTGTTTGTCGATATATAGATACAAATTTGACATGTTGTTTAATATATAGTGAATTCATTGAAAGTTGTATGTTTGAATGAAATGTTATTTTTAAATGGTTAGAAATTTGACAAGTCATTTGATATATATTGTGTATTCATTCAAATAATTATAATTTTTATATCTATTTGAATAATTTGTAATTTACACATATTAAGTAATTCAAATGTTTGAATAATTTGACATGTAGAAATCATCATCATGCCAAGGAAGAAACTAAAAACTCAAACAAATGAAGATAGGGAGAGAGATTTGGCAATTAAAAGAGATAAAATGAAATTACTATGTGAACAAAGAAAATTGCAAAGCAATATTGAAGAATTGACTTTCAAAGAGGATCAAAAACCACTAGTACAAAGAAACAAAGAGGAAGAATTAGAAAGACAAAGAGAAAAAATGAGACTGTTATGCTCAAGAAGACAATTGAATTGTGAAGCTACACCATCTTCCAATGTTGGAGTCATATCGTCCGCTACACCATCTTGCAATGTTGAAGTCATATTGTCCTCTCATGTTGAAGAGACACTAATTTGTAGATCTGATGATAAACACACTCCATCATGTCATGTTGAAAGCACATCAACACATCAAGTAGGTGATATTACATCTTTTACATCTTATTGCCAAGGCACATCATCTTCAGTTCAAGGTATGCAATACACTCAACCTTATATTGATGTTGAAAATTTTGAGAGAATTGAGGAGATTATAACACCTTCTAGAATTCATTTTAGAAAACCAAAATATTTCATTGATATTGATACTAACATTTTGAAATCAATGCCTGACAAGATTAGCAAGCGTACTTGTCAAAGAAAAGTTAATCATATATGAAAATTATTTTTTGAAGAATTAAATATTACAGGTCAATGCCAATTATTTGTTGAAATGATGAGGAATTTGAAATTTAGGCCTATCATGAAGATTCTTGGACTAAGAACGATGGACGATTCAAATGAAAAAAGCATTGTAAAGAATCTAATGAGTGCTTATGACAAAGTGGGTTCTAAATCATGCACTCAAGATAGTAATATCACAAGACAAGTACTTACATTGACAATAGTAAGTAGCCAAATGAAGAAAGCTTGACTCATGAGAAAGACAAGAAAAACATTAAAAATTGGTAGAGGTACCCTATTGAGAGCCATGCTAAGGTGTGAGAGATTGGAAGATTCAACAAAAAGTGAGTTATGAACATTTAGTGATAGACTACCATGAAAGGATAAATAAATTAGTGAAGCCTTGAAATCATTGATTGAAGATTTTTGAAAAAATAACACATGTGTTTCCCCTAGTCGAAGAGATGTTGTAAGAAGGAGGATTGGTAGCCAAAATCGTAACCCACGTGCGAAACATTTTTTGGACTCAACTCAGACACAATATTTTGCAAAATTTATTGGTATGTATCCTCAAATTTGAATAAGTTAAAGATTTTTTGAGATGGGTAAACCTTTTTATGTGAAGATAAATCACACATGTACAACTTGTTGTTGTAAGATACATATTGAATTTTCTAACCATTTTGATGTTTTTAGGCATATATGTGTAGTTTTGCATTCTTAGTTTGTTTGGTAGGATTATGACATGAATGAGCCATCAAGATCTTCAAGGGAATTCATATCCAAAATTTTATGTGAAATAGGGGATGACCAAAAATTTTACAAGACATAATGCTAGGATGGTACGTGCTTATTTTGTGGTTCTTTGCAACTTTTATCAACTTGTCAACATATGGATAGTACACATGCAATTGTAAATGAAATAGTAGATTATGAAAAATTTAAGACAATGATATATGCTCTAAAAAATGGGAAATATGGTAAAGGATACAATTTAGTCATTGAAAAGATTCCAGTGTATGAGTTCAAGAAGATTTTTCATAAAAAAATTATTTACAAGTATGCAAGGCATACCCATAGAGCTCCATGGCTAGATTTGCAATTCAAGTTGTGCAAGGATATGTTTCCACTAGATACCATTGTTTTAGTTGTAGATTTCATAGAGAACTACACACTACAACCACAAAATGAGGTGCAAGCAAAGTATTATACTTCTCAATAGGTTTCTATATTTGTTCACATAAAATTCATGCATTCACCTACAAGTATAGAGGATGACAATAAGATTTTGAGGGAGTACCATTTTTACATCAGCGATGATCCATCACATTCTATGAAGTTTGTACATGGTTGTTTTCAACTATTTTATGGAGATTTGGCTAACAGGGGCATAACATATCATTAGCACATTATTTGGTTAGACAATTGCGAATCTCAATTCAAGAATGCATAGATGTTCTATTGGTTGAGCAGGATGCACAAGTTGTGTAGAATTCAATATATGTGGAATTTCATAGAGGCTGGTCATGGTAAGGGAGAGCATGATGGTGTAGGTGCATGCATTAAAATATCCTTGGCTCGTGAAGAACTAAAGTAAAAAAGATGGAGCAATATTGATAGATGCAAAATCCATCGTCCAATGTAATGCTACAATGGGTCCATGTAAGGAAGGTGAGTCTACGGTTTGTAGATTTTTTTGGTTGATAAGTAATACTAACATTGCACCATATCAGGATTGCTGCACACTAACAGGATCTAGTGAGTTACACTCTTTTAAAAGCTCTGATGCAAGTTCATGGAGTATCCACACACAAAAAATGGCATGCTATTGTCCATCATGTGTAGAGAAAAATTGAGAAGACTGTGAGTCAACTGAATGGGTGGACAAATGGGATATACGAGTTTTGGACCCAACTGACACCTCTTGTCCCCCACAAGTATTGGAAATGGTAGAGATGGATTCGTCTATTAAATTTGACCACTTTTCAGATCTAGTGCAACTTGGTAATATATATATTTATATATCTTTGTAATTTCAATATGTAACTTTATAACTTTTACCCAAGTATTTTCTGAATTAATGACCGCATTTTGTACATTTGTCACTGTAGGCCATGTTTTTGCTATTATTGTACCTAAAGGCAATGAAGAAGGGATAGATTATTATTTGTGTCATTGTGTTGAAGCCAAAAAAAAATTGGATCACATAGTTATAAGATGGTGAATGTTTAGAGTACCTTGTCGGTGCAGTGGTTGTAACCAGAACATGGCTTAGATGATATTCTATGAAGAACCCTAACTTGTGGTTATTCAAGGATTGGAAAATAGAGAGGAGGATTCTTCATTATTCAGACCTTGTTGTCGCATTAAATGTCCACTTGATAGAATATGGTGGAAAATCACATAATAAGATTATTTGGAAATTTCGCTAGTCAGACCACGAGGCAATACTTGAGACATTAAAATGTCGAGCAGATCCAGTTGGCTCATTAGATTGAATAGGGAGAGAGGGAGAGAGAGAAAGAGTGATCAATTGGATCCAAATACAATGTTGCAACCTCTTCCCCAAGACTATCCACATGACTAAGGTGGACCATATTGTTATGATGTGTAAGTGATGAGATTTAGTTTAAATCATAGATTTTATGTTTTGATTTGTTTAGAATCTAGATACATTATTTGAATTTATATTAGATTCTTTAATAGGAACTATTTTTAGATTAGTCATTTGAATAAGTGAAAGTTTAGAATTTGTTGTTTAGATCAAAAAGTAATGAAAGAACATGAAAATTGTTAGAATGTGAATGCTTTATGATGTAAAGTCATGATTCTGTGTATGTAACCAGAAACTTCAAACTAGTGAAAGCAAGGATACAATGGAGAAGTTTTCAATACTCATCAAGCAAGGGTTACCATATAACTTAGAAAGCAAGGATTTCTACAAATGGATAATTCTTAATGACAAGCCAAATTCAATTTTTGTCATTCTCTAATTTTAGTGGATTAATCTTATCTTATATTTTTTACTGTGCTAAGTCTTCATTTGCAGTTCACCAAAGAAGAGGGCTAATAAAGTCGAAGCACCAGTGATAAAGGGTGAGATGCCAAAATCATCTGTGAAATGGTATTATCAATTCACATCCTCAATATTTATTAGTTTTCTTTGTTCAAATACCATTTTGTGTTAATCATCTTATGCTTGGAATTGCAAAAGATCACAATCATCAAAATGTAAGAAGGAAAATAGGTCTCAATCTAATGATAATGGGGCATTTACAGATATAGTTCTCTCTAAGGATAATGTTGATTAGCTGATGTATAGGTTGAGAGAACCAAAAGACTATTTAGGTCTATTGAAAAGAAATCAAACTTTTGATATTTTAGGATAAAAAAATGTATATTAATGGATTTGACAAGAATTAAAAGTATACAGACAATCAATTTAGTCTTCCATAAAATGTTTCTTATATTAAATTTTTTTACTGTATTTATTGATTTTGTTCCAGCATTTAATTTGATTTAAGTGATGTGGGTATATATTGGGTAGGTTCAACGTATTCTTTGAATGATTTATCCATGTTCATCACAAGATGACCATCTCAAAAGTGTTTATTGAGCTCATTTTCCTTGCTACAAGACTAATACTCTTAATTTTCTTCCAAATCATGGTTTCTTGTAATAGATATCCAATAATAATTGCAATCATTGCATTCCAATTTGTTGGACTTTGACTCATTATTATCATAAAGTTTGAATGTTGGAAAGGGTTAATACTTTGGGATTCTCTTGTATTCTTGGAATTTACCCAAGGAATTAGACTCTACTAGGGTTCAAGAGTAGGTCTCTAACTTGCTAACATCTTCCTACAACCATGTCTAAGAGGTTATAACCCAAATCTTCAGTTTGACTTCTAAACACTCACATTGTTCACATGCACCTAATGTACCTTGGTGCCTCCAACATACCAAAACATGTCCTTGGCTTCATACCATGACCCCAAAAAATTTGATCATCTCAAAACATCCCATCTAACATGTTCCAACTCCTTGCACACTCTCAACAACTCATCTCTTACACTTTCTCAATTTTGACTCTTCTAGGCTTGTTCCAACTAGCCCTTTCCAGTCACTAATTTGTTGTTTTCTCCAAAATTTCCCATAGAACTTCCTAAAATATTGGGTTATTAAAATAACCTTTTCCTCACTCTAAAATATACTCCAAAACCAACTACACTTTTTTTTGTAAAATATCACTCAAAACTGGCTATCTCAGTCTGCCAACTAGGCCTAGTTTGAGGCCATTTACAAAGCAACTCACAATACCTTGACTCTTGGAACTCCCACGACCCAAAAAATTATTAATAATTGAATCAAATGCAAGGATTCTTCTATTTTTTTGGTCTTATGATCAACTTTGCAATGGTTTTTACAAAACCCTCCTTTCTAACCCCTTTACCCTAGGGCTTTCTAGAAATCTTACTTTGCAATGTCTCTAGAACCCCAAAATGGTTCAAAAACCTTCACTTTGGTTATATTAGATGAATTCTAAGATAAAATTCAACTCTTTTTTGGAGAAAACATTAAATCCACCTTTGGAGCAGTCACATACCCCTTTTTATGCACTCTTTCTCACTTAACCCCATACCCTTGGGCATCAAAAAATCAACTCCAGGTTCTTCCCAATGCATGAATGATTAAAGAACATATTTTAAAATATTCTTGACCCATTCCACAAGCCCCAGTAACCACATAAAGCAGAATGAGTCAAATTCACAAAATGACTCTCAAACCCCTCTTAAATTGTCACCTACAACAGATTTTAGGACAGTCAATATGAAAAATACAAAATGATTGACTAAACCTTCATACCAATGCTAAATGAAATTTAAAACATTTCCCTATCACCTCCAAAATAATTAGATCAAAAGGTACTGTGAAAATGAAATTACAACAATTACAAGTTTAGATTTTTGATCAAAATTTTAGGGAAAACTATGCATTCATTGGTCAAACGTCAAAACTCTTACATTACCAATCAATTTCGACCATCCAAACTTATCTCCCACACATGGGATTGAGGTTTTAAACTCATTTATACTTTCAAAACCAAATGAAACCTCCTTAATTACCCCTCTAACCACCTTTGTGCATTAATCACTTTATTTTGTTGTCAAATTGACACTTTTAGTTGTCAATTGACAAGTTTTTGATATTCTTTGCTACATGACTATCCCATTACAATAATATGGTCATTTGAGAACTTATTAAACACAAAAAATTAAACAAAAAATATATCTACCCTTTGGACCCCTTACATGACTTGATTAAGCCTGTTTTAGCTTTACAAAATATTGCACTTAGATCACATGTCCATGATTAAAATCATTACAAGTTTTAGTGATCTTAGAAGGCCATTTGTCTTCCAATCCACCTGAGGATTTATCATCTTTCCTCTTGCTTGTGACCTTGGTGCTCCTACACTAGTGTTGGCCAACAATTGGAAAATTTGTGTTATTGATTGAGCTACTAAATCTTGTCATTTTTATTTTCATTGAAGACACCAAGGACTAAGGATCCAATAGACTTCAAATACAGGGAGAATCTACCCTACAAGTGGACTCCACTTCACAAGCCCAAACCCTCAAACTTAGGGTACTCAAACAACTTGGATCAACACCTAGGAACTCCTTGCCACCAATAGGCCTACAAAGGAAAATACTTATTAAATGGTTTCAACACTCGACCTTTCAGATGGAAATGGTTATTATAGACTCAAACCAACAAGAAAAATCCCAAACTTGAGGTTTCTCAACACTCAACAATCAAATTTCAAAACTGTTACCAGTACTTCCTACTAGGAAAATTTCTAGTTTTAATGGTCAAACTCCCAATCCATACAAAGGACCCCCTACTATTTTTACATTTTTAAACACTCTTCAACATCCCCTAAGAGATTCCAAAAGATTAACCACCAACTCGGCTCTGACATCAAGTTATACCCACTTTGTGTCACAGTCCTAAATGGCCAGTTTAGGTTGGGTTACAAGGAAAACATAAACAAATGGGTTTATAGAATTGATTCAACCACTTGGACCTCTAATATACATCAAACTTGTCCTTCTACACCCTTCACCTAGGTTAGATTAATCAGTTTGGGAGCTTGATCCTTCTTTCTCCTTCAAATCTAGACTAGACATAAGATTATGTTCAGTCTAGGGCTTGCTAGTAAAAATAGATGCCATGCTCCTACAGCCTTAAATCTCTTCCATCTCAAAGAACCCTCTCCTAATTTTTATTCCACAAAGAAACATTGAAATCCCATGGTGGGTTTGCAAGTTAGGATTCCATCTTGCTGAAACTCTCAAATTTGGAGTAAATCTGACTTATCTACACTAAAACTGATATAACTTTTGTTGTATACAAGATAAAGACCTCAAACAAATTGCAATGAAATCTTGACTCAACCCTCTATAAAAAAATATAAGACTTGTACCATTGTCAATCCATATAGGCTGTATAGAATTGAAATAATAGTAAAAAGGCATAAAATCTAAGTTTTTTATTCACCAATGTTGTCCACCATCCATACAATGACCTTTCCAACAAGTGGGGATCTTAAGTACATGCCTTAGAATAGTTATAACTTCCATTTGGATGGTTTGAACACCATACAACCTCATTTTTAGTTTGACAACTATTATTTGGCAAAATTGCTCTTTAGAAACTTTTTGCATTTTGCATTTTTTTGCACTTTTTTATGTTTGTTTAGTGGTTTTGAGTCCTATAATAATCATTTAGAATGATTAGGACTCATTTTGGTTGTATCTTAGTTGAAATTCCAAAAAGTGCAAAAATTGCAAAGTTGCATTAGCAACTTTTAGGAAATAACCATAAAATTGTCTTTGGATGGTTGGAACTATTTGTAAATGCCTTTATAGGCCCTTTGCACTTGAATGATAGGCATAGAAGGAGTTTGATATGTTTTGCTTCCAAGAATCTAATAAAAGACCCATTGTTCCAGCATTTTATGACATTTTTTGGCCGTATAGTATAGATTTTTCAGATTGAAAGGGTGATGTTTTGCATTGATTAGTTAGTGTATCTAATTTGAAGAATTTTGGATATGGTTTGAAAGAGAGATCAGTTTCCATTTGCAAGTTAAACATTTTTCCTTCCTCACTGCCTGTGAAACCCTTAAACCTAGGGTATGGCCAAAGAAATGGCCCTAGTTTGAGATCCCATAGTTGGAATTTCTTCAAAACTTGCATGGGGTAGGCTAGGGCTATGTATTTTTATATTTTGATGGTTTTGGAATAGGGGGTTGAATTGGGAATAAATGGGAGCAAGCCCTAGGTCTAATAAGACCCATGTATTAGACCTAGATTTGATGTTTTGGTTAAGTAATGAAAAGAATAGGAGTTGAGGACTTGTCAATTTAGGAAAACACCCTCATCTAACCTAGAATAATGCTCTAGAGTTGAAGAATGCAGTCCATGTACCCATTTCTTGGTCTTTTCTTTGTAAACCATTCCTAAACTTACTAATAAGGCCTGTGTGCAAGGTAGGGTTAGTGTATGTTGGAGTGGAGTGGAGTTTTGAAACTGTTGTGTCTATGGTGTTAGTTTTCATTAGATGTTGCATACTGAGGTTCCAACCATTGATCAAACTTTTTTTTGGTCATTTTAAAGTTGCTTTAAACCATCTTTAAGTGTGTGGGGAATCTTGAATTTCCAAAGTCTCATTCTTGTCACTTTGTGTGAAGAACAATGCCAATTATTGTATTATTGGTCTATGAATAATAACACTAAATTTGACCACTATTTTATAGTTTGGACTATGTTAGATAGTTTTAGGTCTCTATTGATGTAGGGGAGGTTGCAATTACTGATGTCACATTGTGTTAAGGTCGAGTGAATGAGATTTTGGTTGGTATAAGGAGGAAGTAGTTGGTATTCATTCTTGAATGAAAATATCTATACCAAACAAAGTACCCCATATCTATAGTCAGATCTTACTTAGTACATGTGTATCACTTGGAATATGAAAATATATCAAACTTCCAAATATATTGAAGTGACTAAGATGCTTTTTCACTTCTTAGAGATTCCAAAAGATCAAACTCCAACTCTATTCCAGCACATAGTTGCCAACTACCAAATCTCTCTCACCTTTCATACTGGGATTGAACTATCTACTTCGTTAGCTCTGGGTAGCTAGGTAAACCTTATCCCCAACCTCATCCTATCTCCTTCAACACTCAAACATTCTCGGGCACACCACACCAGAACATCCCTAAGGGTCACTAAATGCTATAAGGCTTCGATCTTTGACAAGTCATATCTCAGAGCTCATGTGAGGTATGGATGTAATTATAGTTCCTAATGGACCATGTTGTGGAGGTCTACAATAACCTCTCTCACTTTTTGGAGATCACACTCCATTTTCATTTTATGATGCCATCTCAGGTGATGCTGAAACTTGTAGTGTTGGCCAGTACAAAGTTGCCAACTACCAAATCTCTCTCACCTTTTGTCGTGGGATCAAACTATCTACTCTGTTAGCTTTAGGTGGCTAGGTAAACCCTATTCCCAAGCTTTTTTTGTCCCCCTAAGCAATCAAACATTCATGGGCACACCGAATCAGAACATCCCTAAGGGTCACTAAATGCCATAGGGTTGTGATCTTTGACAAGGCATATCTTGGAGCTCGTGTGAGGTATGGATGTGATTCTAGTTCCCACATGACTATGTTGTAGAGGCCTACAATAACCTTTCTCACATTTTGGATATCACACTCCATTTTTATTTTATGATTCCATCTTCGATGATGCTGAAACTTGCAGTGTTGGCTAGTACAAAGTTGCCAACTACCAAATCTCTCTCACCTTTTTTCATGGGATCAAACTATCTACTCCATTCACTCTGGGTGGCTGGGTAAACCCTATATCCAACCTTTTCCTATCCCCTTCATCATTCTAACATTCTCGGGTATGCCGAATTGGAACGTCCCTAATGGTCACTAAATGCTATAGGGCTATGATCTTTGATGGGGAATATCTCGAAGCTCATGTGAGGTATGGATGCGATTCTAGTTCCTACAAAACCATGTTGTGGAGACCTACAATAACCTCTCTCAATTTTTGCAGATCACACTCCGTTTTCATTTTATAATGCCATCTCAAGTGATGCTGAAACTTGCAACATTGGCTAGTACAAAGTTACCAACTCCCAAATCTCTCACCTTTCATCGTGGGATCAAACTGTCTACTCTGTTAGCTCTAAGTAGCTGGGTAAACCCTATCCCCAACCTCATCCTATCCCCTTCAACACTTGAACATTCTTGGGCACGTTGAATCGGAACATCCCTAAGGGTCACTAAATGCCATAGGGCTGCGATCTTTGACAGGGCATATCTTGGAGCTCGTGTGAGGTATGGATGTGATTCTAGTTCCTAAATGACTACGTTATAGAGGTCTACAATAACCTCTCTCACTTTTTGGAGATCACACTATGTTTTCATTTTATGATACCATCTCGGGTCCTGTTGAAACTTGCAGTGTTGGCCAGTACAAAGTTGCCAACTACAAAATCTCTCACACCTTTCATCGTGGGATTGAACTATCTCCTCTATTAGCTCTGGGTGGCCAAGTAAACCCTATCCCCAACCTCATCCTATCCCCTTCAAGAATCAAACATTCTTGGGCACGTCGAAGCAAAATGTCCCTAAGGGTCACTAAATGCTATAGGGCTGCAATATTTGACATGGCATATCTCAGAGCTTGTGTGAGGTATGGATGTGATTCTAGTTCCTATAGGACCATGTTGTGGAGGCCTACAATAACTTGTATCACTTTTTTGAGATCATACTATGTTTTCATTTTACGATGCCATCTTGAGTGATGCTGAAACTTGTAGTGTTGGGCAGTACAAAGTTGCCAATTGCCAAATCTCTCTCACCTTTTTTCATGGGATCAAACTGTCTACTCCATTAGCTCTAGGTAGCTAGATAAGCCCTATCCCCAACCTTTTCCTATCCCTTCAGTGCTCAAACATTCTTGAGCATGTCGAATCAAAATATCCCTAAGAGTCACTAAATGCCACAAGGCTATGATCTTTGATGGGGCATATCTCAAAGCTCGTGTGAGGTATGGATGCAATTATAGTCCCCACAAGACCATGTTATAGAGGCCTACAATAACCTCTATCACTTTTTGGAGTTCACACTCTATTTTCATTTTACGATGCCATCTCGGGTGATGCTAAAACTTGTAGTGTTGGCTAGTACAAAGTTTCCAATTGCAAAATATCTCTCATCTTTCATTATGGGATTGAACTATCTACTCTGTTAGCTTTGGGTGGCTAGGCAAACCCTATCCCCAACCTTGTCCTATCCCCTTCAGTGCTCGAACATTCTCGAGCATGCCAAACAAGAATGTCCCTAAGGGTCACTAAATGCTATAGGGCTGCAATCTTTGATGGAGAATATCTTGGAGCTCATGTGAGGTATGGATATGATTCAAGTTCCTACAAGAAAATGTTGTAGAGTCCTATAATAAACTCTCTCACTTTTAGAGATCACACTCTATTTTCATTTTACAATGCCATCTTGGGTGATGCTGAAACTTGCAGTGTTGGTCAGTAAAAAGTTGTTAACTGCCAAATCTCTCTCACCTTTCATCATGGGATCAAACTATCTACTTTGTTAGCTTTAAGTGGCTAGGTAAACCCTATCCCCAACCTTTTCCTATCCCCTTCAGTGCTCAAAAATTCTTGGTCATGCCAAATCAAAACATCCTTAAGGGTCACTAAATGCCATAGGGCTGTGATCTTTGATGGGGTATATATCGGAGCTCATGTGAGGTATAGATGTGATTCTAGTTCCTAAAGGACCATGTTGTAGAGGCCTACAATAACCTATCTCACTTTTTGGAGATCACACTCCATTTTCATTTTACGATGCCATCTCGGGTGATGCTAAAACTTGCAGTGTTGGCCAGTACAAAGTTGTGAACTACCAAATCTCTCTCACATTTAATCATGGGATCAAACTATCTGCTTCATTAGCTCTAGGTGGCTAGGTAAACCTTATCCCCAACCTTGTCCTATCCCCTTCAGTGCTCAAACATTCTCAAGCACGCTGAATCAAAACATCCCTAAGGGTCACTAAATGCCATAGGGCTGCAATCTTTGATCGGGCATATCTCAGAGCTCATGTGAGTTATGGATGCAATTCTAGTTCCCATAGGACTATGTTGCAGAGGCCTACAATAAGCTCTCTCTCTTTTTGGAGATCACACTCCATTTCCATTTTACGATGCCATCTCAAGTGACGTTGAAACTTGCAGTGTTGGCCAGTACAAAGTTGCCAACTTCCAAATCTCTCTCATCTTTTGTCGTGGGATCGAACTATCTACTCTATTAGCTCTAGGTGGTTGGGTAAACCCTATCCCCAACCTTTTCCTATCCCCTTCAATGCTCAAACTTTCTCAAGCATGCCAAACTGGAATGTTCCTAAAGGTCACTAATTGCCATAGGGTTGCAATCTTTGACGGGGCATATCATAGAGCTCATGTGAGGTATGGATGAGATTCTAGTTCCTATTGAGCCATGTTGTAGAGGTCTACAATAACCTCTCTCACTTTTTGGAGATCACACTCTATTTTCATTTTATGATGCCATCTTGGTTGATGCTAAAACTTGCAGTGTTGGCCAGTACAAAGTTGCCAACTTCCAAATCTCTCTCACCTTTCGTCCTAGGATTGAACTTTCTACTTTGTTAGCTCCAGGTGTTTGAGTAAATTTCGAAAGGGTGTTTGAATCTACCCATAGAATAGTTAGATTTCAACCTTAGACAAATTTAAGTCTAGAAAATTAGAGTAGGAGATGTATAAGGAATTCTATCAACATTTTGTACTATATGACAATTGGAGGGTTAAACCAAGAGTTGATTCCCAATCAGTTCAACATAAATAAGGTGTCCCAATAGAAAATTGGGGTTGGTGAAGCCATTGGTGAAGAGTTACAGTTACTCACTTGGAATAGGGCTAGTGTCCCTAAAACAAAAAGGTGCAAGATCTTGATTAGACAAGTACTCACCTTGGAGGAGTTCACAAATGACCTTATCACTTTGGATAGGCCACAAAAATGATATCCTAAAGGAGTAAGATATTAGGAAGGCCACAAGTTTAGTTTGGTAGATTAGGAAGAAGAAAGTGCTTAAACCTCACTTCTTGCTCAACATATCTGCATTAGTGAGGGGGAGATAAAGAGGATAGATGGCTTCATAGATATGGAAAAAATAGAAATATAAAGAGGAGGGGAATAAGAGAGAGTGAGATACAAGGATAGAGTGAGATATTTAGAGCAAAGTTGTATCCATTAAAATCTTTAATAATAAATTAAATCAAAATAAATACAATTTATTACTTAAAGATATTCATAGTTCGATCTAACCACCTCCCAAATTAAAACATCATGGAGCCAAGATTACAATCAAGGGACAAAAATAGACTTATTCAAAATAACATCTACATATGGATTGTCATAAAGCATAAGACTGCAATGAGCTCTACCTTGGACAACCTCCATGCAAATGTGTTGATCATTAGGATTATCATAATAAAATGCCCACTTATCAACCATTAAATCATCCTCAGCTTCCAACTTATAGTACGCCCTTATTTTCACCTTCTCACCTCTCTTTGCAACACAAGCATGTTTCTTAACACTATCCCTATAACTCCAATGCTTGCTAAACATGGAGAAGATGCATAGAGATAGAGGGAAACAAAAGAACGTGTAGGTAGTCCTGAAGATTAAAGGAAATAAAAACATAGTGATAAATGAATAGAGATATAAGAAGAGGATGAATGTGACATAAAATAGAGAGTTAGGGAGACACAGAGAGACATCTAGATGGTGATATAGATTCATAGAGATCATCATATTAATACTTAGTTTTCTCTAATTCAAAAATATTGAAGATATCATGCTAGAACTCTCTTATTAATTTTGTATCGACTTCATACTTCATTTGTCTTCTTTAGGTCATCCTTTTTAGGTTTAAGTGTATGTGCATACATTAATGATTATTAGCAATTTTAAAACTTGATCTTCTTCTTATGTAACAATATTTCTATGCTTAGATGAATACACTATTTATTTGATTATATATCTATGAAATTGGTTTGTATAATGAAGGCCAACCATCTACAATCCAAGGTTTTACTTCAGCTAACAAAAAGAGAGCTTCCCAAGCTACTAATTTCTTTTATGGAGTTCCTAATAAATCTTAAGGTTCTCATTTAGGTGACCAATTGCCAGGAGGTCCATAAATATTGCCTAATAAAGTTTATTGCAAGGAGGTCCTAATCGATCTTGATTGATAAAGTTTATTGCCAATCAATATTGTATCAAAAATTCAAACTAATTAGGTATTGAATTAAACTTGATAAACAAATGATAGAGAAGGAAAACTTTAAGCATGAACAAGATCATAAATCATATGACCATGACATATTGCAAGTGATTAACTTGTGCTTAAACAGTGATAAAGTTTACTGTTAATCAATATTCTATCAAAGTTTCAAACATATTAGGTATTGAATTTAATGTCATACATAAAAATATCTAATTTAATTTCATACATGAATAAACATATAATATAAAATGATAACCAATAATGTCATATATGAACAAACATATCATATAGTAACTAATAATGTCATAAGTTGAATAATGTCATACATCAAATAAATGTCATACATCAAATATAAAATGTCATATACATCAAATGTGTATCGAATATGTCCATTGATGCCTATATATATACATGTCTAGATCAACTACATCTTTTCCTTCCCACAAGGGGAAGGAAACAAATCTCTTGAAGTCTTCTATCATTGTGTGGAGGGAGACGGTGGAGATGACGGGGTTCTCCTGACACACTTGCTCATCTCTTGTTGAGGCTCTTCTCTAAGTCAAGCTAATATAAACAAAGTAGATATGCATCAATACTTATTATATGTTGAAATCAAATATATATACACATAAAATCAATTATTTTCTTACCGCCATCAAATTGTCACTTTGTAAGTCCACCTTGAAGGCTCGTGGATGATCAGGCATGACAAGACCCTACAAAAATTCAATAAATGTAATCACTTATAAATAACATCAAAAAATTTGAGACTAACTATTATAAAAAAAAAAACTAAAAAAAAAAAAAAAATTCTTTCATACCTCAGTCAATGGATGTGAGCTAGCCATAGCTGCGGCCACTCCATGATCAGCAAACTATCAAAGATGAGTAGGGGTGTCCAACGTCATGAGCTACGTGTCATACAATACATGTTACATGTAACATAAATTATGAAACAAATATGACCAAATGAATTAAATTAATATGAAACAAATGTACTTATACATAGCTTGTATGATGTCTATGCTCTGAGTCTGTAGTAAAGGTTGATGGTCCAGTACAGAACTGAAGTACATGCATAATTTTTTTTGTTAATTCTTATTATGATTAATTAATAAATATATGTATTAATTTAAATTATTAAATCTATACATACCTCTAGACTCATGGAGGGGACAAAAAATGGGGCCGGAGGATCACCGCTAGCCTCAGCAACACTCTGACCCTAAATTTTGAATAATGTCAATAGATGCTAATTAATTAATCATTCACTATACATATGATATGTGATCAAATTACTAAATTATAATTGTAATTTACCTATGTGTTAATACCAAATGTTTCATTTAGGAACTGATCAGTGACAAGACCATCATCCACACCATCTCCAACATGAGTGCAAAATGTGAATAGGGATCTGCATGAAGTGCACATGTGACCACGACACACATAAGGCTCCCCCTCAACTAATGGGCTCATGGAATGGATGAGGGTCTATGTTAAAGCATTAATGGTTCCTAGAGCACTAGCCTCTACATATTCCTTCACAAGTGAAGGAATAGTCACATGCTAGCACTGTGGCTTAACCACATGTGCCCTAACTACATTAGGGTCACGACATGCTCTCGGCCTCTCAAATGATGACCCCCCACCTCTACCCTCGAAGTCTAATATATCAAAATAATTGGAGATCTCCCCAAGGACAAACTCACAATATAATTTCTTCAAAAAATACATGGGGACCTCATGATTGTTGCAAGGAGGGTCATCAAAAACCATCCACCACATATGCCAAAAATTATTTCTAATAACATAGTGTACGCACCAATGGATGGGGAACCATTTAGTACCCTCTCTAATAGTATTTTTCCTCACCGAGTTTTCTAAATAATGCACATATTCTACCTTTTGGTATTTTTTTTTTTAACATCTTCATATCACAATTTATTTGCATATAATCTTTTTTGTTCATCCCTCTTAATCCACCAAATATCTAACTGACCACTAACTGAGGCTATCTAGGTCTTAATGGATTCAAGGGATGATGCCAATTGAGCCCTCATTGGATTGGTTTATCCAAATTCTTTCAACTGAGCAATGAGTCCTTCTAATTCAATTTTTCCTCTCTCTATTTCATTTATTATATTTTCTTGTGTGCCTAGTGGAGGTCTTGCAATTGGTTCAAGTTGTGGAATTTGTTGTTCTTCTTAGGGATGGTTTTGGTTTTGAGGGTTTTGAGGTTCTTGTGGATTTGCCAATTGATTATGGACATTTCTTGATAAAAAATCAATTGAAATTCAAATAAATAAACAAATTTAAATAAAAATTGTAAAAACCCTACAAAACAATATAAAAAACCTACAAAACAATATGAAAAACATATCAAAGAATGCAAAATGAAGTTAAGATCACATATAGCATTGGTATGGGTGTGCTTGTGATCTCGGATTTTGTCGATGAGGAGGCATATTGGCAACCGGGATGGTGAAACCCTTTGTTTCTTGAACCCACATACACACTACTAGTGTAGGAATGCGAAAGTATAGAGATGAAAATTATGGGCTGCAAGTATGCAGCCCATCTATAAAAGTTCACTTTTTAAAAAGTGCGTATGTTCTATTGAAAATAGAAAAAAAATAAAAAAGGAGTTGTCACCTTTTTGGCACCACAACTCGGTGCATATACCCCTTTAAAAAAATTGCATCAATAAAGTATTTTTGCACATATTAGATATTTTACTTCACAACATAAAATATTATAAAATATAAATCTTTATTGAACTTTTATTATAACTAAAGATTCATTACTGCTTACTTCATAATGATGAGCTTGCGCTCTCAAATCTAATAGCCTCTTCATCATCTCCTCAGATTCCATTTTTGCCTCATCCAAAATTTTCATTATTTCTAAATTAATTTTTTAAATTCTTTTATTCAACATTGTTGTTACATTGAGAGTTTCAGCAATATCCTCATCAGAAGGTGTAGCTAGTGGCTCGGTACTTACTGTTGGTGCTTTACCCTTATCTTGAACATCAAATTGTGAGAGGAATATTAGTAAAACTATGATAAAAGCTTAAAAACCATAGATAAAATAATGTAATAAAATAACATTTTTCAACTATCTAATTTGTACAATTTCAATAAGGTTTACCCTTGCTGAAGAAGGGGTGGGAGTAGCATCCTTGTGGCCTCTATCATCTGTCGAATCCATATCGTCTTGTCACAAAGATTAAACATAAAAAATGTAGCTAACAAAAAGCAATAGACAACAAAAAAAAACTTATTAACAAAGTGGTATATAGTACTTACAACCCTCATGATAGTAACTTTTTTTGTATCTATGCAATTTAAATGGTAATCTATTAGCAGTTCTTCCCCTACACTTATTGATTTTATTGTACAAACAAAAACATCATTCCCCTCATGCACCTGAAATATGCAATTAGGCTGCTTACTAGTTGAGGAAGGTCGGGTACTATTTATAAAACATGCAATATTACCTGTTTCTTTTGGTCTCCCATAAATGTACATGGAAAATCTTTTACTTTGATCATTTTATTTTTGTTGTATATAATTAGCTGATAGTGCATACCTACGCATACTTTTTTTATATCGAACAATCCGCATCCAATCATTGTAACTGTAACATGGATCGACATACCTGAATAATTTGACAACTTTTCTATAACATACTTTTATCCAATCCATGGAAAATAGGCCCAAACCATATAATGAGGATGGAGAAATGTGATATATCCTCTCATTAACACAAAAAAATTGTGTTACTTGGAGGTAGTTCATTGGGTACCCATTCTTTCTCAATGTGTGTGTACTGAAAGGGCACCATGATGTCACCTTTGGTTTCATCATCATAAGAACATGACCCCCCATTAGCAAGGAAAAATTGCATGCATTTATGAAAAAAAATTCTAATCTTTTGACCTCTAGTTGATCTCCCTATTTTAGCCGTACTACATGTAGAGCTTTCATCTACCATTTCCTCATTTCCCTCATTCGATGTAGATAGATCTAACAAGTACCTATTTGGTGGGTCCTGCAATCCATCAAATGGAAAGTGAAAGTGACAAATATAAAATGTAGTAAGTTGAAAGTGATTATACAATTATATTTCTATATGGACTTTCTTTGTCTATATATACATTATATGATTATATAATATGTCTATTTATAACATATGTGCTCAATAATAAACAAGAAGAATATAAGAAAATTATGTCTATTTATTAACTTATACCTGCTGATCCATGTCACTATGCATGATCCATGCAAAAGGGGTCAAATTTCCTACATATGTTAATCATTTATCTTAAGTTAGCTAAAAATTACATGATACACATAAACATGAACAAATTTACCTTATATATGGAATGTAAGATCGTCAATAGAAGGGGTGATGATGTACCTATAGTCAATTCACTATTTGCAAAAAGGGTGATAATCAGACACAATATAAACATTGGTAATTATAAATAACATATGTTGTAATCATAGAAATGAACACAATAAATATGTAATCAAATTTCCTACATATGTTAACCATTTACCTTAAGTTAACTAAAAATTACATGATACATGTTTGCTACAAATAACTTAGAAGAAAACATGAACAATAGGCAACATCATAAACATGAACAAATTTCCCTTATATATGAAATGCAAGATCATCAACAGAAGGGGTGACGATGTACCTATAGTCAATTGACTATTTGCGAAAAGAGTGATAAATAGACACAACATTAATATTGGTAATTATAAATAACATATGTTGTAGTGATTAGAAATGAACACAATAAATATGTAATCAAATTTCCTACATATGTTAATCATTTATCTTAAGTTAGCTAAAAATTGCATGATATGTGTATGCTATAAATAACTTAGAAGACAACATGAACAATATGAAACATCGTAATCATGAAAAAATTTACCTTATATATGGAAAGCAAGATTGTCAATAGAAGGGGTGACAATGTTTGTAGTCATTGATTATCATCATCATCATCATCATCATCATCATCATCATCATCATCATCATCATCATCATTATCATCATCGCCATCATCATTGCCATCATCATCACCATCATCATCACCATCATCACCATCATCATTTCCATCATCACCATCACCATCATCATCATCATCAACATCATCATCATCACCATCACCATCATCATCATTACCATCATCGTCATCATCATCATCTTGATCTCCATCATCTTCAATATTTTCTTCTTCCATAACATTATACTTTACCAGGCTTTCTCTTGGATCATGTCTAACAACAAATGACCAACCCTATTTATGTGGAACCTCTAAGTAAAACACTTGCTCGCATTGGCTTGGAAGAACATAGGGCTCATCTCCAACTGGCTCAAATGACCTTGTATTAATCATTGTAAATCCATTATTATGTTGAATAACTATTCTATATGGATCATTTTGATTTAGTCGTAACTTGTACCATTTGACGATGAATAGAACTACTTTGAAGGTGTTAAATTTACACTCATTTATATCATCCAAAATGCCATAGTATTGATTTTGAGATTGTTGAGGATGTATGTCATTTCTAGATGATATATTGGTGACCTCGAAAACTATAATTATCCCAAAATCATAAGTTTTCTTTGTGTGATCCAAATTTTTTGTACAGAATTTTTGGCCATGATAGTACATAGCTTTGTAATGCTTGACCTACAATTTTTGAAATTGTAAATTATTTGCATCGTGAGTTGATAGGAAACATACATTGAGTTATGATCATTAATAAATTTTTACGTACCTCTCCACCTCTTAAACCCTTTACTAGATCAACTACCATCAGCATAACATTGGAATCTCCATTACAATGAGCTTCTATAACTAGTGAAGCAACACCTTCCCATGTTAATGAGTAACCATTTTGTTGACATCATTTAATCCATTCTATCATCCAATCAAGATTGTTTGCAATATACAAATGTATTGCATCCCACTCTTGACCACCTATTTCAAAAAAAAAAAACACTACTTATAAATAACATATATTGAAGATTTATAATAATTAATTAACTATAATAAAATCTTAGATTTACCTCTCACTTTCATCAGTCTACCTTTGCTCATCAAGTACTCCCCTTTGAATTTATTAATTGAGTTGGGATCCCAAATACAATATACATGGATCTTTGCTGCAAACTTAGGAAGATATTCACTAATGTACACCATGGTCTGGTATACCATATATCCCTCCACCATAGAACCCTCAAGATGTGCTCTCTGTCGAACCAAGCCTTTCAAAAATTTTAAGCTCCTCTCAACCATCCATATTGACCTGGTTGGTATAGGTCCACACAATTCAATCTCCTCAACTTGATGTATGAGGTAGTGTTCTTGTGCATTTAAAAAACTTGGAGGTAGACACTTTTGCATTTCACACATCAGAAGAGGAATTTTTCTCTTCAATCTTTAATATCTTCCTTATTGATTTTTGTAGATGACAACCACCTCATGTATTTTCCAAGATCATATATAACTTGTTTGACATTGTTGGTGAAGTGGTGTAGGAGAGATAGAGGTAGAACATATTGCAATATTTGTAAAATGATCTTGTCAATATTTTATAAAAGAATGCAATTATATCTACATGTAGTATATAAATATATAGTGAATACAAAATAACATGAATTACCTTAATAAATTTATGCAAATCATGTGTTTTCAACCCTGGCCCAAATTCACTTTTCTTTGATATGAGATTGTTTATGTTCATAGCAAATCCTGTGAGAAATCATATTTTTTTATGACTTATTTTATAGTATTGCTCTGTTGCTCTGACAATAACCAAGGGCACTTATATCAATCTGGTCTCCATTATTATTTGATTGAATGTCAATTTTCATTGCATGGTTAGATTCTTCAATGTCACTACAAGTTTTGACAATTTGGTCTTTGTCCCACCTTCCATCCAAGATTTTCCATAATGTCTCTATTACATTCTTTTCAATATGCATAGGATCAAAAAAATACACAATTGGGAGTTGCTCATAGTACAACAACTTAGTAAATTGTGTAAGATAAATTTTTAGTCCTTTTGGAAGTTGGTCATTGATGCCTTGACGACCTTCACAATCATCAGTAAACAAAACACAATATCAAAATATAAATTTGAAATAGAAACCATCAAATGGAATGACATTACCTCAACGATTTATTTTATTGTATGCCAATTTCCATAGGCAAGGTGTCATTCTCTATGGCTTTGACATAGTTTCTTCTTTCCTACTGAAAAGATGTTTTTTGATAATTCAGTACTTATGATTTCTATACAGAAAGTGTCTATTCTCATTAAACACCTACTTTATTAAACTTTTTGAATGACAACATCTTGTCTTTGGAACACAAACTGGACATGCAAATTTTCCCTTTATTTGAAGACCTACAAGATCGTGTAGAATTGGATTAAATGTTTTAAGTTTGACATACCAAAAAAGAGGTGTTAAGAAGAGAACATACCACAAAAATTCGTTAGCCTAGGGGCATCATGTATTGTCCATACAAGCATTGCATGAAATTGAAATTGTCTTTGTCCTATTGGTCTATAGATGTCATACATAGTAACCCCATATCATAACACCATCAACTCATCGATAAGGGGTTCAATATATACATTGATATCTTTAACTTGGTACTTACCTAGTTGAATGAAAAAAAATATTACATAATTATTATGACCATTTTGATGGATTAGTAATAATAAATTAATTTAGATGACCACCAAATCAAAAAATACCTAGAAAAATCAGTGTCAACATTATGTTCTCACTCTTTATGGACAACCAAGGAGGTATATTATTGTTGATAACAAAAACAAGCCACACCGAGTAAGTAGATCTCATCTCTCCAAAAGGATTGACACCATCTACTACCAATGAAAGCTTGAGATTATGAGGCTCTTCTTTAAAGTGTGGCCATATTTCCTCTATTTCCTTAAATGTCACACCATCTACAAGCATTCACATAATGTCATCTTGACTTCTATTGCATGCATGGTAATCCATAAATTGTGCCAAGCTATCGCACCTAAGTAATCATTGTAGACATGGAATAATGAGAATATGTCGAAGAACCTTGCGAGGCACCTTTTTTATTAATCGATCTAATTGATACCTACTAATATGAAAAATAGGGCATTGTGTTGAAAATTCATGTTGTTTATGATATATAATATGATCGTTTGGACATGCATGTATTGTTTGATACTCCATTCCAATATCTTTCATGATGGTAGATTATTCTTGGTATGAGCGAGGTAGAATGTTTGATGGTGGTAACAAACTCACCTATCAACCTACGACCAAAAATATAATTTGTTAATTTAAAGAATATTAATTGCTACACAAATCCAATGTTAATTGTAAGGGAACTATGAGTAAAATAATGAAAGAAGATGGCATACCTTAACATACGTGTCATTGCTACATTGGATAAACCATTCATAACCTTCAAGTTCACCAACAATAATATAGTGGCAAGAATAGTTATTTTGGAGCCTTCATATAGGGACTCGTGTGCGTTCTCAAGTATAGGTACATCAAGCTCTGTGCCAACATCATCATCATCATCATCATCATCTTGATATCGTGATCTTCATCATAATGGTCTTCTTCCATGGTATCATTACCTTCTAATTCAATATTCACACCTCCATGTTCCCTCATTTGGAAATCTGCATTCTCCAAATTGTCATGGTCCATAACATAAAACTCAAGGATATTGACCTATATGAAAATGATGACCTTATATTAACCATGACCATGATGTCATTATCAAGTCATGTCTTATGTAATTTATAAACTATTAATATACATACCAATGAAAAATATTCATTTTCCCCTTCAATGTGACCATGTTTCCTACAATGTTGCTCAGCTGTTATGATTAGATATCTTCAAGTCTTTAAGCCCTTACAAATTTTGCAAGGACAATAACATTTTCCATCACCTTTTCTTTTTAAGTTAGACCATAGTCTAGCAATTGTCTCCCTATATTTTTGTGCATTTATATCATTGGACATGGTCTTTCTTAAATGGAATGAATCGTTGGTGGAAGAAGGATGATTTGTTTGCAACCTGTAGATGGACTAGTAAGAGGAAGACACATATAGAAATGAATACTAAAGCGAGACAAATAGAAAGAGGTATAGATAGAGAGATAGATTGATAAAGAGATAAAGAAATATAAGAAATGAAAATAAACAAATACATAGTTGACCTTCCATAACACAGAGGACCAAATCTTTGCTGATTAGTTTAACATAGATTGATGAACAAAAAATTCATAATAAAAATCTGATTTTTTTCCAGACTTGTTCAAACCATATAATGAATGACAAAAAATGAATTGTATACGAGTCACTCCAAATCCTTAGCTTTTAATATGCTTCATAGATGAGATTGCATTATATGGTTTGAACAAGATGTGGAAAAAAATGAAATGAAAAAGTCACTCAAAATCCTTAGCTTTTAATACACTTCATAGATGAGATTGATCATGACTCTGTTGATGATTTGGATTGATAAGGATACAAATAGAGTGTAGTTGCTTTGTAAGCTCATGGTTTTTAAGTCATTTTGAAGGTCACTATGTTGGAACAATTAGAACCAAAGGAGTGTATGGAACAGTTAGAGCTTTAAGTAATATATGAGATCTAAAATCAGTTGTAACATCAAACAACCACTTTGATATGGCTTAGAGAACCTAAAAATCCAAACATTATAGCGAAGCATCTAGCACAAAAAAATTATTTTTCACATACTTCACATGGATGATTACAAACAAATAAAGTCTTTAATTTTGTTAATTACAATCTTCCATAGAAAGAAAAGAAGTTACCAATTGCCTAGCCTAGATAATTTTGTTGAAGGAGATCTATGTTGTGGAACACTTCCAAGAAATGAAAGTTACACTTCAATACAAACAAAGAAACATAAAGTTAGATGGTACTTTTTGCTTCTATAAATTCCATTCAATCCTAATATTAGCATAAAATAGAATTATTTTAAATGACCATAAACAAATTGGCCTTAGAAACTTTCATTAATTCTTGGAAATTTTTGAAACATTTGAATTGAAACCCAAAGTAACATGAATATTTGGACCTAGTTATCAAACCTTATTTTAGTAGCATACTGAGGACTCCAAGAGCCTTACAACAACCAAGGAGGGTGGAAGTAATCTACCATTGGTAAGAAATAAAGATCGCATGTGCATATAGCCTCAATCAGAGAGGATGATCTTAACAAGAACATCACATAAGAAATAAGATTAAATATTAGAAATAATGATTTATACATTTTCAACAATCTCTCTCTCCCTCTCTCTCTCTCTCTCTCTCTCTCTCTCTCTCTCTCTCTCTAGACCTAAAAGAAATATAACTTCACTCAAGTCTTAAAATATCATGAGCACCTAAAGACTAATAAATCTATATACTGAATTCCAAATGCAACTCTCTTTTTTTATAAAGCTCCAAAAATATGACCAATGTACTTGATTAAAAAAGCCTATCTTCATTCTTACCAAAGCTTCAATTATAGAATTAGAAAAAATCACCATAAAATAATCTAGCATCTTGTCAAGAAAAGATAAATATTCTAATGAACATGTCATATGATCCTCTAAACCATGAAAAACTACCAAAATTTATAAGACATTAATGCACCCTAATGAAAAGTTCTAAGAATTATCGATAGATAACCAATATGTAAATAAATAAAATTATATGAATATAATCATACTCTAAATCATCCACCCCCAAGTGATTAAAGAATTCCATTTCCTATATTTTAGGATGGATTGATGGAAGAAGTATTGGAATTTGTCCATTAAAATCCATTATACCATTGTCTTTTTATTCCAATGAGTTTCCTTCTTTATAAGGATACTAAATGTCCTATTTGACATGTTCAATAGCCATCATTTATTTAGATTTTTAAGCTCTCCCTCATCAGTTGATTATTTTTTCAATATTATTAAAGTTGTGCTTACCTTTACAATATCAAAAATCATTCTCCAAAATATTCTCTTTATTTTGTGGGTGGTTGTTGATAGCTCAACAATAATTTAATTTCCCTTTTCTTGCAAACTATTAAGCCTATAAGTTGGGTTTATTTTTGATGTAGACTACTAAGCTAATTATAGATGAAACATTTAAATACTCTGCTTACACAAAGGAGAAAAATATGTGCAATCAAAGCCCATTCTAAATGCATATCATACAAGTAGGGAACATGACATTAATGGAAACAAGTGTTGTTAGATTGGACTATTTTTAAATTAAATGATGGCTAGCAATCTGTAGTTGAATTCAAAGTGTTTCAGCTCTCAATTGGTATATACTCCAATTTGGATGACAAGCTAAACTTCCCATTTTCATTTTTGCAAGTGCACAACATATGGTAGGGAATGCAATATTTGTTGGCATAAAGTTATTTTCCATTAGTGCCAACAAAAATAGTTCAAACCAAGTAATACAGTGTAGACGAAATGATGGCAACACAGTTCAAATCGAGTAATACAGTGCAAACCGAATGATGGCAACACAGTTCAAACTAAGCACTGAAGACACAGTTCAAACCGAGCATCGAAGACACAGTTCTAACCAAGTGAAGTTGCACTTAGTGTTAACCGAGTAAAGATGCACTTAGTATTAACCGAGTGAAGTTGCACTTAGTGTTAACCGAGTAAAGATACACTCAGTATTAACCGAGTGAAGTTGCACTTAGTGTTAACCGCGTAAAGATACACTCAGTATTAACCGAGTGAAGTTGCACTTAGTGTTAACTAAGTAAAGATACACTCAGTATTAACCGAGTGAAGTTGCACTTAGTGTCAACTGAGTAAATATGCACTCAGTATTAACTGAGTGAGGAAGCACTTAGTGATAACTGAGCTCAGAAGGTTAATGAAGAAGTTAGTTTCTACCGAGTGACACTATATCTACCGAGTCACCAATGGTTACCGAGTTCCAGGCAACATTGTATGACTAGTATGAACCGAGCCCCTACCTCTACCGAGTGCATGACAATGCCGAGTAACATAGTGGATGTCATGTATTAGAAGGTCATCTTGAAAGTCTATCTCAAGAACTCAAGTTTATTCTACTATTTGGCCAACTCAGTTATATTTTGTTTACTTGTGTTTGGCCGACCTTGCATGAATAATTATTGGAATAGTATATATATGTAATGTATTATATCATTCAATACATGGATATATACAATTAACACATTTCAAGAATACACAAGAGATAGAATATTGCAAAAAGAGGGACATAAGATATGATATGCGAATTCATCAGCAGTAAAGAATACTCAGCAAGGTCTACCAGGAGAAAAAATGTTTTCATCAATCACAGAAGGTGATCTACAATAAAGAACTCAGTCAAGTTGTAAGTTGATCTATTGGTTCATCCTAATAGGTAAATCACTTTTGTAAATCCTTTAATAGGGTAGACTTAACCATCTTTATTCAAATCTCCTAATAGAGTGCATACTTGTAAAGTATGTTTGTAAATCCTCTAACAAGGTGGATCTAGCAATCCTCTGTGCTCCTAATAGGGTAGATCACAAGAAGTGATCATTGTAAGCCTTAACCGGCCAACTTCATACTGTAGTAATGAAGCTTTGTGGGTATCATCCCCACCCCAGTTTTACTTTCTATTTTGAAAGGTTTCTGGGTCACCAAATCTCTGTGCATATATGGTTTAAATGTTTAATAGTTCTTTTATGCAGTAGGCTAGATGAGTAAATATTGTGTATGGTTATTCTGAATTGACTTAAAAGTTTTATTGTTACCGATTCACCCCTCCCCTCTCAGTAACCTATCATATCTTGAATATTTCCAACAATTGGTATCAGAGCATTTTTGGTTCTCGAGACAAAGTTTGACAGATTGAGCAAAGATCTAAGTTATGGAGATATTTAGACTGGAGAAAGTTATTGAAAATGAAAATTTAGATCTAGAAATGGCCATGGTTCAACTCAAAGAAGCAAAGGAGCATCTTTCTCAATCACTAAAAACAAGAAAGGAACTTGCAAGACAAATGAATGACCATCACTATGTTGAAGAAAAGATTGAAGATTTGTTACCATCAAGCAGTTCAGAAGGAGCTGACAAGGCAATCAAAGAACTTCTAGAAAAGAATGGATCTCTGCAAGAAGAGGTAAGAAAGCTTAAAAGAGAGCAAGAAATATAGTCAATTAGGCTATGTGAAGTTTTGGAACAAAGAAAAAAAGCACAAGAAGAATTGGAAGATAAAAGCCATAATCAAACCCATCAGCATGAAGACCTTATAGATCAACTCTCTAATGCAAATGAAGAAATCAAGATTCTCAAAGTACAAAATGAAAGTCTACAGAATGATTTAAGAACTGAGAGACAAATCAATGAAAGCTTGGAAAATGATCTAATCTCTGAAAGAAAAGTCAATGAAAGAATGATGAAATTCCAAGTAGATATGAATCAATTAAATCAACAAAATGAGGAAAATCTTTATAGACATAAAGGTAAAGCTGGTCTTGGATACAAAGAAGAAGGTGAATCCTCCAAACAAGGAGAACAAAGGAATCAAAAACCCACTTGTAATCACTATGGAAAGTTAGGTCATACATCAAACAAATGCTGGAGCAATGGAAAAGCAAAATTCAATGGTAAATGCTTCAATTGCAATCAGCATGGTCACAAAGAAAATGAGTGTAAAGAAAAACCAAAATTTGAAGGCAACTGTCACAAATACAAAAAATATGGTCACAAGGAATTCCAATGCAGATCCAAATCATTCAATCCAGCTGAACAACTTGTCAAAGCCATATTTGGATGAGACTACAACACCTGGTGCAAATGTCACTATTGTGGAGAATATGGACATACTATCATAAATTGTGCAAGACATCACCTAAGGAAGAAGGACACTACTGTAAGGTGCTACACATGTATAGAACTTGGTCATATAGCTAGAAATTGCATGAATATAGAAAGAATTGAAGATGAGAAGAAAATCAAAGTAGACAACATTCGGAAGCAAATGAAGCAACAGTGGATTCCAAAATCTACCGAACAAGATAAGTCAAGCAATGGAAATATCACTCAAGAAATGAGTGATTCCACCATTTCCAATTAATATTCATAAAAGAAAGTATGGAACTGCATCCTCCAAGAATTATCCTAAATAGTTCCACAAGAAGAAAGATTATCAAAATAGTATTCAGATACACTTTGATCCTAGACTTAACCAAGTTCGGTCGGGTGCAATAAAGTTTCATTTACTGAGTTATATCAACTAAGCAAGTTCAGTTCGTGACCTTACTGAGCTAGGTTGGTACACCAATGTTTTCTTTTGATCATCGAGTTGATAGTATTTACCAAGCAAGTGGATGAAAACCTATCATTTCATCTACCGTCATACCAAGCATTTATGATGAATGTTGCATCAAAAAGGGCAAAATTTGATCTCATTCTTCACTACAAACTTTGAGCTAAGTTATCTTCTACGATTCTAGAGCAAGCTTCAAGAAATTTCGAGAAAATTTTTAAAAGTCAAAGAATCTGATCAGAATTTCTCTTCACTTACCAAGCAGCAATGGCATCCGGTAGCAGTAGCTCTAAGACAAAGAGAGGCTAAAAAATGTTGGTTAAAGGTATGGAATGGAAGGTTCCAAACTTCAAATTGGCACTAGCAATTGCAGAATCACTTGACCCCAATGGTGCTCAGTCTTGAATTCCTCCAAAGGTACTCCTTATAAATGACATTCACTCTCATTTCAAATGTTCCATTCAAGAAATTGGAAACCTAGGAATTGATAATGCCCTAGGAGAAATGAGCATAGATGGAAATTTGAAACCCAAGCATAAGCATCTTGAAACAAAAGGGTTAACCCACATTTCACATTTGCCAAGAAATTTTCAAATTAAATGGGTTAGGTATGTACTCAGTCGGGTTCACAACGGGCAATTGTGGTTAGAGCAACTAGTGCTTATCACAAAGAAAATGATTAACAAGATTACTAGCCTTCCCATGTTGAGCAAAGCCAAGACTACCAAAACCCTAGGTCGAGAAGAATTGCAAAGGCTAACCCAAGCAGAATGGGATGGTAGAGGACTTAAGCTCAGTACAGTAGCTAACACTGAGTTAAGATTTGGTATTCACATCATTGCTCATAAAATTGATAGTTCTAGCCGTCCAAACAGTGTACCTTGCGAAGCAGTAGATTTAGCATATAAGGTAGTAAAGAAGAATGTTGAGTTTGATCTATCTGAATTACTTTTATCTCAATTTAACAAAAATATGGAAAGCATAAGGACTTCAAAGAACAATTCCTAAAAATTTGGTTCACTTTTGATCTATTTATTTTTCTATGTTCAAAAGTCTTTTCCATCAAAAGGATCAATAGTATGGAGAAAAGATATTCCCGTTCTTTATCAAATAAATGAGTTCATTGCAGAGCTAGGTGAAAATTTTGATAGTATTTTGGATAATTACTTTGAAGATTTTAAGAAAAGAATGAACAATAGGTTTCGGATTCCACCTAAACTGGTTGAGGAATATAAAGAAGATGTATGCTTTATGGTAGATTGTGACAAAGTATACATACAGGCAGTCAGGCCCCGAGTTGCATGGGTGAAACCTCTTCCTTATGAGGTTAATATTGATGAAACTAGAGATATCATAGAAGCATTGGTGAATGAACCAGTAGACTCAAAGCAACTAGTCTTCGAAACTTATGATGAAGCTAAAGCCAGAATTGAGCTTTCAATCAAAATCCCTCAAGTCATTAGCAAAGGAAAGAGGAAGATTGCAAAGCTAAAATTAGAACTTGGTCCTCTGATGATTGCTGAAGGGAAAGGAGAAGATGATGAAGAAGAAGAGGAAACCAAGTCAGAAAAAGAAGAGAAGCCTCAACGGAAGAAAGGTAAGGTGATTATCACCAAACCTAAAAAGAAAGCTACTGCAGTCTTCTCCAGGAGAACAAGATAGAGAAAGAAGGAACCTGTACTTATCAAGCCTCCACTCAAATTTGAGGCAAGGTTGAAGCAATTAGAAGAAGGTACTAGCTTCACAAACTTCAAAGCATTGAAGTTTGAGACAAGAACAGAACAGGAGAAAATGCAGATTGAGGAGTTGGTATTGAATAAAATGGGAAGATGGAAATACTCTCCAGACGAGATTGCCTCTCAGATCCCTAAAGAGCTATTGGAGAGGTTGCAACCAAGATGGGAAATTGCAACCAAAACTGTCAAGGATATCTTTGAGCAAACCCTGAAAAATCTCCTACCAAGTCTCACTGATGCAGAAGTGAAGAAATCATTGAAAGATCATGAAGGTAATATGATGATTAGATTCCACACTTGTTTGATACTAATCAAAGACATTGAGCATGTTGTAAATGATGCAACAAAAATGTGGAAACATATCTATCATCTACATAAATCTAGTGAGGATATTGTTGAAATCAAGGACAATGACAACAGTGATGATGATGACATTGAAGATATTCCAGGGGATCTACATTCAATGATGATAAATGTTGAGGAAGAATTCAAGGAAGATGAAATGGAGGAAGAAGACAAGGAAGATGAAATGGAGGAAGAAAAAGTTGATCAAGCTAAGGAGGAAGATGATCCTGTAAAAATTGCAGCCAAAGTCATTGCATCTCTTCCTCACTCTCCACCTAAAGCAGCTACATCAACTATGGAGATAGCCTCTACTGGTGAGATTGTGTGCACAACAGCTTCATCAATTGCTCAATTTTCACCTGTCTCCTCTCAGCTCCGGGCACCATCTATGCAAGTGTCTACCACTTCATTAACCAAGCTGCAGCCATCTTCATTGACCAAGGCATCATTAGCTATAGCAATAAGTTCATCAAGCATATCAACTTCTACTGTAGAGTGTATAGTAAATGTACCCACCGGTACTTCAATTTTGACAACTTCATCTACTCCAATTTTTGCATCTGTTAGTTCTCCCATACCAACTTGTACATCAATCTTGGGAAGAACATCAATTTTTGATACTGGTAGCACTTAACTCAATTTTTCTCTAGCTAGTCCTATTCTAGTTTTGTCAGCTAGTCCAGCCTCATCAACTATTGTTTCAGATTCAAAGGGAAAAGGTGAAGTCACTACAGGAAAAGTAAAAGGATAAATGATTTCCAACAAGGCAGTGGATGAGGAAATATACTTGGATAAGGACATTGTCATTCCTAAGATAGATTTGGATAATGCATCAGTTGATGAAATGAGAATGGTCAGTCAGCTATTAGATCAGAAGGCAAGGCAAAAACAACTGAGGCATGAGAGAGACTAGGAATATTGTATTATTGAAAGTGCTAAGAATATTCTAATAGAGGCTATAGGTGTTGAAGTAGATTCTACTCAACACATTTTGATTTAGTTAGAAGAGGTTGTATATAAATTCAATGAGGATACCTCCAACCAACAAAAATTGATTGAAAAAGTAGATAAGAAATTTGACAATAAGGTGCTTGAGCACATTGCTCAGCATATTGCATTAAAAAAGGTAGAATTGTCTACAATTTTGAGTAATTTTGAACATTCTTTTAATAATGTAACTTCACTTTTTGGAAAACTTTGTGATGTTACCTAGTATACTAAGGAAATCAAAGAAAAGTTGAATAAAATTGATGAGGATATGAAGATCAGTGCACAAATGTTGCAACTTGACCACAGTTCAAGTTCATCCCATCATCTTAGAATAAGATTTTTGTCAGCGAAACAGGCAGAATTGTTGAGAGAGGAAGCAAGGATTAGGTGTACTCTGATTGACATCCAAAATATGAGCCTTCCTATCATGGACACAATGTAGAAGCATATTGCCCATTCAAAAACATTGATTCATGACAAAAACTTCTCAATTGCAAATCATACGATTGAACTCTCTACAGAAGTTCAAATAGCACTCTCCACCAGCAAACTTTTGCAAGAAAATTGGGATAAGACATTGGCTCTTATTCTCAAGGTACATTTTGAGTTTATCTCTCATTTTGGACTCTCTGTGTAAATACATATTGTTTAATTTGGCATAATTGTCAAAAGGGGGGAGATAACACACTCCAAGAGATAATTGTGCAAGAAATATGTGTAATGACTTGTAAATACTGTGCATATTGTATGGGGGAGATACATGTAAGAATAATATGTGTAAATAAGACTTGTAGAGAGCAATTTTGAAAATTCAAAACTGTATATTTTTGCACATAAACTTTATCATAATTATTTTTGTCACTAATGCCAAAGGGGGAGATTGTTGGCACAAAGTTATTTGCCATTAGTGACAACACACATAGTTCAAACTGAGTAATACAGTGCAGACTGAATGATGGCAACATAGTTCAAACCGAGTAATACAGTGCAGATCAAATGATGGAAACACAGTTCAAACCAAGCACTGAAGATATAGTTCAAACTGAGCATCAAAGACACAATTGAAATTGAAAATCAAAGACACAATTCTAACCGAGTGAAGTTGCACTTAGTGTTAACCAAGTAAAGATGCACTCAGTATTAACTGCGTGAAGTTGCACTTAGTGTTAACCGAGTAAAGATACACTCAGTATTAACTGAGTGAAGTTGCACTTAGTGTTAACTGAGTAAAGATACACTCAGTATTAACCGAGTGAAGTTTCACTTAGTGTCAACCGAGTAAAGATGCACTTATTATTAACTGAGTGAGGAACCACTTAGTGATAACCGAGCTCCGAAGGTTAACGAAGAAGTTAGTTTCTACAGAGTGACACTATATCTACCGAGTCACCAATGGTCACCAAGTTCCAGGAAACGTTGTATGACTAGTATGAACCAAGCCCCTACCTCTACCAAGTGCATGAGAATGCCGAATAACATAGTGTATGCCGTGTATCAGAAGGTCATCAAGTCTATCTGAAGAACCTGAGTTTATTCTATTATTTGGCCGACTCAGTTATATTTTGTTTACTTGCATTTGGCTGACCTTGCATGAATAATTATTGTAATGGTATATATATGTAATGTATTATATCATTCAATACATGGATATATACAATTGACACATTTCAAGAATACACAAGAGATAGAATATTGCAAAAAGAGGGACAGAAGATATGATATCTGAATTCATCAGCAGTAAAGAATACTCAGCAAGGTCTACCAGGAGCATAAATGTTTTCATCAATCACAGAAGGTGATCTACAATAAAGAACTCAGTCAAGTTGTAAGTTGATCTGTTGGTTCATCCTAATAGGTGAATCATTTTTTTAAATCCTTTAATTGGGTAGACTTAACGGTCTTTATTCAAATCTCCTAATAGAGTGCATACTTGTAAAGTATGTTTGTAAATCCTCTAACAAGGTGGATCTAGCAATCCTATGTTCTCCTAATAGGGTAGATCACTAGAAGTGATCATTGTAAGCCTTAACCGGCCAACTTCATACTGTAGTAACAAAGCTTTGTGGGTATCATCCCCAACCCAATTTTACTTTCTATTTTGAAAGGTTTCTGGGTCACCAAATCTCTGTGCATATATAGTTTAAATGTTTAATAGTTCTTTTATGCAGCAGGCTAGATGAGTAAATATTGTGTATGGTTATTCTGAATTGACTTAAAAGTTTTATTGTTACTAATTCACCCCTCCCCTCTTAGTAACCTATCATATCTTGAATATTTCCAACAATATCATATTACTACTTAATGCTTTGTGAATTGGGCTCTTCAGTTGAGACTTGAGGCATGGGCAATTCTTCAAGGCACATATTGAAGTTGGGAGGATCCTACTACAAATTGTAGTGATGGACATGGTGAATATGGGAAGATTAGTACATGAAAGATATGGTTGCTACTTGTTGGGTAATCTAGTGTGCACTGTATGTTGGAAATCAACACTCCAGCTTTATAATCCCCACTAAGTAGTTGGATTATAATATTTTCAAGAAATCCCCTACATAAAGTTGAGGAAGAGCATTGATTCAATCATTGCATAGGAAGTTTTAGTCCCTATGAGGAAATTTATTTGAATATCTGACATCTATGCTACAGAGGAAGAATTTGAGTTGAATAGCATTGATTTCACCAATACTTCTGTCAGTATAGTAACCCAAACTTCATATATGACCCATATTCCAAAAAATTACATATACTATTTGGGAGCATCCATCTGAAGTTTTCTTATTTATCATTATAAAGTATTCTATGAGCTAGTAAATACTGATAGACCATTTCACCAAGTCTTGTCTGTAGTGAATTTAATTGGTGAAAATATGATATAAGTAAATAGATCACAAGTGTCAACTACATACCAAGTTTCTGAAGAGGATGATAAATAAATGGTCATCTCTTAATAATCTTTGCAAGCATGAATCTATTCACATGGATTTGCAAGCTATTAAATGAATGAGCACATTAGAATGTGCAAGATTGTGAAAGTAGCTTGAAACAAGATTTTTTTTTACAATTAGTATGACAGGATCTAGATAGTTTCTCCCTATACAAATTATTTTTGTTAACAAATGTCTATGTAGACATTAATAATCCCAAAATTTTCATTACATTAATGTTAGAATAGATCTAAAGGTGGATTAAAATTCAACCTTCGAACAAACTGCCTAAATTAATTAGTACGCTCCTAGTAATGTTGTTGTGGATATAGCTACTAATCAATATGAATGAAAAGAATTTTTTAAAAGGTATTCTAATCAATAATGGAATGCATTTACAAAGGTATCTTCAAACACATTTTGTTATTCTAACTATCATCGCCATAGACTTTGACAACCAATATCATAATGTTTAAGACTATTTTATATGATCAGATTATAGTGTCATATTATACTTCCATAGCAATTCAAAGTCTTATTTAGAAAAAAATATACATGTTTGGAGAATTTAGTGTACTACTAGAAGGTGATAAACCAAGATCTAAAAGTGAAATTTGTAATTTAACTCACAATACAATTCAAAAAAGCTTAGACCTTTCACAAATCAATCAACAACATGAAGTGCATAAATTTTTCATATGAAAGTGTTGTATTCTACTAATTGTAATAAGGAAACATTATTTTTACAACTTCAAAATATTCATAAATAGTTAAACACAATAGATGACCTACACTAAGTGTACAATCTATTGCTCAACATTTCTTATAATGAAGAATTGGGTAAATATTTTGAATGCATATCACTATAGCTTACCCAAGAATCATATAAAGACAATAAGGAACAAGAGGATTTAGAATGAACACATGTTTCTATTAATCATAAAGGAATTCTAACTAAAATATAAGTCGCAAATTATTGAAATTTAGAAAAATAGAGTTACAAGACAATTTTTTTGCTATGCACCAGAAAGAAAGCAAGAACTAACTAAAAACAAGACCTCAAGCTATGTTTTATTCAGAAAAGTCTTCTAATTTGAAATTTCAATCAACTGGCTCTAATGCCTCTATTATCTCTCTTGATTGAAGATGACTAGATGAGTGTGATTGAATGTATTTATTTGCTAGCTCCTAATCAACTATAATCTTCAACATCAAATTAGGAAATGTATGTCTCCCCTTTGAGATTAGACAATAGGCATTTGCAATGTATACTTCTCTTTTGAATTAAAAATTACACTATTGATGCATCATTAAAATTTGGAAAATGACCTCTTATACTGCTTTCTTGTCATGAAAATTAGGTTTCATTGATGATCCTATAGTTTTAAATGCAAAATTAGCTTCCATAGGTTGATTGTGCTTCTCAATTAGAGAAACAAATCTTGACTCATTTTGTTGAAATTAGGGAGTTGCCTTCTTATTTTAGCAATCTCTCACTTGCATGACTATTATGATACTTTTCTAAACTTCACTCTCCTAGCTTTTGGGTGATTGAACTAATACTACTATACTACCTTTTCTATCTACTTTTTAGTGAACTTATTGTGACTACTCCTTTGATCTAATTCTCAACAATAACCATTTAATGGGTGGGTTTGTTTTATAGTTACTCTTCATAACATCATTATCCTCTTATTCATCCTGGCAATTTGGATAATGAACACAAATCACTAATATCTTTGTGCCTTTTGACAGTGACGAATGTAAATGATAAGTATGAGATATTTTTCTCCAACAAGACAAATTGTGATATTGCATTTTTCTTAAAATGGTCACAGATGACTATCCCACTAGATAAAGAGTGTATGATCACTTATTCCTTAGATATTATGGAGCATTGACTATTCTTCCATTGTCTCACCTCAAAATTGATTTATGTCTACCTTTAAGGTCTAAGTTGGTCTGATGTCTATTTTATACTTTAAGATTTTTATGACTTCATTCTTTTATAGCCTTTAATTATTACTGATCTCAGTCCACTACATCTCATAGAGTAGTTATATATTTGACAAGACAATTGTTGGATCCTCAAGAGAAACATTGTCTTTGTTGACTCTGAAAATAATAGCAACATCGTCTACAATAGTGAATGAATCCTTGAGAAATAGTGAATATTCTCTAAGGAGAAGTAGCTAATCTTATTTAAGAATCATTGGTTTGAAGAGAACTCATTACCCCTTTGAGAATATTGATATAAATTTGTTAAAACAACCACTAGTCTGATAGACATTGATCCTCTTGAAAGTAGTGAAATAACCCTCATGGGTAGTGCATACTTTTTGTCAAGAATAGTGATAGTGCTTTTAGGAAATATCAAATTACATCATTGAAGATCAAACATTAATCATTGAATAATGATTATAATACATTCTTAAGGAGTAGTCACATTTTTTTAAAGATAATATTACATCTATAGGCTTTATAAAATAGTTACCATAACCTCCAAAAATAGCACTAAAATCCAAAGAATGGTCATTATGGCATAGTAAAACTCTTCAACCTCTTAAACCTCATAGAGTGCTTAAATTTCAAATTTAAAACCATCCACGTGTTTGCTGAATATATCAGATGCCCTTTTTGGGGATGCACAGACAAGTGATGTGTATTGAAAGCATGGGACATTACATCAGTGTTTAATTTATAAATGAAGTTTATGTGCGACATTTTATTAGCGTTGAATTTACCAATAACAACACATTGATTCATCGTCAATGTCGATCATGCACTTCAATGAAATTGAATGAAGGGACAAGAGGGCTAAAATTGTCTAAATATGTGGATCTATTTCAAATGTCTCACACTGTTCTAACACAACTGACACCATTGATTTAATAAAGTAACTTTGCCCTTTCACATAGAGTACTCTTGTTAGAAAACCCTAATTCTTCTGGACTTATTTGGTGATTGATTCATCATTAAAATGACAATATATGATTAGACAAATCATAAAAACACCTTTCCCTTAATGCCAAACTCTCGTTGTTGTACTTGTACCAACATTTTTAATGCACTCACACCTTGTTTCAACCTATGATCACTTTCTTCTTCAAACTTTCTGCAAGTAAGACCATTAGAAACTTATAATACATTTTTATTATTCATATTTCCATGGGTCTTAGGCCTTTGGGTCCATGCAAAGGATACGGTTTTAAAATTAGACTTCAAAACAAAGGAAAGAAACTTAGGAAATCAATCTAAAGTTCCAAATAATAAGGTTGTCTAAATCATAGTGACTGTTTACACCAGCATTTAATGCCTGGCATAGTCAACTAGAGTCTTCAAACCCTTCAATAAGTGAGAATGAAGGTTCGAATCAATTCCTTTTTGCATAATGAAAGAAAGAAACCAAAAACAATACTTTAGACAATCATAGACCATTAATTTTAGATTAGGAAACAAGTATTTTATTTGATTCTTTGTTCATCCATAGATCCTAGGCTTCATTATTGTACAATAGATCCCCAAAGACATATAATAATCCTCACTCAACTTCCTCAACCTCTTTTGGTCAGTTAGAGGAGTTAAGGGACAAGAGACAAGAGGGCTAAAATTGTTCGAATATGTGGATCTATTTCAAATGTCTCGCACTATTCTAACACAACTGACACTGTTGATCTGATAAAGTAACTTTTCCCTTTCACATAAAGTACTCTTGTTAGAAAACCCTAATTCTTTGAATTCATGAAAATGAAAATTTTTATAGTTAGAAAACCCTAATTCTCTGAATTCATGCAAATAGAAACACATATGTGATGCCTTAGCAAGGAGTACTTCACACAACTCAAAACATTCTTTATACCACTCCAGTTCCTTATCTGATGATTAACTAATAAATCTTTTGTTATTGGTCACTTGTATAGAGGACAAAGAACCAATGGAAATTTGATGGATTTTTCTAAGAGCAATACCAAGGATGATCTAGTTGCTACTAGAAAATAAATGTTAGTTCAAGATGATAACTTGGTTGAACTAGATAAGAAAATTACAAAGTTGAAAGTAATAGAGGATGAGTCAAATGCTAAGATACACTATGCCCTCATGTGAAATACGAGAATGCTCTATGACCCTCGACACCAACTTGCTGGAATGCTCTAGGAACCTCGACACTGACTTGTTGGAATGCTCTGGAACCCTTGACACTAACTTGCACTCAAATGAAATGTGAATTTTGCCCCTTTTTAATTTTTGTTTTATGTTGCCGTGTGTGTTGCAATTGAGACCAAAATAATTGGTTGTAATTACAACCAACGCTGCTATGTTATTAAAAAAAAAAACAAAAGTTTTCTTTATAAATTGACCAACCAACTCATTTAGAATTTTTTTGTCAAAATTTAGGGTCAAATGCACTAATGGGAGGAATCTTAATTTAAATATTGCCAATTTGGGGATTGTCAGGGAGCCCTTGAATATTTAAGTGATGGAGGACATTGATGGAAAAACCCACTATGAAGACCTCATTGATCCTAGTTTGATTATGATCTCCGATAATGCAAGGGAAACTGGGCTTAACCTTTTGAACAATGCAAGGAACAACATGATAGAAAACTTCTGAGCTATCAAATGGTTATTCCATGAAATTGAAGAACTTAAGGGGAGAAGAAGCTAGGAAGGTAACCAAAAAATTGAAAGCAACGAGGGGCACAATGAAGAGGATAGAAGCCAAGATGAAAGCCAAAAATACTTCAACATGTAGGAACATAGGGTAGGCTAGGAGAAAAAAATCACCAAGGTTGAATAAAAAGTCCAAAGGATGGAGTTCTCCCACCAGAACTTGGCAAATTAGGTGATAACCACTTTGAATGCTCTAAATGAAAACATTAATAGCCTAGGTGAATCACTAATTAGTTTTGGATTTAGTGGGGAAAAGATGGAGAAGACCAACCTAGAAATTGGGTAGGATGAGGATGATCTGAAAGAAACCAGAGACTAGGTGGATGCTTAGAACGAGGACCAGGAGGATGTAGACTATAGGAATACCATAGAAGCTTCAGAGTCCTTGTAGGTTCTTGATAGAGAGAATTGATAGTTATTGCTTTTTTTGTTGTCTCATTCCTTGGGTAGCTAGTTTTTTCTTGTTCTTGTTTTGTTGGTTTCTTCTTTCCTGGCCGTGGGCCTATTGTCTAGGGTTGGATTTTGTTAAGTAGTTTCATTGATGCTGGACATTTTTGAATATCTATATTTTTGATATGTTGTAAACACTTTTGGGTTTTATGATCCCTATAAAAACTATTTTACTTAATCAAAAAAAAAAATCTAGTAGTACCTTTGACAAGGTCAAGCACAAGGGCTGCTACTGCATAAAAAAAGAATAAACAAAGACTAAAGGAAAGAGAGAAAGTGCCACAATAGAGTTGAGAAAGACTACCAAGAGATTGGTAAAGAAATGAAAATCTCTTGATGAATCAGATGAGAAGAATGCACGAGATAATAATAGTCAAGTAAAAGTGGTAAGACACAATGCTTCATCTAATATTAACAATTTATATGAAAATGTAAAAAGCAATGCAAATTTATCTAATTTTTCACATATAGACTTTCATAAGCTAGGGAGTGTTGATAAAAATAATATAGAAAAGGTGATATATGGTATGATGGAAACATTCAAGACCACTCCACTAGGGATTACTAACTCTATACCAAAGAGCCTATATACTATGGTTGAGAAAAAGTGGAAATTCAGCTTAACAACTGGAAGACAATTTAAATTTTAGAGAGGCTGCACTAGTCCAACTCATCCCTGATTTGGACAAGCAGTTGATTGAAAAAGTAATTACTAGAAACACAAAGGGAAATTTTCTCTTAAATATAGAGTATTCTATATTTTGAAGAAGCAAGTAGAAGATCTAGTAAACTAGAGCACATTGCTTTGTAAATCTATTTGTGGGTTATCCATAAAACCCACAAAGGAGAAAGGAGAGAAAGAAGAGGGGGAAATTGCAAAAGATGACACATAAAAGGAAGATATACTGGAGGAGAAAGAAGATGGAATAGAATAGGATAACAGTTGAAGAAGAGCACCAGGATGGACAAGATGCTCAAGTGTCAAGCACTTGTTCCGTTGGTGCTTTTACACTACCAAGAAAAAAAATACTTAGTATCAAGATGATGAAGATTAAAAATACCGTAAGGATTAGCTAACCCCTATAAAAATCTATATATTCTTTAGATTTGAACCCAACTTCAACAAAATCATAAAAGATTCTCTACTCTTATGGCTCTGCAAAAATGAGGTGGGTGCACCTGAGGGATAGAGGATTCACAACTTGACATTATATTCATAATTCATTCCTTTTATAATATTCATAACAATAATCACCCCTCTATAGAAGATTGGTCACAATTCTTCTTAGATTTACAAATGATTCTAGACAATAGTAGCTAACTAAGACTCAGAGATCAAATGTAAACAAGTGCTTATTAGCATTGCCATTCTTCAAACAATAAAGTAAAATTGATTAAATTTTAAGCTTGATGCTTCTATATGGTTTCTCAAATCATAGAATGAACTTAGTTCATTAATTAGTATGTCATCCATTGGGCTTCAGAATCTATCCAATTACATGACCTAATTAATTGCATTACAATCAATGTTATCAATAAACCTCACTAAAACTCATTCTTTTATATATCTTTCATACTATCTAGAATTCTCATCATATTCACCGAAGCATTTACCTGATCCATTGAATTAAAAGTAGTAGTGAAATGATATACAATTTATCCTAATTGTGTTCAATTGAATAAGCTTTTCTCATGCAATCTCAAGATAACTAGGTAACAAAAATGGAGACAAGATTCAGAAAAGAAAGATGTGAGGACAGTTCATCTTTGTATTAATTCTCTTTGAAAATTGTATAACAACTAGAATGGAACTAAAAATAAATTCAAAATAAGACACTATGATCCTATAACATCAATTTATTCTTAGATTTTGATAGAAAAAATACATCATGAGTTTGCATCAAGAACTGGATTGAACAAAGCTTAGTAAAAAATAAAAAATTGAACAATGACTCAGAACCTTTCTCTAGCGTTGGAATCTCACTTATATAGTGTGAGATGCAACAAGCTTTAGGCATAGAGGAATTGACAACTATCCTTAAGAAAAAAGATATTTACATTGTTACTATCATAAAAGACAAAAAAATTGTGTAATAGAATGTCTTTCATCATGAATTTTCTTTGGTGGGACCACTTTCTATTGCATCCATTGTTGCAATTATTTACTAATAGGAAGTTGATTATTGGCTTCACTACTATTTTTTCTCCTTAAAGATGTAGCCAATAAATCTATTTGTGATGGACTTGGATCTGATTTTTGTAGACTTACTTTAACTTAAGTCTCTCCATCCACATAATCATGAACTCATAAGACAATAGTTATATTTGATTCTTCCTTTGCTAGGTCACTGATTTGGATTTCTACGCTTGGAACTACAATTGGTTTCTCATCTTTATACTCCTTTCCTTTCTCTAATGTGTCAATTATTTTCTCTTCATCATGTTCCATATCATCATCATCAGTTTCAACATATTCTGACTATTTGGCATGAAAAAATTCTACCATCCACTTGTCAAATAGTGTGTCATCTAGCCAATTAAAATTTAGAATATCATTCTACCTCTTCATCACATATTCTCCTAGCTTTTCAATCTCAATAACATCGTGCCTCAAAGAATCAAAGAATAACTAAACTTTTACAAGTTCCTTAGTCGTGGTTGTCCACCATGCATTTTCTTTTTCATTTATGACCTTATTCATCCTCGCACACAATAGGCCATCTAGTTCCTTGGCCCATTCCTCCTTATTTTTCAATTTATCCTTTTTATCTATAGCATGTGGGAATAATTCAAAATTAACACTCTTAAACTTATCAAGGTAACTTATGATCCTTCTTTGCAATCCAACTCTCTTATCATCAAATTTTGATAGATCACTAGTCAAATCATAAGTTTCCTCTATTTGTTCACAGGATAAATTGATAATGGAAAAACATAAAAAAGTAATATTTTTATTTCTTTTACTCCACTTGTTGACAATTAGCTTCAAGGCATCATCACTTTCTTTTAGCTCCTCCCATGTATTCACTTTTTTGGTAGCTACTCATAGAAAGTTGGCCAATCAATTTTATCTATTAAATACTTAATAGCTTTCCTTAACCTATTGTTAGGATTAAGCCACAAAAAAAAAAAAAAAAGGCAATTACATGAAAATATAACCAATATAAAAAATAATAGATCACACAAAAAAGAACACAAGACACCAAGATTTAACATGGTTCACCCAATCCCTAGGCTACATCCAGTAATTACACCTTGATTACAATCTATAATCCCTTATAGCTCAATACTGCTACAAGAACCAATTTCACATCACAACTATTAAATAATCCCTAACCCTAATCTCCTTTTATACAAGTATTTTTACCGCTTTAGGGTTATAGTTAAGAATTACATGTTGGGCCAAAATCTTGATAAAATTAATAATTACATGTTGGCCTAAAATATCGAGCCCCAAATAATTTATGAAGTATGTAAAATACTTTCCTAATTAGTCACCACAATCTAACAATCTCCCACTTGGAGACTAATTAGGCTCCACACTAAACAACAATCTCTCACTTGGAGACTGATCATGTAGCTATGCCACTAGTCCATGAGGCTCTCACTAGATCAAACCACCTTGGACTTTTTTGTTCTTTTATTCATGTTCAGTCTAGAAGACCAACTAAAGTTGAAGAGGAGTTTAGCTTCTCCCTTGTTACTACCTTTGTCAACATATCTACTAGATTGTCATTTGTATGTATCTTCTCTAGTTTTAACTATCCATCCTGCAAAACTGACCAAGTGAAATGGTATCGCAACTGTATGTGTTTGGTCTTTGAATGCAAAGTTGAATTCTTTGCAAGATGAATGGCACTCTGACTATCGGTGAACAAATAATTATCCTTCTAAGGATGTCCCAATTCTTCCAAGAAGAACTAAAGCCATATCATCTCCTTGGCTGCCTCTCCAACAATAACATACTCTGCCTCTGTAGTAGATAGAGCATTAATATTTTGTAACCTAGAAACCCAACTCATGGCTATCCCACCAATAGTAAAGAAATAACCTATAGTACTCTGACTGGTATTAATATCCCCAGCTAAATCTAAGTTAACATAGCCCTATAAATCAGTAGTAGAGCTTCAAAAGTGTAAACACTTATTGGATATTCCTCTCAAATATCTAACAATCCATTTGACTGCATTCCAATGCTCAATTAATCGATGATTCATATACCTGCTAACAACTCCCACTACATGTGCAATATCTAGCCTAATACATATGATAGCATACATCAAACTTCCTACGGCTGAAGCATAGGGTACCTTGGACATCTTATCCTCCTCTTCTTGTGTCTTGGGACACATCTCCTTAGTCAACTTCAAATGACCAAGTAAAGGTGTGGTGACAACTTTAGCATTCTCCATAGAGAAACATTGCAACACCTTCTTAACATAATCAGTCTTAGATAGCATCAATGTTATGTTCTTCCTATCTCTACAAATCAGTATACCAAGGATTTATTTTTCTACCCCCAAATCCTTCATAGAAAATGCATGTGCTAACTAGCATTTCAGTCCCTTAATATGATCCATGTTAGACCCAACTTCAAGCATATCATCAACATAAAAACATAAAATAATGTAGCTATCATCATCCAAACTCTTAAAATAAACACAATGACTTGAATGACACCTAGTATAGCCATGCTCATGCATAAAATTATCAAATTTTAGATACCATTACCGAGGTGCTTGCTTACAGCCATATAAACTTTTCTTCAATTTGCACACTAAGTTCTCCTTACCTTTGACTGCAAATCTTTGTGACTAAGCCATATATATATATCTTCATTCAAATCACCATGAAGGAAGTTTGTTTTAACATCAAGCTACTCTAAATGCCAATCTTCAGTAGCCACAAGACTTAAAATAGTATGGTTAGAAGTCATTTTAACAATAGATAAAAAAATATCTAATCAAAATTGATTCCCTTTTTCTGGGCAGATCCTTTTACAACTAACCTGGCTTTAAATATTTTCTTACCTTCATTCTCTTCATTTAACCTATAAACCCACTTATTCTGTAAAGCTCTTTTACCTACAGGCAACTTCCACAAATCCCATGTCTTATTCTTTAGCAAAGAATCCATTTCATTTTTCATTGTAGACTCCCACTGAATCTTAGTATCCACCTGCACAACTTCATCATAACTTTCAAGTTCATCAGCATTAGTAAGTAAAATTGAATACAAAGAGGGAGAAAATCTTTGTGGATGTCTAATTTTCCCTTTTGACCATCTAACATTCATTAGTGTGTGTGGTATTTGTTATTGCAGTTGTTGAACATTATGAGGAATGGCTAGAACATCAACTTTTGGAGTATCATCCAACACTACATAATCATCTTCTTTCTTCTCATGTTGCCACAATAGATCTTTGTACAACACTTTCTCATTGAATATGACATCTTTGCTTCTTACAATTTTATGAATTTCAAAATCCCAAAGCCTATAACCAAACTCATTAATGCCATATCCAACAAATATAGATTTCTTTGACTTAGCTTCTAGCTTGGTTCTATTTTTAGAATCTATGTGAGAAAATGCTTCACAATCAAAGGTTTTGAGAAAAGAATAACTCACCTTCTTACCAGTCCATGCTTCCTCTAGAATGCCACAACCCAAAGGAGTATAGGGACCTCTATTAATCAAATATATAGTAGTATTGATACCCTCCACCCACATGTGTAAGGGAAACTTAGCATGCAACCTCATGCTCCTTGTGCACTCCATTATAGTCCTGTTTATACATTCAGCCACTCCATTTTCCTATGGAGTCCTTGGACCAATTTTTTTATACAAATACCATTAGTGGAGCAATAATCTTCAAATTTATGACTGCAATACTCACCACCATTATTAGATCTAAAATATTTTAATTTCTTACCAGTCTCATTTTCAACCAAGCATTTCCATTTCTTAAAAGTTTGAAATACATTATATTTCTATCTAAGGAAATAAACTCATACTTTTGTAGTTGCATCATCAATAAATGTAACATAATAATGAGAGCCACCAAGGGAAGATACCTGAGTCGGTCCCCACACATTGATATGCACAAACTCTAATTTATCCTTTTTGTTTTCCTTCCCAATCTTCACAAAACTCACTCTTTTTTTTTTAATATGCACAACTTTCATAGAAATCCATATTAATGCATTTTAGACCTAGTAAAACTTTCTTTGAATGAAGAACTTTCATACCTTTCTCACTCATATGCCCAAGTTTGTTGTGCCACAACACTATATCAAAATTTATAGTAGCTATTTTTTCTCCCTACTCAACTGCAGCAATTGTTCTTGAACATTCATTTTTCTTTGAAAAAATTAAAATAGAAGGAACGATATGACCTATACAAAGATATAAGGTGCCTACTTTCACACCTTTTGGTACTACAAGGGAACCTTTTGAAGCTTTCCAATTTTTATCATTAAAAGTAACTATACAACCCTCATCAATGAGTTGCCTTGCTGAAATTAAATTCCTACTTAGCCTTGGAACATGTCTTACCTCATGTAGTAGCCAATGATTTCAATTCTGTAACTTAATCTTAACTTTTCCCTTTCCAATAACATGACAAGGTTCATTATCTCCCAAATAACCTTGGACATAATCAATGAAATAACCTCTATGAGGTGTAGCATGAAATGAAGCACCAGAATCTAAAACCCATGAATCATTAACACTTTCTAAAGAATGAAGCAAAGCATCCTCTTTAGATTTGTTACTTACCACATTTTTCTCCTTGTCTCCATCTAGTTTATCTCCTTCATTTTTCTTTCGATTCCAACAATCTTTCTTTTTGTGCCCTAGTTTCCCATAGTACCAGTAGTCATTCAGTCCTCTCAATTGAGACCTTCTCCCCTTTGACTTTCCTCTTGATTTGTCATAATTTTCAAAATTACTTCCTCTCTCAGTCATTCTACCCCTACTTTGTGCATTCAAAGAACTTACTGATTTAGATCCACCTGAGGTTTTCCTATGATTTTTCTCACTCAAAAAAATACTAAATACATCATCATATTTTAGGTTACTAGATCCTAGAATAGAATTACTCATAGCAATTACCAAGCCATTCCAGCTTTCAAGCAAAGAACACAAAATCAAGAGAGCCCTAATTTCTTCATCAAAATTGACTAGAGAAGATAATTGACTAGTAATAGTATTAAACTCATTTAAATGATCTGTAAAAGATCCACCTTCTACCATTTTCATATTAAATAAATGCTTCATGAGAAATACCTTGTTTGAAGCGGAGGGCTTTTCATATAGTGTCACTAGGGTTTTCATCAACTCTTCTTTTGTCTTTACTTTTGTAATATTAAATGCCACCGATCGTGCCAAGCATAATTGAATGCTTCCAAGTTCCTTTCTGTCTAAAAAATTCCATTCATCATTTGACATAGATTCTTGATTATTGGCTTTGCCTTCCAACAGCTTCAATAAATTCTTTTGATACAGATAGTCTTCCATTTGCATGTTTCATAACTAGAAGTTCTACCGATTAAACCTATCAACCCTCAGCTTACCCTTGTTTGCTATTGCTCCCACTCAACTGTGAGACTTTCTTGTAGAGGATAATTGAAAATCAACTAGGGTCTAATACCACTTGTTAGGATTAAGCCATGAATAGAAAAAAAAACAATTACATTCAAATATAACCAATGCTAAAAAATAATAGATCACATAGAAAAGAACACAAGACACCAAGATTTAGTTCACTCAATCCCTAGGCTATGTCCACCAAACAACAAGTTAAATATTAGTATGATCTAATAATTACAACCTAATTACAATTTGTAATCCCTTATAGCTCAATACCACTACAAGAACCAATTTTGCATCACACCTATGAAAAAAAATTTCTAACCCTAAGCTCTTTTTATACAAGTACTTTTACCACTTTAGGGTTATAATTAATAATTACATATCAGCCAAAAGTCCCAATAAAATAGGGCCCAAAACCTATAGTACTCTACCTGGTATCAATATCCCCTACCAAATCTATGTCAACATAGCCCTATAAATCAGTAGTAGAGCCCCCAAAGTGAAAACACTTATTGGATGTTCCTCTCAAATATCTGAGAATCCAATTGACTACATTCCAATGCTCAATTCTTGGATGACTCATATACCTAATAACAACTCCTACTATGTGTGCAATAAAGAATCTATGAATTATGTATAGTACTTTCTTGATCAGTCACCACAATCTAACACATGGCCTTCATCATGAGTACATTTTATGATAGGATATGAAGGCTATAGTGAAATGTTATGCGCATTTTTATGCTATCAATTTATGTTCAAAACTAACACCAAACAAGAAATTTCTCAACTATTAAATTGATTTACTTTTCATCTACCCAATTTACCTGTGTGATCTCATTTGGTGCACTAGATTCTTGGGCAAGGATTTCAGATTCTTGGCATAGGTGTCCAGCAACGACTTTATAGCCTTCCTTCAAGGAAATTTTTTTATCTTCATTCATGAGCTCCACATTGAATTCTATGCCCCATATTTTTTTCTTAATATCATGAGTTTTTCATGTATGGTTTCATTAAACAAAATTTTTTGCAACATTATATAAAAATAATTATATGAAATTTCATTTCTACTACTTACAAGTAAAGACTAGAGATTCATATAGCCACCAAAGCCAAGTTTGTGTTGGCCAACCTTTTCTAGTCTCGCTTTTGTATCCACGGATGTGTCCTATAGCCTATGAATAGTTTCAAACATGTTAGATTATATATTTGCAAAGATTACTAATTATGTATGATTAAATTGTACATAATACTATCATAACATACCTTCTTTTTCCTTGTGATGGTTCATTTCCTCTATTTTCATGTAGCCTTTTCCCCTTTGCATCTTCTATTATTTCATTCCACTCCATCAGTGGAATCATAGGAGGAAAATTGTACTTTGGATTCTCCTTTAGACCCCTTCTATATTGATCCCTCATAGTCTTTTTATGCCTTGGTGCTCTTTTCAAAAGTACAATAGTGTCAAAAATGTTTTTTCCAAATAGGTCCTCAAAAGATGTAATTGGCTGATTTTTTAATTCAGAACCCTATTCATTCCACCTCTAAAAAAAAATAAAAATGGTTAGATCAATAAATTTAATATAGTACAATAAATGGAAGAAAGTTTTTTTTTTGTAGCAATGATATCAAACTACGTACCTCTTACATATGGTGGGTCCAAATAGCCTCAATGTCATATCAAAAAGATGATCAAAGAAAACATTATTACCTACAAAAACATAAAGGGACTATCAGACCAAAATGATTTATGTATAAGTAAACTAAAATTACACTTTAAATAGTAACAATTTTAAAGCACCTAGAAGTTTTCATAATTTTAATAGAAATATAGTACCTACAAATGAACTAGTACTAGTCACATGGACTGCTCGAGGAAATGGATTAGCTTCAGTTGTACTAGTCTACTATTCTATCAACTGAAGGTTTATCTATTAATGCACAAAATAGGTACATGAGTACAAAATCCACCCAACAAAAAAACCAATGCATGATTACAACATTACAAAATATAGGAAAATAAGGTTTTACAAGTTGTAGTGGGCATAGATGAGAATGTTTGCATTCTCCTTATTGTCGACAATGCATAGGAAATATCAGACCACTGACCAAAGGAGGCATTTGCACTTCATCATGAGCTAAAGAATACAATATTGTTAAAAAAGACATTTTCAATGGATAAAGATCAAATGGGATACTAACTAGAAGCATCCAAAAAAAAAAATTGTGTTATAATGTTGATGAAAACAAATAAAGAAAGTGTTACTTACATAAAGGTTGTGCGCTACAACCCTCACCATGTTCACCACATAATGTCCCAACTATCACATATTTCTATAGAACACATAATATTTTAGATCATGATCCATAAGATACTATAAAATATAAACATCTATTGAACTTCTATTATTTCTTTAGATTAATTACTACTTACTTTCAAAGATTCGATGCTATGGTCCAATTATTTTCTTAGCTCCTCTTTCTCCTCACTTGTGTCATAGTCGATGATAATGTTAACAATTTCATCACTATATCTTTGTTTGAGTTTTCGGGCCATGAATATAGGGTTAGCACTAAAGGCAATGTCATGTAGAAATGATGCTCGCATTTGATCTGCTGTCATTCTAACTTTTTCCTATCATTTGTGACATCAATATCAATAAAATTCAATCAAAATAACTCCAAAGCCATAAATTAAAGAATATATTAATATGACATTTGTTTCTATATAATTTGAACAATTAAAATTAATTAAGGTTTTACCTCCATTGAAGATGTGTGAGATGGTGCATCCCTACCTATGCATGGTAGTCTACCCATGCCACGTTGTGAAAAAGATGAGTAATTCTTACAAATCAACAGTGAAATGAAAGTATTTGACATGATGTACTTAATTTTTATATTTGCGCATATGGTTTTCAAAGAAAAATTTGGTGTAAGTAATGTGTATATCTACAAAATCCAATATCAGTAAAATTCTATCAAAATAACTCCAAAGTCATCACAAAAAGAACATAATAATATGACATTTATATATAATTTCAATAATTTCAATAATTAAGGTTTACCTCTGCTGAAGGTGTGTGAGATGGTGCATCTCCTCATGTGTGACATGGTGGTCTATCCATGTCCCCCTATTGAAAAGATTAGTAATTCTTAGAAATCAATAGCTAAATGAAAGTATTTGACATGTTGCAGTACTTAATCTTTATATTTGCACATATTATTTTCAAAGAAATTTTTGGTGTAACTAATGTGTATATCTGCAAAATTTAATATCAGTAAATTTCCATCAAAATCACTCCAAAGCCTTAAAAAAAAGAAAATAATAATACAACATTTTTTTATATATGATTTGAACAATCACAATAAATATGGTTTACCTCTACTAAAGAAGGTGTGTGATATGGTGCATCCTCACCTGTGTGTACTAGTCTATCCATGTTGCCCTATGAAAAATATTACTAATTCTTAGCAATCAGCAAAAAAATGAAAGTAATAGACTTATAAAAAAAAATATTAATAATAAAGTAGATTATATATCGGAGTCAATATTAATTGGAAGCAATTGGTTTAAATGTTATACTTACTAGTCCCATGATAGGGAATTTTTTTGTATCTACACGATTCAAATTATAATCTATCAGAAGCTCTTCCCCTACACTTATTGATTTTATCGCACATACTAAGACATGATTTCCCTTGCCTACCTTGAATATACAATTTTCCAACTTATTAGTTGACACATGTTGAGAACTATTTATAAATCCTACAATATTCCCTATTTCTTTTGGCCTTCCATCAATATACATAGCAACCATTTTACTTTGATCATTTTCTTTGCATTGTATATAATTTGGTGGCAATGCATACCTATGCATACTTTTTTTATATTGCACAATCGGAATCCAATTGTTGTAGTTGTAATAAGGTCCTACATACTCGATTGATTCAAAAAAATTATTGTAACAAACCTTTATGCTATCCATGGAAAATAGGCTCAAACCATGTAATGAAGATAGAGCTATGCCATATATCCTTTCATTAATAGAAAAATCAGTGTTAACTAGAGTTAGTTCCTTGGGTAACCATTCTTTCTAAAGATGTTTGTACCTTAAGTGAACCTCCCTATCACCTTCTCTCTCATTATCATAACAACATGACCACCCCTCAGCAAGAAAAAATTGCATCTGTTTGTTGAATTTTCTCCTAGTCATTTGACCTCTATTTTGATCTCCCTATTTTAGACATACTAGATATCTCACTTTTGTCATCTATTACCTCATTTTCCTCACTCGAGGAAGACAAATCAAACAAATACCTATTTGGTGATACTTGCAATCTATAAAATGAGAGACACACTAGGAAAAAAGTTGATGTTGATCGTAAAGAAAAGACATGCAAATAAAAAATTGTATCTATAGGGTCTATTGACATATACTTGTCAATCCATGTGATTGTGCAAGATCTTGGTTAATGGTGTTGAATAGCCTACATATGTAAACCATTTAAGTTAGCCAAAAATTTGGAGTAACTAATGTGTATATCTAAAAATAAATTTGACATGTTTTAATTAATTTTTATATCTACACATATGGTTTTGAAAAAAAAAATTGGTCACCTCGGTTATCAAATTCACCAATATTGTTATGAATGAAAAGTTGTCCACTTACAATGCTCTATAAACTAGAAATTATGTAGAAGACAAAAATTACATGATGCATTAATCAAAATCAAGAAAATTTCTATAAATAAAAATCATGACCCCATCATACTTGACATTGATTGTACCTCAACAGACATCTCATTGATCATGTCACTGATCATCATCTTCATCCATGTCTTCATCATCATCCTCATCACACTTGTCACTTTAATCATCGTCATCACCACCACCATTTTTGTCACCATCATCATCATCTTTATCACCATTATCATGACCATCATCATCATAACCATCATTGCCATGATCATCACCATCTTCATTAGCATGATGATGATCGTCATCAGCATGATGATGATTGTCACATCACCATTATTGTCAGCATGACCAAAATTATCATCATCTTCATCATCATCATCATTGGGTAATAGTCACTTGTGATCATTTACTTCATCTTGTGATTCTTTAGTATCTTCTTTTTCCATCATATTATATCTTATCGACCTTCCTCTTGGATCATGTCTAACAAATAATGACCAACCTAATTTGTGTGGAATGCCAAAACAAAACACTTGCTTGCATTGGCTTGAAAGAACATAGGGCTTATCTCCAACTGACTTAAATAGTCTTGTATTAGTCATTGTAAATCCACTTTCATGTTTAATAAGAGTCCTATCAAAATCATTTTGATTTAATCATAATCTATACAATTTGGTGACAAATAGAACTAATTTGAATGAATTAAAGTCACACTTAAGTATAATATCCAAAATTCCATAATATCAATTTTCAGATTTTGGAGGATGTATGTCAGTTCTAGATGAAATATTGATGATTGCAAAGCCTACACTTATCTTGAAATCTCACATTTTCTTTGTTTTGTCTAACTTTTTAATGCGAAATTTATGGCTAAGGTAGTACATAGCTTTGTGGTGTTTGACCTATAATTATTCAAACATGTCAACATTATTTGCATCAATCTGTGAGTTGATATTGAACTTATGGCTCATGATTAGTAATCTTGTGTGCACCTTTATATCTCTTGAGCCATATACTGGATGAAGTACCATTGGTGTAACATTTGGATCTCCATTATGATGAGCTTATTTAACCAACAATGCAACACCATCCCATGTTATTGAGTGACCATTTTCTTGAGACTATTCAATCCATACCATCATCCAATCAAGATTGTTTGCAATATACAAATGTAGTACATCCCACTCATGACCAACTATAAAGAAATTAGTTAGACCAGTTAGAAACAACTTATATTGATGATGGATAAGAATTAATTAACTACAAAAAAAAAAATTTTAATTACCTCTCAATATACATTTCCCTGTCGGGTACTCCCCTTCAAATTTTTCAATAGAGTTGGGATCCCATATGTGATCTACATGGATATTTACTACAAACTTTGAAAGATATTCACTAATTTACACAATGGTCTAGTATACAATATATCCCTCTACCATAGAATGCTTAGGACATTCTCTTTTTCAAACCAAGCCCTTCATAAATCTCAAGTACCTCTCAATTATCCATATTGACCTAGTTTTTATAGGTCCACACAATTTAATCTCCTCAACTTGATGTATGAGATACTATTCTTGAGAATTGAAAAAGTTTGAAGGTAGATACTTTTGTATTTCACACATAAGCTATGAAATTTTTCTCTTCCAATATTTTATATCTTTTTTGTCATTTTTTAAAAATGATAACCACCTAAAAGAGATTCAACATGCAAGTAAATATAAATGAGATTTCAAATAAAATTATACAAATCTAAGTAAAAGAACTTCTAACCTCGTGTAGTTTCTAAGATCATATGTAACTTGTTTAATACTATTCTCAAACTAGTGTGGGAGGGATAAAGGTAGGATGTACTGTAGACATTAAAAAATGATCATTTCAATATATTGGGTATGTGTAGGATCATTGTGTGCCAAAAAGTGGCGATGTGAAAAAAATAGAGTTTGAAGATGTCTAAAAGCGCTTCAAAATTTTCTATGACTTTTTTTCAACTATCCAAGTACCAAACCTGGAAAGTTATCAGATATCTAATCTCATGTCAGATATCCAATATCAAATCGGATATCTGATACAAGAAGCAAACAAATTGGAGGAAAAAATGAATTTTTGAGTTATATGACTAATTTGAGTTATGAAATATGTAAAGATATAATATATAATCTATAAATATATAATATAATAACATAACTATTATATATAATATAATATATAATACTATATCATGTTGTTATTATTATAATCTATAAATATAATAAATATTATTATATTATATTATTATTATTTTTACTATATTTTATTAAATATAATAACGTAATATTATATATATATATATATATATGTGATTAATATATATTATTATTATTATTATCTATAAATATATATATAATTATTACACTATATTATTATTATTTTTACTATATTATTTCTATTAGAATCGTTTATATGGCCGGTCAAACGGGGTCACAAGATGACCTATGACCCCTTTCGACACATTCTATGACGACATATGTCCCTAAGGGTCCTAGGTCCACTACAAACATATTAAAATCTTTTATATGGGTCAAAGGGGGTCACAAGATGACCTATGACTCCTTTTGACACATTCCATGATGACATATGTCTCTAGGGGTCCTAGGACCCCTAGGGACATATTATAATCATTTATATGGGTCGAAAGTAGTCATAGGATGACCTATGATCTTTTTCAACACATTCCATGACGACATATGTCTTTAGGGGTTCTACGACCCCTGGAGACATATTAGAATCATTTATATGAGCCAAAAGGGGTCAAAGGATGACCTCTAATCTCTTTTGACACATTCCGTGATGACATATGTCCATAGGGGCCGTCGGACCCCTAGGGACATATTAGAATCATTTATATGGGTCGAAAGGGGTCATAGGATGACCTATGACCCCTTTCGACACATTACATGATGAAATATGTCCATAGGGGTCCTAGGACCCTTAGGGACATATTAGAATCATGTATATGGGTCAAAGGGGGTTATAGGATGACCTATGACCCCTTTTGACACATTCCATGATGACATATGTCTCTAGGGGTCCTACAACCCCTAGAGATGTATTAAAATCATTTATATGGGTCGAAGGGGGTCATAGGATGACTTATGACCCCTTTCAACACATTCCATGATGACATATGTCCCTAGGGATCTTAGGATCCCTAGGGACATTAGAATCATTTATATCAGTCAAAGGGGGTCATAGGATGACCTATGACCATTTTCAATGCATTCCATGATGACATATGTCCACATATTAGAATCATTTATATGGGTTGAAGGGGGTCGTAGGATGACCTACGATCCCTTTTGATGCATTCCATGATGACATATGTCCCTAGGGGTCCTAGGACCCATAGGGATATATTACAATCATTATATGAGTCGAAAGCAGTCATAGGATGACCTATGATCCTTTTTGATGCATTTGATGAAGACATATGTCCTTGAGGACATATTACAATCGTTTATATGGGTCGAAGGGGGTCATAGGATGACCTATGATCACTTTCGACGCATTCCATGATGACATATGTCTCTAGGGGTTCTAAGACCCCTAGGGACATATTACATTCATTTATATGTTTCAAAGGGGATTATAGGATGACCTATGACCCCTTTCGAAACATTCCATGATGAAATATTTCCTTGGGGGTCCTAGAACCCCTAGGGACATATTACAATCATTTATATGGGTCGAAGGGGTTCATAGGATGACCTATGACCCCTTTCAACACATTTCATGATGACATATGTCCCTAGGGGTCCTAGGACCCCTAGGGACATATTAGAATCATTTATATAGGTCGAAAGTGGTCATAGGATGACCTATTATCCCTTTCAATGCATTCCATAATGACATATGTTCCTAGGTATCCTAGGACCCCTAAGGACATATTAGACTCATTTATATGGGTCGAAGTGGGTCACAGGATGACCTATTACCCCTTTCGATGCCTTCCATGATGACATATGTCCTTAGGGGTCTTGGGACCCCTAAAGACATATTAGACTCATTTATATAGATCAAAGGGGCTCATAGGTCATTTTTATGCATTCCATGACAACATATGTCCCTAAGGGTCCTAGGACTACTAGGGACATATTACAATCATTTATATGGGTCGAAGGGGGTCATAGGATGACCTATGACCCCTTTTAATGTATTCTATGACAATATAAGTCCCTAGGGGTCCTAGAACCCCTAGGGACATATTAGAATCATTTATATGGGTTGAAGGGGGTCATAGGATGGCCTATGACCCCTTTAGACACATTCCATGATGACATATGTCCCGAGGGGTCCTAGGACCCCTAGAGACATATTAGAATCATTTTTTTGAGTTGAAGGGGGTCATAGGATGACCTATGGCCCCTTTCGACAGATTTCATGATGACATATGTCCCTAGGGGTCCTGGGACCCCCAGGGACATATTACAATTATTTATATGTGTCGAAAGGGGTCACAAGATGACCTATGACCCCTTTCAATGCATTCTATGATGACATATATTACAATCATTTATATGGGTCAAAGGGGGTCATAGGATGACCTATGACTCCTTTTGACACATTCCATAAAGACATATTTTTCTAGTGGTCTTAGGACCCCTAGAGACATATTACGATTCTTTATATGGGTCAAAGGGGGTCATAGGCTGACCTATGAACCCTTTCAACACATTCCATCTTTTGACACATTCCATGATGACATATGTCCTTAGGGGTCCTATGACCGCTTTTGACACATTCCATGACAATGTATATCCCTAGGACCCCTACGACCCCTAGGGACCTATTGGGAATGCATCAAAAGGGGTCACTAGGGGCCCTAGGGACTTTTGTTGTCATGAAATGCGTCGAAATGATGCATTTTATGACAATATTATATTTAATAATTATATAAAATTATATATTTTAATATAATAATAATATATTATTAGATTATATAACAATAATAATAATATATGTTACTAGATTATAGATTTAATAATAATAATAACCATATATATTATTATATATAATAATTTAGTCATATAATATTACTATATATATTTAATAATAATAATATATATCATATATTACTATATTATATTTAATAATTATAATCATATGTATTACTATAATATAATAATAATTTATAATTATAATAATATATAATAATAATAATATCAATGTTCACACTTTCCCGAAATAAAGCTCCCTCTAAAACAGTCTAAAGTTTCCCTCTTAAATTTATTTTCTCTCAAATTTCCCTCCAAATTGGTGTGGAAAATTTCTAGATGAAATCAGATATCTGATTAGGGTTGGTATTTACCAAGCCTATTCAGTCAGCCCAAAAAATATGTTTGAGAAGGGTTTCACTGACACTCAGACTTCGGGTAGCCATCTAACAATGTTATTTTCTTCGAAATTGAATGAAACAAAAAGGGTTTTTTTATGTCACTCTCAAGATTCCATCAATATAGTTGCTATCAAATTTTTAGTTCAATATGTGTTTATTAGTTAATTTTCAATGAAGATTATTGTAAAGTGTTGATTGACATACTGATTGAAAAATGGCTATAATTTTTAAACAGTATAACATTTTTTAAATCCAAAAGTTGTGTCACATTCTATGCTTTGCCTAGTATAAGAAAAATAAAAAATATAAATAAATTTGGTAAAAAAATTATTAGTTAAGGTGGTCAAACATGAGAGTTTTTTTTTACCAAAAAAGTTTTAGTAGAAAATTCGTATTTAATTATTTATTGGAATAAAAATACCCAAAAAAATGTGTCACATCCGAGCATGAGCCTAATTTTTATATCTATAATTAAATTTAAAAAATATTATCATTTTTTTTCGGTTAAGGTGGTCAGACATACATCTACTTTTTATTTTTGCCGTAAAATTTTTGTAGTACTTTATTAAAATCCAAACTTTTGAGCAATCAATTATTTTTTTCTCTAGATAAGGCCTAGTAGTTTAGAAACTACATTCAATTTCTTACATATTATTTTCTTAAAACTTTTTGAAATAAAGTCCATAACCATTTTAAAATTATGTGTCAAGTTGACATAACCCTGATTTGCTAGTTTTTCACTTCCACTTAAGGCCATAGTTTGGTTCACCATGATCCTACACATACCCTATTATTAAATAATGTAATAGGTAGTAAATTCAATTTTATAAATATATTTTAAATAGAGAACACGACTTACCTTGAAAAAGATATGCCAATCATGTGTTTTCAACCCTAGCTCACAATCACCTTTCTTTGATACAAGAGTGCTTATATTTGTCAAAAATCTTGTGAGATTTTTTTTTTTTAATGACTTCTTTTAATGCATAACTTTGTTGCTCCGTTAATAACCAAAGAAGGGAACTTGTATTTATGTGGTTTCCGTTGCTATTTGATTCAATGAAATCTTTCAATGCATGATTGGATTCATGAATATCAGTACAAATTTTGGCAGTTTTTCTCTATCACGCATTCCATCCAATATTTTTCATAGTGTCTCTCTTAAATTATTTTCAATATGCATAGCATCAAAAAACTACATGATTATGAGATAATTGTAATATGATAACCTACTAAATTGAGTAGGATAACTTTTCATTCCTCTACGAAGTTGGTCATGAACACCTTGATGACCTTTACGAGCATCAATTACATCATTACTAAATATAAGATAATATCAAAATATAAATTTCAAACTTTGGACCACAAAATGGACATTACCTTGACAATTTAGTCAATTGTATTCCAACTTCCATAAATGAGGTGTCATTCTTCATGACCTTGATGATGTCTCTTCTTTCTTATTAAAAGGATGTTTTTTGATAGTTCGACACTTATGATTATTGTGGAGAAAGTGTCTAAACTCATCGAACACTTGCTTTTCTACACTTATTGAATGACGAGATTTCATCTTTGGACCACAAACTAGACGTGTGAATTTTCTCTTTATATAAAGACCTAAAATATCATGTGTGATTGGATCATGTAAAATTATCATGCATAACTTAAGCATACAACAGTAATGTGTAAGGACTATAATAGACTACAAATATGTAATCTTAACAATATAACATACCGCCACCATCATCACATCCACCATCATGGATTAAAGAACACAAAGTTCTCCATCTTGGTACCCACAGTAAAATCAAAGTATCTAGCATCTGAAACAATGAATGATCTCACCTCCTATTATGCCACTACTATTGAACATAAATAGAAGCCATCCAAAGAGAAAACCACCCAACTAGTCGCATTAGAAGATCATAAAATCTTATACCAAATAAAATGCCAAGCACAATAACATAATCCAAAGAAAATCACATGTGTCTATAGTTTTCAAAATATCCATAGCTGAAATAACACCCATAACAAGTGCCAAATACATCTAGCTATCCATACCTCCAAAGGTATACCAAGTGAACTCACATCATCAACATATCCAATCAGCAACTTTCAATCACAAGCTTCAAGGGAAATATGTACCACATATATACCAAGAAGCTCTTACCACAAAAAGACAATGTCAAATCTGTAACCAATCCACTCACAAAATCTCAAAGTAATGAATCCATGTAGTCTCAAGGATATCCACAACACATAAATTGATATTCTACAAGAAGAACTCTCATAACCTATCTCTAATAGTCTCCCAAGCTCTCCACAACCAAAAAAAGAAAGAGATAAATGAATAATCATGTCATCTCTCACATGACATATATGAGCACAAACTAGTGACCATAATCTCTAACCAATCTCAAATCCAATGTAAGAAAAATGAAACATCTAGGAAGATAACTAAGACCAAAGAGAAACCATGTAAATCATAACCTATATCATGTCCTTTTACGCACACCTCTAGATGTAAATTGTGCAAGTATGATCTCCTCCATAAAACCCCAACCAAGAAGCCTCAACAACACCCAAACCATGCCATATAACTAATCATAGATGTAAGCCTCTCACAAGAAGATCAAACTCATAAACCATTCCTAATCCAAGGAATGTACCCAATTATAAAACCATCTTCCAAACTCAACCAGTATAACAACATATGCATATGGAGATAACCAATGCTAAACTATCTCTCAAATGAAACCTCTAGAACTAACTCATGTACCATAGCTCAAGATCCATATCCATGAAAGATGATCATAAATGTAATGCACTTGAGAGTAAAATGGGCTATACCTCTCAAGTAGAAAGCTGTGGACTAGACTAGATGTGGAGAATGGGAATGCTCATTAAGATATCCAAGTCTCCAACCAAGACTCATCTAAGAACAATCTTCTCTCAAGTCCATATCAAGTGATTGCCCCTCAGACTTCTTGTTGAAACCATCAATTGTCCCAACAAATACTTCTCTAATCCAAGAGAAATCAACATCACCACCATCTCTAAGTATCCATGAGTACCTATAACTAATAAATCCATGACAACTCCAATTGCAACATAGCAATATCATGAAGTATTCAGCTTATGATCAATGTCAAAGTTTCAACCATTACCTCAGGAACATAAACATGACAACATGATCTAAGCATCTCAACTAAAGAGATAAAATGCTCCAAATGAACATAATATAACATTTTTAAAAAATTCTAAACATGTATCAAGAGTATACCATGACATAAAAATGAAACCATCCTCATAGTAAGGATAACGTGCCAAATGAAAGCATACACCACACCTTTACCAAGAACCTTGTGAGTCCTCAAGATGCAACCATCTTCACACACCATGAAGAAAAAACCATCTCCACATACCATGAAGAACCATCACCACACATCATGAAGATGACCAAGAACTCCATGAGTTCTCAAGATTTAAGTATCTTCACATAGCAAGAAAATAACAAGTGCACCATACAAATGTTAAAGATGCTCCTGCAGCAACAGGATCCAAGACAAATCTTCAAGATCTTGAAACACTCAATAAATATATCAATACCAAAAAAATACCCACTCAACTATGGTATCTAGTAACCTATGGCATCATAAAATCCATCTCCTATATGAAGATCCTCTAGGTCTACACTCACACAACCAAAGTGTCAATACCAAGTGAAATCAAGATCTCCAAATCCAAGAAGATACAAACCAAACTAGTAAATAATCCTACACTATCACCCCATTACTATCACAAGATCTCACTAAACTGTGTATCCAAGCTATCTATGATATCATGATGAAAAAACTATCCTCGAACCATAAGAATCAACCAAGGTATCAAACCATCAAAGAACTCAAGATGCACATCATGAACTCCTTACAAGAAACCATATAACCATGATCTTGGACCAAGGAGATATACCACCATAAGCAAATCAAGAATCTAAGCTAATTAACATCAAGGATGTACCTATATACCCAATCATGTCATGCCAAAATCTATGACACCATGATCACATCCATGAACCAAGCATATAACTCTCAAAGTGTCCAACTTGTTAACATAAAATAGTCAACCATAATCCTCCACCATGACTGTACTAGTAACAACATCTCATCCCTTCTACATGAAGAAAACATTAGAAAATCATGTGAATTTCATTGCAAATTTTAGCAAACAGTCTTTTTACCAATTTCACTGTGAGTTTTATTTTCTGTGACAAAAATTCTGATAGGATTAAATTTGATGGCCATCACGGGCTGAAACTAAAAAACTCTTTTATTTCCTCTGAACATCACCAAACTAGGACATATTATATATCATAATTTATTGAAATGTCAACTCGGATCTAATGGTGAGGTCTATTTTTACCTAGGAGTTCATTTCTGTAAGCTCCCCCTAAAACCCTAATTTAAATGAAACATCCAAAAAAAAATGTTCAATGATTTCATATACCCAAAATATATCGATATCCTATCATAATAGCAAACCCAAAACCCTCAAATCTATAATAAAAAACTCATATATCTTGCCCTTTGATGCAGGAGCATCCAAAGGTATAAGGGCAATCCTGTGTCACCCAAAAAAATGTACTTAGACTTAGTTTCTGTTTCATGTCTTTACATTTTTGGATACCCATTTGGCTCAAATAAAGGTTCCAACTCTCATAGTTCAACTATTAGTGTGTTTGAAAATCCCAAAAAAATAGGAGCATGTATTTGGGCCATCATTTCGGTAAACTAGAAGGTGTGAATTGGCTAGATGAATGTAATCATGATTTAGAGCATTCCAGAAAAAGAATCAGGTCAATAGGCTCCACGGTTTGAAATTTATTGCAGTTTTTTGGGTTTTGGAGACTTCCTAAGAATGCTTCAAAGTCAGGTTTGGGGCATTAAATGACCTCGAAAAGGGTCAAAAAAATGGGGGACAAGCAAAGCTTGTCCATAGGGCTATAGAGCACTTTGAGAGCTTTCCAAAAATGTAAATAGTTCATCAATCGGAACTACGGTTCAAAGTTATGCCTCCCGAAAGTTTGGTTACCATTTCTAGATTCTTCTAGATTTGCGCCGACTTCTAACGTAGCTTCTAGAACCTTCTATTTCATTGGTGGATGCCTACTAGAACTTTCTAGAATGTACTCCTAGTCCTTAACCCTTTGGGGTCTATTTAAGGAGATTTCTGGCATTGTAAAGGGCAGTTCAGAGTGGAGTTTGAGGGGAGGTGCTAAAAGGAGAAATATTCTCCAAATTTATGCTATTGTAAGCCCTTAGGGCATGTTATGAAGTTTATTTTATTTGTACTATTTGTACTAGCTTATTTTCTCAGTTAATATAATTTCCCTTTTCTATTGTGTCCATTCTGTTCTTGGGTTGTGTCCCCATCAAGTGGTTTCAGAGCGAGTTTTCCTGAGTGTGTAGACAGAGCGCCGACTATGAGGCAGTTTGCACCAGGACTATGTGGTTGTGGGTTTGAGTTAGAAGATGCCTCCATGAAGAGAGCATGGTGGAAGGGCCAGAGCTATTGATCCTGAGGAGGTTAGAGCCCTCCAGAGGCAGGTACAAGCATTGCAAGAGGAGCTTCGTAGAGGAGCAAAAGTTGCCGCAGGTGACAATAGTGAGGATGATAATGAAGAGGAAGTAATGGGACCAGAAGAGGAAGTTGACGGGGAAGTTCTGAATCCTGTAGAGGAAAGGCTTTTTAGGGCCATTACTAAGTTTGGGAAAAGACCTACAATTGAAGTGGGTATATTTTCAGGAAATCAGAAACCAGATGAGTTGATCGATTGGATCAATGAACTGGAAGAATACTTTGAGTATGAGGATATAAGGGACCCAGATAGGGTTAAGTTTGCAAAGGCCAAACTGAAAGGCCATGCCAAAATCTAGTGGCAAGAGGTTCAACTGGAAAGACTTAGAAGAGGAAAGGAGAAGATCACAAGATGGGATCGCATGGTGGACAAATTGAAGAAGCAGTTCATTCCTATGGACTACGAGCTTGATCTGTTTAAGAAGATGCATGGGTTAAAGCAAGCAGGAAGATCAGTCCAAGAATATATAGAGGAGTTTTACTGACTCTTGATTAGAGCGGGGCATGCAGAAGCAAATAAGGAGAAGGTTGCTCATTATATCAGTGGGTTGTGACCTACCATCCAGGAGGAATTAAGTCTGGTAAGAATGACCAGCGTTGAAGAGGCATACCAATTTTCCTTACGAGTTGAAGAGAAGCTGAATAAAAGGTTTGAAGGAAGACAAAGAGGGTGTAGTCAAGGAGGAAGGGGAAGTAGTAGATCATCTGGAGACCGCAATGAAACCCAAAAGAAAAATGAAGATATGGGTACTAGCAGAAACCAGAGGAATGAGGGTTTCAACTGCTCCCATGATCAAGACTTTGGAAATCAAAGAGGAAGAGGTAGAGGATGTGGACAAGGAAGAGGAGGCTTCTGTGGTACCTGTTTCCATTGCAATGAAGAAGGTCATCGTGCCTTTGAATGCCCTCAACGACAAGGAAGGATAGATAGGAGAACTAAGGTCCAAGCTAGGGTTGCTTATGTGGATGAGGATGCACAATCATCACATTCAGAGGATGCAGAAAGAGGAGAGACCTTGGTAAATGAAAGAGTCCTACTAAGAGGTGAAAATGAACCAGGGCAGTGGAGGAGTTTGTTCTGTACCAGATGCAAGTGTGAGGATAAACTTTGTGATGTGATCATTGATGGTGGTAGCACTGATAACTTGGTATCAGAAGAGATGGTCTCTAAGCTGAAGCTCAAGAGGGAGAAACATCCCCAGCCCTATCGAATTTCTTGGGTAAAAGATGATCATAAGGTCTTGGTAAGTGAACAATGTTTAGTAAAATTCAAAATTGGGAGTTACCATGATGAAGTTCTCTGTGATGTTATTTTGATGGATGTTTGCCATCTATTATTGGGTAGACCATGGCAGTTTGATAGACATGCAGTGCATGATGGACATGCAAACACATACTCTCTGACAAAGGATGGAGTTCGCCACAAATTGAAGCCCATGAAAAAGGAAGGTGAAAAGGTATGTAGCAGTGCTAAGATTTGTCTTGTTGATGGAAGGAAGTTTTTAGATGGCATGAAACATCAGCATATGTGCTATACTTTGATACCTAGGAAAGATAAAGAAGGTAGTAGTGAAATACCATTTGAAGTTTCAGATTTACTAGGGGAATTTGGAGATATTATCTCTGATAATGTTCTAGATGGATTTCCACCAGTAAGGCAAATCAGTCATCAAATAGATCTGATTCCAGGAGCTAGTTTGCCTAACAAGGCTGCTCACAGGATGACTCCTACTAAAATAGAGGAGCTAAATAGATAGGTTCAGGAGTTGCTGAGGAAGGGCTTGATTCAAGAGAGCTTGAGTCCATGTGTAGTACCTGTAGTACTTGCACCAAAGAAGGATGGAGAGGGGAGGATGTGTACAGATTCTTGAGCTATAAATAGGATAACCATCAAGTACGAGTTTCCTTTACCAAGGATGGATGATCTTATGGACTGCTTGAGTGGAGCTCAGTACTTCACAAAGATAGATCTGAAGAGTGGCTATCATTAGATACGGATTCGAGAAGGAGATGAGTGGAAAATAGCCTTCAAGACCAAGGAGGGTCTTTATGAGTGGTTAGTCATGCCCTTTGGATTGACGAACACCCCAAGCACCTTCATGCGGCTCATGAATGAGGTACTTAAGAAGTTCTTGGGAAAATTTGTTATTGTTTATTTGGATGATATTTTAATTTTCAGCAAGACTTTGGAAGAACATTTACTGCATATTCGTAGTGTCCTTGAAAGGCTAAGGGAAGAGAAACTGTTAATTAATCTAAAGAAGTGTGTCTTTGCAAAAAGGGAGTTAGTCTATTTGGGGTTTGTTATATTAGCTGAAGATCTCAAAATGGATCCAGAGAAGGTAAAAGCCATCTTGGAATGGCCTACTCCAAGGATTGCTACTGAGGTAAGATCATTTCATGGTCTGGTTAGTTTTTACAGGAAGTTTATTAAGAATTTCAGTGGCATATGTGCACCCCTAACTGATACAATAAGAGGGGATAGAAAAGAGTTCAAATGGACTGCAACAGCTACGAGAAGTTTTGAATTGTTGAAGAAGAAGGTGACAGAATAGCCTATGTTGGCACTTCCAGATTTTAGAAAAGTGTTCCAGGTGGCAACGCTATTGGGGCTGTATTAATCCAAGAAGGTAAGCCTATTGCATATTTTAGTGAGAAATTGAATGATGCAAAGAAGAAGTATTATTTTTATGATCAAGAGTTCTATGCAATATTTTAGGCCTTAAAGAAATGGAGGCACTATTTATTACCAAAGGAATTTGTTTTGTATACTGATCATCAAGCATTACAGTACCTAAATAGCCAAGGTAAATTGAATCAGAGGCATATGAAGTGGGTAGAATTCTTACAGAGTTATACATTTGTGTTGAAGCATAGAAGTGGAAAATCTAACAGGGTTGCAGATGCACTAAGTAGGAGACAATCACTGCTTACAGTAATGAAGGTTGAAGTAGTTGGGTTTGATGAACTCAAGAATTTGTACCCTGAGGATCTTGATTTTGCTGAAGCATAGAAAGCTTGTAAAGAACCTGTTGCTATAGATAGAACCAAGTCTTTAGACTATTTGATTTAGGATGGCATGTTGTTCAAAGGTAGTCAATTGTGCATTCCAAGGAGTTCCATGAGGGAAAATATGATTAAGGAGAAACACAGTGGAGGGATGGTAGGACATTTTGGTCGGGATAAGACCATTGCCATTCTTAGAGAACATTATTTTTGGTCTCAAATTACACAGGATGTGAAGAAGTTTGTACAGAGTTTCCAGGTTTGTCAAGTTGCCAAGGGGTTTAGTCAAAATACTAGCCTATATTAGCCATTGCCTGTTCCATCAAGGCCATGGGAGGACATAAGTATGGATTTTGTTCTTGGATTACCAAGGACACAAAGGGGTAATGACTCAGTATTCATGGTGGTTGATAGGTTCTCCAAAATGGCACATTTCATTCCATTCCACAAAACTCATGATGCTGTCCATATTGCAGACTTGTTTTTCAAAGAGGTGGTAAGACTACATGGTCTTCTAAGGAGTATAGTTTCTGACAAAGATACTAAATTTGTGAGGACATTATGGAAGAAGTTGAGAACAGACCTAAAATTCAGTTCCACGCATCACCCACAGACTGATGGTCAAACTAAAGTGGTAAACAGAAGTCTTAGAAATTTGCTGAGATGTTTAGTTGGGGATAAGCCCAAGGGATGGGATTTGATTCTACCACAGGCAGAGTTTTCTTATAATAACTTTGTAAATAGGAGCACTGGAAAATCACCATTCCAAATTGTATATGGGAATAGCCCAAGGACTGCACCAGAGCTGAGGAAGATAGAACAAGGGGAGAGGAAAAGTGCTGAAACTAAGGAATTTGCTAAACATATCAAGCATCTACATGAGGAGGTTCAGGCACACATAACCAAGATGAATCAAGAGTATAAAGCTAGGGCTGATCAAAGGAGAAGACATAAGGAATTCCAAGTAGGAGATTTAGTCATGGTACACTTACGAAAAGAAAGATTTCCAGCCGGTACTTACAACAAGCTGAAAATGAATAAATTTGGCCCCCTGCAAAATTTTGAAGAAACATGACTCAGGAAATGCATATGAAGTGGAGCTGCCAGATGGTATTCAGATTTCTCCCATTTTCAACATTGCAGATTTAATAGAGTATCATGATGATGGTGCAGATGAGGAGATGGTGTTAGAGCCATGTCCAATTCTTGCTTCTAAGAAGGAGGAGATAGAAGACATTCTAGATCATTGTGTGGGTAGGAGTACCAGAAATAGGCAGTATGAAGAGTATTTGGTCAAATGGAAAGGACGGTCGATCGAGGACTCAACTTGGATTTCAGCAGCTGAGGTTTCCCATTTGGGATTTCCTCTACCATCCATAAAGTGACAGGGTCACTTTTCAATCTACCCTGGGTGTCTAATGCAGGAGCATCCAGAGGTATAAGGGCAATCTTGTGTCACCCAAAAAAATGTACTTAGACTTAGTTTCTGTTTCATGTCTTTACATTTTTGGATACCCATTTGGCTCAAATAAAGGTTCCAACTCTCATAGTTCAACTATCGGTGCGTTTGAAAATCTTGAAAAAATAGGAGCATGTATTTGGGCCATCATTTCAGTAAACTAGAAGGTGTGAATTGGCCAAATGAATGTAATCATGATTTAGAGCATTCCAAAAAAAGAATCAGGTCAATAGGCCCCATGGTTTGAAAGTTATTGCAATTTTTTCGGGTTTTGGAGACCTCCTAAGAATGCTTCAAAGTCAAGTTTGGGGCATTAAATGACCTTGAAAAGGGTCAAAAAATGGGGGACAAGTGAAGCTGGTCCATAGGGCTATAGAGCGCTTCGAGAGCTTTCCAAAAATGTAAACGGTTCGTCAATCGGAGCTACGGTTCAAAAGTTATGCCTCCCAGAAGTTTGATTACCGTTTCTGGATTCTTCTAGATTTGCACCGACTTCTAACGCAGCTTTTGGAACCTTCTATTTCATCAGTGGATGCTTACTAGCACTTTCTAGAATGTACTCCTAGTCCTTAACCCTCCGGGGTGTATTTAAGGAGATTTCTAGCATTGTAAAAGGCAGTTCGAAGTGGAGTTTGAGGGGAGGTGCTAAAAAGAGAAATATTCTTCAGATTTATGCTATTGTAAGCCCTTAGGGCATGTTCTGAAGTTTATTTTCTCTGTACTATTTATACTAGCTTATTTTCTTAGTTAATATAATTTCCCTTTTCTGTTGTGTCCATTATGTTCTTGAGTTGTGTCCCCATCACCCTTTCTTTTATCCTCTCATGCATTCCCATAGATTTAATCTACGGTTACAATAATAAAACCATAGCTCTAATACCACTTGTAAGAAAACTTACAATAAAGAATATAACTATTTTCACATAACCCATAATAGATCTAAAATAAATATGTACTTAAAATTCACATGCAAGAGAATAGCTAACATACCCACAAAATGTGACACAAGACATACCCTAGAAAACCCTCATTGAGGGAAAAATCTAGCCTCCAAAAGCATCCATCACCATGTATTATTAAGCAAAAATAACATTGCAATACAACCATTGGTAGCCTTCAAAGCCATAGCCACAACTGTGTAAGGAAAACTTGGCAATAAAGAATATAACTATTTCCACATAACCCATAATAGATCTAAAATAAACATGGAATTAAAATCCACATGCAAGAGAATAGACAACATACCCACAAAATTGTGGGTATACAAGATATACCATGGGAAACCCTCATTGAGGGAAAAACCAGCCTCCAAAAGCATCCATCACCATATATTATTTCGCAAAATTACCATTGCAATACAACCATGGAAACCTTCATGGCCATAGCCACAATTGAGCAAACTATGTGAACAAGCATGAATCCACACATCCCATGCCATGCTTCCAACTTTCACAAATGCTCCCTTGGCTAAACTATCAAGCCTTGTCCCACTCAACTCTTGCCTTTCTCACTCTTACTCTACAACAACTACCCTTGTGGCTACTTATATAGTAGCAAGTCCCACAAAACCACTAAGTGGTATTACATAAACCATGTGCTAAAACCATGTTCTACCTAACTCACTGACCCCACATTTAATATTCGACATTTAATTCTTTTCTCCAATATTAAATAATTACATGAAATATTTTCACAATGTTACAATACAACTCATCAAGAATATTCCATGAGAATCTTTACATGTTGCATGTCCATCTAGGCACAACATTACATAATAAAATAAAATAATACAATATAACAATATTATGCAATGTGTGCAACACCCATTATCTCAATAAACTGAGCAATCCATGTGAACAAGTATGAATCCACACATCCTATGCCATGCTTCCAACCGTCACAATGCCCCCTTGGCTAACCTATCAAGCCTTGCCCCACTTGACTCTTTCCTTTTTGCCTTTTGTCTTCTCATTTTCTCACCAACAACTACTCTTGTAGCTACTTATATAGTAGAATGTCCCACAAAACCACCAAGTGGTATTACATAAACCATGTGCTACCTAACCCACTAACCCCACATTTAATATTGAAAATTTAATTCTTTTCTCCAATATTAAATAATTACATGAAATATTATGACAATGTTACAATACAACTCATCAGGTATATCTCATGAAAATCTTTACATGTTGCATGTCCATCTAGATGCAACAATAAAATTTAAGCAATATTGTGCAATGTGTGCAACACCCATTATCTTAGCATGGTGTACACATCATGATTGAACACCATATGTTGTAAATTTGAATTCTTCAATATTCTTATTTATGTTACATTGTTGCATTCAAAATTTGAGGAGCACACTACAAGGTTTAATGTAGAATTAAATTCAAGATGAGCTTGTTGAAAGTGAGCCAGTAAGGTGCAAGTGTTGATTCAAGAGTGTTATTAGGAACAAAGAAAAAGTATCTATTCCTAGGATTGAAATTGAGTTATCTAGCATGCAAATCAATCTGTTGAGGTGTAACATGAGTTGTGTTGTTCCCAAGTGAAGCTATCAAGATTTGTTATTCATATACCATAGATGCTGTTAATAGGAGCACTTGGAAGGTATATGTATGCTACAAGGGAAAAAAGAGGAGACTAAATTTTATCTATGGTCCCATTTTCACAAGAATCTCTTCTATCATTTTCTATATTGGTAGTTCATAATGTAAATCCTACAATATTGGAATCTTGTGAGTCAACTATGGTATCTATTTGGATGTGAAATAGGTGTAGTATTGACATTTTTTATTGGTACATTACAAAATAGATACCTTTGCAATATAAATTGCTTATACATCAACAAGTTGCTATAGTCAAAATAATATGAACAAATGGAAGACAAATAGATATGTATAGCCTCAACATGGAAAGGAGAAAATAGTAAAAGGCTAGAGAAATTAGAATGAACAAATCAATCAAACCCATAAATGTAATCAGTTATAGGTGTTCTGTAATATATTTGTAATGACTAAGAGATGAATTACTAAATTATGTCCATCGTTCCCAACTAAAGGAATTCTTTGAAAGCTTGGTTTAGTACTATTAGTGTTTCCATTAAGAATTATTGTAAGCTTCTTTGTCTCCCCCTTTTCAACATTGAATGACAATGGCATAATAAAATAGATACACCCCATGGTGCACTCTAGAGAACTTTGTAGCTTTCACTACCTGCAATATTGGTGAAAATCCTTTGAATGGTATAAGAATTAATCAAATTAGCCATTGTAATTGAAGGAATGTTGAGATTGAAACCCATTCTAGTGTTTGATCTACATACAACTTGTGTAATTGAGAACCAATAGTGCTAACCCATTTATGTTGCATAAGAATACAACATAATCATCAAAACATGGGATTTAACCATATCAATGAAAGTCAGTTCTTGCATATTAAGATTTTCTTGTTGCATATGAATGCAACATAATCATCAAAACTTGGGATTTAACCATATCGACGAAAGTTAGTTCTTGCATAGTAAGATTTTCTTCTATGCTTGATATTTCAACTATTATAAGAAATAATATGAAAATAGTGCCCAGAGAAAAATATTTAAATATCCTATGCATTTCCAATGAAATGAAACAGCTAAGAAGTGTATAAAATAGGATCTTTTGTCAAAATAGGTTCTTTAGTTGCCATGAGAATAGGTACTGCAAAATTAGATAACATTTGTTTTGAAGAAATAAATTGGAATTTGTACTTGCATTGAAGATCAATCCTAGATCTAAAAGAAATAGTTGGATTTATAGACCCACTTCCCATTTCAAAAAGGGTGGTTGGAGCAAGACCAACATCAAGATTGTTGTAGAAATGTTGTGCCATAATTGGTGATCATTACTTCTCATAAAATAATGAAGTGGTGGATAGTTTTGAACCAATGGTTGTTGGGTTGAAATTTCAATATTTATGTTTTACAAGAGTTGTCACACCTTCTATGAGTGGTGTTCCCATGCCTCTCCTAGATTACATTGAAAAATTTGGCCTATTTAGCAAGAAATTTGAAGCATTGAGCTCTCTTTTGTCATTAATTTTTTTAATATCATGCAAGATATATAGTTTGAGATTGAAGAAAATCATAACTTATCACACTATACCAAGAGGAATGTAGAAATTTGAATTTTAAAAATGGCAAGATTGAGAAGATTAAAGGCATTGTGCTTCAAATAGAAACCAAGAATCATAATCTGTCACACTATACCAAGAGGAAAGTGGAAATTTGAATTTTAAAAATGGCATTTAGCTAGTCAAGGGAAGATTGGAAATATTGTGTTTCAAATGTAAACCAAGGCCAAACTTTTGTATTTGAAAATAAATGCATAATCTACATAAGGTTCTCAGTCCATTAAATAATTGATATTTCTATATATTGGAGGGGATTTTCATAGAACGATCAATGTAGATTATTCAAATTATAAATTCCAAACAAAAAACCAAAGCCCACTTCATTTATCATTCATAATGAAATTCTCAACCTATATATGCCAGATTAGTACACTATGTCACCTATTACCTATCCAACAAATCAAATATTTTTAATGGACACTATTCAACTAATGACAATTCATAGCTATTAAATAATTGAGAGGTATGTCTTTTAAACTATAGAACTTATTATTAGTCTTCATAAAACATGGACCATTTTATAAGGTAGTTATTACATTGTCCAGATAAATTGGCAGATGGAAGTGGTTAGATACTTGGTATGTTGAATACCTAGAGTGTTTATGTTTCGTGAAACTAGAAGAAGTTGGATGCTTGGTTGGTTAATTGCATAGAGTATTTATGTTTCTACTATAAAATAGTCCAAAATATTTAAACCAATCCATTTTGAAGATACAAATTTTTTAAGCATTACAACTAGGATCGATGAGATAGAGCTTTCTAGTAATCTCTTAAGAGGATCTAAATGTTATTTGAGGTCTTGTCACACTACTGAAATACATATGGTTCCATGTTTTGCTAAAATTTATAAGAAAAAGTTCATAAAGAGAATTGGAAGCTGCTGCAAAATGGGAGAATTATCCCTAAATTTGTTAGATTCTAAAGATATTTACTTGGCAGATAGACTATTGCAGAGAGCTTTCTACTTTAAGAAAATTTACTATCAATTTCTCTATGAAAAGCAAGGTGGAGTTCAAATGATGTAGCATAATTTTTCAACATTGATTACAATCCTATTAGGAGGTCCAGAAAGAGCCCTCATTTTCCTTAGTGTGTTGATAGCTCCCCACTCTACCTCATTTTTGGATAACTTATTTTTAACTTCTAGTCAAAGCTCCTTAAAAAATTGAAGAGAGCAGTTCCAAAGAATCCGATAGTGAGTCTGAGAAGGTGAATATTCCTCAAAAGGTTAATATCTATCCATGTTCATGGTTTTATTCTAAGTTATCTTTTCAAGGGAGTGTTAATATTTTGTTCAAAACTTCCCTAATACAAGGGCATAGAGAATAGTTGCAGAAGAGTTATAAAGGAAATTGCTTTCAAAAGTAATGTGATGGACACACAATAATATTAGAAGTAATAGTCAATAAATGGATGGTGTATCTTATGCACATAAATAGTAGTACAAATATATTTATTTTTGATAGTGCTATTATCAAGTAAAATGAATGTTTCTCTGATGTTCCAAATTTACAATCATCTGGGGGGGATGCAAACTGCATATAAAATCTCAAATCTCAGATATTTGTATTTATTGTATTAAGGTCAAGTTTTTCTTATATTAACATTGGATTTATTCCATCCTGCCTTCTTAGATATTTTCATTTTCCCTTAGATTGGTTGCACATTTTGTGTCTCGATAAACTATTTAAGAGTTTCATCAATAGTTAACTCAATACTCTATTATCCATCATTACAAGGAAGAGAAGAATGGTAAGTTGTAGATCAATGTCCAGTTAGTAGTAGCCTAATATTTTGATAGGTGCAGCTTAACTAAAATTATAAAAAGAAATATCCAAAATAGGAAAGCTAGTTTACTGGTTATTAATAATTGTTGGCATTCTATATTATAATGTTTCTATAGCTATAGAAATCCACTAGTCTCTAAAAATTGAAAGAAAATAACTCATGCAGGCTATAATACAAAAGGGAATTTTTTCCTTGAGAATGACAAGTTAGTTTAGGTGATCAAGTGTGTAAAGCTTATTAGAGGCATCAAATTGGAATCAAAATAGGGCTCAGATGTGGAAAAGGCTCAACTAGTTCTGGTCTTTGGTTAATTTCTCAACCTCGGGCTAGTAAGGTCCATTGGTGGATGCCATAACTTAATTAGGTGGCCAGTGGTGGTTTTCTTAGTGGATTTTTTTGCTCTTATATTTGTGCTTGTTTAGAGTAAGCTTATGGGCTATGGTAGTATGTTCATGCTTATATCTTTTGTTATTATTTTCTTGAGTATATGTATCTCTAATATGCCTTGGAAAGGGTTGTTTCTATAGGATTGTGTTTAGTTGATGGTTGGGGTTTCTTTATATATTAATCTAGAATTACAATATATGCAAAATAGTTTCCATAAAGCATACTATCATTCTTTGACCATCATCCATTAAAGCTCTAATAGACCTATGTAGTGATAGTTAATCAATCACATTTTTATTAAAAGATTAAGATCATTGAAAATGACCTAAAACAACATTAACTAAAGCATGCCTCAAGATCAACAAAAAAAGATTGGTTATTGACTAAGTTAAAACATTAGAAAAGTTAATTGCAGACATGTTTCTTGGAGCCATAGTGATTAAAATCAAATGTAAAGATCTCAATGAGCAAAAAGGAAAATAAATAATGAGTCCAAGTCACTTGATCTTTTAGCTTATGAAAATTATGGAAATCATTGTATTCCATCTCGATTCTGATGGATTTAAAGTCACTGGTGCTACACAATCATGTATCTTCTTAGAATGTACAACTGCAAGAGGTGTTGTGCCTAGGATGAGAATATAGATATTGTTCAACATAGCTGCAGTAAAGCACTTTGCAAGCCTATAGAAGATAACACTTTTGGGGTGGGTTTGGTAGCAGCAGAATATTCAAAAGAATTTATGATGGATTAACTTAGGAAAATCTAGAAGAAATCCAAGTTAGCCTTACAAAAACCATATTGAAAACATCTAGAAATAAATATTTATGTATTTGTTAAAAATATTGCATCGAGCCTTGGAAGAGAAGAAAAACCTAAAACAATGGAATTCCTCCAACTCCATGCCCAGGTCCAAGAAGTTCCACTCAGTGTATGCCGGTTGATTTACAAAGTGAAAATGGGAAAAGCCCCAATATTTTTGGCCAATTTCAACGTCAGCTGACACAGAATGAAGCCCTTGCATAATAACATATAAGAATAATAAAAATATATTACTACAAGCCTCACATGCCAATATATAAGAATAATAACATACGAGTATAAGCATAGACTTTGTTCTTTGTTTTTTTTTGTTATGATCAATTTAGGAAAACTTAGGACATTTTTGACCAATGTCCAGATGAAAACCAAAAATAATATGAAATCATAGCTTTGGTCAAAAATTTTGATAGAAAAACAAGTGCAAATGTACTAGTATGTGTTTTCTTCAATGTTTTGATTATAATATTTTAATCCTAAAACATGAAAGACAAATGATTATTTTTAATTAAGATATTGTATTGAATATTTTTAATTAAAATAAAAGATAATGTTATATTTTAAAGATAAGAGTAAAATAAACATTTGAAAATGGACAAATACCACAATGCGTACATCCCATTGTTCTTGGATAAAATTTTGGACATTTTCAAATAGCCTCTTCAACTCTACTATCTTCTCCCTAAGTAGACATAATATTCCTTCATATTAAAATTAAGATTGGTAGTGCAACAACATTCTCTAGTCTGACTAAATGTGGAATAGACTGCAAAGACCAAAGGTAGAAATGAAAATAGATGCAGAAATGAAAGAGCACTCTTCTAAATATGTACAACCTCCATTTTCATAAGTCTAGAAATTTTCTTCAATTTTTCTTGAAGTTTTTCGAGTGAGTATTCATTATGCATTCATCTTAGAAGTTTAGATAATTTAATAGAGATTATTCATTATAATAGATTGTTAATTATTCAAGACTAATATACTAACGTTACATAAGAACATATATAGCATGTCAAATGTACTTGGCAGAATGTGTATAGAAATTAGAATTTTGAATAATACCATAATGTATGAAATTTAACTAGGCACTGTAAGTATATTTGATTGAAATGAACACTAAATCTAGTCAAATAATACATATTTTAGATTTTTTATATGTTTACTCTAGTTTGAAAAATAATTTTCTTGAACGACATGTTGTATTTGCCCTAATTTTTGTTGCTTGCATTGCACCATTTAACAAAGGCATAAGCCACAGAGGCATAGAGCTCTTTTCCATTATGAGTAAGCCCATCCATGCAGCATTCTCAAGACCGAAACTTGAAAATGACTATGAAGTTCAGAAACAAGAAAAAGAAAAGAGATGCACAGAATATTCTTCACCGCTCTACTATGTTTTCACTAATTGATGCTTCATACAGAACACCACTTAACAAAAATTATCCATGGGTAGTTGCTAAACTAGCAATATGCCTTTGTAGCTCTACCTTTTCTTTGGAAGATGATGCATTCGTCTGGATTTGTTCTTGGAGGGAAGCTTCTAGATGAGCATTTTCCATGCCTAGCTGCTCATTTTGGCTCTTCAAATTGATTATCTCTACTTCCCTTGAAAGTATAATCTCAACATTATTGTGAGACATATATTAGCAACCCTAATAATGAATTTCACAATCCTAAATAATTCTCGGCAAAAACTATTATCGAGTGCCAATTTTGCTTGGCATCTTAAGGAGCTGAGTGATAGGAGAGTGTTGAGTGAGCTTGACAAATGAAGAACAACTCGAAACTAATGGATGTTGAGTGAGCTTAGTAGTGTGGATGCCAAGTCAACTCGGTAGCCACAGGAGGGTGGAGCTCAGTAGAAGAAGGTGCCGAGTGAACTCGATAGCCATAGGAGGGTGGAGCTTGGTAGAAGAAGGTACCAAGTGAACTCGGTAGCCACTGGAGGGTGGAGCTTGGTACAAGAAGGTACCAAGTGAACTCGGTAGCCATTGCAGAAAATGACTTCTACCAAAAACAATACCAAGTGACAGAACTATAATGTGAATTTTTCCACCATTAAAACCAGAGAGCCAAAGCTTGAAACTTCCAAAAAAACTTCTCAAATGCAATGAATAAAAGAAGAAAAATGGATTCTAGTATGCCTCCTTGCTTTATATTCAACTTTGATTAAACCATTACAAAATCTGGGAGCATTTGGCTTCAATGAGAAAAACCCTAAAATAACCCTAAAACTTTAAACAACTCCAATACTTCAAAAACTTTAAACTTACAACTCTAATGGTTGCATACAATAATGTCTAGAGCAATCACTACTTCATAGGTTGAATCAAACAATAAACTATGAACTTACAGAATGAAACAAAGAAGTATGTGCAACTATAGTCACATAACAAACTTCTTTCTATCTCTGCAATTACTAGATCTCCTGATCACTTCTCTTCTCTCTACAACTTCTCTCTTCTTTTCTCTACTGAACTTTTTTCTCTCTGTCTCACACACTGAATGAATCAAACATTCCCTTTTTTGTCTTTTCAAAATATTTTCCCACTCTTTTCATAATTCCAAAAGACTCACCTACCACATTCATGTTTTCTATCTATTTTGCAATACGTCAGGGGTGGTAGACGGGCATTTGGCTCCAGGGGCAAATGTCAACTGCAATTAATATTCCAACACTCCCGCTTTGTCTTGAGCCAAAAAAATAAGGATCACTCCTAATCCACATCAACTACACCAAGACACTCTCTTAGGTGTACAAAAGTTCCTATGCCTAATGGCTTTGTGAAAATGGCTGCTAGCTGTTGCTCAGACTTACAAAATTCCATTTTGATATCTCCATTTTCCACCAACTCTCTGATATTGAAGTGATATATGATCTCTATATATTTTCTTCTCCCATGGAAGACTGGATTCTTGGACAATGCAATTGAAGAGATTTTGTCACAATAAATTGTGGTTCCATCCTCTTGCCTTTCATTCAAATCTTTCAAGATCCTTCTTAACCAAATTGCTTGACATGCTACTACATTTGCTACTATGTATTCAACCTCTGCTATAGATTGAGTAACAATAGGTTGCTTCTTGGATACCCATGAAATTATACCCAATCTGATATGAAACATGTATCTGAAAGTGCTCTTCCTATCATCTATACTTCTAGCCCAATCACTATGTGTATAACCTACCAACTTGAATTCATTTGCTGCAGTCTACAAAATTTCAAATCTCTTGGTACCTTTCACATACCTTAGGATCCTCTTTCCTGCTTGCCAATGGGAATCCTTTGGTGTTTCCATAAATCTAGAAATCAAACTTATTGCATGCATTAGGTCTAGCCAAGTTGCAATCAAATACATCAAACTTCCAACCATACTCTTATATAGTGTTGGATCCACTCTCTTGCTAGAGTCTTCCTTGCTCAACTTCAGACCTATTGTTGTTGGTGTTGGGGCTGCCTTACTCTTCTGCATTTTAAATCTCTCCAAGATTTGCCTTGCATATTTTTCTTGAGAGATGAAAATGCCATCTTGCATTTGTTTTACTTCTATGCCTAGAAAATATTTCAAGAGACCTAGGTCTGTCATTTCAAATTCATTTTTCATGGCCTCTTTGAACTCACCAATTAGAGCCTTGTCATTACCAGTAAAAATTAAATCATCTACATACAAAAAAATAATCAACACATTTCTATTTTTTGCCTTGATGTAGAGAGTAGGCTCACCATTTCTTTTGCTAAAGCCATTGCTCATAAAATATGAGTCAATCCTACTGTACCATGTCCTTGGAGCTTGCTTGAGCCCATAAAGAGATCTCTTCAATCTATATACTTTGTTCTCTTCACCTGAAACTTCATAACCTGGTGGCTACTCCACATAGACTTCTTCCTTCAATACATCATTTAGGAAGGCAAACTTCACATCCATTTGAAATACCTTCCATTTGTGCTAAGTTGCAATTGCTATGACAGTAGGAATAGTTTCTATTCTTGCAACTGGGGCATATGTCTAATCATAATCTCTACCATATTGTTGTTTGTAGCCCTTGACTACCAGGCTTGCCTTATGCCTATCAATCTTTCCTTCAGCGTTGCATTTGGTCTTATAGACCCATTTCACTCCAATCACTTGCTTCTTGGGAGGCAATTTAGTTAGCTCCCATGTCTCATTCCTTTCTATAGCATCTATCTCCTCATCTGTGGCCTTACACCATTTCTTCTCCTTAACAACTTCTTCAAAATATATTGGACCACTATGAGAAAATAATGCAAAATTAACACTCTCATCATAATCTTCATACCTTTCATCTTGGTATATCTCCCTAAGACTTTTGGTCTTTCGCAATAATAGGGAAGAGAGTGTGGGATCAAAATCTTCACTGTTACTTGGCACTGACACTCAGTTATGCCTAGAGGAGCTTAGAAATGACTATGGCTACTTTCATTTTCTTCTATTTGCTCCTTCTTGTTGTTTTTCATCAACATATTTTTCATTCATAATTGGCACTTTACAAGAAGTGCTCAATGACTCATCAATTGTTCCATACCAAGACTAATTTTCAAGAAATTCTACATCTCTTGAGAGAATCATTTTATTGTTCAATGGTTCATATAATCTATATGCCTTTGATTCTAAGCTATAACCTATGAAGATGCACTTCACACCTTTGTCATCCAATTTTGTCCTTTTCTCTTTAGTCACATGTGCATATGTAACACATCTAAACACCCTTAGGTGTTCAATTTTCCATCTTCCTCTTGACCATGCTTCCATTGTAATTCTATCACAGATTGCCTTTGTAGGACACCTATTAATTAGCTAAACTTCTATTGCCACAGCCTCTCCCCAAAATTTAGTATGGAGACATTTCTCTTTCATTATGCTCCTTGCCACTTCAACGATGGTCCTATTCTTTCTTTTGGCCACTCCATTCTACTGTGGTGTATAGCTAGTTGTGAGCTCTTTCTTTATGCCATGTTTCCTGCAAAAATTTACAAAAGAATTGGAGGTATACTCCCCTCCTCTATCTAATATTAGGAGCTTGATAAAGTGTCCACATTCTCTTTCAATTAGGGCTTTGAACTCAAGAAACTTATCAAATGCTTCAGATTTAGACTTCAAAAAATAAACCCATGTCCTAAGATTGAAATCATCAATAAATGTCATGAAATAAGTACTCCCCCTAATGGAAGTAACTTGCATAGGACCGAATAGGTCAGTATGCACTAACTTAGATAATGGATATCTAGCCCTCCTAGAATTTCTAGAATTAAAGGGAAGCCTATGTTGTTTACCCAAAATACAAGCCTCACACTTGTCACATGAATTTCATATTTGTGGCAAACTTTCTACCATTCTTTTATTTGACAACAAATTTAGACCAACATAGCTAAGATGACCATACCTGAGGTGCCATAGCTGTGAAGGGTCTTCAATCACACTTCTTAGAGCTGATTGTGTGAGAGGTGCAACACCAACTTGAGATGAGAAACATGTCTCTATCCTCAAGGGAAACATTTTTTTCTTTGTCATTTGAACTACTGCAAGTAAGTTCTTGCTCCCATCCTTTTCATGAATGACACACCTATAATTCTCCATCAACACTTTGTATCCATTTTGAATGAGCTGATCAATGCTGATTAGATTGTGCTTCATACAAGGGGAAAAATACACATTTTGTATTTCCTTCTTCTCACCTTGGTTGGTGTGGACCATAATAGATCCTTTTCCCACAACTGATAGGGTTCCATTGTTACCCATTTTAATCTCAGATTTGAAACTCTTGTCTATAAATAAAAAAAAGGTTTCATTACCACTCATGTGGTTGCTACATCCACTATCTAGGTACCAAACCTCAGGGCTTCCTTCTTCACCAACAGTACACATGATGAAGGCAGTGGCATTGTTTCTACTTTCCATCTTCACATCAGCCACATTTTCTTTTCTTGACTGAACATTTTTCTTCTTCCAGCATTCACTTGCATAATGCCCATATTTATGATAGTAGTAGCATTCTACATTACTCCTATTTGAGTTGTAGTTTTTCTTACCTCCTCTTGAAGTATTTTGGGAGCTACTTACTCCATCTACTCTTCCTAAGCTTTTTTTTGCAGCATTTCTTTGTCCTCCATTACCTCGGCCTCTGCCTCTAGACTTTCTACCTGAGCCATTTCTTCCCCTCTCCCTCCCTCTTGGATTTGACTAAGCCTTGAATGCTTTCTCTTGGGAAGAAGAAGATGCAAATTTGTTGATCCTATGCTCATGGGTTTGAAGAATACCCATCAACTCATCCATTGTCAAAACAGTGAGGTCTTTTGCTTCTTCTATGGTCATGACCAAATTGTCATATTTATGAGGTAAAATCCTCAATATATTTTCAATTATCCTCTACTCTTGATAGTCTTCTCCATTTGATTTCAGTTGGTTAATCACATTGGAAGTCCTTGAACTGAAATCTGCAACTGATTCATTTTCTTTCATCTGAACGTTCTCAAACTCCCTCCTTATATTTTGGAGCTTTACTGTATGAAATTTATTAGTCCCCTTGAATTTCATCTCAAGGATATCCCAAGCTTCCTTTGCATAATTTGTTGCCGTAATTTTGGGAAAAATTGTCTCTGTCATTGCTGCTTCAATCAAACTTAATGCCTTAGCATCCTTTCTCCTTGACTCCTTCAACTGAGTCTTTTGATTATTGGTAAGAGCAACATACTAAGCTGGGCATGTTACATCATTGAACCCATTTATCACAAACTCCCTCAAATCATTTGCAACCATTATGGTCTTCATTTTCTTTGCCCATCTATCACAATTTTTTCAATTGAAGGGTGTTGGTTGCTAACATATCTTTCCTACATCTCCTACCATGTCAAATATCCCAAGAAAAAAATGCCCTAACTCACTTTGGATGTGGGGCCTCAAAGCTCTGATACCATGTGAGAAATATATTAGCAACCCTAAAAATCCATTTCACAACCCTAAATAATGCTCAACAAAAACTATTGCTAAGTGCTAGTTTTGCTCGGCACCTTAAGGAGCTGAGTGATAGGACAGTGCCAAGTGAGCTCAGAAAATGAAGAACAACTTGGCACCAATGGATGCCAAGTGAGCTCGGTAGTGTGGATGCTAAGTGAACTCGATAACCAAAGGAGGGTGGAGCTTGGTAGAAGAAGGTATCGAGTGAACTCGGTAGCCATAGGAGGGTGGAGCTCGATAGAAGAAGGTACCAAGTGAACTCGGTAGCCACTAGAGGGTGGAGCTCGGTAGAAGAAGGTACTGAGTGAACTCAGTAGCCACTACAAAAAATGACTTCTACTAAAAACAATACCAAGTGACAAAACTATAACATGAACTTTTCCACCATTAAAACTAGAGAGCTAAAGCTTGAAACTTCCAAACAAACTTCTCAAATGCAATCAATAGAAGAAGAACAATGGATTGTAGTATGCCTCCTTTCTTTCTATTCAACTTTGATTAAACCATTACAAAATCTGGGAGCATTTGGCTTCAACCAAAAAATTCCTAAAATAACCCTAAAACTTTAAACTTATAGCTCTAATGGTTGCATACAATAATGCTTGGAGCAATCACTGCTTCACAGGTTAAATCAAACAATAAACTATGAACTTATAGAATGACACAAAGAAGTATGTGCAACTACAGTCACATAACAACCTTCTTTCTATCTCTGCAACTATTGGATCTACTGATCACTTCTCTTCTCTCTTGAACTTCTCTCTTCTCTACTCTGCTGAACTTTTTTCTCTCTATCTCGTGCACTGAATGAATCAAACATTACTTTTTTTTTGTTTGCAAAATATTTTCCCTCTCTTTTCAGAATTTCAAAAAACTCACCTACCGCATTCATGTTTTCTGTCTGTTTTGCAATTTATCAAGGGTGGTAGGTGGGCATTTGGCTCCAGGGGAAAATGTCAATTGTAATTAATATTCCAACAATTATCAAGACCCTATCCTTCTGGCAAGCCAACCCTATGTCCATGATATTAGCTACTACAACCAAAACCCCAGTGCTGGCCACCTTCTCTCATTTCTCTCCCTTTTCCTCTTGACAACATCCACCCTTCCCAAGACAGTGTATGTGTTGATGCCTGGATCTGTATCTAAAATATCACTTCAAGGTAAGAAATTTTAGGATGGTTGGATAATTGAAGCAGGTCGTGCACCTTTCCTGGACAGATTTGATTCATTCCAGCATCCTCTCCTTCACAAATTTGCACCAATTAAAGTAGACATCCTAGAAGACATCAATGACAGCTACAACATACTTAAATGAGATAGTGTTAGGCATCTTAACCCCCAACAGCTTGCCCACCAAGAACTTGCATGCAAACTAAATGGACAGGTTGAGTATTATGTTGAGCAACAATCCCAAAGCGTTCGCACCCATTTCAGATCCAGTGAGATGTAATGTCAGAGTAGCTCAATCATAACCTCTCTAAGGTGAAACAGATATACCCATGATTGGCATGCTAGTGGCTTCTTGGATGCACTTTTTTGTGATCTGCATGGGGTTATGTCCATCTATAAGATGACTATCCACCATGATATCGATGATTGTTGCATAGAGAAAACTACTGCATTGGTACATGACCACATTCAGGAATGACAAGATACCTACTCCTATAGAAACGGTCTAGTGAGCATCAATTAAATTTTCATTCCACTTTTGGCATAGGCTATCTGAGTTTGTCTCATGCACCTTCACACTGGAATGCTTAATCTTAGCCTGCTCCATCTCTACCTCTATTTTTCGTACTCAAAAAATAGTTGGGGCAAATAGATGAATTGTTACAACCTAGAGTATGAATGGATGAACTTAAATAGAATGTTAGGTAGTGGTTTGTGCTCATAAGAACCTATGAACACACCCACCCTAATTTTTATTAGAAGTGATGGAGAGGAACGGATTCTTATAATTGTTGGTCCAACTAGATAAACCTAGGAAGTAATGAATGGAGACGCCTAGGAAGTGTATGCGAGTAACAGATGTTTACATGTGGTGACTCCCTTCATGAGGTGAGATAGCTTCTTTCCTAGCTTCATACACAAGTTTTATAGGGACTTTATACCTACCTAATATTTAATTTTTAATTATAATAATATTATAAAACTTTCACATTCCTAAAATGTAAGCTTCCCAGAATGTATGCGATGAGTACCAAGAGGAGGACCCGAGGACCAACTAGAAGCTGAGCGGCACCTCCATCTACCATCATGGTGGTGGAAAGCTTGGGAGTGTGGGGTGTGCTAGTGGCAACCTGAGGAATGGGGCCTAGGACAGTGACCACAAGGCATCGAGGTATCAGGAGGAATAGTGAATGGAGCATTGCTAGCAGCTCCTCCAGGTGAGCTACCTCAAGGGAAACTTTGTTAGCTTGCACAAATGCATGTACATGTTTAACAAAGATGATCCACCACCCTCAGCTAAGGTTATCTTATATGTCTTTTTGATGAATAGTTTCTATTTTCAGCTATGGCCATGTTTCTAGCCCAATTTCGACCGTGTGAACTCATTCGCGCCTGACCCTTTTTTTTTGTGAATTGTAATCTGAGTATATTTTTTTAATAGAAAAGGACTATTCATAAAAAATAAAATGTAAGCTTGATATGTTTATATTGTTAGTAATGTTTTCTTAAAAATAATCAATATTTAAAAATAAATATAAATTTTAATGCCATATTTGATAACAATAAAAATTAAAATGCCATAGTTACTATAGTACAAGTAAACAAAATGTTTTCAAAATTCATATTGTATTATTTGAACAACTAATATTCCATTGGTATATATAAGAATTATTTTCCATGCTCATTCATTTCACTTCTCATGTAAATTTAGAAGCTGTACAAGTTCATCAAGTAAGTATTAAAGTTTGAGTTCATTAACCAACATCAATTTTTTTTTTTTTCGATGTTCCCATCATGACTTTGTACAACCTTATTTTTCTCATGAGGCATTGGATGTAATTTTAGAGACCTAGCCTATTTTGCATGTGGACTTGTTGCCTAGCATATCATTTGTTTTAGGCATAAATCAATTAATTTAAACTAAAAAGTATCAATGGATAATTTTCAATCCAACCTAATAAATCATAAAGTGGCATAACCCTGGAGACTGATGAATGGTGGTGCCTCAAAGTGTATGTGAGCACATGGACTTTAAATTTAACATTGAAAGCTTGCATTCATGACATATCATACAAGCCAACACATTAATCACATAGCATATCATTTATATTAGGCATACATCAATTAATTCAATATAAAGAGTATTGATACAGACTTAATTTTGTAAACTTTGATTCACAGTGTCTCTACACCTCATTTTTTTGGTGTGTTCTATATTATGTACACCTCATTTCTCAACTATGCTTTGAAAATTTTTCATTTGTCCTATGGGTGTAATTTTGAAAACTTGCATGAAGTGCCTCAACAAGCTTACTTATTTTTAGCTCACTTTAAATATAATTTTGAAAGCTTATAGTCTATTGGTCTCAGATTGGTTTTGACAATTGAGTGTCAACACACTTCAAAAAAATTCTAAGTTGATGTCGAGTATAATATAGATGTTGAGTTATAGTATGTGCCTAGCCAAAATTTCTATAGGTTCTGAGCAAGACAAAATTTCTATAGGTGTCAAACAAGAAAAAAAATTTGTAGGTGCTGAGCAAGATAGAATTCTTATGTGTGCCAAGCATCAGTAATCAGTAAGTGTCGAGTAACACAAAATCAACATAAGAGTTTGTGCCCTCACAAACTCAAATGTAAATCATTTTTTAGTTGACTCAAGATGAATCTCAAAGGATCTAAAAGATAAGATCAATTTTTTTTGATTCCCTATGAAATCAACATGCAACCAATCAAAAAAATGGAAAGATTTCAACAGGAAAGAAGGATGAATCTCAATCATAAATTCATACCTAACCCTAAGTCATGAAACCTTTTTAAGGAGGTCAAAACCCAATAATTCAGTGACTAAGGAATGAGAATGCATGATAGAGCATGCGAGCAAAGAATGCATGCAAGGAGAAAATACTAGTGAGGTTTGAAGGAAGTGAAAGTGGTGAAAAGACTTAGAGGAAGGATAACATTGCAGCACTAGTTAAAAAGAATAGAGTATTAAGACTTCAAGAAAAATCATATCATAATAGAGAGGATCAGATTAGAATGGATAGAACAAGGATCTAAAATCAGCAATTGAGGATTGCAAGTTATCAGGTCAACACATTCTACTATACTTTCTAACCATTGTATTTGGATAATAAAAATCCTATGAAGATAGGTTGGTTTAACAGCCATATTGTAAATCCTTTAACAGGGTGGCATTCCAAGTTAATGTTTGTAAATCCTTTAGATAGGTCACTTTTAATAGGGTGTTAGAGCTTTTAATAGGGTAGGCCTCTCATAGGGTAGACCATTCCTGATGGTCAAACTTTGTAACCTTGACAAGTTACATATTGGTGCATTGATAAGTTGTGGGTGTCATCCCCACCCTAGTTTTACCTTCTCATTTTGGAGGGTTTTTGGGTGATTAAATATTGTGTTATCTATTTTCATGAATGTCTTTATTTTCATGTTAATTAGATATGATACATGCATGTATTGATTTTAGTTAAAAGTCTTACAACTTAAAGTTTGGTACTTCTGATTCACCCCTTCCCCCCTCTTAGAAGTATTCTTCCCACTTGTAAATTCCAACAATTGGTATCAAAGCCAAGTTCTTACAAGAAAAAGCCTTACATCTTGAAGAAAATATCTAGCAATGGAGGTCTGCAAGCTTGGGAAGATTATAAAGAACTAGGAGGTTGAGATACATATCATTCTACATTCTCTGGAAGAAGCTAGGGAAGAATTGAGGAAATCCCTAAAGAGAAGAAAACAAATTTCCATAGCTAAGAATGATACATAGTACAAGGAGATTGACAGCTCAAAAGTATTTTTCAATGGTGATTCCAAGGAGTTTGATATAGCAATTGCAGACCTGATAGAGAAAAATAGAGCCCAAGTAGAAGAGATTAGAACTCTCAAACTTGAACAAGAATCACAAGCCATGATGCTTTGTGAAGTGACTGAATAGAAGAAGAGAGCTATTGAAGATAAAGCTATGATAGAGGATGACAACAAAAACCTTGCCAACATATTGGAGGAAAAGTCAATTGAACTTGCAAGAATTTCCAACATGCAGCTAGACACCCTAAGCCAAATGATGAATGCCCATCACAAACTGAATGTCAAGGACATTGAGATCTCCACACTGAAGATGCAAAATGAACAATTGCAAAATGACTTGATAAGAGAGAAGGAAATACCAAAGATCTTCAACAAACCTAATGAAGCCAATACGTACTTTGAACAGCTACTGAAATCACCAAGATTTAGCAATAACACTTCAAGGCTAGGATACACCAGCATTGAAAAAGGAGAGTCATCAAAGACTACAAAAGAAAGGAGTGAAAAAGGTAAGAATACAAAACCCACTTGTCATTTTTGTGGTAAAAAGGGACATACCTCTAATGTGTGTAGGAGCAAGAATGCCAACCAATATGACAAATCTAAAAACATGGGTCACTGTCACAGGTGCAACAAGCAAGGACATCATGCACATGACTATAGGACTAGAACCATTAGGACACCAAGATTTGAAGTCACTACTACAATTGCAAGATGAATGGACATAGAGCCTTTAAATGTAGATCAAAGCTTATGTGGACACCAAACCAACTAGCAAAGACAAATAGTCATGGACATCACTACAATTAGGACTACAACATCAGGAAAAGTTGTCACTACTATCAAGAGTATGGACATATCCTTGAAAATTTAATAAGAACACACTTTAGTGTGAGCTACAACAGATGGTTGAGCCAAACTACATGCTTTAGTTGTTTAAAGACTGGTCACACCAGCAAGCACTACCCAACAAGGTCAAAGGAACCCAACTCAAAGTTCAACAAAGGAAAAGGTAAGGTAGATGTTGAAAACATCAGAGGAGAGATGAATAAAAAATGAAAGAAGAAAGATGGAAGTAGCACATCCAATGGAGGGATCACTTCACCAAAAAGGTCAAGTGGTCATACTTCATCCAACTAAGCAAAAGAAGGTATGTGGGACTGATATTTAAATGTTTTACCATACATCAATTCCAAGATTAAATTAGTACTAAAAAGGATAGATCGACATGAATAAAGATGTAACGTTAAATCTTCATAAATTTCACATTTTTTTCGAGTAAGGAAAGTTATCTTTAGGTGCCGAGTTGTCTAGCAAAATTAGTAGAAGTTGAGTTAGTAGTGGAAGCCAAGTCAGAGGAAATTCTAGTTGAAGCTGAGTAAGGGAAAATCAATGGAATTTGAGTGAAATAAGATTGCATAAGGAGTTGAGTGGATAGTTGTATATGCACTAAGCATTAAATGTTATGAAATAAAGGGTATAAAGTCATGTTTTCAATCATTTTTCATCATCATGGACATAGAGCAAGAGCAAGAAGAGTGCATAAATAGTTTCCAAGTAGAGATTGAAGCTTTTGTGTAGATTCAAGCCAAGATTCAATATCTTTTCACCGATTTAAGGTATTTACACTAGTGCTAAGCTATGCAATTAAGCAATTTTTACATCTTGAAACCCTAGTTTGAAGAAATGGCATCTAGCACTAGAAAACCCTAGGACAATGAGCCGTTTGAAGTTCAATTGGTTAGTAATGAAGTGAAACAACCCAATTTTAGACCAATTCTCGAAGTTGATCATAAGCACGACATTGTTGGAGCTTTGTCTATGATTCAACCCAAAGTTGTGATGTTGCAAGATGTTAGAAGATGTTACAACTGTAAAATAGGTGTTATTGGTGAAATGGAGATTAGGGAAGCATACAATAAAGTATCCGAGAATGGAGTTTTGAATGAAGAGTTTCAAATTATTGAGAGGAAGGGCTTAACCCATACCCTCAATTTCCTTATTATATTCAAGACTGAATGGGTAAGAATTGTACTAAGTAGAATCCATTATGGATGCCTATGGTTGGAATATAGACCCATTAAATTATCTAAAAGGACTATACATAGAGTAACCAAGTACCCAACCCTAGAATGGCTAAAATCCCTAAGGAGTGATTCTAAAGAAGCCATAAATAAGAACACTAGTGTAAAATGGAACAAGAGAGGGATGACCATTGACAACATCAAAGATCCTCTTGTAGAATTTTTCGTTAGAGTCATATCTCATAAATTCTACTAGTCAAGCTGACTCAACAGTGTACCTTGTATTGCATTAGATGTTGGATAAAAAATTGTCAAGAAGGATCATACTTATGATCTAACTAAATTGCAATTACAACAGATTATGGAGAATTTGAGAGCCATAAGAAGGTCCAAGGGAGCCCAATGCAAATTTTAAGAAATTTTGATATGTTTATTTTCTATGTTCAAAATGAATTCCCTTCTTTTGGAAACATAGGCTAGAAAACAAATAGGTCAATAGTAGTACATGTGAATGAATACATAGAATAAATGGGGGTAAATTTTGAAATTATCATGACTAGCTACTTTGAAGATTTTAAGAAGTCAATGAAACAAAGACTAAGAATACATGTCTCTCTTGTTGAGCAGCATATTAATGACATTTATTTTTTCTTAGTAGACATAGATTTCACATACATCCAAGCAGTAGTACCAAGGGTGAGATGGCTAAGGCCACTTGGTTATGAAATCAATATTGATGAAGCTTCTGCAACAATAATAGCTTTACTTGCAGAGTAAATTGACAAAAGTGAAAAACCCTTTGGCACTAATGATGTTGTCAGGTCCAAGGTGGACATGGAATTGAAAACTACTTCAACCTTGAAGAAAAAGGATAAACTAGTAAAAAATCTTAAAGATAGATTTGGTCAAGGCACAATAGAAGGTGAGGAGGATAATGAAGATGAAGAAGAGCACGATCAAGGGCCACTTGCATTGACCCAAGGCATGGGAGAAGATGTAGAAGAGGTAGAAGGTATCGAGGAGGAAGAGGACACCAAGGAAGCACCTAAGCTAGAGGCAAAGAAAAGAAAACCCACCAGCAAACCTGTTGCCAAGCCCAAGAAAGTTGCTAAGCCTAGCCCAGAAAAGCCTACCACAAGGGCCAGCACAAGAGCCACATCAATGAAGGCTAAGGAGTAGGAAAAGAAGAAGGCCCAACCCAGAAGACACAGAGCAGAAAATATGTTGCACCCCCTGAATTAGATGAAGAAAGAATAGAATCTAATGATAACAACCACTTTAGAGTGGTAAGTCACACCGCCAAGTCTGATTTGGAAAACATATGTGATAACATTAGGGATAAAGTATACTTGTTAGGCTTAAAAGGAATTTTTTTTAATAAGTTGAATAGAGAGGAATAGAACATGGTTGAAGAGTCAGTCTACACCATGATGGCCAAGTTTAAAAACACTCCACTTGAACTTGACAATACAATGCGTAAGGTGTTCTATTCAATTGTAGAAAATAAATGGCATTATTGTATCAATATGGAAAAGGAAATAAGAGAGTCAACATTGGCTTGAGTCATGCCTAAACTTACTAAAAGGGAAAATTAGTAAGACAAATAAGAAGCATGGGAGAAACTTTGCACCCAAATATAGAGCATTCAGTATTCTACAAAATAAAATTGAGGATGTGGTCAAAAAGTCCACTCAAATGTGGAAGGTAATTTATGGCCTCACAACTATGAAAGAAGGAGAAGTAGATCCCTTTAAGGGAAGAAACAATAATAAAGAAGAAGAAGAAAATGATAAGGAGGAGGTAGTAGAGAAAGAAAAGGAAGATGTTATAGTGGAGAAGGAAACACAAAAGATGATATAGCAACTGCTGAGGAGTAGCATCAAGAACATAGTATGCAAGACACACAATTGCCACCACCAAGTCATCTACATGTAACTCCCACACCTGTAGATACAATAATTATTTCAAATGTTGCTGACAATTCTGGTCAAAACATAAATCCATTGACTACAGACGATCTCAAAAAGATTCTTCACCAAATTATCCTACAAGCATAGTTGTGTACTAATCCAGTCTTAATGAGTGTGGAAGAATTGGAAAAGCCTATAGCTAAAATCACAAGGGACAAGGTGAATCCACAAGAACCACCTTCTCGTATCTCAATAGCTACAAGTGGACAACCCCAAGAATAAGTTGCACAAGATACATCTGCAAAGGTTGACTCCATAGTTACAAGTCTTGATGACTGAACAAAAGACACAAGGAATAGAGGAGATAGAGTCTACAAGGGAGAAAACAAGACAAATAGATATATCTATCTCTACAATAGGGTATGTACAGGATCATGGTGTACCAAACTATGGCCTTAAGTGGCTGTGAAAAATCAGCAAATTAGGGTTATGTCAACTTGACACATAATTTTAAAGTGGTTATGGACTTTATATCAAAAAGTTGTAAGAAAATAATTTGTATGAAATTGAATGTAGTTTCTAAACTACTAGGCCTTATCTAGAGAAAAAAATAATTGATTGGTCAAAAGTTTGGATTTTAATGTAGTACTACAAAAATTTCAGGGTGAAAATAAAAAGTAGGTGTATGTCTAACCACCTTAATCAAAATCAAACAGTAATATTTTTTTAATATAATTATAGATATAAAAATTAGACTCATGCTAAGATGTGACACATATTTTTGGGTATTTTTATTCCAAATAAATAACTAAATATGAATTTTCTACCAAAACTTTTTCAGAAAAAAAAATTCTCGTGTCTAACCACCTTAACTAATAGAAAATTTTACCAAATTTAAATTTTATTTTATTTTTCTTATACTAGGTCAAGCATAGAATGTGACACAACTTTTAGATTTAAAAAATGTTATACCATTTGAAAGTTATAGCTATTTCTCAATTAGTACGTCAATCAACACTTTACAAAAATTTTCATTGAAAATTAATTAATAAATACTTATCTAACTCAAAATTTGACAGCAATTATATTGATGGAATCTCGAGAGTGATATTAAAAAACCCTTTTCATTTCATTCAATTTTGATCAAAATAACATTGTCAAATGGCTACGCAAAGTGTGTCACTGAAACCCTTCTCAAACACATTTTTTGGGTTAATCGAATAGGCTTGGTAAATACCAGGCCTAATCAAATATCCGATTTGAAATTAGATATCTGATTCCAAATTGGATATCCAATTAGGCCTGGCAACTTTATACCCATATTTGGAGGGAAATTTCAAAAGGGAGATTTTTTTGAATTTTAAATTTGGAGGGAGATAAATCTAAAAGCAAATAAACTTAAGAGGGTAACTTTAGATAGTTTTAGAGGAAATTTATTTCGTGAAAGTGTGGACATTAATATTACAATTATTATTACATTACAATAATATGTATGATTACTATTATTAAATATAATATAGTTCTAAATATAATATAGTGATATATATTATTATTATTAAATATATATAGTAGTATTATATGACAAAATTATTCTATATAATAATATATATGGTTATTATTATTATTAAATATATAATCTAGTAACATTTATGATTATTATTGTTATATAATCTAATAATATATTATTATTATATGAAAATATACAATATAATATAATTATTAAATATAATATTGTCCCCTCAACCCATATGAAGGATTCTAATATGTCCCTAGGGGTCCTAGGAACCCTAGGGACATATGTCATCATGTAATGGGTCGAAAGGGATCATAGGTCACCCTATGACCCCCTTCGACCCATATGAAGGATTGTGATATGTCCCTAGGGGTCCTAGGACCCCTAGGGACATATGTCATCATGTAATGGGTCGAAGGGGGTCATAGGTCACCCAATGACCCCCTTGAACACATTACATGAAGGATGTCATCATGTAATGGGTCGAAGGGGGTCATAGGTCACCCTATGACCCCCTTGAACCCATTACATGAAGGATTGTGATTGAACCCATTACATATTCAAATAATGAATATTTACAGTTGGGGAATGAAAACGTACCTATTGAAAATAATAATTCCAGAATTGAAAATTTAGAGAATGAAAATTTTGAGGATGAAATGCTACCAGGTCATAATGCAAATTGCATAATTGACCATGTCAAACATGACAATGCACAAGAACCTAATGCACAAGAACCTTACATATCTCCTAATTATAATCAAAATGAAGGCTCTAGAACACCAAAATGGGTAATTGAAATTGATGAAATGATTATTACCAGTTTGGAAGGGAAAAAATTAGAAAGAACCATTCGGTTATGAGCTTCAATACTATATAAGATGTTTTTCAACAACAAGACAGTGGTGGAGCAATGTCAACTTTTCATGCACTTATTAAAGATGCAAAAGATGAGACTTGTGCTTTCCAAATTGAAGATTCATGTCAATAAAAAGTTAGAAAGAAATGTCGTTATTGTGAAGAATCTTTTCAGTGCTCTCAATAGCATTGGAAAAAATAGCAAGGAGAAGGATAATAGAGCTACTCAAAGGGTTATTACAACCTCTTTGGTAAGTCATCATTTGAGAAAGGGTAGATATATGAGACAAACTTGTATTGATTTGAATCTAAATCGTACTACTTTGAGAAGAGCACTTAGTCGATGACAAAAAATTGATGATCCTCTTCAAAATGAAACATGGGCATTTGGTTGGAGACTTCCGCATTTTGATAAGAAGCTATCCAATGATGTGAAGGAAGAAATTACACAATTTTGGCACTCTAGGTTATGAGTATCACCCAATGCTAAAGACGTGTTAAAGTTGAGAATTGGCATCAGAGACTATAGGCCACATCCTAAACACTATTTGGTGGTAAGTCAAACTATGTTGTTCAAAAAATTTAGAGAGAGTCATCCAAGTCTTCATATATAACAAAGGACTTTTGAATCTTTGAAGCCATTTTATTGTCTACCGCTCAAAATTTGAAATACATGTTGTTCCAAATATCATGTTGAGTTTTCTATGCACCATGAACTATTATGCTCCATTCGTTTTACTTTACATAGTAAAGAAATGTTGGAGGATTGTGGTGCTAGTGGGCTTCCAAAATCATCAAGAGACTTGCTAGATCAACTTTTATGTTGTAGAGTTGATGGTTATTTCTTTTATAGAAATGCTTGCTTAAATGAGAAGTGTTTAGAATGTGGTGGCTTATACAAGTTTGACACATGTTTCCATGAGCAGCGTGAACAAGATCTTGGAAAGACAATAGTGAAAAAAAAGGTATATGAAATGGTGAAATACACATTGAAGAGTGGGGGTGAGAGCTCTAGATGTGAATTGGTTGGAAAAGATATTATTGTGGCTAGTTTTATTTCAGATTTCAAGGAAAATCTTTTCTACAAATATGCAAGACATAGTCACAGGTCTCAGTAGTTGGATCAACAATTTAGAATGTGTAAGGAGACTTTTCCCATTGGCACTATTGTATCAATTGTTGATTTTTTCTGAGAACTACACATTGCAACCTCAAAATGAGACACAATCTCAGTATTACGACTCCATTCAAATTGCTATTTTTATTCACATAACATATAGACATGCCCCTGATAGTGTGGAAGATAATCAAAAGATTATTAGAGAGTATCATTTTAAATAAATATGAGTGATGATAGATCTCACTCTCACAAATTTTTGCAACATTGTTTTGATAATTATTTTGATTTCTTACATGAGCATGCAATTGCTATGGATAGACATATCATTTGGTTAGATAACTATACAGGTCAATTCAAGAATGCTTGCATGTTTTATCAGTTATGTAGGATGCACGTAGAGAGAGGGGTACCTCATATTTGGAGTTTTTTTTGAGTCCGACCATGGAAAAGGGGAACATGATAGAGCAAGGGCATGTGTGAAGAGAGCTCTAGTTAAAGAGCAACTGAAGATTTCAGTAGCAGAGCTTCTTAATGCTCGTAGCATTGTTGATTGGTGTAGTTTAGCATTATCATAGGGGGGGACCCTTGATTCAGTGGTGTGCAGGTTATTTTGGTTGGTTGAGGAAGGGTCGATAGCTGATAGATCAGATTGTGCTACAGTGAGAGACTCATAAAAAATGCATTCATTCTGGAGCTCTAATTCTAGTACATGGACCATTTGGACATTCTAGCTAGCTTGCTTTTGTCCTAGTTGTTTTCAGTGTGATTGGGATCATTGTGAGTCAAGTGAGTGGGTGGACACATGGGCTTCACTTTGTCTTACTCCATTATCTATCATACCCTCTATCAAAAATGATGACATGGAAAGTTCACTTGAGCATAACCATCTATTAGATCTACTTTAGCCAAGACATGTCTTTGCATTGGTTGCATTATAGGGGAATGATGAGAAATCTGATTATTGGTTAGCATGTTGTGTAAGAGGTAAACAAAAACTTGTACAACTGATCATAGATGATGATGGATTCACATATCCTACTGGTTCAATGGTTGTCGCTGAAACATGGCTGCAGACATACATGCTTAGAAGGAACAAAATTTCTGCATTTGAAGACTATCAGAAGCACAAAATAATTTTCATATATTTGCACCTTATTATAGCAACAAATTTAAAGTTGTTGAAGCATCAAGGAAGACCAAAAGTAAAAGAACTTTTTACTATTACTAATGTTGATCATGAAGCCCTATTGGAGAGCCTAAAATAGAAAGAGGACCCTACTAGAACACTTGACTAGGTATATTTACTTCTTATGTTATTTTCTTCATAATGATTCAATGAACTGATGATTATCTTGTTTAATACAATAAGTTACTAATTTTTTAATGATATTGAAATTTAGGTACATCATGAAGAGTTGGGGGTGGGGGGTGGTGTTGGGGAGAATTCCTAAGATTTATGATGTATTATGATGTAAAATGTGAACTTTTTTTGTATAGAGTTTTTGTAATAATGAAAAAGATAGGTTAAATTAGTTGCACATTCTAATTTGTATTTTGGTAGGTTCTTTGTAAGAAATTATAAGAGGAAGATATTGAACAAGTTCTTGCAAATCATATTTCCATGTGATACAAGGCTATAAGAACAATTTTAAGAGCATTTATAACTATATGAAAGATAATTGCTTGCAGATATCTTATTACAAGCTTGGCTTTCTTCTTATTTGACATAGAGCTAACATTATGATTATTAAAACTATTTTTATCAAATTAATAAAATAAGAAAAAACTAGAAAGTATGGATGAACAATTAAAATACTTGATTTCTTAAAAAACAATTTGGGGAAGGTGTCAATAAGTTTGAATACTCATTCGCAAAGAGGCATTGAAACAAAAAGTGATTTTATGATGCTAATATTGTGTAAGCCTTTTAGTACAAGTCTTATCAATGCATTTCATTATTTTTTATGATGTGAGGTTTCCATTGTATATTTTACTTATTATTTTATTCTAATAATGTCATCTTGTATATTGTCAAAGTCAAACCCTTGTATATTTTCAACATTTGGGAGTGAAGCAACATGTTGCATTTGATCCTCTCCATAATCATCTTCATGTTCAAATGCATCATGGTTCATAGTGTTTCTCCTTTTTGTTGGTCAATCATGGTTACCATTCATTATTACAACCATGCCAACTCTTCCTCTATTGGTAAAAAGTGTGGCAACAATGCTTACCAAATTGATTTGCCCCCTGATATTAACTTTCCTCCTATAAGCTCTAGGGTTAGATCTGAAGATCTCCCTATGATCATCCACTTTTGTAATGGATACAAGACCCCATGGTGCAACTATAAGCCTTGGGCATCAATTGGTCCAATAAAGTGGATTTTTGGTTATCTCTATGTTTTCTAGGCAGTCTAGGTGTTTATAAAAATAGTAGGGTCCCTAGGAGTTTGTGAAATCCATTTACAAGAAAATTTGCAATAAAAATTATCTTAGCGCAAAAATTGCAAAAAGTTGCTTAGCAACTTTTGCAATTTTCTTGACAACTTTTCAAAATGTAACTCCTAATAGAAAAATCCTCATTATGCCCATTTTGAGGGAGGTTGTCATATTTTCATTGAATTGGGTGCATGTGGTTTTGGGTCATACTTGTGGAAGGTAAGTCTAGAAACCTTTTTTAGTGTTTGTTAGGAGGAGTATCCGTTCAAGGAAGTAGACCAAGTCTTTTGTTAAATCCTTGTGAAAACCTTGAAGGTTGTATAGGAGTTGGCTTGATCCTTTCTTCCATTGTGCTATCTTTGCATCATCCATGGTCAAGGAGTCCCCTCCTTTTATTAAGGTAGCTCAAAGTTCATAACAACTATCAACCTATTGAATGGTCTTGAGAAATGGATCCATCTTGCATTCATGCTTAGAATCATTAGGAAAAATGCATATACTCTGAATTTTTAGTAGCAAGGTTCTCACAAAAAACTTTTACAATACTATAAAAAATAATCTTCTAAGCTTTGGTTAGCTACCATCTCCAAATAAGCTATTCATTAATATGGTGATTTAACATCACCAAAACATGTTGAGCTCTTAGGCCCACCCCTTGAAACAAGAGTAAAATCAACAAGAATCCCTTTGCATGCAGTCTCAAGCCTCCCCAAATGAACTAGTCATTACCAAGGTGGTTCAACATCACCCATTAGTGTTGAACCCTTAGGCCCACCCTTCCAACTGAGAGGAAAACTAGTTCTTAGTCCAATAACATTAATGAAATACAAGTTTGTTGATCATCAACATACCTACTACATCTAATAAAAATAATTTTCATGAATGCATGACATGTTTCCAAATGCATATCCATAAAAATGCACAAAAATAAAATTCTACAATATTAAAGGATGCTAGTCCCTTTGCATACACCCTTTAGCATCTCTAGAAGAGCAAGTGATTTCTATGTGGATTTAATATCACCCAAACATGTTGAGCCCTTAGGCACACCCATTTGAATTAGTAGGAAAATGGATTGGTTATCCAACAATTCTCATGCTAAGAAAGCTTTTTAATCGATCACATACCAATCACATCTCATCAAAAAAATAAAATCAAGTAACGCATACATAAGGTATGCACAATCACTAACCATTCTATGCACCTTTTTATCACATCAATACATGGAACACTAGTGGAAAGCACCTAATATTTTTTCTTTTCTTGATGTAATAATGTCTAGGGATAGATCTAATGATCTCCCTATGACCATCCACATTTGTAATGGACACAAGATCCCATGGTGCAACTATAAGCCTTGGCCATCAATTGGTCCAATGAAGTGGATTTTTGGTAAATTCCATGTTTTTAAGGTAAGTCTAGATGTTTAGAACATTATTAGGGTCCCTAAGAGTTTGTAGAGTCCATTTGCAAACAAATTTGCAATAAAACTTGTCTTAGCATAGAAATTGCAAAAATTGCAAAAAGTTGCTTAGCAACTTTTGCAATTTTCTTAACAACTTTTCAAAATCTAACTCCTAATGGCTAGAACTATTTGAATCGTTAGTGCCATTAGCTTTAGGTGGGCAAGTGAACCCTAATGACACCCTTGTTCTAGCCACAAAGACCATCCATTGTCCACGGCCACCCCATACCAAGGAGTCTCCAAGGTGCTTTAAGTGCATTTCGAAGTCGATCTTTTGAGGGTCATAACTCAGAGCTTGTGAGGGCTATCCATGAACTGTCAAATTCTACAAGATGGTGATGCTAAGACCTAAAATAACCTATTTTATTTTCAAGAGATCACATTTCGTTTGGATTTGGCACAGTGATCTCACTCGATGCCAAAACTCGTAGTGTGCCCCAATTCATAGGTGCACCAGAGCGTAACTTTGAAACTGCTGATCTTGGCATCAAATCGTCAGTGCCATTAGCTACAGGTGGGCGGGTGAACCCTAGTTACACCCTTTTTCCAGGCACAGAGACCATCCATCATCCATGGCCACCTTGTACCAAGGAGTCTACAAGGTGCTCTAAGTGCATTTCGAGGTCGATCTTCCAAGGGTCATAACTCAGAGCTCATGAGGGCTATCGATGAACTGTCAAATGCTACATGATGGTGATTTTGAGTCCTAAAATAACTATCTCATTTTTAGAGATCACATTTCATTTGGATTTAGCATAGAGATCTCAATCGATGCCAAAACTCGTAGTGTGCCTTAGTTCATAGGTGCACTAGAGCGTAACTTTGAAACCATTGATCTTGCTATTGAATTGTTAGTGCCATTAGCTCTGGGTGGGCAGGTGAACCCTGGTGACACCCTTGTTCCAAACATAGAGACAATCCATCATCCGCGGCCACCCCGTACCAAGGAATCTCCAAGGTGCTCTAAGTGTGTTTCAAGGTCGATCTTCCAAGGGTCATAACTCGGAGCTCGTGAGGGCTATTGATGAATTGTCAAATGCTATAGGACGATGATGCTAAGGCCTAAAATAATCTATCTCATTTTTGAGAGATCACATTCCATTTGGATTCGGCATAGCAATCTTGCTCGATGCCAAAACTTGTAGTGTGCCTCAGTTCATAGGTGCACCAGAGCGTAACTTTGAAACCGCTGATCTTGGCATTGAATCATCAGCACCATTAGCTTTGGGTGGGTGGGTGAACCCTAGTGACACCCTTGTTTTAACCACGAAGACCATCCATTGTTCATGGCCACCCTGTACCGAGGAGTCTCCAAGGTGCTCTAAGTGTCTTTCGAGGTCAATCTTTCGAGGGTCATAACTCGGAGCTCGTGAGGGCTATTGATGAACTATTGAATGCTACATGATGGTGACGTTAAGGCCTAAAATAACCTATTTCATTTTTGAGAGATCACATTCCATTTGGATTCGGCACAGCGATCTCGCTTGATGGAAAAAGTCGCAGTGTGCCTCAGTTCATAGGTGCACCACAACATAACTTTGAAACTGTTGATCTTGGCATCGAATTGCCAGTGCCATTAGCTCTAAGTGGATAGGTGAACCCTAGTGACACTCCTTTTCTGGGCACAGAGACCATCCATCATTCGAGGCCACCCTGTATTGAGGAGTCTCCAAGGTGCTCTAAGTGCGTTTTGAGGTCGATCTTCTGAGGTTCATAACTCGGAGCTCGTGAGGTCTATCGATGAACTCTCAAATGCTACAGGATGGTGATGCTGAGGTCTAAAATAAACTATCTCATTTTTGAGAGATCGGATTCCATTTGGATTCAGCATAGCAATCTCACTCGATGCCAAAACTTGCAATCTGCCTCAGTTCATAGGTGCACCACAGTGTAACTTTGAAACTGCTAATTTTGGCATCGAATCGTCAATGCCATTAGCTCCAAGTGGATGGGTGAACCCTAGTGACACCCTTTTTTTGAGCACAAAGACCATCCATCGTCTACGGCCACCTCATACCAAGGAGTCTCTAAGGTGCTCTAAGTGCATTTCGAGGTCAACCTTCTAAGGGCCATAACTTGGAGCTTGTGAGGGGTATTGATAAACTATTAAATGCTATAGGACAGTGTTGCTAAGGCCTAAAATAACCTATCTCATTTTCAAGAGATCACATTCTGTTTGGATTCAACACATCAATCTTTCTCGATGCCAAAACTCATAGTGTGCCTCAGTTCATAGGTGCACCAGAGCGTAACTTTGAAACCGCTGATCTTGGCATCAAATCATCAGCGCCATTAGCTTTGGGTGGGCAGTTGAACCCTAGTGACACCCTTGTTCTAGCCATGGAGACCATCTATAATTCATGGCCACCCCATACCGAGGAGTCTCTAAGGTGCTCTAAGTGTGTTTCGAGGTTGATCTTTCGAGGGTCATAACTCAGAGCTTGTGAGGGCTATCGATGAATTGTTCAATGCTACAGGACTATGATGCCAAGGCCTAAAATAACCTTTCTCATTTTCAAGAGATCACATTCCATTTGGATTTAGCACAACAATCTTGCTCAATGCCAAAGTCACAATGTGCCTTAGTTCATACGTGCACCACAGCATAACTTTGAAACCACTAATCTTGGCATCAAATCATCAGCACCATTAGCTTTGGGTGGGTGGGTGAACCCTATTGAAACCCTTGTTCCAGCCACAGAGACCATCCATCATTTGCGGCCACCCCATACCAAGGAGTCTCCAAGGTGCTCTAAGTGTGTTTTGAGGTCGATCTTTTGAGGTTCATAACTCAGAGCTCGTGAGGGTTATTGATGAACTTTTGAATGCTGCAAGACGATGATGTTGATCCCTAAAATAACCTATCTCATTTTTGAGAGATCACATTTTGTTTGGATTTTGCACAATGATCTCGCTTGATGCCAAAACTCGTAGTGTGCCTCAGTTCATAGGTACACCACAACGTAACTTTGAAACCACTGATCTTGGCATCAAATCATCAACTCCATTAGCTCTGGGTGGGCAGGTGAACCCTAGTCACACCTTTTTTCTAGCCACAGAGGCCATCCATCATCCATGATCACCCCGTACCAAGGAGTCTCCAAAGTGCTCTAAGTGCATTTCGAGGTCAATCTTCTGAGGGTCATAACTCAGAGCTCGTGAGGGCTATCAATGAACTATCAAATGCTAAAAGATGGTGATGCTAAGACCTAAAATAACCTATCTCATTTTTGAGATATCACATTCCATTGGGATTCGGGACATTGATCTTGCTCGATGTCAAAACTCACAGTTTGCCTCAGTTCATAGGTGCACCACAACGTAACTTTGAAACCATTGATCTTGGCATCAAATCATTAGTTCCATTAGCTCTGGGTGGGTGGGTGAACCCTAATCACACTCTTGTTCTAGCCATGGAGACCATCTATCGTTCACGGCCACCTTGTACTAAGGAGTCTCCAAGGTGCTCTAAGTGCATTTTGAGGTTGATCTTCTGAGGGTCATAACTCGGAGCTCGTGATGGTTATCGATGAATTGTCAAATGCTACAAGACGGTGATGCTGAGACCTAAAATAACGTATCTCATTTTTGATAGATCACATTTTGTTTGGATTTTGCACAATGATCTCGCTCGATGCCAAAACTCGCAGTGTGCCTCAGTTCATTGGTGCACCACAGTGTAACTTTGAAACTGTTGATCTTGACATCAAATCATCAGTGCCATTAGCTCTAGTTGGGAGGGTGAACCTTAGTGAGACCCTTGTTCTGGCCATGGAGACCATCCATCATTTGTGGCCACCCCGTACCAAGGAGTGTCCAAGGTGCTCTAAGTGCATTTCAAGGTTGATCTTTAGAGGGTCATAACTCAAAGCTCATGAGAGCTATTGATGAACCATTGAATGCTACAAGATGGTGATGCTGAGGCCTAAAATAACTCAGAGCTCATGAGGGCTATCGATGAACTATCCAATAAAGTCTCTTAAGTTGAGATATTTTGAGATTATGTTGAAATTGAAAAGTTGTAGTATGAGGATAGTAACAAAGTGAAGTGCTAGTTATCAAATATTATGAATCTATGAATGACTTGGTGGTTGAGAATATAATCCATGGTTGAGGAGTGGAGTCCTTAACTATGTTGAGATTAGATTTGAAGCCAAGAGTTAGTTTCAAGGTTGAAGGTAGAGTTTAAAACCAAATTTGGGGTTATCTAAACCTTGTGTAGGAGGTTAACAAGTGTGTTTATGTCATGATAGGACTTCAAATTATACATTGCATCCAAATTTGATAATAAAGGTTGTTAAAATGTTATTAAAAAATTATTACATTTGAATTGAATATAACAAACATTATCAAAATTATGATATTCCATAAACATGAACAATACACATGATCCATGATAAATTGAACAGTACTAGATACTAACTTAATATGTATATCATTGTGCACATAAATGACAAAAATATATATCAAAATACATGTATCCATAGACAAAATTTTACACAAATATATATCAAAGATCATGTATCCATAGACAATGTACTCAAATATATATATCAAAATACATAGATCCATATAAAAAATGTGGCTGATCATGCCATCAAAATGTGTATAATATTAATGTTTCTTTATACAATGTGGCATATGCCATCTCAAAATGTCTCATGATGCATCCCACAACAACTATACTATACTAGGGTGCTGGTGGATGATCAAAATGTGGCCTCTTCACTACACTAGGTGGATCGGATGCCTCCTACATAAACAAAAAATGAAAACCCAAAGTTAGACTACTAAATCTATATGGTTCTTTGTATCTAACATTGAATTACTCAAATGCATAATGCTCTTTTTTGTAAGGAATATTTATACTATCAAAATTTCATAATAAATACCTCTCTTGTCGACCTCCTATGCCGATCAAGAGTCCTCTCGTATGCCCTCGAAAATGCTTGTACCTCGCTGATTGTGGGTTGTATATGTTCAAATACGTTTGTCAGATGAATCTGCAATTTAAACTATAACTTTATAATTCATAGCATGCTAAATTTATAACATGTTTAATCATGAATTAAAACTACAACTTACTATTGTAGGCTCCTCCTCAAGAGAGAGTGGCCACATCATCAAATCTACATAACTCTCCCATTAGACCTCATGTGCACTAGGAGTCTCCTATGAGATACAAAATAGTAGTTGTTAATATCACGAAAATTAGTTTTGAATTTATTTATGAAGATAAGGAAAATAAAAAATAAATGATACTTATACATACAATGGCACTCTCAGTGCGAATAGAAATCCCTAATGGTCTATGATGCGAAATCTATACAGGCTCATCGCTAGTAGCCATGCCCTATATACAATCAAGAATGTCATTAAATGAGATTACCACAAATATTTTACAAGAATGCATCAATATTTAATCAAATAGAAAGCACCTAATTACCTTTCCTTTGTCAATGCATGCTAGCTCACCCTCACACTTTGTCCCCTTGGGATAGGTGGTACCTGCAAGATAAAAGAAAGATTAGCAACCATACATGCTACAAGATCAAATAGAAAAAAAAAATGTGAACACAACATAATGTACCATAGATGTCTCAAGGCCAAATGAAATGGCCAAGAGCGTGGCATCATCAATCTATCTAAGCTCCTCCTCGGTCATCAACTAAACATGAATGAAGATCACATACATGTAAAAGTCAGTATGGCTTAAATATTAAAATTACTCTATTATAAAAATTAACTTTAAATCACATATGTCATAACAAAAAAATGTATACACATACTGACACTGAAGGAGTCCATGCCTCTGCATTACACTCCTCTCTCACATCAGGGTCTATAGCCTCTGCACATGTGTCTGGTGTATCCTCATCTAATACAAAATGATACTTAGGAAGATAACCTATGGGACCTAGGCAAATATTCTTGCATGTAATGCAAGTGTGAGGCACACAAACATGTGATGAGCTAGCAGATGATAAACTGGCACTAGCATCATCAACATGAGGAGGCATGACTGACCTAGCCTAAGATATCATTAGGCTACTCAGCCTATGAATGGCTCTATTGATCTGAGAGCTAGCCTCTACCATAATATCTAGATGCTGCACTTGAGGAGGTGGGGAGATATCAATGGGGGGGACAAAAGTACCAGCTTTCATCCACTGGGAAGATGGTCTATCCTGAGGAGCTCCTAGTCCTAAGCCCATGTTGGGCTTCATGCTCCAATAGTTCACTTTAAGTTTCAACACAAATTTTGCATATAATTTTCTAAGGAAATAAAATGGTATGTCTAAATTTCCATGTGGAGGGATATCAAAGACCATCCACCAACGATCCCAAAATTTTGCACGTATGGCATCATTTGTACACCATTTAATCGATAATTTGGATTTTTTTTGGGTCGACTGTAAACCCATTTTCGAGTTCGCAAAAAGGCTAGCCAAATCCTCTTTGGTTATATTAAGGGACACAACCTCATCATAGTCCAAACCATCATCAAACATCTCATGCATTTCATCACGTCAACGAAAAGCGACATTTTGTTGGTTAGTAAGGTTTCAATGTTATCCACTATGGTGTTTAACGTGGATAACATAGGAGCCAATGCAGGTACATTATTATATGTTCTATGCAAACCTCTCAATTTGATAAAATTTTCATTTATCAAATCCTCAATTCAAGGAGGGTTTTGAGGGGGTAGAAGATCATTTCGTGGATGGTTTTGTGGGGTACTGGATCATTTGGTGGGGGGTTAAGAGGAATATTATTCCCAGCCTCAGTGTCATCATTTTGATCAGCCATTCCTATTAAATTGAAAAATGTAATATATATTAAAAAAAATTCTTGATTTAAATAATTTTTTTTCAAAAATACCCTAGATTCAACTAAAACAAACAAAATCATGCTAAAATCTATTGAATTTAGGTTTATAATGAGTTTAAAAACAAACAAAAAATGCCTTAATATCCGATATCTGACCACGATGCAAATATTGGCCCCCAAATATGTGAAATAAGGGCCGGTGGGCCTATGATTTTTTTTAATGTAATGTCACAGGTATCGGATATCCAATATTCACTGCATATATTATATAATATACTACTTTTTTATATATATTATATTGTAATATATGACATTATTATTATATTATATTTTATATATATTATATTACATTACTATATATTACAATATAAAAAATTATATTATATTATTATAATATAATATTGTAATTATAGTATTATTATTATTATTATTATTATATTATATTATGTAATATTACATAATATATTATACTATTATAATATAAAATATTTATATTATTATAATATAATAATATTATTATAATATAATAATAATATTATTATTATGTTATAGTATAATAATTATAATTATTATATTATGATAATATTATTATGTTAATTATCATATATCCAATATGAGATTAGATATCCAATAATATCATATATCAAATATCAAATCGGATATTCGATATCAAATTAGATATCCGATAAGGCTCAGCCTTACTTTCTAGGTTTGATACCTGGATAGGTGAAAATAAGTAAGAGCAGATTTTGAAGCACTTTTAGTCATCTTCAAACTCTATTTTTTTCACATTGTCACTTTTTGGCACACCATGATCTTGCACATACCCAACACAAGAACAAGGTGCACCCCCAAAGATCATAGTAATTGATCAAGGAAGAACAAAGGAAGAGACCCCAAAGGAGAAGGAGCAAGAGGCAATACAAACTTTGATAAATTTTCCTACAATAAGGACTCCTACAATCCTTAGAAGTGGAGCACTGAAGCAATACCACTGCAAATTTTAGCACAAGGCTTGAGCTCAACAAAAGTAGCAAGGGTACTTTACTATGGAGACCCTACACTAGATGAGGACATAGTCATTTCCAAGTATGACTATAAAAATATGAACATTGATTAGATAAATGAAGTGCAAGAGGTACTTGAGAGGAAGAAGAAGCAAGAGATAATCAGAAATGAGTATAAACAAAAGTAAGCATTGATTGAGATTAAAGACATCTTTTTAGATGCTTTTAGCTTGCAGGTACCTAATGGAAGTAAGCCAATCGTGGAGCAATTATCCAATATAGTGGACCAGGTATAGAATGAAGACCTTGATACAAATACAAAACTAATAGAATGGTCTGAAAAGAGGTTTGAAACAAAAGTGAATGAAATAATATCAAATGAAATAGCACTTTCACAAGTTGAGTTGGCCAAAATGATTGAAAAAGTAAAGATAGTACTTGAGAATATATTCTCATTGTACTCAAAATTGTGTGACCCATCTATTTTCACACAAGAAACCAGCCAATAGATAATGAGCTTGGAGAGGAACCTAAAAATATCAAGCATGCAATTACCTAAGGATCTAGCTCAAAGTGAGAAGCATTTTCAAACTACACTTCACAGTCAGAAGGAACTAGCTGTACTAACAATAAATGAGGCAAATGTAAAGGCCAAGTTATTAGAGATTCAATCTGCCATCACCCCACACATGGAAATTTTGTAAAAAGAACTGACCTATGCTGGAAATGTTTTAAAGAAAGACCCCAATCTTTCTACATCGGAAGGCCTAGTTCACCTTGCAGCAGAGATAGCCATCCAACTTAAATCACTAGAAATTGCACTTAAAAATTGGGATGCTTCTCTCAGGATAGTTATGGAGGTAAATAAATCCTTTTTGGCTAAGTATTAAGTTAATGTGTAGACCCCTTTGACATAAGTATCAAAAAAGGGGGAGATAAAACAAAGGGGTAGATAAGAAGATAAGTTTTGAAGTAGAGAAATAGATAAGCCAAAAGGAAACAATAATTGCAAGGGAAGATATGTGAAAGGGGGAGTAAAACCATAGCAGGGTAGATAGAACAAAGCAGAGATAAAGAGTATTGGAATCAGCATGAGAAGTTGTGGATATAACAATGGCACATCAACTCAAGGGGAGTTACAAATTTTGAGGTATCTTCATAAAATTTTGAACAATTTTTGAAGTTTTGTATATATGCCAAATAGATGTATATTATACTAAAAAAGATAAGATTCATCATGTATCATTAAGTGTTTTTGACACTCATGTCAAAGGGGGAGATTGTTGGTCTTAGCCTGGTTTTGACAATTGAGTGTCAACATAGTTAAGAAATTTTCTAAGTTGATGTCAAGTATAATATAGATGTCGAGTTATAGTATGTGTCAAGCCAAAATTTCTATAGGTGTCAAGCAAGACATAATTTCTATAGGTGTCGAGCAAGAAAAAATTTCTATAGGTTCCAAGCAAGACAAAATTCCCCCGTGTGCCAAGCATCAGTAATCAATAAGTGTCGAGTAACACACAATCAACATAAGAGTTTGTGTCCTCACAAACTTAGATTTAAACCATTTTTGAGCCAACTCAAGATTTAAGTGAGAAAGATGGATGAATCTCAATCTTATATTCATACCTAGCCCTAAGTCATGAAACCTTTTTAAGGAGGTCGAAACCCTATAATTCAATGATGAAGGAATGAGAATGCATGCAAGGAGAAAATACTAGCGAAGTTTGAAGGAAGTGAAAGAGGTGAAAAGACTTAGAGGAAGGACAACATTGCAACATCAATTAATAAGAACAGAGTATTAGGAATTCAAGCAGAATCATATCAAATCAGATTAGAATGGATAGAAAAAGGATCTAGAATCAGTAATTGAGGATTATAAGTTATCAGGTCAACACATTCTACTATACATTCTAACCATTGTATTAGGCGAATGAAAATCCTATGAAGATAGTTTAGTTTAATAGCCATATTGTAAATCCTTTAACAGGGTAACATTCCAAGTGAATGTCTATAAATCCTTTAGACAGGTCACTTCTAACAGGGTGTTAGAGTCTTTAACAGGGTAGGCCTCTCATAGGGCAAACCATTGCTAATGGTCAAATTTTGTAACCTTGACAAGTTACATATTGCTCCAGTGATAAGTTGTGGGTGTCATCCCCACCCTAGTTTTACCTTCTCATTTTGGAGGCTTTTTGGGTGATCACATATTGTGTTGTCTATTTTCGTACATGTCTTTACTTTCATGTTAATTAGATATGTTACATGCATGTATTGATTTCAGTTAAAAGTTTTACAGCTTAAAGTTTGGTACTTCTGATTCTCCCCCCTCCCCCCTCTCAGAAGTATTCTTCCCACTTGTAAATTCCAACAATAGTCATGATGTATTAAATGAATATTTAATAATAATAATAAATTATAGCAAAATACGCTAAAATTATTTTCATTAGATAGGTACAAACACATTATTTTCACAATAAACCAGCTAATTTTAGTCTTAAGGATTGTTTGCTTTTAGAAGAAAAATGTATGTTCTTTAAATTAATAGTTTTAAATTTAATCTTTCTACTATATAATTATTACATGTGTTTTGTTTAATATTTTGATTATATATAATTTTATCTAAAAATATGAAAGGTCAAATGAAGCTATTTAATTACAATTTTTGTTAAATTTTTTTATATAATTTTTTTTTAGGAAAATGCAAATTTGAAAGTTTGTATATTAAAAAATCACATTGATTTTTTTTTCCATGATACTTAGTTTTAAATTTATTTTAGATTTCATATTCTCCTTTTAGTAAGTAAAAGGGGTTATTTGGCATTAGCCTCTATAAAAATGACAAATAGTATTATTTCTTCCTCAAAATACTGAAACAATTATTTTTAAAATTGAAAAATATATGTTTTCATATAGTAGACTTAGAAATTATGAAAAATTCAACCCTAAATTTTTCAATCATCATTTTTTACAAATTATATATTCTCTTTATATATAATTGACGTTATGGATTCTTCTTAGTTGAATAGAAACAGTCATAATCCATGTATGGGATTTGTGGTAGAAGCGAGGCAGAGGAACGCGTTCTTATAATTGCTGGTCCAAACTGATAAAGCGGCGCCAGGAAACTGATTAGCTGCGGCGCCCGGTAATAGCGTTCCAACAACAGATGTTTATTACTGACGGCTCTCTTCACGAGGTGAGCCGGGTTTCTGCGTGGAGATTTCTACTTACCAAATGCAATTCTCTACCCAAAAACCTAAATCAAATTGCACTAAATGTATAATTGTTTATAGTAATACTATTATAGAATTTTAACAAAATTATTATGTTAGTTTCATATGTTTATAATGTTAATAACAGTCTTTAAAAGTTCAAAATATTTTCAAAATTCATATTGTATTATTCAAACAAGTAATATATTTCCTACTTATCAAGTAATATTCTATTATATATATAAGAATGATTTTTCATTCTTATTCATTTCACTTATATAAATTTTAAAGTTGCACAAGTTCATTTATAAGTAAGTATTAAAAGCTTAAGTTCATTCACCAACATCATTTTTCTTTTTTTGATGTTTCCACCATGACTTTGCCTATTCTACACATGGACCCAAGTACACACCAGCACATTAATCACCTAGCATATCATTTGTTCTAGACATACATCAATTAATTAAAACGAGAGTATCCTTGGATAATAGAGCCTGCATGCTCATGTCGTAAGCTTATACTTTCATCAAGTATCTATACAAGCTTAATTTTGAAAACTTAGATTGACGATGTCTCTACACCTCTTCTTTCATGTGTGCTCTAGATTCTCTAAACCTCATTTTTCATTTGGACTTTGAATGTAATTTTATAAGATAAGCTAATTTTTCATTTTTCCTTTAGATGTAATTTTGAAAACTTGCATGAAGCATGAGTCTTTTTTAGTGCACTTTAAATATAATTTTCAAAGGTTACATTCTTGATGAATAAAATGAATATATAGTCAACCAAAAAAAAGGATGGCCAAAAATAGTAAAATTATTTTCATTAGATATGTACAAACACATTTTTCTCATAAGAAGTCATCCACCTGGTGGGCTCTTTGTGAGCCATTCAACTCCACTAGTAGACCAAGGGCCCATTGATAAAGGATTTTGTGTTTTGAGAAGCAAGAAACCAAACTAATAATTTTCAATTTGATCTTTTTTGAGATAATTTCCTATACTTCTATAATCATTACTTGTGTTTCATTTAATGTTTTGATTATATGTATTTTCATCCTAAAATATCTAATGTCAAATGATGCCACTTAAATAAAATTTTGTACTAAGTATTTTTTAAATAAATCAATTTAAGTTTTCATATTTCTCTTTTAATCGGTAAAAATGGTTATTTTGCATTAGTCTATATAGAAAGGAAGAATTGAACAAAATATATATTCATTTTTCATAGATTATGTATTCTCTTTATATGTAGTTAAGATTTTCTTTTTACTTGAATCATGTCTATCTTACTCATGTTGTCTTGGAAATAATTTTTTAAAGTGTACATATTAAAATAGAAATTTCAAAGAATTTTCATCTTGTTACAAGAACAAAGATAGTGTATTATTCAAAATTGTAAGAATATTAATTATATGCTTAGCCATGTATCATGTATGTATTATTGACATTTCATGTTCATTACTCTTGATTTACCTACACATTTGACTTATATTGTGTTCTCCTCAACTCCCAACTCCCAATTTGAATTTGGGACACTTCTAGAGAGAAGAGGGTATCTTGAGCATCCTCTTCTTAGAAATGATGTTTGGTTCAAAATAAAAAATAAAAGACACATTGTAAATTAGTAGTACTTTTTAATCTATATCATGATCCAAATGTTAGCAGGGATAAATTTGATGGTGAATACTTGACAAATGAAAAATTTCACACATTAGGGACCTGAATTTGGTACAAAAAGATGCACTTTTGGGGTGGCCATGTTGTCCACACTTTATAAAAATTAGGTCCCATGCTTAGACCAATCACCAATAAATGATACATAGAATTTTTTTTTTTTTTTTTTTTTGTTGACTTCACCAACTAAACCTAATCATTCTACATGGTAAATTAATTATTTTCACTTACAATTTTTGAGGCTTGGCTTATTCCATGGAAACATTTGCCAATATATGGTAAAACTTTAATCTAGGTTATATGTTAAGTACATATACTTTACATTTGTCTCTATCCTAGAGACTTTCCAAGTAATTTTTTATCCTTTTAATCTTTGACCTAAATAGATTTGATTGTAGATAGGTGTCATTAATCTAGAGACTTTTTCTTAAAATTATTGTCATTTAACATTTTGGCTTGAAGTGAGAATTTATAATATTGATTTAGGATCATCTAATGGTTATTGAAATGGATTGTTGTGTTTTAGATGATATAAAAATATATCTAGGTGTTTGTACTTTACATCATGAGTTTCATCAATTATTAAAGATTTGCCAAGGTCATTAAAAAATTTCATACAATGGAAAAAGATCCAATGAAAATAAATTTTTTCCTAGTTTGAAAAAAAAAAATACTAATATATATTAAACTTTCCCCTTAAAATAATGTTGGATTTGCAAAGATTTTATACTCATTTCCAAAAGGGAGTTTATTAAAGTTATACCCAAAGGTAGCCTTAAAGATATTATGGAAGGTAAGAAACATATTTGTATCTTAGAGGCATTGTTTTAATAATTGAAGAATTAAATTGATCTAAATGCCATTCAATGTTCAAGCATCCAAGCATCTTTATGGGCAATCACCAAATCTTATCATGTTTCATTTCTACCACCCAAATTAGTTATTGTTGTCTACACAACTAGAGAAAATAGAACTTGAATGACATAGACTACAATAGGATATATTTTTAGAATTTTGGTATGTATTATAAAATCCAACAATACAACTGGGCGCATTGAAGATTGTGGTAGTGATAATCGAGGTATGTTCTTTGTGGTAGAAGCTAGGTAGGGGAATGGGTTCTTCTAATTGTGAGGAGATTTGTAGTTACCACATGCAATTATTTACTCAAATGACTAAATAAAATTGGAATAATTTAGTATTAATATTATATAATTTTAATATAATAATTATGTAAATTTCAATAATATAATACTATTAACAATAAATTTTCAAAACAATCAAAAGATTTAATATATATGAAACTGTTTATCTATGTATTTAAAAGGTAAAGAATGTTATGTTTTAAAAATGAATCAATATGGAGATTTCTAGCTCAATGGGTCTGCAAAGAAGAATAGGGACATTCAAGTAGGGAGACTGATGCATAGAGGGTGAGATTTAAAATATTTTTACAATATTTTCTTAGGAAAGATGACAGTGCAACTTGTAAATCAATTTTTCATAAACCCTAGATTTCTATGGGAAGTTCACATAAAGGTAGACTAGCAAAGTGAAAAATTGATTGGTAGCAAGGCAAGTTGGGGATGGATTTAAAAGTTGGCCTTAATAATTTATTGGAGGGTTTTGACTTTTACTCATCTGCCTTGGCTAAACGAATAAAATTGTATGAGAAAGGTGACTCGTCTAGGGCTAGGAAGAACGTTAGCTCTCAAAATGTTGGACAATCTGGTAAATCTTCTTTAGGAGGGAAGAGCAAAAAGGCCTCTATGGCCAATAATTTTTAAATAGCACCAAAAGGGAAGGAATAAAAAGTTTTCACAAATAATATCCTTCAACAAAAGGCAGGGAAGATATATACACAATACATGTCTTCTTATAAATGTGAATTGGTTGAGATAGGGAGCAGATTTCTGCTATGGAGAAGCAAAGTTTTAACAAGTTTAAAGGAAGTTGGGGGATACATTCCGAGCCTAAAAGGACACATGTAGAAAATGAAGTTCTAGATATATATTATGATAGCCCACTAGAAACCCATGTTCAGGAAAATATTAGTGATTGCAACAATGTGTATAGGAAGATGCACATAGGGGATAAGGTAGGAAGTTGTTACTTTGGTATGAATCCCCCATGCACAGATAGGGAAGGCAATGAGTATCAAAACATGTTACTAGTTGGCACTTTTCTTCCCCAAGTTGATGTGTAGGAACCCTTAAGATCGAAAACTAGAAGGGAAAGGTATCTTGCAAAGATTTGGATATGTGTAAAGTAAATAAACTAGAAATTGTTGGAATTATGGATGGAGTAACTAAGAGGGGGGGTGAACCAGTTACTACAAAAACAAATCCATAGATCCCTTAGATGTCTAAAATACCTATTTACTCGTGATACTCGGTAAACACTGTAAGAATGTTGTAACTCAGTAGATTAACTAGTTACTGATCATCTAGCATTCATAATTATTAATATGCATGCAAAAGTAGAATAAAATGAACACAAGAGACACCAGATTTAACGTGGAAATCTAATATGGGAAAAACCACCAAGTAACTAGCTACCAATTTTTCACTCTTCTAAAGTGAGCCCTATTAGGAGCCAACCTTGTTAAAGGTTACAATACACACTGTTAGGTGTGACCCTATTAGAGGATTTAATAACCCTGTTAGGAGTGGCCTTGCTAGAGGTCTTTAGAACAATTCAACTGAACTATCACCTTGTTAGAGGATTTACAAAATGGCTGTTAAACCAACTCTATTAAGAGATTTGAAATCATTGCTACAATGCTTAAAAAGTAACAATAAATTGACCTAAATAAGATGCAACTAAATTTTCTGATAATAGATCTTCATTCTGCACTATTAGATCCTTCTTGATCAAATATAGCTTTGCTGCTCCTCAATGATCTCTGATCATTCTTCAAAATTCACTCTTAAATTCCTTCTTTCTCATTCACACATATCACACTTAGAATTCGCAACTTGACCTCTTGTATATACCATTCATATTATCAAGTTGGCTCATTCACAAGTTACATTTACCAATAAACCATATATCAGTCGGCTACAAAATAATGGAATCCTTCCCTAGTCAACCCTACTCGGTAAATACTGCTTCCAGAAATAATTTTCTGAGTCAACCATCTTGACTTGGTTAACATTGCAATATCTGCAAAATCCTTTGGCTGCCGAGTTTACTCGGTAAGAACTAAATTCCTTCGTTGTTTGTGAGAGCTCAGTAAGAACTGTTTCTACCACATTTCCCTTTGATGACCGAGTGAGCTCAGTAACAACTAAATTTCCTCTGCTAAACCTTGAAAGCTCGGTAGCAATTGCCTGTACAAGATAAAGCCTGAGAATGCTCAGTAGACACTATAAACCTTCTTTTCTAACCTTTTGAACTCAATAAACTTTGTCTTTTGCCTTGCTAACCATCTGAGCTCGATAGACTCTATCTTTTTCCTTGCTGACCAACTGAGCTCGGTAGACTCTGTCATTTGCCTTGCTGACCAACTGAGTTTGGTAGACTTTGTCTGATGACTAATATGACATTTGTGTAACATCAAAGACAAAAAAAAATTGAACAATTGTATCCAACAATCTCCCTCTTTGGCATTGATGGCAATGCAACATGTCATAGCAAAATGAAATTTGAAAATGGGTCTTAAACAAATCTTAATTTTACAGAAATCTCCCTCTTTTATAATAATCTCTCCCTCTTACACAAGCTCTCATTATTTTGCAAATTTTAGAAAGATATGATAGTATACTCTCCCTCTTTGACAACACATGCCAAAGACAACACAAATCAAATGAATAACATTGTACCTAATGCACTAATTCATATGTAATGTCTTCATTACTTTGCTACATCAACTGATAGATCTTCAATTTTGTTCCTATTGATGCATCATTAAAACTATATTTTAGTGAGCTTTAGATAGAGGAATGACCCCTAACTTACCTCTTAGATACAAGAATGCATCCTTAGGTAAAGGCTTTGTGAATATGTCAGCAATTTGTTCCTTTGTATGGACATATTCCAATTTGATTTCCTTTTCTTGTACCAATTCTCTAACAAAGTGATACTTAATGGCAATATGCTTAGTCTTTGAATGCATCACTGGATTCTTGGAGATGTTAATTGCACTTGTGTTGTCACAAAACATAAAAACAGGTTCTTTGATTTCTTGCTTCATACCTTCCAATAATTGTTTGAACCACACAATGTTTGAGCAGTTTACTATTATTGCAACATATTCAGCCTCTGCTATGGACTAGGATGTACAGTTTTTCTTTTTACTTGTCCAAGAAACCAACCTCTTTCCAAGAAAGAAATCTCCTCCACTTGTTCTTTTTCTGTCATCAGCATTCCCTACCCAATCTGCATTAGTGAACACTTTTAAATCTAGATTTCCTCCAAGTTTATATCATAATCCATAATCTTCAGTTCCTTTTAAGTATCTCATGATCCTTTTGATTGCCATCGTGTGATTTTCTTTAGGTTTTGCTGAGAATCTTGCTACAATTCCTATTGCAAGGGCAACGTCTGGTCTTGTATGCACTACATACTACAACTTTTCAATCATAGATCTATACAATGTCTGATCCACTTCCTTTGATTCATCATCTTTGATAAGTTTCAATCCAGTACACATAGGAGTCCCAAATGGTTTGCAGTCTTCCATACCAAACCTTTTCAATATCTCCTTGATGTATTTAGATTGAGTGATGTAGATGTCATTCTTACTCTGTTGAATTTGAAGACTAACAAAGAATTTGATTTCACCAAACATTGACATTTCAAATTCCTTGTTCATTTGTTCTGAATTTTTTTTGCAAAGATCATCATTTCCTATGAACAAAGTATCATCTACAAATATCTCTGCTAAAACAATCTTATTTTCTGGTCCTTCCTTTATGTACAAACTACTATTATCATTAGTTCTTTGAAAACCAATCTGAATAAGATAGTTATGCAATCTTTCATACCATGCTCTAGGGGCTTGTCTCAGACCATATAATGCTTTATGTAGTTTGCAGACCATGTCCTTCTTATTTGGATCAACAAACCCTTAAGGCTATTCAATGTAAACCTCTTCATCCAATATGCCATTGAGAAATGTTGACTTGACATCCATCTAATAAACTTTGAATCCTTTGTATGCAACATATGCAAGTAAGGTTCTAACACCTTCCAATCTTGCAACAGGAGAAAAAGTCTCACCATAGTCTACACCTTCTTCTTGAGAGTATCCTTTGCATACCAGTCCAGCTTTGTTCCTTGACACCTTACCATCTTCATTTAGCTTGTTTCTAAATACCCACTTAGTTCCAATCACATTCTTATCTTTGGGTCTAGGTACAAGAGTCCATGTTTTGTTTTTCTCTATCTATTCTATCTCTTCATTCTTAGCTTCAATCAAACTTTCATTGTCTAGTGCATCTTTGACATTTCTAGGTTCAAAATCAGCAAATAAACAAGTGTTTTTCAACTTGCTTCTTGTCATTGTTCCTTTTGATTTATCTCCAATAATCTAATCTGGTGTATGATGTTTCCTGACATACTTGGCTAACAAAAGCTCCTTGCCTTTTAGTGACTTGCTTTGTTAACCTTCTATGCTTCAACTTCTAATTCTGATTTTGGTTTCTTGGGCTCGGTAGATGCTGACTCAGTAGCTTCTATTTGCAACTTGGGTTGTTGCAACTTGATAGGTATTAGCTCGGTTTGAACTTCCTGTGACTCGATTATTGAAGACTTGAGAGTTGAAGATTCCTAATTGACAGGTGTATTTGGCATTGTATCAGGTTCAATGTAAACAAATCTCCTGTACTTTTTAGGTTCCTTTTTACTTTCTTCTTCTATTCTTTATGCAAACTCATCAACTTTCACATGTGCACTTTCTATGACTTTGTGAGTAGAAAAATTCAAACATCTATATTCTTTACTTTTGCAAGAATATCTCAAAAATATTCTTTCATCAACCTTTACATCAAATTTACCTTTTCTAGATTCTTTCAAAATGTAACATTTTCTTCCAAATACTTTCAAGTAACTTACATTGGGTTTGTAGCCATACCATAACTCATAGGGGGTTTTGAATGAGTCCTTTTTTAGCCGTACTCAGTTCAAGGTATGAACTACAGTGCTGATAGCTTCCTTCCAGTATTTGATAGCAATGTTTTTCTCAATCATTAAGGTTCTTGCACAGTCCATGATAGATCTATTCCTTCTTTCTGCTATTCCATTTTGTTCTGGAGTTCTAAGTGCTGAAACATGTCTTTTGATTCCCCTTTCAATGCAAAAGTTATTGAACTCATGTGAAATGAATTCACCACCTCTGTCAGACCTTAAGAATTTTAGTCTTTTGCCAATTTCCTTTTCCACTCTGGCCAAATGCCATTTGAACTTTTTAAATGCTTCTAATTTCTCTCTTAGCTACATAACAGTCATCATTCTTGAATAATCATCAACAAAAAGAATGAAATTTTTTTCACTAGTATAACTTTAAATGCCAATAGGTCCACACAAATCAGTATGCATAATTTCTAGAATTTCTTCATTCTGATAGTTCTTTCTTTTAAAGATAGTCTTTCCCATTTTACCAATTTGATAATTCTTGCATAGACCAACCTCAGGTTTCTTTATGTTAGGAATGCCTCTTACTTTCCTAAACTTATTGATTTTTATCAAGTTGTCAAAGTTTACATGACATTAACTCCTATGCCATAACCAAATTTCTTCAACTTGAGCTATAAAACATGAACATTCACCAAGTTCAAGATAAAACAAGTAACCTTTTGTTTGAGTGCCTGATCCAATTAGCTTTCCTTTGCCATCCATCAATCCTTCTTTTCCATGCATAAATTCCACTTTGAATCCATTATTGAGTAGTTGTGCCACACTCAGTAGATTATGCTTTAGTCCTTCTACCCAATATACATTATCACATACAAGTTCCTTGGTCAGTGAGATCCTTCCTTTTCCTCTTATACAACAAGCTTCATTGTTAAAAAATGTTACACTGCCACCATCATAGTCTTCAAAGTGTTCAAACTTAGTTTTATCACCAGTCATGTGATGAGAACAACCACTATCTATGATCCATTTATTATTTTTTCTCACATGAGAAATGAGTGTCATTTCTTCATCATTATCAGATTCATCTTTTACAGCTATGTAAACAATTTCAGCTTCTTCTTCATCATTAGAAATATTAGAATCTTTAGCCATAAAGCATGTTTTCTTACCTTTATCCTTGAATGATTTGAAGTCTTTCTTGCCATTGCACTTGTGACCTTTTTTCTCATCCTTGTTCTGCTTATTTGGGCACCTAGCAGCAATATGTCCAATTTCTTCACAAGAAAAATAGATTAGAGGAACCTTACCTTTGTATTTTCCTTTGCCTCTTGAATATTTCCTTGCTAGCAAAGCTTCAACCGCCTCAAAATCAGTGTCTGAACTCTATTCTGATTCTTCATCACTATCTGCTTGAGGATCCTTTAACTTTTTGGCTTTTTCTTTGAGTGAAAATTTGGCTTCAAATGTTGATTCAATGTTCTTGGTAGCTAGAACATAATTATCATAGTTGTCTAGCTCAAATGCAGTCAATCTTCCAACTATGGCCTCTAAATTTATTTTATGATTTTCTTCACATCTTCTTTCTTGAATTGCAAAGACTCTGATTGCATAAATGGGAAGTAGAATTATAAGAACTTTACTTATAACTGTCTCCTCCTTGATATCTCCTCCAAATGCTTTGATTGCACTAACAAATGCTTTAACTCTTTCAACATATGCTGTAATGTTTTCATCCTCTCTCATCCTCATTTGATCAAATTGTCCTCTCAAACTTTTTGCTTTGGCTCTTCTCACATTATCATCTCCTCCATAGATCTCTTTCAGCTTGTTCCACATTTCAAAGGTAGTTTTGCAATCTTTGATGTCATCAAATTCTTCATAACTCAAAGCAGATGCTATATCTATGATCATCTTGTTGTGAGTCTTCTTTTCAGCAATATCATTGACAGATAATGTACCAAAAGGTTTTTCATATTTTCATCAAGGTACTTTAGCCCTGTATCACCAATAGAAGCTAGATGAAGTCTCATCAATCCTTGCCATGCTAAGAAGTCGTCCCCGTTAAGTCTTCAAATTTCCCTCTTGTAAGACATCCTGATCTTTAGCTTAGATCCTTGAAATATTTTCTTATAAGCACAAAAATTCTCTGATACCAATTGTTGGAATTATGGATGGAGTAACTGAGAGGGGGGGTGAATCAGTTACCACAAAAAAAAATCCACAAATCCCTTAGATGTCTAAAATACCTATTTACTACTAATACTCAATAAACACTATAAGAATGTTGTAACTCGGTAGATTAACTAGTTATTGATCATCTAGCATTCATAATTATTAATATGCATGCAAAAGTAAAATAAAATGAACACAAGAGACACAAGATTTAACGTGGAAACCCAATATGGGAAAAACCCCCAAGTAACTAGCTACCAATTTTTCACTCTTCTGAAGTGAGCCCTGTTAGGAGCCAACTTTGTTAAAGTTTACAATACACACTATTAGGTGTGACCCTGTTAGAGGATTTAATCACCCTATTAGGAATGGCCTTGCTAGAGATCTTTAGAACAATTCAACTAAACTATCACCTTGTTAGAGGATTTACAAAATGGCTGTTAAACCAACTCTGTTAAGAGATTTGAAATCACTGCTACAATGGTTAGAAAGTAATAATGAATTGACCTGAATAAGATGCAACTAAATTTGCTGATAACAAATCTCCATTTTGCACTATTAGATCCTCCTTGATCAAATATAGCTTTGCTAGTCCTCAATGATCTCTTATCAGCCTTCACAATTTACCCTTAGTCCTTCTTTCTCATTTACACATATCACACTTAGAATTCTCAACTTGACCTCTTGTATATACCATTCAGATTATCAAGTTAGCTCATTCACAAGTTACATTTACCAATAAACCATATATCAGTTGGCTACAAAATAATGGAATCTTTCACTAGCCGACCTTGCTCGGTAAATACTACTTCCAGAAATAATTTCCTGAGTTAACCATCTTGACTCAGTTAACATTGCAATATTTCCAAAATCCTTTGGCTACTTAGTTTACTTGGTAAGAACTAAATTCCTTCATTGTTCGTGAGAGCTCAGTAAGAACTGTTTCTACCACATCTCCCTTTGATGACTAAGTGAGCTCGGTAACAACTGAATTTCCTTTGCTAAACCTTGAAAGCATGGTAGCAACTGCCTATGCAAGATAAAGCCTGAGAATGCTCGGTAGACATTGTAAACCTTCTTTGCTAACCTTCTGAACTTGGTAAACTTTGTCTTTTGCCTTGCTGACCATTTGAGCTTGGTAGACTTTGTCTTTTTCCTTGCTAACCAACTGAGCTCAGTATACTTTGTCCTTTTCCTTGCTGACTAACTGAGATTGGTAGACTTTGTTTGATGATTGATATGACATTTGTGTACCATCAAAGACAACACACAATTTCACAATTGTATCCAACAATGGTCCTATGTGTAAAGGAGGCTTAATATATGTACTAGACCATATAATCTTACTACATGCAGACTAACTTTGACATACAACCTTAATAGGTAAGTTTTCTAACAATTACTTGCAAATTATAGAAGTTTTGGATTGGGAAAAAGAACATTGGAGAGTTTTCAAAGAGGGGTTCTGCATGGACTATGATCATAATACCTTCATTGTATTATTTGAGACTGAAGAATTCAAAGATGAAGTGCATAAATTTAAGGGTTGGTTGTGTAAGGGTTACGATCTTGTAAATATACCTTGGATCCCATACTTTAAGTTGGATCCTAGACATCTTTTCTATTTTAGGCTCACTAGATCTCATTCCCATCCCTAGCTTTGGAATATCAAGACCCTAAATTTATAAAAATGTTGGCCAACAATTTAGGCATATTCGTGAGGCATGATCTCATAGTATAAGAGAACTTGATTTGTGAGGTAAGATTTTGCCTTATTGTCAATATGATAAAACAAATACTAAAACAAATTATAATACACTCTAGAACAAGATCTTGGGAGCAAGGCATCATTGTTCACAGGGAGAAATTTTCTCACAAATGTCCAAATGTAATTGGTCACTTTAACTCACTATTCTAGCATATCAATGAAGATGATATTTAGGTTTGTAAAGACCTATCATGATCCATCTAAATGTTCTCTATAGAGGAAACAAATTGGGGACTCAATGGCTACTCAGAATGTCGATTCACTATTCCAGAATGAGATAGACATTTATAGCTTAATAGATAGAGATTAACAAGATTTTTGTTTATCAAAGAGCATATTTTTTATCTAATGTGCAAGAGATGATACAAAGGATTATTTCTAATAATTATAAGTTTTGAGGGTTCTAATGTTTGGCAGAACAAAGGAAAAAATAATCTACTGTTACTTGCCCAACCCAATGCTCAATAAAAAATCCATGAGTATCTTAAGTGAATGGATACACTAGTTCATGAGATTATGTTTCATAGTTCTCTTGGTCAAATTTCATGAGTACAACCCAACTATAAATTGGCAACACCTTAAGAGGCACAACTAAATAGTATGGGAAATGAAATGTTGTGTGAATTAGTGACCACCACGATACACAAAATTTGTGACAAGGAGGGATTTACTTCAGGGGATGAGGTCCATACATTGATGGATGAAATAAAAGGATTTGATATGAGTTCACATCTAAATTTTGAGTGAAGCACAACTAATTTTCCTAGTTGTGAAGAAAATGAGGTAGATCCTCATGCCTCTCTAGTAGAAAAAAATTATGACAATACTCACATATAGTATAGAAATCCCTAGGAGGTTGAGGATTTGGAGTATCTATTGGTCATGGAGGCATATTTAGACACAACTCAAATGGAATTAGTTGATGCACTAGTGATGGTCATGAGTGATAGTAAGGATATTTTTTACTACACTATGCTATCGTTATTAGGAAAAACTCCCTTGGAGGTAATTAAAGGAAAGAAGACCCTAAACCTATAGGTAAACCAACAAAAAATTCTTGAATAAGGGAAGAAGTGGAAGCAGGAATTCAAACAACACTTGATGAGAAGTTCACCTCAATCAAAAGAATGACAAGGAGAGCAAGACATTGTCATTGTTAGCCATGAAGATTGTACCTTGGAATGTCAGAGGATTAATGCATCTGAAAAGAGACTCAAGATCAAGTAGCAACTTGATTCATCTAATGCAAATATCATTATACTGGAAGAGACCAAATTGTCACTAGAGTCTTTTCAAAAAATAGTGGGTGACTATAGTGCTTTGAAATATATCCATATGTAAGGTCAAGGTGCTTCAAGAGGAATGGGGGTGCTTTAGAATCTCCAATTGATACTATTACAATCCTTGGGAAAATATACCAATTGAAAACTATTGAAAATACAGAGCTTTTAGATATAGTTTTATCTCATGAATGTATACAGCCTAGTATAAATGCTTCATAAGAAGAAATTGTGGGATATTTTATCTCAAATTATCAGAAACCAACAAGATACAATTTTATTCTTGGTGTGATTTTAATGGCATTCTTAATACTGCAAAATAATGAGGTGGTATGTGTCCTCCAATTAGATCAAACCAATATTTTTCAGCATTAAATTGCAAAGTTTGGAAATAATGAGTATGGAACCTTTACTTGGACCAAAAAAAGAATGAGTTTCCTTTAAATTGCAGAGAGGCTTGAATAGTTTCTAATATGTTTATCATGGAAAACTTCAAGTGTTAGCATTGGGTCAGAGATTTTAACTTTTCCAGACTTGGACTAGTTCCTTATAGCTCTTCTTATTATATCAATTCCATCTTTGGATGGTCAAGGTCGCTGATTTTCTTTTAAATTTGAATGAATGTGGCTTTTTCATCCATATCTTATACCCATTCTTTGATAATGGTGAGTTAGTGTGTTGGTAGTAGAGGGTACCAAAATGTTTTAGTTCTATAGTTAGCTTAACTATGTCAAGACTCAAATTAATGTTTGAAATGAAAGAATATTTAAGAATGTATTTCAAGAGAAAAATTAGGTCAAAACTAGTTACAAGGGATCAATGTGTGTACTATTCAGCATGGATTAGACAATGACTCTTCTATGTTGTAAAAAAGCTAAAAATGAATGGGAAGAGCTTTGTAAAAGGGAGAAACTGTATTGGAGGCATAATTCTCATGAATTATGGTTTCAAAAAAGATGACAGAAATACAAAGTTCTTTCATGTTTCTACCAAACAAAATCAAGCAACCAATACTATTTTTTCTATTCATGAAGTAGAATCAGGTAAGTTCATCTTAGATCTAATTGGAATCTTGTCTTAGGGTGTTATATTTTTTAAAGCACTGTTGGACTTACCAACATCTTCTATTCAAGACTGGTCACAGATAAATGGACATCTAGATAGTATTCCACACTCGGTTTCTAATCAAGATAATAGAAGGATAATGGCTCCATTATAATAGATGAGTTAAAACATGTTGTTTTCTCTTTCCCTCCATATAAGGCCCTAGGCCTAGATAGGTACAACAACACTTTTCTACAATAAATGTTAGAATGTTCTATCAATAGATTTACTATTAGTAGTTGAAGAGGGTAGGAAAGGTAAATCAATGTTAACAAAAATCAATACCACCAATATAGCTCTTATCCCTATGGTCATAATTTTTTTGCAGATTTTTGCTCAATCTCCCTTTCCAATACAATCTAAACAATATTTACAAAGGCTATAAACTTGAGATTGCACTAGTTTATACCCAATATCATCTCATTCAAGGAAGGGGGTTTTTTTCATTGGAGAGAACCAAATGGAAAGTGTGTTAGTTTCACATGAGGCTTTACAATCTATCAATGATAGCTAGTCTACATATTTTATAATAAAGTTGGATATGTTGAAGGCATATGATAGAGTGAATTGGGACATTTTACTTAAAGTTTTTATTTTCAATTCAAGCATGCATATCAGGAGCTTGGTTGTTTTTCATTATTAATGGGGTTTTGATAGATTTTTTCCTTCATCAAAAGGGATTAGACCAAGGGACCATGCTTCCCAGATTCTTTTTATTATCATGCTTCAAAAAGAGAAGGGACAATGTCATGCATCTCAAATTGTGGGACCATGTATTTGTGTAACACACTCATTATTTATTGATGAAACATTTTCATTTAGAAAGAGTATTATTCAAGAACTGAGACAATCAAAAGGACATTAGATATGCATGCCTTAGAATCTTAGCAAAAGGTAAATGGTCAATAATATAAAAACTTATTTGCTTCACACAAATCATTATTTCTCACTCTGGGATGGAATAGTAATGAGAGAATAGAAAGGCATCACTTTGCCAATGAGAAAAGTTCCTCAACTTAAGAGAAAAAAACTTTTAGATAGAGATTTAGTTAAATGGAACCTCCTACTCATGTATTCTATGAAATTAATTTTGATGGATCCTCACATGGAAATTAATGAAATTTTTGGATTGGAGTATGCATTAGGGATCACAAAGGATGATTGAAAGATATAAAGGCTTTTCCCATTCCACCAAAACTAATAATGTAGTAGAGGCTCAGGCATTATTGGCTCGGTTAGTCCTAGCTAAGAAGGGTCAGTATAGGAAGGTGCACATTAAGGTTCATTCAATGATGATAATCAATTCTTTTTTCACTAAAACTTTTCTAAATTGGAAGATATCATACATTGTGGATCATATCTAGAAGCTCATAGATTGATTTGATGAGTTTAGATTCTCTCATACCATATGAGAAAGAGATAAAGTTGATGATCTACTTGCAAATTTGGGTTATGATGGAGAGAAAGTATGCTCCTTCAATCTAGTTGACATGTGTTTGAAATACCCAATGGTCATGGAGTTAGTGTTTTTAGAGAAGCAAGGTCATGTGAAGATATAAAACCATTTTTTTTTGCATGTATATGGATGGTAGCACCCCATCCCACTCCATAATTATATTTTTGGGTTTACTCAATTAATGTAGTCATGGAAAACTCTAGATAAATGCATAAATTTCATTTGGAAATAATTGTATGCGACAAGGTAATAAACTTATTGGTCATCTTGCAAATATGGGGTGTGATAGTAAAACACATCCCACCACATTCAAAAGTTTGAAGAATTTAAGTCTTACAATGGGTATTTGGTTGATGCACAAAAAATAATCTTCGTACACATTCTCTTGAGTACACAAAAAATTAGATTCCATGAGCAACATAGATTATGGTTTACCAAACTCTCAGTCATCTTAGATGTTCTAGAACAAAGATGAATTTAGTATGGTGATGGGCACAAATTGCCACATTCTCAACCTCCCTATTGGTGCTTATGATTTCCTCCAGAAATGAAATATTGTTTGGATTCCCTTTCAATGTTAAGGGAAATGTGGCTCTTATTTACATTTTACCAATGATTAGGGTGTAAATAAATTTAAAGATCTTGAGTACATTAGAGCATCATTTGTGTCAAAGGATTCAACCAATCTTGTCACAATGGTATCTTCAATGCTCCTAATATTTTGGAATTGTATGCAAGAAAGGAATTAGGATTTTCTTACTAGTTCTTTCCCCAGGGATCTCTTGAAACTAGAGTTTGATTAATATATAGATTTGTGGTCTTATTCACTTTGCCAAAAAAAAAAGTTAATCTAATCAAATCATTTTCAAAATTTGTATGGTATTATTTTAATAACAACTATTACTTCATAAAGTATATTATAATTATATTGAGTACTAGTTCATTTGGTAAATTTTAAAGTTGTATAAAGTCATTAGGTAAGTTTATAATATACCCATACAAGTTCAATACATAAAATTTAAAGCTCTAAATTAGTCTCTACAATTTCATTTGCCTTGTCTATGTTTTCACTACTACTCTCCACAATCTCAATTTTCACATGCATTTTGGACGTAATTTTAGAATATTAGATTATTATCTATGTGTGCTTTATATTTAACTTTAAAATCTTGCATTTAACATATACCATATATACTCTTGGTCATTCTTCATGTAGATGAGTAAATTAGAGTACAGAAGCATGGATAGATAATGAGGCTTAAATCTTAAACATAATTTTATTTATGATAATTATTTGTACAAGGTTAAATTTTTAAAGCTTAGATTCATGATGTCCCCATAGCTCATTTGATGTAATTTTGGAAGGTTATCTCATTTTTTTATGTCTCCCCTTTAGATATAATTTTGAAACCGTACATGTATGATGTAGAAAATAATTGTATAGGGAAAAGAAATGATAGTTAACAAAGTTCTAATTCTAATTATGTGATACACACAAACATATTCCCTTAATAAAAAACTAACTACTTTTACATTTAAATTGTGATGGATTATATGGTATGAGTAGCTAAAATAAAGATTTTTAATCAGATTATTAATATTAAAATTAATATTTTTCATATAATATTTTATATTTATATAATGACTATTTTTATTTTGTTTAATATTATTTTGTTATTGAATATTTTTAAGTAAATAAATTTTAGTCATCAACAAATTTGCAAGGAGTTGGACAAAGCTGGTCTTGTTCCCTAAATGGCTAGAATGAAGGTTGAGAAGTGATAAATTATTGAAGCTTTCATCAATGGCAAGGAGGGGGAATAATGACTCTTTTTGGGTGACATCTCAAACTAGATATCAATCTTGTGGTTCTGATTATAGGTCTTTACAAAAAATGTATCAGTTTTTACTACAACAAAGAAATTCTTGAAGAAGTGGATAGAAAATTTACTAAGGATGGGACTGGGGCTCTAGTTAGGGAAAAGGGGGGAGGGGGTGTTGTGCTTTCTTTTTCTATTAATAAATTATCAAAAAAATATTCTTGAACATGTAATTTGGTATGTTACTCTTAATGGGAGGTATGATAGGGCTTGTAAGTGTCAGTTTGTTTTTCTTAATCACTTTCTTCATAAAATAACAGTTTATTTTCCTTTCTATTTCTTGTGTTTTCTTTCTCGTAGTATCAAAGAGTATAAGGATAAAACCAAAAAAAAAATTCTTCATGAAGGGTTAATTTGACTAATATTCCAATTTTTGATGGATCATGTGCAGGAATCTCTCCCTTTGCCCATCCCTTTTAAAAAGGTAAAAACCTTAAAACCCTTCCTAGTAATAAAGGAAAATGTAATATAATGATGGTTCAGCTAGGAGAGGAGGAAAGGAAGTTGACTAAAAGTATTAAAAGGAATGTTAGCTCTAAGGAAGAAGAGTCAAATTTGGATGAAGTTTGTTAGGATAAAGCTAAAAGTCAGGAAATGAAGGAGGAAACAAAGAGTGATTTCTATGGAGTGTAGGTAGAAAAGAAAATTTGACAACCAAGTTACCATTCTTCCACAATTTTGGTTTGTTTCATCTAGATGAAGGATGGTTTCTAGGAAATAGATGAGAGGGGTGGCATAAATATGGAAATTGGTGAAGAAGAGGAGGGAAACAAGAATTTGGAGAGATAAAAGAGAAAAAATAAATATGATAAAGATTTACCCTATTATAAATCCTTTCAGGATAATGTCACTCATGATGTCTTTATTGAGACTAAGAATTCCCCTTTGAATGTGGCCCTTGAAGAGTTTGAGGAGAAGATCAAGGACAACAAAGAGAGGCACTTCCCTATTGCAAACACTCTTAGTATGGAATAATTCCACGTCGAGATGTTGGAGGAAGACTTGAAAGAGATTGGTACTGAACCCCCACTTGGAGTGCTCCAAATGAAAAAAATGATTTCAATGTACACTTTTAGAATGGAGTAGTGGACTCTCAACTCCATCGAAAAACTCAAAATTAATTATAGAGCCTTGAGTGCTAAGATGGAGGAAATTAAAGATAAGTTGACTGGAAAGGTAGTGAATGATAATGGTAGTGATAATATGGAAGAGAAGATTCATGGGTTGGTGAATAGAATTTAAAATTTGGAAACAAATACTTCTATGCTAATCAACAATTACCAAAAATAATTGAGGCATTGGTTGAAAATATGAACAAAATTATTGGAAATGTGGATATGCAAGTCAACAAAATTATGGTCTTGGATTTGGATGAGGAAAAGGGCACCAAAGAGACTTTATCTAAGAAGAGAACCGGGTCTGCTACTAGAAATCTAAAGGATAAAATAAAGGAAAAATATTAACAAGGATGTCAAAGTTGTTGCTCAGAACATCAATGAAAAGAAGGAGGACATTGTGCTCGAGTCAATGTAATGTAGGGTGGTCATTAGTTTTGGCTTTTTGTTTATTATTTGTATTTGTAGTAGTTTAATTTCAATGATCATTCTTGTCTTTGTCTTTTTAGGTTGATAATTGTTTATTCTGGTCATTTTTCAAGTGTTGGTTGTTGTTCCAACAATGCTCTTTTGGGTAAAATTTACCATTTATCTTATAATGACTTTTGGGGTTTTAGGTCCTTGTAAAAAAATATCTTTTCACCCTTAGTAATTTTTTTTTAAAATTTTTTTTTTTAAATTATATTAACTTTTCTTCAAGAAACTTAATTTGAAAGTTTAGATTTTCCTTTTAGTGGATAAAAAGAGTTATTTACGATTATTTTTTATAAAAAGGGATGAAAACAAACAAATAATAAAATAATATTTATATAAGAATATTAAAAAAAAACATTAATACTCAAAAATATATTATTTTATATCTAATAGAATTAGAAGAGAAGAAATTTTCCTTGTTATATATATATATATATAGATATAGATATAGATATAGATATAGATATAGATATAGATATAGATATAGATATAGATATAGATATAGATATAGATATAGATATAGATATAGATATAGATATAGATATAGATATAGATATATTACAAATACACACACATACACACACACACACATTCTCCTTAGAGAAAGTTAGTATTCCATTAATCACATAACATGTATCACAATACTTGTAATTGAGAGTAATGTAACTAATTTAGAATGCATCAACCATAAAATTATAACACATAACACAATCATTTGGCTACACATAAACCCTTGTATGAGGGATAACTATGGTGGGGATGGTAACCACAAATCCATCACTACTATAGTAAGAGGGTACCATACATTGATTATTGTACATTGATTATACCTCCTTGTGGGTTCAGTTTTAAGGAAGCCACTGCAATAATCATATGCAATACATAAGGAAGGATTGAATAGAAGAGATACTCCACTAATCACATAGAACAATAGAAACCATTATATCAAATCAACTTCTAAGTTTAATTTAATCTAACATAGGTACCAAAGAAATGAGAAAATATTACAAAGGAAGTTAAGGACATAAACCTGCAATACTATCAACTATGAACATAATATGCAATGATAATGATAGATAATATTAGTAGAATAGCCACGTGGATTGATCAAATGGAGGAGACTAAATGTTGAAGATGATATGATGAAAGTGCAACTCCAACTAAAACTCCAAACCAGCAATTAAGCACAAGTGAAAGGACTAAAATATCCTTCCCACAGCTACAATAATTCAAGTGATCTTTCACGCCCTCAAAATTGCATACCAATTGAGAGTTTTCATTCTCAATGGCCAATTGTGACTACTTATAGAAACCCTAGGCTCCACAACGCACATAAAAAAAAATCAATAATAAATTTTGATGATAGGAAATGAGCCCTCAATGCCTATTTATTATTTTTTCCTTGATAGGTCGGCCTCCTTTTTAATTTTTCTCTGCTTCTTCCAACAACCTCTACAAGATTTTTTTATATTTAATTTATAAAGTTACCTTGTAATATATATATATATATATATATATATATATATATTAATTGATAACTTTATAATTAACTCCTACAAAAAAATGGGACAATATAGGTCCGCCCCTCCTAAAATTGCTTGGCCTCAAGCAATCTTAATGCTAGATGCTGCAAAATCACTTCTCCCTCCGAAGTAGCATCTTCAATAGGTAAATCTTTCCACTTAACTAGATACTCTTTGATTACTCTCCTTCGAAGCTACTTCTCTCTACTATCCAAAATGGATTCTAGCACTAAGATCAATTTCCCCTTATCATCCAAGGGAAGTAATACTGTAGAAGGCATCACATTCTGACCCAACACCTTTTTGAGGTGTGATACATGAAACACATTGTGCACTCTACTATCTGTGGGAAGCTCCAACTCATAAGCCACCTCACCAACTCATTTGATGATCTTGAATGGTCCATAATAGTGTGGCTTGAGTTTCTTTGCACCACTCTTCTTGAGAGTGGACTGCTTATATGGTTGCAACATGAGGTAAACCATATCATTTACCTCAAAATTACGCTCAGTCCTCTTCTTGTCTACATACTATTTTTGCTGGTTCTGAGCTCTAGCAATGTTGTCTCTGAGAGTGGCAATTATATCCTTACTTTCCTGTAATAGTTCACCTGCATGGGGTACTTGACTGTCTCCCAACAACAAATCTAAGAAACTAGGTGCCTAATAACCATAAAGTGCCATGAAGGGTGTCATTTGTATAGTCATATGATATGTAGTATTGTAACAATACTCACAGAGATATATCCATCTAACCCAAGCTTGCTGTTGATCTGCCACATAATTCCTCAAATACCCTTCCACCCATTTGTTTACAATCTTTGTTTGACCATCAGTTTGTGGTTGATAACTGGTACTAGGTGTAAGCTCAGTGCCACCCAACCAAAATATCTCCTGCCAAAAGTGACTCACAAAGTGGCTGTCCTTGTCACTCACAATGCTCCAAGGCAAACCGTGTAATCCAAAAATCTCCCTAAAGAAGACCTCTGCCACCTGAGTTGCTGAGTATGTAGTAGTGATAGGGAAGAAGTGAGCATATTTTTTCAGCCTATCCACCACCACATAGATACAATCGTGCCCCTAGGCCCTAGGAAAGCTCGTAATAAAATCCATAGAGATGCACTCCCACTTCCTGTAAGGAATAGGAAGTGGTTGTAGGCACCCTACTAGATAAGTGTGCTCTTGTTTTTTCTGTTGGAAAACATGACACTCAGGCACATACTGCAAAACATCAGCCTTAAGTCCCTTCCAAGTGAACCGTTCCCATACTAACATATAAGTCTTGAAATACCCAAGATGGCTTGTTGTGGGTGAATTATGGAATGCTCTCAAAATCAACTGCTTCACTTTCGATCCTAGGACTAAGTAAATCCTATTCTTATAAATGATCAAATCATCTATGAGAGTGTATTTGGTGTCAATTTTTGTCCCCTCCACTATAGCAGAGGCCCATGTGTCTTTGGCATATTCTGCTACAATCAAGTGTCGCCAATCCTCTGATATCTGAACCATAGAAGTGAGGTGTAGCCTACGGGATAAAGCATCTGCAACAATATTCTATGTCCCCTTAACATATATGATACCATACACACCCACTTTTGTTGACGATCATTCAGGTCCCGTTGTCCCAAAAAGTGTTTCAAACTATTATGATCAATTTTAATACAAAATTTGCTACCCACAAGATACTATCTGAATTTGGCCAAGGCATGCATGATGGCCAACATCTCCTTATCATATATGCTGAATGATCTCTCAGCCCCTCTGAGTTTCCTACTCTCATAAGCTATAGGATGCTTGTCCTACATGAGTACAGTACCAACTCCCTCTCCAAAAGCATCACATTGAAGCTGAAATGGCTTTGTGAAATTAGGTAATGCTAATACTGGGCATGTAATCATTATTTCCTTGAACTACATAAAACACTCCTATGCCTCCCGAGTTCACACAAATGCCCCTTTCTTCAACAAATCTATCATGGGCGCTGCATGTCGTGAGTAGCCTTCAACAAACCTGCGATAGAATCCACATAGACCAAGGAACCCTCTTAACTATATAAGGTTCTCTAGTGGTGGCCAATCAATAATAACATGGATCATTTTAGGATCCATTCGCACTCCTTCCGCACTAATGATGTGTCCCAGATACAACAATTTTGTCATCCCCAAATCACATTTGGACTCCTTGGCATACAAGGACTCACTCTATAAAATGCTTAATATTGTCTCCAAGTGCTTTAAATGTTCCTACCATGTTCTGCTATAGATCAAAATATCATCAAATAACACTAGCACAAATTTCCTCAACTAATGGCAGAAGACCTTGTTCACAGTAGACTGAAAAGTGGCAGGTGCATTAGTCAAACCAAAAGGCATGACTACAAACTCAAAATGCCCGTAATGACATCTAAAAGTAGTTTTTTCAATATCCTGCTCTCGAACTCTGATCTGGTGATAGTCTAATCTCAAATCATTTTTTTTGAAATAACAAGCCCCATGCAATTCGTCTATCAGCTCATCGATGCGTGGGATAGGATACTTTTTCTTTATAGTTCTCTTATTCAACACCCTTTAATCAATACACATTCGTAGAGTACCATACTTATTTTTTACCAAAACAACAGAAGATGCAAAGGGTGACTTACTTGGTCTAATGTATCCCATTGCTAGCAACTTGTTGATGGTCCTCTGGATCTCATCTTTGAGTCATTTTGGGTGCTGGTATGGTGTGATCATGACAGGCTTAGCACCTTCCTCCAACTTGATAATGTGCTCAATACCTCTATCTGGTGGCCTACCTGGTGGAATCTCACTAAATACCTTCCCATACTTTATTCTCAATTTTTGAATATCTAGATGATATTTAGTCTTATGTTTCCCCTCCTGGGTAGGCATCAAAGCGCATATTGAAGCCCACTCTATATTATTATGTTTGGCTAATCTCTCCAACCGCCTAAATGAGATAGTCCTAACATCACCATTATGGATAGCCTTCAGCACATGAGTCTTGTCATCCACCATGAATCATATCTCCATATCCTCCAATCTTAGGGTAACCTCCTTCAAAGAATGTAGCCATTGCATCCCAAGTACTATGTCCATGTCACCCATGTTGACCACATGATAGTCTGCTTTAAACTCATAGTTGTTCAAGTGCAAAGGTAGATCTCGCACCATCCTATCACAACGAAGAGTATATCCATCAGCTACCTTAGCTCTTAGTCCCTCAAACTCCTCAGTAATGAGTCCATTTCTCTCCACAAATCTTGCATCAATGAAATTATGTGTGGCACTTGTATCCAACAGAGTAATAATCTTTTGTCCTGCCAAGACTCCCCGAAATCTGAAAGACCCCTCTATTTGAATACTAGAGAGACATGTCTCCTATAAATGTATCTCTAGAGCCTCTTTCTTCTCAGCACTGTCTACCTTTGCCTCATCATGGTGGTCTGAGGTGTCTAAATCTAAACCTTCGTAATAAGCCCACATCACCCGATTAGCCTTCCCCTTAGGCTTCATAGGACAATCATAACCAAACTCATAGGGACCTTTGCAAAAGAAGCATAGCTTCTTCCTACGCAAGTCATTAAGTGTTTCCTTATCCCAAGGTGCAGCTAACTTTTCTTTTGAGTCACTAACCTTCTCTTTACCCTTGTTGAATTCCCCTTTGTTATCTCTAAATGATGAAAAACTCTTTGAACTAAACCGGTTTGCTGAGGCTGCAAGTTCCATACTGTGGGCTTTCTTCATGGCTTCCTCTAATGTAGGAGGATCAAAGGCCTTTACCCACCCCTTGAGTGGTTCAGTTAATCCCTCTATGAATAAAATGAATAGCCTCCTTTCTAAAATGTCAGGCACCATCACTGCAAGCTTCTAGAAGTCATTGATAAATTGTTCTAAACCTCCTGACTATCTCAACTGGGCTAACTCTTGGAAATAAACTTCAAGATTTTTTTTTATCAAACCTTTCTATTAATCTACCCACAAACTCCTGATAAGTGGTTACCTAATTGTGTTGCAATGTGATCATGCCATGTGTCCACCAATCATGTGCTGCCCCATCTAAGTTTAAAGTGGCATACTTAAGTGCTTCAAATTCTATCATCATCTTCAAAGACAGGAAAGTATCCACCTTATGAATCCAAGCACAAGCAGTCATTTTTCCACTTCCGTCAAATGTGGGTAATACCAACTTGTTGGTGACCTGTTGCAACTCACTGTGTTTATCTACTTGCTTCTGCTTGGCAGCTCTATAGTCCAAGTACCTGTCAAATGTCCATCCATCCTGTACATATTCTGGTAATGAATCCCACTCATTCCTTGCTTGTCAGAGTTCATCTACAATATCTATTACCATAGCATCAGGTGTGCATGCTGGAGTTTCTTCTCCGAATGTAGGACATGTGGGTCTGTCAGCTATTCCAGACTATGTCCTATATTGTGATCTTGCTATGCTTCTGTCATCCTGGTCATTATTATGATTATTCCTCCTATTTTCCCCAATCAAATGTTGCATCATAACCATCATTGCATATGTACTTGCCTCTATTGACTATAGAAGCCTCTCATGTTTCTATAAAGTCTCATCATCTCGCACACTCCTGGATGGGCTTTGAGAATGTCTCTCAGCCATATTCTCAGTTATGTTGGTTCTTTTGTAAACTAAATTAAATGGTGGCTAGGTAACCCTATCAATCTGGCAGGAAACTACTCTGATACCACTGTAATGACCCGTACCAATAGGCCACTAAACAAAACTCTAAATTTAATACACGACTAAAGTATATTGCTGAAATAAGGAAATAATAGAGCCAATGTATTAATTCAAAGAAACCAAATATTTTAACAAATGATATGTCAATTTTCAGCACTGAAACATTATGAAGTGGCGCATTACAAAGAAACCCTAATTGGCTATATACAATTGAGAACTTGTTGCAACTATAGATTGAAATGAAGAACCTGGATTGATCAAATGGAGGAGACTGAATGCTGAAGATGATATGATGAAAGTGCAACTCCAACTAAAACTCCAAACCAACAATTAAGCACAAGTGAAAGGACTGAAATATCCTTCCCACAGCTACAATAATTCAGGTGATCTTTCACACCCTCAAAATTGCGTACCAATTGAGAGTTTTCATTCTCAATGGCCAATTGTGACTACTTGCAGAAACCCTAGGCTCCATAACGTACATAAGCAAAAATCAATAATAAATCTCGATGATAGGCAATGAGCCCTCAATGCCTATTTATTCTTTTTTCCTTGATAGGTCGACCTCCTTTTTAATTTTTTTTTATTTAACTTATAAAGTTACCTTGTAATATATATATTTTTTAATTGATAACTTTATAATTAACTCCTTCAAAAAAATGGGAAATTACATAATACCACCCCCCCCCCCCCCCCCCCCTCCAGCCTCCTATTCCCCTTGCCCCCCTCTGTTGGATCTGACACCCATCTGCCTAGATTTAGATCTAGTTACAAAATCTCAGAATGGCTACCTCCTCCTTTATGAGAATGATTTTTTTCTAATGTAACCTAGGGCCATTCCTAATGACTATTCTTGCTCCCAAGCCCTTAGGTGGTCCCATTATTAAGCACATCCAAAAATCAAACTAGTTGGGGGTTGTAGTTGGATCCAAGACTCTTGTTGACTCTAGTGCTAAATCCACGTTCTCTTTAGGATCCATTGAACCCTTGATTTTCCTACCTAATTCAATGGTGGACTCAATTTTCTTAGGGTTCACCTTGTGCCTTGTAGGAAATTTTATTTCTTTCCAACCTATAGTGGATATGGTCATATACTGGTGCTCAACAAAGTGGAAACTCATCGGCTCTATCTCCATCTTCGTGATGATTGGAGCCCTCTTCTTATTTAGATTCATAATTAAAATTGACAGGGATGCGATCACAGCTACATATTGGAACTTTTGCAAACATCACTTAATGCTAGCAAAATGGAAGCCAAGTTTTAACCTGGAGAAAGACCTTTATAGATCCACCCTGATCTAGATCTGCTTACCTAGGCTCCCCTTGGAATTATGGGATGAATGTGCTTTTTAGATGGATTGGAAGCCCCTTTGGGCAGTTCATAAAGATAGGTTTGATGACTGGCTCAAAGATTAGACTAGCTTTTGCCAGGATCTATTTGAATTTGGGAAAGAACAAACCCTTACCAACCATGGTGGACTTAACATCTAAATGGGGAACCTAGTCCCAACCATTAGTCTATGAGAATGTTGCTCCTTTTTGTTTGAAATGTAACAACTTTGGTCATATTTTTTTGGAGTGCCCAAAGATTGAGAAACTCAAGAACAAGGTATCTTCCCCACGTGTGGAAGTGGTTGAGATATCAAAAATAGCTGAAATGACTGTTGTTCCCACAACCCAGGAAAACACAGAGCTAGGTGGTTACATAAACACTTGCATGGAGGAGACTCAACTAAATAGAACCCCTTGCTTGGGAGAGATCACAAGAACTCTAGTGAAAGAATGTACTAGTGTGCAAGGTAAGCAAATGAATGATTTGTTGAATTTTTTTGTTTAAGAAGAGGGGGGATTATCAACATGCTAAACTTGGAATTGCATCTGAGTAATGGTGTGCTAGAAAAAGAAAGGATGTCTAAGAGGGTAGAGAGATATTTCAACCTATTTATTGACTTGGGGATGGGCCTGTATCTTGATAATGGAACCCTGATAGAATCTATTCCTAGTATTGTAGAAGTTTTTCTCCCTACTTAGAAGGGCCCAAGCCTTGATCTCATAAGCAGTGCTAGTGAATGGATAGTCCCAAAGAGGAAGATAAGGGGGATATAGGGTGGATGTTGGATTGACTATGAGGATAGGGAGAGCTCCAACTAGGAACATCCATCAAAAGAAAACAGAAAGGGATATTGCATAAGGGAAATAAAAAACCCTAAAGGAAACCTAGAACCACAAAAGATGAAGATCTTATCCTAAAATGTGAGAGGGCTAAATAGCCCCATGGAAGTAGTATGAAATCAATAGAAAATCATTGAACTAACACTAATATATTTCTTTTGTAGGAAGTTAAAATGAATCCCCATGTTTTTTTGTAAGTGGCTAATTATATTTGGCCAGGTGCTAAATATACCTATAGTTAAGCTAATGGAGCTTCTAGTGGATTTCTATGATGTGGAATCTTGATAAGGTTGTGGGCATGGATAATTCTATCAACACCCATTTTTTTGTCACAAACTTCACCACCCTCTCTAGAAACTAGACTACTTTCAATTTTTATGTGCCTAGCACTCACAATGGTAGGTTTGCTATCTGGAAGGCGGCTACTACTATGGAGGATTCCATGAGACAAGGTAATTTTTTGTATATGGGAGACTTCAACACCTTGCTATACCCTTTTGATAAATTGGGGGCATTGGAGGATTTTTTGAATAGCATGAAAGACTTGGAGGATTTTTTGAGAAGAAACGATCTAATTGATATTGAACTACAAGGCTCTACTTTTACCTAGTCTAATAAAAAAATGGAAAAAAATATTGATTCAAGTTAGGCTTGACATGACTCTAATCTCTTTAGGATGGGACATTCTTTGGCACACCTCCCTAAGGGTTTTTCTCAGGACTATCTTGGATCATTCAATGATACTTATCTCATAGACTCAAAAGGATACTAGGCAAAGGCCTTTTAAGAATGAGATCATGTGGCACTCGCACTATGTTTCAAGGTGATGGAAGGATTTGGTAGAAAGAACTGCCATGTTCTATGTTGCTAGAAAGCTTGATAGAATCATAAAGGAGGTGAAAGATTGGAGAAAATCCTGATTTGGGATTTTATCCAAGGAAAAGAAGGTTATGGAGAAAAAGTTGGAATCCCTCTAGATGCAACTTGCGCAAAACAATGTGAAAATTGAGAAGCAATGGGAGGAGTGAAAGTGTAGATATGAATGGATAACCTTTCTAAATAGGAAGGAAGTTTTCTAGAAACAAAGATCTAGGATACAATGGTTGAAGGAGGGAGACAAAAACAAAACAATTTTTCACATATCAGCCTCAAGAGGGAAAAAAAAAGACAAACATTATCAATAGCTTGATGGATGATAATGACCATGAGGTCACTAAAATGGAATAGATAGAGGATTAAGTCAATTTCTATTTCTAGGTAATGTATAACCCCCTAATGGTCTGGGTTAATAGTAACATAAAAAATGATATTCTCAAGTTATTTCAACTAGTGATTGATAGTCAAATGAATGAGAAGATGACATGCAAGGTTAACGAAGAGTTAGAAAGGTTTCTTTTAGTATAGATTAATATAAAGCTCTTGGTCTATATGGGTTTCCTCTTGCTTTCTTCCAGGAATTTTGGGACATTGATGAGTATGATGTTATCCATGTTTCTTGTGACTTTGTTAGAATGGGAAACCTATTAATCTTAGATTGGTTCTGACATATGAGTGACAATATACTTAATTCATTTAGTTAGTTCATGCCAAATGAGTAATACATGTCGAGCATAAGTTGTCAGATAGTAAATGCTAAACAAGAGATATTTAGTATGTGCCGAGTAACTATTAAGTCTGAAGTCACTCAAGTGCCAAGCAGATAGTATGTGGTGACTTATTTAGATGTTGAGTGATCAATGGATGCTGAGTCGTATAGAGGCTAAGCTATGGTATTGAAGTTGCAATTGATGTTGAGCATCAAGGACTTCAAGTGTTGTGTAATACAGTTTTGACATAATTGTTTGTAATGGCACAAACTTAAATGCAAATAATTTTTGAGCCAACTTAAGGACTGTTTTGTGATCCTACATGATAAGGAAATTTTTTTATTGTGAATCCCTATGCAGTACGTGAAGCCAATCAGATAAAGTGAAGGATTAAGTGATAATATGGGTGAATCACAATCATTGATTCATACCTAACCCTAAGTCATATAAGTTTTCTTAAGGAGGACACACCATAAACTCTTCATGAATGTGAAAGGAGAAAAGAGAGATGTTTGCATGTGCAAACAGAGCATTTATGGTGACTAGGGAGTTGTGATTTGAGGTACATTACAAAATCAGTTAGAGGAGAATAGAGAAAAGGAATTAGAAGACAATAGAGATACATCTTCTCAAAAAAGGATCAAGTACACATTAGGAAAGAGGTGATATGTCATCACTTAGAAACTGAGTGCTAACTAAAGGATCATTTCTGAGACATTCTAATAGGTGTATCAGTAAAATCTCTTAATAGAGTAGTCTTAACATATTGTTGTAAATCCCTTAATAGGGTGCTTACTTCATTATAATTTAAAGTCCTTTTACCAAGTACACTTCTAACAGGGTGTTGAAAGTTTTTAATAGGCTAAGATCTAACAATTGTGTAAGCCTTTACAAGGAAAACCTTTCACAATGCAAATCATATTTTATGATTAAAACATTGTAACCTTCATTGGATACAATTTATTACTATAGTAGTGGAGATTTTTGGGTGTCATCCCCACCCTAGTTTTACCTTCTCCTTGGAGTATTTTTGGGTAACCAAATATCTTGTGTCATACATGTGTTGAGTGTTTATTTACTTTCAAGATTATGAATGTATGGATCTAGTATTTTAGATTACATGCATAGATTTTAGGATGGATGTGTGGGGAATGATATTGGGGTTGAAGTTTTAAGTGTTGATTCACCCCTCCCACCTCCTTAGAGTTTACTTTTCCTATTGTATTTCCAACAAAGCTGCTAAAGGAACTCAACTAGACCTTAATTGTTCTCATTCCTAAGATGGAGGATCCTCGGAGAATGGAAGACCTCATACCCATCAGCCTTTGTAACACAATTTACAAGGTTCTTTCTAAGGCTATGTTGAATTGCATCAAGCCTGTACTAGAAAAATTCATTAACTCCTTTAAGAGTGGCTTCATGCTTGGGAGGTAGATTCCTAATGTAGTTATAATCACCCATGTGGTGATTTAGTCTATGGAAAGGTTGAAGAACCTAGGTATGGCTCTTAAACTGGATATCTCCAAAGCTTATGATAAGGTCAGGCGTGAATTTTTCTTTGCTATTCTTGCCAAACTTGGCTTTAATAAAAAGGTTAATAGTATTATAAAAAAATAATGTTACCTTTGTTACTTTCTTGGTGATCACCAATGGAGCTCCTGGTGAATTTTTCTCGTCCTCCTAAGGTATTCACCATGGTGACCCTCTGTCTCCCTAACTTTTTATTATTGTAGAAAAAGTGCTAAGTAGAAATTTAGTGTCTTTGAATAACTTTGATAGAATCAAGGGCATTAAATCAGCCTCCTAGTGCTCCCCACAAATCATGCAATGGTTTTTGGATGACGCCTTCTTATTCAATGTCTCCTCTGTCCCCTAAGACAGAGAATAGAAAGTCACCCTGAATCAATATGCATTAGTCTTTGGTCAATATATAAATTACCAAAAAGAAAATTCTTTTTCTTCAATATCATTGCCAACTTGAGAGATAAGTTGACAAGTATTCTTGTTTGCCAAGAGACATCAATCTTGAATACTTATCTTGGCCTACCACTCACAATTCAGGAAGTTCCCAACTAGTTATGGAATGGTATGGTTGAAAACTTCCAAAAAATGCTAGTGGGATGGAAAGAGAAAATCTTGAGTAATGTGAGAAACTCAAACTTCCCTCTACCTCCATGCAAGTCATCCCAATGTATTTTCTATCCATTTCAAAATCCCAAGTAGGTTTAGAGACATTATTGATAAAATCTACCAGTACTTGTTTTGGTTTGAAACTGAAGAGAAGTCAAGAATGAATTTGGTTAGTTGGGAGAAAGTCTATTGACCAAAAGCTCTTGGTGTTCTAAATTTAAGAGGAATAGGAAACTTGAACAAGGCCCTATTAACCAAAATTGGCTGGAATTTGGTGAGCTCTCAAGGTATTTGGTGTAACATAATTAATGTTAAATACCTTAGGGGATTGTCTCTTCACCAATTCCCTTAGGCACGTGATCTCCTCTAGGGCTCCAAGTTTTGGAATAATATGGTTAATACTAGAAAGATCCTTAAAAAAGGTGTGCCACTAGATTATGGGGAATGGTAATTATATTTATTTCTAGAAGGATCAATGGATTCATGATAGTCCTCTCATGCACACTAAGTTCCTACCTCTGTGGGAGAAGTGCACCACATTATATGGCCCTCAAATTTGAAACTTCATCACCCTTGAAAAATAATTGTTCACATTCTAGAATCTTGAGCCTGTTCATTTTGGAATTGCTCTGGAGCTTCAGGACCTTCTTCATACCTTTAGGATCCCCCTCGATCTAGTTGAAGAGTCCTTGGTGTGGAAACTCACACCCTCAGGAGAATTTACAATTAAGTTTGCTTATCTATGTGACATGGGTGAGATGGTTTCCCAGGCTAAATGGAAAAAAGCCCGATACCCTTGGATCCTACCAAAGATAAACTTCTTATGGGAAACTTTGCATGGATTGATTCTCACTATTTATAACCTAAAGCGTAAGGGTTCCAACTTGTTAACTATTGTATTTAATATCTTCAAGATGTGGAATCTATTCCACACTTGCCTATCTACTGCCCCTTTTCCATAGTTGTATGGAGGGAAGTTCTTGTCCTATGGGAGGTCCAATGGTGTACAGAGAAGCAACTAAAATAAATTATTCATTAGAATGAGTGGACGTTGCATCATTATGATAGAAACTTATGGTCGATTATCCCCTCATATGTTACTAGGCATGTCTAGAAGGAAAGGAAATATAGGATCTTTAGGGAACAAGCCAATACTACATGGGGGTGGTACAGTAGGTTGTTAGGCTCATAAAAGAATGCAATGGGATCTGGCATTGAAACCCCCCTCTTCCTAAATTCCCCAAGTGGTCTAGACATGAAATGGACGTCGGCATGGAATGTTGAATCAATTGTGGCACAATTTGAAAATTTTAAAGTCCTTGCTAGGAAGAAGATGATATGGCTCCCTCCCCCTTTGTCTTGGTTCAAACTAAATTTTGATGGTTTGGCCATGATGGGAAACACCATAGCAGGAGGTATCCTCCATAATAATATGGGAAATATGGTGGTCGCCTATGCTAGTATCTATGGAGGAGGCTTAAAAAATGAAGTAGAAGTTATGGTACTCCTGTGGGTGCTAAGGATTGTGAGAGATTGGGAGATTGATAAGCTTGCCATCGAGGGAGATACTATGCTTATCATTAAGGCTACTAAGGGAGAAGGAAAGAGTAACTTGTCGATTAAACTCATAATTGATGAAATTCAAAGGTTGTTGGAAGATTATCATGAAATCTAAGTGGTGCACATATATTAGGAAGGGAATGGCATGGTGGATGAGTTGGCAAAATTTGGACATGGTGTCAAGGATTTAATAGAATGGGAGGATGTCAGAATGTTGCCATCGTCAATGCAAGTGCTGATGGAAAGGGATCATACTTTCAAAATTGCAATATGATGAATCAAAATAGGTGGCAAGCTATCTTTTTTGCACAAGGACATGACGACAAGATGATCCATAAAGTGCTTGTTTGGAAAGATTGTATGAGGATATGCATTAATGTTTCGGGTGTCATGAACATTAATTACTACTATAAAAGGATGTAGAGGGGGGGTTTGGAAAAATATAGAAAACAAGATACTAATAATCATGATGACAACTTACTTTATTCCTGCACTAACTAAATCTGGCATCACCTATTTATGAAGGGAAAGAGACCACTCACATGTGCTATGGAGGATGGATTTTTGTCTTTTAGGAAACTTTATGGAATTATGATGACTATGTAATGCCTTCTCGCTTTCATCATTCAAGCTTCTCATTTTATATTTCATACCTGCAAAGAACCTATGTCATTTGAAGATTTGGTTGTCAGCCTGGGTGAAGACATGGGTGTTAGTGATCACATTGAACTAGTTTGTGTGGAGAAGAGCATCGGTAGTAGTGAGTCAATGATAGTCTACTTGTAGGAAGGTGACCTATTACCGTACATGGAGGGAATGGGGAAGCATGACGAGATTGTCTTGATGCAGTTCCTCCAGACTTGGAAGGATAGAAAGGTGACTATCAATCGTATGGAATTTGAAATCTTTGAGGAAACAATTGTGAGGACTAGAGATTTAACGATGGAACGAAAGAAATGGAAGAGGTAGGCTAAGGTTAATGAGGAGCCCAGTTTGCAAAAAAATTTCAAGCTCAAGGATAGAGGATTTTCATGGGAAGCCCTCCCTAAGCCTTGGGGCACCATCTATTATGTGATTATATGGTATGTCACCCTTGAGGACTGCTTTCAAGTAATCTATTATTACCACTTCCCTATTTTGAATCCTTTCAAGAATCTTTAACATATTTTCTTCATGTTTATGTTATTGCATTCGCTAGAAGATTCTATTTTTAAGGCCGGGAGGAAACATGAGTAGGGTAAAAATTTCTATCTAATCCGCCAGTGGCTAATAAACAAGTTGCATATCCAATACCTAGCCCAAAACCCATCTCTTTAGGTTAACCCTCTGGCCTTGATGACCCCTCAAGTCTCCTTGGACCTTGTTCTTAGGCCTAGCCATAATAATTTCAAGGAAATCCATGGCTCAAAAGTCAAAATGGACCCAAAAGATAAAATCAGCCTCATAGAGTTGGACTCGAATACTAAGAAGGGTTCAGATACTAAGAAGGGTAGATAGAGCACTAGGAGAACCATTAAGTGCCTCTAGTTAGATAAATTCAAGTCCCCCCCCCAAACAAGATTCCACCTTTGATCCTTTTGACAGTGATGTTAAACCCACAAGAAAGAAGAGATTACCTCAGTCTTCCCCTAGCCCTCTCAACCATTCTCATATTTTTGACACCCTAGAGGCTAACTTGGCTAGAAGTTGGGAGGAAGACATCACTTCCCCAAGGAAAGAACTCAACTAAGACACTGGGAAGAAAGGGAAGCAGAGCCATATTAAGGCAGGAACATTCTATGAAGGACTTGGCTGATAATCAAACTAGTATCTACCAGTGATTTGAAATGTTGGTAGAGTTTTCCACCAAGCTTGTGCACTCCATAGCTATGCAACCTTACACTTCCTATAGGCTAAGAAGGAGGAGAAGGATCCAAGCAAAGCTACTAAGACCACCCAATCCATTTATGGCTTTTTGGCAGAGGACTAACTAAAGACCATCTTGTGCAAACCAATTAAGGGGGAGGCAGAGGATGTGGTTAGGGATGTTGCTAAGGAAAATAAGGAGGTCAAGCTAGGGCAAGAAGATGGTAGTTAGCCCTAGTTCTGGTGTTTTATATATGTAGTTTTTATATGCTTAATACTTTGAACTTGATAGCCCATGGGGTCTTAGCTTTTAAGATTATGTTGATTAAGAGCAACATTTTGTATAGAAGTTGCTGGTACATTTTACAGTCTTTTATGGATATTAGTCTAAGGTATGATAGTACCATTAATCATGCTATGGACATATTTTGTTTTTTGCAGTTTAAAGACGGCATAGGATAGACAACTGGGAGGTTACCTCTAGCCGATTATTTAGCCTATTTGTTACTTGGGGTCAGCCCCCCATTCTTTTTTGGCTTCTATCTAATACTTCAAAAAAATATGTGAAAATCATTTTAAAATGGACTCGTGAAAAGAACATTATAGATTCACCACAAATAATAAGTAATAAAGAAGTGTGATTAGTAAAAGTCAAGAAATTTACATTGGTTTGAAAAGATACATCTCTCTACAAAGTGACATAATGAACAAATGTCAAAGAGGGGTAGAGCCCGATATAAAGGAATCATTATCGGCATTCTCAAGGATAAGGATTAGTTAAGCCAAGTCTTGAGAACTAGGGACCTACCTCCAATCAAGTAGCTATGAAAAGTGATAATTGGTATGGTTATACTCTATTGAGTATATTCATTTATATATATATATATATATATTGAATATAAGTATATATTTTTATATTATTCTCCTTTTAATTAGTATCACTAATTGTTTAGATGAATATAAATTAGGAATGGTATATAAAATAAAACAAATTCATTTCACATAGTATAAGGAGATAATGATAAGTTATATGGTAAGTAATAAAAATAGTATAATCAGATGAGTATTTTCATTATATCCTTAATACTACTTTTGTGGTTAACATTTTTTTAATTTTATATGTAATAAATATTTATTTTCCATGATTTTTTCCTCTAAGAATGTTTTGGCAAGAAGAGGGAGATTGAGATTTAGAGGGAGTTTCTCATTTCATTAGAAGCAACTTTGAAAGAAAGGGAAAAGATAGAGGATATGATTCAATTCACCTTCGATGATCTTGATCATATTGATTCATAGGGAGTAAACCATGTAGTGATGGATTCTCTAGTGATCAATAAATTGTAGTAGTTAAGAGGTTTTTGATTCATGGATATGCATCATGACCATGTGTGATTTTAATGGGCCTACACCCTGTGTACATCATAAGGAGGTGACAACTTCCAAATGATGTCACTTGTATTTGTAGAAGTTATTGTAAGCTGACGATCTTATAATAGCTTGTATTATAAGATCAAACAAATTGAGTAAATGGTGAATGTATTGCATCTCAACATTCTAGGAGACCATTACTTGGATTATTTAGTGAATATCATTGATATTCTGGGAGGCCAATACTCTTTATATCATATGTGATATCAAACCTTATTTTGAGTAATTAGTGAATATCATATGATATTCTAGGAGACCAATACTCATGATGTCAAATGTGATTTCACAACTCATTTGAGTACTTGGTGAATATCGGATATCAATATTCTAGGAGACTGATACTCTTGATATTAGATGTGATATCAAAACCATTTGAGTACTTGGTGAATATCAGATGTTGATATTCTAGGAGGCCAATACTCTTGATATCATATGTGATATCAAAACATTTTGAGTACTTCGTGAATATTGTTGATATTCAAGGAGGCCAATACTTGTAATATCAATTGTAATATCAAAATGATGGATATAATTTGATCAAAGGTATAGTTTTTGCCGTACTTAATATTACCAATGGTGTAATACATATCTTGTGCTTATCATCCCTAGCTAAGAGGGAGTGTTGATGTTTTGATAGCTTTGGTAAGATAAACCTATGAGGTCATAAGAAATTAATATAATCACAATGATATGTGTGTGTGTGTACATACATACATACATACATACATACATACATACATATATATCATGTCCCGAAGGTCATAAGAAATTAATATAATCACAATGATGTGTGTGTGTGTGTACATACATACATACATATATAAATATATATATATATATATATATATATATATATATATATATATATATATACATACACTTCTATTTGAAAAATACATACCAAATACAATGGGAGTGCTTAATAAATTTGCATCAAATCCTTGGAAAACTAACAATTTGTACTAATCAAATCCTTTACTAGTTGTGTACACAATTAGGGAAATATTAATTGAGAGACCTATAGTACAATGAAATATATTTATGGAATGTATACGCTTTATAAAAAATAAAAATGTAGTTGGTTACATTGAAGGTCATGGCAATAATAATCAATGTGCACAATGTGTAGTAGAAGCAAAGTAGTAGTCTAACAGGTTCTTATAATTTCTTGTCCAACTAGATAAAGTGGCATCCTACTTGACCACATGGAAATTTATTAGTTGTGGCACATTGGAGTATGACATGGGAGCATCTTGGGTTCTTTGGCAATCTCAAGGAATACCCTTTGTTGTTTATTTTTCTCTTTCTTTGTAGTTAGCTTCTTAATGTTGACCCATCATAGATCCTTTTCCTATATTTTTGGAAATTATATTAATCATATGTAGGATTTATCATTTCTATTTTCTCATGACGTGTTATTTCTTTGTAGCTTGAGTAATGTGGGGGTTTGGCTTTAGCAAGGCTATTTGTGTTATCAAAGCTTTATGTGGCCTTGGGAATCTCTTCCTTGATTATGTATGGACATATATTTATCCCCATAGATGTTCTTTTTCCCTCATTAGTGTCATTGAAAAGTTATGCACAATCAACCTAAATGGATAGATAAGTCAATTTATTTTTATGATTTTTTATTCCTAGAACCATTTTTTTTTTTTTTAAGAATTAGCCCTATCTCAAAGTTTGGTAGGTGAAGACTTCCTTAATGGTAAGAAAAATATAAATAAAATTTAAATAAGCTATAAAAATTAGTAGAAACCAAGGTTTCCTAATTTATACAATTTCAATTATTGATTATATAAATATCAATATCATGATTTAATAGAACATTTGTTCAAAACAAGAAAAACTAATTCAAATTCATAACCAAAATAAATAATCGCTATTTCCTTATAGAATCAATGTATAGTGCATGATCTGTTAGGTTGGAATAAAAATACTCTATAAGTTCTTCTTCCATAATTAATCCATCATTGTAAATATACAAAATTTCAATGATGAATAAATATCATGTAAAGGAAACGTGGATTGACACTTGGTGATTATGCACCTTAACTTTTCAGAAGAAATGGAACTTTCCACTTTTTCAACTTCTTGGAATAGGATGTTTTAGGTGTTTTTTCTAATAGTTAAAAACTTGGATGGTATATTTTTTCTTTTGAACTTTAGATGGTCGAAATATGCCCAACAAATCTTATAACTAATTCAATTTTTATCTAATAACTAATTAATTTTTTTATCATGAAATAGACACTCGTGATTTTATGGACACCCCTACTCTCCCATGTAAATGGTTTTAAAATAATCATAAAATAAATATACATTTTTGCATTAAAAAAATAGTAGTAGATTATTATTGTTAAAGAAAAGGCATGTACTCTAAAATAAAGATTACTATTCTTACAATCCACTACTTCAAGTTTCTTAGAATATTTTAGACAAGAGAAAGAAGAGAAATTCTTTTGACATGCATAGGTATACTACAAAGTTGTATTGGAATTTATATGAAATGGTACAAGCAATTTAGAAGTTAAATGACTTAATAAAAATTATTCACAGTAATAGATAGTTTAATTATTTAAGTTTTAAGATAGGAGTCTACAATACAATAGTAACTTGTGAGTCTCTTATGTGGAAGGTTTTAGGTATGAATTTAATGAGTGTAACACATAAAAATAATTAATTCAATTTGATCTATTTTCATACTTTTAGATTTAAGATACCCTTAAAACCTACTATTACAAGAAAAATAATAATGAACAAATAAAAGAGAAATATTTAAAACTAAAATAGACATTTTATAATGGACAAAGAGCATTTAGCGTACATCTCATTGACTTGTGATGAAGTTTTGGACATTTTGATATAGTTTTTTCATAGCTCCATTGTGTTTGCCCTAACAAAAAGCAACCCACATAGGCACACATTTCTTTCACATTGCATATAAGATGGTTAGTACAACATTCTGTAGGCTGAGTGAAAGTCGAATAGACTGCAAATACGAAAGACAGAAATGAAATTAAATGCAGAAATGTAGGCGACCCCATTTTCACATTTGAAGAATTTTTTTCCAATTTTGCTTCATGTTGTCCGAGGGGAAGATTCCAAGCTACTGATTACTCGTTAAACAAGCAACTTATGAGTTTAGATAATGTAATAGAGATTATTCATTGTAAAAGATTGTTTAATTATTCAAATGTTGAAGACTAATATAAGAGCGGTTAAATTAAAAATAAAGAAGAATTATGAAATAATACCATAATTTGTGAAATTGAGCTAGGCATTGCCAGTACATCTCGTTGAAAACGAACACTAAATCTATTCAAATAATATATATTTCAGACGTTTTCAGATGGTTGTTCCAGTTTGAAATATAATTTTCTTGAACGGCACGCCGTATTTGCCCTAATTTCTGCTGCTTGCATTACACCATTTAACAAAAACACAGCCCATAGAGGCATAGAGCTCTTTTCCATCATGAGTAAGCCCATCTATGCAACATTCCCCAGACCGAAATACGAAAATGACTGCGAAATTCAGAAACAAAAGAAGAAAAGAAATGCAGAATATTCTTTACCAATCTCCTATGTTTGCCATAATTGATGCCTCATACAGTGCACCACTTAACAAAAACATAACCACGCATTATGCATAAGAGCGCCAGTACAATATTTTCTAGACTAAATGCCGAATACACTGCAGAGACAAAAATGAAAAGAAAACAAAAAACATGCATAAATGAAAGACCAGTCTTCTAAATAGAAGTGTCCGCGATCTCCATTGTCATAACTTCAGAAAATCTTATTCAATATAACTTGAAGTTGTCCATGGACAGTTTCTAAGCTAGCGATTCGCCTTTGTAGCTCAACTCTTTCTTCCGAAGACCTTGCATTGGTCTGGATTTGTTCGCGGAGGGCAGCTTCTAAACGAGCGTTTTCCTTGTGCAGGCGCTCATTTTGGCTCTCCAACTTCATTCTCTCTGCTTTCCACATGGACCTTTCCCTTGAAAGTATCATCTCAACACTATCCGGACCCTGTCCATCTCCAGTGAGAACCCTGTGTCCGTGATAGTTCGTGATATTAAGTACTACATATGAAACCCCACCGCTGGCCGCCTTTTTCTCCCCTTTGCTCCCGTCAAAATCCCTTCCCAAGACGGTGTACATGTTGATGCCTGGATCTCCAGCAGGCAACCTGATGCGAGGAATCCAGAACTCGCCAAACGCTTTCAAGGCCAGATATTGGAGAATGGTTGGATAATCAAAGGAGCTCAACTGCCCTTTCTGGACAGATTCGATTTGCTCCAGCATCCTCTCCTTCACAAACTTGCACCAGTTAAAGCAGACGCCCTGGGAAACATGAACACCAGCCGCAACATACTTAAACGGGATAGTGCCCGGCGTCTTAACCCCCAACAGCCTGCCCGCCAAGAACTTACATGCAAACTGCACGGACTGGTCGACAATTCTGTCGAGCAGCAATCCCGACGCGTTCGCACCCGTCTCAGACCCAGTGAGACACAATGTCAGATCAGCTCGATCATAACGTCTCAAAGGCGAAACAGGTATACCGTCGATTGGCAGGCCCGTGGCCTCTCGGATGAGCTCTTCCGTGATCTGCATGCGGTTATCTCCAACGATAAGCTGACCGTCCACCATGAAGTCGATGACCGCCGCGCAGAGAGTACTGTTGCATTGGTAAGTGACCGCTTTCAGGAATGGAAAGATACCCGCTCCCATAATAACTGCTCGCTGAGCATAAGTTAAATTCTCTTTCCACATTTGGCGCAGGCTTTCTGAGCTCGTCTCGTGCACCTTCACACCGGAACGCTTAATCTTAGCCTGCTCCATCGCTACCTCCATTGTCCGTACTCCAAACACAGTTAAGGCAAATAGATGAAATGGTACAACCTAGATTATGACTGGATGAAGTCAAATAGAATGTTAGGTAGTACTATGCGCTGCTAAGAATGTATAAAAACACCCGCCCGAATTTCTGGCAGAAGCGATGGAGAGGAACGGATTCTTAGAATTGTCGGTCCAACCAGGTAAAGCGGCATAACGTGGAGATTGATGAAAGGCGGCGCCTAGGAAGTGTATGCGAGCAACAGAGGTTTACAAGTGGCGGCTCTCTGCACGAGGTGAGCCGGGTTCCCGCCTAGCTTCATACGCAAGTTTTGCAGGGGACTCTCTACCTACCTACCGCGTGCAATTCTCTCTCCCGGAACAAATGCATTATTAATTTTTAAGTTGTAATAATAATATATAACTTTCTCATTCCTGATATATAAGCTTAATAAGTTTATATTGTAGTAATATTTTCTTAAAAATAACCAATATTTAAAAATATAATAAAAATTATAATGTTATATTTCATAATAAATATTAAAATGTCATAGTTGAAAATAAGTTATTTCTATAATACAAATAAATTAGAATAATCAAAATATTTTCAAGTTAAAAATGAAGCTAAATAAGTTAGAGTAATAGAATGTTAACAAAATTTATCTCGTAATATTCAAACAACTAATATTCCATAATATTTATAAGAATTTTTTTCCGTACTAGCTCATTTATCTTTCAATGTAAAATTTAATTTTGTACAGGTATTAAAGCCTAAGATCATTAACCAAGATCTATTTTAATTTTTGGATATTTCTACCATCACTTTGTACAACCTTGTCTTTCTCACATGCTTTGGATGTAATTTTAGAAACTTACTCTGTTCTTCACTTGGATTTTAAATTTAACATTGAAAGCTTACATTCATGACATGTCGTACAAGTAGTGCATTAATCACCTAACATATCATTTGTTTTAGGCATACATCAATTAATTCAATCTAAAGAGTATAGATGTATAATAGAGCCTATGATAATGGTAGAAGTGTATATATTCGTAAAGTATAGTATCCATACAAGCTTACTTTCAAAAACACCTCATTTTTCAGGTGTGCTCTAGATTCTCTACACCTCGTTTTTCATGTGTGCTTTGAATGCAATTTTTTAAGGTTACCTAATTTTTCATTTGTCCTTTGGATGTAATCTTGAAAACTTACATGAAGTGCACTTTAATTATAATTTTGAAAGCTTACATTTAGTCAATGAAACAAAAATGATAGCCAAAGACACTACAATTATTATTATTAAATATGTACAAACACATTCCTCTCAAAATAATCTAGCTATTTTTAAATTTTGTATTAGTAATCTATCATCACAGTGAGAAGAGCTAGAGGATATTAACTAATAATTTTAAATTTAATGTTTCTAAACATAATTTTCTCTACTTCTATAATCATTAGTTGTGTTTTGTGTTTTCTTTAATGTTTTGATTATACATATTTTTATCCTAAAATATGAAAAGTTAAATTATTCTATTTATTTAAGATTTTGTATTGAATGTTTTTAAAATAAATCAATTTTAGGTTTTATATTTTTCTTCGAGGGGGTAAAGATTATTTTGCATTAGTTTCTATAAAAAAACATGTATTGGAATTAAATATAGATTCATATTTCAAGAATTATATATTTTCTTTACGTGTAGTTAAGGTTAAATATTCTTCTTACATGAATCATGTCTATTTTACTCATCTTGTTTTTGAATTACATTTTTAGTGTACATATTAAAATAGTAATTTCAAATAATTTTGATGTTGTTAGAGGAGGAGGAGAGGTAGAGCATCATTAAAAGTTGTAAGAATATAAATTATATGCTTACGAGCCAGCACATTAATCACCTAGCATATGATTTTTTTTAGGCATACATTGATTAATTCAAACTAAAGATTATAGATGGATAATAGATCCTATGATGTTCTAACTACAAACCTAATTTTTGAAACTTTGATTCATGATGTTTGTGGTCTAGATTCTCTACACCTAATTTTTGGTGTATGCTTTGAATGTAATTTTCTAATGTTAAATAATTTTTATTTGTCCTTTCGATGTAATTTTGAAAGTGTACATTATATAATTTTAATTTCTCAAGGATTACCTATTTTAAAAAGAAAGGAACTAAACTAATACTTTTAAATTTAATATTTTTAGAGATAATCTCCTGTACTTCTATAATCTTTACTTGTATTTCCTTTAATCTTTTGATTATATGTATTGTTATCCTAAAACATAAAATGTCAAATGATGCTGCTTAGTTAAAAATAAATTAAATATTTTTTAAATAAATCAATTTGATATTTGATATTTTTCTTTTAGAAGATAAAAAGGGTTGCTTGACATTAGTACATATAGAAAGGATGAATTGAAAGAAGTATATATTTATTTTGTTGTGCATTTGATTTATGGATTTGATTGTGTGAACAGATTTTTTACATCAACATTTTGGATCACACTCCGTGATCCATCATCAGGATGCATGCAAGAGAAGATAAGGAGATCTGTTCACACAATCAAATCTAGAAATAAAATGCACAACACTGATGGATTGTGGAAATCTGATACCTCTAATATATTTATTTTTCACAAATTATATATTCTCTTTATATGTAGTTAAGATTATAGATTCTTCTTACTTGAATCATGTCTATCTTTTTTTTATTGATTGGTAAATGGCCAAGGCCTTGATAATATTGATTAATAAAAATAATGCTTACAATAGAGAAGAAAGCTTCGTTCAAATGGGCACTAGTAGGAAAGAATGGAGAAGAAAACCTCCAATCTCACCCGAGACGATGGTCCTTTATTATTACATTATAAAAGGGGCATACCCCAATCAAATACGACCATGGATAAAATTACAATAGAGAAGATTATAATACAAATTATTTTAGACATCCAAATTCTTCTTTACATATGGCTGAGACCAATTGTGGAAAAAAACTTTCCAGCCACTGCATTTGTGTCCTCCCATTGAGAGATACAACCATCGTTGACTAACTGACTTGATAGTCAAAATGGTTAGAAATAATACTGCATTATCTTTCTAAACATTTCAGATGCAATGGAAAGAATAATTAGTTATCAAAGCCTTTTTGTGTAATACTCCATACTACAATACTTATAGAAACACTTACCAACTCATCAAAAAGATAAATCTCCCTTCTTTATAAACTAAATCCATAAAGTTACGAACCAATTTGATAGAATTCAAAGCTTACCAAACATTTATATTTTAAATTTTGCAAGAAATGATACTAGCTAGATTCTGCCCTAATTAACTAAGGAAAAGTAAAACTCTGAAATCTCATTGCAATTTTTATTATAGTTCTCATAGTAATAAATAATCACAATAGTCCTAATCTACCTCTAATGAGACATGTTACATAGTCTCAATTAGCCATAATAAAACAACTAACACCTTAGAGCAAAGCTGGAAGAGTACAAATTCAAAGCAAAGCTTACTTAGTTTACCTATAAAGTTAGCTAAAACCTCTAGTACCCATCTCCTCTGCCCATCATGCCATCTTAGACATCAAAGAATTGAGAAAAAATGAAACTAAGATCCAAATCTAACCCTTCAAAGATGGGATTTAAGATCAAAAGAGATTCTAAATGCACACAATTATCTTTCCGAGATGCTAGATAAATTATAGTAGATTCATTCATCTATATATCAAAAGAACCAAAATCCATTTCTATTTTAACAAAACTAGTCTAAATGATTACCACAAGAAATATAATTCACTAAACTCATAAACATATTAAGATCCTTGATAAGCAAAACACATAAATTAAGGTCGTTAGAGGGTAGGAGGCAACCATCAATAAACATAAACTATATTCATTTATATGCATAGATTTACATATATTTGTAAGTATCTTATAAATCAAAGATAGTTAAGCTATCCATTCCCTAGACAAATACCATAATCAACCTTCCAATTCTTTACATCAACCAAAACCCTAATGTAGAGCTAACCGAGACCTGTCTAATATAGTATATTAAAAACTTAAGCTAAAAGGATGTTGGAAAAAAGGCTCCATCATTAAGCACTCCCAATCTCTTGGAAGATACTATAGTACAAAAAACCATCCCATAGAATGGAATAAAGCAGACCAAGATGCCAAAAAACCTTGCCACGCTTTACTCCTAGAAAACCATGATCACTTCTGTGATGTTGTTCTGATTTTCTAACTAGAAATGGGGGGAAATTCAAACGAAGACCTTTCTCTACTAGATTTCTCAATATTAAGGGTACAGAAGTCCAAGAAGTCCAAGTTGCCAAAACATACTCCCGGGTGAACATACACCTTAAAAAGGCTGAGATAATTGCTTAACCATTCAAAACCATTATCCATCGTGATCTTTCTCCAACATAGGAGGAAGTGGAAACACAATTCCATCTTTAGCTAGGCCAAGTTGAAGGTTTTCATATCCCTAATGATCAAAGTAGGCCTCCTAGGAATATTAGCTATGACCAGGCTCCTTGGTTGATGATTCATATACATCTCAGGAAGGGGCACACATAAATTTTCACCCATACTCTTGATGAATTCTATTATTCCTTGACACCAGATGGAGTAAAAAATATTCAAGTATAGTCTTACCATAGCCCATTTGGAGATCCTAGTTTTAGCCATACATCTGATGAAAATGTTGATGATGTCACTATTTATCCTCTAGGTGTAATCGTAATCGAAGATACCTTCACCTATTGCCCTACTTACCGCAATCTGAGTCATTCTGTCAACTCTCATGAGAATACAATTCCATCTTTTAGGTTTTATGTTACCTCAAAAAGCCATGGTTGAAACCTCGACAGTATGAAACACACAAATTTTTGTATCCATTTCAAAGAACAGGCGAAATGACAAAGACAAGGTGCTTTAGGTTAAGGAGAAAAAGACACCATGACATTTCTAGAAAGCCCTCGACTGTCCAGTCATAACTAGGAAACTTGACATCACCTAGGAATTATGATTTGAAGAGTCTTATATTAAATGGAAATGTATGCATCAAGTAAGGAACAACAAAGCATCAAAATCTTATTCGTTCCTAATCATGATTTGTTGCTCCACATAAGCTGATATATGAAAAGGACCCCACAATTTATCTAAATGTCACAAAGACTAAAGGGATCTAAACCTAAGCCTCCTATCTACCTTATTACCCATGGCTTATAAAGAGCCAAATATATTAAAGTTTGTTGCTGCCCCCATACAACTTATCTTTATATATGGTAAATCTTGTTTAACTATCCTTATTCATTTAATGGAAATACTAGATGACTTAACCTAAATCATAAAACTATGAAAAGAGATTAGAAGATCAAGTTTAAAGACCATCTTTGACTACCAAGATGTTTATTCCATTAGCTCCTTTATTGGCCAAAAAGTCTGCCTTTTGGTTACCTTCTCGAAAGATATGTCCCATCTTGATGTCTTCAAACTTATCTAGAAGATAAATAACTTCTTCTAGCTTGGAATTGAGAAACCAATTTGGAGTAGCTTTGTTCGTTATTGCATTTAATACAATATGATAATTTCCCTCTATGAAGATTTTGGATAATCCTAAAAATTGACAAAGTTTCAAACCTTCTTCCAATGCTTCAGGCTTTGCCAAATTATTAGATGTAGGACTAATAGGCTTGGCTTTTTTGGCAATCCACTGACCTGAATTATCATTGATGATACATCCAACTCCTATTGTCCCTAGATTTCATCTTGCTACCCCATCAAAATTAAGCTTTATCCAATCCTTTGGAGGAGGGGTCCATTTACACTTTTCCCTTTCCTCCTTGTTTTTCTTCAAGTAGACAACCAGAGGATTAATCAATTTAGGCCAAAATTTTTTAATCTAGCCATCCTAGATAGAGAAGGAACCTTCTTCTATTCTCCTTTTCCTAACATTTAAGTTAGTTGTATCAACTATGCTAGCTTCTATTTTTTGGACTAACTCTTCTAGTTTCAACTCTGTACCAGAAAAGATTCTTCTATTCCTTTCCTTCCAGACTTCCCACACTAGGAGAGAAGGACTGATTTTCCAAAGTTTATTATAGATGCCCTTACAAAAATGTGTGCGCCAACTTTTGAGCAAGTCAGATAATAATTTAAGGAATGGAGAATACTAGCCTAACCTCTATCTAAGCTAGTCCCAATAGACTCTAGAGTATGGAAAACTATATAGTAGATGATCAATATCTTCACTATCCTGCTTACAAACAGCACACCTCGAAGGTCCTTCGAAACCTAGTTTATGGAATCTATCTACCATCACAAGAATATTTTGAAATGCCAACCATAAGAAGAATCCTACCTTCAAAAAATGGGTAGAGTCCCAGAAAAGCTTGAGTGTGATTTCCACTTCATCCCACCTCTTTGAATTTATCAAAGCTTTGTATCCATCTTTCACACTATACTTACCATTGTTTGATGCTGCCCAAATGAGCTTGTCATTCCTCTCAAACTACTTAACTTTCCTATCTTTAATGATATTTTCATATGCCTTTATGATGGTTGGATTAGATTCTAATTCTTTCAAAGATTTCCAAATCCATCTTAGATATCCTTCCAAAGTGATCTTTATTTTGTAGTCACTTACTTTACTACCCCATAGGTTAACTAGTTTCTCTTTGACATTTCCTAGGATTAGACTACTATCTATTGGGGGGGTGCCCATCCCAAGAATATTCCCAAAAAAGGACTTTCTCGCCTTTTCCAACATGCCAAGTGAGGTATTTACCTACAAGGTGGTGACACTTAACCATGAAGTTCTAGCTTTTTGATCCTTTAGGAAGGGTCTTCATCCTAAAAATTGAGATAGGGTCTTCTACCTTCAAGTATTTATTATACATAATCTTGGCTCATTAATGCTCTCTTTTTGTGTAGCTATGCCATATTAATTTGGCCCCTAGGGCTTCATTTTTCCATTTTAAATTCTTAATTCCTAATCCTCTGTGCTCCTTGGGTTTGCAGATATTGTCCCATTTAATGAGGGACAAATTTTTAGACTCCTCGCAATCATTCCATAAGAAATTCCTAAGTTTAGCCTCTAACTTATAATGAAGATGCTTGGGGAGAGGGAGGCAAGAAAGAAGGTATGTAGGGATGGCTGATAATATGAGCTAATCTTGGTACTCTTGCCAACTTTCATAAGCCACTTTTCTTTCCAACATCCAATCTTGGCTTCCAATTTCTCCAGTATGTTATGCCAAACCTTACTAAACTTCACACCCTCTTCTAACTCAATGCCAAGGTACTTGCATGGGAAAGAGCCTATTTTATATCCCATGATGTGGAAAAAAAAATTCCACCTTAGGATCCGTATTAATAAAATATATCTTTGATTTCAAAATATTCACTTTCTAATTGGAGGCTTTCATGTAACTCTCTATAATAGATTTTAAAGCAATCACCTCTTTCACTGTACTTTCACCTGGAAAAATTGTGTTGTTTGCATATTGTTGATGAGTTATATTGGGAATATTCCTAGTGAAGGTAATACCTTTAATCTCTTATTTGTTATGAGCCCTAAAGATGGATCTCCCAAAGGATTCAACCATAACAATATACAAAAATAGAGATAAAGGATCTACTTGTCTTATTCCTCTTGAAATCTCAAAAAATCCTTTGGGAGAACCATTAACCAGAACAAAAATTTTGGTGGAGGAGATGCATTTGAAGATAAAGTTTATCCATTGGTGGGAGAAGCCAAAAACTTCTAGTGTTTTACAAAGGAAGTGCCAATCCACCATATCATAGACCTTTTGAATGTCAAGCTTCATAAACATACATTCCTCTTTATTTTTTTGGGCTGAGTGGATGGTTTCTTGAATGGTAAGAATACCATCTAGAATAGATCTACCTAGAACAAACCCTATTTGTTCCTTAGATATAATCTTAGGAAGGATTAGTTTTAGTCTATTTGCTAGAATTTTTTAACAAAATTTATAAATTGTATTATAGAGCGCATTGGGCCTGAAGTCTCCTAGTCTCTCAGGCTCTGACCTTTTGGGGATTAGAGTAAGAAAGGTGTAGTTAATTATAGATAATAGAGATCCACCCTTCCTAGAGGATTCAATAGCATTCCAAAGTTCTATTCCAATAATGTCTAGCATGTTTTATTAAAAAAATGCTAGAATCCATCTAGACCTAGGGATTTGTTAGGATTCATATTAAAAACTATCGATCTTACTTCTTCTAATGTAATAGGTTTATTTAATGCTTTATTGTCCTCTACTATGACTAGTTTGGGGATTACTTCGAGCAAATTGGTCTGAGCCTCTCTATGCAATCCTTCAAAATTATTTAATGTTTGCTAAAAATGATCCACAAATATTTTTGAGATCTCATTTGGTTTTTTAGATAAGATACCTATTATTTTTTATATTCGATATTCTACTTTTGGCTCTATTGTAGAGGGTGGAGTTATGGAAAAATTTAGTATTCTGGTCTCCCTCCTCCAGCCACCTTTCTGAAGAATTTTGTCTCCAAAAAATTTCCTCTTTGGTTCAAATGTCCTCTTTTTTTGCGAGTAGTTCTTTTTCTAAAAGGTAGCTATCATTATTCATTCCTTTCTTAATGACTTCTAGGTTTAAATCCTTTAATTTCTCTTCAATGTCCAATTTTTCTTTAAAAAATATTGTTGAAATGGTCTTTTATTCCAACTAAGAATCTTTTCTTTAAGCATCTTAATTTTAGACACAAAAATAAACATCCTAGACCCTTCAAGATTACCTTGTGATCGCCATACCTTAATATTTTCTTAAAAACTAGAATCTAAAGACCATTTTTTTTGCATTTAAAAGAGCTCCTAATAGATTTGTAGGGCTCACAGAATTCAATTCTAACTTGGAAATGGTCAGACCCAACAATTGGTAGAATCATAGATTGAATATTTAAATTATTAACATTTAGATCTCCTTTAATAAAAATCCTATCTAATTTTTTTGCTATATATGTGAAATCCTTCTGCTTGTTATTCCATGTAAAGTTCCCATTCTTAAATGGAATATCTATCAAATTATGGAGGTCACACCATTTTTAAAAATCTTTAGAGGATTGAGAGGTCTAGTGAGAAACCCTTGTTTTTTCATTTAAATTTAAAATTGTATAAAAGTCTCCTCCTAGCAATATTGGATAATTCTAATGATTCTTCATGAATTGGCTAATCTCTTCCCATACTACTTTTTTCTCTATATTTCTAGTAGGACCATAAATGTTAATGACAATAAACTAGAGGTTGGATATTAGGCTCTTGACTATACCACTAATCCAATTGTCATTCATACTTAAGATATCTAAGGTTACTTTCTTATGATTCCATATAAACCCTAAGCCCCTGGAGGCACCTACAGATTCTTGCAAAGAAATATTCCAATTGCCTTACAACTTGCCTAATTTAATACCTTCTATCTTAGTTAGTTTTGTTTCCTGTAATAAAAAATCTTTCTTTTTCAAATGATTTTATATTTTTTTTTAGTAATCTATTTTTACTATTAGCATTTAAGCCTCTAGCATTCCATGTGGTGATCTTCATGGCTCTTTGGGAAGGATCTTCCCCTTTCCTATGTTAAAAAGTTGACTTATTTTTTGCTATTTGTGTGCCAAACCATTCACTTCTCTTAGTTCCTCGAGTGATTTCCTTCCTCTTTTGGGTTTTGTTCTACCATAATTAGCGGAATTGACCCCTTCCTGATTCATTATGATCCCTAGCTATTCTAGATTCTCTTGTGCACCTTTAACTACTACTGATTGGTTACTTTCCATATTCTCCTTTTCTTCATTAACCAACTCTTGTAGTATCTGTTCTTGTAAACTTTGTTGGTCCATGTTGACTCTATCCTCATCCTCACATGACCTATTGGCTACTGAGTCATCAATGACTTTGTTTGGCTTGTTCTCTACATCAAAAGATAAAAGATCCCTTCAGAGATCTTCAAAGGTATAATTATCTCCTCCCAACTATAGTACTTGTTGCAGGAGTTCTTTCTCTAAAAAATTGCATTTATCTTTATTTTCAAAATCAAACACCCAGATCAGTTCCTCTGAGAGCCCTTATATATTTTCTTTATCTTCCTATTTTAAAGCTTCTATATCTAATTCTTTGTTCTCCTACAGTTCCCTATCTAAAAAATTATGGAAGTCTAGCACTGGGATCTCTTTAAATCTATTACTTTATGAAATGCTTATTTTGAGATTATCTTTAGGAGATTCTCTCTTTGGGGTAGGAGTTTGCCAGAATTTAGTTAACCATTTTTGAGTCTTTTTATCAGAGTTTAGAATCACCAAAGGTGACTCTCCAACCTAGTATCTTTGTGCCTCCAAATTGTCTTCTATAATTTTAGTTTTACTATTAGATGAGTCTACCCCTTACATGAATGAGTATTCCATCTCATTAGTATCTCTGGGTAAATTATTTGTGCTCTTGTCACCCACCAAGATATTTTCTAGTTCCAAATTCCTCTATTCATCAATTGGTTACATAAGACCTTTCCTTTCTTTAAATTTCTTTAGTTTCCTTCTAGATTTTTTTTTGTTAATTACTATATTCTAGATTCTGGACTTCTTTTTTGATTTAGGGGGCTTATCCAAATTGTGGCTAAAATCTTTCTACTCCACCATATGCAATTTATCTTTGCTCTTATCTACATTTTTGGATGCTTCCAACTGGAGGCTTCCTTTACTATTCTCTTGTGGTATCATGATTCTTTCCTTCTAATTTTCAATGGTTCGAAGTGTTTGGCGATTGAAATCTTCTCTTGTAGCCTTGTTTGACCTTTCTCCTAGCTCATTGCCTGAGTGATCTTTTGTGATTGTTAGCACATCTTCCTCGACTAAGAACTCCTCTTGATTTATTCTCTGATACCTTATTCTAATCATGGGGAAGGAGACATTGAGATCTGATGTAGCTTCCTATATTTTGAAGGAATTTTTTTTCTCATCATCAAGCCTAATATTCTTTGTGATTCTGCCTTTATACCTTTGAAAGTTTAGCTTGTATATCAATCTATCGATGATGATTTTGATTGCTTTAAGAGACATATTGTTTGCTTTACATTTGCTCAAGATTTTAATGTTATTGCAACACTCAAAGGAAGCATCTAATCCAATCAGGTCTCCCATCGAGTGACCTATCCTTTTGATGATCCCTATTTGTTTTAACTTTGGGCAAATAGGGTTTATTAAAAACTAGGTAGGTATTAAAAATTCTAAGTTATATACATTACAATTAGGTATCCATTCAAAGAATTTAACCACATGACCTTTGAAGAAACAATCAAAATCATCCAAAAAAGTCTTTTTTCACAGCTTCCTCACTACAATGAATATAAACTATTCTATCAATATAGTGAGAAATACCTACCTGATAACTGCAGTACTCCTCTAGCCAGTCAATTAGGTTTTGCAACTTTTCTTTAGGGAAATTCCAAAAGGCAAACACTCTAACCTCTTGACATTCTTGCCAAAAATCTTCAATGTCTTGGTCACTTATGATTAATACCTCTTCATGTGGATCTGATGGAGGGGGGTATGCGATAAGAGTAGAGAAGTTAGGGACTGAAAAGAGGGGCAATAGTGTAACTCCCTATAGTGGGGAGGGACATAAGGTGCTACGATGTTGGGAGGGGATCCCTGAACAAAGGGGGATTGACCAGAAGATGGTTTGATGGAAAAATCTATTTGTTGGGTATAGATAGGGTTAAGATTGGATTGGGCATATTTAGTTAGGTTAAAAACATAAATTTCCCTATCAAGGCTAAAAGTGAAGTGGAACAAAATAAATTCATTGCCTGAGATCTAATGAGGAAGCATGAATCTACCATGACCATTAATTTTTGAGTTAGTGACACAATCCTAAACATTGCTTGCCTCTGTATCCTATGAGCAATCTAGATAATTGAAGGAATTTGAGGTCTTTATTGTAAAGATTGAAGTTTCTTGAAGATTATCTACCAAAGGAACTGGCCCCTACTTGCTTTCGAATATAATCTTCCCTAATTTGCTGGCTGGTAGCAACTCAGCATGGGGTTTCAAAAACCCTAAATTATTCAAAATTGACTTTATTGGATACTCTACTTTTGAATGAAAAGATTTTGCATATTTTGCATTCCTGCTTTTCACTCTGCCTGCCATTTTTTCGCATGGAAATAACATAATATTATTATAGAAGCTATCTCATATGAATTGAATCAAGTATATCTTATTTATGTTGTCTTTGAATTAAAATTGTGAAGTGTACTTATTAAAAAAGTAATTTCAAAGAATTTTATGTTGTTAGACAAACATAGATAGTGTATCATTTAAAATTGTAATAATATTAATTATATTCTTAGTGATGCAATACTTTTATATTATTTAGATTTTAGATTCATTTCTCTTGATCTACCTAAACATTTGGCTTCTATTGCATGCTCCATAACTCTCAACTCTCAATTTTATTTGGGACACTTCCAGAAAGAGGAGGGTATCTTGAGCATCCTCTTATTGGGTTATTTGATCTTGCGGGGTGATCCTATATCCCTTGACCCCTTTTTTGTGAATATGTATCTTTAAAGTTTTAAATTAATGGAAAAGGTCTATTTATCAAAAAAGAAAAGAAAAAGAAATAAAACTACACATTGTAAATTTAGTAGTACTTTTTGATCTATATCATCATCCAAATGTTAGTAGGGATAACTTTAGTGGCAAATTTCACACATTGGGAACTTTGAATTTGGCAAAAAAAAATACACTTTTGGGGTCATCATGTCGCCCACACTTTATGAAAATTGGGTCCCATGCTCATACCAATCACCAATTAATTCAAACTAAAGTATATAGATGGATATTAGAGCCTATGATCATGTCAAAAGAAGTGTGTGCATTCATAAAGTATCCCCACAAGCTTACTCTTAAAAACATAGATTCACGATGCCTCTAAACCTCATTTTTAACCTGTGCTCTAGATTCATGTGCACTTTGAATTTAAGTTTCTAAGGTATCTAATTTTTCATTTGTCCTTTGGATGAAATTTTGAAAACTCATATTCATGATGTATAAAATGAATATTTAGTCAATGAAACAAAAATGATATCCAAAAGAATAATGATTATTTTCAGTAATATGTACAAACACATTCTTCTTGACATAAACTAGCTATTTTTAAATTGTGGACCACTTTATGTTTTGAGAAATAAAAAATTAAATTTATAACAAATAATATAAAGAGATACATATTTTGGATTCCATTATATGCCAACTTTTTGAATGGAAATCAATGATTCATCATTAGGATGAGAAGAGCTAGAGTATATTAACTATTAATTTTAAGTGTAATCTTTCTAGACATAACTTTTTGTACTTCTATAATCATTACTTTTGTTTTCCTTAATATTTTGATTATACATATTTGTATCCTAAAACATGATAATTCAAATGATGCTATTTAATTAAGATTTTCTACTAAATGTTTCTTTTTTGATGAATAGTCCCTTCCTTATATTAAAAAAATATATCATAAAATTACATATTCACAAAAAAAGGGGTTGAGGGATACAGGATCACCTGTGAGTTCATACAATAAATCTATTTTAAGTTTCATATTTTTATTTTATTGGGTAAAAAAGGTTATTTAGCATTAGTCTCTAAAACAAAATATATTGAAAGAAATATAGATTCCTTTTTCACAAATTATATATTCTCTTTACATGTAATTGAGGTTATAGATTCTTCTTACTTGAATCATGTCTATTTTATTCATGTTGTCCTTGAAATATAATTTTAGTGTAAATATTAAAATATTAATTTCAAAGAATTTTGATGCTGTTACAAGAAGAAGAAAGATAATGTATCATTCAAAATTATAATTGATTATATGCTTGCAAGTTGTTGCATTAATCACCTAGCATATGATTTGTTTTAGGCATACATCAATTAATTGAAACTAAAGAGTATAGATGGATAATAGAGCCTATGATAAGGTTATAGGCTTATAAATTCATAAAGTATTTGTACAAACCTAATTTTAATCACTTACATTTATGATGTATGTTCTCTAGATTCTCTACACCTAGTTTTTCATGCTCACTTTGAATCTATTTTTCTAAGGTTAGCTAATTTTTCATTTGTTCTTTGGATGTAGTTTTTAAAACTTACATGAAGTGTATGCACAAGCCTACTCTTTTTTAGTACAATTTAAATGTAATTTTGTAAGGTTACATTCATGATGTATAAAATTAAGATTTAGTCAACAAAACAAAAATGATAGCCAAAAAACCTACAATTATTTTAATTAATTATGCACAAACATATCCTTCTCATAATAAACTAGGTATTTTTAAATTTGGAAGGATTCTATAGTTTGAGAAGTAAAATAACTAAGCTAATAATTTTAAATTTAATCATTCTAGACATAATCTTATGTACTTTGGTAATCATTACTTGTGTTTAATTTAATGCTTTGATAATATATATTATTATTCTAAAACATGAAATGTCAAATGATGCAATTCAATTAAAATTTTGTATTGAATGTTTTTAAAATAAATCAATTTTAGGTTACTTATTTTTCTTTTAGTGGATAAAAAGGGTTATTTGACATTAGTCCCTATGATGTCTTACCATTAGTCCTCCAATAAGTGCTTTTCTTTGTGATAGTCTTCTTGATAGGTGTTGTCTATTACAATCTATTTCCAACAAAAATCTTTGTTTCATTTTTGCAATTTAACTTGGATTATTATCTACCACTATTCTTTTAGATATTTGCATATATATCTATTGATAAAAAATCAAACCATTTAACTATACATCACTTTCTATTCTAACTATTATCCAATAATATCCTTATGAACATAACTATTTACCATTCTCATCATTTATGCAATTGCTTATGTTCTAAAGATATGGCCACAAGTCAAAAGACTTTGTCAAGTAATTTGACATTAGTGATAAATAGTATAATCGATTTCTTGTTTATCAACCATGGTTTACTAATTAGAATCTTGACTTCTTCAGTCAATTTCATTAATTTATTAAGTTATGCCAACAATCTCCTCTTTTGGCATTGATGAATAATGAGATATGTATTAATCCCAATTCATTCTATTCTTTTCTATCTTGTTGATTACTTCTTTCTTCACTAATTTATCCCCATTTCCTTTTAACTAATATCTCCCCCTTTAACAACAATATGAATGGTGACCAACCTTTACTAATATTTCCTTCAATATCTTTACATTTGGTTTCCATTCACCTTTTACCTAGACTACTCCCTCGCATAATAGTGCACATGTACATCAATCAATTATATAGATACTTCGCTAAGGTATTATAAGTTGATGCATGTTGCACAATCTTCCTAGTTATTATCTAATAAGGGTAGGACCCCCAATCTACCTCTTAGATATTCAAAGTATTCCTCAGGTAGTGGTTTTGTGAATTTATCACCCATACCATCTTAAATCGGATACACTTTAATTTAAGACATTTTAGCTCTTCTTTAGTGTATTTTCATTTCATATTGAGACCTTAAGAACATAGTTAACTTCTTTTGTCATCTTTATACAAGGGGAAACAGTGGTATGACCTAACAAATCATCCTCAATTTATCTCCTTTACACACTCACTACATTAGGACTTAATCTATGTGCATCCTCTCTTCTTAGGACCCCAAAATCCTAGATTAGATATTGGGGTGATAGTCTGACACAACAATTTTATCACTAACCCTTACTAGCTTGGAATCTAGAATAGGGAGATCTTGAAGGTTGACCTTCAGGACTAGGTCAAGCCAAGTTGACTTGATCTAGAATAGATCAACTGAGATCATCTTAGTCATGGAGCCTCTGATGATTAAGGGCTTGATAATGCTTACCTCCTCTTCTAAAATCATGCTTTTGCAATTAGCCCTTGCTAAGAAATTTTGTGAATATTCAAGAATTCTAGTATAAAAGGCATTCAATCCCTCATTTTTACATGAGAGGAGCAAGGAACAAGAACATGTGGACACCGAACTCTGACTTAGATTAATTACAAGGTCAATGCAAGGGATGGTTTGTCATTCTTCATTGCAAGTGAGGTCATTATTCTTCATCAAGCATTCAAAGGTGAATATATCAAACATGGAGTTGCGTAGGGATCTCAAATAAAATTAGAGTACTTTAACTTTGGGGGTTTGGTGTGATTTTTACATCATGCTTCAAATCTAATTCTTTTCACCTTCATACATTTACACACATGCACACTTACATGGTAGGGTTTCACTCACGGAGTAGAATTCTTAACATTTAGCATATTTGTATTCTAGATCTACAAATATAGGATATGTACATACACTATTTTTCATAATGAATATTTGTGGAGGTGGAAATTTTTAAAATTAGGGGTTGACTAAGGAAAACCCCTTTACAGCCACCCGCACCCACAAAACTTGTTACATATTTTTACTAATTTGGAGCCTACTTTTCGAGAGCTTTTTGGAGAAGTTAGTTTCAGGTCGTCAGACTATGTCAACTTAGTTGTAGGAAATATTCCAAAGTTGACCTAGTCCTTTAGACTCTATTTTAAAAGACATTTCTAATTTTCATTACTTTCGTCATTTTATTATGATATCCACAACAAGAAGTTTAGAAATAGTTCAAATTTGCAAGATTTGGAGATAAATCACATCTTCCTCTCCATATTTCAAGGTGATTACTTTATCTCTTATTTTCCCTCTTACCATATATTTACTTTCAATCTCTATTGAGATATTTATATGTATATTTAATATCTATACTTATTAGATCTCTTGATTACATTGCATGAGGAGAACTTGCTTGCGTACTTCCTTAACAATCTTCTAGAATTGGTATTCACATCCCTTTAGTGTCTTTGCAATTTTGCTAATGAGATTTATAGCTTATCAAGATTTATGCTTGGAAGATCCTCATTATCTTGTATTGAATGACATGTCTAGGGAGAAAGTGTTGAACTTGCTTAATCTTATTGTCATTGTTATCAATGGTGTCATTTTCCCCCCATAATATTTTGGTGAACCTAACATGAACACTTTTTTAAAATCTTGGTAGTTATATATTTATTCTATGCATTGCATTCATAAATTCAAAAATACCAAAAAATATTGCATTGTTAGGATTACATTACATTTTATATTTTTATATGCTCTTGAGTGATATTTCTTTTCTTCAAGATGTATACTTTCTTTCATGAGTATTTTGATGATGTGTCTATTAGTAAACCTTTGAAGGTTTCTACTAGAAAAGATTTGGATGAACAAAATGAGATCATCATTGAACCCATTCCTCCTACAACTTTGTCTACATCTTTTACAACTAACCTATACAGGGTAAAAGTACAAAGCTATGTCAACTTTTAGGCTAACTTATCAGAATGATTGAATTTCAGCATTTCTATCTAATTTTATTTTTTTTAGACATATGATCTAAATAAATTCATTCTACATAAGATATGTTGATCTCAAATTGGTTTTGACTAGTGACTATTTATATGCTTAAGTCATTTACTTAGTTCATGCACAACAAGTAGTATATGTCGAGCACAACATAGAGCATGTCGAGTCCATAGTGAGTATCAAGTCACTCATGTGCCAAGTCACTCAAGTGCCAAGCAGATAGTGTATACTAAGTGATTTAGGAGTCGAGTAAGCAATGCATGTCGAGTCATTCAGATGCTGAGTCACAATATAGAAATTAGTATATGCTGAGCATCAAAGACTTTAGATGTCGAGTAACACAATTTTTTCATAGTTCTTTATAAATTGGCACAAACTACTATGTAAACCAATTTTGAGCCAACTAAAAAATTGAATTACAATAGTTTGGTGATAAGGAAAAATCTTAAGTTGGAATCCCCATGAATTACATGCATCCAATCAGGTAAAGGAAAGGTTTAAGTAGTAAAATGGGTGAATCATAGGCGTTGATTCATACCTAACTCTAAGTCACCTAAGTCTTCTTAAGGAAGAAAAACCCTAAACTTCTTATGAGCATGAAAGGGAATGAATGAATGATCAAGTTGACTTTTTTATGCACAAACCAGAACATTCGTGGTAACCAAGGTATTATGATTTGAAATTATATTGCAGAATCAGTTAAAGGAGAATAGAGGAAGGAAATAGTGAACAATAGAGAGACATCTGATTAGAAAGGGTTAATAATACATCAATTTAGAGGTGATCTATCATCAAGGAACAAAGTGCTAACCACAAGATCAATGGTCAAACATTCTAATAGGTGAATCAGTTAAATATCTTAACAGAGTAGTCCCAACAGGCTATATTGAAATCCTCTAACAAGGTGCTTACTTTATTGTGAGTTGAAGTCCTTTAACAAGGCACACTTTTAATAGGGTGTTGAAATCCTTTAATAGGGTAAAAACTACCAGTCTTTGTAAGCCTTTCATAGGGCAAACCTTTCACAGGGTAGATCATGGCTCATGATCAAACATTGTAACCCTCATTGGATACACTTTATTATTGTAGTAGTGAAGATTTGTGGGTGTCATCCCCACCCTAGTTTTACCTTCTCATTGGAGGGTTTCTAGGTAATCATATTTGGTATCATATATGTGTGGATGCTTACTTGTTTACATGATTTGTATATACATGCTTGACATGGTATTTCAATTTACTTATTGAATGTATGAGATGGATGTGTGTTCAATGTTTTATGGGTTAATAGTCTAAAACACTGATTCACCACCAACCCCCCCACCCACCACCTTAGAAGTTTACCTTTCCTATTGTAATTCAAACAATTAGTATCAAATCCTAGTTCTCTAGAAGAGAAGCTTTGTAACTTTGAGAAAAAATCTTGAAAATGGAAGTCTAAAAGTTGCAAAAGATCATTGAGAATCAAGGAATTGAAATACAACTCATTTTACATCAACTGAGTAAAGTAAGAGAAGATTTAAAGAAATATTTAAAGAGAAGGAAGGAAATTCTATTGAGGAGAATGCCACACAATATAGAGATATGGACACTACTAAGCTATTTGCTAATGGAAACTCCAATGAAATTGATGTAGTAGTTGCAAATCTAATGGAAAATAATAGAAACCAAGCTAAAGAAATCATAAATCTCAAGTTAGAGCATGAATCACAAGCCATACTACTGTGTGAGGTGATTGAATACAAAAAGAAAGCTATGGAAGAAAAATCCATGATTGAAGATGACAAAAGAATTTTGACTAGCAGACTGGAAGAGAAATCATCAAAGCTAACTAGGATTGCTAACATGCAATCAGATACTTTAGGTCAAATGATGAATGTCAACTATGAATTGAATGACAATAACATTGAGATAACAACATTAAAGTTGCAAAATGAGAAATTGAATAATGACCTAAAAAGGGAAAAGGAATTTGTTGAAAATTTTAATAAACCTAGTAAAGCCATCAAATACTTTGAGCAATTCTTGAGATCCCCTAGATCTAACAATGATACATCTAGACTGGGATACACAAGTACTAAAGAAGGAGAGTCATCCAAAAGTGCTGAAGAAAGGAGTAACAAAATAAAGAATTATAAACCTACTTATCATAATTGTAGTAAGAAAGGACACACTACAAATGTATGTAAGAGAAAGACTATAAATCAGAATGTTAAGCAAAAGAGCATGGGTCACTGTCATAAGTGCAACAAACATGGTCATCAAGCACATGAATGCAGATCTAAGACCATGTACACTCAAAGATTTGAAGGATATTTTTATAACTGTTAGAAGTATGGACATAGATCTTTTGAGTGTAAATCCAAACCCATGTGATCATCAAATAGGAAAATAAAGGTAAAGAACAATGACAACTCTTACAACTAGGATTATAATACAAGGTATAGTTGTCATTATTGTCAAGAGTATGGACATGTTCTGGAGAATTGTATTAGAACACACTACAAAAGTGACTACAAAAGGTGGTTGAGTCAAACCACATGTTTTAGTTCTTTGAAGATTGGTCACATCAGTCGATATTGTCCGACAAGTTCAAAGGAACCAAGTTGTGAGTTTAATAAAGGAAAAGGAAAGACATATATTGAAAATGTTTGAAATGAAATGAACAAGACATGGAAGTAAAAGGAAGATTGTGACACATCAAGTGGAGAAGGGATCACTTCACCCAATGGGTCAAGTGATCATAACTCATCAAACTAAGCAATCAAGAGGTATGTGGGATTGATATTCCAAAGTTATATCATACATCAGTTCCAAAGGATTTAGTTTTCGAAAGATTACATACGCATGAATAAAGATGCAAGGTGTTATTAGGAATCAAAGAAAAATATTTAAGTTTTTCATGTTGCTTCCGAACATGAAAAGTTTCCTATGATTTTTGACTAAAATGCTAGAGGATTCGAAGCTAAAAGAATGGCTAGTTGTTGTCGTGCTCGTAATGGTTGGTGAACGAATGAAAAGACTAGTGGATGTTGAGTGAGCCAAAAATTAGTTGATGTCGATCTTATAGCTGTGTAAGCACTCAACATTAATTCTAATATTTCAAAGGGGTATTTGATTGATTTCTACTCATTTAACATCATTCAAAATTGAGAGAGGGCGAGGAGAGCTAGAGGCGATCTAGAGATTCTTTCGAAGTGTTTGCAGGAGATTTGAACAACTATTTGACACCATTGCATCAAAATTTGCAAGGTATTTATCATGTGTTGAGCTATGCTATTTCTAATTTGATAAACCCTAGTTTTGTAAAATGGCGTCTAGTTCTTCAAAGGAAAAAGGTGCAAAGGGAAAAGAGCTTTTGAAATTTTAGTTGGTTTGCAATGAAGTAAAACAACCTATTTTGAAAGCCATACCAAAAAAAGCATACAAAAAGATCCCTCTGATGTGTTATCTATGATACCACCACAAGTTTTAATGATTTAGGATGTCATAAAATGTTATAATTGTAAGATTGGGAGTATTGATGACATGGAAATTAGAGAAGCATATCATAAATTATGTGAAAATGGTGTGTTAAGGGAAGAATTCAAGATTTTAGAAAAGAAAGGGTTAACTTGTGCCTTAGATTTTCCTAATGTTTTCAAAACTGAATGGATCAGGATTATTTGGAGTAGGTTATGATAGTTCACTATGGTTAGATAATGGGCCAATCAAAATATCATAGAGAATAATCCATACGGTAATAGGGTATCCAACCCTAGGTTAGCCAAAGACTATGAGAAGTGAAGCCAAAGAAGTTATTGAGAAGAACAAAGGGGTTGTATAGAATAAGAGGGGAATGACCATAGACACCATCACCGATCCTCTAATAGATTTTTTAGTAAGGGTAATTACACATAAGCTTTACTAATCAAGAAGATTGAATAGTGTACCCTATATTGCATTGGATATAGGTTGCAAGATTGTGAAGAATGATCATACATATGATCTTGCTAAGCTATAGCTACAACTTTTGATTGAAAACCTAGGAGCAATAAGGGAAAAAAAGAGTGCTTAATGTAAATTTGGATCGATTTTGATATGTATCTTATTTTATGTTTAGAACACATTTCCTACATTTGGCACTATGACATGGAAGAAAAATAGGCCTATTAAAGTTCAAATAGGAGAGTTCATTGAACAATTAGGTGAAAATTTTGAGTTAGTAATGACCAATTACTTTGAAGACTTCAAGCAATCCATGAAGAAGAGATTGAGGATTCTCGTATCACTAGTAGAAAAACATTATGATGATGTTTTTTTCCTAGTTCATGTTGATTATACATTTTTCCAAGAAACAACTCCAAGAGTAAGATGGATAATGTCATTAGGCTATGAAATTAACATAGATGAGTCCTCTGCAGCAATAACAACATTACTTGCTATTAGTAAACAATTTTTCTCATATGGGTTCATCTGTAAGAAAAAAGAAAAAGTGTATACCAACAAATGAATTCCTACCAAAAAAAGGCTAAGGAATTCTCTACTTAAAGTTTCCTTAATGAAAATAGGTGCAGCTACTATTATTGCAATGCGAATTTTCTTATCTAAAAACTTAACAGAAAGACCTTCTCAGAATACAATCTGCTGAAAGTGTTAAACCAACTTATTTCATCTCATCAATATAAAAAAAAAATTTATGCTAAGAAACCACTCAATTTTAATTATCAAAATTATCCACATATTTGAAAATTAAGTAACCAAGTAGGCAAATTGATAAACTTCTCACAGCATTCCAAGTTTTAAATCACAATCTCAGAATCCACAACACATGATCAAGAGCTTCGCATAAATAGTATTTTTAGAAATACTAATTTAACCAAGTAGATAGTAGTATCTACTTACAAAGCCACTAATCAAAACCAAACTACAGAGTTTTTCTTCGCATAGTAGAGTTCTAATATGCTACTCTTAAAACTTGAAATTAAACCACAAACAGAAATAGTTCTATATATCGATCTACTGGAGAATTTCTAACCCTTACACCATACTAGTTATTACATATATATAGACATGGGGCTGAATCACTACCAAAATTACCCCGCCAAGAGTTAATAGTATTTTGGTTAATATAACTATTAACAAAAAATGCAAGAAAAGTAAAATGACAAAAGAAACTACAACTAAGGGACTAAGTGTAACTACTTCTCTTGATTAGGTAGCACTATCTCCACTAGCCACACCTCTCGTCATCTTCCACATTTCATAGGCAATTGAAAAGGCTAAAATAAAGTACTAATGTGGCAAGCCAATATAGGAAAATTGTTGCTTCCAAATCTCTTTCATCTTCTTTAGTTCAACCACCTTCTCTTCGTGCATTTCCAAGTACTTTTGATTGACGATTAACATAGGTTCAGCATGTACCAAGTTAGAAAAAGCTTTCTTAGTTGGTGCATTCTTGTCCTATAGTTCTTGAAACTTCTTCTGAACTTCTTTGATTATCTCATCTGATTGGACAAAAAAGTCATCTTCCTTCCCTATGAATTTTTTGATAAACCACTTAAGGTCACCTTGGATAATCTGGTGTATAACCTTAAGTTCTTTCAATGTCTCTTTAATTTTTGTTACCCCCCATGTCAGTGCTTTATTCTTCCATTCAATGCAATCCTTGATGACATACAGGGCCTTTTCGTCTAGATTAGCCATAGGGCATTCAGCCTGGAACTTCTGCAAACCAAATTCTTGCATGTCTTCTAACCACATCACCACCTTTTCTCAGTTGTTCTTATCCTTTTTGTATCCTTCATTGCTTCTCTCCACCTTCTTAGTAATGTTTGATATTTCTTTCAAAGCATGGTTGAAGTGACCTATGTGTTTTACAATATCATCCAAAACATCTTGAACCCATTCACCTACTATTTTCTCTACTACTTTACACTTGTGTAGGTTCTCTAATGATTGATGATTAGTCATAGAGGACACATCAATGATTGCTGACATTTCACTGATTAGCTTTGATTCAAGGTGGAGGATAGCGTTAATGTATTGTGCCATGTTTTTTATTGTTTCCTTCATTTCCTATTTGTCCTATCCATCTTTCCATACCTCATGATTCCCTTTTCCCAAATCAACCTTTGTTATCTGGTAGTCTTGAGGAGCTAAGGAATCATGTGAACTTCCATCTGGTGGTGTAGCTATCTCTGTTGACCAACATCTTGAATTCTTATCAAAATTAATCCTTGCCTCAGTCCTCACCTTCTTTACTTTAGGTGTTTTTCCAAGGCACTTGTTGACTAAGTCATCAATGGGCATGGATATTGGGATGATGCTCCTCTTCTTTTCCATCAATGTCTCTAACCATTTAGGCATAGCCTAGTCCTTTCCTATGGCAGGGGAGAATTTGGCTAAGGTGAGGGTACTTTCCTAGCCCTTGTTAGTCACTAGTAGGCTCTAAGATTTAGGTACATTATCCGCCATAGGTGGATCTTTTGTAACCTCCAAATCAATAGTTATGGCTCCCTTGCTCTTGATGGCTGATTTTTTTCTTGTGCTTGAATGGGTCACCCTCTTAGTCTTTGGAGTTTCCTCTTGAGTTTGAAGTTGAAGTGGCTCAGGAACTACCTCAAGTTCACCTTCAATTGGACTTGAAATGGGATCAAGAACATCTTGATTAGTTCACTTTTTGGGAGTCCTTTTACCTTTGTTATTTGAAAACCTCCTAGAAAGATCAAGAGTGGTAACTGTCTTTGAATTTATCCATTTTGCAATCCTAGCTAATACATCTTTAGTATGAGAGTGGATACCATCCTCTTGCCTCTTTCCCCAATCAATTTTGGGAAAGGGCATGCACTCAATTTGATCAATGTAGAATGGATTGAGTACCTCTTTGGAATCTTCATCCTTCAACCCACATGTATCCAATTCCACATTAAACATAGTAATCTATTTAATGGTTAGGCACCACCACAGCCTCCTCCTTACCTCAAATTCATTGGGGAAATTTTCCCAATAATCTTCTAATTATGGGGTGTGAACCAAGGATGCTACATTCTTAAAATTATTTCTAACAAAGCCAATATAATCAAAATCTAATTAAGGAATGAAGGGTTTAAAACACAAGTGGGCTAATGATCCTTTTACCAACATAGCTTCTTTTAGACTGGGGCATCTATAATGTCCAATCTCGATAGGGAAGAATATTGAAGAAGACCCTTTTGAAACTTGAAAAGACTCTACCATAGAAGCAAATTGCCTGCATATCTCAGATAACACTATAGAGTCTAGACAATAAAGTGGTAACTTCAAGGATTCACCAAAAAAGTCACCCATTCTTATATATGTGAATCTAGGAAATTGAATGAAAAAGTAGCCATAGATGGCCTTGGAATTCGAATACTAGTTTCCCTAGAAAGACATCATTTACCTTTCTAAACTCCTTATATAGAGTGGTTTCCTGAAGATCATAGTAATACTAGTAAATGGGCATTTCTTCAACCCAAGGTGTATGTGGAAGATGTCCCCATTCCTTAGATGCCACTAGGATGTAAATCATACAAGAAGATAAGAAAAATGAGCCAAAGTTGTTAATTGCTATTAAACCCTTATGCAATTTTTTTGCTATCAGGTCGGCCCAATCAATGAATTTACTCCCTTCAACAATTTTCTATATGAAAAAGTACATCCAGGACTCCCAGTGGAAAGCATGCTCATTCCCCTTAACCCTATTCAATAGGAGGACAATATCTGCAATTTCTTTTATAAAATGCTCAATAGTTAATGGCTTAGGAAATCTAGAATCCCCTTCTGTAGGTTTCAAGAGCTAGGATTGAGCTACCTTACTATCATAGCTTCTTTTCATTTCAGCATATAGGTTCCCAAATTCTTCAAACATCCATGGCTCATAGGGTTCTTTATGGGGAATTCTAAAAGCTGAATTGACACTGGTTCTACTAATTTTAACAATCACCTCTCCTGAGACTTTCTTAATGCAACTAGAAACAAGGTCGTAATGGTTTTCACATTTGATGACAAGTTTTGGGCATGTGATTGCCGCGAGAAAAGCGACGGCTTCTAATAACCCACTATTCACTAACTTCTAGTAAATGGGGCCTGATTAGGGGTTTTTGGTTCTTTCAATAAATCAAATAACTTCTTATTTACCAGAAATGTATCACAAATTTTAGGCAATGAACTGAACAAAAATGGTTTTTCAAACTTGGGTATTTTTGGACAAAATAGTGTCATGATTGCTAAGAAAGACAAGTTTGAAAGATACAACTTGAATTTCCCCGAAACAAAGCAAACACAATTGAAATTATAAGGGTTATGATAATACACTTATAGTTTGACAGAGACACAACCTGTGATTTGCTCTCCCTACCTAATAGTATTGGGATTTCTTTACAAATGGTGAAATGAGTGGGAAAAGCTAGAATGAATGCATTTAAGGAACGATTTACATAGGAAATCATAGGACATATTTGGTAAGTTAATGCAATAATTACTTATTCATGTGAAATGCATTGAAAAAGGCCCCAAGAGTAAATGCCCATCAAATTCGCATGCTTATTGACATGCCATGTCATTATGAAGTGACAAACTTAGCCTTTTGCCAAATTTTTCCATAATTGAACACGTCCACATTAGGTTCTTCATTTATAATCTCAAATGTCTTGGGAAGCACTAAACTGGGACCCATGTTACCTTGGCTCGAAGATTTGAAACCTACATGTAAACTAATATCAGTATGTAAAATTGACATTGAAACTGAAGTTGAAGTTTTGGTTGATAGGACTTCAACTTCAACTTTGACTTCACTAAGACCAACTTGGGAAAAGAAGACGGACTTGACATATGAAAGACTGACGTGAGCTCAAACTAGAAGCTGCAACAAACTAAAACTTCAAGTTCAACTTCAAAATTAAAGAAGACTTGGGACTGAAATGTGCTAGGGTAGGGGAAAAATATATGTAGTAACAATTGGTTCCAGCTAGGGGATGAGACTAGAAGGATCATAGAGGAACTCGGGTTCTCAGGTTTTGCAGACTGACTCAAAAAGATCATGACACAAAGAAAACATAGCAAGAAAAGAACACAACCAAAAAAGGGCAGTATTTACAATGAGACAAGAAACAAACTCAAAGGTGATATAGCTTGAGATCTTGCCTGTTATAGGATAAGGGAAGTTCATCTCCATTAAGGTATTTCAGCTTGAAGGCATTTGAACCCAGCTCCTTAGATATTACAAATGGACCCTTCCATAAGATTTCAAATTTTGAACGGGCTCCTTTAGGTTCCCTCCTCTTATCCCATAACAACACTCGATCTCTCTTCATAAATCTCCTTGGCCTTGCCCTTCCATCAAAAATCTTTGTAACCCTTGCTTGATGGGATGTGATATGGTCGACCAATTCTATTCTTTCTTCTTCAATTTTCTTGATGTACAGGATTCTCTTTTCAATGGAGGATTGAAATGTTTCATTTTCAATGGCTTTCTACAGATTCAATGTAGCCAACTCCAAAGGCAATGACAATTGTGCCTCAACTCCATACACTAGCTCAAAAGGTGTCATGTCGATGGCTCATTTGGGAGAAGTTCTATTTTCCCAAACTGCTTCATACAACTTTTTTATGCTAGTCTCTTCTTTTTCCATCAACCAATTTTTTCATAATGTTGACCAAGTTTTTGTTTGTGTATTCTACCTATCCATTGCCTTGAGGGAAGTAATCTGAAGGGTGGGACAAGTGAACACCATGGTTGTAACAATATAATTGAATTTCTAGGGATGAAAAGTTCTACACATTATCAGTGACTATTTTGTTGGGAATACCAAAGCGAGTCAAAATATTTTTGTAAACTAATCAGTGGCAGTGAGGATATGAGTGTGTCCTACACTCAAATTTGGATTAATAGGCCCTGTGAAATCCAATCCCCGCTATTGGAAAGGTTCTTCTATGATCACTGGTTTTAGAGGCAGAGCGACTAATTGTGGTTTCTTGGTAAACAATTAGCATTTTTCATAATTTCTAACCCAATGATAAGCAGCTTTAAACATTCCTGGCCAATAATACCCACTTCTCAAGATTTTAAATGTTGTCAGTGTTGATGAAAAATGGCCACCACAGGCTCATCATGGAAAGTTCTCATTAATTTATCCTGTTGGTCACTATCTACACATCTTAAAAGCATACCATCCAAACCTCTTTTGTATAAGATATCATCAATAATAACAAACGTGGCCTCTCTAAATTGGAGGGTCCTATGTTCTTTTCCTTTTAGATGATTAGGACATCTTCCATATATCAGGAAATAAGCAATGTCTGAATACCACTCATCTTTAAGACCTACAAAAAAAAAACTAAGGTATGGTTCCTATTTTTTGCCTTGTGCTATGAGTTTACACAATCCTTGTCCTCAAACTAGTTTAGTTGGTCAGATATCCAAATCAAATTCTTGAACTTTTGCTACCCATGTTGCTCAATTGTTGACTGTTACATTCTACTGCGTGAGAATGCTCTTAACTATGATCGATGGCACATAAACTATAGAATGTGAGTGCAAAATGTAGTACCTAAAGTATTTTATTGCTTTTACAATAGAAAAAGCTTATTATTTAGACATAGAATAGTTAAGCTTGTTTTTCTTTAGAGGGACGCTCATAAAAGAGATAGGCATCTCTTCTCCTTTGTCATTCTTCTAGAGCAATATGCCTGACATGATATGCTCAGATGCATAACAATACATTATAAAATCCTTTTTAAAATCAGGATGAAAAAGTATTGGGGCTTTAGCAATAGCTTCTTTTACTTCTTTGAATGCTTTTGATGTTGGTTCATCCCATTTGAAACTCTACTTCTCATTGAGTAGTTTGGCCATAGGTTTAATAGTTTTTGCAAAATCAAGTATGAACTTCCTCAAGAAATTAATCTATCCAAAAAAATATTTAACACCATTTTGGTTGACAAGAAGACATAATTATTGAATGGCTTTCACTCTTTCTAGGTCAATCTTGATTCCTTCATTTGAGACCATGTGCCCAAGTAACTTTCTTTTCATCATAGCAAAAATTGATTTCTTAGGATTCAAAGAAATCCCATGTTCCCTGCATTTCTCAAGCACTTTCCTTAGATCTTTTAGATGCTTCTTTCACCTCCTTTAAAATACTATAATATCATCAAGGTACACTGTGATACACCTATCTAGTAACTTACCAAAAGTTGAATTCATAGCTCACTGAAATGTGGCATCGACATTTATTAGGCCAAAAGGAATTCTCTTGTAGGAAAAGGTGCCACATGGTGTTGTAAAGGTCATTTTGTGTTGGTCCTCTTCAGCAACCTCTATTTGGTTATAGCCTAAGAAACCATCTAGGAAGGAAATCATTTCTAACCTAGTGATTGTTTGAAGGATCTGATCCATTATTGGCAAGGAAAAATTATAATTCAAACTTGCTTGGTTAAGATTTCTAAAATCAACACAAATCCTTATCTCTCCATTTTTTTTCTAACTGGCACAATGTTCGCCACCCATGTGGAATGATGAATTGGAAAGATAATGTGAGCCTTGAGCATTTTGTCTGTCTCTTTAAATATGGCATCAAAAACTTTTGGATTATACATTCTCAATTTCTACCTAAAAGGAGTAGCACCTGGTTTCAAGGTAATATGGTGCTTGAATTTTCCATTTCTAAAAGTATTCAAGGCATCATAAGACTAGGAAAACACATCTATATACTCTATAAGGAGCTTAATGAATCTAGCTTTCTTACCTTCATCACAACAGTTTCCCAGATTAATAATTGTGGGATTATGTTTATCTCCTAAATTCACCTTTTCATAATCAGTGTTTCGATCTTCTTTAGGTGTTAAATCTTGAGCTAAGAAGGCATCTCACCTATAAAAAAAAGTTTTTCAAGCTCAACCAAGCCTTTAGGAATTACATTTCCTTTTAGCTACAACACGTCACTGGACTTCTCATTAGTAACATCAGGACAAAATTCTCTACATTTAGATTCTGATCCTTCAAAATAATTAGTGGAAAACTTATCAATACTTTGCAAAAAGTCATTAATATGAGCATTGTCTTTAAATACTTGCTAGGAACTATTATTTTCAGGGACACTTGGCCTTTGAATGATTTCCACCGAGTACTTTTTACCTATAAAATCAAGATGAGGAATCAATAAAAAAGTTGATACCGCCAAGGAGTCTGCTTTATCATTCTATTCTTGAGGGATTGCTTCAATTGCAAAGGCATCAAAACCTTCAATTCCATCGCCTACATGGTTTCTATAATGCTTTAGCCTTTGATTTTTAATTGAAAACATGCCTTTGACTTGTTCCACTATTAACTCAGAATCCCCTCTTGCTTTTAATAGTTTGATTTTCCTCCTTTTGGCTTCTTCTATGCCTAGAAGTAGGGCCTCATATTCAGCTATATTATTAGTATTTTCAAAGGAAAGTTTGTAAGAAAAAGGGAACTTCTAACCATTAGGTGATATGAGAACTACACCAACTCCAAATCCATTCGAACAACAGCTCCCATCAAACTCAAGAGTCCATAGCAGGTCTTCTTCTAAGGATTCCTCACTTGTTTTCTCATCTTCAAACAAAATCAGATAGTTAGCAAAATCAATCTCCTCATAAAGGATTTTAGATTTGGGATCATCGGATGGAAAGATAGTATATTTGGATTTTGCTTTAGGTAACAAGGTTACTTTCTCCTTCCCAATAGGTATCATAGCTTGAGACTAGTCCATCTTAACTTCCCCTCTTAGGTCTTAACAGAAAGTTTGATTGAGAAGCATGCCATAGCTTGTAGGGATATCTACTACCAGGATGGTGAGTTTAATCCTTTTCTGAGGGTAAGCAACCAATGACACTTGGGCATATTTAATTTGACCTACCAAAGGCACTTGTTTCGAATCCATGGAATAACATTTGCCAAATATTTTGGTTAAAGAAAGGTCTAAAGCTTTTGCTACTGCTGCTGGCATTATATTATCTAAAGCCCTTGAATCTATGATGCAGTTGCTTAGCTTAAAGTCATGGAGAAAGAGAGAAACATAAAATGGATCAAGTTTGTGCTTATAAGAAGGCTCAGGACTTACTTTATCTGGTTGAAGTATTTCTTCCCTTTTATTAGGTATTTGCACTTGAGGTTTCTTACCTTTTGAAGATTCTTTTGTCTACTTGGTAATCATCTCATTATCATCTCAAGTTTCAACTTCATTGATCTATTTACTTTCTTTGTCAAGAGATGACCGATTAACATATTCAACCAATTTATTAAGTTCACCGGGCTTCATTCTCAAATATTTTGTAAGAGAAATTTGTATCCTTGATGCTTTACAAAACTCAACAATGTCAAATGTAGGATCAAAATCACCCCTTTTTAAAATTTGAGGAGTAGTTGTTAAAATAGGTGATGACTTACCTTTAGTTTCTCCCTTTTCTTTTTGTTCCTTGGCTTGAGTAGGTGTTGTATTATTTTTAGCATGAGTATCAACTGTTGCGGTCCTTTGTGCTCGGGTCAATACCAAACATGAAGCCTCTTCTAAGGTTAATAAGATGTCATTACCCCTATCAAAATTAGATTCATACTCAAGGTAATAGCTTACAGAGTTGCCAAGCCCCTTAGAAGGTTCTTCCTCTATTACAACATTATTGGAAGCTACTTTTTCTGCTTCAAGCTATTGATATCTATTACTTTTAGGGCAAGAACTTCCCTCATGATCATTTGTAAGATGAAAAACACACATATATTTTTTTTCTAGGTGAAGCTTCAATTTGTATTTTTTGCTAATTTGAGGGTAATGTAAGTTATTTTCCCTAAAAATTACTTTGGCCCAGATACTTTCTCAGAAAATCTTGGTAATGAGTGTTCATTTTAGGGAGTTATTTCTTAATAGTCATTACATCATTAATGAGCTTTTGGGTCTGAATTTTTTGAGGAAGATGGTTGAGTTTTTGAACTTTGCATCTCTTTTTACCATTTCCTTGTAGCTGAAAGGTCATCTTCTAGTTCAATGGCCAGTCTCTAGGAAACTTCAACATCTACTACTCTGTTTCTCCTTAAGTGAAAGCTAATGTTTGGAGGCATTGCATTAACAAAGAATCCTTTATGGTTTTCATCATTGGGTCTCTTAGTAGTAGGGATTTTATGAATTATCTTATTCAATTTTGCTACAAAATATCTCATGGGTTCATGTACTTCTTTTTTTAATTGAGTTAACTGAAGTAGCAAGGTATGTTCATCATCAGTGGATTTCAATCTATCTTCAAAAGTAGTACACATATTATTCCAATCAATAATGGACCCTTGAGGGAGATGATGCAACCAGTCTGTTGCGTCATCAACTAAGGTCTGAACAAAAAGCCTCATAGCTACATCTTCATGTGCAATAGAAAGGACTGCGCATGTAGTATTAAAAGCATTAAGATGCTCATCAGTTGATTTCTTTCCATCACCATAAAATTTGGGCAACACTTCTCTAGCACCTTTAAGAAGTGGATGTAGATTACCTCTGAGAGCTAAGGGACCTACTTGTGCACCCCATGGGTTAGCAGCCATTCTTGGTGGAATGAAGCTTAAAGGCTAAATGTTCAAATGAGAAGGTATCAGTTTCCCTGGTAAGATTAGGGCTTGAAGGTTTACAGCTATAGGGGTAGGTCTCTGGGGAGATGTTGGCTTGCTTTTACTTTTAACTGACTTCTTGCATTTATTAGAGAGATCAAGGGCAAAATTTAGGCTCTTTACAAATTCATAAGACTCATCAATAAACCCCTTCCTTTCCTCACTTCGAGTATACTTTCTAATAGGCAATTTATCACAATATAGACTAACATTCAATACTTAGAATGGTCTTGGGATTATTCTATCAAATGCTTCTTCTTCGTTAGCAATAGGTACATCTCTAATGAGTTTTGCCCTTTCTTCTTCTCTTTCAAGCACTTGATTGACTGGTGTAAATTGTTCTAGGCTTGTTCTAAGATTCTAGGCTTGTGTGCTTAAATAAGAAATTATATCCTCTTGTGTATTATCAAACCCTAGGCTTGGTTGAAGTACTAGGAAAATTTCATTATCAGACAAAACTATTTTATGTTTCCCCAGCAGAGTCACCAAAAACTATTAGTAAATAGTTTTTCTCATACGGGTTAATATGTAAGAACAAAGAAAAAGTGTATATCAACAAATGAATTCCTACAAAAAAAAGGACTAAGGAATTCTCTGCTTAAAGTTTCCTTAATGAAAATAGGTGCAGCTACCTTTATTACAATGAGAATTTTCTGATCTAAAAACTCAATAGAAAGACCTTCTCAAAATACATTCTACTGAAAGTGTTAAACCAACTTATTTCATCTCATCAACATAAAAACAAACTTTTATGTTGAGAAATCACTCAATTTTAATTATCAAACTTATCCACATAATTGAAAATTGATTAACCAAATAGGCAAATTGATAAACTAACTTCTCACAACATTCCAAGTTTTAAATCACAATCTCATAATCAACAACACACGATCAAGAGCTTTGCATAAATAGTATTTTTAGAAATACTAATTTAACCAAGTAGATAGTAGTATCTACTTACAAAGCCACTAATCAAAATCAAACTATAGAGTTTTTCTTCATATAACAGAGTTTTGATATGCCAATCTTAAAACTTGAAATAAAACCACAAATAGAAATAGTTCTATCTATCGATCTACTAGAGAATTTCTAACCCCTACACCATACTAGTTATTATATATATATATATATAGGAATGGGGCTATACCACTGCCAAAATTACCCCACCAGGAGTTAATAGTCTTTTGGTTAACATAATTGTTAAACAAAAATGCAAGAAAAGAAAAATGACAAAAGAAACTACAACAAAGTGACTAAGTGTAACTGCTTCTCTTGATTAGGTAGCACGGTCTCCACTAGCCATGCTTCTCGTCATCTTCCACATTTCATAGGTAGTCAAAAAGGCTGAAATAATGGACTGATGTGGCAAGCCAATATAGGAAAACTATTGCTTCCGGATCTCTTTCATCTTCTTCATTTTAGCCACCTTCTCTTCGTGCATTTCCAAGTTCTTTTGATTGATGATTAACATAGCTTTAGTGTGCGCCATGTCCAAAAAATATTTCTTAGCTAGTGCCTTCTTGTCTTATAGTTCTTGAAACTTCTTCTAAACCTCTTTGATTATCTCATCCGATTGGGTAATGAAGTCATCTTCCTTCCCTATGAATTTTTTGATAAACCACTTAAGGTCAACCTGGAGAACCTAGTGTATAGCCATAAGTTCTTGCAATTTCTCTTTAATTTTAGTTAACCCCTATGTTAGTGCTTCATTCTGCCATTTGATGTAGTCCTTGATGACATACAAGGCCTTTTCGTCTAGACCATCCATAGGGCATTCAGCCTAGAAATTCTGCAAACCAAATTCTCGCATGTCTTCTAACCACATCACCACCTTTGCCCAATTGTTCTTATCCTTTTTGTATCCTTCATTACTTGTCTCCACCTTCTTAGTAATGTTTGATATTTCTTTTGAAGCATGGTCCAAGTGGCCTATGTGTTTTACAGTATCATCCAAAACATCTAGAACCCATTCACCTATTGTTTTCACTACCGCTTTACACTTGTGTAGGTTCTCTAGTGATTTTTGATTAGTCATAGAGGACATATCATCCAAAACATCTTGAACCCATTCACCTATTCTTTTCACTACCACTTTACACTTGTGTAGGTTCTCTAGTGATTGTTGATTAGTCATAGAGGACACATAAATGATTCTTGACATTTCACTGATTAGCTTCACTTCAAGGTGAAGGATAGCATTAATGTACTACACCATGTTTTTGATTGTTTTCTTCATTTCCTATTTGTCCTATCCATCTTTCCATACCTTGTGCACAATATTTTTATTGGACGCTTCAAATAATTCCATGTCCACCTCACGATTCCCTTTTCCCAAATCAACCTTTATTATTTTGTAGCCTTGAGGAGCTAAGGAATCCTGTGAGATTCCATTTGTTGGTGTAGCTATCTCTATTGACCAACTTCCTAAATTCTTATCAAAATTAATCCTTGCCTCAATCCTTGCCTTCTTTACTTTAGGTGTTTTCCCAAGGCACTTGCTGACTAAGTCATCAATGGGCATGGATATAGGGATGATGCTTCTCTTCTTTTGCATCAATGTCTCTAACCATTTAGGCATAGCCTAGTCCTTTCCTATGGTAGGGGAGAATTTTGCTAAGGCGAGGGTACTTTCCTGGCCCTTGGTAGTCCTTGGCAGGCTCTAAGATTTAGGTACATTATCCGCCATAGGTGGATCTTCTGTAACCTCTAGATCAATGGTTATGGATCCCTTGCTCTTGATGGTTGATGTTTTTCTCATGCTTGAATACATCACCCTCTTGGTCTTTGGAGTTGCCTCTTGAACTTGAAGTTGAAGTGGCTTAGGAATTGCTTCAAATTCAACTTCAACCGAACCTACAAGAGGATTAGGAACATCTCGATTAGTTCACTTTTTGGGAGTCTTTTTGCCTTTGTTATTTGAAAACTTCCCAGAAAGATCATGAGTGGCAATTGTCTTTGATTTTATCCATTTTGCAGTCCTAGCTAATATATATTTAGTACGAGAGTGGATACCATCTTCTTCACTCTTTCCCTAATCAATTTTGAGAATGGGCATGCACTCAATCTAATCAAGGGTATGTGTAGGATCATGGTGTACCAAACTATGGCCTTAAGTGGCAGTGAAAAACTAGCAAATCAGGGTTATGTCAACTTGACACATAATTTTAAAGTGGTTTTGGACTTTATATCAAAAAGTTGTAAGAAAATAATCTGTAGAAAATTGAATCTAGTTTCTAAAATACAAGGCCTTATCTAGAGAAAAAATTATTTGATTAATCAAAAGTTTGGATTTTAATGCAATACTACAAAAATTTCAGGGCGAAAATAAAAAGTAGGTGTATGTCTGACCACCTTAATCATAATCAAATGATAATATTTTTAAATATAATTTTAGATATAAAAAGTAGACTCATGCCTAGATGTGACACATATTTTTGGGAATTTTTATTTCAAATAAATAATTAATTATGAATTTTCTACTATACTATTTTCAGAATTAAAAAACTCTCGTGTCTGACCACCTTAACTAGTTCCAAAAAAATAAAAATTAATTAATTATTTTTTTTTTCTTATACTAGTTAAAGAATAGAATGTGATGCATCTTTTGGATTTCAGAAATCTTATATGGTTTGAAATTTTTAGTTATTTTTTAACCAGTATGTCAATCAACACTTTGTAGCTAACTCCATTAGAAAATAAGTAATAATTACTTACTGAACTCATAATTTCAAAAACCTTACATTTATGAAAAGCTAAGAACATTCTTAAGAAACCCTTTTCATTACATCAAATTTTGGTTTAAAAAAAGTCGTCAGCTACATGCTTAACGTAAAAAAACACATAAAAACATGCCAAAAACACATTTTCGGGATGTTTTAAAGATGACCATATAAGGTTGGTATCGAAAGATATAGTAGGAATTATAAAGGTATTAATTGTTTTCATTTAGTATTAGGATGGGTGTGAAAAAAGTTGGAATAGATTTTGAAATTCTTTGAAGCATTTCAGAACTACATATTTTTCAGATCGCCACTTTTTGGCACACCATGATCCTGCACATACCCTCAATGTAGAATGGATCGACCACCTCTTCAAAATCTTCATCCTTCAGTCCACATGTGTCAAACTCCACGTTAAAAATAGTAATATATTTAATGGTTAGGGGAGACCATAGCCTCCTCCTCACCTCAAATTCATTGGGGCAATTAACCTAATAATCTTCTAATTGTGGGGAATGAACCAGAGATGCTGCATTCTTGACATTGTTTCTAACAAAGCCAGTATAATCAAAATCTAATCAAGGAATGAAGGCTTTAAAGCACAAGCAGGCCAATGATCCTTTTGCCAACATAGCTTCTTTTAGATTGGGGCATCTATAATGTCTAATCTCAATAAGGAATAATACTAAAGAAGACCTTTTTGAAACTTGAAAAGACTCTACCATAGAAGAAAATTGGCTACATATCTTAGATAACACTATAGATTATAAAAAATAACATGGTAACTTCAAGGGTTCACCAAAAAAGCCACCCATTCTGATATATGTGAATCTAGGAAATTGAATGAAAAAGTAGCCATAGATTTGCACAACCTGCATAGCTTCTTTTGAAATCCTATCATACTCATGGCCTTGGAGTTCAAATACCAATTTCACTAGAAAGACATCATTTACCTTTCTAAACTCCTTATATAGAGTGGTTTCCCAAAGATCATAGTAATACTGGTAAATTGGCATTTCTTCAACCCAATGTGCATGTGGAGGATGTTCCCATTCTTTAGATACTACTAGGATGTAAATAAAATAAGAAGACAAGAAAAATGAGCTAAAGTTGTTAACTACTATTAAACCCTTATGCAAATTTTCTGCTATCAGGTCGACCCAATCAATGAATTTACTCCCTTCAACAATTTTCTATATGAAAAAGTACATCTAGGACTCCCAGTGGAAAGCATGCTCATTCCCCTTAACCCTATTCAATAGGAGGACAATATCTATGATTTCCTTTATAAAATGCTCAATAGTTAATGGCTCAGGCAATCTAGAACCCCCTTCTGCAGGTTTCAGGAGCCATTTTGAGCTACCTTACTATCATAGCTACTTTTTATTTCAGCATATAGGCACCTAGCTTCTTCAAACATCCATGGCTCGTAGGGTTCTTTATGGGGAATTTTAAAAGCTGAATTGAAATTGGTTCTACTGATTTTAAGAATCACCTCTCCAAAACTTTCTTAATGCACCTGGAAATAGGGTTGTAATGGTTTGCACATTCGATGACAAGTTCTAGGCATGTGATTGCAGTGGGAAAAGCAGCAGCTTCTAATAACCCACTAGTCGCTAACTTCTAGTAAATGGGGCCTGAGTAGGGTTTTTTGGTTCTGTCAATAATATTAGATAACTTCTTATTTACCAAAAATGTATAATAGATTTCAAGAAATGAACTGAGCAAAAATGGCTTTTCAAACTTGGGCATTTTTGGACGAAATAGCATCATGATTGCTAAGAAAGACAGGTTTGAAAGATATAGCTTGAATTACCCCAAAACAAAGCAAACCCAATTGAAATTATAAGGGTCATGATAATGCACTTAGAATTCAATAGAGACACGGCCTGTGATTCGCTCTCCCTACCCAACAGTGCTAGAATTTCTTTACAAATGGAAAAATGAGCGAGAAAAGCTAGAATGAATGCATTTAAGGAACGGTTTACACAGGAAATCATAGGACAAATTTGGTAAGTTAATGCAATAATTACTTATTCATGTGACATGCATTGGAAAAGGCCCTGAGAGTGTTTTTCTTTAAATGCCCATCAAATTTGCATGCTTACTAACACGTCGTGTCATCATGAAGTGATAAACTTAGCCTTTCACCAACTTTTGCCTTAAATGAACACATGTCACCTTACGTTCTTCATTTATAATCTCACATGTCTTGGGAAGCACTAAACTGGGACCCATGTTGCCTTGGCTTAAAGATTTGAAACCTGCATGTAAATTAACGTCAGTATGTAAAATCAACATTGGAGTTGAAGTTGAAGTTTTGGTTGATAAGAGTTCAACTTCAATATCGACTTCACTAAGACCGACTCAGGAAAAGAAGATAGACTTAACATATTAAAGACTGAAGAACTCAAACTTGAAGCTAAAGAAAACTAAAACTTCAAGTTCAACTTCAAAATTAAGGAAAAATTGGGACCGAAACATGCTAGGGTGGGGGAAAAATATATGTAGTAACACTTGTAGAAGAAATAGACAATGATGCCAAAGCATTTGGTAATTATGAGATGACCAAATCTAAGATTACTATGGAGTTAAAGACTGCCTTTGTCATCAAAAAGAAGGAGAATCTGTTAGGGTAAAAGCACAAACCTATGTCACCCTTTTGTAAAGGAAAAGGCTAACAAAAGTATAATTGTTTACCTTCAATCACGTAAAATTGGTATTATTATTTTGATTTTGGAAATGAGGTAAACTAATCCAATATGTAGAAATAAATGAAGTTTAAGATTATAATTATTTATAATAAAAAATGATATATTTTCCTAATTTTTATAGATAATTTTTAAGGTCCTAAAAAATGTTGGAAATTAGTAGTCTAGTTCCCACCACAAAACTATATGGAAATAAATTTATCTCCCTTTGATCTCAAACTATTTTATAGATAATATATATATCTAGAAAAATCAAACCTAAAAGTTTGATTTTGACCTATATTTTCTCTTTTATAAGGATTGAAATATCAACTCACTTGAAATTGATAGTTTTCATCTCCCACCACATTTTTCAAAACAAATTTATTCTAACTAGGAGAAAAATTATACTTTCTAAAAGAGGAATCTCTCCTCTAGAATGTCATATAATTTTTAGGATTTTTTGATATGATCTAATTTCTTTCTTTCTCAAAATTAACATCATTTTGGGTGTTAAAATACATGGTTGTAGAATTTTTTAATTACAACACACTATATCAAATTAAAACACTATAAAATATTTATATGAGAATATTGTTGACTCTGAGCTCTATAAAATAGTTTTTACATAATAATAATAAAATATCATAAAAAATAGTAAGAGTTATTGAAATGCCACTTTTCTGAAATAATTTTATTTCTTTAGTAATTGGAAATAAACTAGTATGAAACATGCATTTAATAGACATTTCCAATTATAAAAGTGTGAGACCATATATAACTTAGCTAGAATAAATTTATCTAGACCATATGTTTAAAAAAATAGATTTTTAGATAGAAATACTCAAATTCAATCATTCTAATAAGTCATCCTAAAAGGTGACAAAACTTTGTACTTATACCTGGTAAAGAAATTGAAAGCAAATTTTGGTGAAGGTGTCGAGAAAGAAGAGGATGAAGAGGAAGAAGACATTTAGATTCAAGCACCACTTGCATTGACATGAGGAAATGGTGAAGATCAGCAAGAGGAACAAACATAAACTATAGAAGGTGACAAGGAAGAAGAAGTCGAGGAAGCACCTATTCTTGCTAATCAACAAAAGAGAAAGACTAAGGCACAAATAGTGGCAAGACCCACGAAGGTTACTAGACCAAGGCAACCCAAACCTACAACACCTACCACAAGGGCTAGTGCATGTGTCAGTTTACAAAAGGCTAAAGAGAAATCCAAATCTACAGAGTAGGAAGGAGGAGCATAGAAAAGATGAAGGAGAAAATACATTACTCAAGCTAAATCTGATGACAACAACCAATTCCAAGTGGTGAGTCATAATCCATCTTCAGATCTAGACAATCTATATGAGAATGTTAGAAATAATGTAGATTTATTAGGATTTTCTCACATTGATTTTGAAAATCATGGAAAAGTTGAAAAGAATCAAGTGGAGGAGGCAATTTATGACATGATGGCTAATTTCAAGAAAGCTCCTCTAGAGATTGCCAACTCCATACCTAAAAGCCTATATGAAAGAGTTGAGCAAAAATGGTGTTGTTGTTTAGATACTAAAAGGAAAATTAGAGAAATTTCCCTAACTCAAGTTATGCCCAAACTTAGAAGGGCGCAAATTACTAAAGCCACAAAGAAATATGTTGTTAGATTTGTTCCTGAATATAGAGCTTTCAACATATTACAGAATAACATAGAAGATGTTGTAAAGAAGACTGTAGAAATGTGGAAAGTTACATATGGGCTAGCTACAGTCACAGCAGGAGAATAAGAGCCTATTGAGGTTGAAGAAGATGACAATAATGAAGGCATGGTTGAGGGAGGTATTGAAATGAACGTAGATGATTAGGAAACAATTGAGAAAGAGTAGCAACAAGAATAGAGTATACAAGATTACAAATGCCAAATGTCAGCCCTCAAAAAATAACAAGTGTGAGTATTGAAACTACCACAATAAAGGATGTTTCTAATCTCATTGCTCACAACATCAATCCCCTAAAAGAGGAAGACTTGAAAAAGATAATTGATCAATCTACACTATAGGCTAAATTGTGTGACAACCCTATATTTGTGAGTGCAGATGAAATTCAAAAATTAGTGACTAACACTACAAGAGAGGAGGTGAAAACACAAGAACCACATACAATTATCCCTCAAGTCACTAATGTACAATCTTCAGATAAAGTACTAGAAGTTACACTAGAAAAGGTTGATACAATTGGAGAGGATAAAGTGGAAACTCAAGCCACTACTGAAACAAATAGTCAAATAGGTTAGATAAATTCATTTGCACCTCTAACACAAGTTCAAGATACAATCCAGTAATGTGGTAGAAAAGGACAAGCCTAAAGAGACTAAGTTGACACCCAAACCGAAGGAGCTAGCAGCAATTCAAGCACTGGTAACCTTACCAAAATCTGGCACTCCTTCTAGTCATACTCTTTAGAGGCCAAGCATAGATGCAACACCTTTGCAATTCTTAGTGCCAAGTCCAAGTTCATCAAAGGTAGAAGAGCTAATAACACATGGAGATGTAAGCCTAAATGAAGAAATTGTTTTTCCAAAATATGATTATGCCACAATGACAATAGAGAAGATGGGTATACTTCAAGAAGCCTTGGTTAGAAAGAAACATCAAGAACTACTTAGAAAGGAGCATAGGTAGAAACAAGCTTTATATTAAAGATATTTTCTTAGATGCATTCAGTTTGCCTACTACAGATGAAAAAAAGCCACTTATTGAACAATTGACAAATATAGTGGAAAAGGTAAGTGATGCAAACCTTGATACTAATGAAAAATTATTAGAATGGTCAAGAAATTTCAATGTATAGTGAATGAGAAAATATCTAGTGCTATAGCACTTACACAAGTTGCATTGGCAACTAAGGTAGAAAGTAGAAGAAGGTACTTGAGAACATTTTCTCTCTGCACACCAAACTGTGTAATCCTAAAATCTCCTCACAAGAGACAAGGAATCACATTCTAAGCTTGGAAAGTCAAATAAATTCATCAGGTGCAAAATTTTCCATGACTCCAACTCAAAGTGAGAAGCATTTCAAGACTTTATTGCAAACCTAGAGCTAGTTAGTAGCATTATTTGTAGATAAAGCCAACATAAGGGCTAAACTAATAAGCATCCAAACTACATTGACTCCTCACATGGAGATTTTTCACAAGGAGTTAGGCTATGTAGAAAATCTTATGAAGAAGGACCCCAATCTTTCTACATTAGATGGCCTAGTTCACCTTGCTACTAAGCTGGCCATTCAAATTAAGTCTTTGGAGATAGCTTGTCATAATTGGGATGTAGTTCTTAAGATTATCCTTGAGGTCCATAAATCTTTCTTGGAAAAACACACTATTAGTGTATAACCCATTGACATTAGTGTCAAAAAGGGGGAGAAAGATCCCTATGCAGAGGGAGAGAAAGAGAGATAAGCTAAGGAAGAGGAAGAGCATGGGGGAGCAAGCAAAGAGCAACAAGCACATCAACCAAGTAAAAGACTATTAGTTGAGGAACATCTACTTAGTAGGAGTAACATTTTGAGTATAAAACTAGATCTAACAACTCATGGGAGTTATAAGATTTTGAGGTATAAGCTGTTGCAAAATTTTGATATTTTAAAATTTTGTACAAAAGCCAAATAAGAGATGTGTTATGCTCATAAGCATAAAAGTATTAATGCATGACCAAGGATTTTTGACACTCATGTCAAAGGGAGGGATTTTTTATCTCAAATTGGTTTTGACTAGTGAGCATCTATGCACTTAATTCATTTACTTAGTTCATGTTGAACAAGTAGCATATGTCGAGCACAACATAAAGTGTGCCAGCTCCATAGTGAGTGTTGAGTCACTCATGTGTCGAGTCACTCAAGTGCTGGGTAGACAATGTATGTCAAGTGATTTAGGAGCCAAGTAAGTAGTGCATGCTAAGTCATTTAGATATGGATTCATAGTATAGAAATCATTATATGTCGAGCATTAGAGACTTCAGGTGCTGAGTAACACAATTTTGTCATAGCTATTTATATCAGCACAAACTACTATGTAAATGACTTACATATTGAATTATGATATTTTGGTGATAAGGATGAATATTAAGTTGGAATCCTTATGAATTACATGCATCTAATCAAGTAAAGGGAAGGTCTAAGTAGAATAATGGATGAAAAATAGTCACTGATTCATACCTAATCCTAAGTCACCTCAATCATCTTTAGAAAGAGAAACCCTAAACTTCTTATGAACATGAAAGGTAATGAATGAATGATCAAGGATAGTTTTGTATGTGCAAACTAGGACATTCATGGTGACCAAGGTATTATGATTTGAAATTCCATTGCAAAATCAGTTAAAGGAGTATAGAGGAAGGAAATAGTGAACAACAGAGAGACATATGATCAGAAAGGATCAAGAATACATTAGTTTAGAGGTGATCTATCATCAAGAAACAAAGTGCTAACCATAGGATCAATACTAAGACATTCTAATAGTTGAATCAGTTAAATCTTTTAACAGAGTAGTCCTAATAGGTGTTGGAATATTCAAATGGTAAAAGTACTTCTAAGATGGGGGGGTGAATCAGAAGTACCACACCTTTTTAACCTCTTTTTTAATCCTTTAAACATATAACTAAAAAAACAAATTGCATGCATGTAAACATATAAAAGAACATAAAATCAATCACATGCAATAAAACATAACACCAGAATTGATAACCTAGAAACCCTCCATGAATAAGAAGGTGAAATTAGGGTGGGGATGATACCCACAAAAATCACTGCAGTAATCAATGTTCAACCACTTCTAATGGTTTCCTCCATGAAAGGCCTGCCCTGTTAAAGGCTTTACACTATGTCAATAGTGACCTAGTAAGAGGATTTACAAACACTTACATGAAGTTCCACCCTATTAAAGGATTTACAATAGGTTGTTAAGCCCACCTAATTTAATAGGACTTTCATGATCTTCTCCAAAGGTTCTCCCACCTAGCTGTTAAGCTAACCTATCAACATAAGATTTCAACCTCTGATACAATTGTGAGAGTATTAGAACATTTGACCTGATTGAATGTAATCTCAAATTTTTGGATTTAGGTACTAGATCTTCTCTTCTCATTCTAATCCATGCTTTGTTATGATCATCTAGATGTATATTTGTAGTCCATTTCACTAAGTCCTTGACTCCTTTGCTGATTGCTCTGCTCTGCAGTTTGATAACTCCATGAATAACCTTCTCAACTCTTGTCTTAGCAATCTCAACAACTTCTTCAACTTTATCAATATGGTGTTGTGGTCTCCTTATAAAGATATTGTGGAATTAGGGTTTTCTATGCATTCACAAACTTGAAATTCCCACTCAAATCCTTTTTTTTCACCTATTGGTTGCATGTTGTCTCTAATTTTTTGATTGGTTGCATGTTGATTTCATAGGTAATTGCAAGGATTCAATATTATCTTCTTATCCTTTCATGAGTCATGCAAAAATTGTTTTACATCTTAGTTTGTGATGGCACAAACTCTTATGCTGATCATGAGTTACTCAGCACATATTGTATTCCTGATGCTCATCACATACTATTTTTGGATTACTTGTCATCTACTACATTTCTAGTTTGCCCAGCACCTGTTATATCCTGGTTTTCTCAACACCTATTAAATCCTATATTTCTTGACACATAAATTTTCCTAGATGACTCAGCATACATTATGTACTCGACATATATAGTGAAAATGGTTAAGTCTGTTGACACTCAATTGTCAAGACTATTCTTTTGACCAACAATCTCCCCCTTTGACATGAGTGTCAAAAACACTTAACTAAGCATTTATGAACTTAACCTTATTGAGTACATTCTTTATTTGCTTGGCATTCATGCAAAATTTCAAACATATTATGAGTAACAATATACCTTATGACTCCCCCTGAGTTGATTATGCCTTGTCTAATCTTGAAACTGAAATTCTATGCTTAAGTGCCTTATCCTCCTTGTTCTTTGTCCTATTTCTACATTCTAAGCCTGCACGTTCTATCTAATCTATGTGAAGTTCAAAATTTTGCATCTTCCCCTTTCTCCTTATTACTTGACTTCCCCTTTTTGGCTATTTACAAACTTTCCACTCTATTCTCAAAATGAATGAAAGAATGTAATAAAAAATGAACAAAATTTTCAAAAATTTGGTATTCTACCATATTTCTATATACATATCTCTTTATTTCTTTCATATTCTTCCATACTTCTATATACATATCTCCTTATTTCTTCTATATTCTCTCATATTTCTATATAAATATCTCCTTATTTCTTCCACATTCTCCCATATATCTATATACATATCTCCATATTTCTTCCCCTATACATATTTCTCCCCCTTTTTGACACTGATGTCAAAGGTTTCTATAGAGTAATACCATGTTTAGACAAAAAATTTCTATTTACCTCTAGGAGTATCTTCAAAGCTGCATCTCAATTTGCTAGTGTAATGTCCAATGACTTATGCTATATGACAATCTCTACTGCTAGATGTACAAGTCCATTTGAGGTAGAAAGATTTGAATCTTTATTAAGGACTGTTTCTGCATACATTTTCTCCTTATGGAGTACCTCCAAGTGAGGGGTTATAGAGGACTAGATTTGCATCAACTTAGCTTTTGTATTAGCTGATTCTACTGTTAATATAGCTAATTCACTTTGAGTGTGAAGTGTTTGAGAAAAATGCTTCTCACTTTGAGCTGGATTGGTGGGGAGTTGCATACTAGAAATCTTTAGATTTCTTTCCAAGCTCATTATTCTCTGGCTAGTCTCATGTGTGGAATTTGAAAAATCACACAACTTTTTGTACAGGGAGAATATATTCCTAAGTGCAATCTTTACTCTTTCCAATTTCTTAGCCAGCTCAACTTGAGATAGTTTTATATCACCAAATATCTTCTCATTGACTTTACCTTGGAACTTCCTTTTTTACCATTCCATTAATTTGGCATTTGTATCATGATCTTCATTTGTCACTTGGTCAATTATGTTAGATAGTTTATCTAGTATTGGTCCTAACTCATCAAGTATCAAAAAGCTGAAGGCATCCATAAAGATGTCCTTTATCTCATTCAGTGCTTGCCTATATTTATATTCTTTTCTCAATACCTCTTGTCTCCTTCTTCTATCTAATGTACTTTGTATCTCATTAATCTTTTCCTCAGTGAGGGTGTTGGATTCATAGTAGGGTACTTTAATTTCTTCATCTAGCTCAAAAATTCCATAATGAAGTGTCCTAGCTACCCTTGTTGAGCTCAAGCATGGTGTTCTAACTTGTAATGCTAGCATGTCAATGTTCAGCTTATGAAGAGTTTGAGTGGGAGTGCCTATTTTGGGTAGTTGAAGTAAAGTTTGTATTGAAGATTCCTCCTCATCTCTTGTCTCTTCTGTCTCTTCTATTTGTCTCACTTTTTTGCTATCAATGGATAGGGGTGTACCTACTCACTGTACTAATTTTTCTTTGTCTTCCCCTTCTGCTACACTCAGCACTTGAAGTGCATCTGTGACTGCTTTTGGTGGAGATGGTAGAGGAAGGAATAAGAGTTCAATAGTTTTAGTGGTTGAAGGTGGTTCATGTGTTTTAATGTTGACTTCATTTGATTTTACTACTAACTTTTGCAACTCATCAACATTGACTAGTATAGGACTTGTGCATAGTCTAGCTACTTGGGTTGATTGGTCAATGATCTTTGTGAGATCCTCTGTAGTCAATGGATTGATGTTTTGAACATCCTTTATTTTGATACTCTCTATAGGTGTGACAATAGCATGAGGAGGGCTAGGAGGTGATATTTGTGTATCTTGTACACTTTGTTCTTGTTTCTCATCTATACCCTTTTCTTCCTCTTTCTCCTCTTTATTCTCCTCTTCATCTTTCTTTTCTTCTTCCACTTTCTTCTCTTCTTCAACCTTCTTCTCTTCTTCCTTCTTTTCTTCTCCCTTCTTTCCTATTTTTTTTTATTTCCTTTATCTTGGCACTTGCTTCTTCCTTGTATTCCTCATCAAAAACATCATCAATTTTCTTATAAATTATTTTCCACAACTGTGTGGATTTTCTTTCAACGGCTTCAATTTTATTCTACAAAATACTAAATGCCCTATGCTTTGGATTAAATCTACTATTTTGCCTCTTGACTACATTAGTTATTTGACCCTTAGTCAAATCAAGCAACAATCTAGCTAAAGTAGACTCCCTTATTTCCTTTTCCATTTGCAAGCAAAAATGCAATTTGTCTTCTACTATTTTATACAACTCTTTGGGTATTGAGCCATCTAGCTCTAGAGGTGTGTGCTTGTACTCTACCATCATTGTATACATAGATTCCTCTATTTTATTTTTCTCTTCCTTTGTGAGCTTATTGAAATCTAAATTCTTCAAATCTTTTAGGTCTCCATTCCTAATTTTTGCACATAATTTATCAATTGAAGACTTAGGTGGATGACTTACCACTTTGGATTGACTATTATCATCTAAATCTATCTTTTCTTCATCTGAGTTAGGTTGAGCTACATATTTTCTTCTCTTTCTTGGCTCCTCATCAATTTTCTTGATGGATTTCTTCTTCTTTTATGCCTCTTCTTTAGCCTTTTAAGTAGTGGCTCTGGTGGTGGCTCTAGTAGTAGGCTTCTTTGCTATAGGTTTTGTCACATTCTTTGCCTTGGGTTGAGGAGCAAGTTGAGCTTTAGCCTTTCTTTTCATGACCTTGGTTTTGATAGGTGCTTCCTCTGCTTCTTCTTCCTCCATACCTTCTTCCTTGTCCTTGCCTAGGCCTTGTGTCAGTTGTAAAGGCTCTTGTTTAGGCTCATCCTCTTCATTTTCACTGTCATCCTCTTCTTCATCTGCTTCCTCTTCCTTTGTTGTGCTTGTTGCTTCAACACCAAATCTCTTCTTGATCTTCTTGATCAATTTCTCCTTCTTCTTCACTATAGTGGTTGTTTTAAGGTCTGTGGCCACTCTAGATTTAACAACACCATAAATTCCAAAATGTTTTGTTGCATTTTCAGTATCTTTTGCAAGTAGTGTTGTTATTACTACTAAGGCCTGATCAACATAAATTTCATAACCTAGTGGCCCAAGCCATCTCACTCTAGGTATGACTACTTCTAAATTAGTGTAATCAATATCCACAAGAAAGAAAATGTCCTTTACATGATGCTCAACCAGTGAGACTGGTATCCTCATCCTCTGTTTCATGGACTTCTTGAAGTCCTTAAAGTAACTTGTCATCCGAGCATCAAAATTGTCTCCCATTTGATCAATGAAGTCATTGATTTCTATGATAATTGTCTTGTTAGAATCCCATCTAACCTTTCCAACTGATGGGAATTCCTTCATAACAAAAAAATATGCAGACCAACAGTGATCCGAATTTGCATTGGGCTCCTTTTTATTTTCTTATGGCTTCCAAATTTTCATTATTTTTTTGTAGCATAAGCTCTACTAGATCACATGTGTGGTCTTTCATCACAAGTTTATATGCAACATCCACTACTATGCATGGCACCCTGTTCAATTTGCTTCATTGATAGAATTTGTGAGATATGACTCTAATAGCAAAATCAAGTAGTGGATCAGTAATGGTATCAATGGTCATTCCCCTATTATTCCATTTGGCACCAATGTTCTTCTCTATGGCCTCCTTTTTATCACTTCTCAAGGTCTTGGGCCAATCTAGGGTTGGAAAACCAGTAACCGTATGAAAAATTTTCTTTGTAACCTTCACTGCCCCTATTTCTAACTAGAATGACTCATCATGAATTTGACTCAACACTATACAAATCCATTTAGTCTTAAACATAGTAGGGAAAACTAGGGTTTTAGTTAAACTATTCTTTTCGACTATTTGAAACTCATCCTTCAATATAGCTTTGTCACACAACTTATCAAAGGCATTGAAAATTTCTAATTCACCTATGGCTCTAATCTTATAGTTATAGCATTTTTTGACATCTTGGACCATTACAACTTTGTCCGGAATGACTTAAAAAGCACCAGCAGGGTTGTTTTTATAGGAAACTTTAGGGATAGGCCTAAACTCTGGCTATTTGACTTCATTACTAGCAAGTTAAATTTTATGACTTTCCTTCCCCTTAGTGGTTTTTGATCTAGATGCCATCATTTACCAAACTAGGGTTTAAAATTAAATAAACTTTCAAGTTCTACCTAGCTTGGCACTTGAGTGAGATACCTATTGATCGATGAACTGGAGTTGAATCATGGTTGGAATTACTGAAAATCACTGCTAGATCACTGTGTGATTGCCTATTCGCTCTACTTGATTTTTCTCTTTGTTTGAATTGCTTGAAAATGAACAATTTTCACCTTTATTAGGTTCAAAAATAGCGCATTTATTGCATTTGTGCTTATAGTTGTACACTCAACTTCCAAAGATTTTATCAACTCAACTTCCACTAAAGTTCATCTATTCAACAACTACTATCTAATTTCACTTGTCATCAATTGAACTTTTCAATTGCTCAGCAGCCACTAACATCTCTTACTTGGCATCCACTAGTCTGTTCAACTCGACATGTACTGAAGTTTTACTTGGAAACTGAAGGTAGTGCGACATAATCTTCTAAATTTTAACTTGGCATCTTTTCTCATGCATATTTCTTCTTTGCAATACTTCTCTATTTTCTTTGGTTGATGTATGATACATCTTTATATGTATTAGCCCCATTTATTTGTCTTGTGCTTAATTAGATGAGGTGTGATCACTTGACCTCTTGGATGAAGTGATCTCTCCATTTGATGTGTTGCATTCACCTTTCTTCTTCCATGTCTTATTCATTTGTCCTCTTATTTGTTTAGCATCAATCTTCTCTTTTCCTTTGTTGACTTCAGTCTTTAGTGCTTTTGACTTTGTAGGATAGTTTCTACTGATATGACCAATCTTCAAAAAACTAAAACATGTAATTTGGTTTATCCATTTTTTGTAAGTTCCCTTGAAATGTGTCCTTGTGCAATTTTTAGGAATGTGTCCATACTCTTGACTATAGTGATAGCTATACCCGGTATTGTAATCCCACTTGTAGTGATGTGCATGATTGATTCCTCTTGTAGGCTGATTAGGTGTCCACATAGGCTTTGATCAACATTCAAATGCTCTATATCCATACTTTTTGTAGTTGTAGCAGTGACCTTCAAATCTTGGTGTCCTTATGGTCCTGGTTCTATAGTCTTGTGTTGAATGTCCTTGCTTTTTGCACTTGTGAAAAAAGTTTACATGTATAGGCTTATCATGCTGATGACTATTCTTGCTTCTACACACATTAAAGTTATGTCCCTTTTTACAACAGAAAAGACAAGTTGGTTTAGTGTTCTTACCTTTGTTGATTCTTTCTTCTACAATCTTGGATGATTCTCCTTGTTCGGTGTTGATGTAGCCAAGTCCTAAAGTATCATTACTAGCCCTTGTTGATTTCAACAATTGCTCAAAGTACTTGATGGCCTCATTGGTTTTGTTGTAACTTTCTACTATTTTATTTTCTCTCTTCAATTCATTTTGGAATAGTTCATTCTGCATCTTCAAGGTGGAGATCTCAATGTCCTTCATGTATAGCTCATGATGAGCATTCATCATCTGGCTTAAGGTGTCTAGCTAAATGTTTGAGATCTTTTCAAATTCAATTATCTTCTCTTCCAACATATTGGTGAGATTTCTCTTGTCATCTTCTATCATAGCCTTGTCTTCAATAGCTCTTTCCTTTTGTTCAGTCACTTCACAAAGCATTATGGCTTGTGATTCTTGTTCAAGCTTGAGTAATCTAATTCCTTTAGCTTGTGCTCTAATTTTCTCCATTAATTATGTTATTGCTGCATCAAATTCCTTGGAGTCTCCATTGGAAAACACTTGTGTGATGTCAATCTCCTTGTAGTGTATGTCATTTTCAGTTATGGCTATCTCCTTCCTTCTTTTCAAAGATTTTTTTAATTCCTCCCTGGCTTCCTTTACTTTGTGTAGAGCTAGTTACACATCAATCACTTGATTGTCAATGATCTTCCCAAGTTTGAAGACTTCCATCTTCTGACCTTTTTCTCCAACCTATTAGGCTTCTCCTTGTGAGAACCAACACTCTGATACCAATTGTTGGAATATTCAAATGGAAAGAAAACTTCTGAGAGCTGGGGGTGAATCATAAGTACCACACCTTTTTAACTTCTTTTTTATCCTTTAAACATATAACTGAAAAAATAAATTGCATGCATGTAAACATATAAAAGAACATAAAATCAATCACATGCAATAACACATAATACCAAAATTGATAACCCAAAAACCCTCCATGAATAAGAAGGTAAAATTGGGGTGGGGATGATACCCATGAAAATCACTGCAGCAATCAATGTTCAACCACTTTTGATGATCTGCCCTATGAAAGGCCTACCCTATTAAAGGTTGTACACTATATCAATAGTAACCTAGTTAGAGGATTTACAAACACTTACATGAAATTTCAAGAATATTCTCATATATAATTTATAGTTTTTGAATTAGATATAGCATATTATAATTAAAATATTCTACAATCATGTATTTTAACACTCGAAAAGTTGTTGATTTTGAGAAAGAAAAAATATATTAAATTAGATTAAAAAAATTAAAAATTATATGGCATTCTAGAGGAGAGAGCCCTCTTTTACAATGTATAATTTTTCTCCTGTTTAGAATAGATTTCTTTTGAAAAATGTGGCGGGTGATGAAAACTATCGATTTCAGGTGAGTTGAAAAAATTTTAATCATTATAAAAGAGAAAATATAGGTCTAAAGCCGATCTTTATTTTTTATTATTCTATCTATATATGTTATCTATAACATACTCTGAGATAAAAGGGAAATAAGTTTATTTCTATATAGTTTTGTGGTGGGAACTAAACCCCTATTTTTCAGTAGCTAAAACATAATGTATAAAAATTAGGAAAATATATCAATTCTTATTCAAAATAATTTTTTAAAAAGTATAATCCTAAACTTCATCCATTTCTACACATTTCATTATTTTACTTGATTTTCAAATTCAAAATAATAATTTCAATTTTATGTCATTGAAGGTGAACAATTATACTTTTGTTAGCCTTTTCCTTTACAAAAGGGTGACACAGGTTTGTGCCTTTACCCTACAATAAGGTTATATTATGGCTTCCTATGTGTGATACGGTGTGTAGTATTGAACCTATGCACGATTCTCTCAACTTCTTTTTACTCTAAAAGGATGTCCACCTCAAAATTTTGTTATCATTCTTAAGGATGTTACTCGAGATGATAAGCCTCTTATAGTCCATAAAGGGAAACCTAATCACACTTTAGTTTCTCATACTTATCAAACACAAAATAATTTTTACATAAATATTATGGTAGGTCATACACCTTTACCACCTTCTCAACTAGTTCTTCCACAAGAACTTCATTTACCTAGTTCCTTTGGAAAAGAGTATGATTTAGTTGATCATTTATGCACTACTCCTACTAAGATCTCTTTATGGGAAACATCCCCTACTTATCATGAAGCTTTACAAAAGGCTTTATCCACTATTCCCAAACCTCTACCTAATTAGGGTACAATAATTATTATTTCATAGAGTGTATCCATGCTATACCTACTCATCTTAAAATTTTATTTACTAAAGATGATATTCAACCTAAAGAAGTTCAAGATTAGTATGACACTCTTTGTTGGAAACTACAATTGGAACAATTGTTATGTTTTCATTAATGTCAAATCTATTGTTGACACAATTTCCTATTTGATCTAAATGTCATATCAATTTGATTGATGAAGAGGATTTGAGAAGTTCTTCATAAAAAATGAATCTAAAGGATAGGTTGAGTTATGATGAGGAAACTACAAATGGGAATTTGATTAGTTCAACTTTGACAGGATAAATTGATTGTTTAAATCAAGTCACAAGTGGAGAAGATAGTAATGATCAAGTCTTGAAGGTGTAATCACAGGCATATCAAATGCATAAGCTTGACCAAGCAATAGACTAGAAGACTAAACAATTTTAATCTACATGTTGAGTGATGCTAGTGTCAACCGAGCCACAATAACTGCCAAGAAAAATCAGTGTTGACTACACATCAGTATCGACCAAGGGAAAGTGCATGTGGAAAGAAATAAATTTAGTAATGACTAAGTAAGAAAGTGATGACCAATTGTCAGAACACAATATTGGTTGAGGAACAACATTTTATCAATTAATGAGAAATCATAATTTCTAGTCAACTAAGTTTATTTCATAGAATTTGGAAAGTGTGTTGAAGAGAATGACTAATGAGTTGGATCATTTAATTCCATGAGAGAATTAGGTAAATGACCCAAGAGATGGATTCTAAGAGAATTTTCTAAAAAAGAAGAGATAAACTAAATGACAATCAGATACATTATATTTTATGGATCTAATTGTAAACCCTAAGATCTATGTTTTGTAAATGTAAGAGTGTAACTGAGAGGGATGGGTGAATAAGTTGCCACACAAAAAAATCCTTGTCTCTTAGATGTCAATACAAACTTCCACTGATCATGTAATATTAAAAAACTTGGTCAACACTTAGAATATTATTATTACTTGATTAAAAAAGAAATCTTAAGATTTATTAAAAAAAATTATCCATTAGTAACTTAGTTGCATCTAAACATAAAAGATAAGAAAATAACATGGACACAGATGACACTGGGATTTAACATGGAAACCCAATTTGGGAAAAACTACCTTGAAACTAATCACAATATTTTTTACTCTTTTGAAGTGATCCCTATTAGGAGCCAATCCTATTAAAGGTTACAAAACATATTGTTAAGTATGACCCTATTAGAGGATTTAGATCACTTTGCTAGCAGTTTCCTTTTTAGAGGTCATCAAACACTTCGATATGGAAATGTCACCTTGTTAGAGGACTTATAGGAAGAATTTTAAGTCAAATGTCTTAAGAGATTTATTTATTGCTAAAATGGTTAGAAAGAAACAATAGTTTGACCTAATTGATGATGAAAATTTTTGTTGTAGATTTAGATCTCTATTCTAGCTTACCCTTTGGATCCTTAATGATCAAATGTTCTTTGCAACTTATCTTTCAAACTTTCCTCCTTTTCCTCCTTCTTTGCTTACATATCCATCTTTTTCATATATCACTTTTCCACACTTACCTCACAACTTGACCTTTCTTATATATCATAAGCTAAGACAACTTAGCTTGAATACCCTTCTAAATGATCAATAAACATCCAAATAGTTTCCCTCAAATAATTAAATATTTGACAAATACATTCTATTGTCACTCATTTAATGCTAAGATTGAACACTTGATTAACACTATGCCTCCTTTGATGCCTGACCACTCAGTCAATACCGCAAGTAGGAATCCTTCATTAACCAACTTCTTATTTAATACTAGAAAGTCTTCTTTACCCATTTGCTCAGTCAATTTACTAAGATATACACAATTACTAAAAACTCTATAATGCTTGATTAATACTAACATTTGTGTAACATAAATGACAACATACAATTGAAGAATTTCTTTCAACAAACTCCCTCTTTGGCATTGATTACAACACAACATGTTAACATAGACTGATAAAAATATGAGAAATTAGATAATATCCTTAGTTTCATTCTGATTCTTGTCCATAACATTTCCCTCTAAGAATTTTCTTGGATTTTCTTGTCAACATTCTGTAGTAAACTTCTGTCATTTTCTCCATCTTTCCTATACAATCCATCATTTGGGCATCTTCTTTTTGAGATATAAAACTCTCCCTCTTTTAATTTGATACTAGAATTTCCCTTATTCTTCCTTTTATCTCTCTCTTGCTGACATTACTAAACTCTCCCTCTTTGATTTTAAATGCCAAAGGATATAGACTTTTGAATTATAGTGTACCTTATGTATTGATTCATATGCAATATGCTCTATATTTCACACCTATAGTGCAACAACCTGCATCAACTTGATTGATCTTCAATAGATTTTAGTTGATGTCTTACTACCTTTTGCTTTAGTGAGCCTTAGATAGGGGAATAACATCTAGTTTACCTCTTAGATACACAAATGCATCCTTAGGTAAATCCTTAGTAAATATATCTACTATCTACTCCTTTGTGTTCACATATTCCAATCTAACCTCCTTATCAAAAATCATTTCCCTTCAGAAATGGTACTTGATTACAATGTGTATTGTCTTTGTGTGCATTACTAGATTTTTGGATATATTAATTATACTTCCTTGATTTCTTTGTTCATTCTTGACATTAGATGCTTGATCCATATTATGTTGGCAAAATTGACTATTGCAACAACATACTCTACATTTGTTATGGATTGAGACATATAATTCTACTTTTTACTTGTCCAATATACTAACCTCTTTCCAAGAAAGAATGCTCCTACACTTATGTTTTTTTTGTCATCAATGCTTCCTGCACAATATGCATTAGTAATGGCTCTCAACTCAAGATTTCCTCCTTTCTTATACCATAACCCATATTATTCATTTCCTTTTAGGTATGCCAAAACTATTTTGACTACCATTGTGTGATTTTCTTTTGGATTAGTAGAAAATCTTGTAATTATGCCAACTACTAATGTAATATCAGTGTTGGTGTATACCACATACTAAAGTTTCAAAATCATTGACCTATAAGTAGTTTGGTATACCTCCTTTGAATTATCATTCTTTGAGAGCTTATGTCTAGTAGACATAGGTGTTCCAACTTGTTTAGAATCTTCCATTCCAAATACTTTCAATGTCTCCTTGATATACTTTGATTTAGTGATCAATATCTCATCCTTCATCTGATGAACTTGTAGACCCACCAAGAATTTAATATCCCCAAACATAGATATTTCAAATTCTCTTATCATTTCTTTAGAAAATTTCTTGCATAGCATCTCACATCCTCAAAATATGATATCATTTACAAATATTTCTACGAGTAATATCTTGTCATGTGGTCCTTCTTTGATATACAATTTACTATTATCAAATTATTTTTTCTCAAAACCAATCTTTATTAGATATCCAAGTAGTCTTTCATACCATGCTCTATGAACATGTTTTAATCCATATAAATCTTTATGAATTTTACATACCATGTCTTTTAGTTGTACCAATGAAACCTTCATGCTATTCAATGTATACTTCTTCTTCCAAGAGATCATTCAAGAAGGTGATTTAACATCCATCTGATACCATTTGAATCCCTTTTGTATTGTATACACTAGAATTATTCTAACTACTTCAAGTATTGCAATAGGGGAAAATGTTTCCCCATAATTAGTACATTCTTCTTGAGCATAACCTTTTCATATAAGTCTTGCCTTATTTTTTTCACCTCTCCTTTCTCATACAACTTATTTCTAAATATCCATTTTGTAACAATCAAATTTTTATCCTTAGGTCTAGGAACAAGAGACTGAGTTTTATTCCTTTCTATTTTCTCAATTTCTTTATTCATTGCCTCTATCCAAATTTCATTTTCTAAAGCACCTTTTACAGATCTAGGCTCAAATTCACTACTTGCAAACATGTACCTTTAAACTTATTCTTTGTCAGTATGATTTCTATCTCTCCTCCAAATAATTTTTCTAGGTGCATGATGCCTTTTGATAGAGTTTTTAATACTTTGATCTTTCATACTTGATTCTATACTTGGTTCACATGGATCTTAAAAATATTCATCCTTGTTCATGGGCTCTTCTAGCTGATTTGGCTACAACTTAGGTTGCACTTATTGAGACTTGGGTAGTATTGCCTAAGGCTACAAGTCAGGTTGAACTATGTATGACTCAAGCTAAACTGCCAATGATTTGTTAGGTACACTTGGTTTTTGATTGGCTTCAACCTTATGAGATGAAGTCTTAGGTTCCTCTTCATAATAGAAAACTTTATATAATCTTCAAGCTCTTTGCTTTTTTTTTCTTCACTTCTTTATTCAAACTCATCAAACTTTACATGGACACTTTCTATCACTTTCTGATTAGTAAGATTCAAACATTTATATGCCTTTCTCCTAGTGAAGTAACATAGGAATATACCTTCCTCACTTTTTGCATAAAGATTTCCTTTCATTATGTCTTTAAGGATATAAAATTTTCTTTCAAATACTCTAAGATAAAAAATATTAAGCTTATATCCATACTAAAATTCATAAATTGTTTTATTTGTACCTTTCTTCACTTGATCTCAATTTCATGTATGAACTATTGTGCTAGTTTCTTCTCTCTAGTATTTTGGTGCAACATTCTTCTCTAACATGAGTGTTCTTGCACATTCTATGATGGATCTATTTCTTCTTTCTACTATAAAATTTTAATCTAGAGTTCTAGGTGCTAATACCTGTCTTTTGATTGTTAGAAGGAGGAGCATAGTTATCAAATTTATCCAATTGAAAAGAAGTTGATCTTCCCACAAGAGCATCTAAAGTTAAATCATTTTTTAGATTGCATCTCATCTCTTGAATAGATGAAATTCTAATTGCATAAATAGTAAGAAGAGTTCTTAGTACCTTGATGATTACTCCATCATCAATTTTATCTCCCACACCTCTATTGCAGTTACACTTTTTTTGATCCTTGCACTATATTGGGCAATGTTCTCACCTTCTTTCATTTTCAAATAACAAACTTACCTCTTAAACTTTTTGTCTTAGCTCTTTACACATTTTTGTCACTTCCATAGAATTTTTATAGTTTCTCCCACATATCACATGTAGTTTGAAAATCATTGACCTCATCAAACTTAGAATTCTTTAGAGAAGAAGCCATTGTATTATGATTCTTTGCTTCTTTCATTTACTCCATAGTCATAGGTGATGAGGGCGCAACCCAAGACAAGATGAACGCAAAAGGAAAAGGAGAATTTTATTATCAAATATGATAAGCTATTACATTTAATACAACATAAATAGACTCAAATACATGCCCTACCGGCTTACAATTCTATTAGATTCTAGACAAAAATCCTTCTCATAGTACCTTCTCCAAAACTCTACAAAAAATAGCCTTTACAATGCAAGAAATGACCTTAAGTAACTCGAATTAGGTTTAGGGTTAGGGATAAATTTTAGAATATTGACATCCACCACAAAAGAAGGTTCTAGAAGAAACGTCAAAAATTGATGCAAAATTAGAAGAATCTAGAAATGGTAGTCCAACTTTCGAGAGGCATAAGTTTTGAGCCAAGACTCTGATTGACAATTTGTTTACATTTGTAGAAATCTCTCAAAGTGCTCCATAGAAATATGGTTGAGATTATCTTGTGCTCCATTATTCAGGCCTATATGATTTTATCTAGTGCCTCAAATTTGACATCAAAGCATTCTTAGAGTGTCTCCAAGCAACTTAAAACTACAATAAATTTCAAACTATAATACCTTTTGACCTAATTATTTTTCTAGAATGCTTTAAATTACAAGTACAATCATCCCTCCAAATTAAACCTTGTAACTCATAATAATAATGACTCAATTAGAAAATAACCTAGTTTCTACATTAGCACATACCTTGAGGTGTTCAAAAACACTAACCCAAATATCTAATAGTGGAACTATGAGAGTTAGAATCTCTATTTGGCCCAAATGGGTATCCAAAAATATTAACACATTAAATAGAAACTAACACTAAACATATTTTTGGGTGATAGAGGATTGCCTGTACACCACTAGATGCTCCTGCATTAGTCACCTAGGGTAAATTGAAAAGTGGCCCTATCACTTTATAGATCTAGTTGAGGAAAACCCAATAGAAAACCTCCCTCATGGATAACCAAGTAGAATCTTCCACTAGTTATCCCGTCTACTTCACCACGTACTCATATTGAATATTTATGGTACTCTAACCCACATGACTATCCAAAATTTCTTCAATATCTTCCTTCTTAGAAGTGGAAATGGGACATGGCTCTAGTATCACCTCCTCCTTTCCACCATCATGATGATATTTTGTTAAGTCTACAATATTGAAAATAAGGGAAATATGGATCCCATCTAGCAACTCCATTTCATATGCATTTCCCAAATCATGTTTCTTCAAAATCTTGAAGGGGCCAAATTTCTTCATCTTCGGCTTATTGTAGGTGCCCACTGGAAATTAATCCTTCCTAAAGAACACCATAACCAGATCTCCAAATTGGAATGCCTCATGTATCCTCTTTTGATCCTCTCTATCCTTATACTGCAGGTTCATCTTGGTAAGATGTGCATGTACTTCCTCATGTAGTTTCTTGACATTTTTAGCAAAGTCTTCTACCTTGGCACTAGTCCTCTCTTGTTGGTCCATCTTCTTGATCTCTGGTATAGTCCTTGGACTACTCCCATACATAATTGGAATGGTGTTCTACTAGTACTCCTATTCACAAAATTATTTTAAGAAAACTTTACTTATGGTAGAATCAAATCCCATCCCTTGGGCTGATCTCCTATGAAACACCTCAAAAAATTTCCCAGACTTCTATGCACCACTTCTTTTTTCCATCAGTCTATGGATGATGTGAAAAACTAAATTTCAACTATGTCTTCAAATTCTTCCACAAAGTCCTCCCGATATACCCAACAAATTTAGTGTCTTTGTCAGAAACAATATTTCTTGGGAGGTAGCCTCACCATCTCTCTAAAAAGAAAATCTACTATACTTATGTCCTCCCAAGGCCTTGATTGAACATGCAATAGCTGATAGAGTCTAGTGTTTTGACTAATTCCTTTGGCTATCTAGCATACTTGAAAACTTTGTAAAAACTTCTTTACATCATGTGACAATTAAGGCCAAAATAATGTTCACCAATAGTGGCAATGGTCTTATCATGACCAAAGTGTCCTATAATCACTCCAGTATGTTTCTACTTAATCAAGTTCTCCCTCATGGAAGTCTTTGGAATACACAATTGACTTATCTTGAACAACATACCATCCTAGATCATGTAATCTAGTCACATGGTCCTATCTAGAGTAACAAGTTCTTTACAAGCCTTCCAAGCCTTTGCAAAGTCAATATCCTTAGGGTATAGATACTTGAGTTCAACAAACTCAACCACTTCAACCTACATTTTTGTTAGTAACAACTATCTGCTACTTGATGCATCTACAACCCTAGTAGAACTTCCACTTCTATGTTTCAATATAAATGTATAGCTTTGCATGAACTCTACCCATTTCAAATGTCTCTGATTCAATTTACCTTGGCTATTTAGGTAATGTAATGCCTAATGATCACTATACAAGACAAATTCTTTTGGCAAATAATAATGCCTCCATTTTGTTATGGCCTAAACTATTGTATAGAACTCCTCATCACAAACATAATACTTCTTCTTTGCATCATTCATCTTTTCACTTAAATAGGCAATAGGCTTACCTTCTTGGCTCAACATAGCCCCAATAGAACTACCACTAGATTCATAATCTGCCTAGAACACTTTGTTAAAATTAGGAAGTGCCAACACAGGATTCTCTATCACCTTCTTCTTTACTAACTCAAAACTCCTTGTAGATCTTGTAGTCCACTTGAACTCTTTTCTATCCCCTCTCATTGTTTCAGTTAGGGCTGCACATATACTACTAAAATTCCTAATGAACTTCCTATAAAAAATAACCAAACTGCAGAATGACTTCACCTTAGTGGTAGACATTGGAGTAGGCCATTCTATGATGACTTTCACCTTCTTTGGGTTCATTTTGAGACCTTAAACTGATACAAGAAAACCCAAATAGACTAACTCTATTTTGACAAAGCTACACTTCTTTAAATTTATCAACAATTTATCTTCCTTCACCCTTTCAAGGACACTAAAAATGTGAAAAAAATGTTCAACCAAAGACTTACTGAAAATCAAAATATCTTCCAAATAGACAACAACAAATTTTCCCAAAATATTCTATAGTACCTCATTCATAAGTTTTAGATTAAGGTAAAAATAGGTTTTGAAGGGACCCAAAACCCTTAACATAAAAGAAAAAGATATTCAAGTAAGCACAACTAGGTTTTAGAAGGACCTGAAACCTACAGTATAAAAGTTACAAAATTAGGTTTTATAGGGACGTAAAACCACAAAATAAGAACAGATAAGAAAACTAAGTTTTACAAGGACTTGGGACCTAGAGTTTAAACAAAAGGAACAAAAACAAAATAAAAAAACCTAGATCAGAGACCAATTACCAGAGCCACCACCAGATTATAGACTAGTTACTAGAACCACCAGCAGCAGCTATTATAGCTCCTTGATCATTTTCACCACCTCCTTACCCACCTCTATAGTGTTTTAGATAATGTTGATAGCAAATCCCCCAGCTGCCTCAACTGCCTTCATCCTTGAACTCTATCTTGTTCTTTTTCTTGGCTTACTAGGAGATATGATTTCTTCATTATTTCTCTTCCCTAAGCTAGTAGCATCTGCACAAATGTTTGAAGTGACCTATTCCATCTTGTTGCCACTCTCCTTGATCAAAAGATGGGGTTTATGTTCATATTCCTTTAGCTTCTCTGGGATATTGCCAACCTAAACTTCTAGATAAATGATCTTAGCTCGGTCAACTTCCTAGTCATGTTGCATCTTTCCCATTCTTCTTTTTAGATTCATTAACTCATTGTAAATCCATGAGTCACCTTGGAGAGAGGAGTCTACCTTGAACTTGGTAGTGTGAAGGAAAGAAAGCATTAACTCCTTACTAGTAGATTCATCCTTCTCCTTCCCCGTATCTTCCTCCACATTCATAACACCCTTACCAATGAGGTCATTCTTCTCCTTTGCCATTTCTTCCTCCAAATTTTCCTCCCTCACTTTCTGGGTTTGCTCACTCTAGTTTTTATCCTCTTCTCCAACATTTTTTGACCCTATATTTTTATGATAACTTTCCTCAACCTCATCCTACCAGTCTCAACTTTGCTACCAAGGTAACCTTCCAAATTTGAACTAAAGTCCCTCGTATTCATATTCTCCTCATTCTCCCTATTCATTTCATCATTTTTGTTAGAATTCTCAAACTTGATAATTTCCTCTACATTTTTTTGAGGCATGTCTTGCTTTAGAATCCTCTTTCTCACACTAACCCCTTACTCTCCCTTACTCTCCCTAGAATAGGTTTCATGAACAGAGACCCTCTTTTTCTTAGAGGGTGGGGAGGATACAATAGCCTTACTCTTATAGTAATTCTCAATTAAAAGGATTAGCCCTTCATGTAAAATCAAATAGGAGTCTTTTTTCCAATGGGCTTGAAGACTTTGAAGAAAAGAGAATCTCAAATAAAAAGGAAAAGAGATCCTATCCTTATATTGAAAATGATTCAGGAACACAAAATAAAATTTATGGAATCATTTTTCCCTACCATCTAGAATGAGGTACTCATGGATACAAGAAAGGACATCCTGCCAAATAACTTTAACTTGACTCAACTTGTAGAAGTCATCATTCTTGTCCAAATTCTTTTCCTTCTCTTCTATCTTTGGAAATTTCCTAAATGCAACATTGGAGATATTGGTTTCCTTGCTAAATTTTATGCCCTCCTTAGGTAGCCCCATAACTTCGGCAATGAAATCCTCGGACAAATGAACTGTTACCCCATGCATGGAAACCCTATCCTCAATCCAATTTGGCATTACTCTTCTCTAGAATCTTCCAAACAGAGGCTTTGGCCCTCCATGCTTTATAGTTCTTTGGTTGTTATTTTCTTGGTTCCCCACCCATTTTAACAAACTTCATTTCTCTATGAAAAGCCAAAGTTGACCAGACAAGTAGACATAAAGATTTGAGAAAAAACAAGGTGTTCATTAAAACAACCAAGGCGCTCATTAAAACACTTACATGCCAACCTAGGATAATAATCATATTTATGTACTTTCTTGGGACTACAACACTGTCCTTCGTAACCCCACTTCTATTTATCATTAAATTGCTAATCTTATAAGATCTTTCTTTTTGTCCCATGAGGTCTATCATAATTAATTGGACCTTTCAAATCCACACTCCTGCTTAGGTCATCATGCCAAGTGATCTTACATTCATATTGGATAGCTTGGTTAGCAATGCAGTCAAGCACAGTATTTCCTTCATGGAAGGAATGAGAGAAAAAGACTTTATCAAATTTATCCATTAAGGATTTAATTTCCATTACACTAGCTTCAATAGACCATGTTATCAAACTTTTTCCATTAAGCATATTTATGATATTCAAGGAATCTCCTTCCATCCAGAGGTACCAAAAACTAGTTTCCATTGCTGACCTCATCATATAAAGAGCTGTAGTAGCCTCATCTTTATGACTAGTAGAAGTACCAATAGGCATAGCAATAGAATCTATAATATTACCAATGTGATTCCTCAAAACCCCTCCACATCCTACTTTTCCAGGATTTCCTTTAGTAGTACCATCAAAATTCCCTTTTAGCCATCCCACAAGAGGAGCCTTCCACTTAGTATTCAATCTCTGATCTTATTTCTTCATTTTATAACCTTTAGTATTCATTGGATTGTCAATTTGGAAATCTTCATTACACTTTCTTTGGGAATTAAAGTTTTCCTTTATTGCTTTGACAATGTTTTGGCCAAGCACCCACTCAGGTATTTCTTTGTTTCTAAAGATTTTGTTATTTCTTCCTTTCCAGATTCCCCACTAGAGATGGGGAAGATTAATTTTCCATAAGAAACCAACATCATTATCCTTAGATGGGCAATTCCAGCTTTGAAAATAGTGTTCTATGTTGTTTTGTTGGACCTAAGTAATATTCCAGAAGTTGAGAATAGAACTCCATACTTATTGACTATAAGTACAGTTTAAGAACAAGTGATCTATATCTTCATAACCTTCTTTACATAGGCTACACTGATTAACCACATTAATGCCTCTCTTTTGTAGGTTATCCTAAGTAAGAATTTTATTTTGAATCAAGAACCAATAAAAGATATTTATTTTTGGAGTAAGACCTTTTATCCAAGCTCTAGTCCACAAAGGGCAATTACCTTTCTCCTCAGATTTGAATACAAAGGAAACTTTGAAATAGCCACTTACATCAACTCTCCATATCATTTTATCTTCCTTATGGGGATACAAAGAAAAGGTATTCAACATAATCTGGATATTATGAAAATCCTAATTAAAATCAACAAGGCTAACCCACCTATTATTATACCAGTAATGTTCTACAAGAGTTCCATACAATTGCTTACATTTATCAATCTAGGTCCTATCCTCAAATTCCTCAATCAAAGGATGATCTAGGATTCAAACATCTTCCCAAAATCTAACCTTTTTCCCATTTCCAACTTTCCATGAGCATTCTTTACTTAAGATGTTCTTATCTCCTTGCATAGCCCCCTAAATAGTAGAAGAGGATAGAACATCAGGAGATGAAAAAAAATCAAATAAAGAAGGAGCATTAAAAAGGTATTTATGTTTCCATATAGTGCTCCATTACTTATCATCATGATACACTCTCCATCCCTATTTGGCTAGAAGAGCTTTATTCATACTTTGCACTGACCTGTTTACCATTCCATCTTCCCTGATAGGCTTACAAACATGATACCAAGATATCAGAGTCATTCTCTTCCTTTTCTTAGTGCTAGACCATAGAAATTTTTTTTGAATTTTATCAATAGTATTTGTAAATTTTGCTAGAATTCTAAAGAGACTCAAAGAATAAGTAGTTAGTCCAAAGGGCTTTACTAACCACTCATATAGACCCTCACTGGTTTTGAATGTAGAATTCCACTCATCTCCTTCTCTTATCTATATCCAATGATAATGAGTCTTGAGATCTATCTTTGTGAATTATTGAGCTCCACTCAACCAATCCATAAGATCATCCATCCTTGGAAAAGGAAATGCATACTTGATGGTTATCTTGTTAATAGCTTGAGATTCTATAGAAATCCTCCACACTCCATCCTTCTTTAGTGTTAGAACTATAGGTACTACACATTGACTTAAAGGATCTCTTGAATTAGACCTTTCCTCAATAGCTTTTGAACTTGTCTATTCATCTCTTCAGTCTTAGTAGGAGTCATCCTATGAGTAGTCTTGTTAGGAAAACCAGCTCTAGGGACTAAATCTATTTGATGAGTTTTTTTCCTTACTAGTGGCAACCCTTTTGGGACATTATCAGATATGAAATCTCCATACTCACTTAATCCAAAAATTAAAATGGAACTTCACTAATGCCTTCCTTGTTCATTCTAGGAATTAAAGAAGACCACTTTGTAACTTTTTACCCTCCTTTATCAAGTGCTTCAACTTGTGAAAAACTCTATCCTTTGTTAGAAAATATGTATTTTTTTGACCATCACGTATAGCATGCCTATCAAATTGCCATAGACTTCCTAACAAAAATTTTCATACATCCATTAGGATGATGCCACAGAGAACCTTGTCATGGTAACTCCCAATCTTGAACTTTATCAAATAGTGTTTGCTAACCAAGACCTTATGATCATCCTGCACCTAAGAAATTTGATATGGATGGGGGTGTTTCTCCCTCTTTATCCTTAGCTTTGACACCATCTCCTCTGATACCAAGTCATCAATGCTTCCACCATCAACAATCACATCACATCATTTATCCACACACTTGCACCTATTACAAAACATACTCCTTCTTTGTCTAGGTTTAGTCTCATCACTCAGTAAGACCCTTTCATTAACCAATACTTTTCCTCTTTCCACATCCTTTGAATGCAATGATTTAGCATCATCATCCACATGAGTAAACCTTTCTTGACCATCATATCTCCTATATGTCCTTCCTTGGTGTTGAGGGAGCTCATAGGCATGATGACCTTCTTCATTGTAATGGAAATAGGTACCTCAAAATCCTTCTCTTCCTTAACCTTTTCCACATCCTCTACCTCTTCTTCTTTGGTCTCCAAATTTTTTTATCTTAAAAGTGGTTGAAACCCTCATTCCTCTAGTTTCAACTGGTACCCACATCTTCATTTTTCTTTTGGTCCTCATTTCAGCCTCCAAATGACCTACCACTACCCGTTTCTCCTTGACCATGCCCTATTTTCCTTCAATCAAACTTTTTTTTATCTACTTCTCAACTCATAAGGAAAACTAGTAGGCCTCTTCAATGTTGGTCATTCTAACTAGACTTAGCTCCTTTTGAATGCTAGGTCTTAACCCATTAAGGTAATAGGAAACCTTCTCCTTGCTTTCTTCTGCATGCCCCATCCTAATAATGACTCAATAAAACTCCTTTTTTATATTCCTAGATAGATTTTCCTACTTTATTTAAACCTTGCATGTTCTTGAACAAATCAAAATCATAGTCAATAAGAATGAACTATTCTTTAATTTTCTAATGCATGGAGGAATGAGAATAGACTGGGACCAAAGGTACACCCATCTATCTAATCCACCTTGCAAGATTCAATACAATAGAAACAAAAAAAAATATAGAACCAGATTAGGAGATAAAGGAAGGAAATTCCTTCATTCATATATGCATTCAAAGATATTATCACTTTCCCAGCTATAAGGCCTTCTGGGTCATGACCAGATAAATCTAATTACAATCTTTGATGATTCAACTTTGCATTCTGCTTCTTAATGTCTCTAGGTTTATATATTCTACCCTAAAACACAATTATAGACCTCCTTAAATACTTGTGTGGCCAAAGGGTTTCCTATCATAAGATTAAAACTTACATTAAATGCATGCACAGCCACAAGTCGACTCACATCAAATATTAACTACCAATAATGAAATTAAATACATGTAATGTCATCCCAAAATGGAACCAGACATAGAACTTAGTATCCAAATAAACTCAGCAACCAGATAACACTCGGTAGAAACCATGAACTCAACATCAACCAAGATGCTTGACATTCACTACATGCTCAACATCTATTGAGAACTCAGCAACTAAAGCTCATGAATAACTGAAAATTGGCACTTGGTAATAACTAGAACTTAATAGCAACTAGTAGAATGAACAAAACTACAAGATTACAAGGAAACCTAGGATCCTCCTCTATCAGACAAACAGGGTTAGAAGAAATGATTCTCCTAAATCATGCAAGTGTCATAACCTGAGCTGAATCCAACTTAGATTAAGAAATCTATGTAGCATCCTCAACTGGTCTACTTTTCCATTTCACCAAATACTCATAGTAATATTTTCCTCTTGTGCTCTTACCAACTCTATGATCCAATACCTTTTCAACTTCTTCAATCTGCTTCTTAGGATAATCATCTGATACAATAACTTCATCATTTGATTCATGATACTTATATAAATCAGCAACATTGAATATAGGAGATATATTGATGTCATTAGGTAACTCAACTTCATAAGCATTACCATTGTCAAAGTTCTTCAAGATCTTACAAGGTCCAAACTTCTTCATCTTCATCTTATTGTATGCAATCTTCCTTTCTTCAAATGAACCATCACCTCATCACCAGCTTCAAAATCATGATGTCTTCTAGACTTATCAGCATTCTCTTTATAGTTCTGATTACTTTGTTTCATCCTCAACTTCACTTCCTTATGCAAAGACTCTATAAAATCAGAAAATTCTTCTCTTGCAACACTTTTCTTTTCTTCACTAGCAATATCTCTCAAATCTAATACTCCTCTAGGCTACATTCCTATAACAATCTCAAAAAGTGCTTTCCCTATACTCCTATTCATAGAATTATTATATGCAAACTTAGCTTGTGCCAAGACCATCTCCCAATTACTTAGCTTATCTCCAACTAGAAATCTCAGCAAATTACCCACACTTCTATTCACAACCTCTGTCTATCCATCTATCTATGGATGTAATGTAGAACTAAACTTCAACTTAGTACCCATCTTCTGCCACAAAGTCTTCCAAAAATAACTAGCAAATTTATTGTCTCTGTCAAAAATAATACTTCTTAGTAATCCATGCAATCTCACAATATCTTTGAAGAAAATTTCAGTGACATGTTCAACATATAATGTCTTCTTACATGGTATGAAATGAGCCATTTTAAAAAATCTATCCACAACAAAAAATATAGAATCATAACCCTTCACTATTTTGGCAATCCAATAATAAAATCCATACTAATGTCACTCCAAGGTTTCTCAGGAAGAGTAATAGGCGTATACAAACCAATATTTTGACTTACTCCTTTTCCAATTCGATAAACTCCACAACTCTTCACAAATTTCTAAACATCCTTATACATTTGTGGTCAGTAATGCTTATCCTTTAGCAAACTCATTGTCTTATCAATTCCAACATGTCTAGCCAATCCACCACTAAGAATTTCCTTAACCAAATTCACTCTTATAGAACTTCTAGGGATACACAACTGAATTCCTTTAAAAAATATACCTTCTTGAATGAAATATTCATCATACTTATGTGATTTGTTAGATTTGGTGCTCTACCTTCTCTCCACACCTTAGAAAAATTAGGTTCAGTATCATACAACTCATTCATTTCATCAAAACCAAGAACTTCAACCTTCATCTCAGTCAATAAAGAATGTCTTCTACTCAATGCCTTAGTAACTCTATTAGCAACTCCACTCTTATGTTTTATAACAAATTTATTATTCTACAAGTACTCAACCCACTTCATATGTCTTTGATTCAATTTATGTTGACTTCCCAAGTATTGTAAAGCTTTATGATCAATATACAACACAAGCTCCTTAGGAATCAAATAATGTCTCCACTTCTTTAAGGCTTGAACAATAGCATAAAGCTCTTGATCATACATAGAATACTTCCTTTTATCATCATTGAACTTCTCACTAAACAAGACAACAAGCTTACCCTCTTGACTCAATCCAACTCCTATTGCACTACCACTTGCATCACATTCAACTTGAAATGCCTTGTTGAAATTAGGCAAAGCCAATATAGGTAACTCAACAAAATTTTGTTTCAAAGTCTTAAAACTCTTATCATCTCCATGTGTCCACTTGAATTCCTTTTTATCTCCTCTCATTGTCTCAGTCATACCATTACAAATAGAATTGAAATTCCTTTAAAACTTCTTGTAAAAACTAGCCAAACCATGAAATGATCTTACCTCACCCACGTTCTTAGGTGTAGGCCATTCCAAAATTGTTTTAACCTTCTTAGGATCCATCTCCAAACAATCAACTAAAATCAAAAATCCCAAATATATAGTATCTTCTTTCATAAATAACACTTCTTCAAATTAATCATCAGCTTCTCCTATTTCAATCACTACAATACTTATCTAATATGCTCAAGATTTTCTTCCTTAGTCTTACTAAAAATCAGAATATCATCCAAATAAACAATCACAAACTTACCCAAGAATATTTTCATAACTTCATTCATCAACCTCATGAAAGTACTAGGTGCATTAATCAAACCAAAAGGCATAACCAACCATTCATACAAACCATCTTTTGTCTTAAAAGTAGTCTTCCACTCATCACCTTCTCTGATTCTAATATGATGATAGATACTCTTCAAATAAATCTTGGTAAAATACTTTGCTCCACTCAAACAATCCATTATGTCATCCATCCTTTGCATAGGAAATCTATATTTCACTGTGATCTTGCCAATAGCTCTAGAATCAGTACAGATTCTACATTCTCCAATCCTCTTAGGTGATAATACAATAGGTATAGCACATGGACTCAAGCTTTCTCTAATTAATCCTTTCTAGAACAACTCATGCACTCATCTATTAATTTCTTCATTCACTTTAGGTGTCAATCTATATGGTGCTTTGTTCGAAAAACTAGCTCTAGGAATCAGATCCATACAACAACTTATACTTCTCATTGGAGGTAAACCATTATGTAACAATCTCTTTATACTCATTCAGTAATTCTGAAATTTCTTCTAATACTCAGTCACTAATATCAGTTATCACTTGGTTACTATTGACACAACTTTGTCTCCTTGGAATTATAGCAAAAAAAACTTGGTTCCTTTTCATTTCCTTTTCAATTTTTTTCCCATTAACCATGCAAATTCTCATAGTAGTACAATTAAGCTCATCTGGACTTTCAATCAAAGGTAGCAATATTTTTTTCTTCCCATTCATCCAAAGAGTATATTGATTTAATCTTCCATCATGTATAGCATATCTGTCATATTGCCAAGGTCTACCCAATAGAATATGACAACAATCCATAGGCATAATATCACACAAAACTTCATAAAAATAATGTCCAATCTTGAACTTCACAAGCCATTTCTCACTTACCAATATCTTATACTCATCTTTGATCCATGAAACATGACAGGGTTTAGGATGCTTTAGCCTCTACAATTGCAACTTTGTAACCAACTCTTCTAATGCAAAATTTGTAGAACTTCCACTATCATAGATTACCTTGCAAATTTTTTTGGCCATCTTACATTTGATCTTGAAAAGACTTCTCCTTAAAATAAGCCCCTCATCACTTCCTTTATTGCATAAGTCTCTTCTTATATATGTGAAATATGGGCCTCTAATCCTCACATACACTTCAACATGGTCATTACCTAAGAGATCATCCTAGAATGAACATTGAATTGTTCATCTAAGTAATCCAATGACATGACCTATTTCCTTCTAACTAGAAGGATTTTTCCTTTTCTCTTAGATTGAGAAGCAGGAAACTACACCTTTTAGTATGAAGGATTTATGAAGCTTTATGAAAGTGCAATTAATCCAAATGAAGTGTAATTAATCTAATAACAAGAAAAGAAAATTATGCTACATGAGTGCATTTTAATCTATATGACAAGAATTCTAAGCAATTATGAAAGCTATGAAAATATTGAGCAAGTTTGTATCTATTTTGAAAATAATTCGATGCAATTCAATTCAACCTCTATAATGAGGAATTGGAAGCCTTTTAAATAGAATTCTCAAAATCAGTCAATGGTCTAGATCAACCAGAATGAATAGTCAAGATTAAAGGTAAGATTCAATTGGGATGAAAGATTCCTTGTGTAGGTGAGGTTAACTAACTCAGATTCTGAGTGTGCTAGAGAGTTAACTAAAATTCACCTGAGTGTGAGAATAAGTTGGTTACGTCAATTCCAATTCAAGAGATAGATCACTCAAAATTCCCATTCTTGAACTGAAGAAAAGATTTGAAGAGATTATTTAATTTAATAAATTAAGATATGACCTCATAAATGCATATTTGTAATTAATTGAATAATTAAACCCAATAATTAAGATGAGGACATTATAGAATTAAATACATTTAATTCCTTTGTACATTAGCTAAAGAAGTAATTTAATTTAATTAAAGTTTGAACACTTACAATTAAATTAAATTAAATCAATAAGTTTAATGTAGCTAATTTGAGTCAATGCTTAGGAATTAAACAAAGAGTGTGATTAATGTAGACTATGGTTTTTTGCATTTGACACTTAGGCCAGGTAGTGAGTATCAGAATTAGAATTTCCTAGTAAAATAGGACTTTAGGATTGATCAAAATAGACAAAAATTGGTTAACATAGCAATGTGCCAATTTTGGGGTATTACATTTTGCCCTCTTTGAATGAATGTGTGAGAAACATATTCAATTCAAAGAAATTAGAAGTATGATGCAAAGATCAAGAAATGAGATCAGTTTCAAAGTTGATGATACAAAGACCAATAAATAAGCTTTTTAAGGTTATCTCTAGAATGAAGCTTAACCTTAGGGAATCTAGATAGAACACCTAGATACTGAGATGATAAGCTTTTAAAGGTTTTCTCCAAAATGGAGCTTAACCTTAGGGGATCCAGATAGAACACCTAGATACTGAGATGGTAAGCTTTTAAAGGTTTTCTCAAAAATAAAGCTTAACCTTATGGGATCCAAATAGAACACCTGAATACTAGTCCAAACGGATAAAAAGATCCAATCACGAGTCGTAGAATCATCCCCAGAATAAGGCTTGATCCTTAGGATTTGAGGTTTAGTCTATCCCAATACCTATTCATTGCACTCTGACAAGAATTGTTAGAAAATGTTATCAGCTGATCAAAAGATGGAATAGATGACATAGATGCTAGATAGCAAGGGAACAAGATGGCCTAAGTGACGAGATGCCTTGAGTGATGAGGACATAATATTTAGATTGTGTTGAAATTTAGATTTAATAATTTAATCTGTCCTTAGAAATTAATTTTCTAGCCTCATCTACTCTATTTTTTACATTTTTAAATTACTCTATCATGTTCATCCATACAAATTTCTAGATTTTCATGCAAGAAATCTCATTTTCACATGAAGAACTAAAGATTTTGCCCATTTTATTGCACTTCCTCAGACGAAAAAGTGCATAATTGTGTGATTTCTCATGTGGTGCACAACATTTTCTCATGTGGGCTTATGCAGGATTTCATGCAAAATTTTGCAACAACACAAGCAAAATACAATTTTTCTAGAATTCAATTTATCATTATGTTTGACTAATAGTTTAATCTAAAGCATTTTCTTTCAATTTTTTAGTTTTTCTGTAGCTTACTAGTGGTTTGTAGGATGTTTTGACAAAGACACCTTTATCTTAGCACTTCAAACATGTACTAACTATGTGATTGCAAGATGCTTGTCAAAGAAATGCATGTAGAAGACTTATTTCAAACCCACTTTAAATGTCATGTCTTATTTTTTCTTTCCACACATAGTATAATCAGGACTTGTGAACTTCATAGGGTGCCAGGTAGGCGAATAGGGGAGTATGCTCTTTACTACTTGGAAGTGATGCCCAAGAGTAAATCAAAAACCTAGAAGCCTCTAAAAGATGGGACCCAAGGGAGGCAAGCAAGTTAATGGCTCTCTAGTACAAATTTTTTCTATGAAGGGATGATGATATCCTTGTAGGGAATCAAAATTTTGAGAAAGGATAAGTTTGAATTGATTAAGCTAACTCGGTGATTAATATGTCTTGTGTGTTTGGTCAAGGTGATGAGGTAAAGGAGTATGCTCTTTCCCCTTGAGGTAAATTAGAAACTAATACCCTTAGATTTGAACCATCAGTCTGAGTCAACCCTTAGAGGGCCTATCGGAGTGATCCAACCTCTGAAAATGACCCAAGTGAACACACTCCTTTCTCTAGAGATTCCAACTAACTATAATAAGGAAGTTTTGTAGAGTGAAAGACTCCAAAGCCATATTAATTTCCTCTTCTTCATTTTGATATTGAGAATCAAGAAGAGGCTCTATCTATTGCATTGACCAGTGCCAGCCCTAGTTTTACTAGTCAAATGTGTGCACTTTTAGATGCTAGTGTGGGCTACTAGCCTCAACTTTGCTTATGAATCCATCTAGGGTTAATATGAAAGGATGCTAAGTAAAAACCTCTTAGTTAGTTACTACCTAGTTCACCTCTGAAAGGGGCATAATCTTTGTGTAAGGAGGGGGAAGAATCTCTCCTATAGATCTCACCATAGGCATGTATCTATGCATTGGGAGGTGCTATATGCACTTGACTCCTTCCTCAAGGGTGTTCATTTAGCCCTTGGAACACACCAAAAACATGGGTGCCCTCTAGTGGGGTGACATGGTTGTGTGAGGTGAATGCATGCACATAAGTTGTGGGACAAAGGTTTTGCTTCCTCTACCATTTTTTGGTTTTAGGGATAAAGTGTGTTCTTTATTGAGTCTTAAACTAGTCCAACCTATTAAACAAATTGAAATTCAAGACTCCTCCATCCCTCTGAGTTTCTTTTTCCTTGGTTGGATTATTTGTGACTATTTCTTTCTTCCCATATTATTTGAAAACAAACTGTCTTGTTTAAAACCAAAATGTTGTTCAACAACTTGAAAACCATCTTGCTATCTATCTGAAATCTATCAAAACAACCAAAAATCTGTCCAAAACTCTCTAAAACTTTCACAATCTCTTCAAAATTCTATCTCAGTTGTTAGTTTAGTCCCTATTTTTCCACCTAGTTTTGCAAAATTTCACACGAGAACCTTATTGGTCAGCACTTCTTTGCACGGCCCTATCCAAGTCCCTATATGGTCCTATGCAAATATTTGCATGAGATCTTGTAAATTCCATCCTTTTATGTCATAATCCTATCTTTTTATTAGTATAACACATCCTCGTGTGACTCTATACAAGTCCTCATGTGAGAAAACTTTTCAAAATTTGTTGTTCTAAATCTTCACCTAGCTCTTTGTGCCTTTTCATGTGGTTCCTTGGGAATCCTCATGTGGAATCTTGTCTTAAAATTATGAAGCTATTATGTTAGAGCTATCTGCACTCTAAATCTAGTCTATTATTTACAAAAGTTTACCACTTTTTTATTTTCAAATATTATCAAACAATGCCATCTCTCTTAGCCAACAACTTGTGACCTACACACAAACTAGTCTCATCTCTTGTCTAACTTGTCTTTGTCCTTTCATGGTTTTCATACTCTGTGTCATGATAATCATAATCTTTGACTATTCTAGCCATTACTTAGACAACTCATACCTTAGTATATAGCAATCTTATCTTGCCTTTTGAGACTACATTCTAGCATGGTCCTTGTCTAGGTTTTGATTTTTTTCCCTATCTATGACTATGGCAATAAGAAGTGGAAATTTTTTTTATCCCCTTAGACTTAGACAAGGTAGAGATAGGGGTCATAATTAGGATAGAGGTCACTTTCCAATTTATACATAGTCTATGTCCAATTCATCTAGTGAGGAGTCTTCATGATCTCCTTCACTTGTCAGATCACCTTGTGTATAAAATTACAACAAACTAGGAACCCCTTGTATCAAGTAGATCCCAAAACTAGAAAATTTCATACATCTCCAAACAACATAGCTGAATTCTTATTCAAAGGACCTTTCCAACCAAAATACACTAAAACATATCACATTCCTACAATGGCTGATCAAGAACCTAAACATGGAGAATGTAGTAGAGACCAAGAACAAAATAGGAATGAAAACATAATGAAACTTTCTTCACTGATGAGAATGAATAAGAGGTAGGGATACTTTGTGAACACATTGAAAAATGTCATAAGGACAAAAAAATTTGAAAAGTCATGGAAATCTTGCTTAATGAAGAGAAAGAGAAATATTTTCCCAAACTTTCTCAAGAGGGAGCAAACCTACCTCATCACTTTAACATTGAGACTATCATTACACCTAAAGAGGAAACTAAAACTTACAAATTGCAAAAACAACTAAAGATCATGCAATAATAGTTAGCCCAAATGATGCATGATAAAGACAAACCTATGAAAATGTACACCTTAGATGCTCTTTTTCCATTCCCTTTTGACAATAGTATAGACATGCCTCCTTTCCCAAGAGGAGTTTAGTTATCTAAGTATGATAAATACTTTGGAACTACCGATCCCCAAGATCATTTGCTAGAATTTATGCATAATCAAAGATATCTCATTCATCTATTCCCAAGAAGTCTAGGTGGTCAAGCTATGGAGTGGTTTTCATACTTGCCTACTACTATCAAAATGTTTGATGAGATTGCTAATTTGTTTGTCCAAAAATACTCTCACAACATACAACATTCGGTTAACATTTGAGATTTGTGTAACCTTAAATAGAAAGTTGGAGAACCTTTCCTCACATTCCTTTAGAGATGGAGACAACTTTACAACAAATATTCAGGAAAGATTCCTTAAATGGAAAAGCTTGATATCTTCATTGGTAATCTTCTACATAATTTTGGGTATAGAGTTCAACTTCAAGGTCCATGCATCTTTGAAGACATGGTTACACAAGCTATTTGTATAGAGGAATTGATGGTCAAAAAGGGTGAACTAACCCTTCAAAAGGACACTAAACAAGGATCCAACTCTAATAAGGATAAATCCAAGTATGTGAATAAAAACTAAGAGGTTGTGCATGATGGAGTTGTTGACAACCATACTCCTAAACCTACTAAGGAAACCTCCAATCTTACAAACAATCTTAAAGCATCCAAGAATGTTGAGAAACCTCCTTCTAACAATAAGACATTTGGAAACAAACCAAAGAACAAATCTTGGGTTTCACATCCAAAAGGAGAATATATAGCTCTTGGTCAAAATTTGGATGTGGTCTACAAGAGCTTGCTACAAAACAAGATTATTCCTCTATTGGATAACTCTCATCCTTATGATCCACAACCATGACCACCATGGTGGAACAAAACTACATTTTGTGAATATCACCAAAACAAAGGTCACAAAACTAGTAACTGCATCAATTTGTATCACAAAGTCCAAGACCTCATTAACAATGGTGACATTGTTGTGGATGGACATAAAAAGAACATAGATCATAAGGCTTTCAAGGAGTCATTCCCATCTTATGAAAAAGAAGAAACCTCAAAATAGAAATCTCATAACAAGATCAACTATACATACTCTAATGATGATGATGAGATAGTCCACATGCTTGAACCCATGGATTCTACGTACTGTGATGTTATCACCATCAAGGGAAAACAAGAAAAAGCTAAACCCAAGACACCATTTGTCTTAAGGGGCACTTCTTCCAATACATCTAACAATGAACCATCATAATCTTGTGATAATGTTGTTACGTGTTCCCATGCTAAGTTGGTTCTCAAAGGCCCTATGCCTTCTACTCCTGATCTCAAACAACACAAAGAAAAACCTCTTGCTAGTCTTTCTGGAAAAGGAATAAAACTTGAAACAACTTCTGTGGCTACTAGCTATAGTATCCTTGATCAGTTACAATGAACTAATGCTCAAATCACAATCTTTGAGCTTCTCAAAATCTCACCTGCACATAGGATAATTCTTGACAAAGCCCTCACTAAGGAAAACATTCTTCAAGATCTTGATCTTGAGAGGTCCCAATCTATGGTGGGTAATTTGACCTCACCTTACTATATGTCCTTCTCTAAGGAGGATGATAATTCACTAAGTTATCTACATAATCAACCTCTATACATTGAAGTCACGATACATCAAAGATGTGTTCATCGTGTGCTCATTAGCCAGTTTAGACATCATCTCTGCTACTCTGATTAGACAATTGGACTATTCTAAAGAGTCCATCGATCCCCATCATAGGATAACTATCAAAGAATATGATGAATTTAATCAAAAATCTTTAGGTCTTGTGGTGTTGGCTCTCCACTTTGGTCCTGTAGAAAGGGATGTCACTTGTCAAGTCCTCAACATTCCCTTGGCTTACAATATTTTTCTAGGAAGACCATGGATACATGAGATGCAAGTTGTGCTTTCCACTTACCATCAATGCATAAAATTCCCATTTTGTTGCTCTAAAGTTACCATACCTACAATTAATAGCTATACCTATGACATGTCTAAATTTTCTAAAAAATGTGTACCTGCTAATAGGGAATCTATAGACCATCGTGATAACAAGCCAAAGCAAATTGAATAGTTGCTCAAGCTAAAGGAAACTAGGATGGGTGAATATCATCATTATGGGAGACCATCTGAGGTGAAGAGATCATTTGTGTTAACACCTCAAACTAAATATGATGGTACCTTTGTTAAAGCTACTATACCTCTTGAGGAGGAAGCTGAAAAAAGGGCCATTACTGCATGGATCTGCAAAGAGGAAACTCTATTTGACCTCATGGAACAATCTCATGAAATTATTCCTAAGAAGTATGGTCCTAGTCTTAGACTCATGAAACACTTTGGCTACAAAGGGACTGGTCCTATAGGATTCAACAAAAAAGGTCTAATTGATCCTATCAAAGAAATAGCTAGAAGGAATTGAAACACATCTGGTCTAGGCTTCAAGAAGATTCCCTTCCATCTAGGGAGTAACAAATTCATACCAAAACTTGAGATTTCAACTAAACATGAGTCACATGCTGAGTTTGATGACCACAAAGACAATGTTGATGATGAGAATCCTTATCCTTATCCAATTCTTGATGATCTAGCTAAATTCTTTGCAGGACTAGATGACTCTGTACCACATGTCAGCACCATTGATGCTAATAGTGATTCTTCTAAGGATACTATTGATTCGTAGCATACCAAAAAAGAATAAGGATGGTCAAGTCATGCTTTACCCATTGATTACCTTTATAAAAATCTAGATGATGAAGGACAATTTGTTCCTATCATTGTTGGGGAGTTCTATAGTCTATATCCAAGCAATACGAATTCTCGAGAGTATGAATTTGACTCTCTCTTAGAAGCAACTATAGATAAAGACATAGATCAAGTTCATGTCTATGAAAACCTCCTTGAAGTAGGTGAATCATCTAAGGTTGGGTCGGATGAGTCCTATCTAACTAGTATCCTCAAGTCTTTGATTAATGATGTTAGTGCTCAAAGGAATTTGAAACGCACTTTTCGATGAAGCTACTCTAGGTCTTGAATTGCTTGTCTAAGCATTTAATGATTATACTATGAATGCAATTGAACTTGCCACATCTCTTCCACTCACCTATCTTGAGCTCATAGAATGGAATTCCAATGCATCTAGTCAAGTCCTCACATTCCATAATGACTATGCTCTTGCATACTATGTAAATATTATAAAACCTATAATGTTTTCCACCAACAAACAAAGCATTAACATGACTGAAGAAGACATCAATTATCTAATTCATACAATCAAAAACAAAAAAATAGAAGGTTTGATAGTGAAAACCACATTGTGGCAGTGTCAAAATTTAGAATAGTAAAAATAAAAGATGTATCCAAGGGTGAAAACCTCTCTAAGGTGCATACAAATGAGATATTTGATGCACTTCTTACTCATTTTTAGGAAAGATCATTAGTGATGATAAAACCAACATAGCTAATCAACATGGGAATAGAGGAATATCCTCACATGATACATCTTGCATAGTCACTATCTTTAGAAGAAAAATAGGAATTCATCACCTTCTTCCAAGAGAAAAAGATAAACTTCCTATGGACATATTCAGACATGCTAGGGTTAGATCCTAATCTCATAATGCATCACTTGTCTATTGTACCAGGGGTTAAACCAATCAAACATAAACTTAGGAAAATGAATCCTCATGTTGCATTGCTTGTCAAAGTTGAACTGGAAAAGATTTTGAAAGCTAGTTTCATCCATGCTATTGATTACATTGAATGGATATCAAACATTGTTCCAGTCTCCAAGCACAAAAAATCTATCAGAGTCTGTACAGATCTTTTTCTATTTCAATTTAGCTTGTCTGATGAATGATTTTCCACTCTCGAACATTGATGTGATAATGGACATGGCAATAGGATATGAGATGTACTCACTCATGGAAGGATTTTTTGGTTATAATTAGATTAAAATTGCACTAGAAGATTAAGAAAATATTTCTTTCACTTGTGCATGGGGAACTTTCTATTGGAATGTGATGCCATTTGGCTTGAGAAATGTTCATGCTACATATTAGAGAGAAGTCACTATGATTTTTCACGATATGATGCATAAAAAAATGGAAGACTATGTGGATGATACTCTGGTTAAGAGCACAAAATGCAACACTAACCTTCAAGATTTGGGACCTATCCTAGATCACACAAAAAAATTCAGTCGGAGACTTAATCCCAAGAAATATGCATTCGGTGTAATATTTGGGAAATTACTTGGCTACATCATGTCTAAAAAAGGAATCGAGGTTGATCTAGATAAAGTTCAAGAAATCATGGACATGCCTCCATCTTGTAATATTAGTTAGGTGAGGGACTTTCAAGGAAGACTTTAATCCATTTGCAAATTCATCTCACAACTGGTGGATAGGTCACAACCTTTTACCAAGACTCTGTATAAAGGTGTGAAACATAATTGAAGCCAAGATTGTGATCAAAGTATAACATAGATGAAATTCCTTGCTAATCCACCAATCTTGATGCCTCCTATTCATGGGAAGCCTCCTATTATGTACATCTTAGCAACAGAGACATCTTTGGGTATCTTGCTATCTTAAGAAAACAATGATAACAAGGAAAGATCCATTTACTATCTAAGTTTAATGTTGATCTCCTATGAAATGAATTAGAATATTATTGAGAAGGCTTTCTTGGAAGTTGTCTTTTCTTCCCAAAAGTTGAGACACTACATGCTTGCCCATACTATGCCACTAGTTGCTAAAATTGACCCACTAAAGTACATACTCAGAAAGGCAGCTCTAACAAGGAGATTGGCTAAGTGGGTCATGATCTTGACTAAATTTGACATTCATTATGTTGAAAGGAAAGCTATCAAAGGACAAGTGATCATTAATTAGCTAGCAAATGTACTAGTGTAGATTTTTCTTCCACTAAGCATCGACTTTCCTAATGAATCAATTCTCATGCTTACACACCAAACTTGGGTGATGTTCTTTGATGGTTCCTTCATACAATAGGGATCAAGTGTTGGGCTATTTTTTATAGCACCATAGAAGTATTCACTACCTAAGGCATACAAAATGTTATTTCCTTGTAGGAACAATATTGCAAAATATGAAACTCTCATTAATGGCATGAAGATGGTAGTTGAATGGAGAGTAGATCAATTGAACATCTCTGGTGATTCACAACTCATAATCAACCAAGTCAATATTGTATATCAAAAAAAATATGAGAATTTGATCCCTTATAAATGAATGGTGTATGATCTAAAGAAATACTTTTCTCATATCACTTTTCAACAAGTTCCTTGAGCAAACAACAAAGAGGCTAATGACATGGCTACTCCTTCTTCCTTATTATAGATGCTAGAGAATGATGTTTGACATGAATTCCTGGTGGAAATGTTACTCTACTTTTCTTATGATACCCCTAAATCTTGAATAATCTATTCTATTATAGGACATGATTCATCCTACTACCACCACATATACTCCTATCTGCATGACCAAACCATTCTAGATAGCCTAACCTGGAATGAAAAATGTCACCTTATTTTCAATGCTTCATAGTATGCCATTATTACTAATGACTTGTTTAAGAGAGGTCTCTATGGAACACTCAGCTATCTAGAACCTAATGAGTCCAAATGTGCTTTAATCGATGTCCATGAGGGCATTTGCAGATCTCACTCTAATAGCTTGACACTAGCTCATAAACTTATTAGAGCAGGTTATTATTGGTTGAATATGGAGCAAGTGACAATAAAATATGCCAAGTCCTATAAATAATTCCAGCTCCATGGGAATCTTATTCATGCTCTAGCCAGGGAGCTCATTCCATCTATCACACTATGGCTATTTCAACAATGGGCCTTTGATCTTGTGATTCAAAATCACCCATCATCTTCAAATGGACATAAGTTCATTATTATAGCTACATACTACTTCACTCAATGGGTAGAGGCAGTCCCTCTCTCTATAGAAAATGGAAAAATTGTAGCTCTATTTATCATGAATTACATCATATGCAGATATGGTGTACCTTCCTCCATTATTATTGACAATGGAGGATAATTTAAAAATAAATATCTAAAAGAGTTATTCAAAAAGTTTAGAATCACGCAACATTGGTCTTCTATCTATGACCCCCAGGGTAATGGTCAACAAGAGGCATCCAACAAGGAAATATTTAGGATCTTACATCATACAGTTAGCAAATTTGGAAAGGACTAGAACCTTTAGATTAATCTAGCTTTATGGGCATACAAAACAAGTATCAGGACTCCAATAGATACAACACCCTTTGTTTTATTATATGGAGTAGATGATGTGCTCTCTATTGAGTTTGAGATTCCTACTCTAAGAATTTCTATGAAGGGTCTCATTATGATGATGAATACATAAAATCTCAACTTCAAGATCTAGTATTGTTGGATGAACATTAGCAGGTGGCATGTGATCATCTTCGAGCTTATTAGTAGTGTATGTCTAGAAGCTACAATAAGAAGGTTAAGCCATATGACTTCCAACTAGGTGATCTCATTCTGAGAGAAAATGCTAAGAATCAACAACAATGGGTACAAAAAGGGAAGTTCAAATCTAATTGGCTTGGTCCATACAGAGTCACTACATTTTTTGGATCTAGTGCTTACCAATTTTTAATAGCTGAGGGAGAGGTGCTCAAGGAGCCTATCAAAACTCTCCACCTAAAGTGGTTCTACAACTGATATGGTTTTAAAAGATCTTTGTATAATCTAAATGTCCTAAAAAAGGTCTAAAAATTGCAAAAAGTCCTGAAAAAAATCATTATCTTGGTGAAAACCTAGCAATAGGTGCCTTGGTAATACCAAAAGAATGGAAAATTTTAAGAAATACAAAAAAAAAAAAAAATTAAAAAGAGAAATACAAAAAAATTGAGAAACAAAAAAAGTGCCATTAATGAAAGCCTAGCAAATAGGCATTATGGTAGCAAAAAAAAAAGACTTTTTGCTAAGAAAGTGAAAACCTAGTAAATAGGCACCTTTTATTCCAATGCTATATCTTGTAGTGCATCAGCTAGCTCCTGTATAGTTGCTTTCCTATTTTTTCTCATGTATCCATGGATTGAATCTTGTCACAACTCAGGGGCAACACCCTGCAGTGTCATAGGAATCTCTTAAGCATCACTCACTAGTTGTTCTAATTGCATCTGCCTATTGTTGCTAGTGTCACTTTTGAGATTCCTCTCACAAACAATCTCTTAAGTGTCAGTCACCAATTTTTCTAATTGCATCTACCTACTATCACTAGTGTCACTTCTTGAGATTACTCTCACTGACAATCTCTTAAGCATTAGTCACTAGTTGTTCTAACTCTATCTACCTACTATCGCTAGTGTCACTTCTTGAGATTCCTTTCATGGACAATATCTTAAGCATCAGTCATTAGTTGTTCTATCTATGTTTGCCTACTATTGCTAGTGTCACTTCTTGAGATTCCTCTCATAGAAAATCTCTTAAGCTTCTATCACCAGTTATTCTAACTACATCTTCCTCCTGTCACTAGTGTCACCTCTTGAGATTCCTCTCATGGAAAATCTCTTTAGCATCAATCACTAGTTGTTCTAACTACATTTTCCTACTATCGCTAGTGATGCTTCTTGAGATTCCTCTCATAGACAATCTTTTAAGTGTCAGTCATAGTTGTTCTAACTGCATCTACGTACTATCGCTCATGTCACTTTTTGAGATTCCTCTAATGGAAGATCTCTCTCACATCAATCACCAGTTGTCCTAATGTAGCTTTCTACTGTTGCTCAGTTCCTACTAAGGTTCTTCTTATTGAAGATTCTTCTTTTACTTTAGTTACCAATTGTTCTAACTGTGTCTATCTACTGTTGTCACCTTACTAAAGAGATTTTTTTCATACATGTTCTAAACATTGACACTTGAGATCAATCCTACAACATAAAAACTTAACTCAAAAATGATAAATTTGTTTGGGATATGTTGAGCACATTTTTGTTTCTTTTTCTTTTTCTTCCTCATGTCTCTTCAAGTGACTCGATGATGCCTCTTTTGACTAAAGAAGCAAGGGTTGGGCATATGATCTTTTATTTTCTTTTTGTTTCTGCTTTAGTTCCAATGACTTGAAGCATCCATATAAAGAGGGGTGTCCACTATAAGAACCTCCATCTTGTATTGGATGGCTGTGTGTACCTTGACTTCTCTTATATGGATAAATCAGTGAGGTTGATTCTTCTCCTTGCTTGTTGGAGTGAACTCTTTATGCTAGAGGAAATATTGATAATGGTTCTGCTAAGTGAACATACAGGTCACTATGAGTATACCTAGCATGCTTTTGTCTCAAGTTACAAAGGAAAGGGTTGTTGTGGACATAATACTTACTAATTACTTAGCATAAGAAGGATCTCTCATGTGTCTAGTGTCAATGCACACAAGAAATGTTCTGATCATCCTAGAGTTTACACTTTGATGCTTATGTTAACTTGCTACATTAAAAGGGACAAATGTTCTAGTCATTTTGGCTTCTTGTGCCTCGAGTGCTTACATTTAATCCTAACATCTCATGCACAACAAGCTATAAAAAGAGGAAGTGACAAATGCAAATAATACTCGACTAAAGAAATCTCTTATATATATATATATATACACACACACACACACACACACACACACACACACATATATATACATATGTATATATATATATGTATATATATATGTATGTATATATATATATACATATATAGATATATAAATATATATATATATATATGTATGTATATATATATATATACATATATGTATATATATATATGTACATATATATGTATATATGTATATATATGTACATATATATGTATATATGTATATATATGTATATGTATATATTTATATATATATATATGTATATATATATATGTATATATGTATATATATATATGTATATATGTATATATATATATATATATATATATATATATATATATATATATCAAAAAGGTACACTAGAGAAAAAATGGATATCACTCGAGCACTATCAATCTCAAAAATGATACAAAATGGTGTTGGCATACCAATGGATACATAGTCAGACCAAAAATCAAAGTAAATTTGAATCTAACTCTCTACTCCACCCTCACCACCTAGAGGAGGAGGATGAGGCATGTCAGGTCTCACTGCACACCATGCTCCTCCGAACTCTCAAGCATATCAAGAAAATTGAGTTATCTATTTAGCCTCATCTGGTATGATTATTGCATAAACTACAAAATAGTACATTGCCAGCTGACTATAGTCAAATCTCATCTTGTTGTTGCTCTAATCATTGCACCTCTCACTTTAACTACTCTTGCAGCCCACAGATCTTACACTCTCAATCTGCAATCTAGAAGTTTCTCATAGCTACCTCTGTCTGCAACTCCCCTAGCTACTATTGTGTGGTGTGTATCTGCTCTCTCACTCTCCTTAGGGCCTTCTAAGTCTATACCAAGATATCTCCATCCTAGACTCCTACAACTAGCTAATCTTGTATCTCCTCATTTCCCTGCTTAACCTGCTCTACTGGCTGCTCTGCCTCTGTGCTAGGCCTATGTGCATCTCCTCTTATGGCTCCAAGGAACCCATCCCTCCTCGCATTTTTCTCTTCCCTACCCCGCTTCTACTAGAACTTAGGTCTTCTCTCATTTGTTGAGGTGGAATCTGCACCTGGCATATCTTGTGTCTAATTCCCTCTTGTTGCGGTTGCTATGGTGGTCCCTAGGGTGCTTATACTAGTTTTTTGGTTGTGGTCATCCCCACTAGATCGATAAACCATGGAAAGGGATGACTCATAAAATGTGTCTAATATGTGGGAGTCATCCCTCCATCCACCACTACTAGTAGATGGTCCCACTATGTCACAAAAAAATTATGCACATCTATTAGCGATCTACTCAGATCTAATCTCAGTGATAATCCTCACTCCATATTTGTCATTTGTCATACATAGGAATAGTACTCCTATGATATGTCCTATAGTTGGTCATACTACCACCACACCTGTGTTAGAAGAAATTGCTCCAGTATCTATATAGATCAACCTATCAATGGTCAAGAGGCAAACATATGACTCATCCTTACCTGCACATTGTCCCAATCCTCTATCTCTCTCCAGGGCTGCCATACTACTGACACCAAGTCACCTAGATGACCTTTCCATTGTTCAATCTCTCCAGAGATTTTTGGTTAATTTGGCCTCTATATCTATGAATGTATAGCTCCATAAGCTACCTCTCATCTACAAAAATTGGTTTGGTGACTAGCAAGTGCTCCCATGCCTAGATCTAAAGAACATAGATCCCAACGGCCATGCTCTTCCTCTCGTGATACACAATCTCATGCATCTCATGGAACATGTGCACGAGCATGCACTGACCCCACCTATATCTCTTTGGGGTCTCCAAAATCATCTAGAACATTCAGTCCCATCCGTACTCCAATCCATGTTGTCCTTTGTCTGACATCAAGAAACAACTAACGAATATAGCCAATACTGATGGCAATTTATGAGTGGGCTCATACATTTGCACTAGCTCATCCCACGTGATGGTTCTACCCATAATTAGGTCCTCCTAGAAGATGGCCCTACTGGCTCTATACCTACTCATGGAACTATATCATAAGCCACCCATGGTCCATGGAATGGGATCCTCAATATCTTGTAGATATCCTCTAGGGTGATCATAATCTCCCTCTATGTAAAATGGAATGTGTTCATCTCTAAATGGAAATGCTCTACTAGTGTTGTCAAAAGGCTATGATTCACCAACATTGGCGGAATTTGGTAAAGATACGATAATTTGAGCCTATCAATATGTGCCATGTTGGCATCATCAACCTTGCCATTTTTGCCACTAGGGCATCCTATATTTGTTTCTTCTCCTCTATGCTCCTAGTATCATACTTAAGAGACTTGAAATATGTCATACCTCCTCCTTCTTGAAGTCTTTGTAATATTTGTTCCAAGGTAGGGGTTGTCTTCTGAAATATAATCTTCTCTACTTCATCTTCATCACCCAATTTGAGCTTCTTCTTAGATTTTATAGTCCTTCTGGTGAATATAGTAGGGGAGGACTTTGTTGTCTTTCTTATGATAACCTTCCCCTTCTTATTGGGAGTCTCCTCTTCTTCTGGATCATCTTCCTTTTCTTCTTCTCCTTCCTCTTCATTAAGGTCATCTCCTTTACCTTCTATTAGCATAAGAGGTGAGTTGGATGATTTTTTCTCCTTAAGGATTTTCTCCACCTTCTTTCTTCCTCTTTTCATGGCCTGATGGAGCTTGGTTTCCAATGAAATCCTGGCATGGGTCTCCTTATATGCATAAAAGTATAGTTCCTTGGTATCTACTAGTTCATTTATAAGGGCTTCAATTATATCCCTTGTATCATCTATGTTAACCTCATATCCAAGAGGCTTAACCCATACAACCCTTGGCCTTACTACTTGAATATGAACTTTGTCATAGTCCACAAGAAAATAGATATCTTGCTCATAATATTCAACTAGTTTCTTGGGAATTTGTATCCACTTTGAATTTTCTCCTTAAAAGTTTCAAAGTAGGCACCAATGATGCTCTCAAAGTCATCACCCATTTCTGCTATGAAATCATTAATTTGATATTCTACTAGTGTATCCTTTTTCCATGCAATAGTACCTTTGGAATGGAAAATATTTCAAACATAAAAGAATAAGAAGGTCAAAAAAGATCCAAGCTTACATGGATTGTTCTTTGAAACTCAGATGCTTTCCATTTTTTTGTAGAGTTGATTGAGTTATAACTTGAAAAGGTTGAAAGACAAGTTGTTCTTCACGACCTTATAGGCTAGGTCAATAGCTTTACATGGAACATTGTTTAGAAAGCTTGAGCTATAAATCTTGTGTGCAATCACATGAATCCCAAACTTTATCTCCATTTTAGTAACACCATTCAATTTCATCCCTCTGCCATCCCACTTGACAAGAGTTTTCTTGGAAAGTTTGACCTGACCTAGGGTTTTGATGGTTTTAGCTTTGTTAAGAATAGGCAACGTTGTGTTTTTTTGAATTATCTTCTTAGTGATCTAAATCAGTTGATCCAACCACAAACGTATGTCATGAACTCAGCTTAGGATAAACCTAATCCATTTCCCTTAAAAATGTTTCAAACTCCCATTCTCACACAATGCTTCAATTTCCTGGTTCATTTCTAGGGTTCCCAATTCTTGGATAGAACAATGATAAAATGATCAAATATCATGAATGAGAAGTACCTTAGGATTAATTTGGATTGTGCTCCAACTAGGTCAAGCTCTTTTGCAACTGTTAGACTTGGTTTGAATGGTGGGGCTTTGCAATCAACTACTCAAACCAACATTTTTGAACACTTCTTCACTTTGCTGCTAGAAAATATCACACTACTTAGTAATTCTCAAATGTAGGAATGAACTTCGATGAAACTACATCAAAATTGCTTAGGGGCTCAAAGATACTCTTTACTCTTTTCTTTGTAAATCATGGTGAAATAATGATATTTTATTTCTCCTTTTTACCAAAATTATGTCTTGAAGTCACCAATAATGTGTCATAGACTAGTTAGCTTGGTGATAGGCTATCCAACTGGATAAATTCCTTCAAACTTGGAAGATACCTTCAACTTGGTAAGATATCCTACTCAATAGGGTTATCAGCTCGGTAAAGTCTCCAACTCAGCAAATTCTTTAACTTGATAGAGTGTTCAACTCAAAAAAATCTTTAACTTGGCAAGAACTTTGATCTCGCCATCTACATCCAAGCTTAGTAAGGTCTTGCAACCTAACCTTTCTTGGTAAAGTCTTGTGACCCAACCTTGCTTGGTATGAACTTTAAATGACTTCTTCACTCGGTGATCCTTGTGCATCTAAAATTTTGATATGGATTTTATGCTTGCTAGCTAGAATTGGTATGACATACTTCCTTAGAATCATAGTTCCAGTAATCTCCATAAATAACTAGGTTGAAATGGTTGAGTCACCCAACTGATTGACTTGGGTGTCAACAATTTTAGGACTCTAACTTGCATCCTCAGTACATTTCCTTATCCATTACTGCCTCATCTAATTTGTAATATTTTAAGACTTTACTTTTTTTCATCTTCAACTCTTCCTTGGTTCATACATTTATTGGCAAGATTTCCAAGTTTTGTACATACAAAGCATCCTTTTGTAGTGTCTCTCTTTCTTGTGTAATTTTTAACGCAATTTTCTTAAATGTGCCAAAATCACCACAGTAGTGACATCTGCACCATGTGTTGTAATCCCAACTAGATATAGCTTTTACATTTTTTCTACTAGGTTCTATTTCATGGTCTTGCATTTTAATGATTTGTGCCCTTGTTTATTGCAATTGAAACACTTTCCTTCAAACTGGGTCTTCTCTTTGCATTCACTTGCTTTAGGTCCTTGTTTGTTGTGACTATAACACTGTCCACTAAACTTTTATTTATCATTGCTCCAACACTTGTTTGATGTATGTCCTATCTTCCCACAATGATTACAGGTAGGTCTTTTCCTCTTTTGAGATCTTTGTTGATATGATTCACATTCTTCTCTATATCCTAATCTAGCTTTGAATTTGTGTCTAAATTGATTTTTCTCATTCAATCGATTCATGCTTTCTTGATATTGCACCATCCTCTCATTGGTTTTATTTTCTATGCTAAGATCATTTTGTAATTGTTAATTCTTTGTTCTCAAGTTGATAAGCTCTTGATTTGCATCATTGAGTTGATCGATAAAATTTTCTTACTAAATGGATAGTTGATGAATTTCATTGTCCTTTTTTTCTATCCTTTTAGTAAGCAATCTCTTCTCTTCTTTGGCTTTGTCCATTTGTTCCATATTTTCACACATTCTAACTAATTGAATTTCTTATTCTCTTTTCATATTTTTGACTTCTTCATGAAGAGTGATATACTTCTTAAGTAGATCTTTGATTGTTGCATCAGCATCATCTTAACTCATGTCTTGGAAAATATCTTTAATTATTTCTTCAATGTAAAGATTGTCATTCAGTTGTGTTGCAATATCTTTTCTTCATTTCAAGGATTAAGAGAGATTCTCATTCACTTTCTTGAATTGATTTATGGCCAATTACAGATCCAAATTTTCATTATCAATAGCCTTATCTAGTCTATACACTTCCATTGCCTCTAATCTTTTCTCAAGTTTTTTAAACTTCTGATTGTGAGAACCAAAGCTCTAATACCAATTGTTTGAAATATAGTATAGAATAGGTGATTGAGAGGGGAGGAGGGTGAATTAAGAGTCAATAAAACTTATTCTTTAATTCACAAACTAAACCATCACCATATAATCTTCTGATTGCATGCATGAAATACTGAAAGAAATAAAACATTCATAACACTTGACATAGTATTTTGTAACCTAGAAGCCATCCAAATAGAAAGTAAAATAGGGGTGGGGATGATACCCTCAAGCTTTAGTACTGCAATATAAATTTATCTTGTTAAAGCTTACAATTGATCACTTGTAGTGATATTCCATATTAGGAGCAGTAAGAATTGTTAGGTCTACCTTATAAAGGATTTATAAAATAGAATGAAGTATCTACTATGTTAAGAGATTCAAAAAAAGATTGTTAAGTCCACCTTGTTAAATAATTTGACTAATGCACCTATTAAGATGAATTAGCAGTTGATCTCTAATCTGCAACTCCATTTATTGTATGAGGTTCCTTTGTTGTAAATTGATCAACTTGTTGTGATAGATAAGTTTCTACTTTTCCTTATATTTCTAGTAGCCTTGACATCTTAATTTGAACTCATCTTCTTCTTACTTCTTTACACTTTCTTTTTTGGATATGATATAATGCATTACATATATATTAATCCAATCAATTACCTTGTGGAGTTGCTTAGAATACTAAATTCAATAATCTTCACATAGTTGGCCCACTTCTTAAACGTGATTCCTAAAGACAACTCAGGTGATGTTCTGATACTTAGAAACACTATCAACTTGGTAAGCTCTAGCACTTAGTTGACGTTAGTTACATGGTCCACATTGATCACTTGGGAGTAACTTGAACTTAGTTAGCAATTGGTGACTCAACAGACACTAAATAACTCGGTAATCATTGAAGGACTCGATTGATATTGCATGGCTCAATGAACACTACCTTCATTCACTTTGTTAATATTGTAAGCTCAATTGACACTATACAGCTCAATCAACACTAAAATATTCATTGATGACTTCAATGAGCTAGGTAGACTCTATGAGGCTCAGTAGAAATGGATAACTTCTTGAAGAGCTCGGTAGACTCTACTAAGCTTGATTTACATTGTTTACTACCTGTGATGCTTAGTATAAATGTAAACAACTGATTAAGTGTTAAGTCACTAATAGACGAATGATTTGACCTTAATGTCAACACTCATAACTATGCCACATGGAAAGAAAAATTATGGAACAAGTTAATGAAGGAATGCTTGAATCTCTTTATGAAGGGAACAATTCCAATTCCTTTTTGTTCTTATGTAGATCCTAAGAAGAAAATTGCATGGAGAATTGAAGTTTATAGGAGTCATTAGATATTCAATCACTGAAGATCTTTTATTTCACATTACACCCTTGATAAATTCTCAAGAAGCTTGGGATAAACTTCAAATATTGTATGATAAAGTAGATGAGGATAAGGGATTCACAATTCAAGAAAAGGTTCTCAAATTGGATTCTAAGAACTTTGACACAATTTTAGATTTCATCAACAAGGCTAATAAGTTGAGAGTGCAACTTAAGGATTGTGGTATTGCCATTAAGGATTCCCAATTGATTCATCATATGATGGACAATCTTCCTTCAGAATATGTAGGCTTTGTTTCAAGCTACAACACTCACAAGTTGAGAATTGGAAGTGCATTTACTACACCTTCATTTGAGACATTTGGAGAGATTTTGATTTTGGAACAATCAAAACTAATAGCTATAGGAATTATCAAGTCTTCCAACTCTAAGGCATTGGTAGCTAATCAAGGGAATCAAGGAAAAAAGAAAAAAAGAAAAAAGTGGAAACACAAGACACAAAATTAGAAAGATAAATCAACCTCCTCACCACAAGACATCTCCAATAATAAGGAGAAATCATCCAAGAGGGATTTTCTTACTTGTGCATATTTCAAGAAGAATGGGCATGAAGAACATCATTACTATATGAAGAAAAATGATGAACTGAAAAATCTTCTCAAGAATAACCAAATAAATTAATCATTTTCTTCGCATTTAGATAAAGGAAAAGATCACATGGGAAAATTTTAAGCCTTATTTTCTACTTAAGTCAAGAATCAGGGAAATGGCTTCTAGATTCAGGGGCTTCTCATCATATGGTATCTTTAGAGTCTATGTTTTCATAATTTGATCCTTGGCATACTCCACCTATCTTGATGGGAAATCATACTTATATAATAAAAAAAATTTGAAAGGAACTATTAATAAGGACGAGGGATACTTCAAAGATGTGTTGTGCATACCTCACCTAAGTCATAATCTTCTTTCCATCTATCATCTCACTCATGGGGATACAAGGAGGATTATAGAATTCACACCTAGTTTAGTTTTTATAAAAGAGTTGGAGACTAGAAAGGTCATTTCTATAGGGGTGGTTGATCATGCATCTTAGTTATACTACTTCTTAGACTTTTCTCATGATAGTGACAATTATTTCTCAAGTAATTCTTTAACAAATTTTGATCACACTTCTATTGTTGATTCAGACTTTGAGGAGGACTTTGGCTACTTGAACTTGGGTATACTCACATGTGATAAAGTTCTTGAGCCATCCATTTATTCTCCTCCTACTAATATTTCATCTATTGTTACTCCTAATGATACTTGTATTCACAAAACCATAGATTCAATTGATTTAGTGTAGCAGGTTACTTATTGTCTTCTAGAATCAGTTCTATCAGCTGACTACTTGACATACATTACCAATTTTTTTGTGGAGTAGTACATTACAAATTTGGGAGACACTATTGATGGCATTCATCTTCTCTTTGGTGAAGATGATCCTTCTTCGGCCATTGGGGGAGCATGTTGACCCTCATCTTCATTCTTACTTGATTAGTCTTTTGAGGTTGACATGATGGTAGATCCTTTGATATAGTAGTTGGAGGAGGTCACTTTCTCTTCAAAGGAGATATTTGAGTCTTTGATACATGTTCTATATTCATCCTCAATTGATCCTAATTTTTCCTTTTCAGCATAGTGGCATAGTACACATGATTTGGAGGAACATTTCATTATTGACATGGGGACACTTGAGCAAGTTTCATATATTTCATACATTTTGAGGTTTCTTCCTACAAATGGGGGAGGCTTCATTGATACACCTTTAGTTATGTTTCTTCCTAAGGGGAGGAATGTTGTTCTACACTCATTGAGCAATTTCTACATAAATCCTAGAGCATCTACCATATGTGTACATTCTACATTAGGGGGGCTACTTGGTCTCTTTTCCAATTCTTCTCTCTTATGGAGGGGTATTTTCCTCACATGAGGTCTTCTTCTCTCTCATTTTCTTTTATTTTACTTATCCCCCTTTTTGGAGGGGGTTTTCCCATTTGGTTTTCCCTCTTTCTTTTCTTTATGAGAGATTGTATTGCATATCTTTTGCACTTGCATATTGTACATGGGTACCTAAATGGCCTAGTAGCTAGGACCCATATTGTACTATTATCTAGTTGTTGTGAGCTTAAGTACATTCCCCTAAGTTTCCCTTAAGGGGGAGTATTATTGTAAATAATTATTTACTATTTACACTTTATTTAAGTTTACTTAGGTTAATGCATAGTCATACTAGTTGTCATGAAGATTCCTAAGAGCTTTCATATTCATATGATTTTTCATATAGATAGCATAGCAGTTTGTACTTTAATTGAGCATATGTTGTCTACTATAGCTCTATGTGGGATACACCTTTATATTATTATCCTCTCATTGTTTCACATAAATTCATGCACAATGTAGGATAATTCACACTTGGTGGATATGTGCTTAGTTGTTATGATTGTCTCTTTGCTAACGCCTAGCCATCTTAATTTCCTTTATATAAAAGGAACTTCTATGATGTGTTTATTTGAAATCAATTATTATTTGATCATTATTGGGACTCTCATTTGATCATCTCTCATCCCTGTTGTTCTATATCTTGTGCTTCTAGATATTGATGTTGCATTATTGCCTTAGGAAAATTCTTATGCTCATGTATGTCACGTGAGAGATGGCATGGTTGTTCCTTTATCTCTTTCCTATGTTGAATGTAGAGAACTTGGGACAGTGTTAGAGACTCGTTATGGGATCTATTTTGGATGTTTTTGGTTTATGTGTTGTGGATGTCCTTCTATACTACATGGATTCACTTCTATGAGATGTGATAAAATTGGTTATAGATTTGACATTATCTTTTGCAGTGGGATCTTCTTAGTGTATATGTGCTAGGTATTTCTCTTGAGGCTTGTGATTGTAGGTTACAAATTGGATATGTTGATGATGTGAGATTCATGTTTTATTGTTGCGAGATCGTCCTGGGTGTAAGAGAAATCTTTCATCACCTAAAAATGTTTCATTTAAGTTGTTTGAATAAGGGTTGCCCTAATGTAGATTTATTTTCTGTGGAGGCTTACTACTTAATAAGTTAGTCATATGAGCTTGACATGTCCTAATTTCAGAGGTAGATATTCATCTAGGATATATCAGCCTACTAGTTGAGGCTTAGTGCCATATCATGTGTATTCATAGATTTATTATGGATTTTTGGTTTAAAATTTTGGTATATAAACTTAAGGCTCTCCATTGGAGGCCTTCAAGTTCTTGAATGAGGCTTGAAAACTTGATGGATGGGTGCTTGTACGGATCTGAGGCTATAGATCAAGAGCTAAGGTTTTTGAAAAGTGGTTATAATAGTCAATCAAAGAAACAGTTTGAGAATTATAGTAATCCAAAGTTAGGCCAACCAAAACATCCAAAATAAATGTCAAAGGTGTATTTGGCTAACTTTATATGTATTGTAAAGGTCTGTCAGCCCTAGATATTGATTTGAGTGTGTAGAACCTTCCCAGGTGGCATAAAATTGCCTATTTAAGAAAGGTCTAAACATTGTCTATGATAGCTCTAAGTGATAGTTCACAACTTTGTCAACTTTAGATTACCATAGTAAAGGTGGCCATGTGGGTTAACATATTATAAATTTGAATTTTGTAATTCCGCATTTGTAGTGAAAAAATTGACAAAGTGGTAGCTGAGATGGAGATCCTAAGTGTGTGAAAAAATTGTTCATTGTGAGGTAGTTTACACCAGGATTGTGGTTTGGACTATGAGTGTAGATAGATAAATGATTGCGAGGTAGTTTTCACTAGGGTTTCAAAAGTGCAAAAAAGCCTCCACAAAGAGAGCATGGTGGAAGAGTCAAAGGTGTTACACCTGAGGATTTTAGAAACCTCCAAAGGAAATTACAAGCCTTGCAAGAATAGATGCACAAAGGAATGAATCTTGCCATAGGAGATGATGAAAGAGAGAAGGAAACATGGACCAAGCCATAGTAGAGGAAGTTCTTAACCCAGAGGAAGTGAACCTTTTTAAGGCCATTTATAGTATTGGAAAAAGGCCTAAGTTTGATGTTCCCAAATTTTTGGGAAACATCAACCTAGAGGAATTGATCAAATGGATCAATGACTTAGAAGATTACTTTGAATATGAAGATATTGAAGATGCACATAGGGTCAAGTTTACAAAGGCCAAATTGAAGGGTCATGCAAAGATCTGGTGGTAGGAGATCTAGTTGGATTGAAATAAAAGAGGAAAGGAAAAAATCACTAGATGGGATCAGATGATAGCTAAAATGAAGTGAGAGTTCATTCCTGTGGATTATGAGCTTGATCTATTAAATAAAAAGCAAGGGTTTAAGTAAGAAGGAAATTTTGTTCAAGAGAATATCAAAGTGTACTTGTACCAAGTTATCATTAGAACCATCCATGTAGAAGCTAATAAGGAGAAGGTGGCTCATTATCTTAATGTATTAAGGCCAAGCATTCAAGATGAGGTGAGTCTTGTTCTTTAGTGACCAATATTGAGGAGGCATACCAATTTTTGCTAAGAGTTGAGCAGAAGCTAAAAAAAAATTGATAACAAGAGTAGTGGTAGAGGTCGTGGTGGAAGATCCAATAGATGATCTTATGGAGGTCAAAATGATGATTAGAATAACAAGAATGAAGCTGGAAGTAGTAGTCAGAACCAAAGGGGAAATAATTAGAATCATTTCCATGACTAGAATAATTAAGATCAAAGAGGAAGAGGAAGAGGGAAAGGATCTAGAAGAGGAAGTTTTTGTGGAAAGTTCTTTCACTATGGAGAAGAAGGTCATAGAGTATTTGAATGTTCCCAACTCCAAGGAAGGATGAACCAAAGAATAGAAGGCTAGGCTAGAGTTGCACATGTCAATGAAGATGCTAGATCATCACATTTTGAAGATGTTGAAAGAGGAGAATTGCTAGTTAATAGAAGAGTCCTATAGAGTGGTGAGAATGAACCTAATAATATTGATGGTGGAAGTACTAATAATATAGTGTCAGAAATGATGGTCAAAAATTTGAAGCTAAATAAACAAAAACATCCATATCCATACCATATTTCTTGGGTTCAAGATGACCACAAGGTCATGGTCAGTAAGTATTGCTCAATGAAGTTCAATATTGAAAGCTAATAGGATGAGCTACTTTGTGATATCATACCTATGGGTGTATGTCATATATTTCTAGGTAGGTCATGGAAGTTTGACAGGCATGTTGTAAATGATGGGTAAGAAAATGCCTACACTCTAACCAAGGATGGAGTGAAACATAAGTTGAATCCATTGAAGGAGAAAGAAGATGAGGTATGTAGTGTTTCTAGAATATGTTTTATTTATGGAAAAGGTTTTCTTCAAGGTATGAAGCATGAGAATATTTTTTTTTCTATAATTTCAAAAGATGGTAAAGAAGAAGTAGAGGAAGTACTTGCAGAAGTTGTAGATATGTTGGGAGTGTTTACTGATATTGTGTTAGATAATGTACCTAATGGATTACCCCTACTGAGGAAGATCAGTCACTAGATGGATTTGATTCTAAGAGACAATTTTCCAAAAAAGGAAGCACACAAAAAGACACCAACAAAAAGTGAAGAGTTAAACAGACAAGTTCATGAGTTATTGCAAAAGGGGTTCATTCAAGAGAGTTTGAGTCCATGTGGTGTACCAATAGTATTGGCACCAAAGAATAATGGATAATGGAGCATGTGCATAGATTCTTGTACTACTAACAAGATCACAATCAAGTATAGATTTCTATTGCCAAGGATGGATGGTATTATGGATTGTTTGAGTGGAGTTTTGAATTTCACAAAGATAGATCTAAATAGTGGATACCATCATATTTGCATTAGGAAAGGTTAAGGCTAGAAGACTACTTTCAAGACAAGCGAAGGATTGTATGAGTGGTTAGTCATGCCCTTTAGGTTAACCAATTCACCAAGCACTTTCATGAGGCTCATGAAAGAGGTACTCAAGGAGTTTCTAGTTAAGTTTGTAATTGTTTACCTAGATGACATATTGATCTTTAGTAAGATGTTAAAATTGAGTGTTTGATGCATATTCAAAGGGTGTTTGATAAGTTGAGGCAAAAGAAGTTGTTGATAAACTTGAAGAAGTGCAATTTTTTGAAGAAGGAGTTAGTGCACCTAGGATTTGTAGTCTCAATACAAAGTTTGAAAATGAACCCATAGAAAGTGAAGGCTATCCTTGAATTGCCTACCCCAAAGAGTATTATAGAGTTAATATCTTTTCATGGATTGGCTAGTTTTTACAAATGGTTCATTAGAGCTTTGAGTAGTATTTTTGGATGCTTGACTAAAATAATGAGAGGGGATGCGAAAGAATTTAAATGGACTGCTAGAGCAGATAAGAGTTTTAATCTATTGAAATTGAAAGTTACAGAGCAACTTGTTTTAGCACTTCAATAGTTTAACAAGGTGTTTCAATCAAACTTTTATGCTAGTGGTACTACAATAGGAGCTATTTTGAGCCAAGAAGGTAGACCCATTAGTTATTTCAATGAAAAATTCAATGCCAAGAGAAAATATTATGTTTATTTTTAGGAATTTTATGCTATAGTTTAGGCATTGAAGAAGTGGAGACATTATCTTCTTCCTAAGGAGTTTTTTTTTTGTATACTAATCATCAAACTTTTCAATATTTGAATAGTCAAGGAAAATTAAATCAAAGTCATTTGAAGTGTGTTGAGTTTTTGTAGAGTTTTTATTTTTTTTTGAAATATAAGAGTGGGAAGTCTAACTAAGTTATAGATGCTCTTAGTAGAAGACAACTTTTGTTGATAGAGATGTAGATTGAGGTGGTTGGGTTCAAGGAACTTAGTAATTTGTATCTAGAGGATCCTAATTTTGGTGAAGTGTGGAAGGCTTGTACAGAATCTATTCCTCTTCACAAAACAAAGTGGTTGGGTTTCATAATCCAAGATGGCATGTTGTTCAAAGGGAGCCAGTTGTGTATTCCAAAAACTTCAATGAGAGAGAATCTCATCAATGAGAAGCATAGTGGAGGATTGGTTGGACACTTTGGGAGAGATAAGACCATTTCTTTGGTTGCTAAGAATTATTTCTGGCCATCTTTCCAGCAAGGTGTGAACAATTTTGTACAGAGTTATAGAATATATCAAATGGAGAAAGGAGTGGAGCAGAATGCAGGGTTGTATCATCCATTACCTATACAAGAGAAGTCATGGGAGGATGTCAGCATGGATTTTGTTCTTGGATTACCAAGGACTCGATGAGGGCATGATTCTATTTTTGTGGTGTTTGATAGGTTCTCAAAGATGGCACATGTTATTCCCTAAAAGAAGACTAGTGATGTTGTTCATGTGGAAGAATTATTTTTTAGAGAAGTGGTGAGACTACATGGTCTATCAAAGAGTATAGTTTTAGATTGAGATACCAATTTTTTTGGCTATTTCTAGCCGACATTATCAAATAAATTGAAGACAAATTTGAAGTTTAGATCATCACATCATTCACAAACTGATGGGTAGACAAATGTTGTAAATCACAGTTTGGGAAACTTGTTCAGATGTTTGGTTGGATATAAACCAAAAGGATGGGATATGATTTTACCATAGGTAGAATTTGCATATAATAATTTTTTCAATAGGACTACTAGTAAATCACCATTCTAGATTTTATATTGGAGCAGTCATAGAAATGCTTATGAATTGGGATAGCTAGATAAAGGAGAAATAAATAGTGTTGAAGTAGAAGATTTTTATGAACATTTGAAAAACATCTATGAGGAGGTGAGGAAGCACATTATAAAGATGAATACATGGTACTACAAAGCTAAGGTAGATATCAAAATGAGGTATAAGGAATTCCAGATTGGAGATGAAGGCATGGTTAATTTGAGAAAGGAGTGTTTTCCAGTGGATACATATAATAAATTGAAGATAAAGAAGCTTGGACTATGCAAGATAGTGAAAAGGCATGATTCTGGAAATGCCTATGAAGTACAGATGCCTGTTGAATTGAATATTTCACTAGTATTTAACATTTCAGATTTGATAAAGTATTATAAAGGAGGTGATGTGGGAAAAGTTGTAGAAGTGCAGTGGAATATTCCAGTAGCTAGTTCGGCTACAAAGGAGATTGGGGAGATACTGAATAGTCATGTTGGCAAAATTACAAGGAATGGAACTTATGAAGAATACTTGTGTTGGCATTATATTGTATTTGTCATTAGTGACAACTCTTACTCAATTTTGAATGATTACCAAGTTCATCACTCAGTCTATAGTGTATACCGAGCATTTAGTGGTTACCTTGTAGGTTCATCACTTAAGTAGTTCATACCGAGCATTCTTGAAGCTACCAAGTGAGTGTGTAGTCAAGCAGTTCATACTGAGCATTCATGAAGCTACCGAATGGGTGTGCAGACCAGCAATATCTACCAATCATACAGTGTTCACCAAGCTTCACAGTGTTTAACGAGTCATTAGTTTTTATGATGGAAGTCAGTTTTTACTGAGTGGTGGAATTATAGTGTTTACTGAGTGAAATCTAGGTAAACAAAGGATTTAGTTTTTACCGAGTGATACTATATCTACCAAGTCTCCAATGGTTACTGAGTTCCAAGCTATGTTGTGTGATTAGTATGGACTGAGCCTTCACTTCTACTAAGTGCATGATGATGTTGAGTAATGCAGTGGACTAGTTGAAGACTACAAAGATGATGTATGCTTCATGGTTGACTGTGATAAGGTATACATTCAAGCAGTCAGACCCCAAGTTGCATGGGTGAAACCTCTTCCTTATGAGGTTAATATTGATGAAGCTAGAGACATTATTGAAGCACTGGTAAATGAACCTATAGATCCTAAGCTTCCTGCCTTTGGCACTTATGATGAAGCCAAGACTAGAATTGAGCTTGAAATCAAGCTACCTCAGGCTATAAGCAAAGGAAAGAGAAAGATAACAAAGTTGAAAATTGCAACCAACCCTCTTATGCTTACTGAAGGAAAAGGTGAGGATGAAGAAGAAAAAGAAGAAGAAGAAGAAGGTGAAAAACTTGAATTTGAAAAAGAAGAGGAACCACCCAAGAAGAAAGGGAAGGTGATTATCACCAAACCTAAGAAGAAGCCTACTACAATATTCTCTAGAAGAACCAGACAAGGCAATCTGGAAATTGTACTTGTCAAGCCTCCACTCACATTTGAGAAAAGGCTAAAACAATTGGAAGAGGGAGTTGGCATCACAAATTTCAAATCATTGAAATTTGAAACAAGGACTAATGCAGAGAAAATTTAGATTGAGGAACTGGTACTCAATAAGATGGGAAAATGGAAATACCCCCCAGACCAGCTTGCCCCTCAAATATCCAAAGAGCTTTTGGAGAGATTGCAACCAAGATGGGAGTTAGACACCCAAACAGTCAAGGACATATATGAGAAATCCCTAAAGAATCTTCTACCAAGTCTTACTCAAGTAGAAATAAAGGCAGCAATGAAGAACAATGAAGGTAAAATGATGATTAGATTTCACACATGTTTGATTTTAATTAAGGACATTGAACATGTTGTAAAAGATGCAACAAACATGTGGAAGAACATCTATCATCTGCAAAAGCCTAGTGGTGATTCTGTTGAAATCAAGGATGATGATAGCAGTGACAACTATGATTTTGATAACACTCCATCCATTATAGTTACTCTAGGAGAGCTGGATGCACTAATGGAAGAAAAAGAGGAAGAAGACAAGGAGGAAGAAGCACTTGAGGAAGAAAAATATGAAGAAGATCTAGTAAAAATTGTAATAGAAGTTATTGCATCCCTTCCTCACTCTCCACCAAAGACTATTACATCTACTTTGGAGATAGCTTCAGCAAGTGAGATTGTGAGCACAATAGTCACATCAATTGCTCAATCCTCACCAGCCACCTCCCAGCTCCAAGTATCTAAAATAGATGTGCCAAGCACTTCATCTACCAAGTTGTCTATCATCTCTTCAGCCACCAAGTCAGCCTCCATAGCTCCTTCATCAACAATGAGTGTTCCAGTAAGTTCTACAATTTTGTTTTCATCAATTCTAGTAAGTTCTACAGTTTTGTTTTTGCCAGCATTATCTATATCCTCAACAATTCCAATCAGTTTAGATACTACTATGGGTACTCTACCGAGTGTGATACCATTTTTGGGAAGTGTTTCAATTTTTTATCCGGTTAGCACTTCTATTGGCATTCAATCCACGAATCCTATCCCATTTTTCACTTCTAGCCCTTCTATCTCCACTATTGTGTCTATTCCTAAGGTAAAACCAGTAATCATAGAAGTCAAACAAAAGCATCCATTAAAACTTCTGATCACTAGAAAGGAAATTGGAGAAGACATTGACTTAGACACAGAAATAGTGATTCCAAAGATTAACTATGACAATGCTACCATTGAAGAGATGAGGTCAGCCAGTCAACTCATAGAGATGAAAGCTATGTAGAAATAGTTAAGATCAAAAAGGGATAAGGAATACAGAATAATTGAGAATGCCAAGGATATAATTATAGATGCTATTGGTGTTGAAGTAGATTCTACTCAACACATTTTGATTCAATTAGAAGAGGCAGTACAAAAATTTAAGAAAGATTCTTCCAGACAAGAGAAACTAATTGAAAAAGATGAAAGGAAATTTGATAATAAGATGCTAGAGCATATTGCTCAAAAGATAGCAATCAAGCAAGTTGAACTATCAACATCTTTGGGTAATTTTGAAAATTCTTTTAATAATGCAGCATCACTTTTTTCCAAACTTTGTGATGTTTTTAGTTTTACTAAAGAAATAAAGGATAAGCTAAATAAGATTGACATTGATATGCAATCAAGTGCATCCAAGTTAAAGGTAGACTCCTCCTTCACAACCTCCCATCACACAAAAATCAGATATTTGGCAGATGTACAAGCAAAACTATTGAGACAGGAAGCAAGGATCTGGTCTACACTCATAGACATCCAAAACATGATCCTTTCTATCATGGACACAATGCAAAAACATATTGCTCATTGCAAAACATTGGTCCAAGATCAAAAATTTTTAGTGGCCGATCACATGATCTAATTATCAATAGAAGTTCAAATTGCTCTCTCCATCTGTCAAATTTTGCAACAGACTTGGGATAATACTTTTACCACCATCCTTAAGGTACATCAAGAATTTCTATCTCACTTTGGTGTAGTCATATAAACTGTATATATGTAGTCCTTTGGCACTATTGTCAAAAAGGGGGAGAGATTCAGAATAATAAATGAGGAGAGTTATCACTATAAGTGAAAGGGGGAGTTAGCACTCATTAGAGTTAGGATTTGTACATAAGTATCTTTGTATATACATTATAAGTCATCAAGAAGGTATAGAGAAATGTATATGCAATAGTTCTACAAAGATCAATTTTGAAAAACCAAAATTCATTGAGTCAGGTTATGTACATATGTTTTGGCTTATAAGTGTTTTGTCACTAATGCCAAAGGGGGAGACTGTTGGCATTATATTGTATTTGTCATTAGTGACAACACTTACTCAATTCTAAATGATTAATGAGTTCATCACTCAGTCTACAGTGTATACTAAGCATTCAGTGGTTACCTTGTAGATTCATCACTTATGTAGTTCATACCGAGCATTCTTGAAGCTACTGATTGAGTGTGCAGTCAAGCAGTTCATACTGAGCATTCATGAAGCTATCAAGCGGGTGTGCAGCCCAACAGTATCTACTGATCATACAGTATTCACCGAGCTTCACAGTGTCTACCGAGTCATTATTTTGTATGATGGAAGTCAGTTTTTACTGAGTGATGGAAGTATAGTGTTTATCGAGTGAAATCTAGGTAAACAAAGGATTCAATTTTTACCGAGTGATACTATATCTACTGAGTCTCCAATGGTTATTGAGTTCTAAGCTACATTGTGTGATTAGTATGGACTAAGCCTTCACTTCTACTGAGTGCATGATGATGCCGAGTATTAGAAGGTTACCTAGTCAGCTTGAAGAACTCGAGTTTTGTACTGTTTGGCCGACTCAGTAATATTTTGTTCACTTGTATTTTGGCCAAACTTGAAATTATAATTATTGGAATGGTATATATGTAATGTATTATATCATTTACAATGTATGTATGATGTATCAAGATAAAAATGTAATGCTTTGAGAAGAAGGAAAGTGAATCAACAAAAGAATAGAGTATTCAACAAGGTCTACAAGGAGTAGTAAAGATTCATCAGTTACAAGAGGTGATCTATACTTCAAGGATCTAATTAGCAATCAAGTTGTAAGTAGATACATTGTTTCATCCTAACAAGTGAATCAGTTTTGTAAATCCTTTAACAGGGTAGACTTAACAGTCTTTGCATAAATCTCTTAATAGAGTGCATACTTCAATGTATGTTTGTAAATCCTCTAACAAGGTGGACCTCGTAGTCCTTTGTGCTCCTAACAGAGTAGAATACCAGAAGTGGTCAATGTAAGCCTTAACAGGCCAACTTCATACTACAGTAATGAGGTTTTGTGGGTATCATCCCCACCCCAGTTTTACTTTCTATTTGGATGGTTTATGGGTTACCAAATCACTGTGTACATGTACTATGAATATTTGATCTCTCATATATGTAGTAGATTAGATGAATGAATGGTGAAAAGTATATATGGTTAAAATATTAAATTGTTTAAAGTTTTGAAGTTACTGATTCACCCCTCCCCTCTTAGTAACCTATCATATCTTGAATATTTCCAACAATTGGTATCAGAGCTTTTGTGGTTCTTAGGATAAAGTTTGACAACTTGAGCAAAGATCAAGGACAATGGAGATATTCAGACTTAATAAAGCTATTGAAAATGAAAAGCTAGATCTAGAAATGGCCATGGCTCAACTCAAAGAAGCAAAGGAGCATTTTTCTCAATCCATGAAGAGAAGGAAGGAACTTGCAAGAAAAATGAATGACCATCAATATGTTGAAGAAAAGATTGAAGACATTTTACCATCAAGCAGTTCAGATGAAGCTAATGAGGCAATCAAGGAACTCCTAGCAAACAATGGCTCTCTGCAGGAAGAAGTAAGAAAGCTTAAAAGAGAACAAGAAATCCAATCAATCAGGCTATGTGAAGTTTTGGATCAGAGAAACAAGGCAATTGAAGACTTAGAGACAAGAAATAATCAATCCAATCAGCATGAAGATCTTGTGGATCAACTATCTAATGAAAATGAAGAAATTATGAATTTGAGATCTGAAAATGGAAGCCTGAGGAATAATTTAATCACTGAAAGACAAATCAATGAAAGATTACAAAGTGACTTAAGATCTGAAAGACAAATCAATGAAAGTTTGGAAAATGACCTAAATGTTGAAAAAAAAATCAATGAGAGAATGACAAAATCTCAAGTAGACATGACTCAATTAAATCAAAAAAGTGAGCAGAATATTCATAGACAAAAAGGAAAAGCTAGACTTGGTTATAAGGAAGAAGTTGAAACCTCTAAACAAGGTGCCCAAAGGAATCAAAGACCTACTTGCAATCACTGTGGTAAGTTAGGTCACACATCAAACAAGTGTTGGAGCAATGGAAAAAGTAAATTCAATGGCAAATGCTACAATTTTAGTCAGCATGGTCATAAAGCTAATGAGTGCAAGGAGAAACCAAAATTTGAAGGAAATTGTCACAAATGCGAGAAGCATGGTCACGAGGCATTCCAATGAAAATCCAAATCATTCAATCCAGCTGAACAACTTGTTAAAGTAATATTTGGATGAGACTACAATACCTAGTACAAATGTTATTATTGTGGAGAATATGGACATATTGGTATAAACTGTGCAAGAAATCACCTAAGGAGGAAGGACACTACTGTAAGGTGCTATACGTGTACAAAACTCAATCATATAGCTAAAAATTGCATGAACATAGGAAGAGTTGAAGATGAAAAGAAAGCTAAAGCTGAAAACATTCAGAAGCAGATGAGGAAATAGTGGATTCCTAAAACTACCAAGCAAAATAGTTCAAATGATGGCAATGTCACTTAAGAAGTGGGTGAATCCACCATTTCCAATTAGATTCATAAAGGAGGATATGGAACTGCATCTTCAAGTGATATCTCAAGTAGTTCCAAAATGAAATAAATCAAAAGATCCAATCAGTATTTCAAATACAAAGGGTCACAAGAAATCAAGTCATACCGAGCAAGGTTAGTCACAGATTCAACCGAGCTAGGTTGGGAGCAATAAAAGTTTTATTCGATCACCGAGTTGTAAGCTTCTACCAAGCAAGTGAATGATAGCCTGTCAAGCACTTTTTCATCTTAGCTACCTTCATACCAAGCATTTATGGAAATTTTTTTGTTAAAAAGGTAGAATTTGATTTCATTCTTCACCGCGATTACAGAGCTAAGAAATTTCCAGCAATTCCAAAGCAAATTCGAAGCGATTTCCAGCGATTTTCAAATAGAGACTTTGTTAAAAAAATTATTACACCTACCGAGTAGTAATGGCATCCGAGAGTAGCAATAGCACCAAGTAAAAAAGAGGTTCAAAAATGCTAGTCAAAGGTGTGGAGTGGAAGGGGTCGAATTTCAAGCTAGTTCCAGCAATTGCAGAATCACTCGACCCCTAGAGCTCAATCGCAAACTCCACCAAAGGTACTTCTCATAAATGACATTCATAAACATTTCAAATGTTCTATTCATGAGATTGGAAACCTAGAGATAGACAATGCCCTAAGATAAATGAGTTTTGATGGCTCTTTGAAACCCGAGCATAGGCATCTAGAGATCATGGCTCTTTGAAAATAAATGAGGGGTAGATTCACTGAATCCTATCTAATCTGACCAAACCCTAAAATGGAAGATGGAGGATGAACAAAAAAATATCTTAATTCTCTATTTATAGAGGTGGTTGGTCACAAGTAAGAATTGATGTGCGAGAACCTAAGGAAGACAAGGATTCTAGAGTATTTGATTCATTCAATGACCTAAGAGAAGAGACTGCATTAGTGAACAAAGAAAGAAGGCTTAAGGGTATGGATGCTTGAAGGGTGAACAAGCTATTAGAGGTGAAGCATGTGAAAGCCAAGTAGAATGGAGGACTAAAATAGAGATCTATAATCTACAAGTGTGTTGTAAGTTGTTATTAGATCAAGCCTTATTGTTATTCTCTAATCATTGTATTAGTCTAGGTAAATCCTTTGGATTAAGGTTGATGTAATAATCATTTATAAATCCTTTAACTAGGTGACATTCCAAGTGAATGAATTAAATTCCTCTAAAAAGGATCACTCCTAATAAGGTTATTGAAATCCTTTAACTGGGTCACATTTAACGTGTGTTGTAACCTTTAATAGGGTTGGCCTTTCATAGGGCATCACTTTACAAGAGTGAGAATGAGTAGCATGTTACTGGTTGTTTTTTCCAAATTCAGTTTTCACATTAAATTATTGTGTCAAATGTGTTATTGAATCTATTATGTTTCATGTTTACATTTATGCATATTGATTTGACAATAACCTACAAGTTTGAGTGATTGCATAATCTAATAAATGCATGCATGATGAAAATGTTTTATGGATATGGGTTCACTAAGCTATGAAAAGTTTTAATTCTACATCTATACCTTAGTTATTCTAAAGAATTCCAACAATTGGTATTAGAGCCATCTTCTTAAGAGGACTAGTTTGAAGGTACTAGAAGCACAAAGATCAAGATGTTAAAAAAATAAGTACCCAAGCTTAATAGAGATAACTTCCCTACATGGAAAAGTCTGATGAAGCTATAGCTAGGAGGTGTTGGAGATCATGAACAATCTACCATTGTTGTTGAGCATACTGATCCTGTTACAGCCCTAATTATTGAAGATCTAAAAAAGAAGAAAGAACACAACTAGGCTATGTTGGAGATTGCCTCTACCCTAAGCTATGTCAAGTTTTATGATATCAAGGGTTGCGACAGTGCAAAGAAAATGTGGGATTCTCTACACACTATCTGTGGAGGTGACAAAAATGTTCTAAGAGTCAAAGCTAAAAGTCTTAGAGGTAAATTTGATGACATGAGAATGCAAGAAGGTGAGATTATTGCTCAATATTACTCTAGGATCAAATATGTTGTTAATACAATAAGAGGATCTACTAGTAAAATAGATGCTGATACTATATTAAGTAAAGTTTTGAGAACATTTTTGCCCATATATGCTATTAGAGTTTTTGCAATACAAGAATTAAGATGTATGCCAGGGAATGATCTAACTCTTGAAGGTCTAGTAGGTAGGCTCACTACTTTCAAGCTATCTAATTTTGATAATTACAAACTTGAAAAATATTGAATTTTCTTTCAAAGCTAAGTTTTCATTGAAGGAACCCAATGAGAAGAAGAACAAAATGTTAAAATAGGTGTCTAGTGACAGTGATATAAATGAGGAAGATGTAGATCAACTTGAAGCACTACTAGCAAGGAGATTTCATCAAGGTAAAGGAAAGTTTAAAGGTAAGTTACCTATCATGTGTTTCAAATGCAATGATGTTAGTCATATTGCTGCTAGATGCCCAAGGAAGAAGAATTACAAAGGTTGTTAAAAGTACAAAAGTAGAAGGGATGGAGACAACAAAGAATACAAAGAGAAAGGAAAGAAGTCTTGCTACATTGCTAAAAAGGAAACAAAAGATGGATCTAGAGATCATGATGATGAAGTGGTGTATGTTGCAATAAAGGATGAATCTGATAGAGATGGGGCAACTGCACTAGTGTCTTGTGTGAACAAGAATGATAGATGGATCATTGATAGTGGGTGTTCACATCACATGACTAGACATAAAAGTAAGTTCATTACATTGAATTATTATGATGAAAATAGTGTAAGATTTGGTAATGGTGCACCATGTTAGATAAAAGGAAAAGGTTCTATCAAGCTCACAAAAAAAGAATTATGTGAGAATGCTTACTATGTTGAAGGACTTAACTATAATCTTTTGAGTGTGTCACAACTAAATAATTTGGGTTGTAAAGTTGAGTTTGAGAAAAAAAATGCTAAGATATGTGATATTGATGGAAAACTTATTGGAAAAGGTGATCAAACTAGAGGTAATCTATTCTACCTTGATATAGATGATGTTCATGAGTATCTTAAAGATAAACTAGGGGTGATACCCCTATCAAAGGCTATCTAAGAAGCATGAGGAGTGCCCTACATCAAATAAGGTGACTGATATATGTTACACATTGATGTAGTGGATCTTACTTGAGAGTGCCCTGCATCAAATAAGATAACTGGCATATGTTACACATTGATGCAGTGGATCTTACTTGAGGAGTTACCTAAAGTAATCTGAGAGTTGGTGCTATAAATTAGTCACAAGCAAGGTGATAGAGGGAGAAACTAAAAAATATTCATATATTAAGATGACACATCTTTGGTATTATTGTCAAAGAGGGAGAAATAGATTGGTTGAAAATAGATTGGCTGTCAAGAAAAGTGCACTGAGATCAGGAAATCATAGAGGGATAAATCTAGATATAGAAGATACAAAAAGGTGGAATATCTACTCAAAGGGAGAAAGTGTACAAGTGTACCTAATAATTACATCTACCTTGTAAGAGGAAGATAATGTTGAGGGAGATATAAGAAGTGATCAAGAGGGAGTCATAAGGATGAGTTGATTTCCTATTGATCATAACATAATTTTGTAACCTATTTAGAAAATGAAAGTAGCTGATAAAGGGAGAGATTTCAATACAAGGAATTATTTTCTTTTTGGTATTTTGATTGACCATACTAAATAATTTTGGTTAGTTTGGTTTTCCATCAATGCTAAAGAGGGAGATTATTTAAAACAAATTGATATAAGTATGATAAATATGTTTCAATCATTGTTAAACCTACTACTTGTTAGTAAGACAATTGCTTCTATGATTTAAGTACTATCATTTGTTTGGTTGATGAAGAGGATTTGATCAAATGAGGTAACAATAGCACCTAGAGTAAAGGTTGAGTTATGATATGAAAAAAAGTACAAGGATCAGTTAAGATAGTGATATTATAGTCCATTGATAATCTCCTCAAGGTTGTAAAGGGTAGTTACACTGAGTAAGTTTAGAAGAACAAGTTAAACAAAGTTTGTCTGCCAAGCTTGATTGAGTGGATAGTAGGTGTCAAGCAAAGTTAGTGCAAGCCGAGTAGAAAATTAGTTGGAGCTGAGAAAAATCAATTTCAATGTAAGCTGAGTGAAATAGTGTAAGCTAAGAAAAGTTAAGTTGATGTTGGGCCAGTAAACTTTAGTTTGTGCCTGAGTATTTTGATAGTGGATGTCAAGAACCATAGTATGTGTCGAGCATTAGAAGCCAATTAATGCCAAGTGTTGCCATTATGAGAAAGATTGAGAATTTGATGAATCTAAGCCAACAAGTTTGAATTCTTGGATTGTGTGAACCATGTGGAAGATAAGATTGATGAGCTAGTGGCACAAAATTCAAGATAAACCATTTTGAGGTGAATTTAAAGAGGATTGAAGGAGAAGTTTCTAGAAGGGAATGAAATAAAATGAGGGGTAAATTCACTAAACCCTATCTAATCTAACATAATCCTAAAATGGATGATGGAGAATGAACGATAAAATATCTTAATTCTCTATTTATAGAGATGGTTGGTCAAAAGAAAGAGTTGATGTGCAAGAACCTAAGGAAGACAAGGATTCTAGGGTATTTTCTTCATTCAGTGACCTAAGAGAATAGACTACATTGGTGAACAAAGAAAGAAGGATTAAGGGTATGGATGCTTGAAGGGTAAACAAGCTATCATAGGTGAAGAGTGTGAAAGCCAAGCAGAATGGAAGACTAAAATAGAGATCTGTAATCTACAAGTGTGTTGTAAGTTGTTATTAGATCAAGCCTTACTGTTACTCTCTAATCATTGTATTAGTCTAGGGTAAATCCTTTGGATTAAGGTTGACCTAATAGTCATTTATAAAAATTTTAACTAGGTGACATTCCAAGTGAATGATCTAAATTCCTTTAGCAAGGCTCAGTCCTAATAAGGTGATTGAAATTCTTTAACTAGGTCACATTTAATAGTGTGTATTATAACCTTTAATAGGATTGGCCTTTCATAGAGAATCACTTCAGAAGAGTGAGAATGAGTAGCATGTTACTAGTAGTTTTTCCCAAATTGGGTTTCCATGTTAAATCATTGTGTCAAATGTGTTATTGAATTTGTTATGTTTCATGTTTACATTTCTGCATATTGATTTAATAGTAACCTACAAGTTTGAGTGATTGCATAATCTAATGGATGCATGCATGATGAAATTTTTTTATGGATATGGATTCCCTAAGTTGTGAAAAGTTTTAATTATACATCTAGACCTTGGATAATTGATTCATCCCCCCCCTTCTCAGTTATTCTAAAGAATTCCAACATTTTAATAAGACCACATAGAAGAGCATATCTTATCCTTTTTACCAACTCCTATGCATGCTTATCATTTGAGTCAGTAGGTACTATTTTTGGAATAGTATACTTAGTAAAAAAAACATCCTACATCCTAATGTGTAAATAATTTATGAAGGCTTCTATCATAACCTTCTAGAAAACATAGTCATTTCCATGAAATTATGGAGCCTAATTAAGAGAAGCACCTTCAACCTATGTCATTATACTTTCAAGAATCCCTGGAAAAATTATTATAAAGGAAACTTGGGCTATGATACCACTTGGTTGAAGTGACTTCTATTTTGAGAGAGGGGAGGTAGGGTGGATCAAAATAGAGATTTTAATTTTATTTTCTTATTTAAGCATTACTTTTACTAAAACATTAAATGTTGAATCAAAATGAACATATAAATTGACATCATGAATTTAAGATGACAAGAGAATACAAGAACTCACATAACAAGATACTCAAGGATTTGTGTCAAGTGGAAAACCCTCAAAACCCTTTTAGGTTCATCATAGGGAGAAAACCCACTCCATTACACGTATCATCTTTATTAAGTAAAAAATATTTGTTACAATAGCAACTAAAACTACTAGGGAGCAACCCTTTCTCTATTCCTCTTTTCAAAGTTTATTCATTTGATTGAATACATATATATCTACATGCTTTAAGTCTTCATACATATATACATGTAAAAAATCCAACAATTTTCTTTCGATACTATCAAATATTTCTCATGTATACAATGGTTGTGTATCTCTCACATTTTTTACATTCCTATAAATAAGAATAAATTTTAAAAGTTACATCAAGTAGATCTTTAACAGTTGCCTTTTGTGAAACTATTTTTGGTAAAATAGTTTACCAACCACTATCAAAAGAATAGAGATGTACAGCATCTCTTAAAACATAAACAAAACCTTTTTGAAATTTTTTTTTTGAAGATGTTTGAATGTTGTTATGCAAATTCCTAGATTCATTTGTTAAAATTTCATTTTTTAATTAGCTTCATCCATTGTGTTTAACTTCATAAAAATAGAACTATCAACTTTTTTAGGTACCAACAGGAAATAAAAGAACTATCCAAAATGTGACAACTCAAAGTTCAAGAAAATTGCAAACATCTAAAAAATAAATCTTAGTGTAGTTGTATAAAAAATGTTCTTAATGAAGTAGGGATCTCTCTGGTCTGATATGTACAAATTAAAAAAATAAACCTTGATTTAGAGACCAAGAGACAAAGACATACCAAAGATTCTTGTTGATAGGTGTGTCAAACTTCCATATGTTCCTTCAAATGCAACCAGAATATACATCCATGATTCAAAGTATACAAGAATAGAAAACTATATTAGCATCCATTTATGTAAAAGACCATATAGGTTGTTCTTCATTGAACAAAAAACACAAGCTTCATGATTAAAGAGAAATATCTATTCAATACCTTTACAAATAACTCAAGAAAGATAACAAAGTGATTAGAAGATTAAGCTATCGATCATATTGAAAACCAATAACAAATATCTCAAGAAATCTTCAACAAGCATTCACAAAGATTATACAATAGCTAGGGTTTGAAAAAACTGCAAACAAATACAACTAAAAAATATTTTGAATGCCTTTTACCAAATATTCAATAGGCTTAAGTAAAAATTTTGAGTTTTCCATAGATGTACAACCACTACAACATTTGGGGTCAAATTTTGACAGAAGTTTGCTATGGTGGAGTAATTTGTGGTAATTTGCATTTTTTTCTTTTGCAAATATCCCCAACATTGTTGCAATACCAATGTTGGCATCGTAACTGTGTCACCCACATGAGTATAAACAAAGAAATAAAACATGACATAAATCATTCTCCATTTTATTTTATTGTGGAGAGTTGCACATGAAAGAGGGTGGAGAGCTATGAATGTTGTATGTCATGCTCTTGTGATCTTTGCATTTCATTGTCGTACCCTTACTCTACAATTTCATTGCCATGCCCTTGCGATCTATGTATTTCATTGTCGTCCCCTTGCTTAGTGATTTTGTTATCATGTCATGCCCTTGTGATCTTTGTGCACTTGTTTTGTGATTTCATTATAGTGTCATTCCATAGCTCTATGATTTTTTTGCCATGCCATGACCTTTCTTTGGGATTTTATTGTCATGCCCTTTCTCTACAATTTTCTTCAAGGGCTATGTAAATGTTCTTTTATTTTCCTTATAAACAAGTATCTTTGTATATTTCCTTCTAAACATGTATATCTTAGAGATCTTTATTAAGGTGCTAATTACATCTTAACACAATACAAAAATTGATCTAGTTGTATACATATTCCAGAATCCAAATAACAAAACAATAAAACTCACTCAACCCATGCTAAGTGACTTACCTCAACATCCTACCCAAAAATAATGTAGACTAGGAAAAATGGGTAGAGTTTCAGAGAAATTTTACAAAAACATATCATAGCATATATTCAGAAGGAAACTAGCCATGACCTAGATAAATGGGTCTAGTTGCTGATTAGCTAGGTTGATTACAAATTCTTGTAGAACTGTCATCAAATTAGGTTCAATAAAATGAACAATCAGTTGTTCTCAACTAGCATGATCAAATACAATTTTCTAAGGTGATAAAATTTTATATGCAAATGCATCACTTGCATATCAGGCATGAAGCACATTCCCCAAATTATATAGAATGGTTGGATATAAAGGCTCCATATGTTGACCCAACAATGGAAGTGTTGGAAATTTGTTTAGTATTCCCCTTGGGATTCGTCACAATGGCTTTACCACCTCATGTGTACTATAAGCTAAGTGGTTGTATCAAAAATTGACAGAACATTCTTTTGGTGTAATAGTAATCCTACTCTAACAAGTGGTATTAGAGCTTGGTCACAAGTTTAAATCCTCAGACCCTCAGGTAATGCTAAGGGGAGATTGTTGGAAATATTTTTAGTGCTCCCTATGGGATCATGACAAGGGCTTAACTACCTCATATGTACTATAAGTTGAGTGGATGTATCAAACATTGATAGATTGGTATTTTGGTGTAATGGTAGTCCCACTCTAATAGGAAGTCAAGGATGTAACCATGCATGTATTGGTACACTCTCCCCGAAAGGATCCCAAGTATCTACTGTTTTTGTTAATTTCTACATCACTATATGATCTAGAATGTTATGAAGTATTGAAGCTGGTAGTAACTTATCCCATGTCTCTAGAAAACATAGCATAGGTCTAGGGTCCCTTGGCTCCCTAGAATTTGTAGCATATATTCTAACTATTGAAAGAATAACTTCAGTGAAGAGTTGAGTGTAACGAGTTGAAGAAGAAATTTTTGCTTATGTGTAAATTCCATAATCATGAGGTGCATTCCCTTGCAAAAGCCTCTACTATAATGACATTACCTCTAAACCATTCAAAGGATGTTGAAGTGGTTCCCAACCTTGAAACACTCTTATAAGAAATTGATACTTGGGATCACCATAGGGAGATTGTGTCAATACTTGAAACACTCTTATAAGCAAATGGAGATGCAATGCATGAAAAATTGCACAACTTGTAGTCCTCCTAATATTTGGACTATAAATTCTCAAAAACACTTGTAATTGATTCCAATGTCATTGTAGCTACCACAACACTTTCATGGATTCTATATAGTGGCTTCCATAATATCCTCTATGTTGTATAATTATTGTTTCTCTCATGCAGACTCTTTCTAAAGCCATTGCTTCTTCTCTTTCTAAAGTCGCTCCTTCTCCTTCTCTCGCATTCCTTATATTTTAATTATCAAAATTATAAATATCTCCCTCTACCATATCTAAAATCAAACTCACATTATGTTGTAACTCTAGCATGGGTGTTTGATCATCGATAGTTGTCATTTTAGAATTCAAGTTTTCAAGATTGGTCAACACACTAACTTGTGGACCTTTCATGTCAAGCAATTTTTGTACTATTTCAATACCATGTTCTTGCTTTTAAGATAGCAATTCTTTACGTGCATTTTCTATTAAAATATTAATTTTTTTGAACAATTGTAAACTCTTAGAAAGTGCATTGTTATTTTCATGTATGTATGTATATATGTATGTATATATACATACATATATATATACATATATGTCTATATATATGTATATATATATATGTAGATATATATATACATATATGTATATATAGATATATGTATATATATATGTAGATATATATATATATAGATATATATATATATATATATATATATATATATATATATATATATGTATAAGTATATATATATATATATATATATATATGTATAAGTATATATATATATATATATATATATATATGTATAAGTATATATATATATATATATATATATATATATATATATGTATGTATGTATGTATGTATGTATGTATGTATGTATGTATGTATGTATGTATGTATGAATACATAGTATATGTATATATATGTGTGTATATACATACACACGTATTTTTTTGTCTATGTATGTATGTATGTATGTATGTATAGAGAGATGGATCTTTTGGATTGTGGATTATGGATTATAAACAAAAAAAAATATGGAATTAATCATTCCCCATTTGTTTTGATTGATTGTGGAGAGCTACGCGTGAAAGAGGGTGGAGAGCTTCGAACAAGGGTGGAGAGCTCTGAATGTTGGTGGAGATCACTGGACATCTAGGATTTTTTTTTTGTTCCCTTCTGATCAATGCATTTCATTTTCGTGTTGTGCCCTTGCACTATGATTTTCTTCAAGGGGAGAAGAGGTACCTATGTAAATATTCTTTTTTTTCCTTCTAAACATGTGTATCTTGTTGATAAATAATAGCTTTGGTTAGATTCAAGGATAACTGATTATGATGATTGTATGCATATGTGCATTTATGTATGTATATCAGTTCACTATATGAATTGCTTTACATGCATGCATACACACTTTCATAGTACTTGTGCTAAATTAAATTAACCATTCATGTCTTAAATTCACACAAGCAATTATCCTTGCATTCAATCAAAACTATTCATACTAAACTAAGTATGCAAAAATTTGTACTTACATATTATATTATCTCTTGGTGATTGAGAAAAAATCTCGTGCATAATATCATCTACGTAACGATCAAATGGATTCACATTAAGTCATAATAGGATTGAGCAGATGATCCATTTATGTTTATACAAATCAATGACTTTATATAAATCATGTTTGTTTCAGCATTAACTAATCTAATTAGTATAAGGTTAATCATTATTTATATCAACGATCATGTCATAAGTGGTGGTGTAGAGCACCAAGGCACTATTGTGGATTTTGGTTTTTTTTTTGGTTTCTCACCTAATCAAGATAGGATACATAATTCTTGGATGAAACATCCATGGTTGTAATTAAAAGACACATTCATGTATGCCTAGGTCACTTTGGGCAAGTTATAAGCCAAAGTTGCTAGTTGGGAAAAATTGGATCTTTTTTTTTTTTTGGTTAAGATTGCCTAGGATTAGGTATTTTTAGTTTTTTTTGAATAAGTTGGAACCTTTTGCAAGTTGTAGAATTGAAAAATTGTGAAAATTGCAAAAGTTGCACTTTTGTGCAAAATTGCTAATTTGCAAAATTGTAAAAGTTGCTCAAAAATACAACTTAGTTTAAAATGAGTTGTAGCTATTCAAAAAATAGTTATAATCATTGGGATGGGTGTAGAGAGGATATATACCTCATTTGTGAGGTCACAAAGTGTAGATTGTATGGATTGGGAGAAGTTGCAATAAAAGATTTTTTAGTTTTGAAGAAATTTTACTAGTTTCTTGTACTTTGTCCATATTGTATGGATTAGAAGGCATGATCAAATGATTGTTTGAAGAAGATTTTTGTCTTTCCCTTCTATTTCTTTTGGTTTCATCATTTTGTGTGGATTTTTGTTCAAGTTATTCCATTTTTTGTACAGGAGGGTTTGTAGGAAAACAATTTTGTGCAAACTTCAAAGATTGGCCCATAGTTGTGACTCCCACAATTGGTTTCTAATGACCTCTTGGGGAATGGTAGTTATATGGATCCTCTCATTGATTCCAGGGTTTCAAAATTGGTTAACATATTTTTCTATTTTTCCTAACTAGCCCTAGGTCAAGTGGCTATGAGGATTTGACCTTATGAGGAGTATAACCGGAGAAGGAGAACTATTGGAAGGTTGAGTGTTTGGAAGGAAGTTGGAGAAAAGTGAATAGACATTCCTAAGTATTTGAAAAATGATTGAAAAGGTTTACTATCAAAGAGGGAGATTGTTGATAAAGAATGTTTTCAATCAGTGTTTTTCCATTGATGTCAAACCTGCTATTTGTAGGAATGACAATTGCTTATAAGATCCAAGTATTGTCACTTAGTTGATTGATGAAGAGGATTTAATCAACAAGATGTAACAAGAGTACCTGAGGAAAAGGTTGAGTTATGGTTTTGTAATGAAGTGCAAGGATAAGCTAAGACAATAGTTAAATGATGTATTGATAACACACTTGAAGATATAGAGGCTGGCCACACTTGGAAACACTAGAAGTATAAATTGTAACAAGGTTGACTACAAAGCTTAAATGAAGTTCATTAGTGAGTGTCGAGCAAGCTAGTTTAAGCCAAGCCAATTTTTAGTTGGAGCTAAGCAAATGCAAAATCTAGTATGTGTCAAGTGAACTTCAGGTGCCGAGTGAAGCTCAAGTGCCAAGTGATATAGTAGGAGCTGAGCAAACAAAAAACTTACTGGATGCTGAGTGAATCCATAGTAGGTGTCGAGCATTAGTAAAACGTAGTTGATGCTAAATAACATAGTATGTGCCAAGCACTAGAATTTCAATAGTGTCGAGCTGTTGCATTATTGGAAATGTCAAAGATTCACCAAATATAAGCTGAAAAGTTTGTTCACTTGAATTTTGTGAACCATTTGGAGGATAACGATGATGAGCTGGTGGCATAGAGTTCTATGTAAACTATTTTTGAGCAAATTCAAGAGGATTCTTCATGATGTTTCTAGAAGGAACAAAATATGGGTTAGATTCAATGAATCCTACCTAATCCATTTGAATTGAAATTGAAGGAGGGAAGAATCGAGCTACAAAAGAAGTTCTAGAATTCTATTTAAGGAGTCACAGACCAAGAAGCAAGAGTTGATGGTGTGCCAAATTGTAAAGTGGTTAAAGTGTGTCAAGGAGAAGACATCTAGGAGAAGGAAGAACAGAGCACAAAGACTCTACTTTGACAAGTGGTCAAAAAGAGATGATTGCACTAGTACATTGAGCATGGAGACTCAAGAAGACAAAGCTTGAAAGGAGGGCAAGTTGTTAGAAATTTAGAGACTGAAAGCCAGGCAATGTTATGAGCTCAAAAATGATCAAAATTTTGCAAGATAAGTTGTATGTTGTAATCAAATCAAAGACTTTCTAATACTCTCTAGAAATTGTATTAGATATGGAAATCCTATGGACTTAAGTTGGTTTAATAGCCATTTGTAAATCCTTTAATAGGGTGGCATTCCAAGTGAATGTTCTAAAGTCCTCTAACCAGGCCCACTTCTAACAAGGTGGTTAAATCCTTTAACCAAGTCACATTTAACAGTGTGTTGTAGCCTTTAATAGGGCAAGCCTTTCATAGGGCATCACTTTAGAAGAGTAAAAATTGAGTAGCATGTTACTGGTGGTTTTTCCCAAATTAGGTTTCCATGTAAATCATTGTATTATGTGTTGATCTTTTCATGTGTAATGCTTGCATATTGATTTTTAGTAACTTGTTGAATAGAAATGTTTAAGCTTGGATGAAAAAATAGTTAGATGGGCACACTTTACTTGATGAAAAGTTTGAATTGAACATTTGGACCTTGAATAATTGATTCACACCACCCCCCCCCCCCAACCATTTATTCTAAAGAATTTCTAGCAATTGGTATCAGAGCTATCTGTTGATTTAGTTTCAAGGTACTAGAAGCAGGAAGATCAAGATGTCCAAGAGAGAAGTTCCCAAGATTAACAAAGATAACTTCACTGCATGGAAAATTTTAATGAAACTACACCTTGGATCAATAGGTGATTATACATAAACCTTAATTGGAGCAGAACATGTAGACCTAGCTAGACCTCTTACTACAGATGATTTGATCAAAAGGAAGTAGCACAATCAGGAAATGCTAGAGATTGCCTCTACACTCAGTTATGCTGAATTTGATGACATCAAAGGATGTGACACTACATTCAAGATGTGGAAAGCTCTAAAAGATATCTATGGAGGAGATCATAATGTTCAAAGAGAAAAAAGAGAAATCCTTAGAGGAAAGTTTGATGACATGAAAATGGAGGAAGGTGAAAATGTTCCTCAATATGCTACTAGAATGAAAGAAGTGGTAAGTGCAATAAGAAGTCTAGGTGGTAAATTTGAAGAAGGGACTATCAATAGCAAATAATTAAGGACCTTTCTCCCTGTCTATTCTATTAGAGTTTTAGCCATCCAAGAGCTAAGGTGTGTTCAAGGAAACACACTAACCTTTGAAGGAATAGTGGGAAGACTTACTGCATTTGAGTTGTCCAACTTTGACAACTACAAACCTGAGAATCTTGAATCTGCTTTCAAGGCCAAGCTAACATTGAAAGACATTGAGGAGATGAAATCAAAGAAGAAGAGTAGAAAAGGAAAGAATACATCCAGTGACAGCAGTACAAATGAAGAAGATGTGGAACAGTTGGAAGCACTACTGGCTAGAAGATTCCATAGAGGCAATGGTAAACTTCCTATCATTTTTTTTAATTACAATGAAGTGGGTCATATTGCTGCAAGGTGTACACAGAAGAACTACAAAGAATGAAAAAAGTACAAGAACAAAAGAGAAGATGATAGCAAAGATTACAAGGATAAAGGCAAAAGAAGCTACATTGTTGAAGAAGATTTTGATTAGAATGATGATGAAGTAGTCTATGTGGCCATGAAGGATGAATTAGATAAAGATGAAGATGAAGCAACAACACTAATAACCTGTGTGAACAAGAATGATAACTAGATCATAGACAGTGGATGCTCACATCACATGATAGGAGACAAGAGTAAGTTTATTACCTTTACTCAATATGATGGGAATAGTGTTAGATTTGGAAATGATGCTCCATGTCAAATCAAGGGAAAAGATTCAATTAAACTTACAAAGAAAATTTCATGTGATAATGCATACTATATTGAAGGATTGAGCTACAATTTGTTGAGTGTATCACAGTTAGGCAATCTAGGTTGCAAAATAGAATTTGAAAACAAAACTGCCAAAATCTATGACACTGATGGAAATCTAATAGGATAAGGTGAACAAACTATGAGTAACTTGTTTTATCTAGATATGGAAGATGCAACTTGTCTTGTTGTTAAAATTGATGATGTTTGGTTATGGCATAAAAGGTTGTTTCATGTTAACTTTGACAATCTAATTAGCATCAACAAAAAGAAGAAATTCAGAGGTTTTCCCAAGCTAAAGAAACTTGAAAACACAATGTGCAAACAATGTCAACTAGGGGAGATGACTAAGTCAAGTTTTAAAAGAAAAACCTACACTTCCAAAGAAGTACTAGAGCTAGTCCATACTAATTTATGTGGACTAATAGAAGGGTAAAGCTACCTAGGAGATAGGTATATAATGCTATTTGTGGATGACTATTCTAGGATGATGACTGCCATTTTTTTAAAGAAAATTTTTAATGCATTTCAAATGTTTAAGTGGTATTTGGCCAAAGTTGAGAAGGAAACAGGCAAGAGTTTGAAATTTCTAAGATCAGACAGAGGAGGAGAGTTTACATCAAAAGAATTTGAGATATTCTACAATGACAAAGGTATCAAAAGGAAAACATCAGCACCAAGAACTCCACTTCAGAATGGCACTGCTAAGAGAAGGAACAAATCAGTAATAGACTGTGTTAGAACCTTAATGATGGAGAAAAATGTTGCTCTAAAGTACTAGAGAGAAGCTATAAGCAGTGTTGTTTACACCCTAAATAGAGTTCAAGTCAAGAAAGGTACAAATGCAACACCTTTTGAACTATGGTATGGTCACTCACCTAATGTAAAAAATTTCAAAGTATTTAGTTGTAAATGCTATATTCTTAAAGATACTAAAAAAGCCAAGTTTGATGCAAAGAGTGATGAAGGCATATTCCTTGGATACTCCAGTAGAAGTAAGGAATATAAGTGTTTGAACACTAACACTAACAAGATTGTGGAGAGTGCAAATGCAAATTTTGATGAGCATGCAGAAGCCCAAGTTGATGAATCCAAGCAACCATAAGATTATAGATCCTTTGTATACTTCTATGAAGGAATGCCTATTAAAGATGATTCTATCAATCAAGTTCAAAATCAAAAAAAAAATCTTATTATCAACTGAGTCACAACCAGTGAATGTCAAACTACATTCAGAAGCCGAGTTGCAAAATGAAGAAAATGCACATTCTGACTTTGAAAATAGTACAAATGAAAGAGATAATGAAATACTAGAAGGAGAAGAACAAAATGACTTTGAAGCTAAAGGATTGAATATGGAAAGAAGTACAAAACCAAGGTTAGCCAAGTATGTGAGGAGACATCACCTTGCAAATCAAATCATTGGTGACAAGGATGTTAGACCAATGACAAGAAATAGACTAAGGAATGAATCATGTCTGCTAAGTAAGTTTGAGCAGTACAAGTTAGTGAAAGATGTACTACAAGATGATGACTAGTATAAAGCTATGGAAGAAGAAATAGATCATATTGAGAAGAAAAAAACCTAGACCCTAGTTCCTAAACCAGTTGATAAGAATATAATTGGTACCAAATGGGTGTTTAGGAATAAACTTGATAAGAATGGTAAGATAACAAGAAACAAGTCTAGATTAGTCTACAAATCTTATGCACAAGAAGAAGGATAGGATTATGAGGAAAAATTTTCCCTTGTAGTAAGAATGGAAGGAGTAAGAACATTACTTGCATATGCTGCCTACAAAGGATTCAAAGTCTACTAAAGGGATCTGAAGTCTTCTTTTCTAAATGGTATACTAGAAGAGGAAGTCTACATAAAACAATTAGAGGGGTTTTTTGATGCTAACAACAAGGATATGGTTTGCAAAAGGCACTCTATGGCATGAAGCAAGCACCTAGAGCATGGTATGAGAGACTGCACAAATATCTTGCAAAGATTGGATTTAAGAGAACAAATGACAACAACAACCTGTATATCAAAGCTAAAAAAGGTAAAGACATTTTGATATCTAAAATCTTTATTGATGATATAATATTTGGAGGAAAAGATATTCTATGTAAATATTTTGCTGATCAAATGAAACGTGAGTTTGAGATGTCAATGTTTGGGGAAATCAAATTCTTTGTTGGATTGCAAGTACATCAATTGAAGCATGGAATATTTGTGACTCAATCAAAATACATCAAGGAGATACTCAAGACATTTGGATTAGAAGAATCAAAACCAGTTAGTACACCAATGGCAATAAAACATAAGTTATCAAAGAATGATGGGTCAGCTGAAGTGAATCAAATAATGTATAGATCAATGATTGGAAAGTTGCAATATGTTGTACATAGTAAACCAAACATTGCATTAGCTATTGGAATAGTGGCAAAATTTTCTACAAATCCAAGAGAAAATCATTTGATTGTAGTAAAGATAATATTGAGGCATCTAAAAGGAACTGATAACTTTGGTTTGTACTACAAGAGGAGTGAAAAATTTGAGTTAAGAGCCTACACTGATGCAGACTAGGGAGGTAATATTGATAATAGAAAAAGCACCAATGGAGGAGCACTCTTTTTAGGGAAAATATTGGTTACTTGGACCAGCAAAAAGAAAAGTTGTACCTCACAGTCCATAGCTAAAGTTGAATATGTTGTAGCTGCTATCAATTACACCAATATCATATGGATTAAATATCTATTGCAAGGGATGAAGGAAGAGGTAAATGAGCCTATGATACTTTATTATGATAATAAAAGTGCCATCAACATATCAAAGAATCTTCTAATGCATGCCAAAACCAAGCATATTGCAATTAAGTATCACTATGTAAGAGAATTCATAGAAGACAAACAAGTGAAGATGGAATATGTTAGCTCAAAGGAATAGATTGTTGACATCTTTACAAAAGCTCTACCTAAAAATGCTTTTGAGTAACTTAGAGGTAAGTTAGGGGTGATACCCCAAGCCAAGGCTACTTAAGTAACAATAAAGACTACACTACATCAAAGGAATTGATTGTTGAAATATTACATATTGATGTAGAGGATACTTACTTTAGGATTCATGCCTGAAGTAATCAAAGTGTTGAAGTTCCAAATCAGTCACAAGCAAGGTGACAAAGGTAGAAATTGAGAGAACCTACAAATGCTACACTTGCATGTTTAAATGCTAAGACAATATGTCTTTGGCATTGTTGTCAAAGAGGGAGAAGTAACAAGAAACTAATCAACAACATTCAATTGGATAAAGAGAGGAAGAAATTGTGTTAATTGGATAAAAGGAGAAGATAAAGAATGAAAAAGAATGAAGATTTAGGAAGAAATATTAGAATCTGATCAACAGTCGAGGGAGAAGATGAAGAGAAATATTAGAATCAAAAAATATGGAGAGAGAAATAAATGCATACAGAGGGAGAGAATGTAAGAAGGGTAGAAAGGAAAGAAAAAGGATACAGCAGCTAAGAGGGAGAAGTTGAAGTAAAGTAATCAGGATAGTAGATCAAGAGAGGAAGAAATTGTGTAATCTAATCCAATTATTCTTTTTTGGTATTTGACTTACTATTCTAACCTACTTAGCATTTTGATATCATGGTTGAATAGTTTGGTCTGATGGTTGATCAGTTTGGTTTGCCATTAATTTCAAAGAGGGAGATTGTTGGAAAACTGATTGAAAAGGTTTACTATCAAAGAGGGAGATTGTTGATAAAGAATGTTTTCAATCATTATTTTTTCATTAATGTCAAACCTACTATTTGTAGAAATGATAATTGCTTATAAGATCCAAGTATTGTGACTTAGTTGATTGATGAAGAGGATTTAATCAACAAGATGTAACAAGAGCACCTAAGGGAAAGGTTGAGTTATGGTTTTGTAATGAAGTGCAAGGATCAGCTAAGATAATGATTAAATGATGTATTGATAACATACTTGAAGATATAGAGACTAGCCACACTTAGAAACACTAAAGTATAAGTTGTAACAAGGTTGATTCCAAAGCTTAAACTAAGTTCATTAGTGAGTGTCGAGCAAGCTAGTTTAAGCCAAGAAAATTTTTAGTTGGAGCTGAGAAAATGCAAAATCTAGTGTGTGTTAAGTTAACTACAGGTGCCGAGTGAAGCTCAAGTGCCAAGTGATATAGTAGGAGCCGAGCAAATAGAAAACTTAGTGGATGCTGAGTGAATCCATAGTAGGTGTTAAGCATCAGTAAAATGTAGTTGATGCTAAGTAACACAATATGTGCTGATCAAGCACCAGAATTTCAATAGTGCTGAGCTACTAGATTATTGGAAATGTCAAAGATTTGCCAAATCAAAGTCAACAAGTTTGTTACCTTGAATTTTGTGAACCATTTGGAGGATAAGGATGATGAGCCAGTGGCATAGAATTCTATGTAAACCATTTTTGAGAAAATTCAAGAGGATTCTTAATGATGTTTCTAGAAGGAACAAAATATGGGTTAGATTCAATGAATCCTACCTAATCCATTTGAACTAAAACCAAAGGAGGGAAGAATCAAGCCAGAAAAGAAGTTTCAAACTTCTATTTAAGGAGTCACAAACTAAGAAGCAAGATCTGTTGGTGTGCCAAATTGCAAAGTGGTTGAAGGGTGTCATGGAGAAGACATTTAGGAGAAGGAAGAATAGAGCATAGAGACTCTACTTCGACAAGTGGTTAGAAAGAGGTGATTGCACTGGTACACTGAGCATGGAGACTCAAGAAGACAAAGCTTGAAAGGAGGGCAAGCTATTAGAACTTCAGCGATTGAAAGCCAAGCAATGTTATGAGCTGAAAAGTGATCTAAAATCTACAAGATAAGTTGTATGTTGTAATCAGGTCAAAGACTTTCTAATACTCTCTAGCAATTGTATTAGATATGGAAATCCTATGGACTTAGGTTGGTTTAAAAACCATTTTTAAATCCTTTAAAAAGGTGGCATTCCAAGTGAATGTTCTAAAGTCCTCTAAACATGCCCAGTTCTAACAAGGTGGTTAAATCCTTTAACTAGGTCACATTTAACAGTGTGTTGTAGCCTTTAACAGGGCAAGCCTTTCATAGGGCATCACTTCAGAAGAGTGAAAATTGACTAGCATATTACTAGTGGTTTTTCCCAAATTCGGTTCCCACATAAATCACTGTGTTATGTGTTGATCTTTTAATGTGTAATGCTTGCATATTGATTTTTAGTAACTTGCTGAATAGGAATGTTTAAGCTTGGATGAACAAATAGTTAGATGGGCACACTTTACTAAGTCTGATTTGAACATTTGGACCTTGAATAATTGATCCCCCCCCCCCCCAACCAAAGTTATTCTAAAGCATTTCTAACATTGATTTTTGGGTGTTTTTGCATGACCCCACTTTCCCATAGTTTCTCCGTAAACCAATCCTAATTAGGTCAATTAGGGATGTGTTTCTTAATGAAGGAAAGGGAGTATTGGAGTAGAAAAAATTCCTAGTTCTTTAGGCTTGGATATAACTCCGAAATGGGCATCTGGAACCCTATTTTTTAAAGGTTTTTTGGGACTTTTGGAAGTTAAACACCAAAAACCTCTTAAGGAGGCCTAATAGGACTACTAGGTAAATTTGGGTTTGATACATTGTGGATCTATGGGGATCAAAACAATGATGTATTTTGTGTTATGTGGATGCCCCAAGTTCATTTCATGCCTTGGAACCATTGGAGTAAACTATTTTTGTGTTTTCCTCATGGTGGCCTAGTTGTGGGGATTAGGTCCCAAAGCCATAATTTGGATGAATTTGATCCTTTGACCATGGGTGCTTGACGAAGTTGGTAGTCTTGTTTTCTTTAGCATTTGGATGATTCAAACTGATTATGACCTTGTCAAAAGGTTGTGGATTTGTTAATTTTTTTATTTGGTTTTAACATGGGAAGACCCATTTACACCTTTCTAGTTGTGCACTCTGCATCAAGTGGACATAAGACATGTTGTCTTGTGACATGTTTTTTGGCTTTATGTCTTTTGAAGCAATACTTATACCCAACTGAACAACCAAGAGAAGTATCAAAATCAATAAATGCCTTGTCATTTGGTGTTCACTAACTTCAAATATAAAGAGCAGAGATTACTAATAATTATGTTCCGAAAATAGAAAAGACATTCATAGTCAAATCTATAAGAAATCTAATCACCTTCAACATCTATTTATATTTCTCTCAATAGCTGAATAGAGAAGCTTCTCTTTATGTATGTGTATGTGTATGTGTACATATAAATGCATACACACACATATGGGTGTGTCTATGTATGTATGTATATATGTATGCATAAGCTTGTCTTTATGTATATGTATGTGTATACATACATACATACATCCACATATGTGTGTGTTTACGTATGTATGTATGTATGTATGTATGTATGTATACAAAGAGATCTTTTTTAAGGTGCTTATTACATCTTAGCACAACAACAAAATTGATCCAGCTGCATGCATATTCTAGATCCAAATAAGAAAACAATAAAACTCACTCAACTTGTGCTAAGTGACTTACCTCAAAATTTTGCACAAAAATAATGCAGACTAGGAAAAATGGGCAGATTTCATAAGAAATCTTACAAAAATATATCATAGAAAAATATTTTTAGAAAGAAACAAGCCATAAACCAATTAAATGGGTCTAGTTGCCGATTAGCTGGGTTGATTACAAATTCTTGTAGAACTGTCATCAAATTAGGTACAATAAAATGAGCAATCAGTTGTTCCCAGCTAACAAGATCAAATACAGTTTTCCAAGGTGATAAAATTGCATATGCAAATTTATGTATGTATGTATGTATGTATGTATGTATGTTTATATGTATGGATGTATGTATATATGTATGTATGTATGCATGAATGCGTATATGTATGTATGTATGTATATATAGAGAGATCTTGTGGATTGTGGAGATTAGAGGTGATCTAGGATTTTTTTGTCATGCCCTTATGATCTATGCATCTCTTTGTCATGCCCTTGTGATCTTTGTATATGTATCTATGTATGTATGTATGTATATATATATATATATATACATACATACATACATAGACATACATATGTGTGTATGTATGTATATATACACATACATATACATAAAGAGAATCTTCTCTAATCACCTCCTGGGGAAATATAAAGAAATACATGTTTAGAAGGAAAAAATAATAATATTTACATAGGTAAAAAAAAGTGTAGTGAAAGGGCATAGAGATCACAAGGGCACAAAACAACAATGAAATCACAGAGGAAGCACACAAAGATCACAAGGGCACGCCAATGAAATACAAAGATCACAGGGGCATGAAAATGAAAAGCTACGATGATAATGGCATGGCAACAAAATCTTAGATCTACATTAATCTCCACCAAGGGCATGGTAATGAAGTGTAGATATCGAAAGGGCATGACAACAAAATGTAGCGATCACAAGGGAACAAAAATGAAACCTCCACCAATGTTCATAGCTCTCCACCCTCATTCGAAGCTCTCCACCCTCTTTCATATAGAACTCTCCACACTCAATCAAAACAAATGGGAAATGATTTATGTCATGTTTTCTTTTTTTTATACACATGTGGGCATCACAATTGTGATGCAAATGTCGGTATTGTCATGATGTCAAGGATAATTGCAAAAAAAATCATGAAAATTTACAAATTACCATGTCATCGCAATTTGACCCTAGATGTTGTAGTGAACTTAAGTGTTTTTAAGAATTTCAGTTTTAAAATAGAAAAAACTATGGTTGAAGTTCCTGCTGTTGAAAGATAGTTATCTGATCTTGTGATTAAGAGCAGAGGAAGAATAAATAAAATTTCTAATCAAATGAAGGCTTGCAACAAGTATGGTTCATTTGATCTAGGTAGTTGTAGTAGCAAGAGAAGAGTTGATTTAATCCTCCTATTAGTAATCTTACTATTTCGTCTCTACCTATGAGTGTTCCACTTGCTTCATTTCCTATCTCACAACCTTCATACAATAGTTTTCCTTACACTTATCTTAATCCTCCTACTTTGGTTCCTAATGTCCCACCTATAGCACCTTCTATTCCAACTAATTTTTACTCTCTTCCTAATGTGTTGAATGTATCATTGACACCTATTTTCTCTATTGATTCCACTATCATTAGTATTGCTTAAATTGTTTCTTCCTTGCAACAATAACTTTCTTCCCTTACTCAATCCAAGTTTAATGTGCCTACATGTGATATGGGTAGTCCTGCACAAAAATAATGTAGACGAGGAAAAATGGGCAGAGTTCACAAGAAATTTTAAGAAAACATATCATAACAGATATTTTCAAAAAGAAAAAAGCCATAACCTAGTTAAATTGGTCTACTTTTTTATTAGATGGGTTGATTACAAATTCTTGTAGAACTATCATGAGATTAGGTACAATAAAATGAACAATCAATTGTTCTTAGCTAGCAAGATCAAATATAGTTTTCCAAGGAGGATAAATTGCATATGTAGATGCATCACTTGCATGCCAGACATGAAGTGCATTCCCCAATTTATGATGAATGGTTGGATATAAAGGCTCCATACATTGGCCCAACAATGGAAGCCAAAGATGTAACCTTGCAAGGATCTCAAGTATCTGTTGTTGCTATTAATTTGGGCATCACTATGTGATCTAGAATGTTATGAAGTACTAAAGATGGTAGTAATTTCTCCCATGTCTCCAAAAATGTAGCATTAGTTCAAGGTCTCTTGCTCCTAGGAATTTGTAGCGGCTATCCTTACTGTTGGAAGAATAACTTCAGGGAAGAGTTGAGTATGAGTTGAAGAATCAAGTTCTTCTTCTATGTAAATGTCATAATCACAAGGTTCATTCCCTTGTAGAAGCCTCTACCACAATGAAATTACCTCTAAACCATGCAAAGGATGTTGAAGTGGTTCCAAACCTTGAAACACTCTTATAAGCAATGGCAATGCAAATGCAAATGCAATACATATATTGCTATTATTTATGTATATGTATGTATGTATGCATGCATATACATAAATATATATACATATGTATATGTATGTGTGTGTGTGTGTGTGTGTGTGTGTGTGTGTGTGTGTGTGTGTAAATATACATACACACACATATATGTGTGTGTGCTTATGGATGTATATATACAGAGAGATCTTGGCACAACACAAAAATTGATCTAGTTGGATATAGATTTCATAATCCAAATAATAAAATAATAAAACTCACTCAATCCATGCTAAGTGACTTAACTCAAGATCCTACAGAAAAATAATACAAACCAGGAAAAATGGGTAGAGTTCACAAGAAATTTTACAAAAACATATCATAGCAGGAACAATCAGTTGTTCCCAGCTAGTATGATCAAATATAATTTTCCAAGGTGATAGAATTGCATATACAAATGTATGTATGTATATACATATATTTTCATATGTATATGTATATATGTGTATATATACATACATACACACACATATGTGTGTGTCTATGTATATATACATACATACACACACATATGTGTGTGTCTATGTATATATATATATATATATATATATATATATATAGAGAGAGAGAGAGAGAGAGAGAGATCTTGTGGATTGTGGAGATCAATGGAGTTCTACAAATCATTGTCATGCCCTTGTGATTGATACATTTCATTGTCATGCCTTTGTGATCTTTGTATATGTATATATGAATGTATATATATATACATATGTATATTTATATATGTGTATACATTCATACACACACATGTGTGTGTCTATGTATGTATGTATGTATATTGATGAGGGCACAATCCAAGACAAAAATGAACACAATAGGAAAGGGGGAATATTATTATAAAAAATGATATGCTATTACATTTAGTACAAAAAAAATAGACTCCATGACATGCCCTATGGTCTTACAATGTTATCAAATTCTAGAGAAAACCCTTCTCACGGTACCTTCCCCCAAACTCCACCAAAAACTACCTTTACAATGCTAGAAGGTCCTTAAGTAAACCAAATTAGATTTAGGGTTAGGAATACATTTTACAATATTCCATTTGGAATCCACCACCAAAATAGAAGGTTCTAAAAAAAATGTCAGAAGTTGGTGTAAAATTAGAAGAATTCAGAAATGGTAGTCCAACTTCTACGAGGCATAACTTTTGATCTGGGACTTCGATTGATGAACTGTTTACATTTCTGAAAAGCTCTCCAAGTGCTCTATAGTCCTATGAATTTTTTTTTATTATCTCCTATTTTTTGAACCTGTACAAGGTCTTTAGTGTCTCAAATATGACTTTGAAGTGCTCTTAGGAGGTCTCTAGACAACTTAAAACTACAATAACTTTCAAACTGTAAAGCTTTTTGACCTTATTCTTTTTTTGGAGTGCTTTAAATTGCAAGTACTAATCATCCCTCCAACTTACACCCTCTAACTCATTATAATGATGGATCAATTATAAAATAACCTATTTTCTACATTGGCACATATCCCAAGGTGCTCAAAAACTCTAATCCATAAAACCAATAGTTGAACTATGAGAGTTGGAATCTTTATTCGACCCAAATGGCTATCCAGAAATGAAAACACATTAAACAAAAACTAACACTATTCATATTTTTAGATGATATAGGATTGTCCTTACACCACTGGATGCTCCTGCATCAAACACCCAAGGTAGATTGAAAAGTGACCTTGTCACTTTATAGCTGGTAGAAGAAAACCCAAATGGACAACCTCCATTGCAGATATCTAAGTTGAGTCTTCTATTGGTCATCCTTTCCACTTCACCAAGTATTCTTCATACTGCCTATTTTTGGTACTCTGGCCCATATGACTATCTAGAATTTCTTCGATCTCTTCCTTTGCAGAAGTAGGAATTGGACATGGCTCTAGCATCAACTCGTCAACTGCACCATCATCATGATTTTGTATTTAGTCTACAATATTGAAAATAGGAGAAATGTGAATCCCATCTAGCAACTCCACCTCATATGCATTCCCTGAATTATGTTTCTTCAAAATTTTGCGGGGGCCAAATTTTTTTATCTTTAGCTTTTTTTAGGTACTCTATAGAAATCGTTCCTTCCTCAAGTATACCATAACCTGATCTCCAACTTGGAACTCCTTATGTCTCATCTTTTGATCTGCCCTAGCCTTATACTATGAGTTCATCTTGGTAATATGTGCTCACACCTCCTCATGTAGGTTCTTGACATGTTTAGCAAAGTCTTCTACTTCAATACTTGTCCTCTCTCCTTGCTCCATCTTCCTGCAGTGCTTGCCCCTAGTTTGCATTTTTGCTATCATTGCCAAACTCTTTTAGGCTAGTTTTATGCTTATGATTAGTGGCATTATTTTAAGATTATCAAAAAAAAAAATAGATTCAATTGATTATATGATGAGATCACTTGGTACTCTATACTCTGTGTACGCATGATGATTATTACAGTGTTTTTAGTTATTGATGATGATCAGTTAGATGGATTATCATATGTGTTTTCTTATGGATACTTACCCTATACTGCATGTGTATGGTGTGCATGTTTGTTTTCTTTATGTATGGCATTTTTGATGTGGTTAAGGAAGGGAGTCATAGTCACCTGCTAGTTAGAATCTACATGATGCACCACTTCCTGCCATTGCCTGGTTAGCTTAGAATATTGTGTTTGTACATGCATGGATTCTATGCAAGTTGCAGGTACTGGGTATCAACTTCCCTGAATTGCCAGGATGAGCGTACCCTATCGCATTATCTCAATGGTAAGAGAGGAGAGATAAAGTCTTAAGTCCAAATCCTAAACACTTAAGCCATTTGTCCTACAAAATTAGGACAAGTATTTGAGTCAACTACCTTCTAAATACATTGAATGGCGTTAATTTGTTATTATGACCCTTTAGTTTGATTTTGTATGTGTATTTCTATGACAGGTTTTCGTATTTTATTTTATGAGTCTTTGGTGAATTTTCTATTGATTAAGTCTAATTAAATGATTATAATAATAATTTAATTTAATGAAAGATTATTATGATATTTAAATACTTAATTATATTTAATTAATTGGAAAATTAATTAAATAAAAAGAAGTAAATTTGAAGATAAAAGTTATAAGAATAAACTTAGAACATGATTATATTTAATTATTTTAATAATAATATATTTAGAGTTCATTTTTAAATAAATGCTAAGTAATATTATTATTTAAGTTAATAAATAGTTTATCAATTAAACATTCAAAAATAATTTAAGAAGTGAAAAAATAGATTAATTTTTTTAAAAAAATTAGATTGCATGATGTATGCATGAGATTAAAATAAAATAAAATAATTAAAAGAGAAGTCAAGTAGAAATTAAATAAAGTTATTTTATAAATTCATAAACATGTATGGAAAAGATTAAGAAAAGATTAAGAAAAGGTTAATAAAGAGTTAAAGTCTGGTGAGTAAGATTTCTCTTGGGTGATCACACAATTAGTGCCCCAATTTTAGGAGAGAACTCCTTATCACCAATTGGGGGGTTCATTTTTGAGGGACTGCGAATTTTGGAGAAGGAAGGAATTTTTGGAAAGGGTTTATGAGAGGAGGAATTTCCCTACAACTTTCTTGAGTGTAGCGATTAGCATCAGTGTCTAGCTAGATGCTTTTGATTACTCGCTAAGTTTATTATGCTCTTTTCTTTTCTTGTCTTCATCGTGACTGTGAATTGTTTGTTTGATTTTCCCTGTGATGAACCTTTCAATATTATATTGTGAAATTATTAGTATGCTTGTGAGAATTTTTTAGAATACATGGAGATTATAGTATTGTTAAAACCTTCTTTCAATAGATTTGAATATGGAAAATTAAACGAGGAGGGTTTGAATGAAATAGAAATTTATATTGCAAATTTGTTGGTTTTTTTTTTGGGGAATTGAACAAGAAGGGGTTTTGTGTTAAATGTGAAATTTCAATTGAAAAATTCAACCAGTTGGTCGTACTTCATCTATCAGATTTAGGTTGAAACTTTTTATATAATATATATATATTAAAAAATTGTTGAGGGGTTTTTTTTTTTTTTTTTTAAATATTATTAAAGAAAATATGTTTTATGCAAAAAAGAAATTTATTTTAAGTAAATTTTTTTGTTAATAGTATTTTAATTAATAAGTTTTATAAATAAATTACATTATTATTTAATAATTTATATTAATAAATATTAATTTCATTAGTATTTAATAATTTCATTATTAAGTGTTAATATTAATTTAATAATATTTATTAAATAAGTTTTAATCATTAAATTAATTTTTAAATGGATTGTTATTAATTATTAATAATTAGTAAGAAGTTAGGGAAGTATTAGATTTATTTAATTATTAATAATAAATCTGATTTTAATGAAATTGTTAATTATTTTATTTAAGGTTAATGGGGATTATTTTTAATATTTTAAATAAATAATTATCCTTAGAGCATTTGGATCAATGGATTTAAAATCAAAATAGAGTAATTGTACCATTATTTAAATTTAAGAACGAGATAATTTGTAAGGGTAAACTATGGATTTTATCTATTTAAAACATACATTCAACTGGGAATGGAAACCTTAAATTAACTCAACAATATATTATCAATCAAACCCAACTGTGAGATTATCTAGTTTTCTATGTGATGTCTATGTTTGGGGATTGGGGTTGACTAGAGTTTTGACCAGTTTAGGACATTTATCAGAGGCTTGGGAGTTATGTAAATGTGATGTTATGATGTTTTAATCTTGATCTTTTTAACCCAACCATGGTAATGTATCTTGTATGCTCTCTGATGTGTGTTGATCTATTGATTGTTATTGCTTTCATGTGTTCTTCTGTGATATTGAGGTGAATGTATGTCCTACTTGACTTAACCATTTTGGAGTCTTCGATTAGTTATTTTTTAGATACTTTCCAGTTGCTCACAAAGAATTGATGTGATTATTCTGACTTATCTTTTGATACTTTCCAATCACTTGTATGGGACTAAGGTGATTTTATGTGATTCTTTGATTTGTGATTTCATGAGCTTAGGGTAGGTAATCTACATGTAATGTTGGGAAGTGGCTTGCAATGGGGGTTGGGGCCCTAAGTGGTTCCCAGGGTAACCCATTGTAAGTTGTTTAATAAGTGAAAACACTACACTAAAAGGGAATAGAATGAACCTAATAAGAGTCTTTGTATGTTCTCACCCATGCCTTGAGTGCTAGTAAAAACTAGGATGGGAGTAGAGAGAACACTTGGTTGCGAACTTGCATCAATAGTATGCCTTGTCAGTACGAGAGGATACTAGTGTCTACATAGGGATCACTAGGGGGGTGGGGTCTTGAGAGATTGCTAGGGTAACTCTAGTGAGATTTGTGCGATGACACTTGCCCACTTACATAGTAGGTTTCCTACGTGTCTTTGTATGCCTCTGGGAATTAGATGTTGATCTATCTTAGAACCTTTGAGTTAGATTGCTTTTAGGATTTTCTAGACTTAGAGAGTATTTTGATGTTTGGATTTTTATCATGTTTGGGACTTGAGACTATCTCCTCAGTGCAGTGGGAGTGGGCCATTTAGGTTCCACGCAGTCAAGTGGTAGTACTTTTTAGTCTTACCATTGGGATCCGTCCATTGCTACTGTAGCTAGAGCTTCCTTGTTTGCATTTCCTTTTTATTCTATTTTTGTATCATTATGATATATGGTTATATCTTACGATGGATGTTTATATCTTTTATGGTGGATGCTTTCATTTATTGTAGTGTACTTTGTATCATGGATCTGAGGAAGATGATGTAGTTCTATATATATATATATATATATATATATATATATTTATATATATACTTTTAGCCTTTCATACCTTGTGACATGTACAGTGGATGATTGAGCATTTCAGATATTATTGCCATGTGGCATTTGGAACAAATGTATATTATTTAAATCGACATTGGACTTTTTAATTATTCTTTCATGTGGATGTGGTAGTTGTTAGACTTAGTATTAATTAAAATTTAAATGTGACTCAATATCTTGGGATCCTTAAGGAATGTAACGTGTTATGTATGCCTATAGTTGATTGTATGTTATTGCTTCCACTACTTTATATTTGATGTGTATGATTTAACTTTTTTGTTTAAAAAAAAATGTTTGAAAAACTTAGTAAAACTTTAGGTTAATTCTTTTGGATCCCTTGGCGAGGCGTTACACTTCCTTAGCTCTGGTGTAGCCCTTGGACTACTCCCATACACAATTTAGAATGGTGATCTACTAGTACTCTTATTTACAAAATTATTGTAAGTAAATTTTGTTTGTAGATCAGTCTACAGATGATGTGTAGAACTAAACTTCAATTCTATCTTCAACTTCTTCCACAAAGTCCTCCAGAAATACCCAACAAATTTAGTATCTCTATCAGAAAAAATACTTTTTGGGAGACCATGTAGCCTCACCACCTCTCTAAAACACAAATCTGCAATATGCACTACATCATGAGTCTTGTGGCATGGAATGAAATATACCATCTTGGAGAACCTATCAACCACCACAAATACTGAGGCATTACCCCTTTGTGTCCTTGGAAATCCAAGAACAAAATCCATACTTATGTCCTCCCAAGGCTTCGATGGAATAGGCAATGGCTAATAGAGTCTAGTATTTTGACTAAATCCTTTAGTTGTTTAACATACTTGACAAATCTGCACAAAGTTCTTCACATCCTATGATAATTGAGGCCAACAATAATATTCTCTAATAATGAAAATGGTCTTATCTCGACCAAAGTGTCTTGCCATTCTTCCATTATGCTTCTCCTTGATCAAGTTCTCCCTCATGGAACTCCTTGGAATACACAATTGACTTCCCTTGAACAACATACCATCCTAAATCATGCAATCTAGCCACCTTGTCCTATCTCGAGCAATAGGTTCTTACAAGCCTTCTAAGTCTTTGCAAAGTTAGGATCCTCAAGGTATAGATTCTTGAGTTCATCAAACCTAATCACTTCAACCTACATTATTGTTAGCAACAATTGTCTCGGACTTAATGCATCTACAACCCTATTAGACCATTCACTTCTATGTTTTAATAAAAATGTATAGCTTTGCATGAACTCTACCCATTTAAAATGTCTTTGATTCAATTTACCTTGGCTATTTAGGTACTACAATGTTTGGTGATTAGATACAAAAAAAAATCTTTTGGTAACAAATAATGCCTCCATTTCTTTAAGGTCTGAACTATTGCATAGAACTCCTGATCATAAACAGAATACTTCTTCTTTGCATCATTCAATTTTTCACTAAAATAGGTAATAGGTTTAGCTTCTTGGCTCAACATAGCCTCAATAGCATTGTCACTAGAAGTGCAATCTAGCTAGAATACTTTGTTGAAATCAAGAAGTGCCAACACAGGTTGCTCTGCCACCTTCTTCTTCAATAGTTCAAAACTCCTTGTAGCTCTTGTAGTCCACTTGAACTCTTTTCTATCCCCCCTCATTGTTTTAGTTAGAGGTGCACATATACTACTAAAATTCCTAATGAACTTCCTATAAAACTAGCTAGACCATGGAATGATCTTACCTTAGTGGTAGACCTTGGAGTAGGCCATTCCAAGATGACCTTCACCTTCTCTGGGTCTATTTTGAGACTATCAATTGATACAAAAAACCCCAAATAGACTAACTCCTTTTTGAAAAATCTACACTTCTTCAAGTTAATCAACAATTTCTCTTCCCTCAACCTTTCAAGGACACTACGAATGTGCAATAAATGTTCATCCAAAGACTTATTGAGAATCAAAATATCATCCAGATAGACAATAACAAATTTTTCCCAAAAATTTCTTTAGTACCTCATTCATAAGCCACTTGAAGGTGCTTGACACATTGGTCAGTCAGAAGAGCATGACTAACCAATCATATAGACCTTGCTTGGTCTTGAATGCAGTCTTCCACTCATCTCCCTCTTGTATCTATATCTGGTGATAACCACTCTTGAGATCTATCTTTTTGAAATACTAAGCTCCACTCAAATAGTCCATAATATCATCCATTCTTGGTAAAGGAAAATGATACTTGATGGTTATTCTATTTATGGCCCAAGAGTCTATACACATTCTCCACTCTCCATCCTTCTTTTGTGCAAGCATTGCAGGTACTGCACATGGACTCAAGCTCTTTTGAATCAAACCTTTCCTCAATAGCTGCTAAACTTATCTATTTAACTCCTCAGTCTCATTAGGAGTCATCCTATGAGGAGCCTTGTTAGGAAAACTAGCTCTAGGGACTAAATCTATTTGATGACTGATTTACCTTATTGGCAGCAACCCTTCTAGAATATTATCAGAGATGACATCTCCACACTCACTTAATAGACCTAAAACTTCAAGTGGAATTTCACTACTACCTTCCTTATCTTTTCTAGGAATTCAAGCATAACACATATGCTAATGTTTCATGCCATCTAGAAATTTTCTTCTATCAAAAAGACATACCCTAGCACTACTGCATACCTTTTCACCCTCCTTTATCAAGGGCTTCAATTTGTGGCGAACTCCATCCTTTGTCAAAGAGTATGTATTTGCATGACCATCATGTATACCATGCCTATCAAACTACCATGATTGTCCCAACAATAACTAGTAGACATCCATTGGAATGATGTCACAAAGAGCCTCATCATGGTAACTCCCAATCTTGAAATTTACCAAACATTTCTCACTAAACAGGACCTTATGATCATCTTGCACCCAAGCAATCTGATAGGGTTGGGGGTGTTTCTCCCTCTTGAGCTTTATCTTTGAGACCATCTCCTCTGACACCATGTTGCCAGTGCTTCCACCATCAACAATTACATCACAACATTTACCCTCACACTTGCACCTGGTGCAAAAAAACCTCCTCCTTTGTCTAGGTTTAGTCTCACCACTCAATAAGACCCTTTCACTATCTAGAACCTCTCCTCTTTTTGCATCCTCTAAATGTGATGATTGTGCATCATCATTGAAATGAGAAACCCTTTCTTGACCATCAGCTCTCCTATCTATCCTTCCTTGGCATTGAGGGCATTCAAAGGCATGATGACCTTCTTCATTATAATGAAAATAGGTACCACGAAATTCTCCTCTTCCTAAACTTAGTCCATGTCCTCTACCTCTTCCTCTTTGATCTCCAAAGTTTTGATCATGGGAGTGGTTATAACCCTTGTTCCTCTGGTTTTGGCTAGTATCCACATCTTCATTTTTCTTCTGGTTCTCATTTCAGCCTCCAAATGACCTACCACTGCCCCTTCCTCCTTGACTACCCCCTCTTTTCCTTCCATCAAACTTTTTGTTTAACTTCTCCTCAATGGGTAATGAAAATTGGTATGCCTCTTCAATGCTGGTCATTCTAACCAAACTTAACTCCTCTTGAATGCTTGGTCTTAACCCACTAAGGTAACATGCAACCTTCTCTGTGTTTTCTTCTACATGCCCCACCTTGATAAGGACTCGATAAAATTCTTCTGTGTATTCTTGGACAAATTTTCCTACTTTCTTTAACTCTTGCATCTTTTTGAACAAATCAAGCTCATAATCAATAGAAATGAACTGCTTCTTTAATTTGTCCACCATGCGATCCCATCTTGTGATTTTCTCCTTTCCTCTTCTATTTCTTTCCAACTGAATCTCTTGCCACTAGATTTTGGAATGGCCTTTCATTTTGGTCTTCACAAACTTAACCCTATCAGGGTCCCTAATATCCACATACTCAAAAAATTCCTCTAGCTCATTGATCCAATCGATCAACTCATCTGGGTTTAGATTTCTCGAAAACATGCCAATGTCCATTTTAGGTCTTTTTCCAAGCTTTGAAATGGCCCTAAAAATCCTCTCCTATGTATGGTTTAGGACTTCTCCGTCTCCTTCCCCTTCCTACCCAATATTTCCTTCTTCATTTTCTTTCTCACTTTTGTCGCCTATGACAACATTCATCCCTCTGCGGATCTCCTCCTGTAATGCTTGGACTTGTCTCTGGAGGGCTCTAACCTTAGGAGTAACAACTTTGGCCCTTCCACTATGCTCCCTTCATGGAGGCGTCTTCTTGTATCAAAACCCACAACCACACAGTCCTAGTTCAAACTACCTCACAGTTGGCGCTCTGTCTACACACTCAGGAAGACTTGCTTTGATACCACTTGATGAGGGCACAATCCATGAGAAAAATGAACACAATAGGAAAGGGGGAATATTATTATTAGAAATGATATGCTATTATATTTAGTACAACAAAAATAGACTTCATGACATGCCCTATGGGCTTACAATGTTATCAAATTATGGAGTAAACCCTTCTCCCAAACTCCACCAAAAACTGCCTCTACAATGCCAGAAAGGTCCATAAGTAAACTAAATTAGGTTTAGGTTTAGGAATACATTTTAGAATATTTCATTTGACATCCACCGCTAAAACAAAAGGTTCTGGAAAACATGTCAGAAGTGGGTGTAAAATTAGAAGAATCTAGAAATGGTAGTCGAACTTCTGCGAGGCATAACTTTTAATCTAGGACTCTGATTGATGTACTGTTTACATTTCTGGAAAGCTCTCCAAATACTTTGTAGCCCTATGAACAAGTTTTTCTCACCCCTCATTTTTCAAACTCATATGAGGCCATTTAGTGCCTCAAATCTCACTTTGAAGTGCTCTTAGGAGGTCTCCAAGCAATTTAAAATTGTAATAACTTTCAAACTGTAAAGCCTTTTGACCTAATTATTTCTCTAGAGTGCTTTAAATTACAATTATAATCATCCCTCCAACTTACACTCTCTAACTCATTATAATTATGTCTCAATTATAAAATAACCTATATTCTACATTGGCACATATCCCAAGCTGCTCAAAACTCTAACCCAAAAAACTAATAGTGGAACTATGAGAGTTGGAATCTTTATTTGATCCAAATGGGTATCCAAAAATGAAAACACATTAAACAGAAACTAACACTAATCATATTTTTGGGTGATACAAGATTGCCATTACACCACTGGATGCTCCTACATCATATATAAATAGAGAGATCTTGGCACAACAAAAAAATAATAAAAATCACTCAACAGGTAGCATGGCCATAGATGCGATGGCAAAACCTATTGCTAAGTATATTCCTCTTTCTCTCTCTCATTTTTCATGTGTTTATTTCACTTCAGCTATTATTTCTTAGGGTGCATTTTGTAATATTGGATACATTTTATGTAGGACATGACAAGGACATTCCTAGATGTACCTGTGTTAGACGTATAAGAATCACTAAAGAATTGTGATGAATTTCTCATGAGCCATGAAGATGGACTTCCCTTGAGAGTAGCAAGAGGCGATGAGGACATTCTAGGTACTTTAAAGATTGATCCTTTCTTAAAGATTTTAGATGTTAATGGGGAATTTATATATTGGGGGGAGCTTCCACCTTCACGTGGTTGGCCCTGATTAGTAAAAAATATTAAACTATTCTTGAAACCAAGTGAAGCTCAACATTAACCTATGATTGCATGACAACTAACTACATGAATCTCTTAGTTTTAGGCAATGTAGAAGGATGTAATAGTTCAATATGCAATCTCAATTCATATGCATATGACATCAAGTGGAGCTAAAAAATGCAATAGGTTTGTATTTTTGTTAGAGATTTTTCATTAGGTATTTTAAGTTATAGATCATCACAAATATTGTAACTTTGACTCCTATAGGCAAGGGTAATTTCCTCAGCATGCAAGCAAATCAAGATGTTCTATGTGATGGCTTGTTTAGGACTTTCTCTTGGCCATAGCAGCTAGATTTCTAATGTTCACGATGGCCTATAATTTTAAAAACTTAATAGACCTATTAAATAAATGCAATCGTACTGCATTTTTTCAGCTCTACCTATTGTCCATGCATATAGAATGTAGTTGCACATGCATTGTCGATTCAGAGTGGTAGAATCTTATTTTGGGTCTGATAGAAAAATGACATGCATCAAAAGATGGGAAAATGATATCACTTTTGCAAGTCTGGAAACATTTTTTGTACTTTAAAGATTGATCCTTTCGTAAAGATTGTAGATGTTAACGGGGAATTTAAATGTTAGGAGGGGTGGGGCCAAATGAGGTTCCACCTTCACGTGGTTGGCCCTGATTAGTAGAGAATATTAAACTATTCTTGAAACCAAGTAAAGCTCAACATTAACCTATGATTACATGATAATTAACTGTGTGATTATCTTGGTTTCAAGCAATGTAGAAGGACACCATAGTTTAATATGCAATCATATGCATATAACATCAAGTGGAGCTGAAAAAACCCAACAAGTTTTCATTTTTGTTAGAGGTTTGCATAGACCTATTAAATAAATGTAAACATGGTGGGGTTTTTTAGCTCCGTGTAGTGTCCATGTATATAGAATGTAGCTGGACATGGATTCTCAATTCGGGGTGGCATTGTTTGCATAGAACTATTAAATAAATGTAAATGTGGTGGGTTTTTTCAGCTTCGCGTAGTGTCCATGCATATAGAATGCAACTGCACGTGGATTGTCAATTCAGGGTGACATTCACAAGTTTATCAAATCAATGGTATGATGTTAACGAGGAATTTATTAATGGAATGAATGAATTTTAGATGTTAACGAGGAATTTAGATGATTGGGGGTGGGCTAGGGCCAAATGAGCTTCCACCTTCACATGGTTGGCCCTAATTAATAGAGAATATTAAACTATTCTTGAAACCAAGTGAAGCTCAATATTAACCTATGATTGCATGACAACTAATTATGTGAATCTATTGGTTTTAGGCAATGTAGAAGGACACTATAGTTCAAAATGCTACTGTAATTTAAATAGCTTTAAATTTTTGAGAATAGAACCCTATACATAATTATATGTGAATGATAACCAAAATAGATTGATTTGATAACAAAAATGTGCATCCACACAGATGCCAAGACTATAAAGGATATATTGATATCAATTAGCACTTGTATGACAAATGATTACAAATAGCCATTTACAAACATTTGTAAGATGTGTCAAATCTCTGTCCCTTGTATTAAATTAGTTTTTAATAGTTATGAAACCCTTCTAAACTGAGATACTCTAGGAGTGTTAGTTTCTTAAAAGAATATGGCAATTCATCCAACTTCACCTCGATAACCTACTTTGGAGACCAAAGGTGATATGGTAGTTGTCCATTTGCAATGTCCCTCCCCATTTCCCTCAAGTGATCATGCATTCTTATCTAACTATCTTCATCCTCCTCAACAAGACATCTATTGAAAAGAGTTCCCCAACCAAGTGTTCCATAAAACTCAACATCCCATGTTGTAATGGCCACACTTCTTCTCTCTCCAGTGAAGAAACATGTTGCATCCAAGAACGTCTCCTTCTCTTGCTTCCCTAGAGCATCATAGCTGTAGCCAATTTTTTTTTTAATAATTCAGCAAGTTGTCGCAATTGTGACATCTGGCTTGTTCTGATAGATGGTTGTCACTCCCACAACATTGTTGTCACATACCCATCGCAATTACGACGGGTTGTTTTGATAGATAGTCATTGCTCCCACAACATTGTTGTCACATACCTGTCGCACTTGCGATGACAAACTAAAAGATAAAGTCATCACAATTGCAACGATCTATTGTCGCAATCAGGACGATGTGAAGATGAACTCTTGCCCTTGCCTTGTTCCAAGTTATGATAGCTTTATGCATCGCAATTACGGTAGACACCCTTTCCATTGCAATTTGTGACAGCAAAAGTCTATGCTCATCCGATAGGAGCCAATTCATGGTACTGTCGCTTGGGCAACAAATGATTATTGCAATTCAGGCCCAAATGTAGTAGTGGATGTATGGAAATATATTCTCCAAGTATAAATAATATTGTTGTTGCCACTTAACATAACCAACACTTGAGTGAATATAATATCTCCACTCCCCATGTGAATGTTCCTTTGTAATAAAAAGGTTTGACCTTTTCAAAAGAAACACTTCATTCCTTTTAAAATATGCAACAAGGACAATATGGTGCTAACAATTTCTTATGTGACTTTAGGGTTCCCCATTTTTCCTTTGTGTAAAATCCATTATTTTTTTGTGAGAGTGAATCCATATTTCCTTGTGTGAATCTATTATTTCTTATATGACTTTAGGATTCTCCATTATTCCTTGTGTAAAATCCATTTTTTCTTATGTGAATTATTTTTAATGTAACTTATGTTTTTTAATGTGAGTTATTTTTAATGTGACTTATGTGAATTGTGATTTTTCTTTTCAGATGAGTCATGTGAATTGTGTGAGAACATAATTATGTAAGTTCTATATCATTGTAAAATCCATTTTTCTTATGTGAGTTGTTTTTAATGTGACTTGTGTTTTTTTCTTTTATGTGATTTTTTTAATGTGACTTATGTGATCTTTTTTTTCAGGTGAGTTGTGTGAATTGCGTGAGAATCCAATTATGTAAGTCCTATTTCATTTTTTTCTTATACTTCTTGTTCCATTTTATTTTTATTTTTCTTCATGTGAAGCCCATTTAAGCCTATTAATATCTATTTTTTCACTAGTTATTTGTGTTCCATTTCTTTTCTTACTATGTGGAATCTAGTTTTTTACTAGTTCTTTTGTGTAATCTAGTTTTTCCCTAGATCTTGTTCCTTTTCTTTTCTTGTTCCATTTCTTTTTTGGAATCTAGCTTTTCTCTAGATCTACATGACAACATGATCTAAACCATCTCACCCAAATAGATAAAATACTCCATATGAACATATCATAACTTGTCAAATGAAGACATAATCCACACCTTTATCAAAGATCTTGCTGAGCCCTCAAGTTGTCAACATATTTAGTCACATGAAGATAAACATCTCCAAAGAGTAATTCAACGAATGTGAAAAGATCCTTATCAAGATCTAAGACACCTTCCAACATCTGCAATACTAATGAAGACTATTTGCTAATAAAAGAATCTACATCAATACCAACTTTCATTGAATTGTGGTGTTGAGTATCTACATCACTATCAACAACTCCAACTAAATTGTGGCATCAAGTCACAATCACTGCCAACAACTCCTAATGTATTGTAGTGTCGAGTCACGCACATGGCATCATGACAAACATTTTACGCATGAAGATTGAATTAATCTAACCAGTCATCATCCGATAATCGATTAGCCAAAGCAACCTTGCTAACATCTTCATCATCACTTTGAGAAAAGTATGAATCGATAGAACTCTTCATTTTCTTTTTTTTTTCGAGAAAAGTATGAATGATAGAACTCTTCATTTTCTTTTTTTTCCGAGAAAACTATGAATCGATAGAACTCTTCATTTTTTTTTTTTGTCTCCTCTTTGCAATCCTTTTGGATATGACTAGTGTGCCTGCACTTCCAACACTTCGCTTTGGAATCTTTTTTTTTGCTCTTACCATGTGGAATCTAGAAAGTTTTTTTTTTTTTTTTTTTGCTCTTACCATGTGGAATCTAGTTTTTTTTGCTCTTACCATGTGGAATCTAGTTTTTTTTGCTCTTACCATGTGGAATCTAGTTTTTTTTGCTCTTACCATGTGGAATCTAGTTTTTTTTGCTCTTACCATGTGGAATCTAGTTTTTTTATTTTATTTTATTTTCATAGAGACTATTTACGTTTGTTTACCAATCTACTCCTTCCATTTTCCTTCCATTTCCTGTTTCAAATTTAATGATTAAAAAATTTAGCACAATTTCTTTTTTAAAAAAATTAGTGACTTTCAAGTTGAAAAGATTACTTAAAAATCAAATTCATTAGCTTCCAAATTTAAAAAATTAATTTAGAATGAAAGGTGATAGAACAATCTTCTTTTCCTCGTGACAATCGTCTTGTTGTTCCATGCTTCATTGTGAGAATCTCCCTCGTACGACCCTTTTGAAAAAAATCAGAGAGGGGCACGTTCCAGCCACTACTCAATTTGCATCCACGCTTGGAAAATACGGTTGTCCTTAAAAGCAGAGTAGTCCTGCCATTTGTCAAGAAAGGAAATCTCAAAAAACTTTCTAAGAGGTTATTTTAATTTCACTCTTTAACTTCAATATATTTTTATCACAAGGAAAATAGAACCCTGTGAAATTAGATCCGAGAATCTTCCACGTGACACTACCCTAACGGAACAGCATTGCCCCGAGCTAAATACATTCCACTGGATCAAATAGATGCCGAAGCCTCACACGGGACAGTATCCTGAGTTAACGAGGTCCACTTGAATATAGAGCGGACTCCACTGCAGTCAAACTATATTGACATACTAACGTTGTAACTCTGCCGATATAATTCTCTAAGCACTCGGAACTTAAATTGATAAAATTTATATTCAAAGAACAAAATCTCTGAGGAAACTAAATATCTTGAGCCACAGCATATGATGCCTCTCTTCTGTGCAGAGAAGTCAATGTTTCTAATTCAAAGATAAAAAATAAAGCAATTAACCTTGGAGAACAGACATTCATGTCAAGATAAAAAATAATTACACAATTTCTCAACTGTTTTGTATTGAAGTTAACCTTAAAATAGCAGGTTACATGGACTGATCTCTGCGAAAGAGTATTTACAAGAGTGGAGATTACAATAATAAGATCATAAACAGAGGAGCAGCAACTGCTGATCAGCATTAGACAAAATGTTGCTCATATGACAAGAAAAGATGGGTACACGGAAAAAGCCTCTGTTAAGGCTGCTGCAAAAGATAACGTAGCAATGTCAATGACCTTAATGCCATTTTTTCGCTTTTTCCTTCAAGAGCTATGAGGCGATCTTGAAACCATCATTTGTTTAAAATAAAAATGAAAAACACCCATGCCAATTTGCTTTGGAATCTCAATGTAGCAAAACTTTCCAAAGTACAACATATTGCAATTATAAACATTAAATGCCTTGCACAGGAACAAAATAGTCCTCTGCATTCTCCATGAACACCAAAGCATTGTTGTTGAGAGAGCATCTTAGAGTGAAGTCAAAATAGAATGCGGAAAGAAAGACAAAATGAGACACTGTAAATAGAAAAAAGGGCAAATATTCTATATATCTCCACATTCCATCTTCATAACTGCGGAAAATTGGGCCCATGATTCTTTCATCTTGTTCAATTTTCTCTGTAGCTCTGCAGTGATCTGAATTTCTTGAAGGAGGTGAGATTGTAAACGAGAGTTCTCCATCTCAAGCTGCTGTTTTTCTTGCAACGCCCACAACTTTTCACTTGCCAAGTGCATTTTCTAAGCTTCAAGAGCGGCCTTCTCTACTTCCCACAATGACTTCTCCTCCTCCAAGGCTTCCTTATCGCTCAAGAGCCTCGAGTGATCAATCTGAACAAAGTCAAGTCCTTTACTCCTTTGCCCCTCTTGCTCCTCATGAGTCAGCATACACACATCTGTTTCCCCAATGGAGGATTTGGGCTCTGCCCCAACACCACCCAGTTTAGTACTATCATCAAAGCTTATACACCCATTTTGCTCAATAGAGGCATGTTGGGCATTTGATGGGATTGGGAGTATGTTGGGCATTTCATCAACATAAGGTTTTGGGCAGGAGGAGGGGATTTCATTCACATTAGATCCCAACTTGAGCTTCTTATCGGTATACCACACATAAGCACTATTCAGCATCTTCTTTTTCTCCCTTGAATGCGGTATGGTTTCCGTGTCCTCACTTCCCCCTAAGACCCTGTGCCCATGCTCTTTCATGATATTATCTATTATACATGAAACCCCCTTGCTCACCATTCTCTTCTCCTCTTTACCCTTCACAGCATCCCTCCCACAGATGCCATACACATTGATGAGGGGATCCCCGTCCCCAACAATACAACGAGGAATCCAGTTTTCATTAAAAGCCTTGAAAGCAAGAAATTGCAGAATTGTGGAATAATTAAACGTGCCCCTGCGCTCCTTATGAACTAACTCAATCTGCTGCAACATCCGCTCCTTTAAAAACTTACACCAATTGAAACAAACCCCCTGGGAAACCTCAATGGCAATCTCCACATATTTAAAAGGGATGTAACCAGGCTTCTTTAACCCCAAAAGCTTATAAGCCAAGAATTTGGCGGCAAACCTCTCAAGCGGGTTAACGATAAAATCAAGCAACAACCCCGAATTATTTGCCCCAATTTTGAACTTGGTAAGACGCACCGTAAGCTCTATGCGATCGTAATCAGTAGAGGGAGAGACATCTTTACCTGAATTGGGCAGACCGGTGGCCTGCTGAATTTCCTCCTCCGTGATCTGCAGACGATTTCCCCCAACAATCAATTGTCCATCGGCAATGAAATCGATGAGAGCGCCGCAGAGGGCAGTGTCGCTTCTGTAAGTGACGGCCTTCAAGAAGGGAAGAATGCCCGCCTGTGCAATCACAGTTTGCTGTGAGGGGTCCAAATCGTGGTGCCACATTGAATAAAGACTCTCTGCATTTATCTCGTGGGCCTTCACATTTGACCGCCATATCTTCCCCTCCTCCATCTCTCCCATTTTTCTGCAATTTCTTCAGCTGAATAGGTGTAGATGCATCCATTGCGAGCTTCATTAATATGTGCTGTGCAGGGCGCGTGCGAGGTGATCATCTTGCCGCTGCTTCCACGTATCAAGAATTGGAGAACAAATGGACGGAAAGGGGGAGACTTTGGGAATAGGAGGGTTTTCGGCACTGATATGGTGGCATTGACTGAGGGAGAAACGAGGCAGTGCGGAGGAGATTTTGAGAAATGGGGCTCCTGCCTTCTCTTCCAGGTTTCCACCGGGTTTCTCATCCTAATAATTTGCATGTCGCGTTCAAGTAGATTTGGGCTTATTAGTGAAGTCTCTTCCAAAAAATTCATCATTATATATCTGCTGTTAGTGAAGACTAATTGCGTCACGGTCATGCCATATTACAATTTCCTATTGTTCTATTCAGAGGTTTTTTTAGTTTATTGAAAATATGAGGTAATATCATTTATTCAAATAATATGAGTTAATCTTGCAATTTATTGAAAATATGAGGTAATATTCCAATCAGGTGTTTTTTCATTTATTCAAATAATATGAGTTAATATTGCAATCAGGTGTTATATTGGTAGTTTTTTAATTAATCAACATAACACATTATTACATAGTGGTTCAAGAAGATGTTATATAAAAAAAAGAAAACAAATATACTATTAGAATATCACATAGATGAAAGTTTAGATTAAATAATTTAATTATCATGATAGTATACAAGTTATGTACAAACATCAAATTTGAAACTTAACAAGTTTACAGAGTTGTCTATCACATTTCATCCTTCCTTCATTCACCCAACAAAAACCTACTTGCACTTGCTCTCATGGAGGCATATACTATTTATTGTGTATAAATATAATTGTCATAATTAAATTAATGATTTGAAGATTTTTTTTTCAGTCAAGTTTATTCATCTATAGTCTATACCTACACTTGATCTCATGGAGGCATATACTATTTGTTGTGTATAAATATTGTTTTCATAATTTAATTAATAATTTGAATATTAATTTTTTAGTCAAGTTTATCAATCTATGGTTCATAGATAATGATTGACAAGAATTCATCTTGTATGAGAGTGAATGGTACCTTTAATATTAATTGTATCTAGATTTAATGTTTGAAAATGGAACATTAGGTCTTCTTTTTTTAAGGTCAATAAATTTTTGTACATCTTCTTATCATATTCAATATATTGATGAGTAAGAGATAATTTTTCACAAGAAGTCAAATTTTTAATGTGTACTTTTTTTAGTCAAACTGATTGACTCATATTTCATGAGTAGTGATTCACAAGAATCCATCTTTCATGAGAACAAATGGAACACTTGGCACCCATTGGATCTAGGTGATGCTCATAGAGGTGAAGCATCAGGATTTTTCAGGAGGTCATCCATCCCAATACTACTCCAACTTGAGCGCACTTAACTATAGAGTTTCCTCCATGGTTAAACTCACCCTATTTGCAATATCATGTAATTTGACTTGATGTGGAAAATTGTCTCCTACTTATCAATTGATGAGCTTAAGGTGTTTTTTAAAGACTAGTTCATAAGGCACAACACTTGGTGAAGGTTGAGATTCACTTATTGCCCTCTCGCTCTGTAACTTTTTCGCTTTTTTGGTCTTTTCAAATTCTTGATGCTCGATGTTGGGGAGGATCCATCCTCCCCCAGGATCCTATTCTCATGTACCTTTGGGGCCATCTTCTAACCCAATGTTGGCTAAAGTTGACCATGGTCTGCCTCTTGGGGAGTCCGATGTTGTTCTTTGGACACATAACCCTACCAAGAATGGTTATGAATCAATACTTTTGGGGGCTCTCAAGAACATTTTAGAAGTTGTCATGGTTAACATCAATACCACGAATGAAGGCACTGAGATTGGTCTCCCTGACTCAGTGGTGGATAGAACCATGGCAGATCTGCACTTGGCAATAGTGGGTAGATTCATAAACTTTTGCTCTTTTATTCATATGGTTAGGAAATGGACTAAGGGGCAATGGAAGTTGAAAAGTAGTGTTTCTATCTTTGCTATGTCGGGTAGCCTATTCCTTTTTAGGCTTACTACTGCTAAAAATCTCTCTATGATCATGGTGGGATCATGATTATATGGAAAACACCAACTTTGGCTAAATGGAAACTAAGTTTCAACCTGGCCAACGACCTATTGCACATGGCTCTGATATGGATTAGATCACAAGGACTCCCATTAGAATTCTGGGATGATTAGATATATTGATGGATTGGGGATCCATTTAGAAATTTTATTGTTGTTGATAGTGTCACACTATCTAAATCCAAACTTGTGTTTACACACTTCTGTGTGAATGTGGTAGTGAATAAAACCCTTCCCACCTTTGTCATATTAAAATCAAGATTCAGAAAGCACATACAAGCTATGATTTATGAAAATGCATCCATATTTTGTTAGAATTATAGAACTAGGGGCCACACTATAGATACTTGCCAACTGAAGGTACAAAAAGAAAAGGAGAAAAATCTCTTTCCCAGTGGTTGTGAATAATACTGAGGGGGGAAATCTCAAAAACTAGTGAAACCATCAACCAAGTTAGTCTTGGGAAAGAGATGGAGGACAAAGAAGTCCTTGTCTCCTCATTGGGTGAAGAAAATATTGGTGAGATAATTGTTGAAACATTGGAAGGTGAGAAATTATTGGAGATCTTGTATGCCCACCAAGGCCCACAAGAAGAAGAAGTTCAACAAACTCTAGCTATGGAGGAGGCACAAACCATTGTTGGTAACCATCACCAACCATAGGTTGTGGTCATGCATTGTGAGGACCCTCAAGTATCTTTGATCCAACTTGGTGAGGTGGATGTAGGAGGTACCTTAGATCATGTTCCCCAACATCAAGTGGATGATGTGACCCAGGTGACGGATCTACAATACTCAAAGGGTTCTTTGAGTGAGATCCCTATCAATCTGATTAGTATTACTGACCTATTAGAGAATACAACACTTAACCCCCCAGCGCAAGGGTTACACCTAGAGGATGAACTCTGGCAATAGGTAGAGGAAATCTTGGTGGATGCTAAAACTGAAGAAGGGGAAGGGGAATGGAAAAGACAAAAGAAGAAGAGCAAAGGAAAAAAGACTAAAAAGCCATATGTTGGCAGAGAATCCACAAGAGGAATACCTAAAGAGAGGGTTAGGCCTCAGAAATTCATTGTGAGGGAGATTGTTACTAGAAGGCAACTCACCTTAGAAAACCATCAAAGAGGTAATAAATGATCTTCCTATCTTGGAACATAAGAGGGCTAAATAGCCCTAAGACTTGCAGTTTTCTATTAAAAACTACATTTTTTGGCATAAGGTGGAAATCCTATTGATCCAAGAAGTTAAGATGACTTACAAAAAAAATTCCCAAATTGTTAACAACCTCTAGCTGAGGGCTATGTAGTTTTATTTTGAATCCAATGGGGCTTCTAGGGGTATTACCACCCTTTGGAATCCAATTAGACTAAGTTCCCTCCTTTCCTTTTCCTAAAGTTACCTTTTGGCTTCATTTAAAAAAGATCATAACTCTTGGAAAATTTTCAATGTATACTCCACTAATACTAGGGCGAGAAGAAAAGCCTTATGCAAAGAATTATAGAATTGTTTTCAGCCTTCTCTATCTGATAATTACCTATTCAGAGGAGACTTTAACTCCTCTTTGTTTCCTTTTGAAAAAGTAGGGGGTCTTGCTAATTATAGTGACAGCATGGGTGACCTTTTTAGTTTTATAAATAACTTTGATCTTGTCGATATTATGCTCCCTGGAAACTGCTTCATGTGCACTAATAATAGGAAAGGTGTTCATTTGATCTAGGTTAGATTAGATAGATTTCTTGCCTCCTCTAATTGGATGGCCTCCAATGATTCTTATTTGAAGTCTCTAGTCCATACTATTTCTTATCACAACTCGTTGATGTTTTGGTGGAAGGATACTCTATTGTGTGGTCCTCCCCCATTTAGGTATGAGATTGTGTGGTCTTCTCACCCATACTTCAAGGGAACTATTAAAAGTGGTGGAACACTCCTATTACAGGCACTGTCATGTTTAGAGTCACTTCTAAGCTAGTTATAATTAAATCTGAGGTTAAAGGTTGGAGTAAGCATATCTTTGGAGACATATTTTCCTTTAAGAAAGATCTTGTTGGCTTGTTAACCCACCTCCAGGCTCAGTCAGCCAAAGGAAATGCTTCACTAGATATTCAACACAAAGAGGAAAAGTATAGAGGGGATTAGAAATAACTCTTGAATAAACATGAAACCTATTGGAAATAATGCTCATGTCATGCCCAAAATATAGGCAAAGCACACACACAATTTTTTTTTTTTTTTTTTAAATAATTAAGTCTAGTTTATACTCAACATTTAAGGTTTACTCCAATAGACTATCTCAATCTGAAACCTGTACTAATCGAAGACATAATAATGTTATCCTTCAATTTTAGAATAATATAATTGCTACATTAAAATAGCCAAATTAACTAACTTCTACAATTAACTTAATTAATGTTGAAACTCAACTCAACATCCACTAATTACTGACACAATGATTCTAAATTAATTCATTAAATAAATCAAATAATTCAACTAACTTAATTTAAACAACATACATACTCGTAATGGAAACTAACTCTTCTAATTTATATCCAATATTAAGATTGATTCTAACATTAAATTATTCAATCATTAAAGCAATTATAAGTCAATTACTACCCTAATTAACACTTAAAAATAATTTCTAATATTAACTTATATTAAAGACCACTTAATTAGAAGCTAACACTATTCAACAACTATATTTAAAACCAACTATAATTGCCAATAAGAAAAAAAAATAATTAACTAAAATTTAAAATACGATTACCAAAATCTGATAAAACAATTTCTAAATTACAATCTTAATAGTAACCTTCTAACCTAAACATAACACCCACCAACTTCATACAGATTTAACCCAGTTGGGATCATACATCCTTGGAACAAAAGTAACATGAAATGCTAGACAACTATCAAGTTATGAATTTAGTTCTTTAAGTTAACCTAATGGTCAAACTCAACCTATAACTTGCATTAATCCAAGTCAAATTTAAGATACAATAATGCTATTGATGATTAAAGACAATACGATCACTAATATTAAAAGAACTAATTTACAAATCTACCATTCAACTTTAACTTACACTAAATTTCATCTTAACAGACACCAACAATTATCTCTTTAAACAAATTAAATAAATTGACTAACCTTAGACATTATATTAAGCTAAAAATGGAAAATTAACTTTCTCTAATTATAAGTCAATAGCAAAAGATACTAACAACCATATACTAACTTAATAACATACTAACTAAAACTAAATCTATTCAATAGCTAGCTAGAGAGATAACAAAAAATCAAATTACACTAATTGAAAATACAACTTAAAACTAGTAAGTTATTCTTCTTATTAAAGTTTTCAAAACAAAAATAATTTAACTTAACTACTTATCTATCTACGATTACTAATATTGGGAACATTAAACGTATAATCATTATCTAATTAACTTTAAAACTTCATTTTGAAATTACCTACTACCCCAACTAAACATATTAATTGAATAATTTAACATGAACGAAATAAAACTAAATTAATTAATTTTAACAAGGAAAGAAAATACTAACTAAAACTTTAAAAAAACTATAATCAACAATAATCTACCCATCTCCTTAACTATCCAACCAGCCCTAGGCCACTTGGCCACATGCCTACCCTACCCACTCCCTAGCCCTGGTGCTTCCCAAGCCACCCATGCTTCCCAAAGCAATACAAATTCGCTGCAAAGGATGGATGGAAGAAGGAAGTTTTAAGGGACAATCTACATTCACATTTAGATTAAAGCTCTAATGCATTCCCACATGTCAGAATTTGCTGACATAGGTACTTGCCCAAAACCCCTCACACAAGCCAATGCAGCAAGGAGATATGAATATGTTGGACAAGAAAATATGGTGAAGTTTGAACATGTTTAATTCCCTTTGAGCACTAGGACTAAGGAAGGGGGGTGAAGGAGTAAGGAGAACACTTAATAAAGTCAAACCTGCACCCTTCAAATCCGCCATAACTCTCCTTCCCCAAGTCTGTCTAGATAGTGTACTTCGCACAGAGGCATGATGTCTTTGCTCCATGCGCTAGGAAACATGGAGAAGGGAATGAGTGGGGGTAGGTGAGGACTTAGGGGAAAAAGGGAGGAGTAATAAGGGTTTAAAGTTTATTAGGTGGGATTCATAGGATGGATTATATGCTATGCATCCTTTTCTTTTCTTTTTATATGCATAAATATAAATTTTGTTTAATCTATTTAATTATATAATAGTAACAATTCAAGCAAGAATTAATAGGAGAATCTTAGATTCTCTGTTCAAAGAGGAAGAGGACATATTTTTTTTGTCCATACAAAATCCAGAATCCTGTAGGTGGTTATGTTGAAATTTTTGTTTCCTATCTCTCTCTTTCTTTGTAAAGTATATGCATTTTTTTTTTAAGATTATAACTCATGATTCAACATTTTTCTTAAACACCTACGAAGTGTTAATTTCATTCCAAAAATTATGAGAGTACAAGTTAATCTATCATTCATATATTCGAATTTTCTTAACATAGTTTTGGAATTGAGTTTGCATAACATTATTTTTCGTTCTTCCTTCCAATTACAATTTGATCGATGATTGCAAGATTGAACTTTAAGAATGACACATTAAGGTAAAACATCATTTCATCCACTTTTCCATGCACATATACATGGCTGAACATTATGAAATCCAAATGCAAGATTTTTCACTTAATCTTTTTTTTTTCTATTAATCAACCTGGTTCAAGGCTCCATTGGGAAAGAACCAGTAAGAAAACCCAATGTCTTTGCCAATACATCAAAATTCAAATACATTTTACATAACATTAAAATTCAATTGAAATATCTTCTAAGACCTCCATAATTGCTTTCTTCCAATATCTTCAATTCTTCAAGGAAACAAGGAGAAGACAAGAGCTGACCCAGGGTGAAACATCACAACATCAAGAGCAATTCAAGCATACACCCAAACCCAATTTTACACAATAGGTCCAAACATAGAACCTAACTAGGGGGAGTTGGATTTTCTCAATGGGAGACGTCAATCACCATACCATAACATAGCCCTTTCGAGGCTAAATCTTCAAGAGCTTATGTTCTTCTTCAAGGCCCTTTCGAGGCTATTACCACAAGGATTTTCATTCCTTTCCATATCATTCACAATATCAACAAGGTCTGTGATGACAAGTAGGGGCCCATACACCCTAGCCTCTTTCCCTCCTCTCACCATGAGAAGAGACTCTACACCATTGAGGTCCAACTAAGGCCCTTCCCCCGTACATGGCCACTTCTTCCCTATCCAAGGGTGAGTAATGCGAAAACAATCCCCATGAAATCCCCTCAAGAACAAAACCTCAAGGCAAGCATAAGAATGCATCAAGAACAAACAAAAATCCCTCCAAATCCATCCCAACACACAAGCAAGCAAAAAAAAGAACAACACAATACTTTATGCAAGCTTCAAACATGAAGAACAAAACCAAAAGAGTGAAGAACTCCTACCTTCACCAAAAGAGTTATGGAAAAATGGGGGTTTGAGAAGAGCTTTTCCCTTTTCTTCCTTCAATCTTCAAACTTTCTCCAAAACTAGAGATTGGGTAACAACCCCAAAACTACTCCAAAATGCCTCTAAGTATGATCCCTAACTCCACTAGACTTTAAGCAAACCTCCAGATGGAGTTTGAGTCCAACACAAGTAGATGACAATCCATTTTCGTAATCAACCAAAAGTAAGGTTTTTGAGTGGCCCTAAAAGTCAAATAAGGAGGCTAAGGGGGTGGAAATTACTCCCCACCCATACCCTTACCCCTAGGGCACTTAAATTTGATGTTTTTAAGCCTTAAAGACATAATAGGAACAATTAAAAGCTAGGAGAATAATAAAATCAAATAACAACCTTTTAAAGATAGACAATGCAAAGATAGCACAAAATAGACAAGGGGTTTAGCTTTGGCTTTCCATTGGATTTCTCGGCTAAACTTCTCGCACACTCATTGCACCCATTAATAGGTTCAAGAAATCACATGCATTATGAAATTTACATATCAGAAAAATCATATAAATTAAAACATCCATTTTTCTAGTAATCAATTGTTTATCTAATACTACTCATATTTTCGACTATTAAAACTACATAATCCAAAGTGTTAGTTTTGCATTCATTTACTTCATCATCGTACATGTTCATAAAGCATTAAACAGAAAACACAGATATCTAAAAGTAAAGCATCACACATCATAAATAGCATAATAATGTTCAGTGCATCAAATAATGTTCTAACATATTGAGTCATGAGTATCAAAATAATAATGTATCATCGATGCTAGGATGGGTCGGGGCGAGGCCTCACATCCTGCCCCACTATTCATGAACTTCCTCCTAGAGTTCATCAAAAGATATGGGTACTAAGATCGCATTTGTGCCGCATCCTCCCATGAAGCTGTAACCTCATCATAGCAATCCCGTTGGACCCTAACCTAGTCTAGCTCTCATCCTCGAAGTGCTAGGGTCTGTCAGGAAATAATATGGGTACGCTCCAACATTAACCGATCGTCTGAATCCACCTGTGGCCTCAATAACTGCAGCTTGATGCTCAGTCTAGCAATTGTCAACTGCTACAAAAACTCTGTGGGACCTGCCCATGTCTCCAACTGTCGGCTCTGAGAAAGGCCCTCTCTGACCACTGGATGACTGTCCCTGTGGACACTCTCTAGCTATATGACCCATGCCACCACAAGTGTAGCATGGTCCTCGAATATAAGATCATGCATCTTGTGATCTAGACTACTGTGGGCCTCCTAACCTGCTAGACCCACTGTATCCACCCCTGGAAGATTGCTGAGTCATCTCTGACTATGGCTGTGAGGTGTGTACTTTCTGATCCTGTTGTGACTACCACTACTTGGGCTTGGAGCCCTGATAACCTTGTGAGGCTTCCTACTACTGCTGTTGTAGAGATTGTTGGCCCTTAGAGGGCTCTAGTGTATAGTTCTGATTCCCTTTCCAAGGAGGTTTTTGTCAGGTAAAGTTTCAGTTCTGGGATCGATCTTGCGACTCCTGCCTACCTGGAGTATCCTTAGTAACTAGTGCTATCTTCATTACCTGTCTGAAGGTGGTAGGGAAGGCCATACGAACTGGACCCTAAAGTGAGAAACTTAGACCCATGATAAAGCAATGCACTCACAATTTCTCATCCTTCATGTATTCAACATAAGGAAGGAGCTCGAGAAACCTGCTCTCGTATTGAGCTACTGTAAGGCCCCTCTAATATAGAGAATGAAATTCCTCTATATGCTTTTGTTTGAAGTGCTCTGACAGATACCTCTCTCAGAACCTCTCCAAGAATGACTCCCATGTGAGGGTATACATCCTTACACCTCCTATAGTCTGCTCTTGATGCCACCAATCGGAAGCATCTCCTCTCATCTGATGGACTGCTAGACGTGCCTTTAGATTGCTCCCATAAGGGTGTAATCCAGAGCACCACTGCAGACTCTATAACCATGCCTCTACTACTATCAAAGTTCTCAATTTCGTATAGCAGGTTGTCAAAAATAGGCTAGAAATAGAGAGAGAGAGAGAGAGAGAGAGAGAAGTAGAGTAGGTGGAAAACTACTAGATCCATACATAGAACCACTCAAGGTGCTTGACATGAGGGCTAAACATTGTTAACATAGAAATTATTTCATTTTAAGACGATATAGGTTTTAATAACAATTTTTTCAGTCTTACCAAAGAATGTGTGGAAATGGTTAACTACTCTATTGTTGTCATTGATAGCTTGGGGGTGTTTTTTTACCCTTCTAAAGGCCTTAGATAGGGAGAACCCCTATCACCCTACGTATCTATTATGGTTTTTGAGGTTTTGGGAAGGAACATGAGAAAAATGGTGGTGGAGCAGAAAGTGAAGGGCATTAGACCTGCATCAACCTTCCCCCCCTATTATCTAGCAATTTTGAATTCCACCTTCTACTTTGGTGAGTCCTTGGTAATGGAATCTAGAGAATGGAAATACCTTTTAGATAAATATGATGTTCCTTCTATTCAAGAAATCAACCTTCAAAAGAGTACACTATTCTTCTTTAATATTGACCAGGATATTCAAAACAAGTTTATCAAAATTCTAGGTTGTCAGCCTACTTCTCTCCCATCTACTTTTCTTGGCCTCCCTCTTATTGTCAAAGAAGTTAAAGCTAGGTTTTGGGGCTCTATGCTTAAGAGAACTTAGAAAAAACTTGTGGGGTGGAAAGTTAAACTCCTTAGTCATGTTGATAAACCTCGGCTCTTGAAGTTTACTCTACAAGGCATACTATTCTACTTCCTATCCATTTTTAAGATCTATGGTATGATGGTTGACAAACTAGAAACAATCCAGTTCAATTTCTTATGGTCTAGAACTAATGCGAAAAAAAGACTATCACTTGTTAACTAGGGCATGATTTATGCCCATAAAAAGTATGGTGGCCTAGGATTAAAGAAAGTGAGGAACATTAATAAAGCTCTCAATTTTAAAATGGCTTGTAAATTGATGCTAGAAGAGGAGAATTGGTGCAATATTATGAGAACCAAGTATATATGCAGTGGGAAGTTTCAAGGATAAATTCAAAGATGGGAATCTTCCTCATGGTTTCCAAATTTGGAACAACATTACTAAATGTAAAACTCTTATTTAGAAAGGCTTTAAATGGAAACTTGGAAATGGACATAAAATTCATTTCTAGAAGGATAACTGGAATACTACTATCTAGTTGGACACTACTGAGTATCTTAATTTGAGTAATATGCTAACTTAAAGGCTAGGAGACAAAGTGGTGGGTACATTAGTAATGGAAGGTGGACTAACCTAAATCATTTTTTGACAAACAATGAGAGATTGCATGACATCGTTCAAGAATTGATTGACAATTTGAAGCACACAAGAATACCTCATAATGACATTGAGGACATAATTCTTTGGGGTCCTACAACCTCTGGACACTTTTTGATAAAGATAACCTATGACCTCACTCTAGCTTTACCTATTGCTAGTCTTGAATGGGATAAGTGCCTTACCCGCAAAATAACATTTTCAAGTGGACCTTGTTGTATGGGAAGGTCCTCACTCAGGATAACCTTGTTAAAATGGGGTTTATCTTAGCCAATAGATGTGTCATTTGCAAGATGAGAACATTAATCATCTCTTTATTCACTATGATGTTGCTACTTTTATATGGCAACAAGTTCTTAATAAAATGAGGCTTTTTTGGTCTATGTATGGGGATATTAGATAATTTGTTAACTAGGATTGTACCTCTAAATATTTCCTCATCCATTTTTGATGGAAATTAATCCCCCCTCATATCTACTGGTATATCTAAAAGAAGAGAAATAATAGGATTTTTTGGGAGGAGGAGAATATTCCTTAGGTTGCCTTATTATTGGGTTTTTAGATGCTATTAGAGACATGAATACTAGTTTTTTGAAAATTCTGAACTCACCCCCCTCCCTTATGGATATTAATATTGTAATGGAATGGAACCTTCTCTAGGGGTTCAACAAAATTGAAAGTTCTAAAAAAGTTGCTAGAGCTGATACTAAATGGGAACCACCTTTAGGTTGGATGGTGTAAACTAAACTTTGATGGAACTGCTAGAGGAGACAATCAGACAGGTGGAGGCATAATCAATGACTATGAAGGTAAATTCATGGTTGCCTCTGTGAGACCTCTAAGAGATCATATAGTGAATGAGGCTGAGGGAATGATACTCCTCTAGGGACTTAATATCACTTTGGCCTTGAGGATACCTAAAATTTAAGTTGAGGGTGACTCTAAAGTAATTATTCAAGCCTTTCAAAGGAAGGCTAGTGTTGGGTGGAGAGCTAGTACAATCCTTAAAGATGTTGTTGCCTAGCTAGTTAGATTCTAGAACACCAAAATTAAGCACATTTAAAGGGAGGGAAATGTTTTAGTAGACTCCATGGCTTCTATTGGGCTGCAAATGGAAGGGTTATGATTCTAGAGGATGGTTAATCTGCTTCTGCAAGATACAAGGAACGTAATCAATAGGGAGGAGTGTACAAGAATTAGTAACCATGGTTAACACCATTTGGTTGGCTACATGGTAGAGGTTTAAGGGGGCTAAAAAACCATTTGGTTGGCTACGTGGTAGAGGTTTAAGGGGACTAAGGGTTACCCTTTCTTTATTTTGAATTATATCATTCTATGAAAAGGCACTTGACACATTTTAATTATGACTTGGGAAGGAATTTATGGACTCAATTCAAAGGATTTTAGCACAAACTTTTAATGATTTCTCATTGTTATGATAAGATTTTGGGAAATTATATTTCCAATACGGCCTTGAAAATTGGTTATCAACACAAGTTGAATACAATTTTTTTATGTGAAACCAAGGCTTTGCGTATGTATAGACATGTGGATTTCCTAATCAGTGAGTGCTTAATTCATTATTTTCATTATGGAAAAAAAAAATTATGACCACATAAAAAAGGGCCTTTCAAATTTTATTCTTGCCATGTTGAGAAAGAAGTATTCTCTACATTTTACCAAGTCTTTCAAGCTAGAAATCATGGGTGGCAATAAGCTCTACATTGAGCCTAATGGGATTGGCATGGAATTCATAAATAATGTGAAGGCTATGTTTGTGTACATGGAAGGAGGTTTGTTACATTCCATGGAATGCATGATTAGAGGTTACGATGAAAGTATTTTAAAGCAATTTATGGCTTCTTGGAATGATAGGAAACTTACGGTGAGAGGCCTAACCTTTGAGGAAAATGAAGAGGTTATCTCTAAGGTCATAGGCCTCGCTATGTAGGGGAGAAAATTGAAAAATACTAGTAAGACTTTTGACTATGAAGCCCTAAAATAATTCTTCAACCCCTCAAAAGAATGGGTCAAGAAACAAGGTGGGTTCAACAAAGAGGACCTTTTGAGTGTCTGGAAGGATGTCTTCCACATCATAATGAAACACTTCACCCTTAAAGGTGTTGATCTTAGATTGGTTTTGACAAGTGAGTGTCAACACACTTAAGCCATTTACTTAGTTCATGTCAAACTAGTAATACATGCCAAGCACAATATGTAAATACTAGATCATGCTGAGTGACAATGAGTTTTGAGTCACTCATGTGCTGAGTAGATAGACCATGCCGAGTGATTCAGGAGCTGATTGAATAGTGGATTTTGAGTGATGCAAGTGTTGAGTCACAATATATAGAACAATGCATGCCAAGAATCAAAGACTTCATATGCCAAGGGACATAGTTTTGACATATTTGTTTGTAATGGCACAGACAACTATGTAAACCCTTTTTGAACTGACTTCATATTATATTTTGATATTTTGGAGATAAGGACGAATCTCTATTTGGATTCCCTATGCAATTACATGCAACCAATTAGAAAATGGAAAGGATTAAGTAGAAAAATGAATGAATCTCAGCCGTAGATTCATACCTAACCCTAAGACACCTAAGTCTTCTTAAGGAGGATGAAGCCCTAAACTGTTTATGATAGAGGAGAGTGAATGTGGAGGGAGCTAAAGGAGAAAACAAGATAGTTTGCATGTAGAGCATTCAAGGTGACTTACAAGTTATGTTGAAAGAGTGAATTACAGAATCAGTTAGAGAAGAAAAAAGGATACAACAAAGGATACAATATTGAGATATTTGATCATGAAAGATCAATAAGCTATTGTGTAGAGGTGATTTGTTATAAGGAAAGAAAGTGCCAATCACTAGATCTATGCTGAGACATTTTAATAGGTGATTTTAGTTAAATCTCTCAACAGAGTAGCCCTAGTAGGCTATATGAAATCCTTTAATAGGGTGCTTACTTAGTTATAAGTTGAAGTCCTCTAACAAGGCACACTTCTAACAAGGTGAGACCTAACAGTCTTTGTAACCCTTTAATAGGGAAAACCTTTCATAGGGTAGATCATGTTTCATGGTCAAAACATTGTAACCTTAATTGGATACTCTTTATTACTATAGTAGTGAATATTTGTGGGTGTCATCCCCACCCCAATTTTACCTTCTCACTTGGAGGGTTTTTGGGTAATCATATTTGGTGTTATGTGTGTGAATGCTTACATGGTTATGTGGTTTAGATGCATATTCTTTACATGTTATTTAATCTTTCTTATTAATGCATGTGATAAATGAATGGTGAAATTTTTATGGGTCCAAGTTTAAACTATTGATTGACCCCCCCAAGAAGTTTACTCTTTCCTCTTGTAATTCCAATAATTGGTATTAGAGCCTTGTTCTCTAAAAGAGAAGCTTTGTAGATTTGAGGAAAGATCTTGAGATGGAAGTCTACAAGTTGGGAAAGACTATTGAGAACCAAGAGATTGAAATACATCTCATACTACATCAACTAAATGAAGCAAGAGAGGAACTAAAGAAATCCTTGAAGAGAAGGAAATAGATTGCTATTATAAAGAATGGCACACTATACAAAGAGATAGATAGTACTAAGCTATTTGCAAATGGTGACTCCAATGAATTTGATGCAACAATTGTAGATCTAATGGAAAAGAATAGAATCCAAGCTGAGAAAATTAGAAATCTCAAGCCAGAGCAAGAATCACAAGTTATAATGCTATGTGAGGTGACTAAACAAAAAAAGAAAGCTATGGAAGACAAAGCCATGATTGAAGAAGACAAAAGAATTTTGGCCAATAGATTGGAAGAGAAGTCAACAAAGTTAACCAAGATTTCCAACATGCAATTGGATACTCTAAGTCAAATGATGAATGCCAACTATGAATTGAATGTCAAAGACATTGAGATAACTACATTGAAGTTGTAGAATGAACAATTGCAAAGTGACCTAAAGAGAGAAAAGGAGTTTGCTAAAAGTTTCAACAGACCAAATGAAGCCATCAAATACTTTGAGCAATTATTAAGATCCCCTAGACCTATCAATGATACATGAGGATTGGGATACACAAGCACTAAAGAAGGAGAATCATCCAAGGCCATAGAAGAAAGGAACACCAAAGGTAAGAACTCCAAACCTACTTGTCATAATTGTGGTAAGAAAGGACATACTACTAATGTGTACAGGAGCAAAAGTACAAATCAGAATTTCAAGCCTAGGAACATGACTCACTGTCATAAGTGCAACAAGCAAGGTCATCAAGAACACGAATGTAGAACCAAGACCATGCATAAACAAAGATTTGAAGGTTATTGCTACAACTGTCAAAAGTATGGACATAGAGCTTTTGAATGCAAATCCAAATCCATGTGGTCATCAAACAAGCCAACAAAAGTAAAAAGTAATGGGAACTCTTATAATTGGGATTATAACACAAGGTATAGTTGTCATTATTATCAAGAATATGGAGATATTCCTGAGAATTGTATTACGACATACTTTAGTGGTAATTACAAAAGGTGGTTGAGTCAAACTACATGTTTTAGCTATTTGAAGACTAGTCACATCATTAAAATACTATCCAACTAGGTCAAAGGCACCAACTTGTAAATTTGATAAGGGTAAAGGCAAGGTAGATGTTGAACACATCAGAGATGAGATGAACAAGACAAGGAAAAACAAAGATGATTGCAACACATGAAATGGAGATAGGATCACTTCACCCTGGGTTAGGTGAGCACACCTCATCAAACTAGGCAAACAAGAGGTATTTGGAACTAGCATTTAAATGTTATATCATGCATTAGTTTCAAAAGGATATAGTACCAAAACAACTAAATTAGCATGAATAAAGATGCAAGATGTTGTTAGAAATCCAAGACAAATCTTTAAGTTTTTCATGTTGTTGCCGGGTATGAAACATTTCTTATGTATTCCAAGTGGAATGTAAGAAGATGTTGAGTTGTTAGTCTGGCTAATTGATGCCAAGCTCATAGTAGCTACCAAGTAATGGAAATATCAATGGATGTTGAATGAACCCAAAATTGGTTGATGTCAAGCTTATAGTTGTGTAAGCACTCAACATTAAATGCAATGTTTTTGAATGGTATATTATCGATTTGAGCCTATTTCTTCATTGTTTCAAATTTGAGAAAGAGTGAGTAGAGAAAAAAGTGATTTAGAAACCCATTCAAAGTATTTATAGAGATTCTAGCAATGATTTCACACTAGTTTATCAGATTTCCAAGGTATTTATCAGGAGCTGAGCTGCATAGTTTCAGTTTTCATAAACCCTAGTTTGACAAGATGGCATCTAGTTCAAAAAATGTTGAAGGGAAGTAAGTCTTAAATGTTCATCTAGTTAGTATTGAAGTTAAGCAGTCTATATTTAAAGTCATTCCTAACAAAGCCTATAAACAAGACCCATCTGGCGCATTATCCATGATCCCACCAAATGTAATAATGGTGCAAGATGTGAGGAGATGCTATAATTGAAAAATTGGTAGCATTGGAGACATGTAAAAAAGGCATGCATACAATAGGTTGTGTGAAAATAGTGTTTTGAAGGAAGAATACAAAATCGTAGAGATAAAGAGTTTAACACGAGCCCTAGATTTTCCTAATGTATTCAAAATAGAGTGGATTCAAATTGTGTTGAGCTAAATTCATGATGGTTCTTTATGGCTAGAGGGAGGACTTCTCAAAATATCCAAGAGAATAATCCATAGGGTTACTGGCTACCCAACCCTAGATTGGCCAAAGACACTTAGGAGTGATTCCAAGGAAATCATTAAAAAGAACACTAGAAAAAAATGGAATAAGAGAGGCATGACAACAAATACAATCATTGAACCATTGTTAAAATTTGTTGTAAGGATAATCTCACACAAATTCTATCAATCTAGTAGATTGAATAGTGAACCTTGCATAGTTGTGGCTGTTGTTTACAAAATTGTAAAGAAAGATCATGCATATGATCTGGCAGAGCTACAATTGAAACAACTAATGGAGTGTTAGTGTAGTTTTTTATTTTTCCTATTTTGCTAGGTTTTTCCTACACTTTTAATAATCTCTCTTAGGTTAATAAAGCATGTCTTATTAGGTGAATGGTTGTGAGGTGTCACCTCCCTACATGTGAGCATCCATTAGCTATCTTGGGAAGATACTTTGCTATCTTTAGTCCGATAGATGGTTGCTCCTCATTGGTTGGTGTTGCCACGTCCTCCCTCTTCCTAGGCTATATAAGCATGCTACCTGACTTGTATTTGCATCTCTTGTTTTTGCATCCTCGTAATGCTATTTTGCTTCTAGCATTTGCATTACTCTCTTGGAGACTAACTCTATGTTGCTATTTTGATTTTGTATCATTTGCATTCATATTTTAAATATTTACTCTTTGCACTAGTTTTCTGGGTTGTTAATCTTTTCAGATTCTAACATGGTATCAGAGCTTTTCTATGTGCAAGAGTAGATTTTAGTTTCCTTATTTGAGAGATTCGAGAGGGGCAAATAAACTTTATTGCAGTTTTTTGAAAAATGAAGTATGCCCTTCTCTTGCGTCTTTGGATGATCCTGAGAATCAGAAAAGTTTTGACAAAAACAGTTTTTCTCTGGGGTTTCAATCTCAAATCTGACAACCAACTTGCATATTTGGAGTCTTCAATCAGTTTTGCAGGTTCCAGCATGCCATTGATGGACTTAAGAAGCTGATCCAGCATTTGCATGTCATGTTTTGGTTGTTGGGGTCGTTTTTTGATTTTTGGAGCCATTTTTTATTGTTAAAGGTGTCTAATTTACACTACAACAACATCTTCTGTACATCAGCTAGAAAAATGCTTTCTGGGTTTTTTTTGCAGCCCCAAAAAACCATCTGGGTATCTTTTTGATTTTGCATGCAAGCTGTATATTTTTTAGAATCGAGCATGCAAAGCTACAGCCATACCCCTCTCCGTTGGCAGTCGCAGATTTGAATGCAGTTTTCAAATGTCTCGTTCTTGCTCATACGGACTCTGATTTTGATGATTCTTATTATGAACTTGGCTATTTTTTTGTGCTCTATCCACTAGTGGAGTTGTTTTTTGATTTTCATCCATGAATTCTTCAAAAATTGCAGATTCTTAGTCGTGACCGTGCACAGTTCTCATTTTGGAAACTTCGGAGGATCATAACTTTCTCATATGACCTTGTATCGAGGCAATTCTTTTTTTGAATGTGCATGATTTTTCAAGTAGATAGTAGTGGTGCTATTTGTTTCCTTGATTATTGTGCCCAAGTTTCACTTTTAGCATATGCTCTTGATGAGGGTTTATAATGCATTGAAATCAAGACCACTAAGTATCTCTTTCTAGTGGTAGTTGTAAATGCACTAAAATAAAGTGCCAAATTATATTTCTTTGGGGGGTTCTTTGATTGAGTAAAGAGGGGGGGGCATTATTGTGGCTAGATTCTCTTCTTTCTAGCATTTTTTCTCTGCATTTCTTCATCATGGATCAAACAAATATGCCCATCCTAACTCCATACAATTTATTTGAGTGGAAATCATGCATGAAAATTCACTTAAGGAAAGATGGATTAAATAGGATAACTATGGGACTTGAAACTGAACCTGCTAAAGATGAAGATAAGCCTAAGTGGTTTAACAAATGTGATGAGGCATTTGGAACATTGTGTTTGTCTGTTTCTCCTGACTTGCTATTTCACATTGAGTCTTTGGATACACCAAATGAAGTATGGACAAAGCTAGAAACACTATTTGGCACACAAGATTCAATGAGGGGTCATATGTTGGAAAATGAATTAATTAGTTTGAGTCCAGACAATTTCAACACAATCCAAGATTTCTTCACCAAATTGAAATTTCTTCATCAAATTGAAATCACTAAGGCTGCAGTTAAAACAATGTGGAATTGAAAAGAAAGATGAACAACTGATTTTTAGTATTCTCTCTAAGCTAAGTTCAGAATATTCTGTGTTTGTCTCTACCTTCTATGCTACTAAGGGTGCACTTGGTACTCAATTCACCATGCCATCTTTAGATGATTTTGTTGTCAATCTCACTCGAGAATAGGACAAGCTAATCCAGATGGGCACTCTTACGTCCTCTAAGTCACATGCCTTGGCTACCAACCAAGGCACAAAAGAACAACAAGGACAAAGTAGTAACAACAATAGTAAGGATAAGAAACAAAAGAATAGCGAGGAGAAGAAGGATCAGATATTGATTTCTTCAAAAGAAACTATTGATACACCATCTTCCAAGGGCGATAAGCCTAAGAAAAAAAAGGTCAAATGTGCCTATTATGAAAGACTTGGTCATGATGAACATAAATGTTTACAAAAACAACTTGATCACTTGACATACATTCTTGAGAAGAATAATATCAGTGTTCCTGAGTCTATCGAAAAAAGTTCTAATGAAGGGTCTAACAAGAAAAAGGAAAATAGCAAGGGGAAAGGAAAGGGCAAGGCCCTTTTTGCAGTTTCTTCCTCACCATCCACTTGGGTTCTTGATTCGGGTGCTTCACACCACATGGCTTCATCTAAGGAAGAACTTGCATCCTTGGAGCCATGTACTATGCCTTCTATTTTGATGGGTGATAACACTCTTGTTGAGGTGTGTGGGAGAGGGTCTATTGATGTGGGGGATGGCACATTCCATGATGTTCCTTGTGTACCCTCATTGTCAACTAATCTCCTATCGGTACACCAAATCACTCACACAGGTTTAGGCAAGCAGGTTGAGTTCACTCCTGATTTAGTGGAGATACGTGAGTTGCACAATGATTCTACAATTGTAGTTGGGAGAGCAGATCATCCGTCACGACTCTATATGTTTTCTCACTTTGTTCCTGATCCTCCTTTGACTATTTCACTCACTCACTCTAATGATGTGAGCAGATTATGGCATGAGCAGTTTGGCCATCTTACATTCGACTACTTGCATCAGCTTAACCAACAGAGCATGGTCACAGGGTTGCCTTCTACTTTGACATTGGAGTCACTTGAAATACATGATAGATATTCTAATGGGTTAGATTCACTTGAGCAGTCTTCTACCTCCACTTTTGATGCAGAGAGTGATTCAGAGGACTCACCTCCTTCCTCTCCTAGTCATCATTCACAGGTTGATGATTCTCCTCTAGATTCTCCATCTTTTGGTCCACTTTGGGCTAGACAGACCTTGCAGTTTTCAGGTGTTTGGGTTAGGGATCCATCAGACACCAAGTAGACTCATTCACAATTCCAGGATGCTCTACATATCTTCATTACTATTGTCTCAAATCCACAGTCCTTTCATGAGGCTTTTGGTATTTCTAAGTGGGATACAACTATGTAGGAAGAGTATAGTTCCTTGATGAGGAACCACACTTGGGATCTTGTCCCTTTTTCTAAGGGAAGAAAAATTGTTCTATGTAAGTAGATCTACCAGACAAAATTTGCAAGCTTTGCTGGGGGTATGGGATGCTTCATCTTTTGGGGGGGCTGCTTCCTCTCACTTGGAGTTCTAATTTTCTTTGGGGAGTCTCTTTTCTCTCTCTTTTGGGGGAATTTTATGTACATGGGTACCTCATTAGGCTTGACTTGCTAGGACACATTTCTACATCCACCTAAGCTTCGCTTATGGGGGGGTGTTAGTGTAGTTTTTTATTTTTCCTATTTTGTTAGGTTTTTCCTACACTTTTAATAATCTCGCTTAGGTTAATAAAGCATGTCTTATTAGGTGAATGGTTGTGAGGTGTCACCTCCCTACATGTGAGCATCCATTAGCTATCTTGGGAAGATACTTTGCTATCTTTAGTCCAATAGATGGTTTCTCCTCATTGGTTGGTGTTGCCACGTCCTCCCTCTTCCTAGGCTATATAAGCATGCTACCTGACTTGTATTTGCATCTCTTGTTTTTGCATCCTCGTAATGCTATTTTGCTTCTAGCATTTGCATTACTCTCTTGGAGACTAACTCTATGTTGCTATTTTGATTTTGTATCATTTGCATTCATAGTTTAAATATTTACTCTTTGCACTAGTTTTTTGGGTTGTTAATCTTTTCAGATTCTAACATGGAGAACCTTGGAGCAATCAAGAAACCCAAGAGTGCACAATGCAAGTTTAGTTCCATACTAGTTTGTATATTCTTTTATGTATAGAATGCATTTCCCTCATTTGGTATAGTAGGATTGAAGACAAATAGATCTATTACAATGCAAATTAATGAGTACATTGAACAACTAGGAGAAAACTTTGAATCTATAATGACAGGTTACTTTGAAGATTTCAAAAATTCAATCAAGGAAAGGATGAGGATACTAGTTTCCTTAGTGGAGAAACATTATAATGATGTATGTTTTCTTGTTGATGTTGACTTCACATTTGTACAAGCTTCCACACCAAGGTTAAGATGGTTGAGACCCTTAGGGTATGAGATAAATGTTGATGAAGCCTCAACAACCATCACAACTCTACTGGAAAAGGAAGTAGATAAGAATGTTAAAGTTTTTGGAAACTATGAGATGGTGAAATCAAAGATTGGCATGGAATTAAAGACTACCTCCACAATCAAGAAAAAGGACAAGTTGGTAAAGAAATTGAAAGCCAAATTTGGAGATGTTGTCAAAGAGGAAGAGGAAGAAGAAGAAGAGGATGAAGAGGAAGAACAAACACAAGCACAAGAACCTCTAGCTTTGACTCTAGGCATGGGAGAAGATAAGGAAGAAGAGGAGACTATAGGTGCCAAGGGAGAAGAAGCTGAGGAAGCACCTACTACTATTGAGTCAAAGAAAAGGAAGGCTAAGGCACAACTTGTGACAAAGACAAAGAAGATTGTCAAACCTAGCCAAGCCAAGCGCATTACACCTACCACCAGAGCCAGCACACATGCAAATACTGAAAAGGCCAAGGAAAAGTCAAAGCAAATAGAGCAAGGTGGACAACAATAGAAAATACAGAGAAGGAAATATGTGGCACAACTAGATTTTGATGAAGAGAAGACAGAATTAGATGATAACCAATTCAAGGTGGTAAGTCACAATCCTCTCTCTTATCTGGAAAAATTATGTGAAAATGTCAAGAGTAATGCTAATTTATCTGGTTTCAGACATATTGATTTTGATTAATTGGGAAAAGAAGAGAAAAACCAAGTGGAAGAGGCATTGTATGCCATGATGTCAAAGTTTAAGAACCCTTCACTAGAATTTTCCAACTCAATAAGAAAAGGCCTATATGATATTGTTGAGGAAAAATGGCATCATTGTCTGAATGTAGAAAGACAAATCAAGGAAACAACATTAGCACAAGTAATGCCAAAATTGACAAAGGGGCAATTTGCTAAGGCTATCAAGAAATATAAAGTTAGGTTTACACCTAAATACAACCCTTCAACATTCTCTAAAATAACATTGAAGATGTGGTCAAGAAATAAACTCAAATATGGAAACTTATCTATGGGTTGACCACTAAGAAGCAAGGAGAAGCTGACCCTTCAGAGGGTAAAGATGATGATAAGGATGATGACAAAAATGATGACAAAGATGATGATAAGGAAGAAGATGACAAAGATAATACAATTGGGGAAGAGACAAAAAAGAAAAAGGATGATAAGGCAATAGCTTAGTAGTAGCAAGATGAACAGAGTGTGTAGGATACACAAGTGCCAAGTGTTAGTCCTCCATACAACACAAATACTAAGACTATAACTATAAAGGATGTTTATGATGCATCAGCTAAGAACATCAATCCACTTACTACAGAAGATCTGAAGAAAATACTAGATTAGTCTACACTTCATGCTAAACTTTGTGAAAATCTTGTTTTGGTTAGTGTAGAGGAATTGTAGAAGGCAACGACTGATGTCACAAGGGAAAAGGTGAATCCACAACAACCACCTTCAATCATCCCTTTAGTTACTCATGTACAACCAATGATTCAAACAATAGGCACATCCACAAAAGCTAATACAAATGTTAAATTTGATACAATTGAGAAGAAGGCATAAGAGAAAGACATTACTATAGGTCAATAGTAGGAAACAGGACAAATAGATTCATCTGTACCTACAACACAAGAACAAGGTCCTAGCCAAGTCATAATGATAGACCATGACAAGCCTAAAGAGAGTGAGAAAACACCAAAGGTAAAGGAACAAGTGTCTATCCAAGCACTAGTAGCCTTACTAGCATCTGCCACTCCTTCTACTCAAACTCTTCAAAGGCCAAGCATAGAAGCCATTTTATTGTAGATTTTAGTGCCAAGCCCAAGCTCATCAAAGTTAGAAAAGGTAATCCATTATGGAGACATAAGCCTTGATGAAGAAATCATTATTCCTAAGTATGACTACGATACTATGATATTGAAGCAAATAGGGATTTTACAACAAGTCTTAGAAAGGAAAAAGAATCAAGAAATGCTTAGGAGAGAAAAAAAGCAAAAGCAAGCACTTCAAGACATCAAGGACATCTTTGTAGATGCATTTAGCCTGTCAAATCTTGAAGAGACCAAGCCACTCATAGAGAAATTGACTAATATAGTGGAAAAGGTCACTAATGAAGACCTTGATGTAAATGCAAAACTCTTAGAATGGTCTAAAAAGAAGTTTCAAGGCAAGGTAAATGAGAAAATAACTAGTGAGATAGCACTACAACAAGTTGCATTGGCAACAAAGGTTGAGGATGTGAAGAAGGTACTAGAGAATATATTCTCACTGTACACAAAACTATGTAATGCTACACTCTTCACCCAAGAGACCAAAAGTCACATTCTGAGTCTAGAGAGCAAAATATTTGCATTAGGTGTAAGCCTACCATCAAATCCAACTCAGAGTGAGAAGCATTTAAGAACATTGCTTCAGACATATAGTTAGTTATCTATCTTAACAATAGATGAGGCTAATATTAAGCCAAACTGACAAGTATTCAGGATACCCTCACACCACATATGGAGATAATGCACAAGGAGCTAGGATATGCTCAAACTCTATTGAAGAAAGACCCCAATATTTCTACTTTAGATGGTCTAGTGCACCTTGTTGCCAAGCTTGCAATCCAAACTAAATCATTGAATGTTGCATATGACAACTGAGATGCATCTCTAAGGATAATAATGGATTTCAATAAATATGTTTTGGATAAACACACTATAAGTATATAACCCATTTGACATAAGTGTCAAAAAGGGGGAGATAAAGATAAAGGGGGAGATAGAGAATATGGAGATAGAAAATATAAGGAAGATAAAGAAAAGAAGAGATATATGAAAGGGGAGAAATACTATGAAGATATATCAGCTAAGAGAGAGCATATCAGATGAAATATTATTAGATGTAGCGCATTGAAGTCAAAGGGAGCACAAATTTTTGATACAAATCAGACACATTAACTCAGGGGAAGTTATAAAATTTTGAGGTATACAAGTTAGTGCAAAAATTTAAAATTTTTAAATTTTTGTATATAAGCTGAGTCATGGCTATGTTATACTTGAGGTATTAAGGTTGATAATGAATATTCAAGTGTTTTTGACACTCATGTCAAAGGGGGAGATTGTTGATCTTAGATTGATTTTGACAAGTGAGTGTCAACACACTTAAGCCATTTACTCAGTTCATGTCGAACTAGTAATACATACCAAGTACAACATGTAAATATTAGACCATACTGAGTTACAATGAGTACTAAGTCACTCATCTACTGAGTCACTCAAGTGCTTAGTAGATAGACCATGTCAAGTGATTTAGGAGCTGAGTGAATAGTGGATGCCGAGTGATGCAGGTGCTGAGTCATAGTATATAGAATAGTGCATGCCCAACATCAGAGACTTCATATTTTGATTGACACAATTTTGACATATTTGTTTGTAATGGCACAAACAACTATGTAAACCATTTTTGAGTCAACTTAAGATTATATTTCAATATTTTGGAGGTAAGGATAAATCTCTATTTGGATTCCCTATGCAATTACATGCAACAAATCAAAAAATGGGAAGGATTAAGAAACAAAATGGATGAATCTTAGCCATAGATTCATACCTAACCCTAAGCCACATAAGTCTTCTTAAGGAGGAAAAATTCCTAAAATCTTTATGACAGAGGAGAGTGAATGTGGAAGGAATTTAAGGAGCGAACAAGATAGTTTACATGTCAAGCATTCAAGGTAACTTAGAAGTTATGTTGAAAAAGTGAATTGTAGAATCAATTAGAGAAGAACAGAGGATAGAGCAAAGCATACAACATTAAGATATCTAATTGTATAGAGGTGATCTGTTATTAGGCAAGCAAGTGTCAATCACAACATCTATGCTAAGATATTTTATTAGGTGATTTCAGTTAAATCTCTTAACAGAGTAGTCCTAGCAGACAGTATGAAATCCTTTAACAGGGTGCTTAGTTAGTTGTAAGTTGAAGTCCTCTAACAAGTCACACTTCTAATAGGGTGTTTAAATCCTCTAACAAGGTGAGACCTAATAGTCTTTGTAAGCCTTTAATAGGGGTAGACCTTTCATAGGGTAGACCATGTTTCATGGTCAAAACGTTGTAACCTTCATTAGTACACATTATTACTATAGTAGTGAAGATTTGTGGGTTTCATCCCCAACCAAATTTTAATTTCTCACTTGGAGGGTTTCTGGGTAATCATATTTGGTGTTATGTGTGTGAATGCTTACATGATTATGTGATTTAGATGCATATGCTTTACATGTTATTTCAACTTTCTTATTAATGCATGTGATGAATGAATGGTAAAAATTTTATGGGTCCAAGTTTAAACTACTAGTTCACACACCCCCCCCCACCCCCCCCTAGAAGTTTACTCTCTCCTCTTGTAATTCCAACAAAAGGCAAGTTTATTATTTAGTATTTTTAGCATCTTCCTTTTCTGTGTTGGAATTATTTTAGAATAACAAGGGGTGGGGGGGGGGGGGTGGGGGTGGTGAATCAATTATTCAAGGTCCAGATGTACAAATAAAACTTTTACAATTTAGTGAACCCATAAAACTTTATCAACCATGCATGCATTCAATGTGTGTAAATCAAAATTAATATGTTACTGCAAAATTAACATGCAGAAGTATAAAGCATAAAAAACAACATATCCATCAAGACATTTGATACAATGATTTAACATGAAAACTAAATTTGTGAAAACCACCAATAACATCCTACTCCTTTTTCACTCTTTTGAAGTGATGCCCTATTAAAGGCCAACCTTGTTAAAGGTTACAACACACACTATTAAATGTGACCCGATTAAGGGATTTCATCACCCTGTTAAAAGTGAGCCTTGATAGAGAACTTTAGGCCATTCACTTGGAATGTCACCCTATTAAAGGATTTTCTAATGACTGTTAAGTCAGCCTTACTCCAAAGGATTTTACCTAATCTGATACAATTGTTAGAAAGTAACAATAGAGCTTTGATCTGATACAACTTACAACCTTACTTGTAGATTACAGATCACTATTCAGTCCTCAACTCTACTTGGCTTCCAATCTTTGTAACTCTGATAGCTTTTTCACCCTTCAAGCATTCATCCTCTTTAAGACTTCTTGCTTAGTTCACAATTGCAGACCTCTTATCTTGTGTCACTTGATGAAGAAAACCCTCTTCCTTCTCCTTGTTAGATTTTTGCATCCAAAACTCTCCAACCTCCAACCACTTTTCTTCATTACTAGATATCCCTAGTTATAGGAAATTAGGACTATTTTCCCACTCATTATCCATCATCAAAATTAGGTTTTTTAATGGATTAGGTAGGATACAATGTATCTACCCCATATCTTGTCATTTCTAGAAACTTCTCCTAGAATCAATTTGAATTTGCCTCCAAAATGGTTTACATAAGATTTTGTGCCTCCAGCTCATCAATCTTATCTTCCTCTTGATTCGCAAGTTCTACAAAAACAAACTTGTCAACTTTTAATTGGCAAATCTTTGATCTTTTTCATAATGTAGCAGCTCAACATTATCAATTTACTGATGCTTGGCACACACTGTGTTACTCAACATCTATTGTAAAATCACTCGGCATCAACTAGATTTTACTGGTGTTCAACATTAATTGAAAATCACTCAACATCTATTAACTTTCTTGGCACCTACTAGTTTACTCAATATCCACTAGAAATTGCTTTCACTTGGCTCCAACTAACTTCTTGCTTGACTTGCACTAACTTTGCTCGACACCTTCTATCAACTTGGTCAAGCTTGGCAAATGAACTTTTTCGAACCTTATTCTTCTAAACTTTCTAAGTGTAGCCAATCATTTTGTAACCTCAAAGTAGATCATCAGTACATTATGTTATCACTACCTTAACTAATTCTTACACTTCAATACATAATCATAACTCAACCTTTCCTCTAGGTACTTTTGTTACATCTTGTTGATCAAATCCTCCTCATCAATAAACTAAGTGATAGTGCTTGAAACATATAAGAAATTGTCTTAACAACATGTAGCAAGTTTGACATTAGTGACAAAACAATGATTGAAAGCACACAATCTACTTTCAACAATTTTTCTACTCAAATGATCTTTTCAATCATATATCAACAATCTCGCTCTTTGGCATTGATGGAAAACCAAATTGATCAACTAGTCAAACAAATGATAAACATCTTATTCCATCAAACTAACTAGGTTGAAACGGTATGGAAATACCAAAAAGAAAGCTTGTGATTAAAATTTCTCCCTCTATCAACATCTCCCTCTTGTGATTAAGTTAAAAAATATAACATTATCTTCTTCCATGGATCAAAAAAAATATATGAATATCTCCCTTTCTTATTTTCTACTTTCTCCCTCTTTCTTTCTTTTAATCTTCTAATCTTCTTGATGATGTACTCTCACTTCATTGTTCTTCTTGTGCACTAATTAGTTTAATGTACTTTCTATGTACTTTTCCCTTGATTTTCTATTTTGATCATTTGCTTCTTGATTAGTATGCACTTGATCAGTTTACTATACTTTCTCCCTCTTTGACAACAATGCCAAAGACATATACTCAACACTTGGCATCTTTGGTATATGCAAACATAGGCTTTATTAGGCTCTTCAATTTTCTCCCTCTGTCACCTTGCTTGTGATTGATTTGAAATTCCAGTTTTGTGATTAGTTTAGGCAATTTCCTAAAGTAAGATCCACTGCATCAATTTGTATGAAATGAATGTCAGCTTATTTGATGTAGGGTACTCCCTCTATCTTTTACATAGCCTTTGATAAGGGTATCACCCCTAGTTTACCTCTCAGATACTCATAAGCTTCCTTAGGTAATGCTTTGGTGAAGACATCAACAATTTTCTCTTTTGTGTTGATATATTTCATCTTCACCTCTTTGTCTTGAACCAACTCCCTTACATAATGATACTTTATTGCAATGTGCTTTGTCTTTGTATGCATTACATGATTCTTTGATATATTTATAGCACTTGTATTATCACAGTAAACTATCACTGGTTCAATGATCTCTTCCTTGATTCCCTTTAGTAACTGTTTGATCCATACAATGCTTGTGCTATTAATAGCAGTAGCAACATACTCTGCTTTAGTAGTAGATTGGGAAATACAAAATTGCTTCTTGCTTGTCCATGTAACAAGTCTTCTGCCTAAGAAGAATGCTTCTCCACTGGCTCTTTTTCTATCATCAATATTTCTAGCCCAATTAGCATGAATGTAGGCTTTTAGTTCAAACATTTCATTCTTCTAATAGTATAAACCATACTCTTCTATTCCTTTCAAGTATCCCATTATTCATTTTATGGCCATCAAGTGATTCTCTCTAGGGTTAGCAGAGAATCTAGCAACTATCCTTACAACTAATGCAATATCAAGTTTGTTGTGTACTATATATTGCAATTTTCCAATCATGGATCTATATAATGTTTGATTGACCTCAGTTGCATCATCATTCTTTGATAGCTTCAATGTTGTCACCATAGGCGTACTCACTAATTTTGAATCCTCAAGTCCAAATGTCTTCAATATCTCCTTGACATATTTTGACTGAGTGATATATACACCATATTTCATTTGATAGGCTTGTAATCCCAAAAAGAATTTGATCTCACCAAACATTGACATTTCAAACTCTTGCCTCATCTAATTTGGAAAATCTATACACAAAGCATTTTGTCCTCCAAATGCTATGTCATCAACAAATATTTCAGATAATAGTATACCTTTCTCTTTATTTGTCTTCATGTACAAATTGTTGTTATCATCTATCCTTTCAAATCTAATCTTAACAAGATAAGTATGAAGTCTTTCATACCATGCTCTTGGTTCTTGTTTCAATCTATACAGGGCTTTGTGTAGTCTGCATACCATGTTCTTATTGTTTTTATCCACAAATCCCTCTAGCTATTCTATGTAGACCGCTTCTTTTAATACGCCATTGAGAAATGCAGACTTAACATCCATCTAATAAACTTTGAAACCTTTATATGTAGCATAAGCAAGCAGAATTCTTACTCCTTCCATTCTTGCAATAGGAAAAAATGTTTCACCATAGTCAATTTCTCCTTCTTGTGCATGTCCTTTGAAAACTAGTCTTGCTTTGTTTCTTGTCACTTCACCATTTTCATCTAGCTTGTTTCTAAATAGCCATTTTGTGCCAATCACATTCTTGTCTTCTGGTCTAGGAACTAGGCTCCAAGTCTTGTTCTCTTCTATTTGCTAAATTTCCTCTTCCATAGCCTTGTACTAGTGATCATCTTCCAATGCATCTCTCACTATCTTAGGTTCCTTCATGCTTAACGAACATGATTCACTTCTCAACCTATTTCTTTTCATTGGCCTTGCATCTTTTTCTCCAATGATTTGATTTGTAGGATGGTGTCTTTTGACATATTTGGATAGTCTAGGCTCAGTTCTTGTGGCTATAATCTATCTCTCAACTTAAGTATCACTATGTGCATCTCTCTCAAGGGTTTCAACATCTCTTTCATGTGTGCAATTCTCTGAGTTAGATTGTGCATTTTCTTCATTCTGCAACTCGACATCTGAATGCAACTCAGTATTCATAGGATGTGACTCAGTAATTTTTGAGACTTGTTGTTGGCTTGCTACATGATTAGTAGCATCTTCTTTAGTAGGCATTCCTTCATAATAATATACAAATGTATTGTAATATTCTTGTTATTTTTTAGGTTTAGCATCACGTGCTTCTGTAAACTCATCAAAATTCACATTTGCACTTTCCACAATTTTGTTAGTGTTAGTAAGTAAACACTTGTAAGATTTACTTCTTGTGGAGTAACCAAGGAATATACCTTCTTCACTATTTGCATCAAACTTTCCATTCCTAACATCTTTAAGAATATAGCATTTTCTTCCAAAAAACTTAAAATAATTCACAATAGGTGGATGACCATACCATAGTTCAAAAGGTATTGAGTGAGTACTTTTCTTTAGTTGCACATGGTTCAAGGTGTATATAGCAGTACTTATAGCTTCTCTCAAGTATTTTAGAGCAACATTTTTCTCCATCATGAGTGTTCTAGCACAGTCCATTATAGACCTTTTCTTCTTTCAGAAATTCCATTTTGTGGAGGGGTCTTAGGTATAGATGTATGTCTCTTGATTCCTTTTTCATTTCAGAACATCTCAAACTCATGTGAAGTGAATTCACCTCCTCTATCTAATCTTAGGCATTTCAAGCTCTTACCTATTTCTTTCTCAACTCTTGCCAAGTACCATTTAAACATTTGAAAAGAATCCAATTTTTGTTTTAGAAACATGATTGTCATCATTCTAGAATAATCATCAAAAAGAAACATTATATACATATATCCTTTGTAGCTTTGCACTTCAATAGGTCCACATAAGTTGGTATGAACAATTTCAAGTATTTCCTTAGAGGTATAAGATTTACTTTTGAAGCTTGACTTTGTCATCTTGCCTAGCTGACATTGTTTGCACATTATATTTTCTGGTTTCTTCAACTTAGGAAAACCTCTAACTCTTTTCATGTTACTAATACTAATTAGATTATCAAAGTTAACGTGACATAGTCTTTTGTGCCAAAGCCATACATCATCAAATTTTGCAATTAGACAAGTAGCATCTTCTATATCCAAATAGAATAGATTACTCCTAGTTAAACACCTTTTCCAATAAAGTTTCCATTTGTATCATATATCCTGGCTGATTTGTTCTCAAACTCAACTTTGCACCCCAAATTATTCAATTGTGACACACTTAACAAGTTATAATTCAATCCTTCAACATAATAAGCATTGTCACATGAAACCTTGTTTGTGAGCTTGATAGACATTTTTCCTTTTATTAAACATGGTGCATCATTACCAAATCTTATGCTATTTCCATCATAACATGTTAAGGTGATGAACTTAATTTTGTCTCTAGTCATGTGATGTGAGCATCGTCATTTTTATCAGAGTCATGCTCATTTTTAATGTAAAATGACTTCTTGCCTTTGTCTCTGTAGTCTCTTCGATCATCTTCTCTTTTGTTTTTGTGCTTGTTCCCTTCTTTGAAGTTCTTCTTTTGTGTACATCTTGCTGCAATATGGCCAACTTCATTGCAATTAAAACAAATGATAGGAAACTTACCTTTGAATTTAGCTTTTCCTCTGTGAAATCTTCTTGCCAAAAATACTTCCAATTGTTCAATGTCTTCCTCATCTATACTGCTATCACTGGATGCATACTTAATCTTTCTTTTTTTCTTCTTTGGCTTTACCTCCTCAGAATCTTTGGGTAACAATTTTTCTTTGAAAGCTGATTCAATACTCTCTGGTTTGTAGTTGTCAAAATTAGATGACTCAAAATTAGTGAGTCTTCCTACCAAACCTTCAAGGGTTAGATCATTTCTTGGCATACATCTTAACTCTTGGATTGTAGACACTTTAATGACATACACAAGAAACAATGTTCTGAAGACTTTACTTAGCACAGTATCATCATCTATTTTACCAGTCACACCTTTTATTGCACTAATAACTTCTTTTGTTTTAGAAACATGTTGAGCAATGTTTTCACCTTCTTCCATTCTCATGTCATCAAACTTATCTCTGAGGCTCTCTAACTTGGCTCTTTGAACATTTTTGTCTCCTCCATAGATGGTATCTAGGGCATACCACATCTACTTTTCACTTTTAAGGTCTTTGATATCGTCAAACTCAACATAGCTTAGGGAAAAGCCAATCTCTAACATAGCTTGATTGTGCTCTTTCTTGTTCTTCAAATCTTCAGTAGTTAGAGCTCCTGGTGGATCAACATTTGCTACTAAAATGCAAGATTGTGCATAATCTCCAAGTCCTCAAGGTGTAGCTTCATCAAACTTTTCCATGTAGGAAAGTTATCTCTATTTAGCTTGGGTACCTATCTTTTTGATAGCTTTGATCTTTATGCTTTCAATATGTTAAAACTATTCCTCTCAAGCAATTGTGCTCTGATACCAATTGTTGGAATTATTTTAGAATAATTGAGAGTGGGGGGGGGTGGGGTGCTTGGGAGGGGGGTGTTGAATCAATTATTCAAGGTCTAGATGTACAAATAAAACTTTCACAATTCAGTAAACCCATAAAACTTTCTCAACCATGCATGCATTCATTATGTGTAAATCAAAATTGATATGTTACTATAAAATTAACATGCAGAAGTATAAAGCATACAACACAACATATCCATAAGCACATTTGACACAATGATTTAATGTGGAAACCCAATTTGGGGAAAACCACTAGAAACATGCTACTCCTTTTTCCCTCTTTTGAAGTGATGACCTGTTAAAGGCCAACCTTGTTAAAAGTTACAACACACACTGTTAAATTTGTCCCAGTTAAGGGATTTCAATCACCCTATTAAAAGTGAACCTTCTTAGAGGACTTTAGGCAATTCACTTGGAATGCCACCATGTTAGAGGATTTTCTAATGACTATTAAGTCAAACTTACTCCAAAGGATTTACCCTAATCTGATACAATTGTTAGAAAGTAATAGTAGAGCTTTGATCTGATACAACTTACAACCTTACTTGTAGATTACAGATCATTATCTAGTCCTCAAATCTACTTGGCTTCCAATCCTTGTAGCTCTGATAGCTTTTTCACCCTTCAAGCATTCATTCTCTTTAAGCCTTCTTACTTAGTTTGCCATTGCAAACCTCTTCTCTTGCATCACTTGATGAAGAAAGCCCTCTTCCTTCTCCTTGCAAAATTTTCATATCCAAAACTCTCCAACCTCTAACCTCTTTGCTTCATGACCAGATATCCCTTCTTATAGGAAATTAAAACTCTTTTCCTGCTCATTATCCATTACCAAAATTAGGGTTTTCAATGGATTAGGTAGGATACAATGTATCTACCACATATCTTGTCTTTTCTAGAAACTTCTCCTAGAATCCATTTGAATTCACCTCCAAAATAGTTTACATAAGATTATATGCCTCCAACTCATCAATCTTATCTTCCTTCTATTTCACATGTTACAAGATAACAAACTTTTTAGCTTTTAATTAGCAAATCTTTGATCCTTTTCATAATGCAATAGCTCGACATTATCAATTTACTGATGCTCAACACATATTATGTTACTTGACATCTATTGTAAAATCACTCATCATCAACTAGACTTTACTGGTGCTTAGAATCAACTGAAAATCACTTGGCATCTACTAACTTTCTTGGCACCTACTAGTTTACTCACCATCCACTAGAAATTGCTTTCACTCGGCTCTAACTGACTTTTTGCTCGGCTTGCACTAATTTTTCTCGGCACCTTCTATCAACTTGGTCAAGCTTAGCAAATGAAATTTGTCCAACCTCATCCTTTTGAACTTTCTAAGTGTAGCCAATCATTTTGTAACCTCAAAGTAGATCATCAATACATTGTGTTATCAGTGTCTTAACTAATTCTTACACTTCAATACATAATCATAACTCAATCTTTCCTCTAGGTACTTTTGTTACATCTTGTTCATCAAATCCTCCTCATCAATAAACTAAGTGATAGTACTTAAAACATATAAGAAATTATCTTACCAGCATGTAGCAAGTTTGACATCAGTGACAAAACAATGATTGAAAACACATAGTCTTCTTTCAACAATTTTTCTACTCAAATGATCTTTTCAATCATATATCAACATTATGAACTACTTGCATTATAAAATCTTAATTTCCATTCCTTTTTACTTGTTGCATTCCATTGAAAGCAATATTGAGGCCAACTAAAAAGGCAAGGATAGTGTATTTTGGCATCAAGGTTTATTATTTACGCAGTATAACTTCTATCATGTATTATGACCTTCATTCCATGAACCTATTACTAGTCATGATACCACTCTACTTGGATCCCTTGAGGATGGCCCTTCTCAAACTAGTAAGAAAAGGCCCAAAATAGAATCTTCCTCCCTATGTAATAGTGAATTTATCAACCCTCCCCCCATTCTCCCCCCCAAAAAAGAGGAAAGTGTGAGGTGTATATTGTGGAGTCTGGCGATGTTATTGAAACCCCTATTGGCCTATAGGTCTAACTAGCTTGTGAAGGAAAAATGTAACCAAGCCTTGAATAATAGTCAAGGGTCAAAGTCTGATAACTCAATTGCTCAATCTAGTGAGGACATTGGCGATTTCTTGAGCATGTTCATGGACTCCCCCCTCCCTCTAATGTCAAGAGTACCCCCTTCCCTCCCCCTCTATTACCTAGGTGAAAATTCATATTCAAAACCCTGGCCCCAACCCCTCTATCATGTGGGTTTTTTTTAAGGAGGTGGCTAAGGATTCTGGTGTCTTGGCACCTAGTGGGATGTTGGGAAAGATGAAGGAAAAGATCAAGAAATATGAAATGATGATTCATGAGCTTAAAAGAGAGGTCAAAAGCTTCAATTGGAGAATTGAAGACTAACAATTTTTCTATCAAGGTGATGCATGCTTGCTTGGTGACATTGTGTGCCCTACATGAGAAGATATTTGGGACAAAGCCAAAGATTGAGGAAGACTACAAAGATGTTTTCTAGTTTCTAAAGGAAGATTAGACTTCCATACTATTGTCAAAGTAGTTGGGAGGTAGTTAGGGCTTTTTTGTCTCATGGGCTTTTATAGCTTTTTTCTTATAAGCCTGATTTCCTTTAGAATCTTTACCCAATTTGCATGGCATAGAAACTTTAATTATATTAGTATGATGCATGTTACTTTCATTTCTATTGATACTCTAAACTTTATGTATTTTTTTTTTGATAGAGGCAAATGGTGGGCTATTGTTTATGTGTTGAAAGTTTCTAGTGTTATTAACAAGCTATTAATATAGTAGTTTCTTACATGGGACAATACCCTTTTGCTTCTTTTAATGATAAAAAACACTTGGTGAGGGTTATATAAATGGGGTTGCTAGAAAAGTGTGTTTAACCATTGAGGAAACTTCATAGTTAAGTGTGCCCAAGCTAGTGTAATACTAGGATGGGTGATCTCCCAAGAAGTCTCAGTACTGCACCTCTATGAGCATCACCTAGATCCAATGAGTGATAGATGTTCCATTTATTCTCATGAGAGATGGATTCCTATGAATCACTAATCATAAAATATGAGTTAATGAGTTTGCCTTAAAAAAAACTACACAATTGAATCATGATAGCAATATCATAATATTAAATATATTTTACGTATAAATGAAATGGAATAAATTTTTACATAATTATGTCAAATAATAGAACAAAAGTTGCTTTAACTTTATAAAATTCTTATGTATCTCATTATTCCATACAAACATAATAGTGCATTCAATAAATAAATGTTTTTGATATTAAAATAGTAAAAAATAAGGGGTTGGCTCATCAATATCGAAAAAGGAAAAACCCATTAACAATAGTCAAACATCAAATAAAAAATTAGTGTATTCATAGCCCCTAAACATAGTATCAAAAACTCATCCCCATATAACTTGAAAAACCTTAAGAAGTGCTTATCTAACAAAAAACTATACTTAACCATGACAATATCAAGCATAAAAAATGAAACTAAAATACTTGTAATACTACTATTAAAGTTTTGAGCATAATAATTAGCCACATAGGGTAGTCTAAAAGATTAACAGTTGGGTCATCCCACTAGATTCACAACGATGGGAGAAAAAGAAAACCATATGATGTAGTTCAAGGTATGATAGTCCCCAAAGGAGATTTCCTAGCCCTTAGGAAACAACCACACAATAGATTATAAATGATAACATAGAGATTTAGATCCACACAATGCCAATTCTCATAATAACGTTTTCATCCAACATGCCCAACTGTAAGGCCTTCTAGGTTATGACCGAATGCATTAAAAATTATAACATTAATTCTATAAGATCTTGCAAGATCCAACTCCTATCTATTCTATATCCACACCCTAGTAGAGAACTCGAAGAAGAAACTAAATTTGTGCTCACAAGGCACTGAGCAACATTCTTTTTTCCCAAGCCACACTTAGCTACTACCTCTACTCAAACTTAACTCCTCAAAGCTACTCATCTTCTCCATTATGAATGACCATAATGACTCTAGACTCCACAAGACCCTCTACTTATACTAAAATGAGCCACATGTTGGCCTAGAGAATTACATTAATTAAATATACTCATCAAGCCACAAGTTAGCTTGTCTAAAAACATTAAATACCTAACATAAATTAAATACTTATGAAAAGCCCCAAGTTTACAATGAATAACTAAACTATAAGACCACATAAGAATACATCCACTTAGAAATAGGTCCATGTGCCAATAAACTACCCAAATCCAAGAGCGTACACACCAACTCCAAGGATTAAGGCTCACAAATATAATCTCCAAAGTCTGCCAAAAAATTAGGAACACATGACTAGTAGTCACCAAAATGACTCTAACTCTGAAATGATAACTCCAAACTCTATGTGCACTTAAGGAAAGGTTTCCCAATATGAATCAAATAGATCTCCAAGTACATGAATCATAACTCCACAAACTCAAGCATGAAGCCCCTGCATACAAGTTTTCAAACTTCCCTAGGATGCTCCTGCATTAGACACCTCAAGTGAGAAGAAAAAATGTTTTAAAAAGTTAGAATTACATCTTTTAGGGTTCACTACATAAATGCCAAATTGGTTCTTCATAGACATGTCCTCCACCATAACAAATTGTACATGCTTTTCTTTGTTCTTCTTATGTAACTATCTTTAGTGAAAAAAAAGGTTTCTTTCCATACTAATCTCTAACCCTTTCAAAATCCTTCAACTCAACTTGACCACCAAAATTTAGGTTTCTCCTACCAAGTTCATTTTGCAAAGGAATAAGGGAATGCTTCTTGCCACCTTTCTCAATAGTAATCACATTGTTGACACAATCATGCACAACCCTATAATCATACTTCCAAGGTCTACCAATTAGCATGTGGCAACTATTCATGTCCATAATACCACACAAGTACACTTGATCAACATTCCATCCAATTTGAAAATAATGAAGACATTTTCCCCTCTCCTCCAAAGCATGCTCATCTTGTAACCAACCAATCCTATAAGAAAAAGGATGTCTTACCCTCTTCAAAGAAATAATCTTAACAATCTCTTTAGCAACTAGGTTATAAATACTACTACCATCCACAATCACATTACATATTTTACCTCCAGATCTACAATGAGCCCTAAAAATATTCCTTCTCTAACAAGGTCCCATTGTCCTCTTTCCAAGAAACACTCTTTGAATTAGTATATTCTGCCCATCCTTCTCAAGTTTATTGACCAAGTCTTCAACCTCTTGTGCCACAACAGTTCTTATATCACCAACCTTAGGACATTCAAAATATATATGACCTTATTTACCACTTTTTTAGAAAGTACCTTTAAATGAACCTCTTTCTATTATCTTCCTCTATTCAATAGGTTTTAGTTCATCATCAACAATTTTTTTGTTCTTTGCCAAGTGATCTTGCTTCTCCTTCCCTTAAGGATTACCTTGATGTATCCTCTTTAGCTTCTCTTCTACTTTTAAAGTATACTAATAAGCATCCTCAACCAAAGAAATATTCAAGATACCAACCTCATCCTAAATATTGAATCTCAAATCATTAATATATCTAGCCACCTTCTCCTTAGATAGTTATCTATGTCTAGGCTGAATAGTTAGCTTATATAACTCCTCAATATAATCCTTCATAGACAAATAATTCTTCTTCAAATTCTACAATATCTTCAACAACTCAAGTTCATAATCAATATGAATGAAATTAGCCATCATTTTGGTCACCATCAGTCTTGATCTAGTGATCTTCATTTCACCTTCTTCTTCTCTATCTCTTTGTAATTCTTTCCACCAAAGAGAAGCATGACCTTTCAACTTGGTTTTTACCAATGTCACTCTTAGCAAATCTTCAATATCCTCTAACTTAAAGTATTCTTCCAATTCACCAATCCAATCAATCAGGTCCTCAAGATTCAAAGTACCTAAAATTTTAGAAACCTCCATCTTATGCTTGAGGTTCAACTGTGATTTAGATCTATAAAATTGACCAACCCTATTTCTCATAGGTCACTTAACTTGATTAGTTCTATCTTCACCACTCAATCCAGCAACCTCAAAGTCTTCAACAACTTCCTCATAACCATCTTTGGTACACATATGTTGACGTACACCACCTATAACACTTATGATCCCAACGATGATACCACTCTTTATCAGTGCCATCTCAAATTTGAATTCTGCTTTAATCTTCTTTGAGATCCTCATTTCCACAACATCATAGATATCTTAAATCACCCTAAGATCCAATTATCTTAGAGACGTCTTCCAATATCTTTGTAAACCTTCTTCAACAAATCAACTAGATCTAACCTTTTCTCTGATACCACTTGATGTAGTCCAAGGTAGGACAGTCCCCAAAGGAGATTTCATAGCCCCCATAAAATAATGATACAATGATATATAAATGATAAAACATAGATTTTGATCCATACAATGCAAATTCTCATAATAATATTTTCATTCAACATGCCCGATTGTAAGGCCTTATGGGTTATGACAAAATACATCAACAATTACAATAGTAATTTTGAAAGATCTCACAAGATCAAACTCCTATCTAGTCCAAATCTACACCCTAGTAGAGAACTCCAAGAAGAATCTATACTTGTTCTTGTAAGCCACCAAGAAACCTTCTTGTTTCCCAAGCCATACTTAGATACTAGCTTTGCTCAAACTTTTCTCATCTTAGCTACTCATCTTCTCCATGTTGAATGACCATAATGATTCTAGACTCTACAAGACCCTCTACTTACTAAACCAAGCCATAGGTTGGCCCAGACAATTACATTAATTAAATACAACCACATTAAATATAACCATCAAGCCACAAGTCAACTTGGCTACAAACTTTAAAAACATAATATAAATTAAATACTTAGGGAAAGCCCCAAGATTACAAAGCATAAGTAACTCATAAGACCACATAATAATACACATACTTAAACATAGGTCCATGTGACAATCAACTATCCAAATCCAAGAGCACACACACAAACTCCCAAGGATCAAAGGTCATGAATACAATATCCAAAGTTTGCTTGAAAAATAGGAAAACACAACCAGTAGTCACCAAACTCTAACTCCAAGATGATAACTCCAAACTCCATGCACACTTAAGGAAAGGTTCCCCAATATGCCTCAAATAGATCCCCAACTATGTGAATCATAACTCCAAAAACTCAAGCATGAAGTCCCTACATACAGGATTGTAGACTTCCCTAGGATGTTCCTACATCACCATACTAATGCTCAGTTATATCATTCCCTCCCCTTCAAAGGATCCTTGTCTAGTCATAAAATAGAAATTCATATATTTCCTTTAGTCACCACCCTTTTGAGTCTTATCCTCTTTATCATGTTATAAGAGTTGTAGCATAGTCACAGTCACATGCATGGCCTTCATAGAAAATTCAATCAAAGTGTTGAAACTCTCATCCAAAGAGGAATTCCTTATTTAAAGGGACTCAAATTTGGTCCTAACTTTGACCATATTTTTCTCCAACTCATGGAAACCATCATACTTATCCTTAGACTTTCCACCAACTTCATCCTACAATGAACTAGGGTTAGTAAAAACATTTTTCTTTCCTTTTTTCTTGGCATCCACTAAGGATGTGGCCATCATAGGAGAATTATCCTTCACAACATGGAAAATAGGAGAAATGAGAGAGGAAAAATAAATAGTGCTGATTGTGAAGCTAGAAGAAACATTGGTGGAATCTAGGCTAGGATCTTTATCCTTCTTATCTTTTGCATTCTCTAAGTTATTGGTCTCCCCATCCTCTTCACCCTCCTTAATATACCTATCCCTTATGGCTTTTTCCATCCATCTATTCATCATTTTTTGTCATCTTGCATTTCTCTTGATTAGTCTATCTAAGGTCCAACAACCACCATGAGGCTCCTACTATGACTCCACAAGGTCATAGTCCAAAAGGGCTTCAATTTTGGATTTCATATCATTCACTTAGGCATTACTAATGTCATTTTTATTCTTCTTTGATGTCTTAGAGGAGGTGGATGATGGGGAAGGTTAGGGAGTGTGGGCCACAAAAATATTACCTCCTATGGCCATAGGTAGGTTAGCAGGGTCATTAAAATCTTGGATAGCAATAGAACAAGCATGGGGGAGTGGGGAGCATAGATAAAAATAAAAACTATACAAGAAAATAATTAGACCTTGACATAAAATCACAAAGTTTTTTCCCTTACTTCTACTCTTACGAAATTCCATAACCGTAGCCTTTAAGTCATGAAATAGGAAAAATGGAATAGAATATTGGAAGGATTTAATGGGAAACAAGATATTGAGAGGGGGAGTTTGGTGTGGTGAATCAAGATCTTAAACTTTCACTTGTAAAAACAAATTATTGATTTCGCATGTAATACATCTCATATCTATCATCAAAATTATAATGGTTGTAAATTAAAACACCACATCCATGAAAAGATTCAACACATAACATAATTGCTTTTGTTACCCAAAAATACTTCAATTTGAAGGTAAAACTTAGGTGGGATGAAACCCACAAATCTTCATTATTGCAACAATAAAGTTAACATGTTAGGGTTACAATGTTTGATCATAATATATGATCTACCCTATGAGGGGTTTGCACTATTAAAATCTTTTTAGGGCTATTAAGTCTTACCATGTTAAAGGATTTTACACTTACAATCAAGTAAGGACTTTGTTAGGATATTTACATAGATATGTTAGGATAAATCTATTAAGAGATTTTCTCTTACTCAATCTATTTAAATTAATTAAGTACCTGACCCTCAGTTTTCTCTAAAAGCTAATTGCAAATCTCCTTTTTTCAATGTCTCAATCTCATCTCTTAATCTGATATCTTTGATCTATCCTTCACTACTTGGATTGCTCTATTTGATCTCCTTTTAAACTTATCCTTTCTTTCTTTGTTCTATCCTTGTTTACTCCTTCACTTTGGCATTCACCAAATCATTAACACACACACACACACACACACACACACACACACACACACACACACACACACACAAAATAAAAATAAAAAAAATAAAAAAAAAATCTCATGATCCTAGGGTTAGAACCCTCTTTAAATAGACAATCTTCAAAGGTTTTGGATCATAATCAATGGTTCACAATTCATCTCTTTTTCCATTTCCCTTCTAATGTTATGATTGGTTTATTTTTTATCCTCTGGATTAATACCTCATGTAAAGATGCATAAAACTCATCTCAACTATCTCTCCTAGCATTAAATGTTATATAGAAGTCAATAAAAATGGTTTACACAGGTGTCTGTACAATTACAAATTCACATGACAAAACTAGTTTTCTCAACATTTGAATGTTTTGATACTTAGTCATTACTAACATTCATGTTGGCACTCAGCTTCTAGATACTTGATCTACTCTATTTAATAATAATAAATTGCCTTCCAATTTACTCATTCATAATTGTCTAAGCTTAGCTTATATATGTTCTCAGTCTCAACTGGGGTGCTCGACAATCTCTGACTTGCTTGACATGTAATGCAAAATAAACAAGTCCTTATGTACTCGATCATTACTAGATGACTCAATCATAGTGATGACCATCCATCCTTGCCTAGTAAATGACTAAGTGTTTGGAAACTAATAGGAAACTTAGGCATAGAGATTAATAATCTATCCCTTTGACATTAGTGGCAAGAATATGTTGTCATGAATTATCATTCCATACAATAATACTCCTCACATGACTATAATTCAAATCTATAATCTTGATTTACAGATGTTGTTTCATCTTATGTCTCTAATGAATCTAGTAAATTTCTTTAGTATCCTTCCTCTTATTATATTTCTCTTATTTTCTCTTATTTTCCCCCTTATTTTTGTCAATTATGGATTGGGGTTTGTTGGGGTGATCTTATACTTCTCAAAAAATGATTTGTGGTTGTAAAGACTTTATTCCACTATTCCTTTACTTTCTCCAAAAATTAAATTTGAATTTCTAGCTTAGCAACTAGATTAATTAGGCTTTCAATATTTGAGAAATGTGTGTCTTTCTTCAATATATTTTGTTCTATAGACACTTCCTTCTGAATAATTTCCAAATGTGGTAGCAACTAGAATTGAATTATTATTGGATTATACCTCATGTCACTAACTTGAGCTATGAGCTTGAGTAACCTATGTTGTCCAAATGTTAATTTATTGTATGAGGGTGAGCTCAAACTTGGATTATTGCCATTGAAATTTTACATGCCCTCATGTCATCATGTATTAAATCAATAGATTGTTGATTCTCCAATGTGAAGAACTCATCATCACAAAGCTTCATATACAAAGTATGAATAGTCTTCAAAATTACTTCTAAATGTGTGACTAAATTAGAAATGTCTTCTTGTCTATGTACAAGTTCTCTAGAGACTTTCTCCAATAATTTTTGCTTAGACTTTCTTTCAAACCATTACAATAATTTTTCATTGGTCTCTGTATCTTTTGATTGAACCTTTTCAATTATATACACTAACTAGTCCAAAATTTGATGCTGATAATTCAAGTCAGCTATTCCAAATGCTTCAACAAAAATGATTTTAATAGTATGTAGTACATATCTCTTCTTTTTCTCTCTCCTTAGTTGGTCTTGCTTTTCCTTACGGCTCAAAAAATTTTTCAACTCTTGCATTTGTGCCAATGTCAAATTATTTAAGTCATACATGGGTAAGGTGATTACCATATCTAGACTTACTAACTCATCTGACATCTCTTGTGATTGAGTCATAATTAGAGATCATGGTGTTGTATCATTAGGTAGTGATATCTACAACTATTTACACTTCTCAATTGATCTAGATACTTATTTGTACTCTTGTTTAGTAGGTGTCACCTATTGTTTAGGTGTTCCAATTAATGGTTCTAATGGCTTTGCACTCAAAAATTGAATAAGAGCTTGTGTAGCATCTCTCTCTTTTTATTTTTCATTCTTTTCTATTGACTCTATTTTCTTGACCTCTATAATCTTCACTTCAGCCTAAAGTATAGGCATACAAGTAAATTATGGAAACACAATTATAGCCTTGCCTTGTTTCTTGGTACTTTTATCCCTAGTGGCTGATGTAACCACAACATTATCTATCTTTTCACTATCAATCTTTGGATAGTCTACGATTTGTAACAAGACTAGATTGGTGTTAAGTAGAGATGTATTAGGCTAAACATTTTGCAGGTCTTCTTCTATTAACACATTTTGATCATGTGGTGATGAATTAGGAATGTCTCTAATGGTGACAACGTCTTTTTGTTCACACCCTTCTACAAGTTGCATGATTTCTTTTGCAAGTTTTTCAACTTCTTCTACATCATCCTTTTCTTTTTTGACTTCTCCATCTCTTATATCTTCCTCCTCATCTTCTTTATTAGCCAATCCATTGAGAAATTCAAATTCTTCTCTCCATACATTGATGCTCTCTTGCTCAACTTCATGAGATTTATCCCTTTCTTTTGGCATGATTTTCTTCACAAATATTTTAGGAAAATAAACATATGTGTCTTCCCTAAGTCTAGCATTGTCTGTGTTAAAATGGTCTCCCTAATCTATCTCTCAATAGATAATGCACACTTCCACTTAACATCAACCTTATTATACAAGTTTTCTAGAATTCCTTTTTTCCATCTCTATAGATGTAATCGTAAATTGTATCATCATTTCTATCAAATATTTTTCAAGTTTTTCTTGATCTTCTTTATTTAAGGAATCAAACTTGATGTATTTGAGGCTTGTCAAGCTTATCAATATAGTAATTTCTTGACATATCTTATCAATAATCATAGGAGGTGGTCTTAACATAGTTTTCAATTTACTCAAATAGTCAGACTTGGTCTCTTCATCATCTTCTTCCTCCTTAGCTACAACTAATTTTCTCATTAGCCTTTTATTAATGTTTTGCTGAGGTGAATTGGCTTGTTTTCTCTTTGATTGAATTCATTTTTTTTTATAGGTGGTGGCTCGACTTCCTTTGATCTCATTATTAGTTCTTTTTTAGGCTCTTGGGGTGTAGCAACCTTCTACAAACCTTTCCTATGATCAACTTTAACTTTAGGATCAACAATTATTAGTTTCTTTTTCTCAGTTTCCTTAGGCTCAAAAATAGCTAGCTCTTTACCTTTTCCTTCCTTGGTTTTAGTTGTTTTTCCTAATCCTTATTCTTCTTCTTCCTTTAATTTTCTATCTTAGGCTCACTTGATTCTACAATCATTCAATCCTTTACTATTTTCTATGTGTCAAATGCCTTGGCATTTGCATCAACATCTTCTAATAAAAGTGTAGTTACTATTGACATGACTTCATCAACATTAACCTCATAAGGCATAGGCCTTAACCATGCAATTCTAGGTAGCATTTCCTATGCATAAACAAAATTTGTGTCTACATTAAAATGTATCTCATCAAAATATTTATCTACAATAGATTTAGGAAGCCTCATTTAATTTTTCATTTTTCTTTTGAATTCCTCAAAGTAGTTATGCATAATTATTTCAAAATTCTCTCCAACTAACTTATCAAATCATTTATCTATTCCATAGCTATCTTGTGCCTATCCCATACTATTGTACTAGATGTAGGAAAATAGTTATGCACATAAAAGAATAAACTAACTAACAAATATCCAAACTTACACGATGCATCCTTTTCTTTTCTTATTGCTCCCATAATATATGTCAGTTTTTGTAGCTACAACTTGACAAGATCATATGTATTATCCTTTTTAAAATAATTATAGCCTAGCTCTACTACAACACATGACACACTTTTCAATCTACTAGATTGAAAGAAATTGTGTGCTATCACACGTACTCCAAATTCAATTGTAGGATATTGAACCCCATCAATTGACATTCCTCAACCATTCCACTTTTCTTTGGTAAATTTTTCAATCTCATTTCATGTTATGCTCCTTATGCTCTTTAATTTTTTCAAGGTAGGGTACGTTGTAATTTAATGTATTATGGCCTTGTTGATTTTGATTGGTCCTCCTTCTAACCATACCTTTATATCATGAACACAACTTAGGACAATCTTTATCCACCAACCTTGAAAACTTTAGAAAAACCTAGGACACAAATAAGCCCTTTCTCAACAATCATCTTGTATTCATCCTTTAGTACTCCATTGTTTCATAGCTTCTCATAAGCTTCTCTTATCTCAAACTATCCACTTTCTCCTATTTTGCACATGTAATAGGATCTCACATCTCAAACAGTCAAAACCTTGGGTGGAATTGATGACAGGGCACCAATATCATCTTCAACATCCTCATAATTCATACTATTTTTGAAATTTGGTGGGGGACACTAGTCATTGCTCATGATTTGAGTGTTTCTCACTTTCAACATTTCACTTGGTGTGTTGGAATATTCAAATATGGAAAGAGTACTTATGAGGGTGGGGGTGAATCATAACTATCAAACTTTAGCCAATAAAATTTTAACTGAAAGTAAATTGTATGCATATCAAATAAACATGTAACAAAACGCATGCATCAATAACTCACAACATAGGAATTTTGGTAACCCAGAAACCCTCCAAGAATAAGAAGGTAAAACTGGGGTGGGGATGATACCCACAAAAATTATTGCAGCAATATTGTTCAACCACTTTTGATGGTTTTCCCTGTTAAAGGCCTGCCCTGTTAAAGGTTTTACACTATGTTAATAGTGACCTGGTTAGAGGATTTGCAAACACTTAACATGAAGTGTCACCTAGTTAAAGGATTTTAATCACCTAATCAAAAGGTTCTTACAAAATAGCTGTAAAGCTAACCTATCACCATAGAATTTTTATTCTAATACAATTGCTAGAGAGTATTAGATGCAATAAACCTGATAGATTACAATCCTTGATTGCTGAATGCAGGCTCATTTTCCACCTTCTCCTGATCTTGATCCTTTTTTATCTGATAACTCTTGCTTCTCAAAATAGATTTGCACGTTTGTATGTCCTTCAATATGTCTCATCTCTCACTATTACAGTGAAATTTCATCTTTCTTATAAAGACTCCAAAGACTTAGGGTTTGTTTTGGATCTACGATTCATATTGAATCTCAATTTCTTGCTCAATACTTATCTTTTGCTGATTGGTTGCATGCCTTTTGCATTTTTCTTATTGGCCGCATGCAAATTGCATAAGAAAATTAAAAGATTTGATCTTATCATTCAATCCTTCAAGATTTACCTTCTGTCAGCTGCAAAAACCGTTTGTATCATAATTTGTGCAATTCCAAATTTTTATGCTGTTCTACTGAGTTACTCGGATCCTGAAGTATTTCTGACACTTGGCACATACTATTTTTTGGATAGCTCGGCACTTGAACAAAAATTGTATCACTCGGCACATGTTGTGCTCAACACTTATTATCACTTGGCACCTGTTGTCACTTTGCACTTGTTATATCACTCGGCACATGTTGTGCTCGACACTTATTATCACTCGGCACCTGTTGTCACTTGGCACTTGTTATCACTCGACACTTGTTCTTGATCTTGGTTAAGTGTATTGACACTTAGTTGTCAAATTTATTCTTTAAGCTAACAATCTCCCCCTTTGACATGAGTGGCAAAAACACTTAATTAAGATCCATGTGACTCAGTAATTTATCCTTTATTCAAACTTTGCTCCCAAAATTTTCTATCTCCCCCAAAATTTCACAAAATTTTCTATCTCTTCTATCTCCCCCTATTATTATACTTATCATTTCATTCCTATACTCAATGCTATCTCCCCCTTTTTGACACTTATGTCAATGGTCTTTACAGTGAAATGCAATACTTGGCCAAAAATGAGTTGTTTACTTCAAGGAGTACCTTCAGAGCTGCATCCCAACTTGCTAATGCAACATCCAATGTCTTATGCTGGATGGAAATCTCTTCTGCTAGGTGTACAAGTCCATCAGATGAAGAAAGGTTGGGATCTTTCCTGAGGACTGTCTCTGCATTTATTTACTCCTTGTGAAGTAACTCCAAATGAGGAGTAATTGATGATTGAATTTGTATCAATTTGGCTTTTGTGGTTTCCTCCTCTGTTGCTAAAATAGCTAGCTCTCTTTGTGTGTGAAGTGATTGGACAAAATGCTTCTCACTCTGAGCTAGATCTTTGGGGAGTTGCATGCTAGAAGTTTTCAAATTGTTTTCCAATCTCAGTATTTTCTGGCTAGTGTCTTGTGTGAATGTGGAAAAATCACACAACTTGTTGTATAGGGAAAAAATGTTTCCTAGTACAATTTTAACTGTTATAACTTTCTTTGCCATTTCTTCTTGTGACAGTGCTATATCACCGGATATTTTACTATTTACTTTACCTTGCAACTTCTTTTCTAACCATTCAAGCAATCTGGCATTTGTTTCCTGGTCTTCATTAGTCACCTAGTCAACTATATCAGATAGTTGTTCCATGATTGGTCTTGACTCATCTGGAGATTGTAAGCAAAAAGCTTATGTGAATATTTCTTTAATTTCATTTAATGTAAGCTTATGCTTGTATTCCTTTCTTAGTGCTTCTTGTCTCCTTCTTTTGTCTAATGCACTATGAATTTCATTAATATTTTCTACAGTAAGAGTGCTAGATTCATAACATGGGATCTTTATTTCTTCATCAAGCTCAGGAACTCCATAGTAAAGTCTCTTGACTACCTTTGATGAGCTCGAGCCTGGTGTCCTGATTTGCAACTATAGTCCATCTGTACTCGACTACTGAAGAGTTTGTGTAGGAGTACCAGATTTTTGTAATGCAACCAATGTTTGTATTGCAGTCTCCTACTTTTTCTGTGTCTCTTTTTCTTCAGCTTGAATATCCCTTTTATGAATGCTAGGTGGGGTTGAACTTGTTGATTGTTCAGATGTTTCTTTTATTTCCCCTGCTGCTATACTTGGCACTTGGAGTGTATTAGTGATTATACTTGGTGGAGGTGGTGGTGGAAGGAATAGAATACCAGTAGTTTGTGTGGTCAAAGGTGGCACTTGTGCTTTTACCTTGACTTCTAGATTCCGTAATTCATCAACACTGGCCAATATAGGATTTGAACTTAATTTTGCTACAAGTGATGATTGGTCAAGGATTTCCAAATCCTCTGCAGTTAATGGATTGATGTTTAGATTTGAAGTATCTGTAACATCCATTATTTTTATGATATCTGCAAGTGTGATAGTGGCATGAGGAGGACTAGGAGGAGATGCCTGTATGTCTTGCATACTTTGATCTTGTGGCTCAACTGTATCTTTATCTTCCTCTTTCTCCTCATTGTGTGCCTCTTCTTCCTTTTCTTCTTTACTCTCCTTCTCCACTAGTTTCTTCTCTTTTGTTTCTGATGCTTTCTTTTCCTTTGTCTTGGCAATTGCTTCTGCCTTATATTCTTCATTATATACATCTTCAATTTTCTTGTAAACTATTTTCCACAATCTTGTGGATTTGGTAACTACCTCTTCAATTTTATTCTGCAATATACTAAATGCTCTATACTTGGGAGTGAATCTATTATTATGCCTTTTTACGGCATTTATTATTTGATCTTTAGTCAAATCAGGCAACAATCTTGCTAATGTAGACTCCCTTATTTCTTTTTCCATTTGTAAACAAAAATGCCATTTATCCTCTACAATTTTATACAATTCTCTCGACATAGATTCATCTAATTCTAGAGGTGTGTGCTTATACTCAGCCATCATAGCATACACAGATTCCTCTAGTTTATTTTTCTCTTCTTTGGTGAGCTTAGAAAAATTCAGGTTCTTTAGACCTTTTAAATCATTATTTCTAATTTTTGAACATAATTTATCAACAGTAGTCTGAGGTTTGTGTCTTACCACTTGAAATTGACTATTGTCCTTTGACTCTATTTTCTCCTCATCTGTTTTAGGATGGGGAATAAACTTCCTTTTCTTTGTCTCAGCAACAGTCTTCTTTGAGTCTTTCTTCTTTCCTTTTGCCTCTTCTTGGGCTTTTTGTGCTGTAGCCCTTGTGGTAGGTCTCTTTGATGTAGAGGCAGCCACTTTCCTTCCTTTGAATTTAGGAGCAGAGGGAGTTGTGGTCTTTCTCTTAACTGGTGCTTCCTTGGCTTCTTCTACCTTAGCACTTTCCTCTTTGTCTTCTCCTAACCCTTGAGTCTGACTTTGAAGTTTATCTCCTTCTTCTTCAATGTCTTCTCCTTCTTCTTCTACTGTTCCTTCTTCTTCTTCTACACCAAACTTTCTTTTGATTTGTCTCACCATTTTCTCTTTCTTATTTACTACTGAAGCAGTCTTCAAATCTATTATTACCTTTGATTTAACAACATCATAGGTTCCAGAAATTTGTGCATTTTTATCAGCTTCTTCTGCAAGTAGAGTTGTTATTACTGCAGAGGCTTGATCAACATCAAGTTCATAACCTAGTGGCCTAAGCCATCTTATTCTTGGTATAATTGCTTTTATGTAAGTATAATCTATATCTACAAGAAAACAAATGTCTTTTTCATATTTTTCAGTCAGTGAGACTGGAATTCTCATTCTTTGTTTCATGGACTTTTTGAAATCCTCAAAATAACCTGTCATTTGGGCATCAAAATTTTCACCCATTTGTTCAATGTATCCATTAATTTGTTCAACGATTGTTTTATCTGGATTCCATTTTACTTTCCCTATAGAAGGAAATTCTTTCATTAGATAGAAGAACATACACATCAAAACTAATCCAAATTTGCATTAAGCTCCCTTGCTTTTCCTTATAGCTCCCAGATTTTCATTAATCTATTGAAACATGAGCTCTGCCAGATCATAAGTGTGATATCTTTTGATTATCTTGTATGCAACATCAACTACTATACAAGGTACACTGTTCAACCTGCTTGATTGATAGAATTTGTGTGAAATAATTCTCACAGAAAAATCTAGTAGGGGATCTGTGACTGTGTCGATAGTCATTCCTCTATTGTTCCATTTGGCACCTGTATTTTTCTCTATTATTTCCCTTTTGTCAGTTCGCAGGGTCTTTGGTCGATCTAGGGTTGGAATACCAGTAACCCTATGAATAGTTTTCTTGGTAAATTTTACTGGCCCTGACTCTAACCAAAAAGCTCTGTCATGTATTTGGTTCAAAATTATCCGTACCCATTCTGTTTTAAAAACAATAAAAAATGCTAGGGTTTTGGTCAATCCTTTTCTTTCTACTATTGAAAACTCATTTTTTAGTACTTTTTTTCACACAGTTTATCATATGCATTATGAATTTCTAAGTCTCCTATGGCACCAATTTTGCAATTGTAACATCTGCGAACATCTTGTACCATAAAAACCTTATCCGGAATAACTGATAATGCTCCTGCAGGATCATTCTTGTATGCTACTTCTAGAATGGGCTTAAATTTAGGTTATTTTACTTCATTACTGACCAACTGAACTTCATGACTCTCTAAACCCTTGGTGGTTCTTGACCCAGATGCCATTGTTTTCCAAACTAGGGTTTATAATTCAAACAAGTTTATAAGTCCTACGTAGCTCGACACTTAATTAAAATACCTTAAATCGATGAAATTTGTCTTGAATTGCTGTTGAAATCTTTTACGAATGGCTTCTGAGCTATTCTTGATCTTCTTCGCTCCTTTTTCGTCTTTGCTTCTTGTTCGAATGGTGAGAAAATGATCAAAAATTAGATTTATGTACCCTTCAAAACAGAGTAATAAATGCTTAGTACGCTGCCAACTGTCTACTCAGCTCTTGAAAGGTTTTGTCATAACTCGGCTCCCATTATGTTTTACTTTACTCAGCTCCTATTGATATTTCATAGCTTGGCATCAACTATTAACTCGGTCGTTGTTAGCAACTCGGCTCCTGAAGACAATTTTGACATATTTTCACAAAGCTCTCAATTTTGACTTAGGATCTTTATTTATGCTGATTTCATTTTTACAGCTCTTATATGTCTTGGGACTGATTTATGATGTAACTCAGTTTATCAATCCCTCACACTTATTTTTTACTTAATTTGATGAAGTGTGATCACTTGACCTATTAGGTGAAGTGATCTCTGTATTTGATGTGCTAGACTCATCTTTCTTCCTCCATGTCTTATTCATTTCACTTTTGATATGTCCAACATCTATCTTTGCCTTTCCATTGCTGAACTTAGAACTTGATGCCTTTGACCTTGTTGGGAAATTCCTGCTGACATGACCAGTTTTTAAGCAACTAAAACATGTGGTTTGACTCAACCATCTTTTGTAGTTCCCTCTAAAATGTGTTCTTATGCAATTCTGTGGGATATGTCCATATTCTTGACAATAGTGACAACTGTTCCTGGTGTTGTAATCCCAAAATTCATGGTTTGATGTCTTTGCTGGTTGATTTAATGTCCTCATAGGTTTTGATCTGCATTCAAATGCCCTATGTCCATTTTTTTGTAATTATAACAATGCACATCAAATATTTGAGTCCTTGTAACATTGGATTTGCAATTTTGAGTCATATGTCCTTGCATGTTGCACTTGTGACAAAAACTTTTGGGTATTTTTGATTGATTGAATCTTCTACTCCTTCACACATTAGCTGTATGTCCCTTCTTATTACAGAAATGACAAGTGTGTTTTGAATTCTTACCTTTATCACTTCTTTGTTTAGCACTCTTTGATGATTCTCCAACTTCAGTGCTATTGTATCCTAGTCCTAATGTATCATGGGTAGATTTTGGTGATTTCAGCAACTATTCAAAATATTTGATTGCTTCACTTGATTTGTTGAGATTCTTTGCTACCTCTTTTTCCCTATTCAATTCATTTTGCATTTGTTCATTTTGCATCTTCAAGGTAGAGATCTCAATATCCTTTACATTAAGTTCATGATGAAGGTTCATCATTTTCGCAAGTGTATCCATCTGCATGTTTGAGATCCTTGTTAGTTCAATACATTTTTCTTCAAGTCTATTTGCAAGATTCCTTTTGTCATTTTCCATCATGACCTTATCATCAACTACTCTTTTCTTTTGTTTAGTAATTTCACATATCATTATAGCCTATGATTCATGTTCCATCTTGAGAGTTCTTATTTCTTCTTCTTGAATTTTATTTTTCTCCATCAGTTCTGCTATTGCTGCATCAAACTCTTTAGTGTCTCCACTGGAAAATATGTTGGTGGTGTCAATCTCCTTGTAGAGTATATCATTTTCAGCTATGGCTAGATCCTTCCTCTTTTTTAATGAGTTTCTCAATTTGTTTCTGAATTCCTCCAAGCTATGCAGAGCAAGTTGCAAATCCATCACTTGATTTTCAATGATCTTTCCAAGCTTGAAAGCTTCCATCTTTAGATCTTTTCCCTCCAAGTTGTTAGGCTATTTCTTGTGAGAACCTGGCGGGCTCTGATACCAATTGTTGGAATATTCAAATATGGAAAGAGTACTTATGAGAGGGGGGGGGGGGGGGGGGGGGGTGGGGGGGCGCGGGGTGAATCATAAGTATCAAACTTTAGCCAATAAAATTTTAATTGAAAGTAAATTGTATGCATATCAAATAAACATGTAACAAAACACATGCATCAATAACTCACAACACAGGAATTTTGGTAACCCAGAAACCCTCCAAGAATAAGAAGGTAAAACTAGGGTGGGGATGATACCCACAAAAATTACTGCAGCAATATTGTTCAACCACTTTTGATGGTTTTCCTTGTTAAAGGCTTGCCCTATTAAAGGCTTTACACTGTGTTAATAGTGACCTGGTTAGAGGATTTGCAAACACTTAACATGAAGTGTCACCTAGTTAAAGGATTTTAATCACCTAATCAAAAGGTTCTTACAAAATAGCTGTAAAGCTAACCTATCACCATAGGATTTTTATTCTAATACAATTGCTAGAGAGTATTAGATGCAATAAACCTGATAGATTACAATCCTTGATTGCTGAATGCAGGCTCCATTTCTGCCTTCTCCTGATCTTGATCCTTTTTGCTCTGATAACTCTTGCTTCTGAAAATAGATTTGTGCCCTTGTATGTCCTTCAATATGTCTCATCTCTCACTATTACAGTGAAATTTCATCTTCCTTATAAAGACTCCAAAGACTTAGGGTTTGTTTTGGATCTATGATTCATATTGAATCTCAATTTCCCGCTCAATACTTATCTTTTTCTGATTGGTTGCATGCCTTTTGCATTTTTCTTATTGGCCGCATGCAAATTGCATAGGAAAATTAAAAGATTCGATCTTATCATTCAATCCTTTGAGATTTACCTTCTGTCGGCTGCAAAAATTGTTTGTATTATAATTTGTGCAATTCCAAATTTTTATGCTATTCTACTGAGTTACTCGGCTCTTGAAGTATTTCTGACACTCAACACATACTATTTTTTGGATAGCTCGGCACTTGAACAAAAACTATATCACTCGGCACCTGTTGTCACTCAGCACTTGTTCTTGATCTTGGTTAAGTGTATTGACACTCAGTTGTCAAATTTATTCTTTAAGCTAACATGGTGATGTGATTTCCATCTAGGGTTTTCAAAAACATATATATTTTTTGGTAACCTCTAAAAATAATTAACTCGACACTAAAAGTAACACTTACTAACTAATAAAGATCCAAACTTACACTAATGTGTTATTTTATTTTCTTATTGCTCCCATAATATATGTCAGTTGTTACAGGTGCAGCTGAACAAGATCATATGTATGATTCTTTCTAATAAGTTTGTAGCCTATCTCTACTGCAACACATGGCACACTTTTCAACCTACTAGATTGAAAAAAATTGTGTGCTATCACACATAGTCCAAATTTAATCATAGGATATTAAACCCCATAAATTGATATCCCTCAACCATTCCACTTTTCTTTGGTAGATTTTTCAATCTTATTTTATGTTGTGCTCCTTATGCTCCTTGGTCTGTCCAAGGTAGGGTACCTTGTAACTCAATGTATTATGGCATTGTTAATTTTTATTGGTCCTCTTTCTAACCATACATTCATATCATGAACACAACTTAGGAAAATCTTTATCCACTAAACCTTACAAACTTTAGGAAAACCTAGGACATAGGTAAGCCCTTTCTCAACAATGATGTTGTATTCATCCTTTAGTACTCCATTGTTTCATAGCTTCTCAAAAGATGCTCTTATCTCAAAATATCCAATTTCTCCTATTTTGCACATGCAATAGGATGTCACATCCCAAACAGTCAAAACCTTGGGTGGAATTGATGTAAGGGTGCACATATCATCTTCATTCTCCTCATAATTCATGCTATTTCTAAAATTTGGCAGAGGAAGCTGGTTGTTCCTCATGATTTGAGTGTTCCCACTTTCAACATTTCACTTGGTATGCCATTTCAATCTAGGGTTTTCAAAAACAAATTCTTTTTATGATAACCTCTGAAAACAATTAACTTGGTACTAAAAGTAACACTTACTGACTTTACTATATCTGCCAATGCTTCACTGTGATTCACTTTCTTTGTCACTCAATTTATCTTTTTTTTCCCTTGAATCAATTGTGAGCTCTAATATTTCTTGGTGAAGTAGAAATGAATGTCTAATTTTTATAAATACTTTTAATTTTCTATTCTAGGTCTATAATAAATGTTCTTATACTTGGTAGGTGTATGACAATTGTCTCAGTCTCCATGCTTACGTATGAACACTTAATCATCAATACATTATTTGGACAATACCAATTCATTTGGTCAACACATCACCTCATTCAATCACTTGGTCTATACTTCAATGCTTGGTCAATATAGATTGTATTACTAATGCTAGATACTTCACATTGTAAATGATTCTCTTTCACTTTCCTCTCTATAGATCTATTCTTGATGCATCTTTTCTTATGTAGATATGAAATTTTATCATATTTTATGTTAGGAATTGATGTAAGATATCATTAAATAAATAGTTCCTACATACCTTGTTTAATTAGTGATGTTGTGATCACTTGATCCATTGGATTGGGTGATCTCATATTTTCTTGTTCCACTGCTTCTAGCTTCCACTGTTTCTTTCCATGTTTTCTTTAGCTCAACCTTTTCTTTACCTTTATAATTTTTATTTTTTCATGTTGGTGCTCTTGTATTGCAATTTCTACTAACATGTCCAACTTTGAGACAACTAAAACAAACTAGTTCTCCATTTAACCATTTCTTGTGATTTCCTCTAAAATGTGTCTTAATGAAATTCTTTGGAATGTGTCCATATTCTCCACAATAATGAAAATTGTACCATGTATTGTAATCCTGATGGTGAGATTTTCCTTTTCTTAGTGCTTGTTTTTTAGATGTCTAGCTAGATTTTGTGTTTGATATGCACTCATGAGCTCTATGTTCATATTTCTAACAATTATAGAAATATCCTTCAAATCTAGATATAGTGGGTTAATCACTTATGTTTGATCTAAATTCATGTGCTTGGTGTCCTACCTTCATATAGTTAAAGAAATTACCAATGAAATTAGGTTTAGAGGTTTGCATACCATTCTTACTTCTACAAATGTTGGTCATGTGTCCAAGTTTTCCACAATGATGACATGTAGGTTTACCTTTGGATTTTATATTTCTTTGTTCTCCACTCTTTGATGATTCTCCTTGTTTAGTAGATGAAAGGTGCTTGTTTTATCCTAGTCTATAAGTATCTCTTATTGATCTAGGTGATCTCATTAGTTCTTCAAATTTTATGATAGCTTTACTTGGTTTGTTCATTCTTTCCAGAAGTTTCTTTTTAGTCCTTAACTCATTTCTCAATTTCTCATTCTGTGACCTTAAACTTGTGATTTCCATGTCCTTCATTTCTTCTTCTTGATTAACAATTGTCAATTGATTCATCATATCCAACTAATTGCTGGTAAGGTTATGTACTTCAAATGATCTTTCTTCAAGTCTAGTTGCTAACTATCTTTTATCTTCATCAGCCTTGATTTTTTCTTCATCTACTTTCTTCTTTTGCTCTGTCACTTCACATAGTCTTACTAATTGGGTTTCATATTCTCTTTTGAGTTCTTTAACTTCTCTTCTCAAGATGTTGTTCTTCTCCAGTGATTGTTCTATTTATGCATTTCTATCACCAATATTTCCATTCTCAAATAGTCCTTCTGGATCAACTTCCTTGTATTATGTGTCACTTTGTTGAATTACCAACTCTTTCCTTTTTGACAACAATTTTCTTAACTTTTCTCTCATTCATTCTAGTTGTGTCAATATGATATGAATTTCAATCATCTAGTTCTCAATGAATTTTCTCATCAAGTATTCCTCCATCTCCAAGATCTATTCTTCTCAAGTTGTTAGACTTCTTCAAAGAGAGCTTAGCCCTGATACTAATTGTTCGAAGGATTTAATGGGAAACAAGATACTAAGTGGGGGAAAAATCAAGATCTTAAACTTTTAGCTATAAAAACATTACTTATTTTACACCTAATACATCACATATCTATCATCAAATATGTAATGCTAAAATGTTAATTAAAACATCACATCCTTGAAAAGACTAAACACATAACAAAAATGATTTAGTTACCTAGAAACACTTCAATAAGAAGGTAAAACTATGGTGGGGATTAAACCCAAAAATCTTCATTGTTGTAGTAAAAAAGTTAACCTGTTAGGGTTACAATATTTGATTGTAATTTATGATCTACCCTATGAGGGGTCTTCCCTATTAAAAGCTTTAAGATTGTTAGCTCTTACCTTGTTAAAGTATTTTACACTTACAATCAAGTATTGACTCTATTAGAAGATTTACATAGATCTGTTAAGATCATTCTATTAGGATATTTACCTTGACTCAATTTGTTAAAAATGATTTGGTACTTGACCCTTAATTTCTCTAAAAGCTTATTTCAGATCTCGTCTATTCAATGTCTCAACCTGATCTCTTAATCTGATATCTCCATTATGTCCTTCACTTCTTGGATTTCTCCCTTTGATCTCCTTTCAGACTTAGCCTTTCTTTTTCTATTTTATCTTTATTTTCTCCTTCACTTGCACATTCACCCATTCACACACACATACACACATAAATGCATGCACATGCACACATGCACACACGTGCACACACACACACACACACACACACACACTTTTCTCATGTTCCTAGGGATAGAACCCTCTTTAAATAGACAATATTTGAAAAGTTTGGATCATAATCAACAATTCACAATTCATCTCTTTTTCTGTTTACCTTTTAGTTTTCTAGCTGGTTGATTTTCTTTCATCAGGAATCATACCTCCTATAAAGATGCATAAAATTCATCTTAACTATCTCTACAAGCATTAAATATTATATAGAAGTTGACAAAAAATGGTTTACATGGGGATCTATGTGATTACAAACTCACATGACAAAATTGGCTTTCTTGGCATTTGAATATTCTAATGCTCAATCATTACTAACATTATTGCTAGCACTCAGCTTCTACACACTTGATCTATTTTGTTTACTCAACAAAAGTTGTCTTTCAATTTACTTGATGATAACTGTATAAGCCCGACTTATATATGTTCTTGGTCTCAATTGGGGTGCTTGACAATCTCTGACTTGCTTGGCATGTAATACAAAATAAATAAGACCTCATGTCCTCAACCGTAACTATATGACTCGTTTGAAGTGATGACCCACCATCCTTGCCTAGCAAATGACTAAGTGTTTGGGCACTAATAGGAAAGTTAGGCATAGAGATTAGCATAGAGATGATGTCATGATACTTAAAATGGTTTAATCAAGGAAACTGATAGTAATAATAGAATCCAAATCCACCCTCTAAGGTAAGATACTTCATGATTATGAAATATACCTCACTCCATGGCTCTAGAAGAGTCTCATGATTGAACCCACCTCTATGCTTGATAGGGCTTTATCTTTCTTGAAGAATTTAATCAGACTACTAATGTTTCATACTTTTTTCTTCCACTTCCTTCCCTTAGTCAATAAACCAATAGTCATAGCAATAGTTTTTTCATTGGTTTGAAAGGTGATGTTGTTGTTGGTGTCCATCCTATCATTCCAAGAATTGATAAACTAGGTAGAATAACTCATCATGCCCTTCCATCAACTCCATAAAAGGAATCAAGATTCTTTGATCACTATCCAAGCACAAGGATCTTTTTGCATATTATCTTCAATTTTTAGAGGATCAATTTGAACCATATCTCCTCCCATCTCCAACTCTTCCTCAAAATCGTCTAAAAAATCTAGATCAAAAAAAGTTAGAATTATCACAACATAAAATCCCTTATTTTAGAGAAATCTATTAGAAATAAATCTAACATCACTAATCTTAACACTTAAAATAAATTTCAAATAATTATTATCAAAGGTGATAATAAATCATCTACTTAATCACCAACATAAAGCTATGAGTGAGAAACCATCTCCACTTTCAATTATCATTTGCACATCCCTCTATATTTTGTGATTTTTAATCTATGCCAAAAGAAAAAGTTAAAGGACATAAATTTTTAAATCCCAACTCTTTTTGACATGATCATTGGAAATGTAATGCCCCGCTAGGGAACCCAAAATGATAAGTCTAAATGTTACTAAGTTTGGTGAGTAATTTTTTTCAAAACATACTTTACTTGTTAAGCTCATTAATCATAGATGTAAAGTCCTAATAGGTTCCCTAATATCACCTTTTACACCATTATTGTCTAGTCTTAAGAGTTAACTTTTATTATGCAATAAATTCAACAAGTATTATTCATTCATTGCTTAATTAATTTTCTTACCAATATTTATCCTAACTATTTAATTTAATACATCTATTAGTTTTATGTCTACTTATTATTTGATATATTATCCATCCTAATAACCATTTATAGATTAGGAACTAATGTCTTAATCCATGTAATCAAATATATCTATTTGACATGTAATACAAACATATGAAATAGATTTAAACCATCAACCATACAAGTAAACCTAATAATATTTTATTCACTAATTACTTATATTTTTCATTTGATAATTTTATGATGAGTATGTGGTTCAACATGTATTTATCTATTTATAAGTGATGCAAGGAAGGATAGGGAAAACTAGAACCAAAGGCACACCCAACTCTCTGAACCACCCTACAAAAATTAACATAGTGGAAATCTAACACATAGAATCAACAACCAAAGGAGGAAGAGCAAACACTTTTATTGATTCTTCAAATATTCAACATACATGCCCAACTATAAGGTCTTCTAGGTGATGGCCAAATACAAATACATTCCCGGTCTAAGATCTAGCTTCAAATTTGTACTTTCCAGTTCTACTCTCAAATCGTCTCTTAAAAAACTATCCTAGATCTAAGCCTAAACAGATCATTCTAGAAAATAGAGAATCCACAATTAAGCTCTCAACAAATATTAAATGAAAATAACCCTAACATTAAATTCTTGAAGAGCCACAAGTTGGCCTGCATAGCAATTAAATGTCCAAAAATTGATATCCAAGGAAAATCACAATATCTCCTAGCCCTAAATAAGTTAGAACTCATGCTTCAAACTTTGGTTATTATTTTAGGTCCTTAGTAACCCCTTAAGTGCATAAATTTTGATTCACCAAGGAGAAGTGTGCATCCATTCCAAAAGTCAAACATAGAGAACTATCATGCAGAACTACCAAAAAATGATACTCTAGGAGAATTGCCATATCTCCCAACTTATAAGGAGTTAGAACTAATACCTTGGAAAATATATATTAATCTAGGCCCTCTTCGATCCTTGAAGTGCATAGCCTCTCATTCATTATGGAAAATTAGTTGCACAATCTATAATAGGCACCTAGAAACTAGAAAACATAGTTTTAACAAAACACAATTTCAGTAGTAAGGTAAAAACTAAAAACATGTAGGATAGCAGTGCAACCCAAGATTCTCCTACATTAGACAACCATTTTTGGAAGAAATGATTCTTTTGAATCATTGAGATGTCACAACCTAAGCTAAATCCAACTCAGATTGAGAAATCCATAAAGCATCTTCCATAGGTTTGTTGTTCCACTTCACCAGATATTCATAATAATATTTCCCCCTTGTGCTCTTACCAATTCTCTAAGACAATATATGTTCAAATTATTAAATCTACTTCTTAGGATAGTCCTTTTATACAATAAATTCATCATCTAACTCATGATACTTGTATAAAATAGTAACATTGAATATAGGAGATATATCCATGTCATTAGGTAACTCAATTTAATAAGCATTTCCACTGTCAAACTTCTTCAACATCTTATAAGGTCCAAACTTATTCATTTTTAGCTTATTGTATGTTCCATTTGGAAATCTTCCTTTCTTCAGATGAACCATCACCTCATCACAAATTTGAAAATCATGATGTCTTCTAGACTGATCAACATTCTCGTTATACTTTTGATTACTTTGTTCTATCCTCAACTTCACTTCCTTATCTAAAGACTCCATAAAATCAACAAATTCTTCTCCTACAACACTTCTCTTTTCTTCAGTAGCAATATCTCTCAAATTTGATACTCCTCGAGGCTTCATTCTAGTAACAATCTCAAAAGTGTCTTCCCTGTACTCCTATTCATAGAATTATTATATGAAAATTGAACTTGTGCCAATACCATCTCCCAATTACTTGGCTTATTCCCAACTAAACATCTTAGTAAATTACCTAAGCTTCTATTGACAACCTATGTCTATCCATCTATTTGTGGATGGAATGTAGAACTAAACTTCAACTCAATACCCATCTTCTTCCACAAAGTCTCCCAAAATAACCAACAAACTTACTATCTACGTCAGAAATAATACTTCTTGGTAATCCATGCAATCTCATAATCTCTATGAAGAAAGTTTCAGCAACATGCTTAGCATCTAATGTCTTCTTACATGGTATGAAATGAGAAATCTTAGAAAATCTATCCACAACAAAAAATATAGAATCACATCCCTTCACTGTCTTAGGTAATCCAAGAATAAAATCCATACTGATGTCACTCCAACATTTCTTAGGAATAGTAATAGGTGTATACAAACTAGTGTTTTGGCTCACTTCTTTTGCAACTTGACAAACTCCACAACTCTTTACAAATTTTTGGACATCCTTATACATTTCTGGCTAATAATACTACTCTTTTAGCAAACTCAATGTCTTAACAATTTCAAAATGTCCAACCAATCCACCAATATGGTTTTCCTTAATCAAATTCAACCTCATAGAACTTATAGGAATACACAACTAAATACCTTTGAACAACATACCTTCTTGAATGAAATACTCATCATACTTACTTATATGATTTGTAAAATTTGGTGCTCTACACTCTCTCCATGCCTTAGAAAGATTAGGATCAGCATCACACAACTCTTTCATTTCATCAAAACCAAGAACTTCAACCTTCATTTTAGTTAACAAAGAATATCCTCTACTCAATACATCAGAAACCCTATTAGTAACTCCTCTCTTATGCTTAACGACAAATGTGAAACTCTACAAGTACTCAACCCACTTAATATGTCTCTAATTCAATTTATGTTGACTTCCCAAGTACTGTAAAGCTTTATGATTAGTATATAACACAAACTCCTTAGGAATCAAATAATGTCTCCACTTCTTTAAAGCTTGAACAATAGCATAAAACTCTTGATCGTACACATAATATTTTCTTTTAACATCATTCAACTTCTCACTAAATAAAGAAATAGGTTTACCTTCTTGACTTAATACAACTCTTATTGCATTACCACTTTCATCACTTTCAACTTGAAATGCTTTATTGAAATCAAGAAAAGGCATTCCAGGTAATTCAAAAACCTTTTATTTCAAAGTCTCAAAACTCGTATTAGCTCCATGTGTCCACTTGAATTCCTTTTTATCTCTCCTTATTGTCTCATTCATAGCACTACAAACAAAACTAAAATTATTTATAAACTTTTTATAAAAACTAGAAAAACCATGAAATGATCTTATGTCACCCACATTCTTAGGTGTAGGGCATTCCAAAATTTGTTTAACCTTCTTAGGATTCATCTTCAATCCATCAGCTAAAATCACAAATCTCAAATACACAATCTCCTCTTGCATAAAGGAACACTTTTTTTAGATTTATCAACAAATTTTCCTCTTTCAACCTCTATAATACTTGTCTAATATGCTCAATATGTTCTTCCTTAGTCTTACTAAATATTAGAATATCATCCAAATAAACAATCAAAAACTTACCTAAGAATCTTTTCAAAACTTAATTCATCAATCTCATGAAAGTACTAGGTGCATTAGTCAAACCAAAAGGCATAACCAACCATTCATAAAAACCATCTTTTGTCTTGAAAGTAGTCTTCCATTCATCACCTTCTCTAATTATGATATGATGATAGCCACTCTTCATATCAATCTTGGTAAAATACTTTGCTCCACTCAAAAAATCCATTATGTCATCCATCCTCGGCATAGGAATCCTATATTTCACTATGATTTTGTTAATGGCTCTGAAATCAGTACACATTCTCCATTCTCTATTATTTTTAGGTGCTAATACAATAGGTACAACACATGGGCTCAAACTTTCTCTAATCAAACTTTTCTACAACAACTCATGCATTTGTCTATTAAGTTCTTCATTCTTTGTAGGTGTTAATCTATATGATGCTTTGTTTGGAAAACTAGCTCTAGGAATCAGATGCATACAATGACTTATACTTCTTACTGGAGGTAAACGATTAGGAATATCATTAGCAACAATATCTTTATACTCATTCAGAAATTCAGCAATTTTTTCTATCACTCTATCATTACCAACTTTTTCTGCTTGGCCATTACTACCAACACTCAATCCTCTAGGAACTATAGCAAAACAAACTTGATTCTTTTTTACTTCCTTTTCAAATTGCTTACCATTAACCATGCATACTTTTATTGCAATACAACTGACATCATCTAGATTTTCAATCAAAGGCAATAATATTTTTTTCTTCCTATTTACCTAAAGAGTATATTGATTCAATCTTCCATCATGCAAAACATATCTATCATATTGCCAAGGTCTACCCAACAAAATATGATAATAATCCATGGGCATAATATCACACAAAACTTCATCAAAGTAATGTCCAATTTTTAACTTCAAAATACATTGCTCACTTACCAATATCTTATGCTCATATTTGATCCATGAAACATGATAAGGTTTGGGATGTTTTAGCATCTACAACTACAACTTTGTAACCAGCTCTTCTGATGCCAAATTTGTAGAACTTCCACTATCAATGATTTCCTTGTAGCATTTTCCATCCATCTTCCATCTGGTCTTGAAAAGACTTCTTCTAAGGATAGGTTCCTCATCCCTTCCCTTATCACATAAGGTTCTTCTCATCATCATATTTTCTCCAGCCTCAAGTCCACTTGGTGAACTCTCAATCTCTCCTTGAATCACAACATTTCTATTATTCTGCCCACTTTTAGAAGATCTACACTCAAAAGATCTATGTCCTTCTTTACCACATCTAAAACAATTACCATGGTAACCACCTCTAGGATAAGAACTACCTCTTCCTTAGTAAGATCTAGTACCTCCTTGGTAAGAACTACCACCTTTCCACTCAGTCTTGTCTTTGTCATCATTCTTCCATTCATATTTTTCTTTTTCATATATAGAACTATTAGATCTACCACCTTCTACATAAGATCTATCTTTTCATCTCTGGAATCTACCACCTCTACCTCTTTGTCTTTGTTCATGTTTCTTTGTCAAGATCTTCTCAACTTTCAAGGCATATTGGTATGCTTCTTCCATGGTTTCCAACTTCACAAAAATTATTTTTTCTTGAATTCTAGATCTTAATCCATTTATGTACCTCACAATTTTCTCAACATCATCATCCACATGTCTAGATCTGATGTCCAATCTATAGAATTCCTCATTATACTCTTTCACAGTTATGTCCTTTTGTTTCAAATTTTGCATCTTTCTCAAAAAGCTAACATGGTAATTAGCAAGAAGGAATTTGTTCTTTACCTTGTTCACCATCTTCAGCCAAGTTCTAATCTTCTCCTTTCCTCTCCTTTGTCTATCAATTTGCAAATGCTATCACCATAGTGATGCATGACCTTTCAACCTAGTGACTATAATCTTCACCTTCTTATTATCACGATTGTTTTCATACTCAAAGAACTTTTCCATATCTGAGATCTGTTGAGCTATTGTTATGTATGAAGCTAAATGACAGGAATTATTTCAAACTTCTCTCTTGAAAAGTCAATGTTGTGAATCAACTCCAACATTCTGGGTGATCTTGCAACCAAATGGAATCCACTCAATTGAAAATAAATTTTTTTGTTCATGAGGAGGTCTTTTCTAGTTCGAATGATTTCAGATGAGATGTAAAATCTATTTGCTACTTTAAAATAAAACACGCAAAAAAAACTATTTTTTTTTGTATTTTTTATGTTTTCTAATGAATGCAATCTAACAATGTGACTAATATGAATTCCTAAATTAACAAGGGGTTAGTTAAGAAAATAACAAGAACTTTAAAGCAAATAATGTGAAAGTAAAATCCTAATCAACATAACCTACAGAAAACAACACATCTACGAGTTAAGCTTTCAAAGAAATTAGTGGATAACCAATGAAAGTAGGAGCAACACTTACTTAATTCCACTGATGCAATCATTGATGGGAATTTCATAACCGTATAATGTTTCACTCTTCATCAAATTGCAAGGCCACAAAAAGTGCACTCATGTGAGATGAAAAGTTATGTAGGAATAATTTGGTGATTTCCTCTCGAGGTAGATACATTAGTGGAATTCATAAAATCATAGCAAACACTAGAATTAAAAGACCACACAATCAAAAATAACGCAATAAAATTTTGGCTCAATCACAATTCCATGAACATAAATTCATAAAAATATGATACATTCAGGCAAGAATCACTACACTCCAAATGTGAGCACCAAAAGCATAATATTATTGCAAAATAAGGGAATGCCTGATTACATATTACAATCCTGTATTTATAAGAAATCATCTCCTCAATTTTTTTTGAGAGTGAGAGATATCTTCATGAAATAATATGCTTTTAATTTAATAAAACAAACTAATTATATACAAACTAACAATTTAACTAGTGCTTAGTAGGACTCCATCCATTTTTATATTCATTAATTGGATGCATGAGCCTTTACATTTCATAAAATAAAGAATTTATGAGCAAATAAGATGATGAGAGCCTTCAATTGAAGTAGAAGTGTCCAAAAGTGTCAAAAATAGAAGTTCCACCTTTACTAGGCATCTGTTGGAGTTAAACTACTGTCAAAATGCACTTCTAATGCATGGAGAGCTCTATTTTTAGCAATACCAATTAACTATCAATGCGTCTCTGGAAAAGTGCACCTCAAAAGAAGTGTACCAGTACACCTACGCACCTCTAACTTCTTCAAAATTCTTCGAACACTTTATAACCAAAAAGTGCATCAGCGCACCTCAAAGGTCCAAAATTACAAAATTTCACTAAGTGTCAAAATTGAAATTTTGGCTTTTGGCTTTTGTCCCCCTTCATACCAGAGCTATGTCTGGATGCTTTACCTTGAATTTTTTAATAATCTCAGTGATCCTTGCTGCATCTAGTAAATCCAAGGTATTATACTTATCCTCAACCTTTTGCCGATAATTATCTACCTCTATACAAGTCTCAGTAAAATTCTCAAGCTTAGCATCCAAATCTAATAAAGCTTCTTCTATCCTGAATGCCTATCAGATATCTTCATCACTAGAACTTTCATCAAAAATATTCCTAAATCTCTACACTACTACCTCAACTAGTATTAGCTTCTCCCATGCATCATCTTCAAAAATGTCGAGACATGCATCACTATAATGTTTCTCTACTTGCAAAATCTACTCTTGGGCTTGGTCCTTGAGCTGATAGATCTATGTGTGTAATGATTCTATTACCTTATTACTATCCACTATCCTTTCTATCAAATCATAAATTAAATTGAGCTCTTCTATAGCATATACATCCATGAGTGTTCTATATCTCTACCCCTTTATGGCTTGTAGCACCTGTAAATATTTTCCCCATGTATGTACCTCATCCATAATAGTGAAATCTTGTTTCAAAATTGCTACCATTTTATCCACATTTTTCTAAATAGCATGAGGTAGCTTTAGATTTCCTTGGATGATGAGAACGCATTTTTCCTCAAAACTTTTGCACCATTGTTGATAGGCATTAAAAAATGGATCCAACTATACTCCTCCCCTATCTCTTCTTTTCAGTGTAGCATTTAGAGTCTCCTTGAAGTTTTTAGGATCCAATGGGCCAAAAACTTCAGCTAAATATCCCTTTAGGATTTCATTTTTCCTTCAAAGTGCTATTAGATCTGCCCCTTCTTGTTCCAAACTCCAAAATATCTCCTTCATCCCCATTGCAACCATCAACTTGGTTGTATCCATTGTAGGCTTTCAAGCATAACCTCTTTAATTTGGTAATCTTGTGAATCCAAATCTTCTATTTTTGAATCAGGAGGTGGGATAGCCACTTGTGAAAATAAATTTTGATTTTGATTACTATTGATGAAATTTAATGATCTAGCCTCTTTTGATGGGGATTTAGGTTTCCTTAGAACCTCAATCAACTCAATCATGTCCTCTTCATCGACATTGAATTGTTATTTTTTATTTCTTATCATCTCTTTGTGCAACCATCTTTGAACCCATTCTATCGAAGGCCTTCCTCTCGAGGATGAAGGAGTTTTCTCTACTACCCCTTTTTCCCTATCACTCTTTTTTGGGGTTCTCTACCTCTGTGAAGGTTCTCCCTCTATAGTCTCTATTTCAGTGGAGCTTGCAGTTCTTGCCTCGATGTCTTGGAAAGCTTGCTAATGATATTGAACCATTTTCCCTTCTCAAGACACTTCATTAGTTGATACTATCCATGGCTCTTCCTCCTATTCCTTTTGGACTTGCTCTTATTTGGTACCTAGTGGTAGAGGAGTACCAAAGCCTTTATCCACAACTATGACTTGCAATGTGGATGAAGGGATTATCTCAGGACCCTATGACTCTAGGGGCATTTGAGTCCAATCTTCCTATTGGGGCTCATTCATTGGTGCATCCTTGATATTATCTCCCACTAACTTAGCACGTATGGGCATGGAATCAAAATCTGACATCTTAAATATATCAGTGCCCTCTACATTCTTTCTCATCAATCTACTACTATATTTCATCCTCTGATGTGGTTGTTTGCAGAGGTTCTTCTGGGATTGGTGGTGGTGTAGCAATGGAACTTCTTCTCCTTTCTTGTTCTTTGGCTCTTGTTAGCCAGGTTCTCCTATTTAAAGGTACATTATCCTCATTATCCTCTTCTTCCATATCTTCAAGAATAGATTCTAGAATGAATGGGAACAAAACTACCCTCCTGATCACCCTTTTCCTTTTCTTGAGTGAAGTCTTGATCTTTCTTCCTTTCTTGGGTGCAAAAGGGGATGCTTGTTCTCTTTATTGTGATGGAGAGACCTCTTGAATTTCAACTTCTGTCTCTATTTGGTTAGGTGCAGTAGTTGGTTAATGTCAAAATTCTCTTCTCTGTCGACCTCAACATTCACTATGGGTCGTTCCCCAATTTTATCTGCATTGAACAAAGGATGAAGCAACTTCTTAGAATTTTGTTTCCATATCTTCAAGGGAATTGTTATTTTTAGGGCCTTCTCTACCAAGTACAAAGTCATCCTACAATAGTCCCTTATTTGGACATAGTAGTCATTTGTAGCATTCATCCAATGGTCTTCAATGGCTTCCTCATGCTGAAACATCTTTCCTACCAAAGTTTGCACTTTGCCAATATTATGAAAACATGACCATGGAGAATTATACTCTTATAGGGGATACTAATCCCATTCACACTCAAAGGAGGAGATATCTTGCCTTGAATCTACTCAAAAAGTTCCTATAATCAATGGCCAAGTCCAAAATTTCTTATGTTGTTTTCTCACTCTATCATATAAAAATAATATTTTTTGAGCAATTTCCAAGAGGACAAGTCTATCACAAGGATATCTCAGGAGCTTCTTTGGATTTATAGTGGCACTAGCTACCCTGAGATATGTGAATATTCTAAACTAGATATAGTACACTCCAAGTATTGATATGTTTTCCTTTACATCATTCGATAACCTCTTTCCATAATCTCCTTCTATGAATTAGATTATGGTAAATATAAATATATCATCAACAATTTTGTACTCTTTTCTTTGCTTTGAGAGCTTCTTCTTGACCAACTGAGGGTAGATGATGTATGGCCATGCATTTGGATCCTACATGCTACCTTTTTTGTACAACCCTGGATAATTTGTTGCCCTTGTGGCTAGCAAGTATACTAGATATGAGGTCATATAAAACTTCCTTTTATTCTTGGCTACTATCAATTATTCACATAAGTTCTCACTTAGAGTGGAAGCCCAATCTAGTGGCATCATCACTTTCTTCCATAAAGATGTTCAAATCTCTAGCTACAGGTAAAACCATAACTCTACTCAATAGGATAATGAAATATCTGATGTCTTCAACCATATATCCCCTAGTCATGTCAACCTTGCCAATTTTCTTCCCCAAAGGAATCTTTTCAATAAGGTACAAGGACTAAATGATCTCTAATGCCTCCTCAATATGTTCCCAGTACCACTTTTCTACTTGCTCATAGGTAAGCCTAATGAATTGATCTATCCGTGGGAGATGAAATATTTTCTTGATATTCTTGGAGTGTAGATCAAGGATAATTTCTCCCATTACACTCTTTACTACCCTTTCCTCTGGTACCAAGTGTTCTACAAGTGTCATGACAAGCTCTGAAGATTGCATCAATATAAGGTGTGAAGCTGTGTTGACCAATCTAGATCAGATAAGTGCATAAACCATTTGTGATCTCTTACTAGGCTTGTTGCAAATCTTAAGAAATTCCCACAAATTAGTGTATCCCAGTTCTGTATCTCTGATTTCTAAGTAGTCATCTTGAAACCTTGATTTTGTTGAAACTCCTTGAAATTTGAAGATCACTAGCTTCAGTGTCATTTTCTTGCCCATAGAAGCCAATGAAGATAAATTCAAACCCTAAATTTGAGTTGCACAAAATTTGCAAAGAGAAACTACTTGAAAACATAGAAAAAACCTATTTTAACCTTGAAAAACCTTATGGCGCACCTAGCGAGCCTATTAGGTGCACCTGGTGCACTTTGTTTTTAATCAAACTTTTAAAATAATGTGCACACTAACACACCTTATGGGGTGCACTGGTGTGCACCTCATTTTTATTTTAAGTTTTAATTGTTTTTTTTTTGGTTCTTTGCATGCTTTTTGGTCTAAGAGTGCACACTAGCACACCCAAGCAGGTGTGCTAATGCGCACCCATCTCTGGGGGGTCCCTTATAATTTTTTAAAGGTTTTTATGTATTTGGTGTGCACACTAGCACAACCAATTAGGTGTGCCAGTGCACACCTCAAAATGATCTTTTAGTGTCTTTTAAAGTGTTTTCCATGGGGGGAGGTATATTGGTGTCCACTAGCACACCAAGTTAGGTGTGCTATTGTGCACCAATGTCTTGTGTTTTGGAGCAGGGCATGGATGTGAGGAATTCCACACCTCATATAAATACAAAGCTATGGTTATAGAGTTGATAAGCATGGAGGTAGACTTGATCTAGTGTGATGCTACACTGCAAGGTGCAGGGATTGACTTGTTGCAGCATGGTGAAGAGAGGATTAAAAAAGGTAAGAATGAAGAAGGTGGGGGGGGGGTGTGGGTGGGGTTTATAGGCCCCCCTAGGGTGACTTCTTTGTCAAGAGGTCCACACTTGTGCAGTTGCACAATTGTAAATTTAGACACACTTTTTCATTGACATGATGCATCAATGCACCTATCTAGGTGCGCTAGTGTGCCTTTTACTTTGTAAAAGGAGCCTCCTCCATCACAATTTCTGATTTTAGCCAACTTGATTTTCCTGTTTGGACTCAGATGTGAACTAGAGCATGAGATTAAAACTTAAATCCCTGATTAGGAGTCCAAAAAGACCAAAAATAAAGTAAGGGGTCCCCATTTCTACTAGGAAATGGGGTGTGCATTGTGGAACCACAACAAATAGCCCCAAAAAAAGGAAGAAATGACAAAGGAATTTATTCATTAACAAACATTCATTTGACATGTGTCAAACACCAACTGAATTCTAGATACTCTTCGAATGACTTCAAAGTCAAAACTTCATAGTCCAAAACTTCCAAGTTTAGTGTGCGCACCATTTATTTATTTCCTTTAACATCTCAGGATGTAGTTTATCAAATTTTTTTGAAAACTTAGAAATTATCTTCCACCCTTTGTGGCTCATTTATTAGAAATCCTTATGAAGGTTTCTCATTGATCCTTTGTTTGACTAGGTGAGTGAATCAGTTTGAGGGCTCTTAGTGGGCTATCACTTTCTTTTAAATTTTTTGGAAATCTTTGAATAATTTCTCCATGTAGTACATAATGTCACCATTTGATTCTTGGATGAAGCAATTTTTTGATACTAGATATCTCATTGTATATCTATTTATTAGATTACCCCTTTTAGATCTTTTAGAATCCTTCAGTCTTAACACTATTCCTTTTCTTTTCTTTTCCTTTTTTCTTTTATTTTCTTATGTATCCTAACTACACTTAGACTAAGTAGCTAGGACTTTAGTGTCAGTTCTTGGATTCAATCTTTGTGAACATCTCTTATGTTCCTCTTTTAGAACTTTTGGAAACTCTCACACCAAACAATGATCTTAGCAGTCCTTTCGAGAAGATCCTTCCATTTGAACCAACTAGAGTTTGGATCATCCCTTGTTGTATTAAACCTTAATTTGAAAACACCAAAAAGAATTGATCTTTAAATTTGCAAAGTGTTGAGAACTTGTTGGTCTAGAATCCTGAATTCAATACTAAAAGTCCCTGGTTACTACAAGTAACATCCATTCCTAAGTTGGTATAACACACACAATCATCTGAATGTTTTGACAAAGAAATACCTCTTCCTAAAGTTGAAACCAAAAGAGTAGTTAGTAAGATATGTCAAGATAAAATCTCCAGTGCACATTACCCCGCTAGACTGACACAACTTTGAAAACAAGCATGCAATTGAAAGAAAACACACAACTAGAAAATAAACACACTTGCAAAAATAAACACATTTGCAGAAATAAAATGTAGCTAATTTTATTTTTTTGGTTCTTCTAGGCTTCAAAATAATGTTTCAAAAATTTCCCATTGACTCGCAACGGAACTGATTCCCCCTGTGAGGAACAAAGCCTAAAAGTATTTTCTCTAAGAATATTCACAATCTAATAAGTACTAATCCACAAGCATTGAAACTTGGTCTAGCTACCTGACTTTTATTTCACTTTATCCCAAAGTAGAACAAGGTCAGAAATTCTAAAGAATTTTATCATGGTCCTCTTGTTGAACCACCTCTTCATGACAACTTGATGTTTAGCCATGTACTCCAATGCAACTGTCTATTTCTGGTCCATCTCTAAAAGATTCATCAATCTAATTTGTACTTTGTCAGCATCTTTGGCATACCCACTCATGAATTTCAAAACAAGAATCCTAACATTAATTGAGAATACTGACTCTTATCCATAAACAAGAAAATATGGAGAAGTCCCCAAAGCATTCTTGACCCTCACTCGATCTGTCTGTAGAGCATATTTGAGTTGCATATGCCAATCTTTAGGATTCTCCTTCAATAAATGTCTTATTGTCATGATCAAGTTCTTGTTCATAGATTATGCTACACCATTCCCTTGTGGATAATAATTTGAAGAGAACTTGATTATAACTTGATTTTCCAATGCCCACTAAGTTAATAATACTAATACAAAAGCTAGTTCATTGTCATAGACTAAAGAAAATGGCATCCCCAACCTAGTAACAATGTGTTCTTCCAAGAAGTCCATTACTACCTTAGCTATGTAATTCCTAAATGTCCCTACTTTTGTCCATCACGTACAATAATTAGTAGCTATGAGAATATAAGTATGTCCAGTTGATGATGGTGGATTGACTGGACCAATGAAATCCAACCCCCACTTTGCGAAGGGGTGTACCTCATATACTAGTTGTAATGGCATTGTCAGGTGTCTTTCCTTGTTAGCACTAGTTTGACAAATATGACAATAATGTACATGCTCAAAAGTATCTTTGAATACCATGGGCCAAAAATAACTCGATCTTAAAATCATATGAGTTGTTTCTACCGAACCATGCCCTGTACCATACTTTTTTTGAAATTATTCTAGAACTTCCTTTGCTTCTTCACATCCTAAGAACTTTAGGTAAATTCCTTCATAATTCCTCTTGTATAGCTTTCTATCATGCAGCATATAGGACTCACACTTCATTTTAAGTCCCCTACATTATGAACTATTCATCCAACTGCGGCACTAATTTTGCAAAAGATAGTAAACAATATCTTGGTACCAAACATCTGTCACTACACCTTGATCAATATCAATTTGAGATACCATCATTCTCTTATGATCTTTCATATCAGTTTCATTCTCAAATTTGAATTCCTTTTCATCCCCCACCTGGTTATCGGCTATCATTTTTTATAACTCTTGACCTCTAACTAGCCACATGGGTTGAATCTCTAAATCAAATTCTTGAAGTATCACCATCCATTTTCCTCACCTTTCACTAAGTTCATTTTGCATCAATAATGTTTTTACCATTGGATTAGGTACAATAGCATATACCTTACTTCTTAGTATGTAATGACAAAATTTCTTTACTGCCTTGATCAAAGTGAAAGACTAATTGTCGAGGTTGGAATAACTCAACTCAGCATTTTTTAGAGGAGAGCTCATAAAAGAAATTGGTCTTTCATCTTCCTTTTCCTTCTTTTGTGTTAGGATTCTAATGCATGGATGTTCTAAAGAAAAAGAATATATCTTAAATGGTAGCTCATAGTCAAGACTTACCAGTACCGAGGCCATGGAAATGGCCACTTTGATATCCTCAAATGATTTTTTAATTTATGGAACCCATTCTGTCTTAGCTCCCTTTTTGAGTAAATCATTAAGTGCACAAACTATTTCTACAAATTTTCTTATGAATTTCCACATAAAATTTATCTTCCCAAAGAAAGACTTGAGTTCCTTCCGGGTGTGGGGAGGTGATAACTTTAGAATGGCCTCAACTCTAGCAAGATCAATGGAGATTCTAGCTTCAAAAATGACATGACCTAGGAGCGTTCCTTTAGTGACCCCAAATAAACATTTCTTGCAATTGAGACATATGTCGTATTTATGACATCTATTGAATACCTACCTTAAACATTAGTAATGTGAGTGCTTTGATCATTTGAAAAGACAGTTAAGTTATCCATGTAGATAACTATACACTTATTTATCAATTCTTTAAAACCTTCATCCATGGCTCGTTGAAATGTACCACCTACATTAATCATTCCAAAAGGCTTTCTTCTGTAGGAAAATGTTCCCCATTTAGTTGTAAAAGTTGTCTTTAGTCATTCTTCTTCATCAACCATCACTTGATTATGTCTGGAATATCTATCTAAGAAAGACATCATCTTTGAACCATTCATGATTTGTAGAATCTCATCTAGTGAGGGTAAAGGATAATTGTCCTTTTGAGATTCTAGACTCAAGTTACGAGAATCAACACAAAGATAGATCTCTCGAGTCTTCTTTTATACAGGGACCAAATTAGCCACCCATGTGGAATTAAAAATGGGGAAGATGATTCTGGCATCCAATAACTTCTTAACTTCATTATCAGTGGTTCAATGATAGGATTAATAAGTCTTTGTCTTTGGCAGAAAGATTTGGCATCTTGTTTCAAGGGGATGTCATGGGCTATAATCTTAGGATCATATGTTTTCATCTCTTCATAGCTCCAAGAAATAACATCCTTATACTTAGTAAGTAATTTGAGAATATATTCCCTCTCTTGTACATTACACGCTTTCCCTATCTAGAGCATTCTTGGATCTTCATCAATCCCTAATTTGTATGCATCACATTCCTTGATCCCCTTTTCTTGGGTCATTCTATTAAGCACCAATTCATCATGATCAAAAATGTGCTCTAACTCAACCATTCCATTAGGAATAGTGTTGGTTTTTAAGTTTAGGATCCAATCTTCGTCTTCAAGTTCATCATCCTCAGGTTTGTCATCCGGAGTTTCATCAATTTCTTTTCCCTTTAAAGTGTCCATTGCACATGATAAATTCAAGTATGCATTGATCATCCTAAAAGACTTAAAAGTTTTTAATATTGTCTGGAATAGATGGAGCGACAGCCAATTCTACTAAAAATTGCTACAATTTTTTTTTCTTGACTAGTAGTTGTTGGCGCTAAAAATTGCATGGTCAATTTTCAGCACTACTAAAAAAATCAAGCCCTTAAACGTTTTTTAAAATGCATATGTACTTGGTTGTACCCAACTGTTCCATTGAAGCTCTAGAGGTGTTCAATGTTTCTAACACCTTCCATTAAGCCTTTCTACCTGTTCCATGAGGTCAAATCATCATTCTGAGCTATTTGGCGAAGTCCTGTTTTGAACAATTGTCAATCTTGCTTTTTCACCTGCGTCAAACAGCGACAGGAGGCTATGTTTGCATCTGAATATCTCGCACCTAGAAAGGTTTTGTGACTTTCCACTTTGAGAGTGTCTAGTGTCCATATCTAAGAACCTATATTTCAAATTTTGAGTCATTTCGATTCTGTTTGTCTAGGTTTTGAATCCCTCGAAGTTGGTCAGTTACTGTTTTCATGTTTTTGCAAAGTATTCAAATTTATGGGAAGCCCTGTTTGACATGTTGTAACTTTTGACAAGTTGACCCAAATCCTAAAATTCCTTTTGCATTGCATTGTAGACATCAGAGACTTGCTATGTTTCAATTTTTAGCTTATGACAAATCCGTTTGATCATTTTTCAAATGCAATTCCAAATGCAATTTCTAAAGTTATACTGGTGTCAACATTCGTAGATTGATTAGTACCCCTGTTCGAGATGTTATAACTGGAAATCCATGATTGGCAATGTCAAATGATCTATTTCCTTGTGTTTTATACTAAAATTACTACAAGTGTGCCAGTTTTCAAATCTTGACAAATCTGTTTGCACATTTTTCCAGGGTCATTCCATTCACAAAAATCGCTTTTCAAACATTGTTTCCAATCAATAATTCTGAGTAGCTTACTTTGAACGCTTTCCATTTGGGCCCTATTTTTCATCATGAGCCCAAATTGTAGATTCATATTGTCCTCAGGAAAAAGAATCAATGCCCCAATTTTTGTCTTCCCAAGTGTTCATTTATCCAATTTTCCAAGCCAATTCCAGAGCCAATTTGTTGTTTTCTGACGAGTTTGTTTGCAGATAAACTTGAGAAGGTGACTTTGATGGTCAGAATCTTTTGACCCCAAATTCGTCATAAGATGAGATCTGACAAGATGAAAGTATGCAGAACAGAGATTCATTGTGCCAGTTTTTAGAGCCTGGTCAGAGGTTCGGGTCAATTTTCAAAGGCAGTCAACAGGAGCTCCTGCCGCAAAAATGATAGTCTATGGATCAGTGGTGAAATGAGTTTTAAATGATTAATCAGCAATCAAATTTGATTCCAGACAGTTCGAGAGGTTTAATGGATCATTTTTCATGTCAGTTGTTTGGAAACAAAAATTTTTTTAGTCGGACCCACTTTTGGGCCCGACTAAATCTAGCAGGACTGATGGAGCTCGAGGAAATTTAAAGATGTTCCTGAAGAAGAATGATAAGTCTTAATAATGAATGCATATTACATATTTATCAACCTTGTTCAAAAGAAGAATAAAAGAAACCCACAGGTATTATAAGAGGAAGTCCCCATATTGATAAGAAAAGTTCATGCATGACTATAGGGGTGGATTGTAGATGCTTAATAGCAAGTAAAGATAGAGATTGAGTTTCTTTTGATGACAGAAATAAAAAACCTATATTCTCTATATAGCCCATGCTTCCAACTCATAGAGATGAGAGTAAAGAAGAGAAGTTGACAAATGGGCAAGGCAATCTAATTAGCCAAGCTTCTACAGAATGAAAATGAGTGGCACAATGGACCAGCCAGTTGTAATACTCACCTAGGGATGTTGATACCCTCTAAGCTGGAAGCGCCTCTACATCTACATGCCTACAGAATAAAGGATGCATCCATATTGAGATGAAGTGGCAAGGGATTCAATGGCAAAGGCAAATGGGATTGGAGCCATGCAAAGTGGACAGTGCACTTGCATCAAAGGCATCCAAGTCGTAAGCATATAACAAGCAATTTTAAAAGAGACACTCACGCATGCAAGAGGGCATCCATTACAATGCAGAGATGATCCACGTTTTCAGACAGGGACAATGCACTAGGCAAGAAAGGAAGTCTATATTTTCAAGATGTCAAAGTTGTGTGGGGAATCTGTTGGGAGTATTGCATGAAGGAGATTAGGAGGATGCCTGTGATTTGTGGAAGAATGGAGGAGGATTCAATGTTTGAAAGACAAAGTCATAGCAAAACCAGAGAGGCTCATGACTTGAGCAGGAAGCTACGACATTAAGAGGAAACTTCCATGCATTGTTAAGAGCATGCCCATGCAAAACAGTAAGGAAGAGCCCACATTTTTTAGGAGGGGATGACATCTGTAGGGAAGGTTCCATGTTTTTTATATTAAGCCATAGCGAATCTGTTAGGCATTCCACGTAAGAGTCAAAGGAATCATGAATAGCTATAATAAGAGAAATGACTCACACCAAGAGCAGAACTCCAGCATCACAGAAAGAGCACACAGCTAAATGGAAAGAAGAGCACGCAGTAGGCTTTGAAGTTTGCTTCACGCATAAAGAAAGCCGCAATCAGATCAGGGTAGTCATGCTTTCCACAAATGAGATCTCACTCTGACGCAGCTTGCAAAGTCAAAAGGAGATTAACGCTTTTAAACAGAGACACATGGCTCCTCTCATTTTTCCTCCTCTATCTTTAGATCATCCCTTACCTAAAAAATCCAACGGTCTACCTCATTCCTATCTTCAATCTCCATGATCTCTAGCTGAGGAAATGCTCATAGATAGAATTTCAATTGACATTGTCATTGACAGCTGTTTGGAGAAGGAGGAAAATTTGCTTGAATATGTTGATGTTTCCAAGATGTAACTGAAACTTTTCATTGAGGAGATCAACCATCTTCACGATGAGGAGGAGAAGTAGTGCAATGAACTCCCGATAAAATTTGAGCATCACATGGCAAACACGTTCATTTTAAGCACAATTTACACACCTGCAGATTCCCAGAATGTTTGCCAGCAGCAAAATATTTTATCTATCTATGAGTTGAGAGCGATCTTATCTCTTACAATTCTAGATATACATGCTAAAGATAGGAAGAAGCACGAAGTCAGAGATTAAAAATGTAGAGTAAAGGTTTTTCAAAACCTTTAATCCCACATTTTTCGTGAGCAAGATATTTTAACTATTTAAATACCAAAACACTCCATTGATATTGTGTCTTAAGACACGAGCCATTTTGGAAGCTGCTTGCTGTGAGGTGGACCCCAGTACAATTGTAAGGTAAGAAAAATTTTTAAACAGACACGCAGATAAAGGAGATGATGTCAGCAGGAATGGAGATCAGAAAAATGAGAAATCTGGCTAGTCACTACCTCGCTAACCGAAAAATCTTGGCAACTTCGACTAGCGAAGTAGCGAGGTCGTTGAAAAAACATAAAAATCCAACGAGATCCAAAATGTTACATGGGTTCAATAGTAGTGCTATCAACGAATCAGATGTTGGAAAGTGGCAGTGATAGAGTGACTGGGCAATGATGTGGTGAGCAAATGTCAGGAGCACACCAGATTGTGCCATGTGGTAGATCTGATGGTTCGCATTACCTCGCTAACCAAAGTTGCTCACCGATTAAGCATGGTGAAGTAGCGAGAAGATGACATGTGGTGGATGATGCAGATCAGGTGTCCAATCAGAGTGCGCCATGTGGCATTGGTCAAACCTAGAGTTGACTCAAATTTGGAGGGGCTAGGAAAAATAAAATGATTTTAAAATTTTCATTTTAAAATTATTTTGCCAACAAACTGACATGTAGGGTCTTTTAAATTGAAAATTTTATTTCCTAAAGTTTAAACTTTAAAACTTTTTAAAATTATTTTAAATACGGGCCTGAACACTCTTAGGCAGAGGAGTGATTTTCAAAATGTGATCCAGGGCGTTTCTGGAAAGAAAAATACATGATGTTATATATCGCCGAAATCGGCAAGAGATGAACTTTTCGATTCTGAAGTTTGTTTTTGCACAGATTGCCATTGGTTCAAGCTATAATGGGATTTGTCTCAGGTACCTGAATTGCAACTGTATTCAAACTAGGAAGTTCAAATTTGATTTTTGACATGATATTGATTTGAATATGGTTAAAAAATCATTGAAAAGTAGTATGGGTCAAAATTTGAGTAGATTTACTTAGTAAAAACTCATTTTCACTGGTATTTTCATGGGGCAATCAGATATTTTGGTGATTCAAAAAGCTTTCATCATTAAGTAGAGATATTTTGCAAATCAGTTGCAGATAATGATGAAACAAAATCAGATTAGATGGGATGAAAGAAGAAAGAGGTAACTCAGTTGCATAGGATTGGATTTCAAGTGGACACTTGTCGTCTTCAAAATAGATCCAGGAATTCTTTCTCTTATATATCTTTCTTTCTTGCTTCCATTTGAGGGGTTCCAGTTTTTTGGGAAGTTCCAACTCTTTGGAGAAAGTTTGCACATTACTGTGATACCAAGGTCTTGGATCCAGTTCTGGTTGTATTCCCATGACTGTACACCATTTTCCTTCAGCAATATTCTTCTTATATGAACAATAGTAGGAAGATAAATACAGATAGTTCAGATCTGTTAGGTTGTTTCATGTCTTTCATTTCATGCATATGATTGTATATTTTCAAGGAAATAATGCAAAGAGCAGCAGATGATTAAGTTTTAGTTGAATCTCGTCTCCATTCTCATTGAATTTCAATGTTTTACCATCTTTGAACAAAGAGTTTAGGTCATAGTTGTAGTCCCCTAAGACTATATGTTGTTTCATTGTTGCTGATAGTTCAAGGAATTGTGTAAATGCTTCATAGAAATTAACAGGTTTGCATATTTATTGAGGAGGATATTAGGTAAGAACGAGATTTTAAACTGAACATAGATGTCTATTTACAAGTTAAATAGATAGATCTATATCTAAAGATACACACATGTCTTAGATATTCATATGTATGTTTGTGATCCATGAATTTTCCCAATGGACTAGGCACTGATCAGCTACAGGGTCATTACTTTCTCATTGCTGCATATCTGAGGGTTGTTGAAATCAACATCAAAAATCAAATGCTTTTCCCCTTTCATGTTGAAGAGCTATCATAGAATGCCCTCACTCAGCTTATGAGGTTCATAGATCTGCATCTAGGTATCATAGGTCTGTGTTATTTCATGAGTTCTTAGGAGAAATAAGGGTTTTATCTGCTTTGAATAGATTCAGTGTATGCTTTGATAACTGGTACCATATAAAGAATTTGTAGGTCCACCTGCCTAGGATTTGTAGAGCCTGAAGAAGAAGAAGGTTCATGCCTTATAGTTGGCCTGGTGTCTAAATGGATGTGTTGATAATGGGAGTTAGTTGCCCCTAGATACATCAATTTCTCATTGGGATAATTGGAAACAGGTAACATTTTCAAACACCAATAGTAGTAATGCACTTTCTGAAATAGCAAGAGCATCTGCTACCATGTTTTTCCTTCTTGGAATGGACCTTATGTTTAAAGCTTTAACATCATCCTATAAATCCCATACTCTTTTCTTGTAAGCAAGTAACCTTTTGTCATTGCAAGAGTATAATGATTTAACTTGTCGTATAAGCAACTGAGAATCTCGCTTAATTATGAGAGTTGTAATTCCTTTCTCTAGTACAAAGAGAAGTCCTCGGATCAATGCTTCATATTATATAGCATTATTAGTACACCTAAAGTATAATCAATATGTTGTGTAGAAAGACTTACCCTTTGGGTTGACTAATTAAATACCTATGTTGGCCCCTAATTTACATTTGGAACCATTGAAGAAAAGTGTCCAAATTGGATCTTCCTTGGTTTTTCTAACTTTGTGCTTGTTTTTCCTTAGGTTCTCTTTTACTTGAGCTTGAAATGACTATTTCTTGGGGACCCATAGCAACTTGAGAATTCTCCTTTATAACTTCTTTATAGAGGAAGTGTATGTCTTTCTTGTTTGTCTTGAATTTCACCAATTATTTCTTTGATTTCATCAACTTTAGGCTTAGGATGAATGAATACCAAAGTTCACCCTTGACCTTTCACATACTATCTTCTTCTTTGAACTTTGATCATTCCCAGGGGAGGAGAAGACAAACCTCCACCATCTGAAGAGGTATCACTATATGATAAATTTAGATCTTTGATTTCCTCTTCAATCTTTTCCATAGATTCAGATAAGTTTATAAAATAATAATTTTTTGTGAGTTCATCTTTTCAAATTTTATTACTCTAGTCTCCCATCATGTGCGTTAACACCTTTGCGATTGCTTCTTGACATGATGAGAATTCAAATTTAGAGTGACTAATTTTGTGCAATTGGCAAAATCTTGGAAGTAGGATACTAGGATCAACTTCCTCTCCTAAACACTATAAATTAGCCACCATATTATCTATTAATTGTGTCAATTTCATCCTTTGGGATCAGTATCTTGAGCTCTCTATCTTGATCACTTGATATTTTGGTGGGAATTGTATCAAATGCCATCACTTTATGTTAAAAATTCTTTAGAATATCTGAGAGGGGGGCTGAATCAGTTATTCAAGGTCCAGATGTCCTAATAAATTTTTCCACAAATAATAGTGAGTCCATCCAAACTAACCATGCATCAAAGCTACTTAGTTATTCTAGCAAGTTACTGAAAAATCAGCATGCAAGAAGGAAACGTGAAAGATCAACACATAACATAGTGATTTACATGAAAACCCAATTTGGGGAAAAACCACTAGTAATATGCTACTCCTTTCTCACTCTTCTAAAGTGATGCCCTATGAAAAGCCTACCCTATTAAAGGCTAAAAAACACACTGTTAAATGTGACCCTATTAAAGGATTTCAACTACCCTATTAGAAGTGGGCTTGGTTAGAAGTCTTTAGAACATGTACTTGGAATGCCACCCTATTAAAGGATTTACAAATGGCTATTAAACCAACCTAAGTCCATAGGATTTTACCCTAACCGATACAATTGCTAGAGAGTAACAATAAGGGCTTTTGACCTAATACAACTCACAACTTAACTTGCAAATTTTAGATCTCAATTCAGCTCATAGATTTACTTGGCTTTCAGTCTCTAAAGCTCTGACACCTTGTCACCCTTTTAAGCTTTGTCTCCTTGTGTCTCCAAGCTCATTGTGCCAATGCAATCACCTTTGTGGTCATCTATCGAAGTAGAGTCTGTGTACTCTATTCCTCCCTCTTGATGTCTTCTTCTTAATGCTGCATACTATCTATAAACAACCACTTAACCACTTGGAAACTCTTGCTTCTTGACCTATAAATCCTTAAATAGAAGTTTGCAATAATTTTCCTACTCTTATTCTAATGGATTAGGTAAGATATAATGTATCTTCCCCTTATCTTGTTCCTTCTAGAAACATCATGACGAATTCTCTTGAATTCACCCAAAAATGGTTTACCTAAAATTCTATGCCACCAACTCATAATCCTTATCTTCCATCAGGTTCACAAACTTCAAGGTAACAAACTTGTTAGCTTAGATCTAGCAAATCTTTGACTTTTCAAATAATGTACTAGCTCGACACTATTGAAATTTTGATGCTCGACACATACTTTGTTACTCAGCACCTACTATGTTTTAGTAATACTCGACGCCTACTATAGATTCACTCAGCATCAACTAAGTTTTTTGATGCTCGACACCTATTACTTTCTTGAAACTTGAACTTGTTCGACTCCTTCAGTTTCACTCGACATACACTAGATTTTTCATTTTCTCTACACTTACTAAAAATCTGCTTGGCATGAACTAGCTTGCTCAACACTCACTGATGAATTTAGTCAAGCTTTGCAAATAGCTTTGTTAGAACTTATCCTTCTAAAGTTTCTAAGTATGACCAACCTCTATAACTTCAAGTGTATTGTCAATACATCATTTTACTAATGTCTTAATTGATCCTTGTATTTCATTACAAACCCATAACTCAACATTTCCCTTAGGTGCTTTTGTTACATCTTATTGATTAAATCTTCTTCATCAATCAACTAAGTGATAGTACTTGGATCTTATAAGAAATTTTCATTCTAGCAAATAGTAGGTTTGACATTAGTGACAAAAAAATGATTGAAAATATTATGTATCAACAATCTCCCTTTTTGATAATGATCTTTTCAAGCAGATTTCAACAATCTCTCTCTTTGGCATTGATGGTAAACCAAACTGATCAACCAAGTTATCAAAATGCTAACTAGGTTAAAGCAATAAGTCAAATGCTAAAAAGAAATTTCTTGCCATTTCTATTTTCATCAACTTTCTTATACAATCTCCCTCTTTGTTGATACATTGTCTTCTCTTTTTGTTCTACTCCCTTTCTAATCTATTATCCTAATTTCTTTGCTTCTGCTTTCTTTCTCCATCCTTTCTACTATTTCTTCCTCTATTTGTCTAATCAGTTTCTATATGAATCCCTCTTTTCTATAGCTTACCACTTTGATCAGTCTTGCTCTTCCTCTTAGCTACTATTACCATTGCTATTTTATAGATTTGATCAATTTCTACTATTTCTCCCTCTTTGACAACAATGCCAAAGTCATATTATTTTAGCATCTTGCCATGCAAGTGTAGCATTTGCAGGAACTCCAATTTTTCCCTCTATCACCTTGCTTGTGACTAGTTTGGAACTTCAACACTTTAGTTACTTTAGGAAAAAACCTAAAGTAAATATCCTCTACATCAATTTATAATACTCCAACAATCAACTCTTTTGATGCTGGGAAGTCTTGTTGTTACTCAAACAATCGTGGATAGGGGTATCACCCCTAACTTACCTCTAAGATATTCAAATGCATCTTTAGGTAATGGTTTTGTGAAGATGTCAGCAATCTATTCCTTTGAGTTGACATATTGCATCTTCACTTGTTTGTTTTCCACCAATTCTCTTACATAGTGATAATTGCAATGTGCTTTGTTTTGGCATGCATCACAAGATTTTTTGATATGTTGATGGAACTTGTGTTATCACAATAGAGTATTATAGGTTTAGTCATCTCTTCCTTCATACCTTGTAATAGATGTTTGATCCACACAATATTGGTGTAGCTGATAGCAGCAGTAATGTACTCAGCTTCAGCTATGGACTTTGAGGTACAACTTTTATTTTTGCTAATCCAAGTGACTAATCTTTTTCCTAAGAAGAGTGCTCTACCATTGGTGCTTTTTCTATCATCAATATTACCTCCCCAATCTACATCATTGTAGGCTTTCAATTCAAACTTTTTAGTCCTCTTATAGTATAATCCAAAGTCATCTATTCCTTTTAGATACCTCATTATTCTTTTTACTGCCATAAGATGATTTTCTCTTGGATTTGCAAAAAATCTTGCCACTATTCCAATAGTTAATGTAATGTCTAGTCTACTATGCACAACATACTACAACTTTCCAATCATTGATCTATACATTATTTGATTTACCTTAGCTGACTCATCATTCTTGGATAGGTTATGTCCTATTACCATTGGTGTACTGACTGGTTTTGAATCCTCTAATCCAAATGTTTTGAGTATCTCCTTGATGTATTTTGATTAAGTCACAAATATTCCATGTTTCAATTGATGTACTTGAAATCCAACAAAGAATTTAATTTCTCCAAACATTGACATCTCAAACTTATGTTTCATCTAATCAACAAAATCTTTACATAGTGCATCTTTTCCTCCAAATATTATATCATCAACAAAGATTTTAGATATCTGAATATCTTTACCTTTTTCTACTTTGATATATAGGTTGTTGTTGTCATCTATTCTCTCAAATCATATCTTTACTAGATATTTTTGAAGTCTCTCATACCATGCTCTAGGTGCTTGTTTCAAACCATAGAGTGTTTTATGTAGTTTGCAAATCATATCCTTGTTGTTGTCATCAACAAATCCCTCTGGTTGTTCTATGTAGACTTCCTCTTCTAGTATACCATTTAGAAAAGAAGACCTAACATCCATTTGGTAGGCTTTAAAACCTTTGCAAGTAGCATATCCAAGTAGAGTTCTAACTCCTTCCATTCTTGCAACATAGGAAAATGTTTCCCCGTAGTCAAATCCTTCTTCCTATGCATAACCTTTACAAACTAGTCTTTCCTTATTCCTTGTGATCTCACCATTCTCATCTAGCTTGTTCCTAAACACCCACTTGGTACCAATCACATTCTTATCAGTTGGTCTTGGATCTAAAGTCTAGGTTTTGTTCTTCTCTATCTACTCAATTTATTCTTCCATAGCTTTACATTAGTCATCATCTTGTAGTACATCTTTCACTATTTTAGGTTCAATCTTGCTTAGTAGACATGATTCATTTCTTAGTCTATTCCTTGTCATTGGTCTAGCTTCCTTGTCACCAATGATTTTTCAGCAAGGTGATGTCTTCTCACATACTTGGATAGCCTTAGTTCTTTCCTTACTTCCATGTTTGGCCTTTCAGCTTCAGATTCATTGTGCACATCTCTTTCAGGTAGCTCAACATCTCTTTCATGTGTACTAATTTCAGAATTAGAATGTGCATTATCCTCATTCTGCAACTTGGCTTCTGAATGCAACTCAATGTTCACTGATTGTGACTCAGTTGATACTGAAACTTGTTGCTAATTCCCAACTTGATTGATAGCTTCTTCTCCAACAAGCATTCCTTCATAGAAGTATACAAAGGATCTATACTCTTCTAGTTTCTTGATGGATTCATCAACTTGAACTTCTATATGCTCATCAAAGTTTACATTTGCACTCTCCACAATTTTTTAGTGTTAGCATTTAAACACTTATATGCTTTACTTCGAGTGGAGTATCCAAGGAATATGCCTTCATCACTTTTTGCATCAAATTTTCCATTTCTAGAATCTTTAAAAATATAGCATCTACAACCAAACACTTTGAAATGTTTCAGATTTGGTGAGTGACCGTACCATAGTTCAAAAGGTGTTGTATGTGTACCTTTATTAATTTGTACTCAATTTAGGGTATAGACAACTAGACTTACAACTTCTCTCTAGTACTTTAGAGCAACATTCTTCTCTATCATTAATGTTCTGGCACAGTCAATCATTGATCTATTCCTTCTTTGTGAAATTCCATTCTATGGGATAGTTCTTGGTGCTGATGTTTGTCTTTTAATTTCTTTATTATTACAAAATGTCTTAAATTCTTTTGATGTGAACTCTCCTTCTTTGTCTAATCTCAAGCACTTTAGACTCTTCCCTATTTCCTTCTCAACCCTAGCCAAATACCACTTAAATATTTGAAAAGCATCAAATTTTTGCTTTAAGAACATGGCAATCATTGTCCTAGAGTAGTCATCCAAAAACCACATTATATATCTATCTCCTTTATAGCTTTGCACTTTTTTTGGACCACATAAGTTTGTATGGACTAACTCTAATACTTCTTTCAAAGTGTAGGTTTTGCTTTTGAAATTTGACTTGGTCATCTTTCTTAGTTGACACTATTTGCACATTGCATTATCAGGCTTCTTCAATTTAGGAAATCCTCTAACTCTCTTCATTTTGCTGATGCTAATCACATTATCAAAGTTGACATGACATAACCTTTTATGCCATAGCCACACACCATCAAGTTTTACAATAAGATAGGTAGCATTTTCCATATCTAGGTAAAACAAATTACTCATAGTTTGGTCTCCTTTTCCTATCAAATTTCCATCAATGTCATAGATTTTGGTAGTTTTATTTTCAAATTCTACTTTGCAACCTACATTGCTTAATTGTGACACACTCAATACATTTTAGTTCAATCTCAACATAATATGCATTATCACATGAAATTTTCTCTGTAAGCTTAATGAAACCTTTTCCTTTGATTAGACATGGAGCATCATTTCCAAATCTAACACTATTTCCATCATATTGAGTAAAGGTAATAAACTTACTTTTATCTCATGTCATGTGACGTGAGCATCCACTATCTATGATCCACCTGTCATTTTTGTTCACATAGGTTACAAGTGTTGTTACCTCATCTTCATTTGATTCATTCTTCATGACTACATGGACTACCTCATCATCATTTTCATCAAAATCCTCTTCTTCAACAATATAGAACTTTTTCCCTTTGTCTTTGTAATCTTTGTTATCATCTTCTCTTCTGTTCTTCTGCTTGTTGCCTTCTCTGTAGTTCTTTTTCTATGTGCACCTTTCAGAAATATGTCCTACATCATTGAAATTAAAAAAAATGATAGGAAGCTTACCTTTGAATTTACCTTTTCTTTTGTGAAATCTTCTGGCCAACAATGCTTCCAATTGTTCCACATCTTCTTCATCTGTGTTGCTATCACTAGATGCATATTTTATCTTTCTTCCCTTCTTCTTTGGTTTCACTTCTTTAGTGTCTTTTAATGATAGCCTAGACTTGAAGGTAGATTCAACATTCTTAGGTATGTAGTTATCAAAGTTGGACAACTCAAATGCAGTAAGTCTTCCCACTATACCTTCAAGAGTTAGCTTGTTTCCTGGTACACATCTTAACTCTTGGATGGATGATACTCTAATAGAATAGATGGATAGAAAGGTTCTTAAAAAAATTGTATTGAAAATATCATCATCTAAATGACCACCCAAACTTCTTATTGAATTTACTACTTCCTTTATTCTAGAGGCATATTGAGCACTATTCTCACCTTCCTCCATTCTCATGTCATCAAACTTTCCTCTAAGACTTTATCTCTTTGCTCTTTGGACATTCTAATCTCCTCCACAAATATTTTTTAAGGCTTTACACATTTTTAATGTGGAGTCACATCCCTTGATGTCATCAAATTCAACATAGTTGAGGGCAAAGGCAATCTTTAGCATTGCTTGATTGTGCTCCTTTTTATTCAAATCTTCTGCAGTAGGGGCTCCAATTGGATCAACATGTTCCACTACAATTGAGGCTTGTGCATGATCACCTATTGATATAATATGTAGCTTCATTAAAATTTTCCATGTATCAAAGTTATCTCTATTAAGCTTGGGAACTTCTCTCCTAAACATCTTGATCTTTTCTACTTCTAGTACCTTTAAACCAAATCAGCAAATGGCTTTGATAATTCTTTAGAATAACTTGGAGGGGGGGTGAATTAGTTATTCAAGGTCCAAATGTCATAATAAAAATTTTCACAAATAATAGTGAGTCCATCCAAAGTAACCATGCATCCAACCTACTTAGTTATTTTAGCAAGTTACCGAAAAATCAACACGCAAGAATGAAACATGAAAGATCAACACATAACATAGTGATTTACATAGAAACCCAATTTGGAGAAAACCAATAGTAACATCCTACTCCTTTCTCACTCTTCTGAAGTGATGCCCTGTAAAAGGCTTGCTCTATTAAATGCTACAAAACACACTATTAAATGTGACCCTATTTAAGGATTTCAACTAGCCTATTAGAAATGGGCCTAGTTAGAGGACTTTAGAACATTCACTTGGAATGCCACCCTATTAAAGGATTTAAAAATGGATGCTAAACCAAACTAAGTCCATAGGATTTTACCCTAATTGATACAATTTCTAGAGAGTAACAATAAGGACTTTTGACATGATACAACTCACAACTTAACTTGTAGATTTTAGATCTCAATTCAGCTCACAAATTTGCTTGACTTTCAGTCTTTGCAGCTCTGACAGCTTGTCACCCTTTCAAGCTTCATCTCCTTGAGTCTCCATGATCATTGTTATATTTCAATCACCTCTATGGTCACCTATCAAAGTAGAGTCTTTATACTCTGTTCCTCCCTCTCGATGTCTTCTCCTTAACACTATATATTATCTCCAACCAACAACTTAACCACTTGGAAACTCTTAATTCTTGACTTGTAACTCCTTAAATAGAAGTCTAGAATACTTTTCTCACTCTTATTCTTTTTTCTCTTATTTGAATGAATTAGGTAAGATACAATGTATCTTCCCTTTATCTTGTTCCTTCTAGAAACATTATGAAGAATTCTCCTGAATTCACCCAAAAATGGTTTACCTAAAATTCTGTGCCACCATCTCATCATCCTTATCTTCCATCTGGTTCAAAAACTTCAAGGTAATAAACTTGTCAGCTCAAATTTGGAAAATCTTTGACTTTTCAAATAATGCAGTAGCTTGGCACTATTGAAGTTTTGATGCTCAGCACAAACTATGTTACTCGTCACCTACTATGTTTTACTGATGCTCACCACCTACTATAGATTCACTCAGTATCAACTAAGTTTTCTGATGCTCAACACCTATTACTTTCTTGGCACTTGAAATTTCTTCACTCCTTCCATTTCACTCGACAAACACTCAATTTTTCATTTTCTCAACACTTACTGAAAATCTGCTCAGCATGAACTAGCTTGCTCAGCACTCACTAATGAATTTAGTCAACCTTTGCAGATAGCTTTGTTAGAACTTATCCCTCTAGAGTTTCTAAGTGTGACCAACCTCTATAACTTCAAGTGTACTATCAATACATCATTTTACCAATGTCTTGGCTGATCCTTGTACTTCATTACAAAACCATAACTCAACCTTTTCCTTAGGTGCTTTTGTTACATCTTATTGATTAAATCCTCTTCATCAATCAACTAAGTGATAGTACTTGGATCTTATAAGAAATTTTCATTCTAGAAAATAGTAGGTTTAACATTAATGACAAAATAATGATTAAAAACACTATTCATCAACAATCTCCCTTTTTGATAATGATCTTTTCAATCATATTTCAACACTTTATATGAGCCTAAATCTGATTGTAAGAATACTACCTCATTCGGGGCATTATATTCTATAATCATCATTTTTAATTTTAGTTTCGCATCTATTTTGATTTTATTGTTCAATCCCTTCCATGGTAACCATAACTTAGTAAAATTTGTAGAAAACCATCCTCTTAGGCATTTCATTCATTCTCTACTTAGAAGTAGTCCATACATTTCTGGAATATCAACCACATGTATACCTATGCATTCTATGCAAAATTGTAGGATTCTAATATTATAGCATTAAATTTTATAGGAGGAGCATTAGCATTTACTTGTGAAATTTGAGTCATCTCTTTATTTCCATTATAGTACGAACCACCATTGTTAGCCATGTTCTAACATCTTCATACTGATTAATATCTATGTATTGAACATTTTTTTTGTTATTGTCTGTAGGAATGCTTCCATTATTTGGACGAGTGTTCCATTGTTAGTTTTGTCTTTGGAAGACATTATGGTTAGGAGGATTGGAGTTGTTCCCTCCATTATTGTTTCCTGGATTGTTGTTCCCACTGTTGTTGTTTCTATTGAAGTTCCTATTATAATTTTGGCCATAATTATTGTTGTAAGGACCAGCATTGTTCCTTTGGAAGTTGTTATTCTATCCTTGTGACAACCTTAGATGAGTCAGTTTGTTGTTCATCTTTGACATAGTCTTTTTCATCTAACCAAATTTGGAAACAAAGCTATTATCTGCTTCTATGGGAATTGTTGCCTTTTGCTCAAAGAAGGAAGCTTTCAGAGTTTCATACCTTGCATATGTTAGAGTAGGGTTTTGCAAAGCATGTTCCTATTGTAATGGAACTGGATTCATGGGTATGAATTGACTAGGAATCATGGGTACTCTGATAGGGTATGTTGGCATTGTTTTGATAGCTTGAGTTGGAAGTATTAATCCACCTCCATTAGGATTAGCTTTCTTAGTGAAAGTAATTGCTTTTGTGAAGATTTTATCCAATGTGTTGATATTTGCTATAGGGAGTCTTCGTAGAAAAATAGTAGTAAGATGGTCCATAGCATTCAAATAAATATAAATAATAGCTTCAACTAGTATAGTATATGGAACTTCTAGCTTGTGATATGCCATCTGAAAGTGATGGTTGAAGCATGAAACCATCTTAGCTGGGTCCCTTTTGATTGATATAAATTGTTGATGTATCACGACTAGGTTGATGAAAGTTTTGAATTTTTCCAAGAAGAATCTTTCAAAAGTATCCCAATCTCCAATACATCTAGATGGAAAATTAACATACCAATTAAAGGTAATTTCCCCCAAAGAGTAGGGGGATAAATAAAGAACCACATCCTTGTTGGCAATCTGTTTTCAGTTACAAATTTCTTTGAATACTTTGATGTGATCTTTGGTAGTTTGTGTTTCTTTACAAATGAACCTTGGGAAAAACTTTTTGAGATTCTTGGGAAGGTCATGAAGTGTACCTCTCAAGTTGATTGGTGAGTCTACAATGTTTACCAAAAAGGCCATTCGAACCTAAGAGTGGTTGTTATAGAGGTGGAACTATTGGAGTATTTGGTGGTTGACTAGGTGGTTGGAGTGGAGGTAAAGTTGAAGAAGATGATGAAATTTTGAATAGAACTAGTTGAACCCAAGGTATTCCTTTATCACTACATAGTTTTTGAAAATGGGTAAGCTCAAGAAACTCATGTGCACTTGGTGAAGATCTTAAAGCTTGTTGAAATGGGGATTTTGGATCAAAATCCTCCAGTTTGCATCAATTTTGGAAAAACTACGCCTTTGTAGAAGTAAACCTTCTCAAAAAATGAGGCACACCACATAATTTAGCATAGAAACACACTAGTGTAGCAGCACACCTAAATTTCTCAAAAACTCAAAAAAAAAAATTGAACTTGTGAAAAGTGCAGAATTTCAAAGCTTTGGTAGATTTTTCTTCTATTCTCAAAATCTAAATGCCCTCCTTCTAGTGCCACTTCTATTGAGCTATCATTATGCACGATGTTAAATGGCAAGAATTCTTTCAAAATCCTCTCTTGAAAAGTCAATCTTGTGAATCAAGCCCAAAGTTCCTAGTGATTTTGCAACCTACTAGAATCCACTTAGTTGGAGATAAATGTTTTTTTTCAGGAGGAGGCCTTTGCTAGTTTGAATGATTTTAGATGAGATGTAGAATCTATTTGCTGCTTCAAAATAAAACACACAAAAAAGAACTATGTTTTTTGTATTTCTTATGTTTTCCAATGAATGCACTCTACCAATGTGACTAATATGAATTCCTAAATTAACAAGGGGTTAGTTAAGCAAATAAAAATAACTTTAAATCAAATAAAATGTAAGGAAAATTCTAATGGACATAAGCTACAAATAATAACATGTCTTTGAGTTAAGCTTTCAAAGAAATCGGTGGATAACCAATGAAAGTAGGAGTAGTACTTCATTAATTCTACTAATGCAATCATCGATGGGAATTTAGCAACCATATAATGTTTCACTCTTCATAAAATCATAGGGCCATAGAAAGTGCACTAATGCGAGACAAAAAGATATGCAGAAACAATTTGGTGATTTCTTGTCGAGCTACATATGTCAACAAAATTTGTAAAACTATATCAAATACCAAAATTAAAAGATCTCACAACCAAAAATAATGCAATAAAATTTTGGCTCAATCACAATTCCATGAACATAAATTCACAAAAATATGACACATTCAGCTGCAAATCACTACACTCTAAATTCAAGCACCAAAAGCATAATACTATTGAAAAATAATGACAACCCTAATTACATATTACAATCTTGTGTTTATAAGAAATCATATCTTCAATTTGTGTTGAGAGTGAGAGATATCTTCATGCAATAATATTCTTTTAATTTAATAAAAAAAACTAATTATATACAAGCTAGCAACTTAGCTGGTGCTTAGTAGGACTCCATCCATTTTTATATTCATTAATTGGATGCATGAGCCTTTACATGTCATAAAACAAAGAATTTATGAGAAATTAAGAAGAAGAGAGCCTTTGGTCAAAGTAGAAGTATTTGGAAGTGTCAAAAATAGAAGTTCCACCTTTACTGGGTGTCTATCAGAGTTAAACTACTATCAGAATGCATTTTTCATGTGTGGAAAGCTCTATTTTTAGCACTAGCAGTTAACTATTGGCACACCTTTGGAAAAGTGCACCTTGGAAGAAGCACACCAGTGCACCTATGCACCTCTGATTTCTTCAAAATTATTCCAACACTTTGTAACAAAAAAGTGCACCAGTGCAATAGTGCACCTCAAAGGTCCAAAATTACAAAATTTTACCAAGTGTCAAAATTGAAATTTTGGCTTTTGTGTTTTGTCTCCCTTCATACTAGAGCTATGTCTAGATGCTTGCCCTTGAATTTCTCAATAATCTCAATGATCCTTGCCACATATGGTAAATCCAAGGCATTATACTTATCCTTAAACTTTTTATGATAATCATCTACCTCTATATGGGTCTCAGCAAAATCTCGGAGTATAGTATCCAACTCTAATAAAGCTTCTTCTGCCCTGAATGCTTGCCAAATATCTTCATCACTAGAAATTTTATCAAAAATATTCCTTAATCTCTACACTAATACCTTAACTAGTATTAGCTTCTCTCATACATCATCTTCAAAAATGTTGATACATGCATCACTATAATGTTTCTCTGCTTGCAAAGTCTACTCTCGAGCTTAGTCCTTGAGTTGGTAGACTTCGCGTGTAATGACTCCATTACCTTATTACTATCCACTATCTTTCCGATCCAATCATCAATTAAATTGAGCTCTTCTATAGTATATACATACATGAGTATTGTATACCTCTACACCTTTATGGCCTATAGCACCTATAAATCTTTTCCCCATTCATGTACCTCATCCATAATATTGAAATCTTGTTTCAAAATTGCTACCATTTTATCCACATTTTCCTACATAGCATGAAGTAGCTTTAGATTTCCTTGGATGATGAGAACACCTTTTTCCTCAAAACTTTCCCACCATTGTTTATAGACATTCAAAAATGGATCCAACTATACTCCTCCCCTATCTCTTCTGTCCAGTGCAACATTCAGAGTCTCCTCAGGGTGTTCAGGATCTAAGGGGCAAACAACTTTGGCTAAATATCCCTTTAGTATTTTATTTTTCTTTCGAAGAACTATTAGTTCTACCCCTTCCTATTCCAAACTCCTACAAAGCTCCTTCATCCCCATTGTAACCATCAACTTAGTTGTATCCAATGTAAGCTTTCCAAGCATAACCTCTTTAGTTTTGTAATCTTGTGAATCCAAATCTTCTATTTCCAAATCGAGAGGTGGGATGGCCACTTGTGCAAATAAATCTTGATTTTGATCATTGTTGATGAAAGTTAATGCACTAGCCTCTTTTTATGGGGATTCAAGTTTCCTTAGAATATCAATCAATTCAATCATGTCCTCTTCATCGACATTAAATTGTTTCTTTTTATTTCTTATCATCTCATTCTGCAACCATCTTGGAATTTGTTCTACTGGAGGCCTATCTCTTGAGGATGAAGAGTTTTCTTTGCTACCCCTTTTCCCTTATCACTAATTTTCAATGTTCTCTCCCTCTATAGTCTCTATTTCAGTGGAGCCCATAGTTCTTACCTTAGTATCCTAGGAAGCTTGCTAAAGATATTGAACCATTTTCCCTTCTCCAAACACTTCATTGGTTGATACTTGTTGTGGCTCTTCTTTCTATTCCTTTTGGACTTGCTCTTCTTTGATACCTAGTGCTAGGGGAGTAGCAAATCCTTTATCCGTAACTGTGACTTGCAATGGGGATGAAGGGTTTATCTCAAGACCCTGTGACTCCAGGGGCATTTGAGTCCAATCTTCCTATTGGGGTTCATTCATTAGTGTATCCCTGATCTTATCTCCCACCAACTTAGTACCTATGAGAATGAGATCAAAATCTAACATCTTAAAAATATTAGTTCCCTCTACATCCTGCTCATCAATCCATTACTACATTTCATTATCTAATGTGGTTATTTGTAGAGGTTCTTCTAGGAATCGTGGTGGTGTAGTAGTAGAACTTCTTCTCCTTTCTTGTTCTGTGGCTCTTGCTAGCTAAGTTCTCCTATTTAAAGGTACATTATCCTCATCATCCTCTTCTTCCTCTTCTTTAGGAATAGGATCCACAATGGATGGGAAAGGAACTACCCTCATGGTCACTCTTTTCCTTTTCTTGACTAGAGTCTTGATCTTTCTTCCTTTCTTGGCCATACAAGGGATTCTTGTTTGGTCTACTATGGTGGAGAGACCTATTGAATCTCAACTTCTATCTCTATTTTGCTAGGTGTAGTAGTTGGTAGTAGTTGTGGGTCATCCTAAACTTGTAATGCCCTAGTATCTTCCAACCTTTGTACATTTACTTCTTCTTTCTGTGGGGGTGCCAAGATTTCACCTTCTTCTAGCTCAACTCTTTGGGGAGATTTCCTCTTTCTTTTACCTTGGCCTCCATCCTTTTAAGCTCTATAATAACCCACTAACCTATTGAGTTGATGCACTATTTTTGGCCTTATTAGTGATTGAGCTGCAAAGGTAGGAATGGTAACTTTCTTTCCTCTACCTTTATTTGGGCAGGCTTGCACATGGAAGATCATTGTTCGAGGTATTGGATCAAGCTAAAATGGCTTGTTGATCCAATCCTACATCATCTTAATGATGTTCCTTTCCCTATGGTTAATGTTAGAATTCTCTTCTTTGTAAACCTCAACATTCACTATGGGTCATTCCCCAATTTTATATGCGTTGAACAAAGGATCAGACAACTTCTTAGAATCTTGTTACCATATCTTTAAGAGAATTGTTATTTTTAGGGCCTTCTCTACCAAGTACAAATTCATCCTATAATAGTCCCTTATTCAAACATTGTAGTCATTTGTAGAATTCATCCAATGGTCTTCAGTGGCTTCCTCATGTTGAAACATCTTTCCTACCAAAGATTGCACTCTACTGATATTATCAAAACATAGCCTTGGAGAATTATACTCTTCTAGGGGATACTAATCCCATTCACACTCAAAAGAGGAGATATCTTGCCTCTAATCTACCCAAAAAGGTCCTATAACCAATGGCCAAGTCCAACATTTCTTATGTTTTTTTCTCACTCTGTCATAAGTAGATAAGATTTTTTGACCAATTTCCAAGAGGACAAGTCTATCACAAGGATATCTTGGGAGCTTCTTTGTATTTACAATGGTACTAGCTACCCTGAGATATGTGAATGTTTTGAACTTAATATAGTATGCTCTAAGTATTGATATTTGTGCCTTTGCATCATCCAATAACCTCTTCACATAATCTCCTTCTATGAATCAGATTATGGCAAATATAAATGCATCATCCATAATTCAATACTCTTTTATTTGCTCCAAGAGCTTCTTCTTCACCAACTAAGGATAGATGATGTATGGCCATGCATTTAGATCCTACATGCTACCTTTTCTATACAAACCTAGATGATATGTTGCCCTTGCAGCTAGCAAGTATACTAGATATGAGGTCATATAAAACTTCTTTTTATTCTTGGCTGCTACCAATTGTTCACATAAGTTCTCACTCAAAGTGGAAGCCCAATCTAGTGGCATCATCACTTTCTTGATTGTTTCAATGAAATGCACCATAAAGATGTTCAAATGTCTAGCTATAGGTAAATCCATAACTCTTCTCAATAGGATAATGGAATATTCCATGTCTTCAACCATATATCCCCTAGTCATGGCAAACTTCCCTATTTTTTCCCAAAAGGAGTCTTTTCGATAAGATATGAGGACTGAATGATCTCTGACACCTCCTTAATATGTTCTTAGTATGACCTCTCTAATTGCTCATAGGTAAGCCTAATGAACTAATCTTCCCATGGGAGATGGAATACTTTCTCAGTATTCTTGGGGCTTAGATCAAGAACAATTTCTATAGTTACACTCTTTACTATCCTTTCCTCTAGTACCAAGTATTCTACAAGTGTCATGATGAGCTTTGCAAATTACACTGATATTGGGTGTGAAGCTACGTTGACCAATTCAAATTAGATAAGTGCATAAATCATTTGTGATCTCTCGGTAGGCTTGTTGCAAATCTTAAGAAATTCCCCCAAATCCATGTATCCCAATTCTGTATCTTTGATTTCTAAGTAGTCATCTTAAAACCTTGATTTTTTGAAAACTCCTTGAAATTTGAAGATCACTAGCTTTGGTGCCATTTTCTCACCCATAGAAGCTGATGAAGATGCCATTATATCTACACAAATGGATGTCCATTGGTTCAAAATTAAATAAAATATGATAAATTCAAACTCTAAAGTTGAGTGACACAAAATTTGCAAAGATAAATTGCTTGAAAACATAGAAGAAACTTATTTTAACCTCAAAAAGCCTTATGGTGCACCTGGCACACCTATTAGGTGTGCTTGGTATGCTTTTTTTTTTTTAATCAAACTTTTAAAATAATGTGCACACCAGTGCACCTTACGGGGTGCGTTGGTGCACACCTCATTTTTGTTTTACGTTTTAATTATTTTTGTTTTTGTTCTTTGCATGCTTTTTGGTCTAGGGGTGTGCACTAGTGCACCTAGGAAGGTGGGCTAATGTGCACCCATCTCCAGGGGGTAAATTACAAGTTTTTCATGTATGTGGGGTGTGCACTAGTGCTCCAAATATGATCTTTTAGTGTCTTTTAAAGTGTTTTGCATGGGGAGAGGTATATTGGTGTGCACTAGTGCACAAAGTTAGGTGTACTAGTGCACACCAATGACATGTGTTTTGGCACAAGTTGTAGATGGGAGGAATGTCACACCTCATGTAACTATAGAGCTATGGTGATAGAGTTGATAAGCACAGAGGTAGACCTGATCTAGTGTGATGCTATGCTATGGGGTGCGGGGATTGACTTGCTATGGCATGGCAATGCAAGGAGGGAAAAAGGTAAGAATAAAGATGGTGGGGGGGGGGTGTGGTTTATAGGCCCCCTAGGGTAACTTCTTTGTTAAGAGGTCTGTAGCTGCAAATTTAGAGACACTTTTTCACTAACTTGGTGCATCAGTGCACCTATCTAGGTGCACTAGTGCACCTTTTACTTTGTAAAAAGAGCCTCCTCCATCATAAATTCTGATTTTAGCCAACTTAATTTTCTCGTCTGGACTCAGATCCCAGATTAGGTGTCCAAATGCTCAAAAATAAAGTACAGGGTCCCCATTTCTTCTAGTAAATGGGGTGTGCATTGTGGAACCATAACAAGATCCAATTTAACACAACATTGGTATCCAATTTTCAATCATAAGGAACAACTTCCACAATAGGCTTCAAATATCCCCTAGATAATACTCTCAACAATCTTTCTTCATCTTGATCTTCTTTAGGTTCTAGATTATGGTTTGGTGCTGCTATTTCATCATCAGTTACATCATCAAGATGTGCTCCTCTCCTTTAGGTTGTCTCCACAACATCTAATCTGGTTGCAATTTGTCTCAATTGATCCAATATAGCATTATCAATGTCTTCTCCACCACAAACCATATTTAAAAATCAAGTTCCTACAAGATTGTACCCCTCTACAAGTTATAGGTCAAATCCATAGATCTAAAACCCTACAACCAATATCCAAAATAGGGTTCTACATGATCCAATCTCCATAAGGATGAACCTCAAGATCTAATACCACCTGATACAAGGAAGGATAGGGAAAACTAGGGCCAAACGCACACCCAACTCTTTGAACCACCCTACAAGAGTTAACATAGTAGAAATCTAACACATAGAATCAACAACCAAAGGAGGAAGAGAAAACACTTTCATTGATTCTTCAAATATTCAACATACATGCCCAATTGTAAGGCCTTTTGGGTTATTTCCAGATACACATACATTCATGATCTAAGCCCCACCTTCAAATTCACACTGTCTAATTCTGCTCTCAAGTCATCTCTAAAAAGTTGTCATAGCTCTAAGCCTAAACACTCTATTTATACTAGCCAAAATGGCTTACATATCATTCTAGAATATAGAGAAGCCAAAATTTGGATCTCATCAAATATTAAATGAAAATAATCCTAACGTTAAATTCTTGAAGAGCCACAAGTTGGCCTACATTAGCAATTAAATGTATAGAAATTGATGTCTGAGAAAAATTGTGATATCTCCTAGCTTTGATTGAATTAGAACTCATGCTTTGAAATATGGGTAGTATTTTAGGTCCTCTACAACATCTTAAGTGTGAAAAGGCTAATTCACTAGGGAAAAGTGTGCATCCATTCTAAAAATCAAGCACAACAAACTATCACACAGAACTACTAGAAATGAATACTCTAGGAGAATTTCCGTATCTCCAAAATTATAAGGAGTTAGAACTTAAAATTTGGAAAATTGATATTGATCTAGGCCCTCTTCAATCCTTGAAGTGAACATCCTCTCATTAATTATGGAAAATTAGTTTCATGATCTACAACAAGAACCCAAAATCTAGAAAACATAGTTTTAGCAAAACATAGTTTCAGAAGCAAGGTAAAAACTAAAAACATGCAGGATAGTAGTGCAACCCAGGATGCTCCTACATCAAAAAGAAAATATACAATGTGATGAAATCATCCATGTTTCATTTATCTTTTTAAATAATACAATATGTTCACATTTTCCTTTATTTCTCCTAGAGACACCCTTTACCCTTTTACATATCTTTTCAATTCATGATACACCTACATATGATCTTTTACTTTCTTCAAGAGTTTAAATTATAATATTATATATATTTCTTCCAAAGAGATTTAACACATAGACTTCAAGAATTAATCTTTAACAACTACTCAACAAGGATCCATATAATACATTTATGCAAACTTGAATAACACTTCAATAATATTTACCACCCAACAACGTGGAGCCATAAATGGTTGAGTCCCCCAAGATAGGAGATAAGACCATGATCCACATAGGTTCTAAGGTAATATAAGGCTTACACCCCAAAATCAAAGTATGAAGTTAATATAAAGCTACACAAAGCATAATACCCCAAAATGAAATCACAAGGAAAATTGACAACCATAGGGAAAAGTAGATTTAGGGATTCAAAAAAATCTAGGTCTCATCATACATTCCTCTTAGTTGGGATCATTCACATGAGTCAAAGACCAATCTGTCACACAAAACATCTTCTCCCTAAGTACTCTAATAGAATATGTATGGACTAGTACCATTGGGATCATTCACATGAGCTAGGGACTGATGACCTACATAGGATTCCCCCTCTCTAAGTACTCCAACACTAAATCTTTCTTAGTCATAATTAATGTGAATCACCAAACCCCCATAACCCATTAATTTTATTAATGTTTTTACTTGATTACAAAAACTCACATGTAGAGCCAACCTATAGAAGGACTTGGTCTCTAACACATAAGATCCTCTTGTGGTCCCTATCACCTATGCTAAGCCACTCACCTAGGGACTCTACCCTACTCACAAATCCAAAACTAAGATCATAGAAGAGTTTATGTAACAACATTCCTAGGGTCCTATACCCCTAGTTTAAACACAACCCTAACTCATCATGTAAACATCACAATACATAAAAAATAATAAGGCACAAAGTCTATATGAATATGTATTTACAATCATCAATTTTATACATCACATGATAATTTGGCATACCTCTAGTTTCTTAAATAATAATTGGGACCATGAAAATACAAGCATGAGGTCAACTAGTTAAAAATCTCATAAATCAAGCACATATAATTCCAAAACTTATAATAAATACTTGTAGTGTGTAAAAGAAATAATGGATAAGAACATGTGAAAGATATCATAATATAATATTCCTTTCCTCTAGTTACCAACAACCCTCTAATGAAATGTAATATATCTCCAATAACTAGTGGCTAAATACTATAGGAAAATACATATCTATTGTCACAAAAAGGAACTCAAAACCTTTAAATAACTATAGGAATAGAATATACAAATATAATACATCATGAGAACTTATAGATAGACATATTTTTATTTGATAAATAATTCCATGAATAAGTTCAATCCATACCTCAAGTCCTACAAAGATTTAGTAGAAGCTAGAGAAAGGAAAAAAATAGAGTAAAATAAATCCACTTGAGATGCATCATTCAAACCCACTCCAATTTTATAAACCCCCATTGTTGAAGAAGAATCAATTCCACAATAATAAGCCTGACTCTCAGCTCTTTAAACTCTCCCATATAAATCTCTCTCCAAAAGGAAATAGATTTATAAATCCTTAATGAATTATACTCATGAATTCTCCCTTACATATCATTAATTTTTCTCCATAAAAATATTCATAAAAAGTACAAGAAATCTCTCTTCTAGCTTTCAGCCATCTGCCTCCTTCACATTTACATTTTACACTGCACATATGTGTTCTTGAATATCTTTCATACCCTCTTAGGGGAAAAGACACCACCCTTTTAAATAAAAATAATTCTAAACCCCTAAATTACCTTAGTTATGTAATTAACTACCATTTTACAAGTTGTTTAAGTATATTAGGGGTAAATTAAGACTATTTTAGGGGTATATAATGAATTAGTGGTCCAAAAATGATGTAAATACATTCTTTGGTGCTTTGTAACTCATTTTTTATGCCCATGATTGTATTTATGTTTTGATATCATATTCTTCCACATGGGTAACACAAATTACCTTTTTTAATCTTGAATGCATGTTATAACTCCTCTTCTAAATACTTATGCTTTTTATTTTATCCCTTTTAATTTTTTATTTTTTTTATTCTAATAAACTTCTCTTTATATCTAAGTGTATAAATAAATCACTCACAAAAAATTTATAATATACGTAAATACTTAAATACATTAACTTTGTAACAATGTATATTTATATAGGTATATATGTGTGCACCCATATATGTTAATATAAATATACCAAACAAATATCATAGACAATTTATATAAAAATATAAATATCAAGATCATGAATACATAATTCTAAATAGTAGAATCCATTGATCAAACCATAAAAGAAAATTACAAAAACATAATCCCCGGACTAGGTGACTAACTTCCTACTAGATTTATAAGGATATAAGGATGCCTATATGGATCATGGTTCCATCTGCTTTTAATATCAACTAGTTCAATGATTTTGAGGCATGTTCAAACCTATCTAACTAGGTGGAGTTGATGTCTGGTACCTATACACACCTACATCACCAATTGACAAGATACAACACACACACACACACACACACACACACACACACACACATATGTATGTATGTATTATGTATATATGTAGGTATATACATACATACATACATACATACGTATGTATGTATGTATGTATATATAAATAGTAATAGACAAAGAAGGAGGAGTGTGACATCATGTAGATCTCTCTTGAAGTGATTATGACTACCTGCTCTTATCTAGAAGATACACCAGGGAAAGTAAATGCACACATATATAAGCCATCATGGGTTAGCTAGGTTAACTAAAGAAAAAATAATAATCACAAAATTATAATTAAGGTATTGAAATCATAAATGATAAATTTAGAACAATATATTAAACATGATACAATTCAACCATAGACCTAATCTCCTAAAGACATTATATAGAACATGATCAAGTGTCTAATGCAAAGAAATATCTAACATCATAAACAAGAAAGGATGTGTATGATAAGTATAAACATATTATAGGATAAGAACCTAGTTGATTACCTATTTTAGAGTAGATAGGTGTAATCACCCAAAAATGGTCTTGTCGATTATAAGACCCCTTTTTCTCTTGTAAAATTATTCTAATACTAGACCATAAATCATTTCTCCTAATCAAATCTGTTTATTTCATTATAACCTAAGGTTTGACCACTATCCTAAGTCTTTTTGAGCCATCGTTTTGTATGATGGTTAATAGTAGGAACCCTTTCGAACTCCTACCTTGAAAATTTAATCTGGGATCAACTCCAAGGTTTTGAGCGATCTTGTGACCTACTAGAATCCGCTTTGTTGAAGATAAATGTATTTTTCCACAAGGAGGCCTTTGCTGGTTTTGACCAATTTTGAATAAGATGTTGAATGTGCTTGCTATCTCAAAAAAGTAACCACACAAAAAGAAGTACATTTTTCTATTTTTTAATGAATACAATCTAACAATGCAACTATATGGATTCCTAATTTAACCAAATGTTTGTAAAAGTAAATAATGAAGATAGGGTAACAAGAAGTTTAAGAAAATGACTTGAAAAGTAAATCCCTAATGGACATAAGCCATAGAAACAACACATCTATGAGTTAGGCCTTTGAAAATATTGATAGGTAACCAATGGAAATAGGAGTAGCGCTTCCTCAATTCCACTGATGCAATCATCGATGGAAATTTAGTTACCATAAGATGTTTCACTTTTCATCAGATCGCAAGGCCATGGAAAGTGCACTCATGCAAGACAAAAAGCTATGCAAGAACAATAAGGTGATCTCTTCTCAAACTAAGTATGTTAGCAAAATTTGTAAACATGTAGCAAACGCTAGAGATAAAAGATCACTCAATCAAAGTAACACAATAAAACTATTGGCTCCATTACACTCCATGAACATAAATTCAAAAAGTATAACATAATTAGGCAAGAATAACTATGCTTTGAATGAGAGCACCAATAGCATCTATTATTGCATCAAAATAATGACCTAGAATACATGTTACATTACTAAATTTATAAGAAATCATCTCCTCAATTTGTGTTGAGAGTGAGATATCTCTTTATGAAAACATATGCTTCTAACTAATAAAATAAATCTATTTATGTACAAATGGACTCTCTAACTAGTGCTAAGTAGGACTCCATCCTTATTTATATAATTTAATAGATGCATGAGCCTTTACATGTCTTAAAACAAAGAAAGATGAGAAAATAAGGAGAAGAAAGCCATTAAATAATGTAGGAGTCTTTGGAGGTGCTGAAAATATAAGCTCAACCTTCACTGGATGTTTTAAGGAGTTAAACTACCATCAGAATGCATTTCTGGTGCATGGAATACTCTAAATTTAGAACTGGCAGTTAATTGTCAGCAAACCTCTGACTTCTTCAAAAACTTCTAGTGCAACTTGGAAGAAGCACACCTCAAAATAAGTGCACCTAGTGCACCTAGCACACCTTAGAAGACAGATCCAAAAATGCAAAATTTTACCAAGTGTCAAAATTGAAATTCTAATTTCTGGGTTTTGTTCCTCTTCATATCAAAGTTATGTCTGGGTATTTGTTCTTGAATTTCTCTATAATCTCTATCACTTGGGTTGCATCTAAAAAATATAAAGGATCATATTTATCCTTTTATTTTTGTCAATAGTTGCCCACCTCTATGCGAGTCTCTACAAAATCTTCCAATTTCACATCCAAATCTAGCAATGCCTCTTCAATCTTAAATGATTCTCTAATATCATCATTAGTGAAAGCTTCTTCAAAAGTCTTCTAAAATTGTTCAACAACTAATTTTATAGTCATTAGTTTATCTCTTGAATCATCTTCGAAAATGTCCAAGAAAGCATCATTGTAATGTCTCTCTACCTCCAAAATATGCTCTTGGGTTTGATCCTAGAGCTTATGAAAATTTGTCTGTAATGTTTCCATCACTTTATTACCTTCCACAATCTTTTGTATCTAGTAATCTATTTTATCTAACTCATCTATAGTATATACATCCATCAACATCCAATATCTCTCACCCTTTATTGATTGCAACACTTGCAGGTCTTTATCCTAGGTATGTACTTTGTCCATTAACCCAAAATCCTATTTCAATATAGCAGCCAACTTATCTGTATTATTCTACATGTGATGTAATAGTTTAAGATTTCCTTGTATGGTCTGCACACTTTTCTCTTCAAAACTTCCTGCCATTGCTGATAAGCCTTCAAAAATGGATCTAGTTGTATAGTCTCATTATCCCTCTTATCAAGTGTTGCATTTAGAGTCTCCTCACAATTTTTAGGATCCAACAGACCAACTACTTCATTCAAATAACCTCTTAGGATTTCATTATACTTTTAGAGGTTTAATAATACTAACTCATCCTATTCTAAGTGTGTAAACACTTCTTTGATTCCCATAGTAACTATCAATTTGGCACTGTCCACAGTGAGTTTTCCAAGAAAGATCTCCTTGATTGGATAATATTTTGGGGTCAAATCCTTAATATCTATATGTCAAGGATGGATAGAAACATGGGCAAACAAGTCCTGATTTTGATCACTCATAATAAAGTCCAGTGTTCATGCATCAAGTACAAGTGGCTCAGGTTTCTTGAGAGCCTCAATTATTTCTCCATTTCCCTCTTCCTTAGTACAATACAACTGCCTTTTGTTTCTAACCATCACCTCTTTTCTCACCCATATTGGAGCATCTTCCATCAAAGATTTATCCTTAGATGAAGATGGAGCTTGTACCACTATAATTTTTCCCTTATCACTCCTCTCTAGAGTATTTTCCTTTTGTGAGAGATCTACATTAGGCATCTTAGTGCTTGTCAAGTCCATAGTCCTCAACTCTGTATCTTGGGAAGTTGATTGAGGTTCCTCATGTATTTTTCATTCCTCTAACACTTCATTAGTGGGTATTTTTTGTGGCTCTTCTTCTAGTTTAGCTTGCACCTATTCTTCATTACTCAGAGGGAGAGGAGTAGTTGAACCTTTATCCAAGCAAGATAAAGCTTGACTAGGTGGTGGTGGAGCAATTGAAGGTCCTTGTGAATGAGGTGGAAATTGAATCCAATCCTCTTGTGGAGGTTGAATTGTTGGACTATCCCTTATCTTTTCACCTACAAGATCAATGCCTGTAGACATGAAATGAAAATCTAACATCTGAAAGACATCATCCCCTTGGTCCTCTTTCTTATCAATCCATTATTGTAATTCATCCCCCAAATTTGTAGCTTGAATAGGTTGTGTAGGAATGGATGGTGGTGTAATATTAGAGAATATTCTTCATTCTACCTCTATAGCCCTAGCAAGATGAGTCCTTTGACTCAAGGGAAAGTTATCTTCTTCATCTTCTTCATCCTCTTCTTCCTCTTCTAGAATAACTTCTAGGACTAATGGAAAAGGAATAAAATTTCTTATTACCTTTTTTCTCCTTGTCCTCTTAACCAAAGTTTTCATCTTTCTTCTCTTGGGAGCTGATGAAGATTCTTCTTCCTCTTCTATAGATGGAGACACTTTGTATGGTTCTATTTTAGCTCCTTGCCCTTGTTATGGTGATGTCACTAGTAGATTATCCTAAGTCTAGATTACTTCTATATTTTCTACCACTTGGTCTGCTAGTGCTTGAGTTGCCTCTTCTACAAGCTCAAATTTTTGTGGGGAAGTTATTTTCCTTTTATTTTCACCATTTTGTGCCTTGAAGTATCCAACTTCTCTATCAAGTTGATACACTAATTTTGGTCTTACTGATCACTGAACTGTGAATGTTGGCACTATCACCTTTACTCTACCTTTGACTGGGTGGGCTTTAGCTTGAAAAACTATAGTTTGGGGAATCAGATCCAACCTAAATGATCTCTTGATCCAATCCTTGGTTAATTGGATGACATGACTCACCCTTTGATTGATATCTGAGTCTTCCTCCCTATCAATTTTTGCATTCATGATAGGCTGATCAGATATCTTATCTTTGTTATACAAGGGATCTAAGACATCTTTAGTATCTTGTTGCACTATCTTTAATGGGATCTTCATTTTCAAGGCACTACTTGCCAAATAGAGAGTCATCATACAATAATCCCTTATTAGGATTTTGTAGTCATCCACTATATCCAATGATCCTCTATGGCATCTTTATGTTAGGATTGTTTTCCTGCCAAGTACTAAACACTGCCAATAATATCAAAAAAAGGAGAAGGATAATTATACTCCTCCAAGGGATACTAATTCCACTTAGACTCAAAAGTTGCATTATCCTACTTGCAGTTAACACTAAATGGACCTATAGTGATCTGGTTCATACCCAATTCTACTTATATTACTTCCTTACTCTCTCATATGTAGATGAGAGTTGTCATGCAATCTCTAGCAATATAAGTCTATCACAGGGATACCGAAGGAGCTTCTTTGGATTCACAATCATACCCATTACCCTTATAAATAGGTGAATGTTTTAAATTGGATGTAATAGGTACCAATTTCTATAATCTTTTCCATAGCCTCATCTGACATCCTTTTCACATAATCTCCCTTAATGAACCAGATGATTGCAAAAAGGAAGGCATCATTCACTATTCTATACTCATTACTATGCTCTGAAATATTTTTCATTACCAATTAGGGGTTTACTACATAAGGCCATGCATTTTCATCTTGCAAGTTGCCACTTTTGAACAACCCTGGATAATTTGTTTCTCTCACAGCTAATAGGTACACCAAATAAGATGTCATATAAAATATTTGGTTGTTCTTGACTACCACTAGTTGCTCATCTAAAACCTCACTAATAATTGAAGCCCAATCGATTGGCATCTTCATCATTTTGATGGTCTCAATGAAGTGTACCATCCATATGCGTAGGTGTCTTGTTGCTAGGAATCCCATAACTCTACTTAGGAGTAGTATAGAAAATTTGATATCATGTTCCATATAGCCCCTCATCATATCCACTTTTGCTTCCTTTTTCCCAAGAGGAGTCTTATCAATGAGATATGAGGATTGGATAATTTTTTATGCTTCCTCTTCATGCTCTCTATACCACCTTTCTGCTTGATGATATGTTAACCCAATCTAGTAATCTACAATAGGAAGATGGAAAACCTTCTTGATGTTCTTGGACCTCAAATCTAGGATGATGTCTCCAATTATGCTTTTTATAGCTCTCTCCTCTAAAACATAGTATTCTACCAATTTCATGATCAACTTGGAAGACTGTATTGATATTGGGTGTGATGTTGTGCTAACTAGCCCTAATATGATAAGTAAAAATACCATTGGAGACCTCTCAATTGGTTTGTTGCATAAAAAATAGGATCACGTTCTAGTTGATATGGCCAAGTTCAGTATCTCAGATCTTTGAATATGCATCCTAGAAATGTGACTTTGATGGAACACCTTGAAATTTGAAAGCCACTAGTTTTAGAACCATCTTTGCAATGAGGGAGGATGAGGGTGAAGCCATTTAATCTATCCAAAACCAATATTCATTATTCCAGAGTTGAAGAAAAATCAACTTGAATAAATCCTAATTATGACAAAAACAAACCAAAAAACCCTAAAATCTAAAAAAAAAACTAAAACAAACACCTAAAAGCTTTCCTTACACCTCTAGAAGACAAAAAAAAATGGTGCACCTTGCACAACTTGGAGGTGCGCTAGGTGTGCCTTCTCCTACACAAAACCCTCAACACTAAGGTTGCACACCTAGTGCAGCTTGTGGGGTGTGCTAGATGTACACCCTTATAATGTGCTAAGGAAAAGAAGTGTTGATAGGGGTGTGCACTTAGTGCACCTTCTAGGGTGTGCTATGTGCACACCCTTATCTATACTTGTTAGGATGCTTTGCCTTAGTAAAGGTGCACATTGGCACACCTTGGATAGGTGTTCACATGCACACCTTTATCTTGGGTGAAGGCTAGTGTTTTAGGTTTTAAAATTTTTGTTTAAGGTTTTTATTAAGTGTGTGCAAAGAAAGGTGTACACCTTGCATGCCTTAGAAGGTGTGCAAAGTGCACACCTTTACCTTAGTTTTTTAAAACATTTTTGTGTTTGTGTGCAGGTGGTGAAGTTATAGGCACGTCTAGAGGTGTGGAGGTGTTCTCGCCAAAGACTTAGAGTAAGCAAGTGAAGTGAGGAAAGGGGGTGGGGTCCCAAGCATTATATAGGCCCTTGAGCACACCCCTTGGCGGTGTGCCCCTGCGCATGTGTGCAGGTGTGCACTTCCAAGAGGAATGTGCTCTCCCCTAGTGCAACCAGTATACTATTCCTCCTTTAGGGGTGTGCTAGGTGTGCTAGTGTGTCCCTTATAAAAATTTGATTTTTCCTCCTCAGAAACATAGTTTTTGGCAAAATGGGTTATTAAGAAGTGACCAAAACTAGGTAAAAACACCAAGCAAAACCTTAATAAAGAGTCAGACCCTAGACTAGGGATCTAGAAGCTAAAAATTATACTAGGGGGTCCCTATTTCTAGGTGAAATGGGACATGCATTATGAAACCATGAAAAATAGCCCCAACAAAAAGGTAAGAAATGAAAAAGGCATTTCTTCATCAGAAAACATTCTTCTAACATGTGTAAAATACCAACTAAATCCCAAATACTCCAAGCATATTTTGAGTCACCTTTTAGTCAAAACATAAGAATCTAAAATCTCCAAGTTCAGTGTGTGTTTAGCATATCAATTTTGTTGTAACATATCATAATGTAATCTATCAAAAGCTTTTGAAAACTAGGAAAAAATCTTCCACCCTTCTAGTCCATTCATTAGGGATCTACACGAAAGTTGTTTATCAATCCACTTGGCTGACCAGATGAGAGAAAAAGTCCTAAGGGATCTTAATAGGTTATCACTTTTCATTTGAAGTCCTTAGTAATCATTTGAATATTTTCTTCACATAGCTCATATGTCACCATTTGATTCTTCGATGAAGCAATTGTTTTGATATTGGATAGCCTATTTGGAGTGCATATCCCTATAGTCAGATTACCTTTCCCAGACTTTGTAGAATGTTTCATTATTAACACCATTTTCCTTTTATATTTTCTTTCTATACCCTAACCATGCTTAGATTATGTGGCTAAGACATTTGTACCATTTCTTAGATTCAATCTTTAGTGAATATCCCTTTCTTTCCTCTTTTAAGAACTTTTTGGAAACTTTCACTCCAAACAATGATCTTAGCAATTCCCTCAAGAAGACCCTTTTGTTTGAATCGATAGGGTTTAGATTATCCCTTTCTATTGTCAATCTTGGTTCAAAAATACCTAAGATAGTCGATCTTAAAATTTGCAAAGTGTTGAAAATTTGTTTATCTATAATTTTGAATTCAAGATTGAAAGTCCTCTATTACTACAAGTAACGTCTATTTCTCAGTTGGTATAAGAAACAAAATCATTTAAATTTTTTTACAAAGAAATACCTCTTCCCCAAAAGTTGAAACCAAAAAGTGGTTTAATGAGATAAATCAAGATAAAATCTTGAGTGCACCTAACCCCCAGACTAATGCAACTTTGAAAATAAACATGCAACTAAAAGAAAACACATAACTGAGTGAAAACACACATGCTAAAATAAACACACATGCAAAAAAAAAAAAAATTTATTTATTTTTTTCCCTTTTAGGCCTCAAAATAATTTCTTAGGAATTTTCCACTGACTAACAACATAACTAATTCCCCTTGTAAGGAACTTAGCCTAAAAGTATTTTCTCCAAAAATTTCTACGATCTGATAAGGACTAATCCATAAGTGTTAAAACTTAGTGTGGCTAACCAACTTTTCTTTTGTGTTGTCCCAAAGTAGAACAAGGTCAAATATTCAAAAATATTTTATCCTAGCCCTCTTGTCAAACCACCTCTTGATTATAGCCTAATGTTTCACCATATGCTCCAAAGTAGGTGTCTGTTTCTCATCCATCTTCAAAAGATTTGTTAGTCTAATTTGTACCCTATCAGCATCTTCAGCATACCCACTCATGAATTTCAAAATAGGAATCTTGGAATTAAGTTGGAATATTGGCTCCTATTCATAGATGAGTAGATATGGGGATGTCCCCAAAGCATTCTTGACCCTTACTTAGTCTATCCATAGCACATATTTGAGTTGAGTATGCCATTCTTTAGGATTTTCCTTCAACAAACATCTTATTACCGTGACCAAGTTCTTATTTTTAGATTCAACCATACCATTTCTTTGCAGAAAATAATTTGAAGAGAACTTGATGATAACCTAATTTTGTAGTGCCCATTGAGTAAGGAATATTGACACAAAATCTAATCCATTATCAAACACTAGAAAGAAAAGCATCCCAAATCTGTAACAATCTATTCTTCCAAGAAGTCTGTAACCACCTTTGTCATGCAATTTCTAAAAGTTTCTACTTCTATCTAGCACATATAATAATATGTAGCTATGAGAATAAAAGTATGTCTATTTGATGATGGTGGGTTTACTGGACCAGTGAAATCCAACCCCCACTTTGCAAAGGGGCATACCTCAGACACTAATTGTAATGATATTGCAGGGTGTCTTTCTCTATTAGCACTAGTCTAACAAATGTGGCAAGTATGCAAATGTTCAAAATTATCTTTAAAGATTGTAGGCTAGAAATAACTTGATCTTAAAATCATATGGGTGGTAGCCTCTATTGAACCATTCCCTATACCATACTTATCATGAAATTGTTCCAAAAATTCTTTTACTTATTCATGTCCCAAGAACTTTAGGTAAATACCTTCATAGTTCCTTTTGTATAATTTTCTATCATGTAGCATGTAGGATTTGCACTTCATTTTGAGTCACCTATATTGTGAACTATTCATCCAATCGGGGTACTAATTTTGCAAAACATAGTAAACAATATCCTAGTACCAGACATCTATTATTATACCTTGGTCAATATCAACTTGAGATACTACAATCTTCTTCTGATCTTCCACCTCTTCTTCAACATCAAATCAAAAAATTTGGTCATCCCCGATTTGGTTATCTACTATCATTTTTGATAATCCTAGGCCTCTTACCAACTTCATGGGTTGAATAGCTAAATCAAATTCTTGGAGGATTGCCATCCATTTTCCTTGTATTTCACCTAGCTCATTTTGCATCAATAATGTCTTAATTGCAGGATCAAGCACAATTGCATATACCTTGCTCATTAGTATATAATGGTAGAATTTATTTACCACTTTGATTAAAGAAAAATACTATTTATCAAGGTTAGAATAATTTAGCTTAGCATTTTTCAGAGGGCAACTCATAAAGGCAATGGGCCTTTCATCTTCTTCATCCTTCTTCTATGCAAGAATCCCAACACATGAATGTTCTAAAGAAAAAGAGTATATTTTGAAAGTTAGTCCATAATCTAGACTCACCAATACCGAGGCTATGAAAATGGTCATTTTGATATCCTCAAATTATTTCTTAATTTCTGGAATGCATTCTATTTTTGCTCCATTTTTAAGGAAATCATTAAGGGGACAAACTATCTCTATAAATTTTCTTATAAACTTTGGCACAAAATTTATTTTTCCAAAAAAAGACTTAAGTTCTTTTTTACTGTGAGGAGGTAACAACTTTAGAATGACTTCAATTCTATTAAGATCAATGGAGATTCTAGTTTTAGAGATGATATGACCTAGGAGCTTTCCTTTAGTGACCCCAAACAAATACTTCTTGGGATTGAGTGATATGCCATATTTACGACATCTATTGAATTATTGTCTTAAATTAGTAATGTGAGTGATTTAATTCTTTGAAAAGACAGTTAAATCATCCATGTAGATGACTATAAATTTGTTTATTAATCCCTGGAAAGCTTCCTCCATGGCTTGTTAAAATGTAGCCCCTACATTAATCAGCCCAAAAGGCATCCTTTTGTATGAAAAATTCCCCCATTTGGTCATGAAGGCCATCTGCCTATCCTCTTCATCAATGATTACCTAGTTATATCTTGAATATCTGTCCAAGAAAGACATCATCTTGGAACCATTAACAATTTGCAAAACTTCATCTAGTGAGGGCAAAGGGTAGTTGTCCTTTTGAGATGCAAGGTTTAGGTTACAAAAATCCACACAAAGATGAATCCAGTCTTTTTCTAGATAGGAACCAAGTTAGCCACCCACATAGAATGATGAATGGGAAAGATGATCTTGGCATCAAGCAACTTCTTAACCTCCTTTATTATCAATGGTTTAATAATAGGATTAATAGGTCTTTTCCTTTGATGGAAGGGTTTGGCATCTAGTTTCAAAGGAATGTCATGTGTAATGATTTTTGGATCATATGTTTTGAGCTCTTCATAGCTCCAAGAAATGACATCCTTATACTCTATAAGAAATTTGAGCATATCTTCCCTTTCCTATGCATTGCATGCCTTTATAACCCTTACCATTTTAGGATCTTCATTGGTACCCAAATTATATGAATCAAATTCCTTGATCCCTTTTTCTTTGACCATTTTGTTGTTAAGAACTAATTCATTGCAATCAAAAATGTGTTCGAAATCAACCATTCCCTTAGGAATAGTGTTGGTTTTTAAGTTTAAGATCCCAACTTCATCTTAAAGTTCATCATCCTCAGGCTTATCATCCAAGGTGTCATCAATCTCTTGCCCTTTAAAGTGGCCATTACACATGATACATTTGATTATATGTTGATCATCTTGAAACACTTGGAAGTTTGTAATATTGTCCTAGATAGATAGGGTAGCCACTAGTTCTACTAAAAATCTTTTCAATTTTTCTCTCTCGACTAGTTGTAATGTGTTAGCCAAAATGGCGAGAGCACTTGCTACCATCTTTTCCTCCTTGGAATTGACTTTATATTCAAAGCTTCAAAATCATCCATTAGATCCCATACTCTTTTCCTGTAAGCAAGCAACCTCTTATCATTACATGAGCATACTAATTTCACTCATCTTATAACCAACTAAGAATCTCCCTCAATTATGAGAGTTGTGATTCCTTTCTCTAGTATGAAAAGAAGTCCTCGAATCAACACTTTGTACTCTACAACATTATTAGTATATCTAAACTATATTCAATATGCTACATAGAAAGACCTACCTTTTGGGTTGATTAACTCAATACCTGTGCTAGCTCCTAATTTGTACTTGGAACTGTCAAAGTGAATTGTCCAAATCAAATCTTCTTTGGGCTTCCACTTTTCCTTTACTTGGACCTAAAAGGAATGTTTCTTGGGGATCCACTGTATTCTTTCATGGGGTGGACTTGATGATTTTCGATTTTTACTCCATGATATAGGAAGCGTATACTTTTCTTGTTTGTCTCGAATTTCCCCAATTAATCTATAATTTCACCCACTTTGGGTTCAAGATGAATGACTATTGAAGTCCATCCTTGACCTTTTATTTATCATCTCCTTCTCTAAACTTTAATCATTCTTGGTGGAGGAGAAGACAAACCTCCACCATCTAAAGAGGTATTACTGTATGATACATTTAAATCCTTAATTTCCTCTTCAACCTTTTCCACATATTAAATTATGTTTGTAGAATTTTGACTTTCTGTGGGATCATCTTTTGGAACATTACCACTCTTTGTTTCCATTATCTGTGTTAATACTTTAGCAACTACTTCTTGGAAATGTGAACATTCAAACTTTGAATGACTAACCTTATGTAATTTGCAAAATCTTGGGAGAAGTAGAATATTGGGGTCAGCTTCTTCTCCTAAAAATTGTAAGTTAGCCACCATGTTATCTATGAACTATGTTATTGTCTCTTGCTTTGGGATTGAAATCCTAGATTTTCCATCTTGATCATCTGATATTTTAGTTGAAGTTGTATCAAAAGCCATCACTTTGTAAGAGCCCAAATCTAATTGTAAGAATGCAACCTCATTTGGTGCATTGTATTCTATAATCATTTTTTAAACTTTGGCTCCATATCTATCTTGATCTAATTATTCAACCCTTTCCATGGTAACCATAAATGAGTAAAATCTATAGAAAACCATCCTCGTAGGCATTTTTCCCATTCTCTTCTTAGTATTAATCCATATGTCTCAATAATCTCAACCACATGTAGATTGATAATGTCTTGAATTTGGGAGTCAACTATGTTGGAATTACAAATGGGAAACATATACTTCTAAGAGGGGGGTGGGGGGGTGAATCAGAAGTTCTAACTTTAACCAATAAAACTTTTAACTTCAAAACAATCCATGCATGAACATGTTGAAATAAAATGTAAAGTAAATGCATCCACATAAAAACTTGACACCAGATATGATTACCCAAAAACCCTCCAATGAGAAGGTAAAAGTGGGGTGGGAATGACACCCACAATTCTTCTCTACTGTAGAAATAAAGTGTCAACTATTCTAGTTACATAGTTTGACTATTTTCATGATCTGCCCTATTAAAGGCTTGCAAAGAATTTTTAGGTCCTACCCTATTAAAGGGTTTTAACATCCTATAAAATAGTGTCTAGCTAAAGGACTTTAGAACACTCACTTGGAATGTCACCCTATTAAAGGATTTTACAATGACTATTAAATCAACCTTAGTGCAAAGGATTTCACGCTACTAATACAGTTGTTAGAAAGTAACAGTAGAAAGTTTGATCTGATACACTTACAACTTTGCCTTGTTGATTTCAGATCATTATTCTATCCATCTTGATCCTCTTGATCTATTATAACAATGTCATATAGCTTCTCCTTTTTTCTGCAAACTAATTCTACAATTCTTTAACTCTTCTAAGTCACCTTGAGTGTTTACTAATCAATTCACCCCTTTCACTTCCTTCAATTCTTCACTCGCATCACTTCCTCGCTTACATTCATTCTAAATTATGGGGTTTTATCTCCCTTTAAAAAGACTTTGGTGGCTTAGGGTTAGGTATGAATCTATGACTAAGATTCATTCATTTTCATGCTCAATTCCTTCCATTTTTCTAATTGGTTCCATGTTGATCACATAGGGAATCCAAATAGATTCAATCTTATCTTCAAAGCTTCAAGATCTATCTATAAGTCGGTTTAAAAATGGTTTACATAGTTGTTTGTGCCATCACAAACAACTAGGTCTATTCTGTGTTAATCAACACTTGATAATACTGATGCTCGACACTTACTGTAATTTTGACTTGCTCAAAACTTGAACTTTCTTAGCATCAACTATTCACTTAGCACTTTAATTACTTGGCACATGAGTGACTCAACACTCATTACAACTTGGCATCTATACATATTATACTTTGCATATGCTACTAGCTCAACATGAACTTAGTAAATATCTTAACCGTGTTGACACTCAATTGTCAAAACCAATTTGAGATCAACAATCTCCCCCTTTCACATGAGTGTCAAAAACACTTAATTGTACATAAAAAATCTAATTTTCTCAAGTATAATACATACATAGTTTGGCATATATATACAACTTCAAAATAGACTTATATACCTCAAAAATTTTGTAACTCCCCTTGAGTTAATGTGCCCATTCTGTATCCAAAATTTGTTCTCTTCTCTGAGTAGCATGCTAATACTCTTTCTCTTTAAAATTTCTAACACTCTATTTCTATCTAATATACACTCTTTTTTGTTCTTTTTCTGATTGCTCCCCCTTTTCTTGCTCTCCCCATTTTTGGGTTATCTCCCTTTTTATTGTCTCCCCTTTTCATATTTGTCTCCCTCTTTTTGGTAATATCTTCCCCTTTTTGACACTGATGTCAAAGGGTCTATACACTAATTGTGTATTTGTCCAAAAATTTCTTAATGAAACCTCTAAGGATTTGATCTGGATGGTTGTCTTTGTTGCAAGATGAACTAGTCCATCCAATGTTGAAAGATTGGGATCTTTCTTTAATACTATTTCTACATATGCTAGTTCTTTTTGGAGTATTTCCATATGGGGGGTAAGGGAGGCTTGTATATTAATCAACTTAGATCTAATGTTAGCCTCTTTTACTGTTAACATGGCTACTTGATTTTGTGTATGAAGCATTAAATGAAAGTGCTTCTCACTTTGAGCTAGATTTTGGGGTAGTTGCATACCTGAAATTTTCAAGTTTCTTTCTAGACTCAAAATTTTGTGGATCATTTCTTGTGTGAAAGGATCACACAAGTTTGTGTACAATAATAATATGTTCTCAAGTACTTTCTTCACTTTCTCTATTTTGAAATTTCTTTCCAGACAATTCCATGATTTTAACATTAGTATCTTGGTCTTCATTATTCACTTGTTCAACAATTTTTGATAGTTTTTATAATATAGGCTTTGATTCATTAGGTGTTTGAAAGATGAAAGCATCTAAAAATATTTCTTTGATCTCTTGAATTGCTTGCCTCTATTTTACTCTTTCTTGAGTATCTCTTGATTCTTCTTTCTTTCCAATGCTTCTTGCATTATACTAATTTGTTCTAATGTCATTGTTACATAATCATATTTTGGTATCACTATGTCTTTATCTAAAAGTGCATCACCATAGTGAAATACCTTTGCAACCTTTGTTGAGCTTGAGCCTAGTGCTGAAATTTGCAGTGGTATTGCATCAATGCTTGGCCTCTCAAGGACTTTAGTAGGAGTGCCAGTTGTTGGTAAATTTACCAATGTCTATATTGCTTCTTGCTCCTTCTCCTTGGGTATGTTCTTTTCTTCATCATATCTACTTTGATCAATTACAATCAATTGAGGTGCACCTTGTGTTTGTGCATTAGGTATAGAAACATCTATCTATCATGCTTGTTCTTTTGTTGGCTCCTTTACTTCTGCAGTTTGAACTTCATCAACTTTTGTAGCAGTGTCAACTTTTATAGATTTATCATCTAATTATATTAATTTTTGAGCACTAGTAGTTGAAGGGATGATAGAAGGTGGTTCTTTTGTGTTCACCATTTCCCTTTTGATGTCAACTACTACCTTCTATAGTTCATCCACACTAACCAATATAGGATTTTCATGTAGCCTTGCTTGTAATGTGGATTGGTCAAGTATCTTTTTCAAATACTCTGTAGTTAATGGATTGATGTTCTAAGGTGATTTTTTAGGAACATATTTCACTATTATGGTTTCTACAATTGTGTTTGTGTCATATGGAGGGCTCATGGCTAGCAATTGAGAGTGTTGCATACTTTTCTCTACTTGCTACTCATCTGTTGTTTCCATCTCATCTTTCTTTTGTTGTGTCTCCTCCATAGTAGCATATTCTTTCTCTTTTTTTGTTTCTTCCTCCTTATCCTCACCTTCTTCATCATTGTTTATTCCCTCAAAGGGACCTACTTCTCCTTCTTTGATAGTTGTTAAACCATATATTAATCTCCACATTTGTGTGGATTTCTTCACAACATCCTCAATTTTGTTTTATAAAATGTTGAATGCCCTATATTTTGGTGCAAATCTTCTACCATATTTCTTATTTGACTTAGTTATTTTTCCTTTTGACAACTCTAGCATCATTTTTGTTAATGTAGATTCTCTTATTTATTTTTCCTTGGTTAGGCAATAGTGCCATTTATTCTCAACAATTGTATACAAATATTTAGGCATTGTGTTATCAAATTCAAGAGGAGTGTTCTTGAAATTTTCCATAATGGCATATACAGACTCTTCAATCATGTTTTGGTCTTCTCTACTAAGTTTACCAAATTCAATGTTTTTCAAACTTGTCAAATTTGCATTATCTCTAACATTATCACTATTAGTTTCAAGATCAAATTTGGGAGCATGACTTACCATTCTGAATTGGCTTATGTCCTCTGAATCTGTCTTCTCATCATCTGTCTCTGGTTGTGTTACATATTTTATTCTTGGTTTCTTCTACACTAGACCAATTTGTTCAATAGCCTTATCATTCTTCTTTTCCTACTCCTTGGCCTTTTGAGTAGTTTCCCTTTTAGTGGCTCCTGTTGTTGGAGCTACAGGCTTGGCTGCACTAGGTTTTGCTATTTTTTTTGCCTTAGGTTGTACAATAGGTTGTATCTTGGATTTTCTTTTCTTTTGCTATGGCTTTGCTAGTGCTTCCTCAAGATCTTGTCCCTCAACACCTTCTTCTTCCTGATCCTCTCCCATACCTTGGGTCAAAGAAATAGGTTCTTGACCTTGTACCTCTTCTTCCTCTTCATCATCTTCATCATCATTATCATTTCTTGCTCCTTCTCCAAACTCAGCCTTTAGATTTCCTACCATTTAATCTTTATATTTCAAAGTTAAGGCCATCTTCAGTTCCATCTCAACTTTAGATGTCACAACATAATAGTTACCAAAAATTTTGATAATCTTATCAACTTCTTTAGCAATAAGTGTAGTGATAGCAACTAAAGCTTCATCAATATTGATTTCCTATCCCAAAGGCCTTAAACATCTAACTCTAGGTACTTCAGCCATGATGAAAGTGTATTCAATGTCTACTAAAAAGAAAATATCATTGTAATGTTTCTATACTAAGGAAATAGGAACTCTCAACCTCTGTTTCATGGACTACTTGAAATCTTCAAAATAACTAGTCATTACTGACTCAAAATTTTCTCACATTTTCTCAATATGCTTATTGATTTGCATAGAAACTAACCTATTGGTCTTTCATCCTACTCTATAAAAAGATGGGAACTCATTTTGAACATAGAAAAATATACATATCAGTATTGAACCAAACTTACATAGAGCACTCTTTGACTTCCTTATTTCTCCTAGGTTCTCCATTATCTACTACAACTAGAGTTCTGCAAGATCATACATATGATCTTTCTTGACTATCTTACAGCCTATATCAATTGTTATACAAGGAATATTGTTCAGTCTGCTTGACTAATAGAATTTATGTGAGATGATTGTAACTACAAAGTCAAGAAGTGGATCTGTGATAGTGTCAATGGTCATTCCACACTTGTTCCACATAGCTCCTATATTTCACTCAATTACCTATTTAGAATCTCTTCTCAATGTCTTAGGCCAATCTAGGGTTGGTCATCTAGTAACCCTATGTACAATTCTCTTTGAGATTTTGATAGGTCTACCATCTAGCCATAGACATCCATCATGTATTCTACTTAGAAATATTTTGATCCATTCAATTTTGAAAACTGGTTGAAAATCTAGGGCATGGGTTAAGCCCTTCCTCTCTAAAATTTTGAATTCCTCCTTCAACACTTCATTTTTGCATGATCTATCATATGCTTGTCTAATTTCCATGTCTCCCTCCTACCTTGCAATTATAACATTTCCTAACATCTTGGACCATTACAACCTTAGGTAGAATGATAGATAACATGCCTCCTAGATTATTCTTATATGAAACTTCTGGTATGGCCCTAAAATCTAGTTTGACCTTGTTGCTAACTAATTAAACTTTGAACGGTTCCTCATCTTTTACATTCTTAGAACTTGAGGCCATTATGCAAGCTAGGGTTTAACAAATATAAAAACTATGTAGCTAGGCAGGTGAAGAATACCTTTTGAAATTGATGAACTGATGATTGATTTTCACTATGTATAGGGTAAAACTGTAATTCAATTTGATGGTATACTTATAGATATAATTGAATCAAATATACCCTAAGAATGTCAATCTAGGATTCATAAACTCATGAGAGATATAATGACTATTTTCTCAAGGGATGAAAATAATAAATCAAAAGGTTTATGAATGCAAATTACTACTTGCTAATAAATTAAACTATCCAAATTATCACACATCTAAGATTACTACTACAAATAAATTCTAATCTAAAGTTTAGATTCTCATTAACACACTTCTACACAATTAAGAAAAATGTTTTTATGAATGCTATTGCAAAGTTTTGTCCAATTAAGAGTGTATATGATTAAGAGTTGAAATCCACTTTGATTGCAGCAAGTGTTTTAGTATTGGTAGGAGGTTGTTTATAATAGACTAGTCTTGGGTACATAGTGCAACATGAAGTATTATAAAGAGTGATGGGAAGTATTATAAATGGATGTATGTAGTAGGAAGAATGTAGTGAGAAGTATTCTATAATAGATGAGGGTCTGGTATCTTATGCAATAGTAGGGCAAGTTGAACAGATAAGAATGTTGCAACCAATTACTTCATTGGACAAATAAATCCTTGATTAACAACATCAAGCATTGCATAAATCTTAATTAACAAACATATATGCAATAAGCTTCCTAATAGGTATAGATAATTAATCAATATATAAATGTACACATTTGATTCAATCTAAAATAAACTTCAAACATAGATAACTAATCAAAATCTAAAAGCGCACAACATAACACAACTTGAAATGATCTCATCAAGCTTCCTGAGAGGGGACTCTTCCTCTAGTCCATGTGGTGAGCAATATTCTAATGTCAACTGCTATAGAGACTTCACTTTCATTAATGCCAAGAATTTCAAAGATAGTTTAAAACAAAGTTTTTCATATATCATATTCATATTGTCTTACAAGATTTTCATTTGTCTATATAGATTCCCATTTATTTAACTAACTAATAACCAAACTTTTAATGGTCGATGGCCTTTACCCTAAATATACATAAGCAACAATTTGGTTTGGCCACTAGCCTCAAGTCTTTAACAAAATATAACCAATCATGAAGTATCTACCCAGTCTGTTCAATATTTACAAAACAATTTACTCAAAATGAAATTAAAAAATAAAGACTCCCAACTATTCATTGCTTCATGTAATTGGTCCATGTTCATCCATTATCTATAGTTCATGTAGTAGAATAAACCAAGATGTATCATTATTTATGCATTAACTATCCACTATTCAAGAAATATTTCATACCTTAAAACTTTATTAAATGCATTATATTTTTTAATGATTAATGGCATAATAGGGATTAGAATAGGCTTAAAGCAAGGCAAGAATGTAGAAAGAATGTACAAAAACAAAACACATTTACATGCCCATCATTCCCCCCAGCTTAAAGATTTTGCATGTCCTCATGCAAATAAGGTGACTAGTTGGATCCAATAGGCTTAACATCTAGTATGTTTGTATTCTCTTCAATTTCATTCATATCAGTGGCTCCCTTGTCCTAAGAAACAAGTGCTTGTAGTTGCAACTTTAGCTACTGATTATATTGTTGGAGTTGAGTAACAATCTTCCATGGCTGTGTATTACAGAGAAGTGGCATGCCCTATTCTACTTCAGGAACTCCATGAGTTACACCCATTCCTATAGAAATTTGATTGAAATAATTTTGAATTGTAAAAGTGACAAGGGGTGTATTACTACTGGGATTAATCATTACAAAAGTGGATTCATGAAGAGGATGCTCAATTTGTGTATCTTGATAAAGAACCATATTATTATTGGTGGTTGGATGTTCCTTCATTATGGCCTCATCTTGTTGAGTATTTTCTTGATGAGAAGTAGGGCATACATCTTTGGTTGTTTGTTGAGCATCTTCCAGTAATTTTGCAATCTTAGGATTCTCTTGTTGATTTTCTGTAGTTCCCTTATCTTCAGTAATCTGAATATTCATATTACATTGTGGAGTCTCTTCCCCAATCTCTTCACCAATTTCTTTACTGAACTGAGTAACATTCTCATGGTGTTCCACTTCTTCTTTGTAACTTTGTTCATGTGCCTCCTCTTCTCCTAAAATTAGATCCTCAGTAGTAAAGCCCTCTTTTTGTTGTTGTTTCTTTTTGTTCCTTTGTTTTTGGCTTCTCAATCTTCTTAAAAGTTGGTCTTTCTTTTTCTAAGGTTGCTTTGTTCCCAAAATTTTCATATCACATACAGACCCAATTATTTCAACTAATCCTTGTAACCTATCAGGGGTATATTTTTTCAAGCGTGTAACCATAGGATGTGGGTTTTCATTTCCCATTTTCTTTTTAGAAAATGTTAGTAAGGGCTTTTCTTTTCTATAGGCCTAGAGATTTCAAACGCCATTTCCTAGAAAGATTGGGTTCAAGGGTATTATTAGTGGCAAGAAGTTGAGGGTCTTCTATATTGGTTTGGTTAACAAATGCATCCCATTTTAGAATAGGTTGAGCCAAATGGAGGTTATGGTCAATAATTAGCTTAATTAACCCATGGTGAGCCAAAGAATCAACATGACCCTAATTATACTGGTCACAAGACCACTTTAGGGAGTAGAATAGGTAATATGGAAGATTAACAAGAACACCATATTGTAACTATAACATAAGATGAAAATGGTGGGAAAATCCATACTTGTAGAATTCTTCACAAGTGATGTAATTGATTAGGAATTTAGTGATAGTATCCCATGGCACTAGCAGAGATTTTTGCGCTACTCCTTGCCCTTGGATATTCTCAACTGACTCACCTTGCTAAAGAAACTACTTCTTATAAGGCTTTAAATCTGTAACCCTCGATGATGAATTGGGAAAGAAATGGTCACCAATTTTTGGTAGGCTAGTGACCTTTACAATAGTCTACAAATTTACAATAAATTGTAGTCCTTAGACCATAGTATTAGATACCTAAAATCCCATAGCAAACTCCATAGCTATGGTAGCATCAAACCTATATAGACATTCAAAGAACTTCATACATCTAGAATGAGAAAAAAAAATTAATGCTTCCTCATCATCATTCAGCTTATCCAATGAGTTTGGTTCAAAACAAATATGTTTACCCCCCATTGTGAAAAGCAACAGAGTTCAAGTAGGTTTAACACAGTAGGAAACAAGTAGGAAAGAAATGACAAAAATGATAGGAAGTGCAAATAGTTTTAGCAATAGAGAGTAGAATAAATGGAAATGGTACCATCAAAAGTGGTAATAATGGCAAGGTAATCTAAATTAATATTAGGAAAAAGGATTCATTGTAAGAAATGACCTGGCACAAAACCCACAAATGATAATAATGGAAAGGGGATCATTATTGATATCGTGACCCAAAAGGACTCATGAGAGTATGTGGAAAGAATGACTTGGCATAGAACCCCTCAACTTAAGCAGCTGATTCATCCCATTCATGCCAACTAATCATCAAAAGAAATAAAATACATGAAATAAATCATAAGGTAAGGAGATACTTCCTGATGTAGTGATAGTGCGGAAGGTAGATCTGAAGATGTCAGCAAATACAAGAAGATCGCCCATCAAGGAAAGGAGAGTGCCACCAACCCCAAGGAAAGAGATAGCAGGCATGTGAGATGAGTAAATAATGACCCACAACAACAAGATTTGAAAAGGAATGATCATAAAAGTTAAAGATATTGATCAAAAACATGTGGCATGCTTGTCAGTATAGTCCACTTAAAAACTTAGAGCAATAGGAAGGCCACGAGCAAGGGATGCCAAGAGAAGGGTGACGGAAACAAAGAGATGATTTTTTTGTTTTTTGTTTTTTTTCTTTTTATTATTATTATTATTTACGTATGAGACTAGACCATCGAGAAGTTAGTTTTCAATCAAGTGCCACCTGGAAGCACTGGTGAACCAGTTTTCACTGCCAGAGAGTCCAACAACTACAAATTGCTTGATCAACTAGTTTTCAACAAGTAGTTGGCCAACAATGCAAAAGACTGGTTTTCATTGTTGGGTCCTTTTTTAAAAAAATTATATATATAGTTATATAGATATATTCTAGCAATGATCAAGAAGACCAAAGGGAACCATGGTAAGTTCCTTTGTGATATCAAAAATAAAAGCTTCCTTGGAAAGAGGCTTTGTTTAGAGCTTTAGTCTATGACCATTAATGACGAGCTTGTAATGTATAGAGTCTATGATGTAGAGTTGAGCCACACCATTTTCATATACATGCTCAACTTTGTAAGGTCCAACCTATCATGTATGAAACTTTCCTTTGAAATCCTAGAATTGTGAATCATATAGAAGTGCCCAATCCCTAGGCTGGAAAGAATGCTAGCGAATGTATTTTTCATGCCATAGTGCTCATTGATTCTAAAAAATTTTAGTGTGAAGAAGTGCTTGCTAACATAACTCATCAAGGGAGTGGATTTGTGTAATGTGTTCCTTTTGAGCATCAGAGAGACTCAATCCAAGTTGAAGGGTAGTTTGTGTAGACACCTAAATTTGATTACACTATTTTAGTAATCCTATTTAGTTATCTAAAAAGGAATTACTAATTAAATTTCTATTTAATTAATCCTTTGTCATCCCCTAGTTGATTAATTTAATTAATCATCTATAGTCCTAATTGATAAATCAAATAATCTATTATTTATGAATTAAATCCTTTTCTCCTATCTAATTCCAAAAATCCCCATTTATTAAATAAATCTATTTGATAAATGAAATTCTCAAATTCAAAAACCCCTAACCTATCTCTAATCCTCCATTTAGCCTAATCCACCCCATCCACCCATACTAACCAAGCTTAGCCACTAACTCACCCACCCTCATTAATGACATCCACTTGCACATCTCTAACATCCCTAATCTAATCCTAAACCCAAGCCTAATCCACCCCCTAATGTTGTCACATTCCTTAAACAAGTTTAAGACTTTCCTAATCCAAACTAAAGTCTCCCCTCGAAAAACCCAACCACTAAGTCATGAGTGCTCTTACAAAACATAAAAGACTCTTACAAGCCCACTCATGACTCTTACATCCATCTTACACACTCTTCCCTCTTCCACACTCATTCCTCTTACATCCCTCTTACATACTCAACCCCACTCATCATGCCTTTAACCAACCCTTTACCCTACCCTCTCACACTCATCCTCCTTATGACAAGTGTCACCTTCCCATTGGTGCTAAACAAGCACAATCCATGTGCTCTCCTTTGAGTGCATCCTAGCCCTCCTTAAGCCTTCATCCATCCTTGCATCTAAGCCCTCCATCCCTCTACCCCTTAGCCTATAAATTGAATCCCATCCCAAGCCATTTCATCAACAATCTTTGAGCTAAAGTTACCATGCTATTTTGAGAACCAAATCCATCAACCATACCCTTATAATGCCAAATTGAGAGCTCACAAAGCTACCAATTGTCCATTACTCATCTCCATTGAAGTAGCTTTTGAGCATCTTGAGCATACATCCACAGCAAAAGGACACATCTACAGAATCAAGAAAGCATGGAGTGCTTTTTCTTGTGAGGTTTGCACTTCTTGTTTTCTTCCTTTGTCTAAGCATATATGTGAATTTAGTTTTTGGTTTGTGAATGTTTACTTTATTTGTTAATGTTCTTTGCATACTGATTCTGGTTCTACAGTTTGAAGAGTCTTAATCTTGAACTCAATAGGAAGTACAACCTTCTTACCGTAAACCATTTCATAAGGGTTCATACCAGTGGTGGTCTTCCATATGATACAATAGGCCCACACAACTTCAAGAAGCCATGTGGCCTAATCACACTTATGAAGTGCAACAATTTTAGTAAGAATGTTCTCCAATTCCTGATTAGTTACCTCAACTTGTCCATTGGCTTGAGGATGATAAGCTAATATTTTCTATGGAAAATTTTACATTCCTTAATTAATGCAACAATGAGGTTTGAAGTGAATAAAGTCCTTGATCATTAGTAATCTCATGTGGAACACCAAAGTGAGTGAAGATCTCAAAATATAGGAATTCAACAACTTTGGTATCTCGAGCATGCTTAAGCACAACCACCTCAACCCACTTTGTGGCATAATCTATACAAACATGAATGTATTCCTTGTTTTTAGAAGGTGGATTGATAGGTCCAACAAAATCAAGACCCCATTTTTCAAAAGGGTTAATAGAGAGCTGAGAGTGAAGTGGCATTTTATCTAATCATGTAAGATAACCCATGCACTAGCACTAGTCACAATGTTGAACATAATGCTTGCAATCCTTATGGAGCATAGGCCAGTAATAACCTATAGTAAAAATATTGTGCGTAGTCTGTTGAGTAGCAAAGTGTCCACTGCAAGGTTTAGTATGATAGGCATGGAGAATATCAAAGATGTCTTCCTCAAGAATACATTGATGCATGATGTTATCAATGTTGGTACAAAATAGAAGACCATTGATCCAAGTATATTGTCCACTAAGGCCCACCAACTTATGACACTCATGAGGAGAGAAGTGTGATGGAACTTGCATGTAACCAAATAGTTGGTGATGTTAGCATACCATGGACTCTTGGCAGAAATGGCAAAGAGTTGTTCACTAGGGAACGAGTCATCAATAGGAACAACTTCATTATTAGACTGTTGTAACCAGGACAAGAAATTTGCAACCACATTTTCTCAACTAGGATTATCAAGTATAGTGACATCAAATTCTTGTAATAAAAGAAACCACCTAATAACCCTACCAATTACTATAAGTTTATTCATTAAAAATTGAATCATGGAGTGATCAGTATGAACAAACACTTTATAACTAGTAATGTAGTGCTGAAATTTATTAATAGCATAAACAATAGCTAAGAATTCTATTTTATTTACCATATAATTTACCTTGGCACCAGTGAAGTTCTTGCTAACATAGTAGATTGAATAGAAGAGGTTGTTTTCCTTTTGTCCAAGTACTGCTCCCATTTAAAAATCAAAAGCATCGATGTGAATATGGAATGGTAATTCCTAATTAGGACCTCTAAGAGTAGGAGTAGTTACCAACTTGGTCTTAGTAGTTTTAAAGTCTTGTTGACACTCAGCAGTCCAAGTAAAAATAACATCTTTAACTAATAGAGAAAAAAAAGGAGAATCAATCTTACTAAAGTTTTGAATAAATCTCCTATAATACCCAATGTGACCAAGGAAACTCTAAACATCTTTTTGGGTCAAAGGTATGGGGAGATCTTGAATTATTTGGACCTTTTTGAGATCAACTTGTATACCTTTTGAGGAGATTAAGTGATCTAAAACAATTCCCTCTATCATCAATATATGACATTTATCATGGCTTAGAGACAAATTAGCATCAATACATCACTTAAGCACTTTCTCTAAGTTATCTTTAGCTTCATCAAAGGTATTTCCATGAATAGTAAAATAATCCATATAAACTTCTACACAATCATTAGCTAGATCAGCAAAGATGCTTAATATTGTGTATTGGAATGTCGTAGGGGCATTACATAACCCAAAAGGGAGAATGTTCTATGCAAAGGTTCCCCATGGAAAAGTGAAGGTAGTCTTGTCCTGATCCTCTAGGGTGATACAAATTTGATTGTACCTACTAAATCCATCCAAGAAAGAGAAGAATCATTTTCTTGCAAGAGTATCCAAAGCTTGATCACGAAAGGGTAATGGAAAATGATCCTTTTTAGTAGCCTTATTTAAAGCTCGATAATCAACACAAATATGCCACTTACCATTTTTCTTTGGAACAAAAACCAAAGGAGATACCCACCTACTATCTGAAATTGGATAAATGAAACCAACATTCAAGACTTTTTGGAACTCTTCTTTGACAATATCACACAAGGAAGGATTGAGTCTACATTGTGGTTATCAAACTAGGTGACTTCCTTCTTTTATGTAAATGTGATGGGAACAAGTGTCAAGATGAATACCTCACATGTCATGATACTCCCATGGAAATGTATCTTTATGTTCTTTAAGAATACTTATGAGATCTTTAACCTAAGCTAGTGTTAACTACGGATTGATATTCAGGGTATGCCCAGGTAGGATCTCCATAGGTTCTGACAATGTAGGAGCAATAAGGAGGGGTCTTGATGATGTTTTCAATTTTTCAAAAGACAATAATGGACTATACAAACATTGATGTTGTAGAAGCTAATGTAATGTGAGGAAGTGTTGAATGGATTGAGCATTGCCAACTAAAAGAAAATTCCCAAAAGGAGAGTCAATAGTCTCATGAGAAGGGAAAACCATAGTTTCTAGGGTACCATTGTACTCATACCTATTCTAAAGAAAGTTTACTAAAATGGCCTCATTGGTTGGGTTTGTCAAAATACTATACTTGCCTAATGGTAAGAACTAGAACATACTCGTCAAAATCACTACCGACCCATGTTGGGTCTTCAATGTCTAATAGTGGTTGAGCAGGTGGATATAAGGTCAACTCTTTTTTTTTTGCTCACCATTGGAAATAATCATGTTACCTAACTAACAATTAATGTGGGCATCAGTCCTTACTAACCAAGGTCTTCCAAGAATGAGAGGATTCCCCTCAACTTAGATTTGGGCTTTAGGATCATAAAATCAATTGGATAATCCCAACTATTAATGGAAAGAATGACATCTTTTATAATCTCCTTAGGTTTGACTAAGGACCTATTAACCATTTGAAGTACCATAGGGGTAGGTCTATGTCCATCCAAGGATAACTTTATTTTTGTTTCATTGGTCATTACATTTATAGCAGCACCTAAATCTACAAGTGTATTAGGAATAACAATTGTACCAATACTTACCTAGATGACAGGACTACCAGGATCAGCATATTTTGGAATGCTGACATTCCCCAACATCAAGTCTTCTAATTGTCCAATAACTTGGATAGTCTTTGGATCCTTCTTTCTTTGGCATTGGGTACATAATTCTCATATCATCTTATTGTACACTAGAACATCCTTAAGATCCCACAAAAGAGGAATTTTGATGTTAACATTGCGCAATTCATTTAAAATATCAAATTCTAAGTGTGTTGGATCTTTAGGCTCTGGTTTAAGAATGAACCAATTGTGAAATGGAGGCTCTTTTTCCAATTCTTCTTTAGGTTCATCATGGACCTCTATAATAGTAGATCCTTTAAGAGCCTTCCCAGATTCAAGGTGTACACCATCCAACTCAACCATGTTAATAGGATGGGTTTGAAAATTAGCCATATCACTATGATAGAGTGGTTGAGGAGGCTTATTATTAGGGTTTGGATTTGGTTGAGTTGGCATGGATGTAGGTTTAGGTGGTTGTAGTGGATTTAAAGAAGATGGAGGTATGGGGGGATGAAATTGTTGAGATTTTTGGTAGGGGCTTATCAGTGGTAGTGGAAGAAATGATTGTTTTGGAAGATAAGGTTGTATATATGGTTATGGAGGTGGATACGGAGCTTGTGGCCTCCATGTCTGATGCCATGGTTGTGTACTATGTTGAAAATTGTGAGACCATTGCTGATAAGTTTGAGGTTGTCGATAACCTCCATACCATGGACCTTGGTTAGAGATTTGCTAAGGTGGTCCAGGAAAATATTCACTGGAGAACCCTCTAGGTAAAAACTAGCATCATGGAGCCATATAGTAAACTAGTTCTTTGATATATTCCATAGGAATCATCCCTTCAGGGAGAGGTCATAGCATTGAAGTCTTGCTAGCTTCCTCGAGTTATGCTACATGAGTTCGATTATAAGGACAATATGTTGGTCCATGCTTCTTAGGATAGGTTGGGCAATATACTACCAAGGCCTTTTCAACTTCCTCATGTTTCCTACTAGAATACAAAGTGTCAATTTGTTTTCCCATATGATTTAATAAGTCAATTTTAATATCTTCAAGTAAATTACCAATCTCATGCTTAGAGATACTTGATGCATTACCCATAGTGGAAAACTTACTAGAGTTCCCACAAATAGATCGATGAGACCGTGAATAGTTCCTACATATATCACAAATATCTTTAAAGGACATTTTAGAAATATCACCTTTACCAATCAAATTTAAGGCAGCCATGGTTTCATCGCAAATCCCTCTTAAGAAAAGCATCTTGATGGTATCTGAAGTTCAATTAGGACACCTTGAGCATTATAAGCTAAAGGAAAAATGTTCCAAGAAGTCATCAACTGACTCTTTTCTTCTTGACTCATTTAGAAGATTTCATCCCATACTTCCTTGGTCTTATAATACTCTTGATATTTTGCTAGAAAAGAATCTTTCATTTGGTTCTATGTTCTAATGTCCTTAAGACTCATAAACCATCATAATGCAACATCTTTCAGGGTAGTTGGAAAGAGCTTTAGTTTTTGTGCATCACTTTGATAATCATAGATATTATAGAGGACATCAAATTCAAATAGGAACATATCAAGATCCTCGGAGGTTGAGCCTCTAAATATGGGAAGTGTTAAGTGAGGGATTTTTTCATAGGAGCATTATCCTTAGGAGGCTAAATAATAAACTCAAAGGTCATATTGTGTTGGAAAATTTCATTACCATTGTTTCTAGCATCATTTTTTCCTAGGTTGTTATTTTTGATATTGTCATCCATGACTTCTTCCAAAACTTTGGTTGCCCAAGGTGTATAATATGTCTTAAAGGGTTGTTTTGGAGAAATTGGAGGCTTACTACACCTAATTTTGTATGACTTTGCAAATTATTCAAAAAATTTAGAAGGTGTAGTAGGAGAGGTGGATTGAGAAGATGGTTGGATTCTAATTCATTCTTTGGTTTAATTTCAATGGTTGATGGATTTTTCTCTTTTTGTGGTTTTTGAATTTTTGAACTACCTATTGATTCCTTCTTAACAAATCTACCTTTATTATCTCTAGGTCTAGTCATGCATCTAAGTGATTTACTATAGTGGAAACCAAAGGTACTATCCTAAGCAAGGTCGATAATTTCTCAAGAGTTCTCAAGGGCTCATTGTTCCTATCTTGACCTATTATAATTTCATGCCTTTAATATCTCTCCCCGGAAATGGTGCCAAAAATGTAGGGTAAAATTGTGGTTCAATTTGATGGTATATTTATAGATATGATTGAATTAAAAATACCCTAAGAATGTCAATTTGGGATTCGTAAACTCGTGAGAGATATAATGGCTATTTTTTCAAGAGATGAAAATAATAAATCAAGAGGTTTATGAATGCAAATTAATGCTTGCTAATAAATTAAACTATCCAAATTATCACACATCTAATATTACTACTGCAAATGAACTTTAATCTAAAGTTTAGATTCTCATTAACACACTTCTACAGAATTAAGCACAATGTTTTTATGAATGCTATTGCAAAGTTTTGTCCAAATAAGAGTTGAAATCCACTTTGATTGTGGCAGGAGTTTTAGTAGTGGCAGGAGATTGTTTACAATAGACTGGTCCTTGGTACAGAGTGTGACAAGAAGTATTATAAAGAGCAACAAGAAGTATTATAAATGGATGGATGCACTAGGAATAATGCACCAAAAGGTATTCTAGAATAGATGAGGTTCTGGTAACTTATGTAGTAGTAGGGAAAGTTGATCAACAAATAAGAATGCCACAACCAATTACTTCATCAAACAATTAAATCCTTGATTAACAACATCAAGCATTGCATAAATCTTAATTAATTAACAAACATATATGTAATAAGCTTCCTAATAGGTATAGACAATTAACCAATATATAAATGCACACATTCAATTCAATCTAAAATAAACTTCAAACATAGATAACTAATCATTATGTAAAAGCACACAATATAACACAACTTGAAATGATCTCACCAAGCTTCCTAAGAGGGGGCCCTTCCTCTGGTCGACATGATGAGCACTATTCTAATGCCAGTTGCTACAAATACTTCACTTTTGGTAATGCCAAGAATTTCAAAGATATTTTTAAAAAAAGTTTTTCATATATCATATACATATTGTCTTACGAGATTATCATTTGTTTATATAGATTCCCATTTCTTTAACTAACTAATAACCAAACTTTTAATGGCCAATGGCCTTTACCCCAAATATGCATAAGCAACAGTTTGATTTGGCCATTGACCTCAAGTCTTTAACAAAATATAACCAATCATGAAGTCTCTACCCATTATGTTCAATATTTACAAAATGATTTACTCAAAATGAAATAACAAAACAATGCCTCCCAACTATTCATTGCTTCATGTGATCGGTCCATGTTCATCCATTATCTATAGTTCTTGTAGCAGAATAAACCAAGATGTATCATTATTTCTACATTAACCATCCACTCTTCAGGAAATATTTCATACCTTAAAAATTTATTAAATGTATTATATTCTTTAATAATTAATGGCATAATAGGGATTAGGATAGGCTTAAAGCAAGGCAAGAATGTAAAAGTAATGTACAAAAACAAAACACATTTGCACACCCATCACTATGATCCGTGCAAATGCTTCAATCTTTGTTGTAAATTGCTTCTTCATTTTGCTCTCTCTTTCTCTGTGTTCATAATGACAACAAATATGTAAAATTCACCCTTATACCCTTTCAAAATATATCATTTATTGCATAGTACATGTACAACTATAAACTTGTCTTGAATACAATTTTTGTTTCATTCGATATTCACTAATTTTACCATCACTCGGTAGCTATTGGAGTTACCCTTACTTGGCACCAATTAAAATTTCCCTCACTTGGAAGCTACTACTGACTCAGCTTCAACTAACTTTTTCTGATAGGTCGATACATACTAGGATTTTACTCAACAATTGAAGAGGATTTTTCACACTCGGCAGTAATGTGAAAACTTAAAGATTTAACCATAGAATTTACTTAATATTTTGTATCTTTCTTCATGCTAATATATCTCTTCTAGTACTAACTCCTTTTGGAACTGATGAATTAAAAAAAATAATTAAATATTAGTCCCACATACCTCCTTTTTGCTTAATTTGATGAGATGTGATCTCTTGACCTATCGAGTGAAGTGATCCTTTCATTTGATGTGTTGCATCCATCTTTCTTCTTCCATGTTTTGTTCATCTCTCCCTTGATGTGTTCAACATCTACCTTGCCTTTTCCTTTGCTAAACTTTGAGTTAGGTACCTTTGTCCTTGTTGGGTAGTGCTTGCTGATATGACCAATCTTCAATCAACTAAAGCATGTAGTTTGACTCATCCATCTATTGTAGTTAACATTGAAGTGTGTTCTATGAAATTCTCATGGATGTGTCCATACTCTTGACAATAATGATAGCTATGTCTTGTATTATAATCCCAGTTATAGGAGTGTTCATAACTTCTTCCCTTTGTTGGCTTGTTTGATGACCATGTGGGCTTGGATCTACATTCAAAGGCTCTGTGTCAAAACTTCTGACAATTGTGGCAGTGTCCTTCAAATTTTGGTACATGCATGGTTCTAATTCTACATTTATGTGCCTAATGACCTTGTTTTTTTCACTTGTGATAATGAGTTATGTTCTTAGGCTTGACATTCTGACCAGCATTCTTGTTCCTATAAACATTCATTTTATGTCCTTTCTTACCATAATGATGACAAGTAGGTTTGGAATTCTTACCTTTATTATTTCTTTCCTCAGTAGCTTTGGATGATTCTCCTTCTTAAATTCTTATATGGCCTAATCCTGATGTGTCTTTACTAGATCTAAGGGATTTCATTAGTTGCTCAAAGTACTTGATGGCTTCATTTGGCTTGTTGAAACTTTCAACAAACTCCTTTTCTCTTTTTAGGTCAATCTACAACTATTCATTCTACAACTTCAATGTAGGTATTTCAATGTCTTTAACATTCAACTCATGATAAGCATTCATCATTTGGCTTAGGGTGTCCAATTGCATGTTTGAAATCCTGGATAGCTCTACTAACTTTTCTTCCAATCTTTTTGCCAAAATTATTTTGTCTTCTTCAATCATGGCCTTGTTTTCTATAGCTTTCTTCTTTTGTTCAGTTACCTCCCATAGCAGTATAGCTTGTGATTCTTATTTGAACTTAAGATTTCTAATTTCTTTAGCTTGTATTCTATTCTTTTCCATGAGATCTACAATTGTTGCATTGAATTCATAGGAGTTGCCATCTGCAAATAACTTTGTGGTGTCAATCTCTTTGTATTGTGTGTCATTTATTGCCATGGGAATCTCTTTCCTTCTCTTCAAGGAACTTCTCAAAGCATCTCTGGCTTTATTTAGTTGTTGTACTAAGAGATGTATCTCAATATCCTAATTTTCAATGAAATTGTAAACTTCCATTTCAAGATTTTTTCTCCAAGCTGTAAGGCTTCTGTTGATGAGAATTCAACTCTAATACCAATTGTTGGAATTACAAATGGGAAACATATACTTCTGAGGGGGGGTGAATCAAAAGTTCTAATCTTTAACAAGTAAAACTTTTAACTTCAAAACAATATATGCATGAACATATTGAAATAACATGTAAACTAAATGCATCCACATAAACACTTGACACTAGATATGATTACCTAGAAACCTTCCAATGAGAACATAGAACTAGTGTGGAGATGACACTCACAATTCTTCACTACTACAGCAATAAAGTGTCACCTATTAATGTTACATAGTTTGACCATTTTCATAATCTACCCTATGAAAGGCTTGCCCTATTAAAGGCTTACAAAGGATTGTTAGATCCCACCCTGCTAAAGGATTTTAACACCCTATTAAAAATATACCTGGCTAAAGGACTTTAGAACACTCACTTGGAATGTCACTTTATTAAAGGATTTTACAATGACTGTTAAATCAACCTTAGTCCAAAAGATTTCACCATGTTCATATAGTTATTAGAAAGTAATAGTAGAATGTTTGATCTGATACACTTACAACTTTGCCTTGCTGATTTTAGATTGTTGTTCTATCCATCTTGATCCTCTTGATCTTTTTTAAAAATGATGTATAGCTCCTCCTTTGTTTTGCAAACTGATTCTACAATTCTTTCACCCTTCTAAGTCACCTTGAGTGTTTACTGATCAATTCACCCCTTTCACTTCCTTCAATTCTTCACTTGCATCACTTCCTCACATATGTTCATTTTGAATTATGGGGCTTCATCTCCCTTTAAAAAGACTTTGGTGACTTAGGGTTAGGTATGAATCTACAGCTAAGATTCATTCATTTCTCTGATTGGTTACATGTTGATCACATAGGGAATCCAAATAGATTCAATCTTATCTTCAATGTTTCAAGATCTATCAATAAGTTGGCTTAAAAATTGTTTACATAGTTGTTTGTGCCATCGCAAACAACTAGATCCATTTTGTGTTACTTGGCACTTGATAATACTAAATGCTTGGAACTTACTATAATTCTTTCTTACTCGGCATCAACTATTCACTCGGCACTTGAATTGCTCAACACATGAGTGACTCAACACTCATTGCAACTCAACATCTATACATACTATACTTAGCATATGTTAATAGCTTGGCATGAACTTAGTAAATATCTTAAGTGTGTTGACACTTAACTATTCACTCGGCACTTGAATTTCTTAGCACATGAGTGACTCGACACCTATTGCAACTCAACATCTATACATATTATAATTCGCATATGTTACTAGCTTGACATGAACTTAGTAAATATCTTAAGTGTGTTGACAATCAATTGTCAAAACCAATCTAAGATCAACAAATTGTCAATTGTATCTGAACATCTTTTAGCACACCAATAACTATTACTTCTATTTTATCCAATTGTATCACTATTCAATTAGAGGGTTGAGGAGTGACTCCCAACCTTTGTGCTATCAAAAGTGGCATAACATTACAAGAAGCTACTGAATCAATTAGGAAATTTTGAAGAATCTTCCCATATATTCTTATGCTAAGCAAAATGGGGGCACATCAACCTTGTATTTAAACATAGTTGGTGTCATCTTTGAAACATTGACTTGTTGAGATATTGTCTTTTGAGGGATAGTACTCATATTATGGGGTTTCTTTATATGATCAAGAGTTTTCATCAGTGCTTCTTATTAATGAGAATATTTTTTTAGCATGTCAAACATGGACATGTTGGCCTTTTTTCATTTCAAATCTTCCACTACACTATACTTTTCAATAGACCAAGCAGGATTTTTCAAGATTGTAGGCACATTTCCTTGATTCTAATTTGGCTATCCTTCATAGGAGGGTTCAATTGGTACCAAATTGTTACTCACTCTCAAATCAGGAGGTGTTGGTTGTAATTTTGGAGGAATCCCATCTGTCATAGGTTCCTTTCAACTTCATAGATTATAAGTATCCTTATTGTTATTTTGAAAAGAAAGCATCTCTTCTGGTTGCACATCTGGTTCTTGACTGAATGGAAAAGAGAACTCTTTGTTGGCTAGTTTTTCCACTTCTGTGTTTTGTGCAGAATCATAGGATTCTAGTAACGTAGCATTATATTGCATAGGAGGCCCATTATCATTTTTTTGTGAATTCTAATTCACTTCTTGATTTCCATTGTAATATGAACCATCATTAATCGATGCATTTTGACCATCATCATATTTATTGATGTCCACATACTGAGCATTATTGTTATTGTTATCTACAACAATGCTTCCATTGTTCAGACGAGTGTTCCATTGTTGATTCTATCTTTGGAAACCATTATTGTGATCGAGAGGATTGAAATTATTCCCTCCATTATTATTTCCTGCATTGTTGTTCCTAGCATTGTTGTTTACACTAAAATTCCTATTCTAGTTCTGACCATAATTGTTATTGTTGAAAAATCCATCATTATTTATCTTTAAAAAAATATTTTTTCCTTTAGATAAACTCAAGAGAGTCAACTCATTAATCATTTGAGACATGGTCTTCTTCATTTGACCAAACTTAGAGACAAAACTATTATTTGCTTTAGTGGAAGTTGTTGCCTTTTTCTCAAAGAAAGAAACTTTTGGAGGTTCATATCTTGGATACATTATAGCCAGGGTTTATGGAGTGGATGCCTACTATAATAGAACTAGATTCATTGGTATGAATTGGCTAGGCATCACAGGTGCTCTAATAGGATATGTTAGCATCATTGTAATAACTTGAGTTGGAAGCATCAATCCTGCTCCATTAGGATTGGCCTACTTTGTAAGAGTAATTGCTTATGAAAAAACTTTGTTGAATGTCTCAATATTTTTTGTAGGAAGTCTTCTTAGGAAAATAGTAGTAAGATGGTCCATAGCATTCAAATAAATCAAAATTGCAGCTTCAACTAGTATAGTGTATAGCATTTCTAGCTTGTGGTATGCCATATGAAAGTGATGGTTGAAGTGTGAAACCATCTTGGTTGGGTCCCTTTTGATTGATATGAATTTTTGATGTATCATAGTTGGGTTAATGAAAGTTTTGAATTGTTCAAAGAACATTTTATTGAAAGTATACCAATCTCCAATACATTAAGTCAGCAAATTAACATACCAATTAAAGGCATCTTCTCCCAAAGAGGAAGGAAATAAGTGAAGAACCACATTCTCATTAGTAATTTTCTTTCAATTGCAAATTTCCTTGAATACCTTGATGTGAGTTTTAATATTTCTCATCTATCCATAGATAAACCTTGGGCAAAACTTATCAGGATTCTTCAAAAGGTCGTTGAGTAAACCTATCAAGTTGATTGGTGAGTCTACAACATTTGCAAGAAAGGCCATTGGAGGATTTCTTGGAATAATGAGTGGTTGTTGTAGAGGTGAAATTGAGGAAGATGATGAAATTTTGAATGGAAGTGGTAGAATTTGAGGGAATCCTTTATCATTTTGAGGCTTGAGAAAGTGGGTAAGTTTAAGGAAATCATGTGTACTAGGTGAAGATCTTAAAGCTCGCTAAAATGGAGATGATAGATCAAGATCTTTTGATTTGTGTCAATTCTAGAAAAAGTGCACCTCTATAGAAGCACACTCTCTCAAAAATATGGCACACCTTGGAACCTTGTGCACCTCAGAACCTAGCACACCTTGGAACCTCAGTAGTTCAAAAAAAATTTTGAACTAATAAAAAATACAAAATTTTGAAATTTCAAGTTTTTTTCTTCTATTCTGAATGGTTGGCCCCCTCCTTTCAATGTCACTTCTATTGAGTTGTCATTTTACACAATTCTTAATGGCAGGAATACTTTCAAACTCCTCTCTTGAAAAGTTAATCTTGGATCAACTCCAAGGTTTTAGATGATCTTTTGACCTACTGGAATCCACTCAGTTGAAGATAAATGTTTGTTCACAAGGAGGCCTTTGCTAGTTCTGACCAATTTTGAATAAGATGTTGAATCTGCTTGCTATCTCAAAAAAGTAACCACACAAAAAGAAATACATTTTTCTATTTTTCTATTTTTTAATGAATGAAATCTAACAATGAAACTATATGAATTCCTAATTTAACCAAATGTTTTGTAAAACAAAATAATGAAGATAGGGTAACAAGAAGTTTAAGAAAATAAATTGAAAAGTAAATCCCTAACAGACATAAGCCATAGAAATAACACGTCTGTGAGTTAAGCCTTTGAAAAGATTATTAGGTAACCAATGAAAATAGAAGTAGCACTTCCTCAATTCTACTGATGCAATCATTGATGTGAATTTAGTAACCATAAGATTTTTCACTTTTCATTAGATTACAAGACCACAAAAAGTGTGCTCATGTGAGACAAAAAGCTATGCAAGAACAATAAGGTGATATCTTCTTGAACTAAGTACATCAATGGATTTGTAAATAGTTAGAAGACACCAAAATTAAAAGATCATTCAATCAAAATAACAAAATAAAACTATTGGCTCCATTCCACTCCATAAACATACATTCAAAAAATATAACACAATCAAGCAAGAATAACTACACTCTGAATTAGAGCACCAATAGCATATATTATTGCTTCAAAATAATGGCTTGGAATAAGGAAGTTGTAAGCCACCTCTTGAGATGCTCTTCATCATTTCTATTCTCAAGTATAATCGTTTATAGAAGTGTGTCCACATTTTCCACACACATTTTTGGTGCCCATCATCGGGCTTCGATCAAGTTTCTAGCTCCATTTTATTTCATTTTAGTTTCATTTCTCATTTTTTATTTTTTAAAATAGCATATTAGATCTAATCAAGTGATTTTGTAGGTTTTCCACTTTGGTTTTGAAGCTAACTCTTGTGTAGATTGGTTTGAAGGCCAAAAACTAAGTTTTTCATAGATTTGATCATATCTTTCCAACTGTTTCGAGTTTGCTTTCTAAATTTTTTTTTCAAGTTTGAAATGCATCCAAGATGTTTTATTCCAATTTTCATATTGTTTTGAATTGATTTGCATTAGTTATGATTTTGTCTATATTTTTCATAAAAAGTCATTTTTTGTCACAAATCAGCAAGAATTTCACATTTTCTAAATTTTTAAAATTCTATAGGGGGTTTTTTCTTTGTGTTTTAAATTTATAGGGCCTATTAAGGCTCAATAACTCAATTTTGAAAATGTGGTCTCTTTTGAAGAATGAGTTCCTAAGGCACAAATGAAGAGATATTGTTGAATTTCCTACATTTTTGGAAAGCTCTCTAATTTTTAGTAGGGTTCTCTTTTATGAATTTATGTTTTTGCATCTGAAATCATAGCAAACAAGTCCAATCATGGTTACTTGGTCAAAAGTAAAGAGTAAAAATGAGAATATTTGTGATTAGCTTTCACTTTCTTTGCATGCACTTGGTTAAAAGATAACTTAAATTTTTTGGGTAACTAATAAATTTTTGTTTTAGGTCGTACTTGGTTATTATGCCCTAACCTTGGTTTTTTTTTAGGGAGTTTCTCATTTCATTTCTAAAAAGAATGCTCATCAAAGATAGAAATTGCAAAAAGGGATACTAACACTCATTTGCAGGACTACTCAAAGAAAATAAACAAAAAAACCAAAAAGTGTTTTTAAGCTTTAGTTCTTTTTTTGTGTGACATTAGATTAGTTTTTTTTCATTTCTAGGCACATAATTACTTAATTTGCTAAAGTTTATCACTTGGTAGAAGAGTATGCTCTTCACCTTTGGGTGAATTAGAAATCTTAACCCATTTGATATGCCAAGGCAGAGTAAGGGGTACATGAACATTTCTTGGTGTTCTTGGGGTAATAAATTGGAATAGGAGAGTATGCTCTTCACCCTTGAGGTGAATTAGAAATATTGAACTCCAAAAGTGGATCCATTTTGTGTAGTCTAGAATCCTTAAGAAGGCATTCTCTTGAGAAATGAAGGGGAACAACCCAAGTTGGGACAAGCAAACCCAACTCTTCCAACCCATTATAAAATCAAGGCTATCAAGGACACAAAACATTGGTAGACATAGTGCTTATCTTCATCTAGTGAGATAATATATTAATACTCTTGGTCTTTTCCATCTTCATGGTCTATGCTAACATACTAAGAATTTCTTTTTCTAAAACGGTTACCTTTATCTCTTAAGTATTCTCTTTGATTGGGAAATTTTTTCTCTTGTCATCTCTGTTGCTTTACCTACTTTGATATTTGGGCTTCTTTCCTAGCTCTTGGCTTGAGTCACTAGTGTCATAAGCTTCTTGGACACTTTTCTTGACAAGTCACCTATTCATTGCTATCTCTCTAGTTTGGGCATTAGGTTATCTTGAGTCACTTTATTAGATTCATCTAGCCCCCTTCATGCCTGATTTTCTATCTACTTCTATGGGCTTCAAACCTTGTACTACCAAAGATCAACCAAGTCTAGATTATCATGATTTCTTCCATGCCACTTAAGAATTTCAAGATCTATATGATCAATAAAAAGAACTAGAAGATTATCATGAATTCTTTCATGCCACTAGAGAATTTAAAGATCTATATGATCAATACAAAGAACTAGAAGAGACAAATGATCTTTCTTACCTTCATTTCTCTAGGCCCATGATAGAAATGAATTCTAAACTTGAAAAAAAAATTAGAGAAGAAGATTGTATTCTTAAATGAATCTCCCTCAACAACTTTACATACATATGGGTCATCTTCTTCAAGGTCTACATATTCTACTCCAAGACATCAAATATCTTCATTTTCTAGATCTAAAGACCTCTTTAGAGAACAAGCAAGCAATGCCTCCTTTGAGCCTATGTCAAGCTTTCATGATGGACCTATATTTGACCAAGATAGTGATGAAGACATCAATGCATGCTATTCACTTGGGAAAAAACAAAATGATTGTGGAGATACTTTTGAGAGAACTTTTACTCCATTGAAGGATTCTTATGATAATATCTTTCAAAAAATTCTTAAGAATGAATCCACCACATTACCATACAACTCTAGACCTTATGAACCTAAAGTCAAAGCTCCATGGTGGAGAAATGATCATTATTATCACTTCCATAGAAACAAAGGTCATAAAACTGAAGATTGCATAGAGTTGAAACAAAATATCCAATATCTTATTGATAATGGGATTTTTTATGTTGGAACCCCTAATGACTCATGTGATGAATATGCTACTTTTGAGAAAGATCATATTGGTGAACCTATATCTAATGATAGCTTCCTTGATACCTCTACTTCTTCCAACACTCATGTACCTCCAAATACTTTAAAGCTTTCTAGTATGACTCCATCAAATAAAGAACCTAATGCTTTCCATATGGACTATTTGTACCCTCAAGGGCTACCTCTAAAAGAAACTCAAGCCAACCTTCACTTGGATGCAAACATTTTCCACGTTGCTAATACTAAAGATCCTCAACCTTTATGTGATGATATGCCCACTATGCCTACTCTAGCTAGTCCTTCATTACCTCTTCAATATTCTATAATCCAAACCTCACAAGCTCCTTTTTCCTTAGAAGTGGCTCAATGTGAAGATGACTCTAAAAAGAAAAAGTTATAAATATCAAGAAAGATAAAGATAAAGTACTCTTTCATCTCCTTCAATATTTTCCCCCTTCATATCCTATGTCTTACCCACCTCCTAAGTATGATGAAGATACCACTTCCCCTACCTCCATTGAGCTTATTAAAAATCATGATAAAAATTATATTGTTATGCTATCTAAAGAAACATGTAAATATCAAAGTGTCCCCTCATGTTCTACTTCTCCATATCCACTTCAAATCTATACTCAAGCTCCAAACACTCTTATCAAAGAAGGTGCTCCTATTAAAGCTACTCATGACTATATTGATGGCCTTGTTTACATTTTCTCACTCTAAATATGTTGATATCCTTATCTGCTACCCCTTGTATCTTCTAAATCTATCCTTGGTTATTATCCATGTAAGCTAAAGCCTTCCAATCCATATTAGGACCATATGTTCCTCCATCTCCTACTTTCACTACTAGTTCCTTGCCTAGCTCTGCTATCATACATCAAGATCAACAAAGATACATGTCCTTGAACCTTTCACATCAACTCATGCATCTAAACCTACCATATCAGCCTTATCCATCCACAAATCCCAAGTCTCTTGGAAAAAAGCTTGATTATTAACTTAAGAACAAACACAAGAATCTATTTACAAGTGATCACTATGTCCTATCTAACTGACATGTGAATACAAAGAAGAAGAAGAAAAGTCAAGAGACTACAAAGATCTACTACCCAAAGAGATAAATCAAAGAAAATATGGGTACCTAAACCCATTATGGAAGAAATTTGTTCTAAAGTATCCAAAGGAAAGTCTAAAGCTATATGGATTTCCAAGTCTCTCTTGAAAGACATGAATATTGAATATAAATCTAAGTTGACATTTAAGCTTCCTAAGGCTTCCACTCCATTTTCTTCCAAACATCTTCCTCAAAATCTTCCAATGGCTTACACTCCATAGTCTTCTAAAATTACTCTACCACTTCATACATGTAAATCTCAAGTTATTTCCTCCATGACCCCTTCATTATTCCATCACCCTTTAAGGTGTGTGTCAATGTTGATCTTTCCAAGTTTTTCACCTATTGGCTCATGATTTAACAGTTTTGAAATTAACCAAGAAACCAAACCAATACATCTAAGGCTAGCAAAAAATTTTGATGGATGTATTCGATTGCAGTCTTGGGCCAACTATAAGGAAATAACTCCTTCATTTCAGCCTTTGCAAAACCTAGGTGGGTTGACCTTGAGGTTCTAATATATGGTACCAGTGCAATTAAATATATAATCTAAACCTATTAATATTAGATGAAACCCTTTTATCTTCTGATACTTATGCAATCACATAGGAATGAAATAGCTACAAATCATAACCTATGAACCTATAAGCTAAGTGAGGGTTAATTCCTTTCATCCCACTACAAAACATGGAAAACTAAATTTGATTTGATTAAAATGTCTGTACAAATGATGTCCATATCAGCTTGCATTAGATTTAGTGATTAGTGCCTTATCCATTAAAACATAGAGTCACTAAGTAGGATGACCTAATGTGATTGCTTTACAATTAAGTTTATCAACTAAAATCCAAAAATTCCATTCTTACTAGCATCCCCTCCATACACCCAGAAACCCTATCAAATCATTGAATCATTTACTTAACTCCTTGAATCAAAAGAAACAACAAACTTGATACACAACTCACCCAATATGTCTTAAATCAAATGAACCTTATTCATCTAATTAAAAATTTAATAGCATACGAATAATTAGGAAATAGAATAAGAGAACACAAATAATTCATTATAAATCCCCTTTTATATCCATCCTTAGAAAGACTAAATACATAAACTAGTAACACTAAATGAAACTCCAGTTATGTCACATGATCTATCATCAATTTCCATTATCTTAGAGAAATAAGACAAAATGAAACTAGAAATATGCATAAGAGTGGATGTGTCACCTTCACTACTAGATCTTTACTAACAACAACCTTGGTCTCACAGTGAAAATTGGAAACCTATTGGTATCACAAAGAAAACTACCAACCCCAACAATGGAGAAAGAAATAGAATGATATAGGAGGAATGAATTCCCAAGTCTATTCTATGTCTAACATGTGTCCACTTGGAAAACCTCCTCAAGAAGTTAAAAGCATCTCTCTAATCTCTCTCTGTAATTGCATATCAAATCCGCCATCATTTTTCCCTCTAAAAGCATAAAATATCTTTGATATTTGATTAAAAAATAATTGATTTTGATGCCAGATCTTAGATTAAGGCAAAGGAAAAAAATCAATTAAATGGCCTGTAGAGGCAAGATAAACTTTTTAAAAATCATTTTTTCCACCTTTAGGCTTCAACAAGCTTTCATATCTTCCCTCTAACCAATTTGGATGCTCATTAATGAATTTTGCCCATTCTACTGAGAATGCCCCTGAAAATAAAAATCTACTTATAGACTGAACCATAGAACATTTTTGCAAAATTTGATCTCATGTTCAGAAAATTCATCTCCTCCTAGTTCCAATGGTATATTGGAGTGCATATTTTTCCCATCAGAAACCCCCCGAATATCATTTTGAAAAGCATACCTCTACTATGGCCTCAAGTCTACACTTCTCATTTTTAAAAATTTTTAAATTTCTAAAGTTAAAACTTTAGAGTATAACCATTTTTGAATTTTTAAAAAATTCGGTACGTGAACCTTGGAAAAATCATTTTCCATTTTTTGACCCTACCCATGAAATTTGGGTCAACCATGCTTTGACTATACTACCATGTGGCAGCACCTTATTGATCGAATCCTACATATTCACCACCCACTAGGCACCACGTGGAAGCCCCTAATTGGTCTGCAAGGCACCGCCACATGCAAACCTCTCATTCACTCTCAGACTACTCTAGATTGCCACATCACCTCCATGTCACTGCACTGACCAACCCCCACCATGTCACATTTGACCTAGGCCCACTACCACATGGCACCTGGGTGCTTCCCTGTATTGTCTAACCTCCCTGCATCTTCTCGAAATGGGGAAGTGCCATGCCACCACATGTCCACTATAACACATGGCACTCGATTCTAAGCTCAGCTTGGGATATCATCTATTTGCCACGTGTCACTCAATGACTAGTTTGGATCACCACATCACTACTAATGTCAACATCTTTGATGATGAAGTGTTGTTCAAAATTTAACTCTTTAACCACTCTTTAACCTCCAAGCTTGTCATGGTCAGGGCCCAAAAAACAAGCTATCTCGGGCTTTAAAAGCTGGCATCTTATTGAACAGTGTATGTATTGAGTATTGACATATTTAACCATTTTAAATCAACCTGCCCCTTCAATGTCAGATTAAAATTTTGAAAACACTCCTATCTCCTCTCCATCCATATATCATCTTCTTGTTCAGAAAATTGAACCATATGATCATTAATGTTAATGTAAACAAAATCCTTGTCATACAAGAGATCACCAAGATCTGACATTGGTGCATAGAAGAATTTCTCTTTTTCACTTGATCCTTTTCTCTTTGCTGCTACTTGCCTCCATGGAATCTCCCCTTAGCAGCTCCCTCTGAATCTTCCTTCAGCACTACCACTTTCTTCCTTGTTTCCTTGACATGAGCTATCCCCTTGCATGCTACAGCCTATTCCTTTTGGTCATTGATTTGCCCCATAGCTAATCCCAGATATTCTATGATAGTTGGTGAATGAGTTTTCTTACAATTGGGATCGATGACACTGTTACTCTTTGACTTCATTTTGGATACCATTGTGTTGTTAATTGTTGGAGAAGAAAGGCCAAGGGTAAGATCCAAATTGTGATCTACACTTTCATTATCTGGTTGATTTGCATGAAACCTCTCTCCATTATTAGGTTTTGTGAGAAATTCATTGATGTAAACGTTGGGATCACAATTTGTAACTGCCTCCTTTCCATTGCACTTAATAGCTTCCCTATCATCTACCTTTTCACCAAGGAATTTCCCCATTTTGTCTTCTCATCAGCCTACCTTGTGGAGGGAGACACCTCTATACCTCAAACTTCCTCAAGAGAAACCAGTGCTATGTTCCTTAAATTCATTCTATTTACCTACTCTTCTTGAAAAACATCTATCATTAGATCGATAGCTCAATTTAATAGACCTTCTTAGGTCAATTGTAGAAGATTCATAAGTTCAAGGCATTCCTCTTCAGTCTTGCTTCCTTTTGTTTAAGTCTAGGATCTACTCATTCTCATGTATGACCTATAACATTATGATGTGTTGAAGCTGACAACGCTTTCATCCTTACATGTTTTCATAAAACAATAATCCAACATCTCACATGACCTTACAAATGCCACTTAAAACTTATCCATATTTAAAATATAATTAGGATGCCATAACAGATTGGTGAAATTAGTCAGGCCCAAAGTGGGTCCGGCTAAAAAAATTCATTCTTGAACAACTTACATCTTAAATTTATCTAATAAACACCTAGTACCAATCAAGACTAGATTCAATCATTGAAACAACAATTAAAACTCAATATTTTCTACAAACTATCAATTTAATGCTAGAAGGTCCTTTGACTGGCTTGAAAAATTGATCCAAACACCTAACCGAGCTCTAAAATCAAACATGTTGACTCTTTTTTCCACATACTTTTACCCTACTAAATCTCATCTCATGAAAAATTCTCAATCAAAAGATATTGACTGTCAAAGTTGTCTTCCCAGAATTGCCTGCAAGAAAACATGTCAGAAAACACTAAATCACATTCTATTTTGGCTTAGAAAATTGGGCAAATTGATACTTGGGAGCATAAAAACTGAGGAATTTGTTCACTGTCATGAGGAAAAAATTATTCTAGGATTAGGGCTCATGACAAATAACTAGGCCAATTTGGTGCAGTGTCAAAGTAGGCTACTTAGAATTTGCTCACTGGAAACAATGTCAGAAAAGCATTTTTTGCAAATGGAATGGGCCTGGGAAAGTCTGCAGATGGGTTCGTCAAGTTTTGAAAATTGGCACACTTAATGTATTTTTAGAGTAGAACACATTGATACAATCCATTCGATCTCACTTATCACAGATTTTGAGTTATGACATCATGAATTGGGGTACCGACAACTTTGCACTTCTTGATACAAGTAAAAAGTTACAAATTACATTTAGAATCGTGTTCAAAAACTAATCAAACGAATTTTTCATAAGCTCAAAATTGAAACATAGCAATTCTCTAACCTCTAGAACACAATGCAACATGAATTTTCTCATTTTGGTCAACTGGGTCAAAGTTATAACAAGTCAAATAGGGCTTCCCAAAATTCTAAACAATTTACATCACCATGACAATAATAAATGACCAACTTTGAAGGATTTAAAGCCTAGTCAAATGGGTTCAAAATGACTCAAAATCTAAAACATAGGTTCTAAGATATGGACACTAAACACTCCCAAAGCAGTGAGTCGTGAAACACTACTGGGTGCAAGATATTCAATTGCAAACATAGCTTCTTGTCGTTGTTTGACACTTAAGCAAAAATATATAATTGGAGATTGCTCAAAATGGGACTTCACAAAATGGCTCAAAATGGCAATTTATCTTCATGGAGCACATAGGCATACTAAATGCAAGGTGCTAGAAACATTAAACACCTCTTAGGCCTCACAAGTATAGTCAGGATGCACATGCATTAAAAGTGCTTATATGGCCTGATTTTTTCAATGGTACTCAAAATCAAGGCTTCAATTTTGAGTCCCAACAATGGCAGCATAAGCAAGCAGAATTCTTACTCCTTCCATTCTTGCAATAGGGGAAAATGTTTCACTATAGTCAATTCCTTCTTCTTGTGCATACCCTTTGCAAACTAGCCTTGTTTTGTTTCTTGTCACTTCACCATTCTCACCTAGCTTGTTCCTAAATACCCATTTTGTGTCAATCACATTCTTGTCTTCTAGTCTAGGAACTAGGCTTCAAATCTTGTTCTTTTCTATCTGATGAATTTTCTCTTCCATAGCCTTGTACCAATCATCATCTTACAATGCATCTCTCATTGTTTTAGGTTCCTTCATGCTTAGCAAACATGATTCACTTCTCAACCTATTTCTTTTCATTGGTCTTGCATCTTTGTATCCAATGATTTGATCTACAAGATGGTGTCTTTTGACATATTTGGATAGTCTTGGTTTAGTTCTTGTGGTTGCATTCTATCTCTCAACTTCAATATCTCTATGTGCATTTATGTTAGGTGTTTCAGCATCTCTTTCATGTTTACCAATCTAAGAGTCAGATTGTGCATTCTCCTCATTTTGCAACTTAGCATTTGAATGCAACTCGACATTCATAGGACCTGACTTAGTAGTTTTTGAAACTTGCTGCTGGTTTGCTGCATGATTTGTATCATCTTCTTTAGTAGAAATTCCTTCATAATAGTATACAAATGTCTTGTAATCTTCTAGTTCTTTTGTAGGTTCAACTTCATGTTCTTCTATAAACTCATCAAAATTCACATTTGCACTTTCCACAATTTTGTTAGCGTTAGTAATTAAACACTTGTAAGCTTTACCTCTTATGGAGTAATGAAGGAATATACCCTCTTCATTCTTTGCATCAAAATTTCCACTCCTAACATCTTTAAGAATATAGAATTCACTTCAAAATACCTTAAAATATTTCACATTAGGTGGATGACCGTACCATAATTCAAAAGGTGTTGAGTGTCTACCTTTCTTTACATGTACACAGTTCATGGTGTATACAGTAGTGCTTACAACTTCTCTCTGATATTTTAGAGCAACATTTTTCTCCATCATAAGTGTTCTGGCATAGTCCATTATAGATCTATTTCTTCTTTTAGCAATTCCATTTTGTGGAGGGGTCTTAGGTGTTGATGTCTATCTCTTGATTCCTTTGCCATTGTAGAACATCTCAAACTCATGTGAAGTGAACTCACCTCCTCTATCTGATCTCAAGCATTTCAAGCTCTTACTTGTTTTTTTTTCAACTATTGCCAAGTACCATTTAAACATTTGAAAAACATGTAATTTTTGTTTTAGAAACATGATTTTCATCATTCTATAGTAATCATCAACAAGAAACATTATATACTTGTCTCCTTTGTAACTTTGCACTTCAATAGGTCCACACAAGTCAACATGAATAATTTCAAGTATTTCCTTAGAGGTATAAGCTTTACTTTTAAAGCTTGACTTTCTCATCTTTCCTAGCTAACATTGTTTGCACATTATATTTCTTGGTTTCTTCAACTTAGGAAAACCTCTAACTCTTTTCATGTTACTTATAATAATCATATTATCAAAATTAACATGACATAGTCTGTTGTGCCAAAGCCCTACATCATCAAATTTAGCAATAAGACAAGTAGTATCTTCTATATCTAAATAGAACAGATTAATCCTAGTTTGATCACCTTTTCCAATCAAGTTTCCATTTGTATCATATATCTTGGCTGATTTGTTTTCAAACTCAACTTTGCACCCCAAATTATTCAATTGTGACACACTTAACAAGTTGTAATTCAATCCTTCAACATAATAAGCATTGTCACATGAGATCTTGTATCTAAGCTTGATAGACCCTTTTCCTTTTATTAAACATGGTGCATCATTACCAAATCTTACACTATTTCCATCATAATAGGTTAAGGTAATGAACTTACTTTTGTCTTTAGTCATGTGATATGAACATCCACTGTTAGTGATCCATTTTTCATTCTTATTCGCACAAGTCATAAGGGCAATAGCCTCATCCTCATTTGATTCATCCTTCATTGCAACATATACCACTTTATCATCATTTTCATGAGAGTTATTTTCATTAGCAATATAGCATGACTTCTTGCCTTTGTCTTTGTAGTCTCTTCTGTCATCTTCTCTTCTATTTTTGTGGTTGTTCCCTTCTGTGAAGTTCTTCTTCTCTGTGCATCTTGCAAAAATATGTCCAACTTCATTGCAATTAAAAAAAATGATAGGCAGCTTACCTTTGAATTTACATTTTCCTCTATGAAATATTCTTACTATCAATGCTTCCAATTGTTCAATGTCTTCCTCATCTGTGCTAATGTCACTAGATGCATACTTTATCTTTCTTTTCTTCTTCTTTGGCCTTACCTCCTCAGGATCCTTTAGTAACAATTTTTTCGTTGAAGGCTAATTCAATACTCTCTAGTCTGTAGTTGTCAAAATTAGATAACTCAAAAGCAATCAGTCTTCCTACTAGACCTTGAATGGTTAGATCATTTCCTGGCATACATCTTAACTCTTGGATTGTAGACACTCTAATGGAATACATAGGCAACAATGTCCTCAAGAATTTACTTAGCACAATATCATCATCTATTTTACCAATTGCACCTTTTATTGCACTAACAACTTCTTTTATTCTAGCAACATATTGAGCAATATTTTCACCTTCTTTCGTTCTCATGTCATCAAACTTACCTTTGAGGCTCTCTGATTTCGCTCTTTGAACATTTGTGTCTCCTCCATAGATGGTGTTTAGGGAATCCCACATCTTCTTTGCACTTTTAAGGTCTTTGATATCATTAAACTCAGCATAGCTTAGGGTAGAGGCAATCTCCAACATAGCCTGATTGTGCTCTTTCTTTTTCTTTAAATCTTTAGCAGTAAGGGCTCCTATTGGATCAACATGTTCTACTATAATGCAAGTTTGTGAATAATCTCCAAGTCCTCTAGGGTGTAGCTTCATTAAACTTTTCCATGCAGGAAAGTTATCTCTGCTTAACTTGGGTACCTATCTTTTTGACATCTTGATCTTTATGCTTTTAGTACCTCAAAACTAATCTTCTTAAGTAACTATGCTCTGATACCAATTGTTGTAGTTCTTTTACAATAACTGAAAGGGGGGTGAATTAGTTATTCAAGGTCTAGATGTACAAAATAGAACTTTTAACAATTCAGTGAACCCATAAAACTTTCTTAACCATGTTTGCATTCATTGTGTGTTAACCCAAAATGATATGTTACTATAGCATTAACATGCAGAAGTATAAAGCATAAAACACAACATATCCATCAACACACTTAACACAATGATTTGATGTGGAAACCCAATTTGGGAAAAATTTCCAATAACATTCTACTCCTTCTTCACTCTTTTGAAGTGATTCCCTATTAAAGGCCAACCCTGTTAAAGGTTACAATACACGCTATTAAATGTGACCCGATTAAGGTATTTCAATCACCCTATTAAAAGTGAACCTTGTTAGAGTACTTAAGGCCATTCACTTAGAACGTCACCCTATTAAAGAATTTTCCAATGACTATTAAGTCAAACTTTTTCCAATGGATTTACCCTAATTTGATACAATAGTTAGAAAGCAACAGTAGAGCTTTGATTTGATACAACTTACAACCTTACTTGTAGATTAAAAATCATTATTTAGTCCTCAACTCTACTTGTCTTCCAATCTTTGCAGCTCTGACAACTTGTTCACCCTTCAAGCATTCATCCTCATTAAACCTTCTTGTTTAGTTTGCCATTGTAGACTTCTCCTCTTGGGTCACTTGATGAAGAAAACCCTTTGCCTTCTCCTTGTCAAATTTTTGCATTCAAAACTCTCTAACCTCTATCCAACATTGCTTCATGAGAAGACATCCCTACATATAGGAAATTAGAACTCTTTTTCCTACTCATTATCCATCTTAAAAATTAGGGTTTTCAATGGATTAGGTAGGATACAATGTATCAACCCCATATCCTATCTTCTCTAGAAACTTCTCCTAGAATCCATTTGAATTTGCCTCCAAAATAGTTTACATAAGATTATATGCCTCCAGCTCATCAATCTTATCTTCCTCCTGATTTACAAGTTCCAAGAAAACAAACTTTTTAGCTTTTAATTGGCGGCATTATCAATTTACTGATGCTCAACACATACTGTGTTACTCGGCATCTATTGTAAAATCACTTGGCATCAACTAGATTTTATTGGCACTTGACATCTATTGAAAATCACTTGGCATCTACTACCTTGCTCAACACCTACTAACTTGCTCACCATCCACTAGTTTTCTTGGCATCCATTAGAAATTGCTTTCACTCAGCTCCAACTAACTTTCTGCTCAGCTTACACTAACTTTTCTCAGCACCTTCTATCAACTTGTTCAAGCTTAGAAAATGAACTTTGTCCAACCTTATTCTTCTGAACTTTCTAAGTGTAGCCAATTATTCTGTAACCTCAAGTAGATTATCAATATATTATGTTATCACTGTCTTAACTAATTCTTACACTTCAATACATAATCATAATTCAACCTTTCCTCTAGGTACTTTTGTTACATCTTGTTGATCAAATCCTCTTCATCAATCAACTAAGTGATAGTTCTTGAAACATATAAGCAATTGTCTTACCAACATGTAGCAAGTTTAACATTAGTGACAAAACAATGATTGAAAAAATGTAGTCTTCTCTCAACAATCTTTCCATTCAAATGATCTTTTCAATCATTTATTAACACCCATAATAACCTCTATGTTGTCTAGTTGTTGTTTCTACCATGCAATCTCTTTCTAAGGCTTCTCCTTCTCCTTCTCTTTCTAAAGCCACTCCTTCTCCTTTTCTCTCATGCCTTAAATTTTGATTATCAATCTTCTAAGTATCTGCCTCTACCTTATCTAAAATCAACTTCACATTGTGTTGTAACTCTAGCATAGTTGTTTGATCATTGATAGCTTTCATTTCAGCACTCAAGTTTTTAAGATTGGTCAACACGCTCACTTGCAGACCTCTCTTATCAAGAACTTTTTGTATTGTTTCAACACCATGTTCTTGCTTCTAAGCTAATAGTTCTTTAGGTGGATTTTCTTGTAAAATATTAATTTTGTTGAACAATTGTAAGCTCTTACAAAGTGCATTGTGGTTTTCATGTGCGCATGTGTATGTATGTATGTATGTATGTATACATATGTATATGTTTATATATACATACATACACACATATCTGTGTGTCTATGTATGTATGTATGCATGCATGTATATATATAGAGAAATTTTATGGATTATGTACTATAAACAATAAAGAAAAGAATATAAGGCATTAATCATTCCTCATTTATTTTGATTGATTGTGGAGAGTTGCATGTGAAAGAGGGTGGAGAGCTCCAAACAAGGGTGGAGAGCTCTAAACGTTGGTGGAGATCAGTGGAGATTTAGGATTTTGTTGTCATTCCCTTGTGATCATTGCATTTTGTTGCCATGTTGTTCCCTTGTGATCTTCATGTCCTTGCTCTATGATTTTCTTCAAGAAGAGATACCTATGTAAATGTTCTTTTTTTTTCCTTCTAAACATGTATCTCTTGTTCATATATAATAGCTTTGGTTAGATTCAGGGATAACTGATTATGATGATTATATGCATATGTGCATGTTTGTATGTATATCACTTAACTATGTGAACTTCTTTACATGCATACATACACACTTGCTTAGTACTTATGCTAAATTAAATTAATCATTCATGTCTTGAATTCACACAAGCAATTATCCTTGCATTCAATCACAACTATTCATACCAAACTAAGTTTGTAAAAATATGTACTTAGGGATTATATTATCTCTTGGTGATTGAGTAAAGATCTTGTGCATAATATTCTCCAGGTAATGATCAAATGTATTCACATTAAGTCATAATAGGATCAAGAAGATGATCCAATCATGTTACTTCATACTTTTTTATTGAAATTTTTGTTTAACATAATTAGTAATACTAGAATTTTATAGCTACAACTAGTACTCTTGTTTATTTTATTTAATCATATACATTTAGGACTATTATTTTTTCTTAAAATTAGACTATATATTTTTAATAGGCCATATGGAGGGTTGCATAAAATAAAAGACCATATGTAGGTTAGTAAATAATGCCTATGTAATTCATGTCTATATTTGACCATATGCACGATAGAAAATAAGGGCTGAATGCAGCTCTAGTCCCTACTTATGGTGGGGCAAAAGGAAGGTGAGTATGGATATATTTGGGAAATTAAAGATGACAATAATATCCAAAGGAAGGAAATGATATAGGATAATATCTAGAAATAGATGTAGGAAATTCTAATCAATCACTGTTCATATCTTTGAAAAAAAATGCAAATAACTATAGACTTGAATTTTACTAACATAGAATGTGCTCCATGTTAGAAGTATATCTGTATGGCTCCATTATAGTTTCATCTTACTAGTAAAGTAGTATTTACTCCAAATAATCCATAAGTTTAAATGTCTCTCATGTTATGAGCTTTTTGTATGAGTGTAATTTATTATTTGGACAAATCTCTAGAACTACTATGCAATTTGATAAAATGATAATGATGGATAGAGTGTGGTAATTGAAAGGTTAGATTTGGATTACTCAATTGCTCAATTTCTTGAGTTCATCTCTGACATAATTATGATTATGTATAAGAGGATTATATATTTCTTCATTGTTTCCAATATCTATGTTCAATCTAAATATGTACTCTTTCTTGTTGTTAGCACATTCTTTGACAATAATTAACATTTTGACTGTTGTTAGGGCCTAATCTTCAGAATCAATGTAAGTTAATTTGCATGGTAGTATAATTTCTTGAATTTATTGACATAGAGCTAAGTGAAGTCCAAAAAAAAATTATTTCAATTCTCTTTTGGGGACATAATTGTATTTTATTCCTTGATTTTGGATGCAGTAATGAGGGTTTTAGCTTAGGCCATGGGAGAGCATTTGAGATGTGAACATAAAATTGGGAACATTTGAGCTAGAAATAACATATAATATTCTATAGGTCTCTCTCCTCTAAAGACCCAATACAAGGATCCATTATCATCATGAGTAGACTCACTCTCCTCAAACAAATTCAATCGAAACTATTCATACCAAACTAATTAGGCAAAAATCCATGCTTACAGATTATATTATATCTTAGTGATTGAGTAAAGATCAAATACAGTGTTCCAAGGTGATAAAATTCCATATGTATGTATGTATGTATGTATGTATTTATGTATGTATCTCTACATCTCTGAATTTTGTTGCCATTCCCTTGTGATCTATGCATCTCATTATCATTCCCTTGTGATCTTTGTATATGTATGTATATGTATGTATGTATGTATGTATGTATGTATGTGATGAGTCTAAAAAATGCCTTTATTTTGTTATGTTTAAGATACTTTGTGATACTTCTTTTATCCTTGTTTTAACACTTATAAGCCTATGTTTGATAAAACTTTGATGATTTATGGGGTAGAAAAACTATGTCATCTTTTGCCTAAATTATATCTAATATGCAGTATTTCATATAAATATCCAAATGTGCATTCTTATGCTTGAATTTAGTTTGATGGATGTTTATTTGCAAATATGTTTTATATCATAACTAACCTGATGATAAGGATTAAAGGATGAGCAGAGGAATCCAGAAGTTGGTTGCCGACAGCATTCAAGGAGAAACGAGCATCAAGGAACAACCATGAAAAGGAAGTTATAACCACTCCAAGAAACATGGCAGCAAATAAGGAGGAGCTTTTACGAGCCATTACCTTCTTTGCATTTATGTTGTAACAAGCGGATGCTGAGACTTCATTGCTCCCTCCTCAATTTTGTTATCCTTCCTTTCCGCTTTCAGTTGTTCTCCTATATTCTCTCCTGCAGACTTAACTTAGGACAATTACTTTTCTGTTATGTAATAAAGAGTAGATTCCCTATATATGTTAGGATTGACTCTTGTGTGTGAAGTTTTAGGTTTTTGATCAGTTTTATCGAGTAAGAGAGAACACTGATTCATAGTTTTTTGCAGTTGTGTTTTACAATTCTGAATCATGTAATGACTGATTAATGAAATGAATTAGTTCTCTTTAGCTTCTATCCTATGTTGGTAGATTAGAGAAGCCAACCAAGGGGGCCCACTTGGAAGGTGGATTAGATTAGGATAGAATAGATTCATTTTACTAGCATTAGCAGTATTTTAAGTAAGACGTAGCTAGTTAATTCCTTCTTGTAGCATCACACTTCATAAATGTTCCTGCAGCATCTGCGAGAATAGACTAGTGGATGAATCAAGATGGAATCTCTGTTATCTTGTCATTGTGTTTTCAACATTCATAGATTCAATATTTTCCTTTCCATAGTAGTAGTGTAGTTTCCTTCCTTTACATTTTTACTTTCTTGCAGCATAAGCATAATGACTCATCAAGGTACCTAGTGCACATACTGTGCTGACCATTTCAAGTATACGTCCTTGGGTTGACAATCTAAATGCACCTCATGGTAGGGGAAAAGTAGTCCTTAGCTTGAATAGATTATTCCTAAGCTAGGCCTAGGGCATGACTATGGAACACCTACTGTGAGGCGGTTCATTTTTGGCACCGTTGCTAGGGATGGTGTCAAGCTAGGAGCATTTTTGAGTCATAGTTTTTAGATTAAGTTCTTTTTACCTATGTGAAAATTTTAGTTGCATGCATCGAAGAGGAAGACGACGAGATGAATATGGCAGATTTCTTCCACAAGGATCTGTTAATTTGAATGAAGAAGTTGAAGAAGAATTTGAGTTGCCCTTTGAAGATGCAAGTCCTATTTTCCCCACAGTATCATCATCAAGAGCTGAATCCCTAGATATATCTGGTCTCCAACCTTTCACTGAAATATTGACCTGTCTTCTTGATAACACTACCTCGAATCCACCAGTTGTTAATCATCCAGTGCCTAAAATTCCTTTTCAGCAGAAACCTCATAATCCAGTCCCACCAGTCATGGTACAACCCACTTTTCAATTTCCACTTCCAAGTCTCATAACCAATGCCAATCTCAAGAATATACCTCCCACTGCTCTTCCAAAGTTCTATGGCCTTGCAACTGAAGACCCTGATACCTTCTTGTTTGAGTTCAACATCCTTTGTCATAGTTTTGACTACAACATTGATGCCCATAAGCTTAAATTATGTCCAGCCACATTGAAAGAATCAGCTTTACAATGGTTCATGGGCTTAGGAGCCAATGCAGCTGTGAATTGGGATGAAATGCAAGCCTTGTTTTTGGAAAAATATAAAGAATATTGCAAAGCATTTGGCATGAGAGGAGATGATATCATTAGGATATCACAAAAGGAGGAAGAGACATTAGAAGACTATGTTTCTCAATTTTTATATATACTACAAAAGAATCCTCAGCACACATTGTCTGAAGATTCCCAAAAACTAGTCTTTCTAAGAGGAGTGAATGAAGACTGTTTGGAAGCATTGGACTTGATGGCTGGTGGAGATGTATATCAAGCTCAATGGGATGACCTCAAAAAGATATGTCAGAACTACTCAAGGTCAACCATGAAGAAAGGTTGAGGACCCTATTCTACGATTACAAAAGGAATTAGTCAAGGCATTTCAAAACTTGAAATATCCAATTTGTTGTCAGATTTCAAACAAGAAATCATTAATGATGTCACTACATAGTTGGATACAATGACTACAAAGAAGAAGCAAGCAGAGGCTGAGTTACAACTAGTTGAGTATTGTCCTCATTGTTGAAAGCAAAAGAAGGATTGCCATTGTAAATTGGTTGCAAGCATGGAGGACTAGCATCTTCCAACTGAATATGTAAAGATGGATGGGGATGATGAGCAAGTATTCTTTGTTTCTCAACGTCGACCATGGGCTCAACTTCAAGGTATGCCTCAAGACCCCTTGCAAAATTCAAATTCATATGGTAATCAATGGAAAAACTGCAATACCCAAGGTCCTCCACAAAACCAACCCAATTAGAATAATGCTGGGTAAAATAACCTACAACAGTCTCAATGGTCTCAAAATTTCCAACAACCTTGGCCTAACCAGCAGAATAACCAATGGCCCCAAAACTAGCAAAACCAATGGCAACCACCCTAAGGGAATTGGCAATCTCCAAACCAATGGAAGGGATCTCAACAATGGCCTAACCAAAATACTGGTGCTCCACAATTACCCCCTCTAGCTCAACAACCTGCTTTAATGCCACCACCTAGAAATAGTGGACCTCAAAAACAAACACAACTACTTGCACAACCTCAGCCAAATCCAAATAGTCAACCACAATAGCCCATGTATAGTGTTGATACCCAACAGTACCCTGCTTATGCCCTAGATGTCGCAGATATACATTTGAGATCTAGAATGACCTTACCAGCACCAAAGCCACCTCTTATAACTGAAGTATCAGACTCTCCTGCTGCATCAGATTCTTTAGTTGATGAACCTATTGACCCAACTAATGTTACCATACCAATACCAGTTCAACCAATAGTAGAGCCTCCTTTTCCAGACCAACTAATACAAAAGAAACCTGAACAACGCAAGGAACAACCCTTTGAAATTGTTAATCAGTTGAAGAATATGCATGTCCAAATACCTTTGTTTCAAGCTATTAAGGACATTCTTGCTTATGGAAAAGCTATAAGGGAAGCTTGTCTAAAGAAGCCTAGAAGGAAGAAGAAGGATCCTACCACAATTCATGTTGTTGGACACTTAGCTAATATCATGTTAGGAAGAGTGATTTCACCAAAATATTCTGACCCAAGGAGTCCAGTAGTAAGTGTCAGCATAAATGGTCAATTTGTTAAAAATGCCTTAATAGATTTGGGAGCTACTATAAATGTGATGACTAAAGAAACCATGAAGAAGTTACAAATAGAAGGATTAAGGACCACACCAACTATTCTACAGCTTGTAGATAGTTCCACTGTCATTCTTGATGGAATGATAGAAAATATTGTTGTGACCTTAGATTCCCTAGAATATCCTGCGGACTTCATGATTTTTTCCCCTAAAGTAAACCTATCTGGCTATCCTATCATTCTAGGTAGACCATGGTTGGCCACAGCTGATGCAAACATAAATTGCAGATCAGGGAATATGACCATATCAAATGGCCAAGCAGCCAAGCAATTTGATCTATATCCTCCTGTACAACCATTACCAAATTTGAGTACATATTTTTGGCCAGATTTAAGAGATGAAGAAGAAGAGATAAATTCCATAGTACAACGTATGATGTTACATAGGCAATCTTTTCTAAAGTTGCAAGAAGAAGATTCAGTAATCTAGAGCATCCTTACCAACACTTGTGTGGTAGGAAAAGATGTATCTGAAAGCTCTGTATTAGAATTGATTACATATGAGGAGTGTGATACAAGTTGTACTTTACTTAAGGAACCTGAAAATCTTTGTTCACTACTTCCCTGTGAATTAGAAAGAAGCCCAATCTCTGAAATTGCTATGGTAGAACCCACTATTCCTGTTGAACTGAGTAAAGGCCATAAACTACATGTTAACCCCAAATTGATATCTGTATAGATGGAACAATTAAAAGAATTGCTTCAGAAGCATGAGAATATTTTTTCTTGGGATTATGGTGATATGAAAGGATTAAGCCCTACACTGTGTACCCATAGGATATACATTAATGAAGGTTGTCTACCACTTCGTCAACCTCAGAGGAGGATAAATCCAAGCCTTAGAGAAATAGTCAAAATAGAATTGCAGAAACTACTTGATGTTGGCTTTATCTATCCTATATCTGATAGTAAATGGGTATCACCACTGGTTATAGTACCTAAGAAAGGAGGAAAATGGAGAATTTGTGTAGATTATAGGGAGTTGAATGAGGCTACTAAAAAGGATCATTTTTCTTTACCCTTCATAGATCAAGTTTTGGATACACTAGCTAGAAAGAAGTACTTCTCCTTTTTAGATGGATACAGTGGCTATAATCAAATCAGTATTGCTCTTGAAGACCAAGACAAAACTAAATTTACCTATCCATGGGGTACTTTTGCGTACTCTGTTTTACCATTTGGTCTTTGTAACGCTCCTGCAATGTTTCAATGGGTTGTAATTAGTATTTTTGTTGATATATCACATGATTGTATGGAAATCTATATGGATGACTTTACAACATTTGGAGTTACTTTTGAAGAAGCAATGATAAATCTTGAAAAAGTTTTGGTAAGATGTCAAGAACATAATTTGGCACTAAATAGTGAAAAGTGTTTCATGCTCATGCAAGAGGGTGTGGTACTTGGTCATTTCATATCTATTGCAGGTGTACAAGTAGACCCAACTAAAATTGAGGTAATTCAAACATTACCCATACCCACTAAATTAAAAGATATCAGATATTTTTTGGGACATGCTGGATATTACAGGCATTTTATAAAAGACTTCAGTAAAATAGCCAGTCCCTTGTACAAGTTGCTCACCAAAGAAGCTGAATTCGATTGGACACTTGAGTGTGATAAAGCTTTCCTGCAGCTTAAGCAACTTTTGACCACAGCCCCAATTTTACAAGGCCCTAATTAGAACCTACCTTTTCACATATATATAGATGCTTCTGATTATGCCATAGGTGCAGTTTTAGCACAGAAACACTCAAATCTTGAGAATGCCATTTATTATATCAGTAAGAGTCTTCATAGCCCAGAATTGAATTACACAGTGACTGAAAAAGAATTGTTAGCAGTAGTCTATGCTCTAAATAAATTTTGGCATTACATCACAAGCTATCCTATCTATGTTCATACTGATCATGCAGCAATCAAATATCTCATGAACAAACTTGATATAACTGGTAGGTTAGCAAGATAGTTACTATTGCTACAAGAATTTGACATAACCATAGTGGATAAGCCTGGAAAAACAAATGTCGTAGCTGATTATTTGTCAAAAATCAATCATCATGATATTGATACTACTCTGGTAGATGATGCATTTCGAGATGAACATTTGTTTCACATTGTTGTTAAAGTTCCATGGTATGCAAATATTTCTAACTACATTGTAGCTAATAAGACACTGGCACATTTTTCTTATAAGGAGAGAAAGCTTCTCATACAGAAAAGCTTCCATTTCTCATGGATAGACAATTTTATGTTCTATATTGGACCTGATCAAGTTATGCGCAGACGTGTAAGAGAAGAGGAGACATATGATATTTTGCATGCATGTCATGATGAGCCCTGCGGAGGACATTTTGCAGCCAAAAGAATAGCTTTCAAAATCTTAGCCACTGGTTACTATTGTCCTACCCTTCATAAATATGCAATCAATTATACAAGTGTGACCAATGCCAAAGAATGGGTCACCCAACCAAAACAGATGAAATGCCTCTGAATCCTCAAGTGGTGTTAAAACCATTTGACAAATGGGGAATGGACTTCATCGGTCCTATTGATCCTCCATCCAATGGGAAGTCTTATATTCTGGTTTTTACTTACTACCTAACCAAATGGGTTGAGGTTAAGGCTATGAAGCATGCCCGTGATGAAAAAGTTGTCGAATTCTTGTATGAAGAGATTTTTACACACTATGGAGTTCCTAAAGAATTGGTTAATAATCAAGGCACATAGTTTACTTCCAACCTAATTTCAGAGTTGATGAAATAGTATAACATCAGGCATTGTAGATCCAGTCCTTATCATCCACAAGCCAATGGACAAGCAGAAGTTACCAACCGTGATCTGGAAAATATTCTAACTAAAATAGCCCATTTGCATCGTCGGGATTGGACCAGTCGGTTACAAGAAGCTATTTGGGCTTATAGAACAACTTGGAAAACCACTACCGGATTCACACCATTTGAGCTTTTGTATGGGAAAGTGGCAATGCTTCCAATTGAATTTGAACACAAGACTTTAAGAACAGCCTTGACCTTAGATATTGATCTTCCTGCAGCACAAAGAGAATGCCTCCTGCATCTTAATTCTTTGGATGAAATGTGCAAGACCACTTTAGAACACACTGAACTGGTGTAAAAATAGAAAAAACACTGGCATGATTCTCATATCCTCAACAAACAGTTCAAAGCTGGTGACTGGGCATTATTGTATGATTCTCTCTTTAAGGATATGCCAGGGAAGTTGCAAACGCGATGGTTAGGACCATATCAAATCATCCATGTCTTTGACAATGGAATAGTTCAACTACCCAAAATTGATGATGTGCCTTTCAAAATGCTGATCAACGGTCATCGACTTAAGCTTTACAAACAACCTCAAACAAAAGTCAAATTCATGCAACAGTTCGCACAACCAGATCCAACAATAACTCAAGTATCTCTTCCTGCAGCAGAAGGTGAAAACCTTCCGCCTGCTCCTCTTCAACATTAATTCTAATTTGCATGTCCATAATAATAACTTTATGTTCGCATAAAGTCCATTTTCTTTTCATGATATTTCTTTCCATTCATATCTTAATCTTCCATCCACCCACCCCACTCCATTTCTTAATCTTCCATCCACTCACTTTCTACATAATTAAGTTTTTATGTTTTCAATCAAATCTGCACATGCTAATGGATGTTGTCATTTACATTATTTTTGCCACCTTTTTTTTGGACCATGTGACAATCCACTTGGCAGGTATAAACGTTTTCAAACTATTATTCATTTATAAGTTTGTAGATTTTGTTAATTATATATAATACTACATAGTCTCTATAATTGCGGCGTATTCCAGTCCCTCACCCATACTAGTCTGACAAGTGAGGACACTTGTCGTAAAATTAGCAGGGGGTATGGGAGTGTCATACTATCCAATGACATGCATGATTAACTGTGATGATTTTCTAAAATCTTGGCATTACCCCTTATTAATGAGAACTTTTTTCCATAAGTATGCCATGTCAAGTGTTGTACTCCCACTTTCTGAATGAATTTTGTTTTTTTTTCTTTGTTTGTGCCAAATTTTTCGTGTTAATCCATGATGTGACCTATTTTTAAAATTTTGGCATTTGAACCATGTTTTCGGATGATTCCCACACAAATTCATGATTTACTTTTACCTAAAGTTTAATTATGGCACATAACAATTGGTTATGGAAATTAATGTTCCCAAAAAGAAGCGGTGAAGCGTCTGAGAAATAACATAGAGTCTTGAAGTTTGCATTCAGAAAGGGAGAGAGAAACGGAGTAGCAAAAGAAGTATCAAGAAATGGGAGGAGGTTTATAGAGAAGAGAGCTAGTTGAGCACATTTTGTTGCTCTCTAACGTAGAAGCAGTAAGAAGATTCAATGCATGCGGGTGGTTAGGTTATTGTTTGAATTTAACAGCATATGATGAAGAAGCAACTGTAGAATTCACCAGGACATTTGATGAAGGTGAAGCTTTTGTGTGGGGTTTGACAGTAATTGCAATAGAAGAATGAATTGCAGAAGTAACAGGGTTACCTTCTGTTGGAGAGCATTATCCAAGCTTGCATGACGCTAGGTCAGCAAGGGCCCAGTTCACTACCCCATATGACCCTCAATTGGATGTTACAAAGTAGGGGTGCGAGAGATTGTCTTTGCCGCCTCCATACCCTGAGCTAGTAATACATGTCATCAGGTATTTTACTTGTGAAGGCAGATTTTCTCACTTACATGCACACCATTTTAAGTTTCTTAGTTGTATAAAGCACAATATTGCTGTGAATCTTCCAAATTTTCTGTATAATATGCTCTGTATTAGTGCGGAAGAGACTCAAAAAGGGAAAGATAATTTTGTCACTCACCATGCCTTGATTAAGTTGTTAATAGAAAGGTCTCTTAGGGATGTATCCCCTTTGACATGGGATGACTTTGTGAAATTTAAAACCCTACAACCCCAAGTTGACCTTAGTGGACGGCAGGGTGAGAAAAATGTAGTTCCCAGTAGTAAGCCTACAGAACAAAATATTGAGGGAGCTGAAACAGAAAATGCACAAGGGATTGAACCAGAATTTGCTTCCATTCAAAAGAATGTGCCTCCACTTGAATAGGACATCCCTAAACCCACTACTAGTAAAGCTAAAAGGAAACAAAAGTCACCAGAAGAAATCGCTGCTCAACAAAAACCTAGTCCTGCAATTAAGCAACAGAAGAAAACAAAGAAGGTTCCTGCAGCAACTAATCCTGTAGCAGTGACACTGAAACATAAAAGTAGGCAAAAGACAGTAGTACAAGAAGAGACTCCTTTGCGGAGAAGCCCTAGAATGAGAGGGAAATGTTTTTAAGATCCTATATTGTCTAAAGCACCTACTCCAGAGTCTCCTATGCAGATAATTTCTGACCATTCTCCCCTTCACACTGAGATGACAGAAGCTTTTTGTAATCCTCCTGCAGCATGTGAGCAAGAAATTAATGAAACCTTAATGGATTTACCAGGTGTTTCAAGCCATGAGAATGAAGTAGTTCCTGAATGTCATGATTCGAATACTGCCTTAGTCCCATATAAGTCAACATGGATCAATAGTTTGGCAAAACAGAAAAAGAAAAAGGATTATGAAGAGGATAACAATGTTGTCACCTTGCAAAAACTCCTTTTCCAATTGTATGGACAGCATTTATTTGCTGAAGCACTATGGAAAGAGGAGAAGAAAAGAATGAGCAAGATCATAACATCACAAAATGAGGAGATTGAAGAATTGAAAGAACAGCTAGAAAGACAGAAACAGTGCATGGAACATGCACTTAAATTAGTTGATCAAGCTCTTGCTTGCAGACCACCTCCTTGAGTATATGTTTTTTGTTTGCAAGAACAATATATTTTGTTTTAGTTGATGTTAACCCTTAGAAATGTAAATTCAAAATTCAAAATCGCACAAGATTTTTATGGGATGTATCAAACCTTACCACCATGGTAGAAAAATCTATTGTGTGAGTTGTATATTCATAATTTTGTCATTCCTGCAAAAACTGAGTGGAATCCTTTGCTTTATATAGGAGATGTGCATTTGAAAGCTTTAATTTCATGGATTTCTAATGAGGTGAATTATGACAGACAACTGGTTAATTACAAAGATGAGGAGAGAACAAAACCTTTACCCTTGAGGGAAAAAAGTAAACAACCAGAAGAAATGTTTCGAGACTGGTTTACATTAACCTATGGGAAGAGTAATCCAGAAGTTAGAAAGAAGGTATTTTCTGCTAGAGCCAAAGTGTATGTCGAATATGAAAACTTTCCCTAATTTGCATTCCAAAGAGCTATGATCGGAGTAAGAAGTAGATGGACACGGTTACCTGATTCTCTCAAGAAATCAAAGCTGCATAGTCCTATTAATTTGGAAGCAGCACTATATAGAGTTCCAAAATATTTAGAACTGAGAAAGCAACTAAGGCCAGAGCTATGGTGTCCTTTGACCATGCAACCTCCAATGCTTTTATGGCCCCTATATGATATTGATGCTAACAAAATTGATAAGTTGCAGGAAGACCACAGGCGAGAAGTATGGGAAAGGACCAGAGGATTCTATTACACCTTCAAGAGTAGTAGAAAGGGAAAGATAGAAGTTGGGGAGTTCAGATCTTTGACAAAGAAGTGTAATGCTTGAGGAAAAGCATTAGTTTAGCAGGGGGCAAATGATGAGTCTAAAAAATGCTTTTATTTTGTTATGTTTAAGATACTTTGTGATACTCCATTTATCCTTATTTTAACACTTATAAGCCTATGTTTGATAAACCTTTGATGATTTATGGGGTAGAAAAACTATGTCATCTTTTGCCTAAATTATATCTAATATGCAATATTTCATATAAATATCCAAATGTGCATTCTTATGCTTGAATTTAGTTTGATGGATGTTTATTTGCAAATATGTTTTATATCATAACTAACCTAATGGTAAGGATTAAAGGATGAGCGGAGGAATCCAGAAGTTGGTTGCCGACAGCATTCAAGGAGAAACGAGCATCAAGGAACAACCACGAAAAGGAAGTTATAACCACTCTAGGAAACATGGTAGCGAATAAGGAGGAGCTTTTACAAGCCATTACCTTCTCTGCATTTACATTGTAACAAGAGGATGCTGAGACTTCATTGCTCCCTCCTCAATTTTGTTATCCTTCCTTTCCGCTTTCAGTTGTTCTCCTATATTCTCTCCTGCAGACTTAACTTAGGACAATTACTTTTCTATTATGTAATAAAGAGTAGATTTCCTATATATGTCGAGATCGACTCCTGTGTGTGAAGTTTTAGGTTTTTGATAAGTTTTATAGAGTAAGAGAGAACACCGATTCACAGTTTGTTGCAGTTGTGTTTTACAATTCTGAATCATGTAATGACTGATTAATGAAATGAATTAGTTCTCTTTAGCTTCTATCTTGCGTTGGTAGATTAGAGAAGCCAACCAAGGGGGCCCACTTGGAAGGTGGATTAGATTAGGATAGAATAGATTCATTTTACTAGCATTAGCAGTATTTTAAGTAAGACGTAGCTAGTTAATTCCTTCCTGTAGCATCACACTTCATAAACATTCGTACAGCATCTGCGAGAATATACTAGTGGATGAGTCAAGATGGAATATCTATTATCTTGTCATTGTGTTTTCAACATTCATAGATTCAATATTTTCCTTTCCACAGTAGTAGTGTAGTTTCCTTCCTTTGCATTTTTACTTTCCTGCAGCACAAGCATAATGACTCATCAAGGTACCTAGTGCACATACTGTGCCGACCATTTCAAGTATATGTCCTTGGGTTGACAATCTAAATGCACCTCATGGTAGGGGAAAAGTAGTCCTTAGCTTGAATAGATTATTCCTAAGCCAGGCCTAGCGCATGACTATGGAACACCTATTGTGAGGCGGTTCAGTATGTATGTATGTATGTATGTATGTATGTAGGTATGTATGTATGTATATGTGTATATATGTATGTATATATGTATATATATATGTATGTATGTATGTATGTATGTATATGTGTATATATGTATGTATATATCTATATATATGTATCTCTACATCTCTGCATTTCATTGTCGTAACCTTGTGATCTTTACACCTCATTGTCTTGCCCTTGTGATCTCTGTATTTTTATGTATGTATGTATATACATATATACATATGTATATGTATATATTATTAGAAACAATATTCCACCAAGATAATTGAGAAGGGGAGTGAATCAATTATCTAATAATTAAAACATTTATCTTCTTTAAACAAACTTAACTATTCAATCAAAGTAAACAACAACCATAGTAAAATACGCATAAAAAATTAAAGCAAATATGTTGACTAGGGAAACCCTTGATCAAAGGGAAAACCCTAGAGGGAATGATACCCACAAGATGATGTACTAATATAAATATTCCTTATTAGAGGATGGACCCTGTTAGGAGTCTATTACAACATTTAGTACATAGAGTCCCTATTACGAGACTTTGAGTCCCTATTAGGAGATTCCAACCCTATTAGGAGTTGTTTCAACCCTGTTAGGAGTTGTAGTACAATGTATGCAAGATGAGCACACTACCCAGACATGTAATTTCAACTACAAAAAGAGCTCACTACTCAAACAAGTAATTTACTATTATGTCCATCTTTCCTTTGTCCTATCAACTAGACCAATCACTATTAGACCTTGTACACCAAGTCACGAACATCATATCCAAATATAAAAACCTCAAATCACTCAGTAAAACCTCAGCAATGAATTTTCCTTTCACTTCCACACTGCTCTACTCAACTTTGCATTCCACTATTACTTTTTCTTATTATCAATCATAAAACCATATCATTCCATATGATGATAAAGGAAATGTCCTTCCTTTATACCATCTCCTCAAAAAATTTACCTGAGTAAGTTGTTAGAGCTTCTCAATTAATTATTATAGGACCACATTAAGAAAATGTTACACTTAGCGATAACATTATCTTCCACCTTGCAACTTGAATAACATTCTGTACATGAAATATTATGATGATTGAACTTAGATATGTATTCAACATACCTTCTTCATGCCCTCAACCTCAATCCTCCAAATATCAACTCTACTAAGAGATATAACAAGTTTGCCATAACATGCCTCTATAAACTCTATCTCAGAACAGACATTACTGTAACATCTTCTATACTTATCCTTTCTTCTTCTAACATTAAGTATGTATGCCAAATACTCAAAAGTATCTCCCATAACCTTAGATGGAGTAAAAACTCAACTAGCCATCCATACCAATCTTGATCTTTCCACTATTCTTCTGTCAGATACCACAGAAAACTACTATGTTGACATCAATGACAAAATTAGTCATGAATGTAACATATCATCATAGTAACATATCTACAATACTCTCCCATAGGAATATCATTAGCATTCATGCTTTCAACCAATCTTCTAACAATCTCCCCCTTTGGCATTGATGGCAACATAGATGAAAAACATCTAGTTCCAAGAAGACCAACAAAAGATTGTCCATCTTCAAATCCTCTTCATCAACTATTCTCCCCCATCAATATACCTCAATATTATTTCTACCAACTATCATTCCATGTTGTACTTATGCCAAACATACTATACTCATGCTAACTGTACTCATTCCCAACATCTTCCTTGGCATAATTTTTTCATGCAATATTCTCCCCCATTGAGATCAATGTCAAAGGTTTTAGCAACCAACATCTCTACATCAAACTCTATAACAACTAATACTTACTTAGCTCAAGTGTCAAAAAAAAATTTTCAAAAAAAATCTAACAAGAGTCCTAGATGACTTTGTCCATCACAGATACTCCCCCATACAAGAAGCATCAACATTCAGTCCAGAAAAACAATGGTGCTCTGTTACCCTAGATTGATGCACTCTTGCATCTTCTACTCTCATGTAGGAAGGGGCATAACCCCAAGCAAACCTCACAAATACTCAAAAGTCTCTTTGGGAAGAGGCTTAGTGAATATATTTGCAATCTACTCTTTAGTGCTCACATATTCAAATCTAATTTCCTTATCTGCAACTTTCTCTCTAAACATGTGATACTTAGTAGAAATGTGGTTGGTCTTAGAATGCAACACTGGATTCTTAGACATATTTACATGCTTATGTTGTCATAATGTATGACAACAAGTTCAATGATTTCTATCCTTATATCCTTTAGCATCTACTTCATCAAAATGACTTTATTGCAATTATTTGTTGCTGCAACATACTCTACTTCCACTATACTTTGTAATTTATAATCCTGCTTCTTGCTTAACCAAGAAAGCAATCTTCCTCCAAGAAAGAAGGCTCCTCCACTGGTGCTTTTCTATCATCTATACTGCCTGCCCAATCTACATCAGTATAAGCACTTAGGGTGAAATCATTAGAGTTGTCATACCACAATCCAAACTCAAATGCTCCCTTTAGATATCTAAATATCCTTTTCACTACTACATAATGTGATTCTCTAGGATCATCTTGGAATTTTGCAACAATTCCAAGTACATTTTCTATATCTAACCTTGTGTAAGTTAGATATTGCAATTCTCTCATCATAGATCTATACTTCTTTTGCACAACAGTAGGTGTCTCATCCTTTGTAGATAACTTGTGTCCAATTACCATAAGTGTTTCAACAAGTTTACATGCTTTCAAACCAAACCTTTTTAGTTAATCCTTCAAGTACTTAGTCTGAGAAATAAATATTCCTTCTTTATTCTGTATGACCTACAATCCTAAAAAATATTTCATCCCTCCTATCATACTCATCTAGAATTCCTTCTTCATCTCTTAAGAAAACAGTTTACTTTCCTCATCATTTTCTCCAAATATGATATCATCAACAAATATTACCAAAACCATCAAACCATCATCAATTTATTTCCAATACATATTATTGTCTGTCATACTTTTTCTATATCCAATTTTTGTCAAATGTTTATCCAACCTTTCATACCAGGTTCTAGGTTCTTTCTTCAATCCATACAATGTTTTTCTTAGTTTTCATACTATGTCCTTGTCATTTGTCAAAGGACATCCTTTAGGTTGTTCAATGTATACCTCTTCTTCAAGTTCTCCATTCAAAAATGTTGACTTGACATCCATCTGATATACTTTGAATTTCTTATGTGTTGTATAGGCTAGGAATAATCTTACTGCTTCTATTCTAGCCAATGGAGCATAGATCTCTTCATAATTTATCCCTTCTTGTTGTGAGAAACCTTTACATACAAATCTTTCTTTTTTTCTTACAACTTCACCTTTTTCATTCATCTTGTTTCTAAATACCCATTTAGTTCCTATCACATTCATGTCTGCTAGTTTGGGGACCAATTCCCATGTCTCATTCTTTACTGTTTGATCCAATTCCTCTTTCATGGATTGTTTCCAATAATCATCTTTCCATGCTTCATGTGCATTTTTAGGCTTAACTTGAGATATCAAGTATAGTTCTTCATTTACTTTACTTCTTTTCATCACACCTTTGTCTTTGCTTCTGATGATCTATTCAAATCAGTGATTCTTGATCATATTGTTTCTTGAAGTAGGAGTTGTTAATTCAACTCTTGGCTCTAATAAAAAATTTGAGCTTTGTTCCTGCCTAGGCTCTCCTTCATTGTGCAAATCATTGTTAGTCTCAATAAATACCTCATCATTCCTTGGCTTAGTAACAACATCATCATTTGAATTGTAATCAACTATTCTCTCTTGTATTCTAAATTTCTCATCAATTCTCACATTTGCACTTTCCATAATAATCACCAAAGTTGTTTCTTTTGATATAGGCTTTTTATTAACATAGTCTTTCAAGGATCTTTCCATACTTTCTCTAAATTCTTCAATTTTATCAGAAAGTGGACTCTTTCTAGCTTTTATTAACCTCTTAGGACATTCACTTGAAAAATGACCAAACTCTTTACATGTCCAACAAACAAAAATTGGCATACCTTCTAGTTCTCTCTTTGTAAGTAGATGAATACCTTCCTTTATCTTTATGGCTTCTTTTGTTCTGGATCTATCTTTTCTTGTGCTATTGTTCCCTTGTATACAAAAAAATGATTCTGGATCTGAAAACTTCAATATTCTTTTCTTTACATAAATCTAATAACTCACCAAGAATTTCCATCATTCAGGTGTCAAAATTTCTTCTACCAAATGTAGGACTATCTTCTCTGAACATGTTCGCCATGGATCTCCCAAAGTTGTTAAATTTTTTCTTCAATTACATGATGCTCTAATACCAATTGTTAGAAACAATAATCCACCAAGGTAATTGAGAAGGGGGGGGTGTTGAATTAGTTATCTGACAATTTAAACATTTATCTTCTTTAGAAAAACTTAACCATTCAATCAAAGTAAATAGAAATCATAGTAAAATGCACATAAATAATTACACCAAATATGTTGACTAGGGAAAACCTTGGTGGGAATGATGTGCACAAGATGATGTACTAATATAAATATTCCTTGTTAGAGGATGGGCCTTGTTAGGAGTCTATTACAACACATAGTACATAGAGACCCTATTAGGAGAATTTGAATCCCTATTAGTAGATTCCAACCCTGTTAGGAGTTGTAGCACAATGTATGTAAGATGAGCACACTACCTAAACATGAAATTTCAACTACGAGAAGAGCTCATTGCTCAAACAAGTATTTTACTATTATGTGCCTCTTTCCTCTATCCCATCAACTAGACCAATCACTATTAGACATTTTAGACAAGGTCATGAACCTCATATCCAAATATCAAACCTTGGATCACTCAAAAAAACCTCAAAAATGAATTTTCCTTCACTTCTACACTACTCTACTCAACTTCACATTCCACTCTTACTATTTCTTATCATCAATCATAAAACCATATGATGATAAAGGAAAATGTCCTTCCTTTATACCAAGTCCTTAAAACAATTCCCTAAGTCCACTATTAGACCTTCTTAATTAATTATTATAAGACCACATTAAGAACATGTTACACTTAGTGATAACATTAATCATCCACCTTACAACTTGAATAACTTTCCACACATACAATATTATGACGAGTGAGATTAGCCATGCCATCCTCAACATGTCTTCTTCATGTCCTCAACCTCGATCCTTCGAATATCAACTCTGCTAAGAGATATAACAAGTTTACTAGAACATGCCTCTATAAACTCCATCTCAAAACAAACATCACCATAACTTTTTCTATACTTATACTTTCTTCTTCTTAAGTTAACTACGTATGCCAGATACTCAGAAGCATCTCCCATAACCTCGGATAGTGTAAACAATCAACTAGCCATCTGTACCAATCTTGATCTTTCCATTGTTCTTCTATCAGATACTATAGAAAATTGCTATGTCAACATCAATGACAAACTCTGTCATGAATGTAACATATCATCATAGTAACATATCTACAATACTCCCCCATAGGAATATCATTAGCATTCATGCTTCCAACCAATCTGCTAAGAATCTCCACCTTTGGCATTGATGGCAACATAAATGAAAAACATCTAGTTCCATGAATACCAATAAAAGACTATCCATCTTCAAATCCTCTTCATCAACCATTCTCCCCCATTAATATACCTCAATGTCTTTTTCGCCAACTATCATTCCATATTGTACTTATGTGAACATATGGTACTCATTTTGACTGTACTCATGCTAAACATCTTCCTAAGCATAATCTTTTTCATGCAATTTCTCCCACATTGACATCAATGTCAAAGGTTTCAATAACCAACATCTTTGCATCAAACTCTGCTACAACTAATACTTACTTAGCTCAAGTGTCAAAAGACACTATTCAAAAAAACATACAACAAGAGTCCTAGATGACTCTGTCCATCATAGATACTCCCCCATATAGGAAGCATTAGCATTCGGTCCAGACAAATAATGGTGCTCTATTACCTTGGACTGATGCACTCTTGCATCTTCTACTCTAATGCAAGAAGGGGCATAACCCCAAGCATACCTCGCAAATACTCAAAAGTCTCTTTGGGAAGAGGCTTAGTGAATATATCTACAATCTACTTCTTTAGTGCTCACATATTCCAATCTAATTTCCTTATCTGCAAGTTTCTCTCTAAACACGTCATACTTAATAGAAATGTGCCTAGTCTTAGAATGCAACACTACATTCTTGGGTGAACCCACAATAATGGGTCCCACTTTCGTGAGATGAAGAAAATCCCAAAAAATTTCAAAATGTGCTAATCACATTTATCATTTTTTCATGCGAACATAGTAAGTATGTTCACAATGAACATATAATAGTATAATGTTTGCAGCGAACATGTTTTACATTTATTAGGTATGTTTGTAGCAAACATACCTAATTAATATGTTCGCTATGAACATATTTTACGGAGACTACAAAATTTTTAAATGTCATTTTCTTAATTTCACTGTTCGTTTTTATGGCCTATTGATTTTGACTTATACGTTTGAGCGAATGTGCTTGACTAGTTAGCATGCCCCATCATTCTCTTCCAGATTCTCGTTGTTCACTATTTCAAGTATGTCTATATATTATAATTTGAATTCTTTTAATATTTTCAAAGCATATTTTAATGTTAATTTAATATTTTTATTATTTTTTTATGTTATTTAATTCTATTAATTTAATGTTTATAATTTTTTGTATATGTTTGTTATATATTAGAAAAATATTAATATAGCATTAGAAAACAAATTTAGAAAAAAAATTACTGTTAAATTAGATAAATATTAGAAAAAAAATAGTTTTAAATATTAGAAAAATAGTAATTTAGAATATTAGAAAAATACTTTAAAATATTTTTAAAAAGTTAATTTCTAGAATATCAAAACATTAGAAAGAAAATTACATTAAAAAAATATTAGAAAAAATATTACAATGTTCAAATATTAGTTTTTATTACAAAAATATTACATTTAAATATTAGAAAAACATGTTACAAAATATATTTTAAAAAATATCAGTTTGGAAAATATTAGAAAACTGTGAGGAAATATTAGGAAAAATATTAGAAAAAAATATTAGAAAATATTTTTTTAAATGTTAGTCTTGAAAATTAGAAAATATTTTTAAAGATGTTAGTTTTGAAAATTAGAAAATATTAGAAAGACATTATAAAATATTAAAAAAACAATAGTATGGAATATTAGAAAATAAAATTTAGAAAAATATTAGTTTTATTAGAAAAACAAATTAGTTTAATTAGAAACGATTTTTTTCTTAAATATTAGTTTTATTATAAAAAATTAGAAAAAAAACAAATTTAGAAAAATATTAATTTTATTAGAAAAACATTAGAAAAAACATTACATTTTTAATCACATCAGTTTGCATGTTAGAAAATATTTTCTTCTTTGATGTTGTGTTTACACCTAACAATTTCAATGCCTCTTGCAACTTCTTTTGTGTAAGCAAAAGTGAAAGAAACTGAGCTTTTTCAAGTGTTTTAGTGTGATCAAATTTAGTCATAATTTCTCTTATCTTCTTATTCATTGACCTTTTCTTAGACAAATTTAAGAGTTGACCAGTAGCTGCAAGTCTTCTCAATTTATCCACATCCATTTTAAGTAAATGATCTTAATTTTTATGAGAAATACCATTCTTTACAGATTGGACAATATTTAGGAGTTCATCCATAACCAGTTCCTGCACTTGATCCTGACACTTCTCTAAATTCTATTACTGAAATTTCTATAGGAAGCGATCTTGAGCCTTCTCCAACATTCATTTTTTGAGATTCTGCAGCAAAAGATTATGACCATTCTCCAACTTTTTTTATTTGAACCTCTATAGGGAGTGATCTTGAACCTTCTTCAACATTCATTGTTTCAGATTTTTTAGGGAGTGTTCTTGACCTTCCGCCCATATGCACTTCTTCTAATTCTGTTGAGCCTTCTTCAACATTTCCTTCACCTTGTTGATTGTCTACAACAAATTTATTAATAAATCAAATTAGATAAAAAATAAGATTGAAACATAATTAAATTTAAGACCATAAAAAATAAATTAATATATAAAATTACATAGTTTGTTTAATTTGATGATAGCGTGCAATAGTCTTCTAAAGATTTCTTTGTTCTGCTTCATCAGATCTCTTCCTTGCATATTTTCTTTGCCTTCCTTTCTTGTTTCCCATTATAAAATCACAAAAATAAAAATTAAATTACCCCTTGCCTCAAGATAAATTTCATGCAATAACTATATAAACATGTCACCTAGTACGGCTTCGCAAGCATGGCTTCACATTATTTTAAAACTAACTTGTCTACTAGTGATGTCATCATTTTTTTTAATGTTCGTACGAACATAAACAATATGACATGTTTGTGCGAACATGCTAAATTGAATTTTTGACTACCAAAAAACTTAGCTATGTATGTTTGTTGCAAACATGTGTTTGCAGCGAACTCATAAAACATGTTCGCTGCAGACACCATGTTCACAATGAACATATCAAATTACAAATTTTTGACTCTCTTTTCTGAAAATAAAATAAAATTGGCTCTTTTAACACTCAAAATTGAAAATGATTGATCTCCTACTGTAAAATTTAAAATTCCAATTTGTGTTGCTCAGAGCAAGCTTTCCAATGACTATAATTGTAATACATATTATATTCATTAAGACTTTCAAATATGAGTTCAACTCATTATAGGTTCATTACCGATTGAACATCAACTGACTTTGACACTTCGAGAAAACCAGTAAATTCAGTCAATTTTTTTTTGAAAAACATCTAGGAAATAGGTTATTGAGGCAGCTTTGTATTAAAAAAAAAAAAAAAAAAGATTTATGATAAACTAAGTTCAAGTTATCTATGTCAAAACGAAGGCATGTCTGAATTACTATTGGTGTCACTTCAAAACTTCATAAACTATACAATATTCAACTAAATTGAATCAAACCAAATGCATCCTCTAGATATTGATGTTATAAATCCAAAGTCGAAAGAATTACCTTATTATCTTTTCTAGAAAAAAAAGTTGTGTGTCAAATGAACTGTCACTCTTTAAAAATATTAAATTTTAATATGTACCACATTTCAGAGGAGAAGAAAGAATTGACATAATTTTATTTTTTTAATTAAAAAATATGGTTACAAAGTAGGAACAAAGTACTACAAATCACTAGTTTATGTCATCTCGAAATTATTTTTAAAGATATAGTCACTCGAACGTGAGGTTTGTTTCAAAAATATTGATTTTAGTGTCAAAATTGGTCAAAAAGTGGAACCCATTATTGTGGCATCACCCTCTTAGACATATTTATTGTGCTTGTGTTGTCACAATGTATGACAACAGGTTCATTGATTTCTATCCTTATATCCTTTAGCATCTACTTCATCCAAATATCCTTTAGCATCTACTTCATCCAAATGACTTGATTGCAATTATTTGTTGCTACAACATACTCTGCTTATGTTTTACTTTATAATGTACAATCTTGCTTCTTGATTAACCAAGAAACCAATCTTCTTCCAAGAAAGAAGGCTCCTCCAATTGTGCTTTTTCTATTATCCATATTGCTTGCCCAATCTACATTAGTATAAGCACTTAGAGTAAAATCATTAGATCTGTCATACCATAATTCAAACTCACATGTTCCCTTCAAATAACTAAATATCATTTTCACTACTACGTAATGTGCTTCTCTGAAATCATCTTGGAATCTTCAACAATTCCAACTACATTTTCTATATCCAACCTTGTGTGAGTTAGATAGTGCAATCCTCCAATCATAGATATGTACTTCTTCTACTCAGCAGTAGGTGTCTCATCCTTTGTAGATAACTTGTGTCCAGTTACCATAGGTGTTCCAATGGGTTTACATGCTTCCAAGTCAAACATTTTTAGTAAATCCTTCATGTACTCAGTCTGAGAAATAAAGATTCCTTCTTTATTTTGTACAATCTACAATCTTAGGAAATATTTCATCTCTCTATCATACTCATCTTGAATTCCTTCTTCATCTCTTTAGCAAACTTTTTGCTTTCTTCGTCATTTGCTCCAAATATGATATCATCCAATAATATTACCAAAATCATCAAACCATCATCAATTTCTTTCCAATGCAGATTATTATCTTCCATACCTTTGCTATATCCAAGCTTTGTCAAATGTTTGTCCAACCTTGCATACCAGGTTTTGGGTGCTTGCTTCAATCCATACAATGCTTTTCTTAGTTTGCATACTATGTCCTTGTCATATGTCAAAGGGCATCCTTCAAGCTGTTCAATATATACCTCTTCTTTAAGCTCTCCATTTAGAAATGCTAACTTGACATCAATTTGATATACTCGAATTTTTTTTGTGTTGCATAGGCTAAGAATAATCTTACTACTTCTATTCTAGCCACTAGAGCATAGGTCTCCTCATAATCTATCCCTTCTTTTTGTGAGTAACCTTTACATAGCAATCTTGCTTTGTTTCTTTAAACTTCACCTTGTTCATTCATCTTGCATCTGAATACCCATTTAGTTCCTATCTCATTCCTGTCTGTTGGTCTAGGGACCAATTCCCATGTCTCATTCTTTACTATCTGATCCAATTCCTCTTGCATGTCTTGTTTCCAACAATCATCTTTACGTGCTTCATCTGCATTCTTAGGCTCAACTTGAAATATCAAGCATAGTTTTTCATCTACTCTGCTTCTTGTCATAACACCTTTTTCTTTTCTTCCAATGATCTATTTGGATGGGTGATTCTTGATCATTTTGTTTCCTGAAGTAGGAGTTGCTAATTCAACTCTTGGTTCTACTAAAGGTTCTGAGCTTTGTTCCTACCTAGGCTCTCCTTCATTCTTCAAATCATTGTTAGTCTCAAGATATACCTCATCATTCCTTGACTTAGTAGCAACATCATCATCTAAATTGTAATCAACTATTCTCTCTTGTATTCTTAATTTTTCATCAATTCTCATGTTTTCACTTTCCATAATAGTCACTAAAGTTATTTCTCTTGATACATGCTCTTCATTAACACATTTTTTCAAGCATCTTTCTATAATTTCTCTAAATTCTTTAATTTTATTAGAAAGTAGACTCTTTCTATCTTTTCTTAACCTCTTAGGACATTCACTTGAAAAATGACCAAACTCTTTACATGTCCAACAAACAAAAAATTTCATACCTTCTAGTTCTCTCCTTGTAAGTAGATGAATTTCTTCCTTTATCTTTATGTCTTCTTTTGTTCTAGATCTATCTTCACTTGTGCTATTGTTCCCTTGTATACAATGGAATGATTCTAGATCTGAAAACTTCAATATTCTTTTCTTTACACAAATCTGATAACTCACCAAGAATTTCCATTATTCAGTGTCAAAATTTATTCTACCAGATGTAGGGCTATCTTCTCTAAACATATTCTCCATAGATCTCCCAAATTTGTTAAATTTTTTCTTCAAGGACCTGATGCTCTGATACCAATTGTTAGAAACAATAGTCCACCAAGATAACTGAGAGGGGGGGCAGGGGGTGATTCAGTTATCTAACAGTTAAAACATTTATCTTCATTGAACAAACTTAACCATTCAATCAAAGTAAACAAGAACCATAGTAAAATGCACATAGACAATTACACCAAATATGTTAACTAGGGAAACCCTTGATTAGAGGGAAAACCCTAGTGGGAATGATACCCACAAGATGATGCACTAGTATAAATATTCTTTGTTAGAGGATGGACCATGTTAGGATTCTATTACAACACTTAGTACATAGAGTCCCTATTAGAAGACTTTGAATCCCTTTTAGGAGATTCCAACCCTATTAGGAGTTGTATTACAATGTATGCAAGTTGAGCCCACTACCGAACCATGCAATTTCAATTACAAGAAGAGCTCACTACTCAAACAAGTAATTTACTATTATGTTCCTCTTTCTTATGTCCTAACAATTGGAGCAATCATTGTCAAACCTTGTAGACTAGGTCACGAACCTTGAATCCAAATATCATACCTAAAATCACTTAGCAAAACCTTGGCAATGAAGTTTCCTTCACTTCTACACTTCTCTACTCAACTTCGCATTCCGCTCTTACTACTACTTATCATCAATCATAAAACCATATCATGATAAAGTAAAATGTCCTTCCTTTATACCAAGTCATCAAAACAATTCCCTAAGTCAGTTGTTAGACCTTCTCAATTAATTATTATAGGACCACATTAAGAACATGTTACACTTAGCGATAACATTAATCTTCCACCTTGCAACTTGAATAACTTTCCATACACACAATATTATGATGAGTGATCTTAGCCAAATCATCCTCAACATATCTTCTTCATGTCCTCAACCTTGATCCTCTAAATATCAACTATGCTAAGAGATATAACAAGTTTACCAGAACATGCCTCTGTAAACTCTATCTCATAACATATATTACCATAACTTCTTCTATACTTATCCTTTCTTCTTCCAACATTAACTATGTATGCTAGATATTCAAAAGTATCTCCTATAACCTTGGATAGTGTAAAAACTCAACTAGCCATCCATACCAATCTTGATCTTTCCATTGTTTTTTTGTCAAATACCACAAAAAACTACTATGTTGACATCAATGACAAACTCAGCCATGAATGTAACATATCATCATAGTAACATATCTACAATACTCCCCCATAGGAATATCATCAGCATTTATTCTTCCAACAAATCTTCTAACATATATATGTGTATATATACATACATACACACATATGTGTGTGTCTATGTACATATGTATGTATGTATATATACATAAATCTCTATGTATATATAGATATATACGTACATACATACATACATACATACATGGACACACACACATGTGTGTATGTATGTATACGCATACATATACATTAAAAAAAGCATCTCTAATCACCTGTTGGGGGAAATATAAAGGGATACATGTTTAAAAGGAAAAGATAATTTACATAGGGACCTCTTCTCTCATTGAAGAAAACCGTAGAGCAAGGGCACAAAGATCACAAGGGAACAACATGACAATGAAATTGCAAAGAAAGGGCACAACATGGAAATGAAATTTTAGAGAAAGGTCACAGAGATCACAAGGGCATGAAAAGAAAATGAAGAGATCACAAGGGCATGACAATGAAATGCAGTGATCACAAGGGCATGGCAACAAAATCCTAGATCTTCATTGATCTCCGCCAAGGGCACAACAATGAAAAGCATAGATCATAAGGGCACAAAAATAAAATGCATCAATCACAAGGGCATAAAAATGAAATCTCCACCAAGGTTCAAAGCTTAGAGCTCTCCACCAATGTTCAGAGCTCTCCACCCTCATTTGGAGCTTTCCAACCTCTTTCGTGCACAACTTTCCACAATCAAAACAAATGGGAAATGATTTATGTCATGTTTTCATTTTTTCTGTCTATATCTAAAATCAACTTAAGATTGTGTTGTAACTCTAGCATAGGTGTCTGATCCTTGATAGCTTTCATTTTAGCATTTTAGCATTTAAGTTTTCAAGTTTCATCCACCTTATATGTTTTATTTATCAATGATTTCCTCTAGTTCAATTACAATCCATCTCAACTAGCCGCTCCAATGATGTAATCACCTATCTATCTTTAGATTATGCAAGCACTTGTTATTTTATAGAATCTAGATAGATACTAAGAATTCCAAAGCCACAAACCTAAATACCATCATGTGTGTGTCCCACTTTAGGTAAAACTTGGATGTCATCTTCTTGTGCTTTTATTTCAATCACTTCAAACTTAAGTGAGGTGCACCCATGGAATTATTCTGGTGAATCCTATTGCCCATGGAAGTTGAGGCTTAGTGTTGAACATATGCTAGTACTACTTCTTGCTATTGAAGTGCCTCAAATTGGCACTGCTCCATCACCATAAGATAGCTTACATTCTCTCTAGCCCTAGGTTGTTCCACAATCATACCCTCTACAACTTGATTTATCATTTCAAGGGATAAATTTAGCTAACTTCTTATCCTCTCATTATCAAGAATCTTGGGGTGAAATAATCCTTTCCACAATAAAAACCACTTTGTTACTTCATTAAAATCATGATGTAGGAGCATCCTAGGTTGCACTCATATTCTTCATGTTTTCAATTTTTATCTTCTTGGTGAAACTGTGTTCTGTTGAAACTGTGTTTTTTAGTTTCCGGGTGCCTATTGTAGATTGTGTAACTAATTTTCCATAATGAATGAGAGGTTGCACACTTTGGGATTGAAGAGGGCCTAGAGTACTATCTATGGTTGAAGGTGAAAGTTCTAACTCCTTATAAGTTTGGATATATGGCAATACTCTTGGAGTATTGATTTATAGTAGTTCTATGGGACAGTTTTTTGTGCTTAACTTTTAGGATGGATGCACACTTATCCTTAGTGAATTGGACTTTGTGCACTTAAGGGGTTGTGGAGGACCTAAATATCTACTCACAATTTGAAGCATGAGTTCTAATTTAATCGAAGCTAGGAGACATCGTGATTTTTTCTCAGACATCGATTTATAGACATTTAATTGTTGATGTAGGCCGACTTGTGTATTTAATGTTAGGTTTATTTTCATGATGGGTATTTAATATTTTTTGAGAGTTGACTTGTGGCTTCTCTATGTTCTAGAATGATCTATAAGTCATTTTGGCTAGTATAAATAGAGTATTTAGGCTTAGGGCTAGGATAGTTTTTAGACATGATTGGAGAGTAGAATTGAAAAGTGCAAATTTGAAGCTACATCTTAGATCTTAAATGTATCTGTATCTAGTCATAACCTAGAAGGCCTTACAATTGGGCATGTATGTTGAATATTTGAAGAGTAAATGAAAGTGTTTTCTATATCTCCTTTGGTTGTTGATTCTATGTGTTAAATTTTCACTGTGTTAACTCTTTCAAGGTGGTTTGGAAAGTTGGATGTGCCATTGGCCCTAGTTACTCTCTATCTTTTCTTGAGTTAGGTGGTATCAGAGCTTTAGGTTTGTCCTTGTGGAGATTGGATCGTGTAGAACCCTAATTTAGATTTGGTTGTAGGGTTGTAGATCTGTGGATTTAACCTATAACCTACAGAGGGTTATGATCTTGCAAGAACTTGATTTGTAAATATGGTTTATAGAAGAGGAAATGTTGATAATACTATATTGGATCAATTGGGACAAATTACAGCCAAATTAGATACTGTGGAGATAGCCCAGAGGAGAGGAGCACATCTTGATGATGTAAGTGATGATGAAGTAGCAACACCAAACCATAATCTAAAACTTGAAGAAGATCAAGATAAGGAAAGATTGTTGAGAGTGTTGTCTAAGAAAAAATTGAAGCCTGTTGTAGAAATTGTTCCTTATGATGGAAAATTGGATACCAATGTTGTGTTAGATTGGATCTCAGATATGGAGAATTTCTTTGAGTATGAAAACATTCCTGATAATAAGAAGGTGAAGATTGCAGTTACTAGGTTGAAAGGTCATGCTTCACTGTGGTGGGAGCATTTGCAAACTGATAGACAAAGGAGAGAAACAGAGAAGATCAAAACTTGGCTGAAGATGGTGAACAAGGTAAAAAATAAATTCCCTCCTACTGATTACCAAGTTAGCTTGTTGAAAAAGATGCAAAATTTGAAACAAAATGACATGACTATGAAAGAGTATATAGAGGAATTCTATAGATTGGACATTAGATCTAGACATGTGGATGATGATGTTGAGAAAATTGCAAGGTACATAAATGAATTGAGATCTAGAATTCAAGATGAAATAAGTTTTTTGAATTTGGAAAGTGTGGAAGAAGCATATAAATATGCCTTGAAAGATGAGGAGATCTTCATAAAGAAGCATGAACAAAGACAAAGAGGTAGAGGTGGTAGATTCCAGGGAGGCAGAGATAGATCTTATGGAGGAGGTGGAAAAAATGATAGTTTTGTGCATGATAAAAGAAAATTTAAATGGAAGAATGATGACAAAGAAAAGACCGAGTGGAAAGGTGGTAGTTCATATTGAGGAGGTATTGGATCTTACCGAGGAAGAGATAATTCTTATTCTAGAGGTAGTTTTCATGGTAATTGTTTCAGATGTGGTAAAGAAGGACATAGATCTTTGGAATGTAGATCTTCTAAAAGTGGACAGAATAATAGAAATGTTGTGATTCAAGGAGACATTGAGAGTTCACCGAGTGGACCCGAGTCTGGAGAAAATCTAATGGTGAGAAGAACCTTATGTAATAAGGGAAGTGATGAGGAACCTATCCTTAGAAGAAGTATTTTCAAGACCAGATGTAAGGTGGATGGAAAATGTTGCAAGGTGATCATTGATAGTGGAATTTTTGCAAATTTGGCATCAGAAGAGTTGGTTACAAAGTTGCAATTGCAGAGGCTAAAACATCCCAAACCTTATCATGTTTCATTCATCAAAGATGAGCATAAGATATTGGTAAGTGAGCATTGTATTGTGAAGTTCAAAGTTGGACATTACTTTGATGAAATTTTGTGTGATATTATGCCCATGGATTGTTGTCATATTTTTTTGGGTAGACCTTGGCAATATGATAGATATGCTATGCATGATGGAAGATTGAATTAATATAATATTTGGGTAAATGGGAAGAAACAAATATTGTTGCCTTTGATTGAAAGTCTAGATTAGGTCAGTTGTACTACAATAAAAGTTTGCATGGTTAATGGAAAGCAATTTGAAAAGGAAGTAAAGAAGAACCAAGTTTGTTTTGCTATAGTTCCTAGAGGACGAAGTGTTGGTAGTAATGACCAAGTAGTAGAAGTTGGTAATGATAGAGTGATAGAAGAAAGTGCAGAATTGTTGAATGAGTATAAAGACATTACTGCTAAGGATATTCCTGATGGTTCACCTCCAGTAAGAAGTATAAGTCATTGTATGGATTTGATTTCTAGAGCTAGATTTCCCAAAAAAGCACCATATAGATTGACACCTATAGAGAATGAAGAATTTAATAGACAAGTGTATGAGTTGTTACAGAAAGGTTTAATCAAAGAAAGTTTGAGTCCGTGTTGTACTTGTTGTATTAGCACCTAAAAATAATAGAGAATGGAGAATGTGTATTGATTCCAGAGCTATTAAAAAAAAATAGTGAAATACAGATTTCCTATGCCAAGGATAGATGACATAATGGATTGTTTGAGTGAAGAAAAGTATTTTATCAAGATTGATTCGAAGAGTGGCTATCATCAAATCAAAATCAAAAAAGGTGATGAATGAAAGATTGCTTCCAAGACAAAAAATGGTTGGTTATGTCTTTTGGTTTGACTAATGCACCTAGTACATTCATGAGGTTGATGAATGAAGTTCTAAAAAGATTCTTGGCTAAGTTTGTGATTTTTTATTTGGATGATATTCTGATATTGAGTAAGACTAAGGAAGAAAATCTTGAGCATATTAGACAAGTATTACAGAGGTTAAAAGAGGAAAAGTTGCAAATTAATCTTAAAAAGTGTTCTTTTATGCAAGAGGAGATAGTGTATTTGGAATTTGTGATTTCAGTTGATGGATTGAAGATGGATCTTGAAAAGGTTAAAGCAATTTTGGAGTGGCTTGCACTTGAAAATGTGAGTGAGGTAAGATCATTTCATCATTTGGCTAATTTTTACAGAAAGTTTATAAAGAATTTTAGTGTTGTTTGTAATGCTATGACTTTGACAATGAGAGGAGATATAAAAGAATTTAAGTGGACACATGGAGCTGATAAGAGTTTTGAGACTTTGAAACAAAAGGTTGTTGAATTACCTTTATTGGCTTTGCCTAATTTCAACAAAGTATTTCAAGTTGAATGTGATGTAAGTGGTCATGCAATAGGACAACTCAAGAATGTAAACTTGTTGCTTTCTTTAGTGAAAAATTGAATTATGCTAAAAGAAAGTATTCTGTGTATGATTAAGAATTTTATGCTATTATCCAAGCATTGAAGAAGTGGAGACATTATTTGATTCCTAAGGAGTTTGTGTTGTATACTAATCATAAAGGTTTACAATACTTGGAAGTCAACACAAATTGAATTAGAGACATATGAAATGGGTTGAGTATTTGTAAAATTTTACATTTGTAATTAAGAAAAAGAGTGGAGTTACTAACAGAGTTGTTGATGCATTAAGTAGAAGACATTCTTTGTTGACTGAAATGAAGGTTGAAGTTCTTGGTTTTGATGAAATGAAAGAGTTGTATGATGTTGATCCTGATTTTTTTGAGGCTTGGAGAGAGTGTAGAGCACCAAATCTGACAAATCACATAAGTATGATGAGTATTTCATTCAAGAAGGTATATTATTCAAAGGTATTTAGTTGTGTATCCCTAGAAGTTCTATGAGAGTTAATCTAAAGGAAAAGCATAGTGGTGGATTGGCTGGACATTTTGGAATTGATAGGACATTGAGTTTGCTGAAAGAGAAGTATTATTGGCCACAGATTTATAAAAATGTTCAAAAATTTTTAAAGAGTTGTGGAGTTTGTCAAGTTGCAAAAGGAGTGAGTCAAAATACTGATTTGTATACACCTACTACTATTCTTCAGAAACCTTGGAGTGACATCAGTATGGATTTTGTTCTTGGATTGCCTAAAACAATGAAGGGGTATGATTCCATATTTGTTGTTGTGGATAGATTTTCTAAGATGGCTTATTTCATATCATGTAAGAAGACATCATATGCTGAGCATGTTTCTGAACTTTTCTTTAAAGAGATTGTGAGATTGCATGGATTACCAAGAAGTATTATTTTTGACAAAGATAGTAAGTTTGTTGGTTATTTTCGGAAGACTTTGTGGAAGAAGATGGGTACTAAGTTGAAGTTTAGTTCTACATTCCATCTGTAGATAGATGGATAGATAGAGGTTGTGAATAAAAGCTTGGGTAATTTGCTGAGATGTTTAGTTGGGAATAAGCCAAGTAATTGGGAGATGGTATTGGCACAAGTTAAATTTGTATATAATAATTCTATGAATAGGAGTACAAGGAAGACACCTTTTGAGATTGTTACTAGAATGAAGCCTAGAGGAGTATCAAATTTGAGACATATTGGTGGTGAAGAAAAGAGAAGTGTTGTAGGATAAGAATTTGTTGATTTTATGGAGTCTTTGCATAAGAAAGTGAAGTTGAGGATAGAACAAATTAATTAGAAGTATAAGGAGAATGTTGATCAGTCTAGGAGACATCATGATTTTCAAGTTGGTGATGAGGTGATGGTTCATTTGAAAAAAGGAAGATGTCTAGTTGGAACATACAATAAGCTAAAGATGAAGAAGTTTGGACCTTGTAAGACCTTGAAAAAGTTTGACAGTAGAAACACTTATGAAATTGAGTTACCTGATGACATGGATATATCTCCTATATTCAATGTCATTGATTTATACAAGTATCATGAGTTAGATGATGAAGTTATTATATTAGAGGACTATCCTAAGAAGTAGATTGAAGAAGTTGAACAGATATTGGATCAAAGAATTGGTAAGAGCACACGGGGAAAAGATTATTATGAATATTCGGTGAAGTGGAAGAATAGACCCATGGAAGATGCTTCATGGATTTCTCAATCTGAGTTGGATTCAGCTCAGGTTGTGACATCTCAATGATTTAGGAAAATCATTTCTTCCAACCTTGGTTGTTTGATATAGGAGCATCTTGGGTTGCACTGTTATCCTGCATGTTTTCAGTTTTTATCTTGTTGCTCAAACTATGTTTTCTAGTTTTTGGGTGCCTGTTGCAGACTGTGTAACTAATTTTCCATAATGAATGAGAGATTGTGCACTTTAGAGATTAAAGAGGGCCTAGATTACTATCTATGATACAAGGTTCAAGTTCTAACTCCTTATAAGTTGGGATATATGGCAATTCTCCCAGAGTATCAATTTCTGGCAGTTCTATCTGATAGTTTTCTATGCTTGACTTTCAAGATGGATGCACACTTATCCTTGGTGAATCAAACTTTTCGCACTTAAGGGGTTGTAGATTACCTAAATATATACCCATAGTTCGAAGCACGAGTTATAATTTAATCAAAGCTATGAGATATCACAATTTTTCTTGGACATCAATTTCTGGACATTTAATTGCTAATGTGGGCCGACTTGTGTACTTAATGTTACATTTATTTTCATGATGGGGACTTAATATTTTCTAAGAGTCAACTTGTGGCTTCTTTATGTTCTAGAATGATCTATAAGCCATTTTGGCTAGTATAAATAGAGTATTTAGGCTTAGGGCTAGGATAGTTTTTAGAGATGATTGGAGTGCATAACTAAAAAGTGTGAATTTGAAGCTAGATCTTAGATCTTGAATGTATTTGTATCTAGATGTATCCCAGAAGGCCTTACAGCTAGGCATGTATATTGAATATTTGAAGAATCAATGAAAGTGTTTACTCTTCCTTCTTTGGTTGTTGATTCTATGTGTTAGATTTCTGTTGTGTTAACTCTTGCAAGGTGGTTCAGAGAGCTGGGTGTGCCATTGGCTCTAGTTACTCCCTATCTTTCCTTGCATCAAATCAGGAATATCACATGCCTGAGCCATAACCTAGTTAAATTAGTATTTTTTTTATTATTTGGGTTGATTACAAATTCATATAGAACTATCATCAAATTAGGTATGATAAAATGAACAATCAGTTGTTCTGAGCTAGTAGGATCAAATATAGTTTTCCAAGGTGATAAAATTGCATATGCAGATGCATCACTTGCATACTAGGCATTAAGTGCATTCCCCAATTTATTATGAATTGTTGGATATAAAGGCTCCATATGTTGGCCCAACAATGGAAGCCAATGATGTAACCATGCATGTATTGAAGTTAATTTGGACATCACTATATGATTCAATATGTTATGAAGTACTAAAGTCGGTAGTAACTTCTCCCATGACTCCAAAAAATGTAGCATAGGTTTAAGATCCCTTGGCTCTAAGGAAGTTGTAGCATAGGTTCAGGTTAGTAACTCCTTACACTCAACTCTTCACTGAAGTTATTCTCACTGTGACAATGACATTACTTCTAAATCATGCAAAGGATGCTGAAGTGGTTCCCAACCTTGAAACACTCTTATAAGCAATGACAAAGAAAATGTAGATGCAATACATGAAAAATTGCACAACTTGTAGTCTTTATATATACAAAGAGATCTTTTTTAAGGTTCTTATTGCATATTAGCGCAACACAAAAATTGATCTAGCTACATACATATTCAAAAATCCAAATAATATATAAAACTCACTCAACTCATGCTAAGTGACTTAGCTCAAGATCCTGCACAAAAATAATGCAGATCAAGGAAAACAGATAGAGTTCGCTGGAAATTTTACAAAAACATATCATAGAAGATATGTTTAGAAAGAAACAAGCCATAACCTAGTTAAATTGGTCTAGTTGTTGATTAGATGGGTTGATTACAAATTCCTGTAGAACTATCATCAGAGAAGGTACAATAAAATGAACAATCAGTTGTTCCTAGCTAGTAGGATCAAATATAATTTTCCAAGGTGATAAAATTGCATATGCAGATGCATCACTTGCATGTTAGGCATGAAAGACATTCCCTAACTTATAACAAATGGTTGGATATAAAGGCTTCATAAGTTGGTCCAACAAGGAAGCCAAGGATGTCACCATGCATGTATTGGCACAATCTCCCTGTGAGCATCCCAAGTATCTATTGTTGCTATTAATTTGGGCATTATTATATGATTCAGAATGTTATGAAGTACTTAATCTAGTAGTAACTTCTCCTAAGTATCTATTGTTGCTATTAATTTATGTATATGTATGTATGTATGTATGTACGTATGTATACACATATATACATATGTATATGTATATATGTGTGTGTATACATACACACACATATGTGTCTCTCTATGTATGTATGTATGTATATAGAGAGATCTCGTGGATTGTGGAGATCAATGGAGATCTACAATTTTGTTGTCGTGCACTTGTGATCTTTGCATCTCATTGTCATGCCCTTGTGATCTCTATATATGTATGTATGTATGTATATATATATAAATATATACATATGTATATGTATATATTCATACATACACACACATGTGTGTGTCTATGTATGTATGTATGTATACAAATAGAGAGATCTTGGCACAATAGAAAAAATAATAAAACTCACTCAATAGGTAGCATGGCCATAGATTTGATGGAAACACCTATTGGTAAGTAGATTCCTCTTTCTCTCTCTCATTTTTCATGTGTTTATTTTACTTGAACTATTATTTCTTAGGGGGCATTTTATAATATTGGATCTATTTTATGTAGGACATGATGAGGACATTCCTAGATGTACCCGTGTGATGAAATGCTTGTAAGCAATGAAGATGGAATTCCCCTAGGAGTAGCAAGAGGCAATGAGGACATTCTAGGTACTTTAAAGATTGATCCTTTTTTCAAAGATTTTAGATGTTAATGAGAAATTTAGATGTTAGGGGGGTGGGGCCAAATGAGCTTCCAGCTTCATGTGGTTGGCCTTGATTAGTAGAGAATACTAAAGTATTCTTAAAACCAAGTGAAGGTCAACATTAACCTATGATTGCATGACAACTAATTATGTGAATCTATTGATTTTAGGCAATGTAGAAGGATGCCATAGTTCAATATGCGACTATAAATGCTATTGTAATTCAAATAGCTTTAAAGTTTTGAGAATAGAACCCTATACACAATTATATGTGAATGATAACCAAAATAGATTGTTGATAACAAAGACATGCATCCACACAGATGCCACAACTCTATAAAGGATACACTAATATCAATTGGCACTTGTATAACAAATTATTACAAATAGCCATTATAGACATTTGTAAGACATGTCAACTTCACCTTGATAACCTACTTTGGAGACCAAAAGTGGTATGACAGTTGTCCATTTGTAATGTCCCTCCCCATGTCCCTCAAGTGATCATGTATTCTTATCCAACCATTTCATCCTCCTCAACAAGATATTTGTTGGAAAGAGTTCCCCAACCAAGTGTTCCATAAAACTCAGTTTCTCATGCTATAGTGGTCGCACTTCTTCTTTCTCCAATGAAGAAACATGTTGCATCCAAGAACATCTCCTTCTCTTGCTTCCCTAGAGTATCATAACTGGATTTGAGCCTCTATGATGTCCTCATGAGGAATTTAGGAATACTTATTCAACATTTTCCACCAAGTATTTTTTTTTAATAATTTAGCAAGCCATTGCAATTGTGATGGCTTGTTCCAATGGATAGTCGTCACAATTACGATAAATAGTTCCGACAGATAGTTATCACTCCCATAGTATTGTTGTCGCATACACATCGTACTTACAATGAAGGCTTTGACAGCTAGTCATTAGTCCTATGGTAGACTAAAAGCTTAAGCCATTACAATTGTGATGGTCTGCTAGACACATAATTGGGAAGGCATGAAGATGAACTCTTGCCCTTGCCTTATTCCAAGTTATGATAGCTTTTCCCATTGTAATTGCAATGAACACCCTTGTTGTCGCAATTTGTGACAACAAAAGTCCGACGCCCATTCGATGGGAGTCAATTCATGGTAATTTCGCTTGGGTGACAGGTGGCCATCACAATTTGAACCCAAATGTAGTAGTGTAAGGCTTGGCATCAATGACAACATAAAACTGATATGACTTTTACACGTACATTAATCAACATTATTAGTTGGGGCAAATAGTCTCTTGTCACGAATCCTAAGTGTTGCTTTGAACATTTAGTTTTTATTTTAGACGAATGTGTTGTGATATATTTAGGTCCCATCTTTCTCCTGGACTAGACTATATCCTTGTAAAATATTACTAACAATTATTATAGACTCGTCAAACACAATTATAATTATTCTCATGTTTCAATGTCAATGATTATTTGAATTTTAGCGCTTATAATCCTTATCATGTCTTTATCTTATTCTTATAGCATTTCAATATCTTTTTTCTTGAGCATGAGCTTACAATTTCTTATCATGCTTTTAGAGTTATCTTATCATAATGTTCATATTAGAGACACACAACTTCAATTGCACTTGCACAAATACATCTTCCCCACTTGTGGATGAAGGCACTTATCCATCAACATGATCATAATCTATTACTAATTACCAGACCATGTATCTAACTACCAAGGGAAATCTTAGCTCATCTTCTAGATAGTTAATCATGTCTAAAATTCATGTTGATTAAAATATTTATGCCTTGTCATACTATATTTCCCATATGATGGAAAATTTGCACATGTGCTCTTGTAATTACAATTTGATTGTTGCCCTTGAATAGCCAAACCATGATCTAAAAGATAACATACCATATTAGGGGGCATTATGCATTATGTCTTCACTATCACATTATATTGTTGCATAACTTACCATGGTCTCTACTCACTCCAGACACCATATGTTTTCAGCACTATGTATATATTCCCTTACTTCAACTATTGCTCTCTTATGCTCTTAGAGCCATATTTAAGGTAGATGCCTTTTTCTGTGTCACTTGTCTTGTAAAAAGTGTTTATTTTTCATTGAGGGACAGCTTCATTGTTCTTCACTTTTATAAACTACGGGAAAAATTATACACCTTTGTAATTGTCCCCAATCCATGCACTTACCATGCCTACCTTTCAAGATGCTTTAGCTGCTTGGTCACAATTCATTGTATATTTTTTCTACATGACATATAGGGTTAGCCTTCATTCATGTACTTTCCCTTTCTCCCAATACCTTTAATTCAATAGATGTAGCCAATTGAAAGGATACTTATAGATACAAACTACCATGAATAGAGAAACCATTATCATATATAAATATGTGACAATATATCATTTATCTCATTACATAGCCATTAAACCTATAAATACATTACTACAAAACATACAAGAGAAAATTTCTTAACTCTCTCATTTTTCCATTGATGACGTGAAATCCAAAATTGTATCTTTATATTTACTTGTTGACATGAGTTAGTGTTGAGTAAAGATATTTCCAAAAGTGTATGTGTGTTAGAGAATTTACAAAATGAGGAGATCTAGAGAGTCATTGCTTTGTATGAACATCAATATCTTTTTACTAAGCATTTTTTTTATATTCAAATATTTGTGAGTGTTTACATCAATATAGTTTTTCTAAAGATTTATTTACATCGATATTTGTGTCTTTGCATACTTTTAGTTAGTTAATCATATTAAAATTTACATGCACTTCAAAGTGTGGATAAAATGCAATGGTGAGCTTTGCTTACCCCTACTAATTCCCACATAGTCTTATGTCTAATGTTAGAGAATTTTTTATTGTAGTTACATGCACATTACATGTTCACCTACTCTAATCTTGTGCAAAGGTGAGTTCATTTCACTATCCTTCACTTATCTATTTACACACATTAACACATATCTCAGTCTCACACTATTAATTTTGTGTACATATTCTTGTGTAGCTGACATTTGTTTCCACTCATGTGAAAACAATTATTCTTAGCCTAGATATTATTGCTTCCATGTCGTAGATCAATTTTTCATGTGCAAGATTAATCCCACCTATTAGACCTAAACCCCAAGTCCCAAACTTGAAATGTAAAATATGGCAAACATTTGCCCATTTTTTTTCCAGCTTGAATTAACTTGGCACAAATATTGCATAATATATTACTATGTATTTGTGCTTTAAAAATCCAATACACATTTATTTATTAAGAAATATAATGAGAAAACATTACATCTTAAGAAGATTCATGCTAGGAACACTTCGACTCAGTCACTAAATGGACTCTATTTCTGCATCATGTTAAGCATCTCCATGTTTATGAATTGTTCTTAAATATTATGACAATGTGAAAATTATCCTAATAAAGAAGGTCGATCTAGGAGAACATGAAATGTGATTTTAGTGATCTCCATACATGATCCAAAAGTTTGTCAATCCTTGATGGTTAGGGGGAAAAAGTGCATCTAAAACCAAGAACATGCATTTTACATATTTCTAGACAAGGGGTTTGACATACAAGAAAAGGGATTTAGATCTTTAAAGAAAATGTGTGTATTGCCCTATATCTTATTTTTGGGCCATAAATCAATTTTATCCTTACAAAAATTAACTAAATCTACAAATTTAAAAGCCTCACAAAATCCAATAGGCTATTTTAAAACTAAAAGAGGGGTAAAATTTTTATTGAATACCAAAGAGAATAGAACAAAAGAAGAAACAAAGCGCACTAAAGAGCCAATAAGCTATTTTGATTTGAAGCTAATATAAGAAAAAAAAAAACATTTTCATTCTTAAGATTAATAGGATTATATGTAACATTAGATTTATTACTTCGTTATCTCTTACCTTTAATTCTTTAAATATTCCTATATAAACTAATTATTGCTTCATCTACATTAATCCATGTCAATTTATTATATTTAATTAATTATCCAAAATTAAGATAAGGAAAAGAAGTTATATTTTCCTTTTTAAATAGGCACATATGACATTGTGCTATTTACTTGCAAACAATGCAAGTTTGGCCAACAACCCCTAAAAGATTTTGATAATTTGTAATGCAGTTACCTAAAAAAGTTATCATTCCAGTGATACCTACGGCACACCTGTTGAGAAACATGTGTCTCAACCTTGCAATCTTTTCTTGGAAAATTCCAGAATTAGTTTGTGGGAGTTTTACACTTGTTTATGCATTGGAAAGTGGTTAGTGAGTTGTTAAATGAGTCTTGTCCTTAGTAGAATATAGGTAGGCTATTTGTAGAGCCTTGATGACTCATTTTGTGACTTTTCTGGGGGTCTAGACTAAGAGACAAAATTGTGGGCAGGATTACTATTTTTAACCTGGTTGTTTTTCCATATTGGAAATGTAAATGTCAAAAATGGGTAACATGTGGCATGGTAGTTTTGCTCATGGTTTTTTAAAACCATAAGTGATTTTCAGGTTGTAAAATCACTATAAAAGGAGGGCTTGGGGAGGTGTTTGTGTAATTAATTTTAGTTTGCAAGACTGGTGCTAGGAGTTTCTCTGAGTTTGAGTTGTGGTGATGCGCTCCTGTAAGAACTTGCATTGCAAGTGTATTGTAATCATCTTGGTTTGATAATACATTGTGCGAGTTTTGGAGGGTGGGGTTTTTCTCCCGGAAGGGTTTCCCCATGGTAATCATTGTGTTGTGTGTTTTTTGTTATTTTGATTATGTTATTATGCATTTCTTGAGATCTTTGCAATAGTTACTTTGATTTGCATAATTGTCCTCTCAAATATTAGCATAGGAAGCGATTCCGCGTACCTTTGCTTCCTTACAAGTGGTATCAGAGCCTGGCTAGTTTTGGTTCTATTTGTTGGGTACAGGGTTTTTTGAGCTAATCAAGGTTTGAGTGGGAGCTTGTGCAGAGCATTTCATTTCTGTGTTGCAGGATTGAAAAGATGGCAAGCATGTCAGGGAGAATTGATGTTGAAAATTTTTCTGGCACAAACTTTGAGATGTGGAAGCTGAAGATGGAAGATCTGTTGTCTGATCAGGATCTATGGGATGCGATTGATGAGAACAAGTCGAGGCCCACAGATCTGACATTAGTTGCACAATATGATGTGAATGATAGAAAAGCTAAAGGTCTCATCAGATTGTGTCTTGCAGACTCGATTCTAATTAATGTCCATGAAGAACCTACCACAAAGAAGCTTTGGAAAAATCTTAGTGAGATCTATCAAGCGAAATCACTTGTGAATAAGATTTTCTTGAGGAAGAAGTTGTATTCCTTGAGAATGGAAAAAGGTGGACAAATTTCTGAGCATCTGGAAAAGTTTAATATGTTGGTGACTCAGTTGACCTCAGTAGGGGTGCCAATGGATGAAGAAGAAAGGTGTCAAATCTTGTTATGTTCATTGCCAGACTCATGGGATAGTCTTGTGATGGCTATAGGGAGCACTTCAGTTGTCTTGAAGATGGAGGACGTTGTTGGTTCTCTACTTTCTGAGGAGATGAGAAGGAAGGTCTCTCTGAATTCCAAAGAGGCTTTGAGTGTTCGCGGAAGACCAAAAGAAAGAGGCAAGAACAAAAAGCAGCATGGCCATTCTAAGTCCAAAAATAAGGGGAGATTGAAATCCCCTAGTAAGTCCAAGGAAATTTGCTGGAATTGCGGCAAACCTGGACACTTCCGAAAGGACTGCAAAGAGGAGAAGAAAAAGAAGAAGAAGAAGAAGAAGAAGCAAGATTCTGATTCTAAGTCCGAGAAGGAAGATGGAGATGCTTTCATTGCAGCCTTGGACACTCATGCAGGTGAAAATGCATGGTTAATAGATTCAGGTGCATCTTTCCACATGACTCCTAATAGGAATTGGTTTAGTAAGTATGAAAATTTTGATGGTGGTAAGGTGTATTTGGGTGATAATTCAGTACTTGATATTGTTGATTGTGGAAGTATTTGTGTGAAATTTTCTGATGGTAGAATTAGAAGATTTGATGGTGTCTTGCATATCCCTGGACTAGCAAGGAATTTGTTATCTGTTAGTAAGCTAATAGATGCGGGTGTGCATGTACAGTTTTTTGAAGCAGGTGTAAAAATGGTGAGAGGCGCTATGGTAATAGCAAGAGGAAGTAGATTGGGTACATTGTACCAACTTGATGCATGCACAGTCGAGTGCAATAGTACTTCTGATAAGATTGTGGAAAAGACTACTCAATTGGAGAAGGAGAGAGTTTCTCTTTCAACAGATGGTCATGGTTTTTGGGTACCCAAGGGTGCCCTATCTACCGAATCAAAGTTGCCTGCAGAGAAGACTATGTTATGGCACCAGAGACTTGGCCACATAGGTGAGAAGGATCTATGGACCTTGAAAAATAAGAACCTTGTTGATAGGTTGAATGACTACAATCTTGAGATTGATTTTTGTGAGCATTGTATCTATGGTAAACAAAACCACATTCAGTTTTACTCGAGTTCTCATAAGTCTTCGTGTATTTTGGATCTAATTCATTCAGATGTATTTGGTCCAGTTGATGTTCCTTCTATTGGTAGATTAGTTTATTATGTTTCTTTCATTGATGATTTTAGTAGAAGAACATGAGTTTATTTCCTTAGGAGTAAAGCTGAAGTTTTCAGTCATTTCAAAGAATTTAAAGCAATGGTTGAATTGCAAACTGGAAAGAAAATAAAATGCTTGAGAACTGATAATGGTGGTGAATTTTGCTCCAATATTTTTGACACATTTTGTAAAGATTGTGGTATTAAAAGAGAGAAGAAAGCTCCGTATTCTCCACAGCAAAATGGAGTTGCAAAAAGAATGAACAGGACCTTGATGGAGAAGGCTAGGAGTATGTTGAGTGGTGCTGGACTAGAACAAAATTTCTGGGCTGAAGCTGTAGCCACTTCCTGCTACTTGATAAACAGGTCTCCTACATCAACTCTTGTTGATAAGATGCCAATGGAAGCGTGGTCAGGCCACAAGCCTTCACTTAGACATCTGAGAGTGTTTGGTTGTGAGGCATATGCTCATGTGCCAAAGGAGAAGTGAACAAAATTGGACAACAAAGCTGTCAAATGTATCTTCATCGGATATAGTTATGGTGTGAAAGGATACAAGCTTTGGGATCCTGTTGCACAAAAGGTATTTTATTCTAGAAGTGTTATTTTTAAAGAAACTAAGCCTTCTTTTGTTATTGTGCAACCAGAAAAAATTAAAGAAAAGAAAGATGTGATTCAACTTCCTGCTACACCTGAGATAGTTGAATCAAGGCCCTTAGAAAGACGAAATGTTGAAGAGAGCTCTACGAGTTTTGAATCATCAGAGGAAGAGGGAGAACCTAATCACGAACTTGAACCTCCTGAACCTGAACCAGATCTTGTTCGAAGATCTACTAGACAAAGGAAACCACCTGAAAGGTATGGGTATCCTCCTGATGATTGGAGGTGCATATTTGCATTGAATGCTAACATTGATGAACCGAGATCTATAGAAGAGGCTCTTGGTATGAATGATTCAGAGTCCTAGAAAATAGCCATGCATGAAGAAATGGCAGCTCTTAAGAGGAATCGAATGTGGGACCTTGTACCATTGCCTGAAGGACGGAAGCCTGTTGGTTGTAAATGGGTGTTCAAAAAGAAGATGGGTTCAGATGGAAGCATTGAGAAGTATAAAGCATGTTTGGTTGCAAAAGGTTACTCTCAGGCTGAGGGAGTAGATTATGGTGAGATTTTTTCTCCAGTAGCCAAAATGACATCCATTAGATTTTTGCTTTCTATTGCAGCAGCTTATGATCTAGAGATCGAGCAAATGGATGTGAAAACTGCTTTCCTTCATGGATATTTGGAGGAAGAAATTTACATGTCACAGCCAGAGCACTACGTGGTGAAAGGTAAAAGTCATTTGGTCTGTAAATTGAAGAAATCCTTTTATGGTTTAAAACAGAGTCCTAGGATGTGGTACCAGAAGTTTGATACATATGTGTTAAGTTTGGGATTTGTGCAATCTAAATCTGATCACTGTATATATTTCAAATCTAATGGTGATGGTTTCCTGGTTATTGCCTTGTATGTTGATGATATGTTGTTTATTGGCAAAGGAAAAGGTTTGATTGTAGAGTTAAAATCTCAACTCTCAATAAAGTTTGAAATGAAAGATCTTGGTGCAGCTAGGCACATTTTGGGAATGGAGATTATACGAAATAGATGGAACAGAAAGCTTTGGCTAGGCCAAAGTAAGTATGTTGGTACTATTTTGAAAAGATTCAATATGCAGGATGCAAGACCATTGAGTGTTCCTATTACTATGGGAACAAAGCTTTCTAGCTCATAGTGTCCTACATCCCCATTGGAGATGGAAGAGATGAGTCAAGTACCATATCAGAGTGTTGTTGGAAGTTTGATGTATGCTATGGTTTGTACAAGACTAGACATTGCCCAAGCAGTGGGAGTACTTTCCCGTTATATGTCTAATCCAGGAAGAGCACATTGGGATGTAGTAAAAAGAGTTTTCAGATACTTGCGGGGTACCTTAGAGTACTCAATATGTTTTCATGGAATAGGAAGTGAGCATTCCTTGGATATTCGAGGCTATGTGGATTCAGACTGGGCTGGTGATGTTGATAGAAGAAGATCCACTAGTGCATATGTGTTTACATTATTTGGTGGTGCAATCAGTTGGATGAGTAAGCGACAGGCTGTGGTTGCTTTGTCCACTACTGAGGTAGAGTATATGGCAGCTACTCATACCTGCAAAGAAGCCATCTGGCTAAAGAGATTGTGTTCAGATATAGAGTTCAAACAGGGTGCAGTGACAATTTATAGTGACAGCCAGAGTGCAATCTGCCTAGCGAAGAACTCGACTTTTCATGCGAGGACCAAGCACATTGATGTACAATATCATTTTGTGAGAGATATGGTCGAGGATGGCAAGGTGAAGCTGGAAAAGGTAGAGACTTTGGCGAATGTTGCTGATGCATTAACTAAGCCCGTGAGCACAGAGAAATTTAGATGGTGTTCAGAGTCTATGGGCCTCTCGACCCTTAGCAATTAAGTCCATGATATTTCAGATCCCCTGACTCTTGCAAGGTGTTTGACAAGTGGGAGAATGTTGAGAAACATGTGTCTCAACCTTGCAATCTTTTCTTGAAAATTTCAGAATTAGTTTGTGGGAGTTTTCCACTTGTTTATGCATTGGAAAGTGGTTAGTGAGTTGTTAAATGAGTCTTGCCCTTAGTAGAATATAGGTAGGCTATTTGTAGAGCCTTGATGACTCATTTTGTGACTTTTATGGGGGTCTAGACTAAGAGACAAAATTGTGGACGGGATTACTATTTTAACCTGGTTGTTTTTCCATATTGGAAATGTAAATGTCAAAAATGGGTAACATGTGGCATGGTAGTTTTACCCATGGTTTTGTAAAACCATAAGTGGTTTCCAGGTTGTAAAATCACTATAAAAGGAGGGCTTGGAGAGGTGTTTGTGTAATTGAGTTTAGTTTGCAAGACTGGTGCTAGAAGGAGTCTCTCCAAGTTCGAGTTGTGGTGATGCGCTCCTGTAAGAACTTGCATTGCAAGTGTATTGTAATCATCTTGGTTTGATAATACATTGTGCGAGTTTTGGAGGGTGGGGTTTTTCTCCCAGAAGGGTTTCCCCATGATAATCACTGTGTTGTGTGTTCTTTGTTATTTTGATTATGTTATTATGCATTTCTTGAGATCTTTGCAATAGTTACTTTGATTTGCATAATCGTCCTCTCAAAGATTAGCGTAGGAAGCGATTCCGTGCACCTTTGCTTCCTTACAGTTTTAACATCGACGACATCGGTTCTTTTCCCAATCTTTTTAGCTTTCCACATGTCATCTGCATGCAATGCAATGTTTTAGGTGGCACTGTCTGTGAAAGTTCAAGAATAATCGGCTTCTCTCTTTATCCATTTTCATTCGGGAAAGTATTTTCGTTTGGAAGACCTGTAAAAATCTTGGAGGGTTTTATCATTTCCATATTTGCTAAGAAGACTAGTGGTACGCACGAGTGGACCAGGCTTCTCCATGCCAAGTTACTAATATACAGTAACCTCGTGTTCAATTTGAAGTCCTTGTGGGCAAAGTTAGCATCACTTGGGGTCGAATTTGAAGGATTTTCAACTGGTCAAGTATTGGCCATGGTGGAATGTGCAACCGAAGAAAAATACAAACAGGCTAGCTAGAAGCTCTTATATACTTCAGCACGCTCATAATCCAAATGAACCAGCTTACATTAGGATTTAAGGTGATCTAGTTTCTACTCTTAGATTTGTTTCTCTTTTATCGATAAAAGTAATTTACTCGTCGACCCCATGTGTAGATATTTGTCTTTTTGACATGCTCTTACATAGTTTGTTAAATGCAGTTAGTACTTACTGTAAAATCTTGTCCAGCTTGTTCATTCAATCGCTAAAGACTCCGCTAAGTGAGATATCTTATAGAGCTGTTGAATTTATTATGCTGGTATTTTGAGAGAGGAATTTTGTGATTACAGTTGAATTTTGAATTTTAGGTTAGTTACAGAAGTGAGTCCCTTTTTGCCAACAATTCTGAACCATATTTGTAGCTATAGACAAAAAAATCCCTCTTTTCCCTCTCTTGAGAAGCAAGATACCACCACCCCCCCCCCCCCCCGCCCCCCCCATGCTATTAACCGTGTTGAGATTTGAACCCGCATCCTTTGTTGTGTGGTAAAATCCCCTATAACTATGACTAGAGGCTTGAAGGACCTTTTCAGTATTGATAAGATTCAGACATGTTAAATGGAAAAACTTAACGGTATGTTGCATGTCAGATTATAATCCCTCTCTCTCTCCAACCAAATGGAAAATGACTGTCACAAATGACCTCGTATCAGAATTGAGGAAAGTTAGAATACAGTAGTCAGTGTATATAGTTCAAAAATACGTTTCAAAGTTGTATAGTTAATGTAATTTACTAAATTTGAATATTGATGTCCACTAGTGACCATGAATGTCAGACCAAACCTACAAAAGGATCTGTTTTCTGAGCATGGAATAGGAATATCAAGTCCCATTTCCAACTTTTATCAAGATAAATCACGACTCCTGAAGCAACAATCCCTAAGGGCTAAGAGGGATAAAATTAGCACAAGGAAAGGATAACATAATCCCGTGAAACTGAAAGGCGTACGAAATACTCAAATCCAAAGGCCTAGAGAGAGATCTAGGGCAAAAGTGGGAGAACACACCTAGGGTCAGAAAAAGTCATGTCTTAAATGAAAAAAAGAAAAAGAGATAATAATAGTTTAAAAATCCAAACAAATGGCCCCCACTACTCTTGAACTAAAGGATTATATTGAGACTCTCCATTTGAAGTGCACAAATATAAATATTTTGGTTCATCTTTGACATTGAAGTATCAATTATCAGTTGTTTCTATTTTTAATATTGTACGGCTGAACCTAGCTGTACCTAAACTGGGTATTGTTTCTAGCAAACTCCCAGACCTGATGTTGAACTGGAAACATAGCAGTCAATGAATAAGTAAAACAAATTTGGAGCTGGCAATATTTGGATGATTGATGCAGAGCATCTTAAGAATCAACCAATTAGTGGGATACATGTTGATCCCTTTAAAATCCATTAAATAAACTTCATAATTAGAGGCATCTTACAAGGTAAAACAAAGCATTTTCCAACACAAAAATATCAACCTTTCTCCATTCACATATCCTAATTATCTGATTCCCTTGTTCATAACTTTCAATATTCAATGTTTCTTTCCAAATCCTTTGGAGGAATTTTTAAAAGTTAAAAATACTAAAATATATCCAAAAATGATCCAAAAGTAATAAATCCATTGCAACTTATAGTTTGTGCATTTAGACCCATTTTCTCTATCAAAAACCAGAAATAAAACTGGTAACCCTTCCTAGGGCATCAAATAACTTTTTCAAAACGAATCCAAATAACCCCAAACTAATTTCAAATTTCCATTTGTGAGTCTAATTTCCAAATCTCTAAGCCATTAGTTTATCCAATACATAAATTATTGTACAAACACAAGTCTTTGCCCGGAACACCATTGAAGATATTTAAAAATCAGTTTTCACTCAAATATTCATAACTTTCACAAATCTTCATAAAAATGTTTCAAACAAAAAGTAAATGGAAGGTAATTCACATATCTTTCCAATGAATACATTTAGACCTTTTGAACCATCCATATGTTTTCATACCAAATGCTGCAACATGACTGTTTGCAAGAGTTCTCAAATCTAAAAATAGCAACTTTCACCAAAATGATCATAACTTCCTCAAAACTAAATGAAATTACTCCAAACCAAAGAGAGAAGAAATATACCTCATACCACTATCCAAATATATAGATTATACAAGGTTTATAGGTTGTACATGGTTGTACAAAGCCTAGAACCAAAACAAATCCAAATAATCAATCAAAATAGCAATAGTTGAAGACACCAAAATTCTCCAAAATGATTCTGTCTTCTCCTTATTCTGATTAATTTGATTTGGAATAACCATTACAAAGATTTTATAGTACTTTTGATTGTTGAGAACTTCTCAACCAACTTTTGAACATTACATTCTTTAACCCTTTTTGCACTTTTTGCAAAGTTTTTAAATTACAACATTTAAGAAACTTTTACATTTTATAAATTTTGACCTCCCAAGTTTGTTTCAACCTTACAAATATGTCATGATGAAATATTAGTCACCATTTACAATATTTTTATCCTTCTTTGGGTTTACAAACACATTTTGACCTCTTGACTAATTCATGACCTTACTAGGACAACCAGGGCAAATTTGACAACTTTTACAATTTATGACAAAATGGCTTCATAGCCTTTACATCTGGACTCAAATACTACATAAATGACTCAAATAGATTTAAATATCTTAAATAAAGAATCTTAAACTTCTCATGTTCTTGTACTTTATGTGCTCCTGCACCAATGATTTAGAGGGAAGGCTCTAATTACAAATCCTTGGTTAACATATTGTTCAAAGTTATGGACTACCTAAAGCAAGCATGTGATTTATAAAGATAGTGCATATAAGAGTGAAATGTTCCCAAGTCTCTAGCTCTTGACGATGGCATCTGCAAGTGGCCACTGCACATATTGAAGGCAGTGACCTGTCTTTCAAGATTCAGTATAAGTATATGAAGTTGTGCTTAAGGGACTCTGAAGCACTAGCATAGAATGGACATGTCTTTAAAAACTGTAAGAGAATTAGATCTGGAATTGTTTACTTTGTTGGGATATCGTTTGATAATATACATGTGAAAAACATGATGCGAGTATTAATTGCTTGTCCCGAATCATGTTTCTGTTAACATTGGCAGATCAGCATCAGACTAGCAGTACAGAAGCATATCAAGGTCCCTTTCTTTCATCTCCCAAAGTTCTTGAATGAACTATGTACAAATTATGTTAGGCCCTTCAGCTTTGTCTCCTCTATAGAAAGACAATCTCATTAAAATCTGCTTCAATGACCTCATTCACACAGTTTTTTTTTTTAATGGTGTTTTATAGGAATCAAACACTAGCTTAAGGATTCTTCAGTCCTCAATTTTGCAAAAATAATAGTGGTGCCTGGCAGGCCCCCAAACACATGTTGACAGAAAATGTACGAGGAAAAACTGTGAAAACTTAATTTAAAAATGAAAACAAATAACATTATCTACGAGAGCTTGTGCAAATCTCTCCTTGGAAAAAATATTTTTGTAAAATACTAGTATTATGCTAAAATGATTAATATTTACTTTTAGAAAGTTCAGAACTTTAAACTTCGCCCATCAATGTGGTCAGCTCTATCACAAGATATGCTCAAACTGAATTGAATAGAAAAAAATTGGGGTTGTAAACACTTAGATGCATAAAAATGTGTTAATGCACTATTAATTCTCACACATTTTTACTTTTAGTGGTCATGCTTCTCTATAGTATGCGCCGAGAGAGCTGCACTTCTGTTTTGTCTACGATTTGGCAGGAACCTTGATTGGAGTGGCACCTTAATTGGAGTGGAATATGATCCACGAGAGCCATTATCTCCTAAGAAATTGGTGAAGTAGATATTCATTTGTATGTTTTTAAAAGTACTGGCTATTGTTCAAATTGTTTCACATTCCAACATTGGGTGTTGGTAATCCACATTCTCATACATCAGTCTATTCAGATTGATATTCAGCATATAAGGAGAAAGCACGACAAGGAAGCAGTAAGCCACACACAACTACAAGACAATAGAAACTAAAGAAGCAGCAAGTTACACACAAGACAATAGAAACTAAATATTGCAGATGGCAAGCTACCCACAAAACAGAAATTAAAATATTATAGGTGACTGGGTAGCAGAAATGAACAATACTACACTGTTCCCTGCTGCAATTCTTATAATCAGATTTGACTCTTTCTATGATTGAGTAGTTCCTAAATCCATTCCTACGCTACTCCTTGATATTTTTGAAACGTGTTTTGCATGACTTCTGGTAATTTTGTATGAGTCAACTCTGCACCAAGTTGGTGCATTCAAACACTTTAAGGATGAATATTACAAATTGCTAGTTTAATTTTCCATTTTTAATCTGAACTAAATTCTGAGGGATATAGTAATGCATATTATAGTATGGTTATGGATTTTTTTTAATTGTTTTTGAGTAAACAGCAAATATGATCTTATTGGTTTTATTTTCCACTTTTTATCTGTACTAAATTCTGAGGGACATAGTAATGCATATTATAGTATGGTTGTGGATTTTTTTAATTGTTTTTGTGTAAACAGAAAATATGATCTATACGGCAAGAGCAAAGTGAGAGTCGATGCGGAAGCTGTGAAACCATAATATCAATCACTGATTGAGAAGGTACACCATTTTTAGCATATGTGAGGACATTGTGTCTCTAAACATATGAATGTAATATACTACCAATCACTCATTGAGAAGGTATACTTTTTTTAGCATATGTGAGGGCATTGTGTCTCTAAACATATGAAGGAAGGCTGCTTCTTTTTCAGCACTGATGAAGACTTCATTTCTGTAAACATACGATTGTGGGCAAAGCTAATAACATTTTTGTTACCTTTATTTTCCAATACTTCCCTGCCAAACTGATATGGTGATTAACTAGATGGAGACATTTCCTGGACAGTATCAACAGAAGATGATGGCAAAAAGAGTAGCACTACAATGGCATTTATGTATTTTATCGATGGGGGAGTTCAAAGCTTACTAGTTGGTGCAAACTGCATATGGAAATTTCTCTTCTGGTTCATTGGACGTTGCATATCCATTTCAAAGGATGACTTGTTGAGGAACAGTGTATCATTGTGTTGTTAGCCAACGTCATTTGAGACACCCTATTTCAAAAATCAACAATAAGGTTTATTTTATATGCTTGCTCTCTGTATTGATTTTTATTAGCATCAGACCCTGAAAGAGCCTACTTGCCCTAATGACTAATTTACCATTAATAAAATTATGTAGTACTACAGTAGTGTTTATTTTTTATTGACAACAGAGTTCAATACTTTCTAGAGCGTTTACTGTTCAATCTAGACATTTTTATCCTAACTAAATAGCATATTGTTTTTCCTCCCCTCTGATTACGCCATGTTTGTATTTCTCGTGATATACGTGTTTGCATTTCTAGTGATATTAATTCTACACTTGTTCAATGCTCGGCTTATGCTAATGCTATATATCTTGCCACCTGGCTGGACAAGGTGCCTCTATAACACATCAAATTGTCATTGCATTGCTTAATTCTATTCAAGTATTAGTCATTGTACATCTGATCACTGCTTTTGATGGTCATTCTTGTGGATTTTTGTTCCTCAAAACAAGGGTTTGTTGCTCTTTATTAGGCAATGTTATTGATTCTCTTCTGATCAAACAAGTCCATGCACACACCACACACACTTTACCCTGTTTCCCCACCTTAGACAGGGACATCAGCTGCACACAGCCCTTATTTTGAATGTAACCTAGTTGATTCAGAAAAATAAGAACAGTTTATTTTCCTTTTAAAATAGGCGCATATGAATTATGTGCTATTTACTGAAGTTTGGCCAACAATTCTCAAGGGATAAATAATTTGCAGCACAGTTTAACTGAAGAATTTATTATTCCGGCCCTAAATATGTGAGTGTCATACATAGGCAGCTACCACACGCTTTACGCATAACATTTGGATCTTGTTTCTCTATACATCTCACCACAAGTCAAAAGTCTCGATAGAACGGAAAATATTGTGGCAAGGAAAATAAGCCAAAAGGCCTTCATGTTCTCTGTGCTTCAGATGTGGCACACCACTAAGCACTACAGCCCCAAAACTTTTCCATCTTGACAAGTTTTCTCTGTAATTCTGCAGAGAGCTGAACATTTTCTAGAAGCTGAGCACGCAGTTTTGAATTTTCTATCTCCAGCTGCTCATTCTCTTGGAGGACAAAAGCCTTTTCATCTATCAGTTGACCTTTTTGAGCCTCAAGCAAAGCTTTTTCTAATTCCCACTGCAACTTTTCACTCAATAGCTGAGAGTTCTCAATTCGGAGATCATGAAGCTCTTTCTCACAATCTTTGTCCTGCTCTTGAGGTTTCCCACAAACTTCCATTTCCTCTTTCACATTCACAGGAGCCCGGTCAGCCTTTGACCCCACGCCTTTTCTTTCTACGGCCTTCACATCTTCTAATTGTTGAGAGGACTTCTCAAATGTTGTGTTGTCAATAAACTTCAATTTCTTGTCAAAGGGACCTGAACACTCGCCCTCTGATGGCTGTGGAGATGCCAACAACCTACTGTTAACACAATAACTCTCCTTGACATCATTGGACAGGCCTACCAGTGTGTTGGACATTTCATCAGTTTGGGATTTCGATGAAGAGTCCAGATCAGGGACAGATTTATGCACATTCTTCAGCTGTGTCGTGCCTTTCTTCCTCTTTCTATCATTCGAACATTTTTCAGATGTCTTCTTTGGGCTTGCAGTGATGATGCGATATTTGTGCTCTTTCGAGATGTCTGCCACTATGTGTAATCACCTAAAAATGGTCATCTAGACTATTAGCCCCCTTTTCAACATTTTGGCTAAATTAATTTAATCACTTACCTAAGCCAAATTGCTAATAATCAATTTATTTGATTATAACCTATAGTTTGACTATGCTATCCTAAGTTTATTATTTGATTAAAAGAACATGTCCCCTTTTAATTAAATAAAAGACCCCATTCTTCTAACCCACTTAAAGTGCACACATAAAGTCCTTTTTCTATTTTGCAATTAAAAGAAAAGGCTTTGTGACTTTTGTCTTATGTGACAAGTCAACTTAAATTCTATTGGTTGATTTGTGTGTGCACATGGATCACTCCTATTTTCGAATTCCACCGTTGATCATCCACCATCTTCATCTTGATCTCCACCGTCCATACATCTTTAAAAGGGAGAGAGCTTTCCCCCTCAATCATATCCATTTTTGAATATTGTTATGCTGCAGGTTTTCTAACAGGTTTCTTTGGAGCTTTGTGGAGAACTTCTATTTCTTGTCTACATTCTCTCATTCCATCACATTAGCATAAGATCATATGGCATTCTTAGCATAGTTGCATTTTAGTTTAACTTTGATTTCTTGCAATAATATCACATAGTTTAAATATTTGGTTTTGTAACAATCTCATACATGCTTAGTATAGCTGCATTTTGCATTATCATCTTAGCTTAGTTTTCATACTTGCATTGCATTCTTGAGGGATTCCTTGAAGATATTTGCACTCTTGCTCTTGTCTCAAAGAACCTCCCGTTGCATGGTTTACTAGCAAGAAGTACATTTCTAAGGCTTGGCTGAGAGCCTTCATGCTGAAATACTAACTCCTTGCACTCTGTGGATAGGGAGCTCTAAGCCGGCATCCAAGCATTCCAACTCATGGAATCGTTTGGATAGAAGGGTTTAGAGTGTGACACTTTCGAGTGTACATTTTTGGCGCCCACCGTGGGGCTTGAATCAAATTTTCAGCTCCATTTGCTTTCATTTCTTATCTCTGGTTTTTTTACAGCAGCATATTGGGTCTAATCAAATGCTTTTGTAGAATTTTCACTTTGGTTTTAAGGCCAAGCCATAAGTAAATTGGTTTGAAGGCCAAAAACTTAGTTGGTTTAAAGATTTGATCATATCTTTTAAACCGCTTAGAATTTGGTTCTGAAATTTTGTTTTCAGGTTGCGTATATGCTCAAAATGTCTCAGTCCAATTTTCAGAGCATTTTGACATGATTTTCGGAAGTTATGATATTTTCTTTATTTTTCATAAAAATCCGTTTTTGATCGCAAATCAACGCATTTTTTGAAAAAACTTACATTTTCAGAAAGCTTTTCGAATTCTAATGGGGGTTCTTTCTTTGTGTTTTTAATTTTGAGATCGTATTAAGAATAAAAAATTCGATTTGATAAATTTGGCCTGTTTTGACAAAATCAATCTCTAGGGAGCAAATGAAGAGATTTTTTAAAATTTCTTGCATTTTTGGAAAGCTCTCTGATTTTTAACAGGGGTCTCTTTTTTTCATTTTCATTTTTGGATACGAAATCATAGCAAAAAAGTTCAATCTTGTTGACTAGGTCAAAACCAAAGAGTAAAAATGAAAGCATTTGTGATTAACTTGCACTTTCTTTGCATGTACTTGGTTGGAGGATAAATTAGATTTTTGAAGCAACTCACCACTTTTTATTGCATATTTTTATGTTATTTCACACTAACTTTTGTTGCTAACAAGTTGTGATTTCAGGTTGCCATCCTTGTGAAAAAAAATTGAAACATTGCATAAAAAGAACGCATGTCAAAGCTTCAAATGCACAAGGGCTACTAACGATTGTTTGCAGGGCTGCCCAAAGCATAAAAACCCAAATTTCTTGCTTTTTTGTTTTCATGTGTGGCATTGAATAATTGTTCATTTTTCATAGGCACATAAAACTTGTGATTGGAGTCTTTTGGTAATAGGAGAGTATGCTCTTCACCCTTGTGGTGAATCAGAAATCTTGACTTGCCATTTGGTTTCAAAAGCAAGGGGTAAATGAATCTTCTTGGCGTGTTTGGGAGAAAATGATTGGAATAGGAGAGTATGCTCTTCACCCTTGTGGCGAACCAGAAATCTTGACTTCCAAAATTTGATCCACTTTGTGTAGTTAGAATCCTTTAGAGGGCCTGCTCTCGGACAACCTGAGAGGAACGACCCAAGTGGGAACAAGCCGATTACCTGGCTCTTCCAACCCACTATAAACTCAAGGCTATCAAGGACACAAAACCTTGGTAGACGTAGTGTTTATCTTCGTCTAGTGTGATCGCTTATGGGATTTCGACCATAGGGAGATCACTAGGCAAGAATGCTTAAGGTACTCTTGTGATCGCGAGATCGGTTACTCATCGCAAGGTGAGGTGTCCCGTAATTGGGAGCAAGAGGAACACTATGAACGGAAGCCCTATCTAAACACTCTAAGTTAGTAACTACCCTTTTTTAGCCGCTCAACTTCTTGGTGCAAGGATCGATCCTAGTGGACTACCCGGATCACCCCAAGATTTACACTCACCATATGTGTTCCCTTGGTTATGCTTATGGCATTTCCATGACAAAGCCAATATCTCTTGTGGGCAACCACTTGGTGTGAGGCGAAGGAGCATCAAGCGTGGGCTAAGTTGTTGAGTAATGAACCATGACTCTAAGGTAGATTGCTTGGCTATTGTTTTCGATGTTTTGACCAGTGTTAACGTTCTTGCAACATAAACATTCCGATAAAGATTTGTTAGGAAGGCTGTTCTGATATCCCAAGTGCGTATTGACAAGGTTGTTTTTACCCTTGATCAATTGTTTTGAAGACATGTTACAACACTTACTGTTTGCAAACCTTGCTGTTTACTGATACAAGTTGAGACGAAATGCTGTCTGATTAAAACAACTATCTGATTGACAAAATTGAAACGAACTCCAAGCCAAAAAATTGATCCTGGCCACGTATCAGTGTGTGAAGAATTCATCCTAAGTTGAAAAGATGGGTTTAGTCCGTCGAATGTAAGTCTTGAAACGTCTTGATAAATCACTTGTCAAAATTCAGCTATTATTTTTCTAGCTATCCACTATTGAGCTTCTCGCTCGTCCGCTCGGCTCGAGTCACCCGTGCTGTAAGATCTTGAGCACTGTTTGACAAGCCATCTAATCACATTTTGACAAGTGACTAGTCCTGATCGTAAAAGCTTCAAATTTGGCTCGCTCTTCTTGTCCTACTAAACAAAGACAACTCTTTACATGCCGGTCACAACTAGATATCAAAGTGGTAACGGTAGCCACACGCCTTTCATTTTCAAACAATTGGAAACACCACCCAAACGTCCTCGCAAACAACCTTGTGATAAGAACCTCAAATTTGATCAAACACAAACAGCTAACGTTCGACACAACCCACTTTATAGTTTTGAAAATCCCTTTGGCACACCCTTTGAGACACCCGAGGGTACGAGTGGTATAGTCACAATGGTGCATCCTGATGAAATTAAACGTCGCTTAGAAGAACAAGCACGTGAAACCCAAAAGACTTTGGAGGCTATATACGCTACAGAGAGAGAAAATCAACAAGCTGAAACTGACAATCAAGCACGCTACGAAGGATATAAAGGAACTTGTCCTCGAAATCCCTTTGAAAATAATGATGGTAATCACACACCTCCAAGGACTCCTACAGTTGCCACTAGTGCATGTCCTTCACCTAAACCATCTCATCATGATAGTGATGAAGAAGTAACTAGCGAAGATGTGATCAAATTTCAACAAGATGGCTTCGCCCAAAAACTAATGCTCAGAGCTTTAGAGGAAAATGGAGACCAATACTTCCGATACATGGCAGCTAGGGGATGGAAACTCCCTAAAGGTTTTAATGTTGAACATATTATCCCAAAACGAGAGCCCACTGAGGCTGAAATCTTAAGGGAAGAAATACAAGAACTAAGAAAACAATTTACACAACTGCAAACTTCAAAAGAGCCACCTAAGACATCATTTGTTGAATCAATTTGCGCTCTTCCATTTGATAGGGGTCTATACATGCTACCATTTCCTAAGGATATAGAGGTTCCTAAGTATGACAAATACGATGGAAATGGTGACCCTCACGACCATGTGAGACATTTCTATGCTATTAGCATGGACTTTATGCATGAAGACACCTTTCTTATGCGTTTGTTCCCTAGAAGTCTAAGAGGACAAGCTATGGAGTGGTTCACAAAATTGAGTCCTCCTCTTAAAACATTTGACGAACTTGCACAACGTTTCATCCAGCAATATTCGTACAACATTCAACATCCTGTGACAGTGCTAGACTTATGCAACATCAAACAAAGACCAGGAGAGTCTTTTGCAATATACCTTCAACGATGGAGATCTTTATACTCTCGGTATCCTCGGCAAGTGCCCGAGGCTGAAAAAATTGACATCTTTGTCAACACGCTTGTACCCGAATTATACTTTGATCTAAGAAAACAGTTATTCACATCCTTCAACGCCATGGTAGAAAGTGCATATCGCATTGAGGATGTTGCTATCAAAAAAGGTGATATTACCATAAACAAGGATAGAATTAACAATGGGAACAATAAAGACAAAGGCAAACCTTGGAACAAAAACAAGTATGTTGTCAATGATGGAGTAGTGGACACTCCTAAGACTAAGGAGCCTGCGTTTAACCTTTCCAATGCCATCTATGCAGCAAAGCAACAAGAAGGTTCAAAACCACAACCCTTTGACAAAGGCTCTAAATTTGTGAAGAAGCGACGTGTTTACACACCTATGGTCGAACCTTATGAAGTGGTTTTAAAAACCTTAATTGCAAACAAATTGGTTACCTTACCAGACAACTCACGTCCTTACGATCCACCTGTTAGACCCCCATGGTGGAGAGAAGATCATACTTGTAGCTATCACCAAAGTAAAGGACATAACACAGAGAATTGCTTCAAACTCAAAGATGTAATTCAAGACCTCATCGAAGCTGGAAAAGTTGTTACAGATGGCCTTGTTAAGAATACTGATCATAAGGCTTTCCAAAAACCATTACCTGAATACGAAAAGGGTGAGACCTCAAGGGTAGCTGCCAAAAAGAATCATGACGCCAAAATTAGTTATGCTTACACTAACACTGATAATGTTATAAGCATGCTTGAGCCTGTTGAATACATATGTATGGCAAGCTCCAACAATGACAACTGGCCAAATTATGACGCTAAAGATGAACGACCAAGAGTGGTCTTAAGGACACGATCCACTCCTCAAGATCATACTGATACTAGACCCAAGGTGGTACTCCAAGTGGCTAAGTCTTCATCTTCTCAGGGTGAACCACTTAACGTTGTCACTAGGGGGCAATCTAAGGTTGTCCTAAAAGTTGCTAATGATCCTAAAAATGCTTCATCATCTAAGAAACCAATTACTTCCAAGATCTCCAACTATGATCTTGTTAACCAACTGCAATGCACACAAGCACAAATCTCCATTTTTGAGTTACTAGAGTTATCTCCTTTGCACAGGGATATCCTTGAGAAAGCTTTACGTTCTGCCAATGTTCCCACAGATATTGATGCGGAACAATTCCAAGCTATGGTGAACCACATCTCCTCGCCCCACTCTCTCACCTTTTCTGAAGAAGATGACCGAGCTCTTAGTCATCCCCATAACCTTGCTCTTCATGTCGAAGTTCAAATCTTTCGTACCCGTGTTCGTCGAGTCTTGATAGACAATGGTGCAGGGTTAAATATCATTTCGTTCAATGTAATCCAACAATTGGGCATGTCTGAATTTGCCATCGATCCTAAGCGCAAGATCACTATAAAGGCCTATGATGAGGTTGAAAGGCCTTCTAAAGGTCTAATTGTACTTCCAATCAGAGTTGGTCCAGTTGAGAAGAATGTCATTTTCCAAGTCTTAGACATACCACTTGCATACAACTTGTTGTTGGGACGACCATGGATTCATGATATGCAAGCAGTACCCTCTACATACCATCAGTGCATTAAGTTCCCTTTTAATGGTACTGAAGTGGTTGTCCCCGGCGACAACTCCATGTCTATCAACACATTATCTATTGCTGAAACGCTAGTCCCGCACAATCGCTCTTCTCATGAGCTAGCACCATCTTTCACAGAATGTGAACAAAAACTGAAAATGATGAGCCTTGGTATGGGCGAGTACACTTTGGACTCTATTGCTGCCTTACCAATTTCCCCTCGGTCTTATGGGAAACCAACTATTGCAAAGAAGTCTTCTGCTTCTGCTATGACACTTTTTGGCACTTTTGTGCAATCTTCCATACCACTGGAAGCAGAGAAGGAAGAACAAGCCATTAGGGACTGGATCTACAGAGAAGAGGAAGACGAGGAGGTTACAATGACTACCCCTATTTCTCCCAAAAAATATGGAAAAGGCTATAAATTTTTGACAAAAATGGGCTACCAGGGCCACGGGTCCTTAACTGGTTGTAAGAATGCTCTAGTTGAACCTTTAAGTCACACTCAAGGTCATGATGCTCAAGACACCGCTGGTCTAGGCTTTGGGCTAGACAATAATACACCAAACTGTAGTCAAATATTACTCATGTCTAGTGAATCGGAGGATGATGACTCTCCCATAATTGCTACTACTACACAAGACGAAGACTTTGTTCCTCTCACTTCCCTCCTTTGGGGAGAAGACATAGTTATTGCTAATAATGAAGAAGCTTCTACCTCCCAACAACAGGAACAAGAAGGGTCTACTTCTGAGGACATAAATAGAGGACGAATTAGGCAGAATATTGCTCATCTCATAAATAGGGGTCAAAGTACAGATTCTCATGAGTATGAATGGGAAAGCCTCTCTGATGCATCTTGTGAGCTGGGGGTGGATGTCATTCATGCCTATGCAACCCAACCCAATGTAGTCGAATGGTCTAGTATGAGGTCAGATGAGTTTGACTCACAACATGTCTTAATGGATCACGCTAGTTCCTCTAGGACTATTCCTGAGCTGAACTCTTTTGCGACATTTTCTATAGGCTCAACTTCACAGGTCACCAGAGATGACTCCTTCCATATCAATCACATTAAAACTTCTCCCTCACTCTCACTAATTTACCCAGAACTCATAGATTGGTCTATCCAAAATCAAAAACCTGAAATACGGTCTTTCCAAAATGACTATGAGATCACTTGTTATCTCAACGCAATTGAACCTGTCATTTCTTCCACCAGCGAACCCGCGGTTAACATGACAGAATCAGATATCAAGTACCTCAGTCAAAAAATTAAAAGAAAAAATAAGCGATCAGATGGCGAAAACCACATTGTGGCGGTGTCTGACCCTCAAAAAAGTAAAAATAAAGACGTATCTAATGGTGAAAACCTCTCTGAGGCACCTGCGGATGAGGTACTTGGTAGTCTGCCAAGCTATTTCCAGGATAGATCTTCGGTTCTAGTCGAACCTACACAACCTATCAACTTGGGAACAGAAGAATGTCCTCAGATTATCCATGTAGCTCAATCTTTGTCAAACAAAGAAAAGACACAGTTTGCTCAGTTCTTTCAAGACAAGAAGGTCAACTTCGCATGGACATACTCTGACATGCCAGGGCTTGATACAGATCTCATCATGCATCACTTATCAATCTCACCAGATGTCAAGCCTGTCAAACAGAAGTTAAGAAAAATGCATCCACATGTGGCTCTACTGGTCAAGACAGAGTTAGAAAAACTATTGAATGCAAACTTCATTAGGGCCATTGATTATGCTGAGTGGATTTCCAACATTGTACCTGTCTCCAAGCATGACAAATCCATACGAGTCTGTACTGATTTTAGAGACCTCAATAAAGCATGCCCCAAGGATGACTTTCCACTACCAAACATCGATATGATAGTGGACATGACTGCAGGTTATGAGATGTACTCGCTCATGGATGGATTTTCTGGGTACAACCAAATAAAGATAGCTCCAGCAGACCAAGAAAAGACAGCCTTTACATGTGCATGGGGTACCTTTTGTTGGAATGTCATGCCTTTTGGGCTCAAAAATGCTGGCGCTACATATCAAAGAGCAATGACAACCATCTTTCATGATATGATGCATAAAAACATGGAAGACTATGTTGATGACACACTGGTGAAATCAAAGAAACGAGACACACATCTCAAAGACCTTAGTTTGATATTGGACCGTATGGAACAATTCCAACTTAGGTTGAATCCAAAAAAATGTGCCTTTGGTGTCACTTCTGGAAAATTGCTAGGTTATATCATCTCAGCAAAAGGCATTGAGGTTGACCCTGAAAAGGTCCAAGCTATCATGGATATGCCTCCACCAAAGACTATCAGTCAACTTAGAGGTCTGCAAGGACGGCTACAATCCATAAGAATATTTATCTCTCAATTAGCTGATAAGGCTCAACCTTTCAATAAAAATCTGCATAAAGGATCTACCCATATTTGGAACAGTGACTGTCAACAAAGCTTAGACCAAATCAAAGGCTACTTGGCAAAACCGCCAGTTTTGATGCCACCCATTCTGGGAAAACCTTTGATTCTGTACATTTCAGCTACGAATTCTTCTCTAGGAGCACTCTTAGCCCAAAGTGATGAGACGGGTAAAGAAAGAGCCATATACTATATTAGTCGAACTTTGGTGGCTTATGAACTAAATTATACAAGTATAGAGAAGGCATGCCTTGCTGTAGTTTTTTCCTCCCAAAAACTTCGACATTATATGTTGGCCCACACAGTTCACTTGATTGCCAAGATAGACCCTTTGAAATATTTATTAAGTAAAGCTGCACTTACTGGTCGCCTTGCTAAATGGATGATGATTCTTTCCGAATTTGACATTCAGTATGTTGAACGTAAGGCAATCAAAGGACAGGCCATAGCTGACCAGTTGGCTGACTTCCCACTTGAAGATGTAGCACCTCTACAAATTGAGTTTCCAGATGCCTCAATCATGAACATTACTGACAGAACATGGAAAATGTTTTTTGATGGATCCCATACACAGAATGGAGCAGGAGCAGGGGTGTTGTTTGTTTCCCCTCATGGTTATACGATCCCAAAATCCTACAAATTATTGTTCCCATGTACAAACAATATTGCAGAGTATGAAGCATTAACAAATGGGATCAAAATGGCCCTTGAATGGCGAATAACTGAGCTACACATCTATGGGGATTCTCAACTGGTTGTGAACCAAGTGAATAATGAATATCAAACCAAGGATGATAAATTGATCCCTTATAAAAAGTTGATAGATGCTCTAAGGAACTATTTTACCTTTGTAACATTCCAACAAATTCCTAGAGCAGAAAACAAGGCTGCTGATGCTATGGCCACTTTAGCATCTATCCTCCAATTACAAGAACATGAATCGCGATTTGAGTTCCTGGTGGAAGAATTGTGTCATCCAGCCTATGATTCTTCAAATAACCAGGTGATCTACACTGTTGTAGGTCATGATTCCTCCCGCTATGCGGCTATTTTCTCCTACCTACGTGATCAGGTTATTCCCGAAACCCTCACATGCAACCAAAAACGCCAACTCCTTCGTAATGCCTCACACTACACTTTGGTCTCTGGTGACTTGTATAGGAGGGGTCTAGACGGAACGTTGCTTAGGTGTTTAGAACTAGAAGAGTCCGAGAAGGCACTTGCTGAAGTCCACGATGGCATTTGTGGGGCGCATTCTAATGGCCTTGCACTTGCCCGAAAACTGCTTAGGACGGGTTATTACTGGCCCACCATGCAAGCTGATGCTGTGCGCTATGCAAAGACCTGTCAGAAATGTCAGCTCCATGGTAACTTGATACATGCTCCTGGGCGAGAGTTAATCCCTTCTGTGACATATTGGCCATTTCAACAATGGGCCTTTGACTTGGTAAGAAAGATCCATCCAAGCTCATCCAGCGGTCATAAATTTATCATCACAGCAACGGAGTATTTCACTAAATGGGTTGAAGCTGTACCATTATCTGCTGCTACAGGCAAACATGTTGCCCTGTTTATACTAAATCACATCATTTGTCGATATGGTATCCCATCCTCTATTGTTACAGATAATGGAGGACAATTCAAAAATAAAGACTTAAAACAGCTGTGCAAAAAGTTTGGAATTAAGCAACACTGGTCTTCCATTTACTATCCCCAAGGGAATGGCCAAGCTGAGGCCTCTAATAAAACGCTGCTGAAAATCCTACACCGCACAGTTCACAAGTCTGGGAAAGATTGGCACTTGCAAATAAATCCGGCACTTTGGGCCTATAGAACCTCTATTCGTACTCCTACAGGGGCTACACCCTTTTCTCTAGTCTATGGCTCTGAGGCTGTTCTCCCATTAGAAGTCGAAATACCTTCTTTGCGCATCTCCTTACATGGGTTAATAACCGATGAAGACCATAGAGCTATGAGAGTACAGGAATTAGAGACTCTGGATGAACGGCGCAAGGCTGCTTTTGATCACATGAGAGCTTATCAGAAGCGCATGTCTGCACAATATAACAAAAAGGTTCACCCCCGTGAGTTCCAAGTTGGTGAACTCGTGCTTAGAGAGAATCCCAAAAATCAGCAAAATCGAGAACAAAAAGGGAAATTTGAACCTAACTGGTTAGGTCCTTACATTATCACAACATCATTTGGGTCTGGTGCTTACCAGTTGTCTACTTCAGAGGGTGAAGAACTTGCAGAACCTATCAACATCCTACACTTGAAGAAGTTCTATACTTAGAGGCTTGCTGCTCAGCTATCTTGTATACATCTATGAGTCTGAAAAAATCTTAAAAATCAAAAAATGTCCTGAAAAAATGATCATCTTAGTGAAAACCTCACTTTGATGTATCACCAAAAAAAAAAAAAAAAAAAAAAAAAAAAAAATCTGTCAAAGTGGTGAAAACCTGGAAACAGGCGCTACTTGAAACCCTTGCACCTATGTCTATCAATCTCAATCATCCACTTTGCTACACATTTCCTAGCTTGGAATTGTTTCTTGTCCTCATCTTGGGGGCATAGCTACTTAGCCTATTGAGGTATTCTTGTGGATTAGGGTTTTTTTGACAACTCACAAAATAGTGTTTCTCAACACTTCCCCCACTTTGACATCAAGTGTTTTTTAACACTTTACAGATAGTTTACCTACGGTCTCCGATGTCGCGATATCTCACTATCAGAATCAAGTCTGGAAGAAATGGCCAAGTGACTTACACACACGCACTTTAACACTTAAACAACTGAGCTATGCTGATCTTTATCTACTTTGTGTGCTGTCTATCATGATTTCTTTGCCAGGTGTTCCCTCCCTAATAGTCTTTCAAGGATGTCATTGACTAGAAGACTGGGGGCATGGGACATATTTTCTTGATTTCTGCTTGTGGGTATACTTTTGTTTGTCTATAGTGTTGTAAGCATTCATGCTTGTCCTATTCAACACTTTGACTTATAAATGTATCATCCTTGATTGTTTTTGCAAGACCGCACTCAGGGTTTATCCCGGCGCTTATGCCTTGATACAGGTGTAATCTTGCTAAATTAAACTTAGGGAATCTAATCGTGTAGTTATCTTGACTTACATGTCTCTGATGCTTAGATTGGATTTCCACATACCTATCTCATATTGATCATATTCATATCCTCATAGTTATACTAGTGATGGTTGTATGATCTCATGATGTCCCTAATAAATGCTCAATGATGAAATTAAGAGTCTAAATGTTATGCACTTCTTGCTGGTAAACCACTTTGCATATTAGCTTGCATTTTAGGTTCATTTTATAGCTTAGTCTTGCATTCTTGCATATGGGGAGAGCTCTCTCTTCATCTTTTTGTGGACATATCAGCTAACTCCTTTCATATATTTCTTTACTTTCTTCTTGTTCATGTCTTTTCACCTTCTTAATCTTTCGCTTCATCTCTTTTCTATCTTATCATCACATTATATAAAATTTTTGACCTCTTAAATAATTTCAACGTCCTAGATTCATTTTCGGGATCGAAATCCAAATTCGAGTTCACCTTGATGGTCAAAATTGTCTTTTGAAATTCTACTTTCTTCTGAGCAGTTAGCTGACCTTTTGAGGTCTAATCTCTGAATCATCACTGGGGCATCTTCATTTCTTCATGTCTTCATCATTTCCATACTTCATATCTACTTAAATTCACTATTTCATGTCTAAAATCACCTTTCTACTCGTTTTGACCTAATTTTTATGCTATATCCTTCAAGGTCAACTCTAGTCAAATTGGGGCATTTTATCAATTTTTTTATATAGTCATTCTTGGGTTCTAATCATCTATCTGTCATCTTGGACATTGCTATATTCTAATTTTCTCATTTCTAGCCAATTTTTGCATCCCCTTACCTCATTTCAATTTCGATCCCGAGGGGGCAGAAATACTCTATCACTGCTTAGGAGCATTTGTTTGATCTTCTCACTTGCTCTCACTCTATCTGCTTTTCTAAGTGTTAGTATTCTTCTTGAATTCTAACATCATCTCTTCCTAGTGTTCAGTACTACTGCTATCAGGCTGTGCATTCAGGACTTGCTATCTATTTCTGCATTTCATTCTTTGGAATCAGATATCTATATCTATCACCGCCTACTTGACTTTCTATTTTCTTTGACATAATGTGTTCCCAGATCGATCACACATTAGTCAAAGAGGGGCAAATGTAATCACCTAAAAATGGTCATCTAGACTATTAGCCCCCTTTTCAACATTTTGGCTAAATTAATTTAATCACTTACCTAAGCCAAATTGCTAATAATCAATTTATTTGATTATAACCTATAGTTTGACTATGCTATCCTAAGTTTATTATTTGATTAAAAGAACATGTCCCCTTTTAATTAAATAAAAGACCCCATTCTTCTAACCCACTTAAAGTGCACACATAAAGTCCTTTTTCTATTTTGCAATTAAAAGAAAAGGCTTTGTGACTTTTGTCTTATGTGACAAGTCAACTTAAATTCTATTGGTTGATTTGTGTGTGCACATGGATCACTCCTATTTTCGAATTCCACCGTTGATCATCCACCATCTTCATCTTGATCTCCACCGTCCATACATCTTTAAAAGGGAGAGAGCTTTCCCCCTCAATCATATCCATTTTTGAATATTGTTATGCTGCAGGTTTTCTAACAGGTTTCTTTGGAGCTTTGTGGAGAACTTCTATTTCTTGTCTACATTCTCTCATTCCATCACATTAGCATAAGATCATATGGCATTCTTAGCATAGTTGCATTTTAGTTTAACTTTGATTTCTTGCAATAATATCACATAGTTTAAATATTTGGTTTTGTAACAATCTCATACATGCTTAGTATAGCTGCATTTTGCATTATCATCTTAGCTTAGTTTTCATACTTGCATTGCATTCTTGAGGGATTCCTTGAAGATATTTGCACTCTTGCTCTTGTCTCAAAGAACCTCCCGTTGCATGGTTTACTAGCAAGAAGTACATTTCTAAGGCTTGGCTGAGAGCCTTCATGCTGAAATACTAACTCCTTGCACTCTGTGGATAGGGAGCTCTAAGCCGGCATCCAAGCATTCCAACTCATGGAATCGTTTGGATAGAAGGGTTTAGAGTGTGACACTTTCGAGTGTACACTATGCACATAATTCCCTCGTCAATAGTGTCTTTCTTCTTAGTACTGGTGGTTGCATTCTTTCCACAGCAGTTGTATGCATTGATAGATGCTTCTCCTTCTCCAACTGAATTGCGAGGAATGTAGTTTCTGTTAAAGGCTTTCATGGCCAGAAATTGGAGGATAGTTGGGTATGTAAATACGCCCTTGTGCTCTCTCTGAATAACTTCAATCTGCTGCAACATTTTGTCCCTGATAAATTTGCACCAATTGAAACGCACCCCATGAGCAACATCAATGGCAGTCTTAACATACTTTAAAGGAATAGAATCTGACCTTCTAGTATACCCCAACACTTTGTACACTAAAAGCTTGGAAGCAAACTGTAAAACAGGATCAATGATGTCATCTATTATTAATCGAGATGCATCTGTCCGTGATTGAGTGAGACTAGCTATGATTCCATTTCCATTGCAATCATTGGAGGGAGTGACATCTCTGCCAGAGTTTGGTAGTCGTGTTGCGTCATGGATTTCTTCTTCTGTAATTTGAAGCTTGGTTTGTCCAACACTCAATTGGCCATCCACAATGAAATTAATAACAGCAGTACAGAGTGGGTTGTTCCTCCTGTAAGTCACTGTCTTCAAGAACGGAAGGATACCAGCTTCTATGAGAATGGACTGCTGGGCTAAATTCAAATCGTGGTGCCATGATTGATAAAGGGTATCATCAATGTAGACTCGGGTATTAATATCTGAAAGACGGACACTGGGAAGCTTCATGCTGCAAAATCCAAAACCTCCAAAGTTAGGCGTGTACACTATACCAACCATTCCTCTATCACTACATAAAGAGCTTCATACCTATACTTTTAAAGACAAATATATTAAGAATTAGAAGATTGTAGCAAATATGTAATGTTTTTTTATTAAATTTTCTCAATATTATATAATGTTTTCTTTTCAATTGGTATCAAAAGTTTAGGGAATTCAGAGGCTGTTAGTGGCAGGCTTGCAATAGTTAGAAAGAGAGACAAATTAAATCGCAGAAATAAATTCTTCATTTTCTGCTTATCAATTCATTAGTGATTGATAACTCTAGAGCCTAAATATTGGGACATATGGTATATGATTCAAAGGGATTATGTAGATCCTAGATCCAGGGCTACGATACATTCACATCATGTTAAGAATTAAAAGATTGTAGCAAATATGTAATGCTTTTTTTCCCTTCTTTCTCAATTAGTATCTAATGTTTTCTTTTCAACTGGTATCAAAAGTTTAGGGAATTCAGAGGCTGCTAGTGTCTGGCAGGCTTGCAATATTTAGAAAGAGAGAAACAAATTAAATAGCAAAAATAAATTCTTCATTTTCTGCTTATCAATTCAATAGTGGTTGATAACTCTAAGAGTCTAAATATTGGGACGTATGGTATATGATTCAAAGGAATTATGTAGATCCAGGGATAGGACACATTCACATCAAAACTAAAAATAAAAAAAAGAAAGGCAACAAAGAAGAGTGCCTTGGCTACGTTTTTACTTGTAAGTGTTTTTGAATGCAAGTATGTTTCCTAGAATAGTTCAAAATACCAAACATATTTCCTGGTACAGTTACAGGGCAAAAATAAGGAACATATTTCTTAAAGCTGTTGTAGTAAAAAAGGTCAAGGACGTTGCGACACATTACACTTTACCAAGGTATACGTGAAGATGTTCAATCACAAAATACGTTGAGAATTCAATAATTTTCAACAGAAAGACAAGAAAATTGTTGATTTCTATCTTTGAGTGCAAGATTATATCACGTTTTAACTACTTACACACCCACGGAAAGACCATTAATGACTATAGTTTGTAGAACAATACTTAAGATTTACGATAAAAAATGAACTCAGTTGTTGTAGCAATAGAGGGGAGAGCAAGGCTTTAACAACATTAATGTGTATCTCATGAAAATCTTGTCATAACATGGAAAAAGATCACATAGAACTACAAAAAATTTACAATAGGTTTTCCAATGAAGGCAGAAATTGTAAAGAGAAGGAACAACACTAATACATAGTCAAGAAGAAGGGACCTTGGAGGTGGAGGTTGTCCATCTGGTAACTTAGATAAGAAGGAAATTCCATGTCATTATTGTTAAGAAAATATGGTAATTTTGAAAGTGACATAGATGTCGTCAGTGTGGTAATGTAGATGAGAGACATTATCAATATTTTCATAGATTATTAAAGGGATAGTAAAATCAAATAACGCTACATGGAAAACTAAAGGGAAAACTTCAACAATGAAGAGACAGATAATTTCATATCTGATATGTTTTTTCTAGTCATATGCTAGTTAAGTCTGAAGGATAATATTTACTTGATTATGTAACAAGGATATGTCTGGTGCATTTGGAGTTGGTGCATTGGCTATAGAAATCAAACAGGTTGAGCCAAAAAAAATAGACACTTCTTTATGATAAACATATTAGTTTGAATGTTGAAAATGGAGCTGGTTAAATTTTTTAATAAAAGTAATGATCATGGTCAATGGAAGTTTTTCTGAAGGGAGATTAAAAGATGTTTCCAATCAAGATGGATCCAGCATAACCGGAATCTTATGAAAGCAACAACAGTTGAAGACAGTAGTTGATTTTTTCATAAGCACTATAGTGATTTAAGGCATGGCATTTGTCAGATACAATTATATCTATAAAGCTACTCTGGATCAGATTTTTCTCTTATAATCTTATGTGCTGATGATGAATCACAGAGTGATTTGAAAGCTCAACTCAGAAACACTCCCACAATTGTTTTCCAGAAGGATTATTTGAAACCTCAACTCAGAAACTCTCCCACAATTGTTTTCCAGAAGGATTGTTCTAAAAATAAATGGTTCATGATTGCCCAAGATCGAGGTAAAAAATAAAGATGCACTTTGGTTGTACACTAAGAAAGCAACATAGAGATAAATTTCAAGTTGGAAAATTATAGCAATTTCATTTCAGTGTGTAGCCCGATGTAGACATCGAGTGTTGATATCATTTTATTGTTTAACATTTATAGAAGACTGTTTAAAGAAAAACTTACTTCTACTAACTGAAAAACAGAACTGTGGCATTTGGTTATTTGAATTGAAATGATTTAGTTGAAAAGAAAAGTACCTATTTTATTAAGCTTTTGAAGATTGATCATGGAGGTGAAATTTCAAAAGAATTTAATCTTACTTATCGGATTCATTCTAGACAAGCCAGATCCGAATTCAGATTCAATCCGGATTTTTGATTCTGCCTGTGGATCCGTCAGGATCCATGGTGCTTGGATCTTTGAGGATCGAGGCAGAATCCTTGATTCTGACAGATCCAGGCAGAATCAAGGATCCTGCCCGGATCCTCCACAGCCTGAGGATCTACAAGCAAAATCAAGGATCCTATCCGGATCCTCAAGGATCCAAACCACAGCCTGAGGATCCACAGGCAGAATCAAGGATCCTGCCCGGATTCTCAAGGATTCAAGCCACAACCCGAGGATCCTCAAGGATCATAATTTCATTTTGTAATTTAGTAATTCAATGTGAATGTGTTGATTTTCTTTATAATCATGAAAATAAATCAATTATCAAGCACACTGAATTTGTAGATCCATACTAGAATCACATATTCATATTACGAAATGATTTAGTTTTAGAGTTATGTATATTTCTCTTATTTTTTAGTATATATATGTATATATGTATATAATATATATATGTGTGTGTATGTATGTATGTATATATATATACAAGAATCATAATTGAAAAAAAAAAATACGGATCCAATTCATATGTCTGAATCGGATTCATTTTACGAATCGGTAATTAAGAATTTAATACATATAGAATTAAAAAAAGATCAAAAGAAAACTTATACAGGATAAACACCAAAAACAAATGAAATTGTTAAATAAAAAATTTAGATATTTCATAGATATGGAAAGGTTCGTGTTACAAGCAAAGCCTATGGGAAATGAGTTTTTGGCAAAAATAGTAATTACAACTGTCTATATCTTAATCACAGCCCTACACTGGCAATTAAAACTGTTCACCAAAATAAGGATGATCTGATAGAATACCTAGTGTGGTACACAGTTTTTGGTTCATGGGCATATGTGCATGTAATAAAAAAATTTTAGACAGAAGCTTCATAAAAAAGATGAGGAATGTAATTTTCCTCAATATTCCAAAAAGAGTAAAGCATATAAATTTTTGATTAAAAAAGCGAAGAGTGATTATATGAATCAATGCGACCTTCCATGGAGTGTTGTGTAATCTAAATGCGAATAACTTATTCAGATAATCAATTGCTAAAACAAATCGAACGAATGTGAATAAACAACACAATGGCTATTCCGTTCATCAAGAGCGAGCTGTGTTTATCAAGCGTGGCAAATACAAGCAGAAGGGTTGCATTAGACGAAATGCAACGAAGAGAAGAGGGAGAAAAAACTCAGCATCTATATAGGAAAATGTGAAAACCATCATCAATAATGAATAATGCATCGAAGCATTTAATAAAAATCAACCGAAGTAAAATCCTAAGTAAGCTTAACATAAGCTAACTAAATGTATGAAAAATATAACTAAATATATAAATAGACCAACAGTATTTGGCAACAAGTGATGCAATACGACCTGTTCAAGGGATAACTGATAATAACAGAAGTAAAAAATAATAATGGAAAGAAACATGGTGGAAATAAAAAAGAACACTGGTGCCCATCCTTTCAAAGATTCTGAAAATTAAATTGACGGGGCTGAAGGGGGAACTGAGGAACACTATAAACACAAACTGTTAGATGGAGGTCCTCTCTTCTTGAGCATTCACACAAATAATGAGGCAGAATAGGAAGTGTTAATTGCTGGCTGCACCTCATCTCAGAATATTAAATTTGTGAAACTGGAGGGAATCCACCGATTCAGATTGTTATCAATGTAATAAACAAATAAATTAGTCCCAGTTAATGATTATATGATTGTGTTAGGAGGCTGGAAGTTTAAGAAATTATTTGATTTTATCAACTTTCTTTGAAAAAAGGCACTTAAGCTGTGTTTGAAATGTTCATTTTTTTAAATAGAATTTAATAAAAAATAAATAAATATAATATGATATAATATAATTATAATATAAGTAAGATTAATGAAATGGCAAGAGGCATGTACTGAAGTGTTGTGACTCTCTCAACATAAAATATAAAAGAGAAAAGAGTAATTTGAAAGAGATATTAAGGAAGAAAGAAAAAATAATGGAGCAAAAAGAATTAAGAAATCATTAAATATTGAAGAAAAGAAATGGAAAGAAGATGAGGAAGTGATTTTCAGAGAGCCAGTCACGATTAATAGTTGGAAACCTTTAGAAGGATGGTAATTGTGAAAGGTTGTGACCATTATAAAAAGGTATGACTCCCTCTCACATTGAAGGACATAAAGGAGAGAAGATTAAATTTGAGGAGAAGATCCAAAAGAGATCAATTTGAAAAATAATATATTATTCTTAACAGAAACAATGATAAACAGTGATTCATTGTAATGTCCCCATTTTAGCAGTTGACCAAGTGTGTGTGCGTTAGCCTTGTTCTACATGGTCCCGAGAGCTAACGAAGGGTTTAATGGGATCTTGGAGTGTTTTGGCCTAGTCATTTCCAGTTTGGGCCAAAACGAAGTTGATTTACTCAGTTTCAGGCATACTTACTATTTTTAGTAAGTCGGCAGGACACAGTGCAGGTCAATTTTGGTGATTGGATTCGATACTCCTCGGTGAGAGCTTTCTGATGAGCTATCACTCGCATTATTCGGAGTCCGATTGCTAATACATTTTAATGCCTGAAGTTTTATTAAAGTAACGTCTAATTTAATTGTAAAATATTAAAGTGTTACTTTAATATTTATTTTATGGTGATGTGTACCCAAGGGAGACATAAGAGGTATTTTAATATATGTTTTATATTAAACATCTTTATCCCACATTGCCCATATGAGTTGAACAGACCCGTGGGAATAGAATAAAAGGAAGCATTTGTAGCTTCATTAGACAGGTTGAATATGAGAAGAAATTGGTGTGTGAGTTGCAGCTCCGTTCTTGGCATTTGAGGACGTCTATCCTCTCTTGTAACATTCTAGACGTCATTCCCTTGGGGTTTGGCCTTTGGAATTCTTTGTTATTGGCTTCATTATCAGGCAGTTTAGTTGCATTTCCGGCTACAGGTAGATTTGGTATTTTGCTCATATCTTCTTCACTACTTGTCTGACGCTTATGCCGCTTTGAGGGAATGGTATTATGAAGGTAGTGGACTGATTGAAGGACAAAGTATTGTAGCAGCAAGTTCGAAAGCATGGGCTGGAGTATTATGTCAATACTGCTGAAGTAATTAGTGAGTTGATAAATCTGCCATGTATTTGGTCTTATGAATTCTGAAAATAACATTTTATTAGCAGCAGTTCATTTCCACTTTGCATATCATTGTAGTTTCTTTCTTGTTTATGTTGTATGATACCAATTCCATGCACGAAACACAACAAACAAATAAACGTTTGATTTCCGGAGTTATAAGGGGTTTAAAACATTAAACGGAGAAATAAGAAGTTGAATGCAAACTGTTTGACATAATTCCTTTCAGCAATTTGGTTTAGTTTTTTTGGACATCCAGGGGTGCCCACTATAGTGGTATCAGAGCTATAAGTCCTGCCATCCTGTGGAGGTCTTATAGGGAATTTGGAACAGCCGGATAGAGGGAAAAAGTAAGTAAAAAACATAGGCTAAGCATTTATGTTTGAGGATGCGACAGGGGTCTTATAATTTCCGCAATACCAGAGCAAGACAAAATAGGATTTCAGACTTGCAAAGCAAACAGTCTAGTACATCCGTGCAGAGGGACATTGAATTCAACCATACAGACACAGAGGAGATATTCTGTGATCAGGACAATAATATGGGTGATCGAGATGACAGGAATACAGGATTAGGCGGAGGCAGAAATGCTGGTCCAGATCAGGGGGAGGTACTGTTCCGACAATTACTGGATACATTAGAGCAGGGGCAGCGTATGCAGCAGGAGCAGAATAGGCGAATGGACATGATGTTGCAGCTCATGGCTAGACAGATGGGTGTCAATATTAATCCAGATGATGCCAACAATAGAAACAATAACAACGAGAGAAACAATAACAACGGGGGAAACAATAACCATGAAGGCCAAGGCAACAACAATGGTCCTGAGAATAACATTAATGGTAATAATGGACACGGCAACAATGGGAATGAGGCTGATAACTTTAGACACGTTGCACGCCCAGCACGGACTACGAGCTCAAGACCTCTTCTACCCACGTTTCCACCCAGAGATCCGGTTCAACCAGTAAACGAACCGCAGATTACCGAGTTACAGGATCAGTTCAGGAGGGACTGGGAGGCTAGTGGACCAGAGTTTCAGGCGGATATTTCTCTTAGAGATTATATGGACTTGAGGATGAGACACATGCCTAAAGCAGGAGGGAGGAATCAAAACTTTGAGCTGAGGAAGAAAGTTGGAAAACTTTCTTTACCTTATTATGATGCTTCAGGGAAGATGACTGCACGAGCTTGGGTGCAGAAGGTAGATACATACTTGCAGCTAAATCCTATGCCTGAGGAGGAGGCTATCAAGTATACGGCTATGCACTTGGATGGCGTTGCACATGAATGGTGGCATCATGGCATGGTGACTTTGGGGCATAATCAGATTACATCCTATGAGGAATTCACCGAAACATTGATTGGGAGATTTGACACTAAGGATCCCGAGTTACATTTCAAGGAGCTAGCACAGTTAAAACAGTCAAGTTCTGTGGATGCTTACATTGCCGAGTTTCAGCGCTTGTCTGTACTTGTTACTGATATCTCTCCTAGGAGATTGGTGGTGTTATTTTGTGATGGTCTTGCTGATCCATTACGAGGTTGGGTGAAGGGACATGATCCACTCACGTTAGCTGAAGCAACTAAAAAAGCACGAGATTTAGCCCTTTCGGTATACAAAGGAAAAAACCATTCAACAGATTCTTCCTACCACAAGGACAAAGACAAGAAATCATTTTAGAAAGAGTATAGCAAACCCAAAGAATGATCAAAAGGACTAGACAACGCAACCTTGAATGAACTTCGAAAGAAGAAGCTGTGCTTCCATTGTAGAGAGCCTTGGGACTTATCTCATAAATGTTCTCTCAAGGCTAAGGCAAATCAAATGGAGTATTTTTCAGCAGAAGAGTCAGAGTCAGAAGGGGAGGATCAGCACTCCGATTCAGATGAGGGTAACACTATAGAGGAGAGCAACATTCCAAAGGATGATAGATCGTTGGCACGCTTGACAGGGGCCCAAAAGGCAATCACATTTAAGGTCAGGGGTACTATCCAGGGGCAGAAAGTGATATCTCTTATTGACACTGGGGCTACACATAACTTCATAGATGCATAGTTGGTAGCCAGGAGAGGGTTACAGACAGAGGAGCATGATGGGTTTAGAGTCATGGTGGCTAACGGTGATAAGTTATTATGCACTCGGAAGATATCTAATCTTCGCATCAGGTTTGGAGATGGCTACGAGTTGGAGGATGAGTTCTATGTTGTGGACATGGGAGATTATGATGTCATCCTCGGCATGACATGGATGGCTTCACTAGTTGAGTTCACACTCAATCTAGCGAAATTGGAGATGAGATTCCAGCATGAGGGCAGAACTGTGGTACTTAGAGGGCTTTCAGATGGAGGTTGCAGAGTAGTGTCCTTGAGGAGAATGCAGAGACTTTTTCGTCATGATGACATAGAGTGGGCGGCAGAGTGCCACATTATGCCAACTTCACCAGAGCCACAAGAAAAGAGTCATCCACTAGATGTCCAGAAGATACTTGATAGACACGCTAAAGTATTTAGCGATATTCCTCATGGGGTTCCTCCTGACAGAGGGATGGAACATGTTATTGAGCTCGAGGAGGGAGCCAATCCAGTTATGATTACTCCCTATCGTCATCCTAAGAAACACAAGGATGAGATAGAGAAGGCGATTAAGGATTTGTTGGAGATGGGGCATATCAGGCCCAGTAAGAGCCCTTTTGCTTCAGCAGTAGTATTGGTAAAGAAGAAGGATGGGACGATGCGCATGTGCATCGATTACAGGGCACTGAATAAGAAAACAATTAAAAACAGGTATCCCATTCCTAGGATTGATGAGCTGATTGATGAGTTGCATGGGGCATGCTTCTTCACCAAAATTGATTTGCGATCCGGATACCATCAGATCAGGATGAGAGCAAGGACATTGAGAAAACAGCCTTCCGATGTCACTATGGCCACTTTGAGTTCATGGTTATGCCATTTGGTCTAACCAATGCACCTGCTACATTTCAAAGTTGTATGAACCAGGTATTCAGGAAGCAGCTGAGGAGATTTGTCTTGATCTTCTTTGATGACATATTGGTCTTCAGTAAGACCTGGGAGGAGCACTTACATCATCTAGAGGAGGTGTTATCTATTCTGGAGAAAGAGTCATTGTATGCCAAGGAATCTAAATGTGAGTTTGGCATGACTGAGCTCCTTTACCTGGGGCATATCTTTAGTGCAGATGGCGTTCGGGTTGATCCCGAAAAGATTAGAGCTATTGTAGAATGGCCTACTCCCATAAACCTTACACAGCTTAAGGGATTCTTTGGTTTATGTGGTTTTTATAGGAGGTTTGTTAAGGGATTCTCACAGATTGCTACACCCTTGACAGATCTTACTAGGAAAGGAGCCTTCGTGTGGACAGGGGCAGCATAGAGGTGTTTTGAGCATTTCAAGCAGGTAATGTCTTCATGTCTAGTTCTAGCTCTACCGGATTTCACGAAGCCTTTTGAGCTTCATTGTGATGCATCAGGTGATGGGATTGGAGCAGTATTGATGCAGGAGAAGCATCCCATTGCATTCGAGAGTAGGAAGCTCCGAGGAGTTGAGAAAAGTTATTCTGTCTATGACCGGGAGATGTTGGCCATAATGCATGCATTGGCCAAATTTCGATCATATTTGGTAGGTGGACGTTTTGTGATCAAGACTGATCACAACAGTATTAAATACTTCATGAGCCAGCGTGATCTTAATGATCGGCAACAAAAATGGGTGACTAAATTGCAGGCTTATGACTTTGACATAGAGTTTGTCAAAGGTAAGAAAAATGTGGTGGCTGATGCCTTATCTCAGAGACCTCACTTATGTGCTCTGGCAGAGATTTCAGGAGATTGGAGAGATCGGATTATAGAAGAGTATGTCGGAGATGCTTGGGCTTCTGGATTGATTTCAGGTACCATACAGGATGATCGCTATGAGGTGATAGATGGATTGATCAGAGTTCAGGACAGGGTTTATTTGATTCCATCATCACATTTGAGAGAGGCGATACTGAAGGCATTTCATGATGCACCCACAGCTGGACATCCGGGGGTCTTCAAGACCTACAGGCAGATCCGAGAGCGGTTTTCATGGAAAGGGCTCAAGGATGATGTTCAGAGGTATGTCAGGGAGTGTGTGGTTTGTCAACAGAATAAGGGAGAACACACATTTCCTGCAGGTTTATTACAGCCCTTGCCCATTCCTGATAGGAAATGGGAAAGTATTTCGATGGACTTCATCACTGGTTTACCACGAGTGCAGGGAAGGGATTGCATCTATGTGGTGGTGGACCGCTTGACGAAGTTTGCTCACTTCATTGCTATTCCGTCCACTTACACAGCAGCACAGGTGGCAGATCTTTTCTTTAAAGAGATATTCAGGTTACATGGGTTGCCCAGATTCATTGTCAGCGACCGGGATAGTAAGTTTATGAGTGTTTTTTGGCAAGAGTTGTTTAGGTTGTGTGGTACAGATCTTACACCTAGCACTAGTTATCATCCGCAAACAGATGGGCAAACAGAGATTGTGAATAAATGGGTGGAAGGATATTTGAGGAACTATGTAACTACACAACAAAAGGCTTCGATCAAATGGTTGCATATGGGAGAGTATTGTTATAACACCACTTATCATATGTCCATCAAGATGACTCCTTTCATGGCACTCTATGGTTATGAAGCACCTAGCTTCATGGATTTAGTTTTGAGGGACAGTAGAGTGCCCAAAGCCAAAAACTTATTGCAGGATAGTCAGGACATCCTGAAAGTGCTCAAAGAGAATATACAACAGGCCCAAAATCAACAGAAATTGTATGCTGATCAGCACCGAATAGAGCGCAGTTTCGAGGTAGGGGATATGGTTTACTTGAGGCTACAACCATATAGACAGTCATCGCTTAAGAAGAGCGGAGCTGAAAAGTTGAAACCTAGATTTTATGGTCCCTACAGGGTGATTCGCAAAGTGGGCAAAGTCGCCTATGAGCTTGAGCTTCCAGAGTGCAATCGAGTGCACAATGTGTTTCATGTGTCTAGGCTTAAGAAAGCCATTGGTCAGAGTGTAGTGCCTTCTGCAGTTTTACCCCCTTTGGATGAGGAGGGGAAGCTTGTGTTAGTACCTAAGGCTATTCTGGATACCAGAGAGAGGAAGCTTAGAAATAGGATAGTGAAGGAGTATTTGGTCAGATGGAAAGATCTGTCGGAGGAAGATTCTACATGCGAGAGTGAGCAGGTTATTCAGCAGGCTGGACTGAGATTGCTTGAGGACAAGCAATTTCAAGGGGGGCGGACTGTAATGTCCCCATTTTAGCAGTTGACCAAGTGTGTGTGCGTTAGCCTTGTTCTACATGGTCCCGAGGGCTAACGAAGGGTTTAATGGGATCTTGGAGTGTTTTGGCCTAGTCATTTCCAGTTTGGGCCAAAACGAAGTTGATTTACTCAGTTTCAGGCATACTTACTATTTTTAGTAAGTCGGCAGGACACAGTGCAGGTCAATTTTGGTGATTGGATTCGATACTCCTCGGTGAGAGCTTTCCGATGAGCTATCACTCGCATTATTCGAAGTCCGATTGCTAATACATTTTAATGCCTGAAGTTTTATTAAAGTAACGTCTAATTTAATTGTAAAATATTAAAGTGTTACTTTAATATTTATTTTATGGTGATGTGTACCCAAGGGAGACATAAGGGGTATTTTAATATATGTTTTATATTACACATCTTTATCCCACATTGCCCATATGAGTTGAACGGACCCGTGGGAATAGAATAAAAGGAAGCATTTGTAGCTTCATTAGACAGGTTGAATATGAGAAGAAATTGGTGTGTGAGTTGCAGCTCCGTTCTTGGCATTTGAGGACGTCTATCCTCTCTTGTAACATTCTAGACGTCATTCCCTTGGGGTTTGGCCTTTGGAATTCTTTGTTATTGGCTTCATTATCAGGCAGTTTAGTTGCATTTCCGGCTACAGGCAGATTTGGTATTTTGCTCATATCTTCTTCACTACTTGTCTGACGCTTATGCCGCTTTGAGGGAATGGTATTATGAAGGTAGTGGACTGATTGAAGGACAAAGTATTGTAGCAGCAAGTTCGAAAGCATGGGCTGGAGTATTATGTCAATACTGCTGAAGTAATTAGTGAGTTGATAAATCTGCCATGTATTTGGTTTTATGAATTCTGAAAATAACATTTTATTAGCAGCAGTTCATTTCCACTTTGCATATCATTGTATTTTCTTTCTTGTTTATGTTGTATGATATCAATTCCATGCACGAAACACAACAAACAAATAAACGTTTGATTTCCGGAGTTATAAGGGGTTTAAAACATTAAACGGAGAAATAAGAAGTTGAATGCAAACTGTTTGACATAATTCCTTTCAGCAATTTGGTTTAGTTTTTTTGGACATCCAGGGGTGCCCACTACATTCATTCCAAGTATTAATCAGAATTTAACAATCATCATTCACCATACCTCAAGATATTGATGAGAGAAGATTGAACCATTGAATAATGACACTTATCCAAGAGAGCACCAAGAGCGCACCAAGAAGCAATCAAAATAGAGAGAATCAGCCAACTTAATTTTTACAAAGTGCTGGTAAGATTTAGTGATGGAGGGCCACACCACCCTACCAACTCATAACCAAGAGTGCAACAATATGGAGACGAAGAGAAATTAAAAAAATGCTTCACAAGCAATTTTATTGTACTTGAAAATTCTTACAACACCCACAAGATGATATCATAGATATGACTTCTTCAAAAAGAAGTTTACAAATTCTTCAACATAAGAGAAATCCCAAATAAGAGTCTTCACACCAAGCTTCACCAAGAATTTCTACTTGAAGAGTTACACCTTTAAAGCTTTCACACCTTGAAGTCTTCACGCCTTCTAGCTTCTACTTTTCAAACTTGATTAGAAATGCTCATATCCCTTGCTTAAATAGGCACTTACCACCCAATGCATGACTTATCCACAACCTTCTAGAATTCCACCTACACAATATCCACAACCTTCTACAACTTCCATAACCTTCTACAATATCCACAACTTTCTACAATATTCATAACTTTCTAGAATTCTACCCACACACCTCGATAAATGGAATGACAACCATTTATTTTTTTATTTTTTTCTATTATGCCACATATGCACCTCGAAAATAGAAATCACCTTTTCCTTTCTTTTCTCCTTTTTCCCCTTTTTATTTTTTTATTATTATTTCTCCTCTAATTTTCGTCGCTTTCTCTCTCCTCCAGATTTTTTTTCTTTTTTTTTTTAAATTTTAAATTTTACATTCAACATGTCTCCCCTTTATTTTGGATGCAAGATGCTCCTGCATCATTTAGGCAGTCACAAAAATGTGAGAATTACAGTGTTGCAGATCATCGGGGCAGTGCAGGATTGAACCAAGACCCTTGACTGGTCATACATATATGAAGCTAACTCTTGGCCAGGCGTAGAGTCAAAAATTATGTTCAAGCCCCATTACGCGTAAGCTAATGTTTTAATAAAGGTTATACAAAGGAAAGACACTGCATTTAAGATGCTTATAAGCCTTTTGGTGGAAAGATAATATGCATTAATCATTGCTTCACAAGGCAGCACTTATAAAAGTTCGAATGTTGATTTAAATAACCTGCAACTCGTTATTGCAGGGTAGATAAATGATGGTGATATATGGTAGGCACGTACTTTATGTGTAAGAACGTGCATGGTTTATGTTGGTAAGGTAGTCGTCAGTGTTCGTAATAGCTTTGGTTGGCCCTGGGATTTCGTCCACATCAGATGGTAAAGATGGAGAAAAAGAAGATTATAATGTGCAATGGTGGTCAAATGTAGCACAAGAGAATCCTTTGGTAAATGTTTGTAATGCATTATTTCAAGTCAATTTCCCCTTTCGGGGATATATCTGATTTTTCCCAAAATAACAATTCTGACAATATGATTTATTTCCAATTAGTATTCTGGCAAGCGCAATTCAATTTAGAGGAAATTTTAATTAGTTAATATCTGGGATTTATGATCATATTCGAATAATTCCTATTTGAAAAACATTGCATTCTAAATGTGCTGAATCCAATTCTTAGCACATGTCCAACTGCTAACAATATTATGGATTCAATAGAAGGTTCAGTAGGATGCTTGAAAACTATTCTTCACAATATAGCCCAATAGCATGGAATGACCAAGTCGATTTGACACCTTGCCCACAAACTAACCAAGTTGGAGTGGGCTACCTAAGTGAAGAATACCCAGATACGGGCTCCTCACAACTAAGCCCAAGAGCGTGGAATGACCAACCAAGCCAATTCAATATCTTGGCTCAAAAGTTGACAGGTTCGGGATTGCTACTTAATTGGGGAAAACCGATACTGCTACACCTTCCTATCACTTTTCACACTGATTCCAAATATGATTGCCTGATAGAAATCAGATAATAATCACTAATCTTCTAATTCTTAGGACATCTGGAGACTATCCTCAACCAAGCCCAAGGGCATGGAATGAGCCTCGAAGTCATTTGGCCCTTTGGTCTACAAACAAACCATCTTGGCGTGAAGTATTCGATGAGGAAGACTAGTATTGCTACACTTTCCTAACAAATTAATAAATAAATAGTATATACAATAATATTAATATTTGAGATTGTTTTATAGACATTACTTTCTGAACTCTTCTTCACATCACCCTTCATCATTCCATTTCACATTGAATGATTAATATTTGTATGAATGATTGATTGAATGAATTCATTCCTTCAATTGCAGTCTTTGAAGTATTATTGAGTGATGATTAAGGGATTGTTGATCAAATGATTGATGCGTGATGATGTAATGTATATTAGTGAATGATGATTGAATGATTACTGATTTAGTAGAAGATTTGTTATGGTATAAGATTGTTGTCGTGACCAGGGTATAATGGTAACGGTTAGCCAGAGCAGGGTATAATGGTAATGGTTAGTCATGAAAGATGAGGCTTGGGTTGAAGTAATAATGGATATGAAGCATGCAATGATGGGCTCTCAAGAATATCGAGGGGTAGTAAAAGTTGCTGCTGGTCCCTCAACAAAGCAACTACTGTATGCATGCATTAGCTGAAGATTTTTGGTTTGGCAGGGGTCTGAAATCTAATGCATATGGTGGAATCTACCTTGGGTGCTGTGGTGTTAAAAAAAAATAATGTGGAAATTAAATTATATTTGAACATTGAAATACATAAGGCAAGGTTAGTTGCTTAAAGATATGCACAAGACTATGGAATAGGCTAGGAAGAAACATTTCTGGGAGTTGCTCGTTGTTATGCAATAAGAACAATGTTAACAGTGGGGGTAATGTTCCCCTTTGGATTTAGACTTTTCCCTATAATCACAAATTTTTAAAAAAATTGGAACACAATATACTCTGAAGGATGTCCGTTCGCTTTTTTAAAGCACCCATTTCGGCATGGATAGTATGCTCCTGCATCAAATTACCCCAGTGATATTCGTTGCACATAACCACAAAACATTCTTTCAGCTATAGTAATCAACTGTCCTTATGCGCTTCAGTAATTTTTACTGGACATTAGTGCTCTGAAAACTTTATACACACAAGGAAATCTGTAAGGACTGTGCTTACCGAACCAGGAGGCCGCTAAAAAGCATATAGAGAGTTATAATATTAAAATCTCTTGGACTGGCGGGCTAAATAAGTTTCGTAGTGTGTGAGAGCATAAAAACAGTGTTATATGGTTTAATATGCTGCATTTAACTTTGGAAACTGATAAACTAATTAACGGTCGGTAATTCGATTGGTTTGTGTGTAGACGCTTACCAGAAATACAAGAACTAGGGCATAATCCCTCAAGGACGGACTCCCAGTTGTTTATTAGTATATGACCTTGCTAAGCACGAGAATATTCTGGTTTTCCGGTTTCCAGTTACAGCGGATGTTTACTGATTTCACAAACGACAGAATCATGGGAGCCTACATTCCCCAATTACTTCTTACAGAAAAGTAGTGTTAGGAGCTCGCGCTTTGCCCTTGACAAGGGATAATATCTCATGTTTTTGCAACATGACTAAAATTAGGAGAAACCGACATCCTCCAATTTACTTTCTTATTCACTAGTGGGTTAGCTCTCCATGACGGAGGTTTGAGCTTTCATGAAAGCTAATGAGAGGAAAAAGCTTAGCCATGGACAGAATGCTAAAAGAATCATGTCTGCATTGTGCAAGCCTTGGAGAAGAGGGAGCTGAAGCTCTCGTGGCAGCTAAAGTAGAGCAAAATGTTGGCCAGAGATCAAACTATAAATTGCTTTTAACTGCAAGTAAGCATTTCTATGACTAAGAAATTGGTTTTTTAAAAGCAAGGCAGTGGAAATCATAAGACAGAAAAAACAACCCAAAGATCATTTATGGTTTCTCGAGTAATATGCTGAGAGCATACCTGTCTTCAGTAGCTTCAATCGGTGAGAATTCCTCTGAATAGACCAAAAGGTAAGAGAGCAGATGTCAAGCAGTTGGAATTAGAAGCGAAATCGCTACGAGCATTATCAGGCTTCAAGAGGACGATTCTTTGACAAAACAAGAAAACCTTTAATTGAGAGGCAGGGGAACCCATGACTATAATGGAGTCTCCCATCTAATTGATGTGAAATCTGCACTCATGTACCATTGTCGGCAGGAATTTCACAAATGAAAATTAGGCCCTGCAAGTACAGAGGAATTCTTTCTTTGCATCGGGATTGGGAAAAGCATATTAGTACTTTTTATTTTTATTTTACAGCAAAGGCAGTAAAATGGGTTAAAAAGCAGGCTTGGGATGCAAGAAAATGGATAAAATAGCAACAATTTGGTCGTTTATAATTGGAGATAAAATTTTATATTTCCTGCTAATTCTTTGTTAGCTTTTTACACCGTTCTGCGCTCTCTCTCTCACTGCGACGAGGCATGCAAACTAGATCACGTTTTCTTTTAAACAAAGTACAAAATCATCCCCACTTCACTTTAGAAAGTTATGCAAAGTAGCTCATCTTCTTTTACAAAGTTCTCAATAAACTCCACTCAACTTTAGAAAGGAAATTTATTTAAGATTTTAGTATTTCATATGGTGGTACGGAAGTATAAAAGTTTCTGAATATTAATTGGAGAAATATATATTTCATTCTATTTCTACTTTTCTACCATTTTCCATTAGGTCTTTAAAGTCATGTAAGGTAGCTTAGCTTAATGTGTTACAATTTGTATGGATTTAATTAGTTCTGCAATAATGTTTTTGAAATAAAAAGCGACCAAAACAAGAGGGTCTGACCTTACAACCAAAAAGTTGACAACCAACATACTGTCAACAAAAACAAGTAGATGGCAGTCACTGTTTCAGAGAACAACTACTATCAACCAAAAAACGCCAGACGAAAAAACACAGCTAACAAAGAGTCATCTATACTAATTCTAAAATTATAGTATTAAACATACTATGATTGTTCAAAACATAAATTATTGGCATAAACAAACCAAGCCAGCCCAAAAACAACACACAATCATTTACAACTACCAGAGTATCATCTATACTAAATCTAAAAACTATAGTACTAAACATACCATTAAAGTTCTAAATATAAAATTGTTGGCATAAACAAGCCAACCCAAGTCTGAGAATAAGTTGTAGACCAGCAAACCAAGTAGCTGCAGAAACAAATAAACAACTAAGGAAAAATAACCCTTAGAGACTACCACATTATTTTCCATCCTTATCTTTTCCTTTCCCAGCCAACAAAAATAAGCAGATGGCAGTCACTGCTTTAGAGAACAACTACTATCGACCAAAAAATGCCACACAAAAAAACACAGCTAACAAAGAGTCATCTATACTAATTCTAAAATTATAGTACTAAACATACTATGATTGTTCAAAACATAAATTGTTGGCATAAACGAACCAACCCAGCCCAAAAACAACACACAATCATTTACAACTACCAAAGTATCATCTATACTAAATCTAAAGACTACAGTGCTAAACATATTATTAAAGTTTTGAATATAAAATTGTTGGCATAAACAAGCCAACCCAAGTTTGAGAATAAGTTGTAGACCAGCAAACCAGGTAGTTGCAGAAACAAATAAACAACTAGGGCAAAATAACCCCTAGAGACCACCACATTATTTTTCATCCTTATCTTTTCCTTTCCTAGCCAGAAGTCATGTCATAATGTTACCCCCTCTATGCTATTAAATTTTGGATGACAGAAATATATAGTTCAAACTAAGGTTTTAAACAATATATATTTTAATTCATCTCTACTATTTAATTTTTGAATTATGATTGGTCCCAAACCAATTTCAATCAAATTTTTGAAAATAGAAAAAGCTCGCTAGCAATATATTAAAGAAAGATAATTTAATTGAATTTTTTAATTTTTAATTTATTATATTTAAATTATATTTTTATGTAATTAGAGAGTATATAATTGATGATTTAAAAAAAAATCTTTTAAAAATAATTTATTTTCATTTTAATTAATGTTTTTTTATCATGTGAATTATAAAATTATAAAATAATATTAAAATATTAAAACTATAATTATTTGTATCTATATATTTAGATATTTAAGTAATATATATATATATATATATATATGTTCTAATATACTTATTATAAAACATGACATACAATCTAGAAAAATAATTATCTAATTTAAATATAATAATTTTTTTAACTTCTAAGAATAAAATTAAAAAATTCATAGTATATGTCTTAATATGACTTAACTAAATATTATATATCATTATATTAATATTATTAATATAATAAAAATTACTTTTTAAAAATAATTATATATATTAAAAAAATAAAGAAATTGTATATTATATGTTATAATTATTATTAAAATAAATTAAAATTAAAAAATTAAATATATGATTAGACTACTGTGTTAAATTCATGTCATGTGGTTGTTATCTTGATATCTTCTAACTACTAAGCTTCCACATAAAACAATATAAGAAGGCTTCCTTTTTAACACATGTATTATAACCTCAAAAGGTAGGAACTCCAGCTCTCAAATAGTTCTTGTTTAATTAAGCTAATATTTTCTTTATTAGTTATATTTTCTTTAAAAAATTAAAATTATTAATTAAATAATTTATAATTATTAATTAAATAATTTATAATTATTAATTTATTTCTTATAGTTAAATAGTTTTAAAAGTTATATTAGCTAATATATCAATTTTGTTATATTTATTTTCTTTATACATTTACACTTTGATTAATGTTAGCTTAATAAAATAATAATTATGTTTGATTAGTTTTTTAAGCTAATATTTTTCAATCAATTAAACTTGGTTATCATTTTAAAATGATTAGATAATGTTAAATCATTAATTTATTAAAAAAAAATCATAACTAAATAGTTTTAAAAGTTAATTAATTACTTGGTTGGTTAATGAGTCCTTGCCTTAGGAGTTGGTGTTGTTGCTAGATCGAAAGATTGAAGTATTTTGGCATTATGTGCAAAAAGGGTGGCAGATGGCACAAATAACCAAGTTGAATGCTTGGGAGTAAAGCTCGGCGTCCAAAAGTTACATCTAGAGGGGGATTCTCATATTGTAGTAAATGGTATAGCTAAAGGAAGCTTGGAGACATGGTACCTAAACAAACATATCAAACAAATCAAAACCTTTCTCAATGAAGTGAACAACTTCAAAAAAATTCATGTGCCAAGAACAACAAATTCCCTAGCAGTTAGACTTTCTAATGTGGGGATGGCGGGTTCATTACAAGAGAATTTTGAAATCATAGAAGACTTCAACAATATCCCACCTTTTGAAGTGGACTTGTGAACGATCTAAGAATGACTTTGACATAATAGGTGTTTTGAAGTTCAGTACGATAATGTGTGTTGATTGAGTGATGGTAATTGATCATTTCCTTCCATTCTCATCCTTGTTGATGATTTGGGAATCTCCCCTTAATGAAATGGAGGCAATAAGTAAGGCTTCTATAGCATAAGTGACAAGGGGCATGTGCCAAGATATATGTGTGAAGTAAAGCCATAATGAATTGGGCTTCAAATTTCAATCCTTCTAGAGGTTTCCTGGGATTTTAAATCTGTTTGATCTACCTTCTCTTCTCAATGATCTTTGATATTGAGTGGAGTTGTGAGTAGGGTGTTTGTTGAAGATTGTGGATGTGAATTTCTCTTTGAAAACCATAGGCTAAATCCCATCCTTTGAAGGAGCTATCTCAGTTGAAATATTGTGCAATATCTTCAAAATTGACAAGGATTTGTTATGGCAAGTGGTAAAATTCATTTTCAGGGAGGAATATCATATTCACAATTGAAGGCTTCATTCAAATCTTGATATCTCCTCCCTAATTGTGGCTCTGGTATTGATGATGGTAAAGTCTAAGGTGGGGGTGCTTTTGGTGGCAAGAGAATGCTTCAAATTTAAATGGGGTGTGGGAATAGAAGACATTGTGCACATAGTAGATCAAAGATTGGGATAAGCTTACACATGGTTCTTTGTCCATGGTGATTTATTGGTGGTGGTTTGGGTGAGTTACAAACACTTTTGGTTTGGTCTTCGAAAACTCCTCTAGAAGATCATAAGCTAACTGTATGCATGGGTTGGTTACAGCTTACATTGTTCTCAAGGTCTCATGCATAGGCTCGTTCCCTTGGTGTTGGACTGAGTCCTAAGAAGAGGAAGATGATGACAATCAATTCTGCAACTCTTGTTGATGATAGTGGTTGTCCTTGGGTACATCTTAGCTTCTAGCGAAGCAAGGTCATAGATTGGGGATGGCTCAAGCTACTTCCTTCTTGGTCAAAGATGAGGCTATAATAAGTGTAGATGTTTCGCTATGGGAGGATCAGGCAACGACATCTGGTAGTACTTTTGTAAGGAGTGGAATGCATGGAGTCTCAATGGGTGGAGAAATCCTCAATTTCTCTCATGTTGAAGTAGCAAATTTGTTCAAGTGAACTATAGTCTGGGAAGGTTTAGTTTACTATTTATAGATGGTTTTTTTGGTAGTTGATTTTAATCACATTTTCAGTTGGTTGGGCAGTGATCTCAATGTATTATCAATTTTGTGACTTGGCAATGGTTTTTAGGTGAGTTGGGGGCTCTATTTTCTTGTTCCATCTAGTCTAGCCTTTAATGGAAATTAACTATTTATAATCTTTTTTTATATCATATAAAAATTATTATTACTGAGAAAACAAAAAAAGTTAATTAATTAGCTAACACTTTCCACTCAATTTTTTTTTTTAAATCAATGTTTATTTAATTTATTAACTAGGGAAACACTTGATCAAAGGGAAAACCCGATGGGGATGGTATCCACAAAATGATGTACTAATATAAAAGTTCCTTGTGAAAGGTTGAACCTTGTTAGGAGTCAATCAAATACATTGAGTACATATTAGTCCCTGTTAGGAGACTTTAATCCATGTTAGGAGATTCTAACCTTGATAGGAGTTGTGCCAATCCTATTAGGAGTTGAAAGGAAGACAAATGGAGCCACTATCTAAAAAACTTCATTACTATCCTCACTAAATAATACAAGTGTACATTAATAACTATTTAACGACAACTTATCTTGCCAAATATAGTTCCTTGTGAGCTCATTGTGCCTCAACTACACCAATCAGTTCTTTGATCCAAAAGATACTCACATTCAAGGCCACACAATACATCACATAGATATGACTCCATATCAAATTATTTGCACTGGATCTCACTGATCTCACAATCACACAATCACATTCTACTAGATGGGAATGACCTTTCTTTTATACTAAGTCCTAAAACAAACTATTGAGTTGACTTTGAGGCTTTCCCAATTTATAATTATAGTATAGGACCAACTTAAGATAATGCATTACACATTATATTACAATATTACATCTTTTCACAATTACAAGAAATCTATCTTCTCAACAGTAGGGGATTCATCTTTGCTAGGCAATTTATATCCAGATACCATAGGTGGTCCAATAGATTTACAATTTTTCAATCCAAATCTTTTCAATAGATCTTTTAGATAATTATGTTGTGATATAAAAATACCACCATTGTTATGTACAATTTGTAATCCCAAGAAGTTCTTCATCTGACCAATCATACTAATTTCAAATTATTTCTTCATCTCCTCATAAATTGCCTCACTTTCTTCATCATTTCCTACAAAAATAATATCATCCACGAATACTACAAAAATTAGTAATCCTTTATCATTTTTTCTTAGATACAAGTTAATATCAACATTACACAAATCTCAAATTTTCCAAGTATTTATACAATCTTGCATACCAAGCTCTTGGTGCTTCTTTCAGTCCGTGCAATACCTTTTTCAATTTGCAAACCACATCATCTTTTTCTATCAAAGGAAAACCATCAGGTTGCTCAATGTATACCTCTCCTTCAATTTCACCATTTAGAAAAGATGATTTGACATCATGTAATGACCCATTTCAGGCCATATAATTTACAACCCTAATTATACTTATATTTTATTCTTTTCTTCTTTATATCCTTTCCAATGCCTTATATATCTTATATATATGTGTGTGTATCTCCAAATGACATGTCCTTTCATTATTAAAAATTAAATATATTAATAATATAACTATATTATATATTATTATATTAAATATGATTATAAATTATATAAATCATATTCCTTGTAATTAATAATACTATTAATAAGTAATTAAGATATATTTATCAATAGTTGATTTATGTGTATGTATATTAATTATTTATATTCAATAACATAGTATTTTATTATCTAATATATATAGAAGTATATATATTTATTATATATATAGTTATATGATAATATTTATGATATATATATCAATTTATCTACATTATTAATCCTTTTAATAATATATAATACTTATTTATTATTAAATTATATATCAAAATGGGGATATCACAATCCTCCTCTCTCAAATTTTCTTGTCCTCAAGCAATTTATTTGATCCTTGATTCATAGTCTAGATTCATTCTCTTTCCTACATATCTGTTAGATATTTGCAAGGTAAACATGTTAGTATATAATAGCATTTACAAGAACATATGTATAAAGACACAAAGTAGACACATTAATGCATGAAGACGCGATGCAAACACAATGTAGACACATGAATGCAAGAAGACACGAAGAAGACATGAAGCAAACACATTGATGCATGAAGACATGATGTAGACACATAGTATACATGTTAAAACCTTGCTTACAAATTGAAATAAGAAAAAGTAAGGAAATTTTTTACCACCTTGATAGTGAATGTCATGCTCCTTTCCCCTATCTCAAAATCAAAAGTTAGATTGGAAATGTATATGTTCTATAGATAGTATAATAGGGTGTATAATTCCATAGTGGATGGTAGATTTATTGTGGCTTTGAGTTTGGACATGCTCAGCTTGGGGCTTCCTCAAACCTTAGTCCATATTGGGATTCATTTTGTCCCAACATGACCGATTTACTCCTCCCCTTGTGCACACTCCCTACCCACTAGGAACATGTTTAATTTTGACATAGATGGAAGATTTTTTACGGCTCTAAGTTTGGACATACTCAGCTTGGACTCCCTCAGATTTTAAAATCCATATTGAGATTCTCATGCCTCAATGTGACCAATTTACTCCTTCCCCTGTGCACACTCCCTACCCACTAGGAACATGTTTAGTTTCATTATGGATGGAAGGTTTACTGTTACTCAAGTTTGGACATGCTCATCTTGGGGCTCCCTCAGATTTTAAAATCCATATTGGGATTCATGTGCCCCAACACGACCAATTTACTCCTCACCTTGTGCACACTCCCTATCCACTATACATTTGGTGAAAAAATAAAGTTACCCTTTATAAGTTACCTTCCAAAAAGGTACTCTCCGCATATCAAGACGACTCTCTCTTTGCAAGACTTTACCATTTTAATTGCTTCTCTTCCTATATTCGATGGTGGATATAATACATGATGGAACTATTTCAATGCCTCCTCCAAATAGTATAAACATTTACAATTGAAGATAAATAATTAAATGTAAATGATTTTGAAGATAAAAATTAATTGAGCCAAATATATTGCAAGATTTATATCTTCAAAATAATTAACATAAATACATATCGCTATCCCTTTTAAAGAAGTCATTATAGATCTTCTAAATTTAGGGTAAACGAATATTAATAATTACCATTTATTTAGCCCATCATGTAAACAATTTTACCTCAAAGATATATATTAAAATAATTACTAATAATCTAATGTACCTATAAATAATAAGATGTCAAAAAATAAGATAACAAATTAATTTTACCTCTTTTGCAATATGGGCAAGCTCAATTTCTTTACCTTTTTTATTTCAAGAATTTAGGAACCTTCCTAGATAAGCCTTCCCATTTTGGGAAGCTCATTTAAGAAATGATAAAATACTTCCATAATTTCAAAAAAACAAAAAAAAATTCCTCTTGGCAATATAAAATTTTGTAATAAGAAAATATGAAGTTAAAACAAAGATTACCTTTTCTACTTACCTCTTTGCTATTAAAGAAATATAATGAACACTCATGTCCCCTGGTGGTTGATTTCCTTATATAACATCATAAACTGCCAAACATTGTGGGCAAGTAGGACATGTTTTGAAACATTACTCAATACATATTCTATGAAAGAAATGATGACATTTTACCAGCTCAATGACTTTTCCTTCATGCAAGCTACAAAGGAAAATAGAACACTCATCGTCATCATCAAAATTGGAGGTAGAATCATACTTAGGATGCGGGTAATACTCATTGGACTAATCTTGTTCATTTCTGATTACATTGAATTGCATCTGCTTCAAATAGAATTGAATACTTTTGACCATTTAATATACTTCCAGTGCAATTGAAAAACCCTAAGCCAGTCTTGATAAAAAAAGGATCATTGTTAGTGTTGTAACATGTATTTTAACTTCTCCATTCATCTTCTTCAGAAGGCCAACTTTGTGGTTCAAAATGGTGACCAATGACAAGGCTACCTGTACACTAGTTCCATCCTTTGTCCATCATTTTCTTAATGGGAAATGTTTCAATAGAAGTCAATCTCTACTTTAACCTTCAACACTTTGACAACTTTGTTTCTCTTGAACATATATCTATATCCAACTCTCTTTCACTTTCTATATCTGTGGCCTTGTTTTAATACCTAGGCTGATATTGCTGTAGAGAAAATCATTAGCTTACGAATCTTCTAGAAAATTAATTCATAATAACCTAGTCTGATTCCACCAACTAGATGAAATGCCCACCAAGCAACCAATGCATTGGAACATTTGGCCTTTACTGTGACAATATTTCTCCTTTTAACTTGTATGAAAACTATTATGTTTCAAGATCCCTAAGGTTTGATAGTATCCCCTTAAATTGAGGATGGCAAAAATAACTGCAAGAAAACTTATTGTAGACATAATCAAGGCTTTATTAGTATTCATTAAGAGGCAAATATCTGAAGAAGCCAGGATGTTCTTGCATTATGAAATTAAATGGATTCTTTTGTTTTCATAGGTGAAATGTTACATGCAACAATTGCTTCAGGGTTTGGAACATTGTCATGAGAGAGGAGTGTCATATCGCGATATAAAGGGATCCAATCTTCTGGTTGATAAGTATGGTATTCTCAAAATTGCAAACTTATATGCCTTCCTTCTTACCATTGCAAAATTATATGTCTTCCTTCTTATGTGTTTTTCTTTAATCATTTTTTTCTTCCTACTTCGCTTAGTTAATGTTGCTCTCAATAATGACTTTTTTTTTGCAATTGCCAATCACACGTTGACAGTGGTAGAGGTGAATGTTGTGTATGTGAAGCCTTTTCAAACAAACGTTGTTTTGATCACTCTCGGTCAGACTACCAACGTCCTCTTGATAGCCATGTCTCAGCCACCCAATGCTACATTCCTCGTGTTTTTGGGTCCTTTTTCTATGGGAACGACAACTTTTGATAACTCAACTAGTGCTAGAGTTCTAGAGTATGTTTCTAGTGTTAATTTGTCCTCATCCTCTCTTCCCATGATGAAGCCTACGCTTTCAGCCCCGAATGACACCTCTTTTTCCACCAACTTTAGCCAAAAGATGAGAAGCTTAGGCAATCCAAGATTTCCACCATCAATCGTTCTTCAGAAGGTGGATAAACAGTTCCTATTCATAGTGGGGTTGGGGCTAAACCCATGATTGCCACCCATCCTAATTTAGATTTAAATTTCTTACAACACATTTCCAGTATGAAGAAGTACCTTTCAAAGTGTTCCTCTTTCATTCTGCATCTTTTTATATTAGCATTTTCTCCATGGTTGCAGGTCATTGTTCTCTTCCCTTAGGTTGGCAGGAACTTAGCTCTAATACCAATTGTAATGACCCATTTCAGGCCATTCAATTTACAACCCTAATTGTACGTATATTTTAAACTTTTCTTCTTTATATCCTTTCCAATACCTTCTATATCCTATATATATGTGTGTATCTCCAAATGACATGTCCTTTCATTATTAAAAATTAAATATATTAATAAGATAACTATATTACATATTATTATATTAAATATGATTATAAATTATATAAATCATATTCCTTGTAATTAATAATACTATTAATAAGTAATTAAGATATATCAATAGTTGATTTATGTGTATGTATATTAATTATTTATATTCAATAACATAGTATTTTAATATCTAATATATATAGAAGTATATATATTTATTATAGATATGTATAGTTATATGATAATATTTATGGTATATATATATATATATATATATATATATATATATATATATATATATATATACATATACATATACATATACATATACATATACATACACATACACATACACATACACATACACATACACATACACATACACATACACATACACATACACATACACATACACATATACATATACATATACATATACATATACATATACATATACATATACATATATATATATACATATACATATATATACATATATATACATACACACACACACACACACACACACACACACACACACACACACACACACACACACACACACACACACACACATTTCAATTTATCTACATTATTAATCTTTTTAATAATATATAATACTTATTTATTATTAAATTATATATCAAAATGGGGACATCACACATCATCTCATCAACTTTACCGTTATTGTAAGCTTCATATGCCAAACGCATTCTTATTGCTTCTAATCTGGCAATAGGTGCAAAAGTTTCTTCAAAATCAATTTCTTCTTGTTGTCAATAACCTTTACATACCAATCTTGCTTTGTTTCTTACAACTTCACCTTTTTCATTTATATTGTTTCTAAATACCCATTTAGTTCCAATAGCATTCTTATCCTTAGGTTTATAAACCAATTCCCAAGCCTTATTCTTCTCAATTTTCTCTAGCTCTTCTTTCATAGCTTTTATCTAGTAATCATCCTTATAAGCTTCATCAACATTCTTAGGTTCAACTTGAGAAATTAAGCATAACTATTCTTGTACCTTGTTTATTTTGATGACTCCTTTATCTTTGCTTCCAATGATCTATTTAGAGGGGTGATTCTTTGCCACATTCCTATTAGGTGTCATTGACTCAACTTTGATTTTTGTTCTGGGTTCATCTCTAGGTTCTTCTCTCTAAATTTTAATCAGGAAATCAGTTTTAGTCTCATAAAATAATTCTTACTCAACATTCTCCTTATTAGTTCTTGGATTATTCTCTTCATCATAATTATAATCAAGTATCATTTCCTCAATTCTAAATTTTTCATCAACTTTCACATTGACACTCTCAACAATAGTCTTAGATCTCGGATTAAAATATATGTATTCTTTTATTTTCAATTAATATCCAAGGGACATACCTTCATCACTTCTTGAATAAAACTTTTCAATAAAATCATCTTTTTTAATGTAGCATTTACTTCCAAAGATTCTAAAATACTTCATAGAAGGTGCATGCCCAAACCAAAGTTCATAAGGTGTCTTACCAATGCCTTGTCTGGTTTGTGCTCTATTCATAATGTATACTATTTTATTTACTACTTCTCTCCAAAATATTTTTGATACATTATTTTCAAGCATCATTTATTTTTCTACCTCTATTACTGATTTGTTTCTCCTTTCTGCTATCCCATTTTGCTCAGGTGAATTAGGGATTGAAAGTTGTTTCTCTATAACATTATCTTCACACAAAAAATCAAACTCATTTGAAGTAAGCTCTCCTCCTCTATCAGATTGCAAGCATATAATCTTTAAACTAGATTCATTCTCAAATCTACTCTTAAATATCTTGAATTTCTCAAAAGCTTCAGATGTTTCTCTAAGAAATGCTACCTGTATCATTCTAGTGAAATCATCAACAAGAATCCTTTTAGTGTTGTTGCAAGAAACTAAATTAAAAGTAGATGATTTGGAAAGCTTTATGCGTAAGTTTTTGTTTTGGAAATGTAAATTTTATAATGCTATAGGTGCCTCAAGATGCTTAAATGTTTTGTGGAATCCTGGAATGATTGATGCCTTTATTAAGGGTCGTGATTCTTCTTGGATATCCATGAATATTTCTTCCAAACATTGATGATCAATATGAATTTGATAAATATTAATGAGCCCACTAGCTCACAGAGTAAATGTGAAGTGTAGAGATCCCCTACAAAGATTATCTCAAGATGTGATTATGAATTATTTATGATGAGAGGGGATTTCAATGCCATACTCAAGCTAGAAGAAAAAAAAGGTGGAAAAGGTTGAGCTTGTCAAGATCAAGTAGATTTTACAAACTTCTACACAAATAATGGATTAGTTGAGATTGAGTTGTGAAATGGGCAGTTCACTTGGAAAAATAGGAGGTGTGGCTTTTCTAATATTGATGATAAGTCATTTATGCTCTTGCTAGTAGGTGAGTGGGCTTCCACAGATTGGGTGTGCTTTACAAAAATCATTTCTATCATAGGTTTAGATCATTTCCTTGTACACTTGTAGGTTCATGATGATTCTTTCTTGGAGAGAGCACACTTTAAATTTGAAATAATGTGGTCAAGATATGATGGACTACATGATATTATTCAATCATGGTAGGACCACTCAAATCTCTGTGCACAATCTCCAATTTTGGGTAGGTGGTAAATTTCATGCTTGGAAATGAAGTTTCATTCTCTTTTACCAATACACATTCTTTACACACTATGTTAGTAGGTTTCACAATCTTAGAAAAATCTCCAATTGTAAGCTATCAAAGTTGACATAACCAAATCTCTTATTCCATAACCAACTATCATCCACCTTTGCCACTAAACATGGCATCTCGGTAGGGTTCAAATGAAATATATTACCTCCTATCCTTGTACTAGTACCAATCATCTTACCATCTTTATAATCTTTGATAATGCAAGTCTTCTCTGTAAACTATAACTGACATACCTTGTTAACTAGTTGTCCAACACTCAAAAGATTATGTTTCAAACCATACACAAAGTAAACATTATTAGTGTTAGTCTTTACATCAAGTATAATATATTCTTTCCATTTTATATGTCGTGATGCATTATTTCCAACTCTAACTACTCCTCCATCGTAGCTATCAAATTCAATAAAATTATTCATATCTCTAATGATATAATAAGAATAACCACTATCTATAATCTAATTAGATTTATTCTTTTCAACTTGTGATACTAATGTTTTTTTCTCCATCTTCTTCTTTTTTGGGACTTTCTTCATTAATAGAGATAAAACCTATTTCATCATCCTCATCATCACTTTCAGTCAATATGTCTAACATTTTGAAATTAAGATCACCATCCTCATCAACATAAAATAAATCCTTAGGTACTCTTGATTTGTAAGGCTTTCTAGGATTGAACTTCTATACTCTCTTAGGATATTTAGAAGAATAATGGCCAAGTTCATTACACATCCAACAATTAAAGTTGTTGTTACCTTTAGATTCTCTCTTCATGAGTAGGGCATTTCCTTCCTCAATCTTCTTGTCGTCATCTTCTTTTGTTCTTTTGCTACTAACATAATTTCCATCTTCATCTTCTTATGTTTTGTTGCTACTAACATAATTTCCATTGTACTTGCACTTCTTTTCAACATAGGACTATTTCTCTACTCTAGGAAATTCTCTACTCTGTCTCATCCAAATTTAAACTAACTATGGTCTCCCAAGAATAATTTCTCTTGTAAAATCATCATGCAAGGAATAACTTGTTCAATCATTACTTATGCAATTACAACAAATTTCAATATCTTCTTTTATTTTAAAACATGTAAATGATAGATGCAAAAACCTAATGGGGACACAACCCAAGCACATAATGGACGCAATAGGAAAGGGAAAACTTTATTAACTATGTAAATATGCTAATACATTCAGTACATAGAAAATAGACTTCAAAACATGCCCTAAGGGCTTACAATAGTATATATTTGGAGATAATTTCTTCTCCCAGTGCCTTCTCTCAAACTCCACTCCAAACTGCCCTTTACAATGCCAGCAATGTTTTTAAATAGACCCTGAAGGGTTAAGGATTAGGAATACATTCTATAAAGTGCTAGTTGGCATCCACCACCCAAATAGAAGGCTCCAGAAGTCACATTAGAAGTCGGTGCAAAATTAGAAGAATCTCGAAATGGTAGCCGAACTTTCAGAAGGCATAACTTTTGAACCGTAGCTCTGATTGACGAACCATTTGCATTTTCGAAAAGCTCTCAAAGTGCTCTATAGCCCTATGGACAGCTTCACTCATCCCCCATTTTTTGGCCCTATTTGAGGTCATTTAATGCCCCTAACCTGACTTTGAAGCATTCTTAGGAGGTCTCTAGAAATCAATAAACTATAATAACTTTCAAACCGTGGGGCCTTTTGACCTGATTCTTTTTCTGGAGTGCTCTATATTACAATTACAATCATCTAACCAATTTACATCCTCTAACTCACCAAAGTTATGGCTCAATTACATACTCCTTTTTTTTGGCATTTACACGTATCCCAAGGTGATTAAAAACTCTAAAAAAACTCTAACCCAAAACACTACAAGTGGAACTATGAGAGTTGGAACCTTTATTTGACCCAAATGGGTATCTAGAAATGAAAACACATGAAACAAAAACTATATCTAAGTATATTTTTTTGGGTGACACAGGATTGCCCTTATACCTCTGGATTTTCCTGCATCAAAACCATAGAAGGATAACCATACACAATAACAGTAGATATGTTAATTAGGGAAACCCTTGATTAGAGGGAAAGCCTTGATGGAGATGATACCCACAAAATGATATACTAATATAAAAGTTCCTTGTGAAAGGATGGACCTTATTATAATTCAATGAAATACAATCAGTACATATTGTTGGAATTCTTTAGAATAATTGAGAGGGGGGAGGAATCTGTTATCCAAGGTCTAGATGTACTATTATAAATTTCATAATATAGTGAACCCATAAAATATTTTCTGTTGGAAATATAGGAGTAACTGAGAGGGGGGGTGAATCAGTTACCACTAAAATAAATCCCAGATCCCTTAGATATCAACAAAAGTAAACTGATAAAAGTGATTACTACTACAGCTCAGTAAACACATATAAATTTTTGTAACTTTGTAAATGCAGAATGTGTATTACTTTAGCAGATCTAACATTAACAGTAGTAACTTGCAAACATGTGAGAAAGGAAATGAACACATGAGACACTAGAATTTAACATGGAAACCCTATATGGGAAAAACTACCAATGTAACTAGTTACTATTTTTTACTCTTATGAAGTGAGCCCTGTTAGGAATCAACCTTATTAAAGGTTACAAAACAAACTGTTAGGTGTGACCTTGTTAAAGGATTTTATCACCCTATTAGGAGTGGCCTTATGAGAGGTCTTAAAACAATTCAATGGAACTTTCACCTTGTTAGAGGATTTACAACTGGCTATTAAACCAACTCTGTTAAGATATTTTAGATCACTGCTACAATGGTTAGAGAGTAACAATGAAATGACCTGATTGTGATGCAACTAAATTGTTGAATCTAGATCTTTGTTTTGCTTAAAATTTGATCCTTCTTGATAAAATATTATTTTTCTACTCCACAAGGATATCTTCTTATCCTTCAAGTTCACTCCCTCTCTTTCCTTCTTAATTCAATCAACAAACTTGCACACACTTGAAAACCACAACTTGACCTTACATTTATATCATTCAAATTGTCAAGTCGGCTTAATACAAATTAGAATGACCACTAATCATTACCATAGTTGGCTAGAATGAATACTTAAAATAATTAAGTTTCTCATGCCAAAACAACAAAATTCTTTATTAGTTGACCCTTCCCGGTAAACCCTGGTTCTGAGACGATTTCCTATGTTAACCAACAGAAGCTCAGTTAACACTGCGAACTTGCAAAAATCCTTTGGTAACCAAGTGAACTCGGTTAGCACTAACTCTATCCAACTTTCCTTTGTTAACCATGTGAACTCGGTTAACACTGTTTTCTACCATAATTTCTTTCGATGCTTGAGTGAGCTCAATAGACATTGTCTTCGCAGAGTAAACTTTAGGAATGCTCGGTAGACAAGGAAAACTATCTTACTGACCAAGTGAGCTCGGTAAGCACTAACTAACAATTGATATGACTTTTGTGTAACATCAAAGACAACACACAATTAATCAATTGTATCCAACAATCTCCCTCTTTGGCATTGATGTCAACACAACATGTCATAGCACAATGAAATTTGAGAACAAGACTTTTTTTGATAGAAAGTTTCTATGTCTTAGATTTTTCACCAAAAACTTCTTCTTTCATGCAGCAATCTCCCTTTGTGAAGGAATTACATAACTTCTCCCTCTTGAAATGACAAAAACAAATTTCATAAAGATATGATAGTAATCTTCTCCCTCTTTGACAACACATGCCAAAGACAACACATACCACATTAGTATCAATGTACCTTGAGTACTGATTCATATGCAATATTCTCTTGACTATGCTACATCAACTGATTGATCTTTAACTTGGTTCTTGTTGATGCATCACTAAAACTTCATTTAGTGAGCTTCAGATAGGGGAATGACCCCTAACTTACCTCTTAGATATAGGAATGCATCCTTAGGTAATGGCTTGGTGAATATGTCTACAATCTGTTCTTTTGTAGGAACATATTCTAATTTGATTTCTTTATCCTACACCAATTCTCTGACAAAATGATATTTTATAGCAATGTGCTTAGTTTTGGAATGCATCACTAGGTTCTTTGATATGTTAATTGCACTTGTGTTATCACAAAACATGACGACTAGTTCTTTGATCTCAACCTTGATGCCTTCCAACAATTGTTTAAACCAAACAATGTTAGAACAATTCACTACTACTACAACATATTCTACTTCTGCCATGGATTGGGACGTGTAGTTTTGCTTCTTACTTGTCCAAGATACCAACCTTTTACCAAGAAAGAATTCTCCACCACTTGTGTGTTTTTTTTGTCATCAAAATTTTCTGCCCAATCAACATCAGTGAATACCTTTAGGTCTAATTTTTCTCCAAGTTTGTACCATAAACTATAGTCTTTAGTACCTTTCAAATATCTCAAGATTCTTTTGATTGCCATCATGTGATTTTCTCTAGGTTTTTCCAAGAATCTTGCCACTATTCCAACTACTAAGGTAATGTCATGTCTTGTATGAACTACATACTATAATTTCCCAATCATTGATCTGTATAAAGTCTAATGTACTTCTTTAGAGTCATCATCTTTCGTAAGCTTGAGTCCAGTACACATGGGGGTACCAACTGATTTTGAATCTTCCATTCTAAACTTCTTGAGTATCTCCTTAATATATGTAGATTGAGTAATGTAGATACCATTCTTGTTCTGTTGTATTTGTAATCCAACAAAGAATTTTATCTCACCAAACAGGGACACTTCAAACTCTTTGTTCATTTTTCTTCTAAAAATTCTTTGCATAGATTACCATTCCCTCTAAATAGAGTATCATCTACAAATATCTCTACCAATACAATCTTGTTATTTGGTCCTTCATTGATACACAAACTACTATTATCATTAGTTCTCTAAAAACCAATTTGTATAAGGTAGTTATGTAACCTTTCATACCATGCTCTAGGAGCTTGTTTTAGACCATACAATGCTTTGTGTAAATTGTAGACCATGTCCCTTTTGTTTGGATCAACAAAGCCTTCTAGTTGTTCAATCTAGACTTCTTCATCAAGAATACTATTGAGAAATGTAGATTTAACATCCATCTAATATACTTTGAATCCTTTGTGTGCTGCATATGTAAGTAAGGTCTGAACACCTTCTAATCTTGTAACAAGAGAAAAAGTCTCACCATAATCAATTCCTTCTTCTTGAGAATAGCCTTTGCACACTAATCTAGCCTTGTTTCTTAATACTTTACCATCTTCATTCAACTTATTCCTAAATACCCATTTTGTTCTAATCACATTTTTATTTTTAGTCCTAGGAACAAGGGTCTAAGTTTTAGTCTTCTCTATTTGTTCTATTTCTTCATTCATAGCCTCAATCCAACTTTCATTTTCTATAGCATCCTTAACACTTCTAGGTTCAAAATCAGCAAGTAAACATGTACCTTTCAATTTGCTTCTTGTTGTAGTACCTTCTAATTTATCTCCAATAATCTAATCAGGTGCATGATGCCTTCTGACATATTTGGCCAATACAAGTTCTTTGCTTTCTGAATGAATTGCACTATCTTCATTTTGAATTTCAAGTTTTGGTTTGGGTCATTCAGACTCAATAGGCATTGGCTCGATAGCTTTAGAATGTGACTCAGATCCCTGTGACTTGGTTTGTACTTCTTGCAACTTAGTAGTTGAGGAAGACTCGGGAGGTGAATTCTCCTTATTGTTAGATGTGCTTGGCAATGTATCAAGTTCGAAGTAAACAAATCTTTTGTAATCTTCTAGTTCCCTTTTACTTTCTTCTTCAGTCTTTTCTGAAAACTCATCAATTCTCACATATGCACTTTTTATGATTTTATGAGCAGACAAATTCAAACATTTGTATGCCTTACTTCTACAAGAATATCCTAAGACTATACCTTCATCACCTTTTACATCAAACTTTCCTTTTCTAGACTCTTTCAAGATATAACATTTATTGCCAAATGCTTTTAGGTAACTTACATTGGGTTTGTAGCCATACCATAGTTCATAGGGAGTTTTATGTGAGTCCTTCTTCAACTGAACTTAGTTCAAAGTATGAACTGCAATGCTAATAGCTTCCTTCCAGTATTTGATAGCAACATTCTTTTCAATCATTAGAGTCCTTGCATAATCCATGATGGATCTGTTTCTTCTTTCAGCTATTCCATTCTACTCAGGAGTACCAAGGGCTAATACTTGCCTTTTAATTCCTCTTTCAATGAAAAAGTTATTGAATTCATTGGAGATGAATTCACCACCTCTATTTGATCTTTAACCATTTCAATATTTTCCCTATTTCCTTCTCTACTCTTGCCAAATACCATTTGAATTTCTCCAATGCTTCTGACTTTTCTCTAAGATACATAACAATCATCATTCTAGAGTAGTCATCAACAAAAAGAATAAAAAAAATTTCTCCACTATAACTTTCTATTCTAATGGGTCCACATAGGTCAGTATGTACAATTTACAAGACATCTTTAGATTGATAGTTTTGGCTCTCAAAACTAGTCTTTCCCATTTTACCAATCTGACAATTTTTGCATAAACCAACATCTGGTTTCTTCAAACTAGGGATACCTCTTACTTTTCTAAATTTTCTTATGTTGACCATATTATCAAAGTTTACATGACAAAGTCTTATGTGCCATAACCAACTTTCTTCCATTTGAGCAATAAAATATGAGCATTCACCAAGATCAAGATAAAATAGGTTACCTCTTATTTGTTTTCCTGATCCTATTAGATTCCCTTTGTCATCCAGCAGTCTTGCCTTGCCACATGGGGTGATCCCACAATAATGGGTTCCACTTTTTGACCAATTTTGACATTGAAATCAATATTTTTGAAACAAACCTCATGTTCAAGTGACTATATCTCTAAAACTATAAATAATTTCAAGATGACATAAACTAATGATTTTTAGTACTCTGTTCCTACTTTGTAACCATATTTTTTAATCTAAAAAAAATTTATTTATGTCAATTTTTTCTTCTCCTCCGAAAAGTGGTACATAATAAAATTCAATATTTTTAAAGAGTGACAGTCCATTTGACACACATAAATTTTTTCTAGAAAAGATAATGAGGTAATTCTTTTAGCATTGGTTTCATAACATCAATATCCAGAGGATGCATTTGGTTTGATTCGATTTAGTTGAATATTGTATAGTTTATGAAGTTTTGAAGTGACACCAATCGTAATTCAGACATACGTTCGTTTTGACATAGATAACTTGAAGTCAATTTATCATAAATCTTTTTTTTTAATAGAAAGCTAACTCAATAAGCTATTTCCTAGATATTTTTCAAAAAAATTGTGACTTAATTTACTAATTTTTCCGAAGTGTCGAAGTCAGTTGATGTTCAATCAGTAATGAACCTATGATGAGTTAAACTCATATTTGAAAGTCTTAATGATTAAAATATGTATTACAATTATAGTCATTGGAAAGCTTGCTCCGAGTAGCACATTTTGGCATTTTTAATTTTATAGTAGGAGATCATTTATCTACAATTATGGGTGTCGAAAGAGCAATTTTTTTTTAAAATGTGCCCAAAAAATGTGATTTTGTATTTTCGCAGTGAATGTAATGTTTGCAGTGAACATATTGCATATGTTTGTTGCAAACACATGTTCACAGCAAACATGCGGTCTAAAAAAATTTGGTTGCCATAAATTGAACTTGATATGTTTGTGCGAACATATATATTTCCTTGCATTCACGCGAACATAAAAAAAGAAAAAATGCTAACATCGACTTCAGACAGGTCAGCTTAAAAATAGTGAAGCCATACTGCGAATTTGTACAATGACATTTTTATATAGTTATTGCATGAAATTTATGTTGAGGCAAGGAGTAAATTTTATTTTTTAATGATTTTATAATGGGAAACAAGAAAGGAAGGCAAAACAAATATGCAAGGAAGAGATCTGACGAAGCAGAACAAAGAAATCTTCAGAAGACTGTGGCACATTATCATCGAATTAAACAAGGTATGCAATTATATATATTAATTTTTTTTTATGAGTTTGAATTTAATTATGTTTCAATCTTATTTTTTTTATCTAATTTGATTTATTTATAATTTTTTTGCAGCCAATTAGCAAGGTGAAGGAAATGTTGAAGAAGGCTCGACAGAAGCAGAAGAAGTGGAGATGGGAGAGAGGTCAGGAACACTCCCTATAGAATCTTAAACAATGAATGTTGAAGAAGGTCCAAGATCACTCCCTAAAGAGGTTTGAATAACAAAAGTTGGAGAAAGGTCAGAATCTTTCCCTATAGAATCTCAAACAATGAATGTTGGAGAAGGCTCAAGATCACTCCCTATAGAAATTTTAGTAACAAAAGTCAGACAAGGGTTGGGATCAAGTGCAAGAACTGGTATGGATGAACTCCTAAATATTGCCCAATCTGTAAAGAATGCTATTTCTTCAAAAAATTTAGATCATTTACTTAAAATGGATGTGGATAAATTGAGAAGACTTGCAGCTACTATTCAACCATTAAGTTTGTCTAAGAAAAGGTCAATGAATAAGAAGATAAGAGAAATTATGACTCAATTTGATAACACTGAAACACTTGAACAAGCTCAGTTACTTTCACTTTTTCTTACACAAAAGAAGTTGCAAGAGGCATTGAAATTGCAAGGTGTAGACACAACATCAAAGAAGAGAAGATTTTCTAGCATGCAAACTGATCTGATTGAAAATGTTAAACAAGGTTTGAGAAACATAGGAAAATACTCTCAAACTAAAGATAAATCTGTGGCAAGAAAAGTGACGTTGATGTTTTTTGTAAATAAGAATATGACCCACAATAGACAAATATCAATTTCATCCGAAATGGGTTTTAGAAGGAAAATAATGAGAAAATATGTTAAGAGAAGATTAATTGTGGATGACAGTACTATGGAGGGCAATTGGGAAATCATGTGTAGAGCACCTCATTCTGATAGGATTGAAGTGTCATTAAAAAATTTAGTCATATCATTTTGGATTGATAACACTCATCCTTCATCAAATAGTAGAGATGTTATCAAGCATAAGATTGCATCTGGTCAATATGAACATCATACAAAACATTGGTTGGACACAACACAACATGAGTTATATGTCATTTTGCAGTGAATATCCTAATGTAAAAGTTAGGCAAATGTTGTTTGAAAAATTGAAGCCATACTTTGTGAGGTCAAACAAAGCGTTTGAAACATGTTGTTGTCATCATCATATTGAGTTTGATCTCCACTATCAAATATTTCAAAAGTTTGTAGAATATACATATGGTTTTCATGTTGCTCCTCCTAGTAGGAGAAGTGAGTTTATATCATCCATTCTATATGACAAAATAGATGATCCAGTTGGTTAAATAAATTGCATCAAAGGATTACGTGAAACATGTGGTGAATTGGCTCTATTTCCTTTGAAAATTGAAAATATTGATGCAACAAAAAAATTGAATTGCAAAAGTTACAAGTATGTCAAGAATGAAATAAAGTTAGGAAAAGAGGCAAAAAGGTTGGAATATGTTGAAGAAGAGTTATCTATTCTAACATTTATGGACAGATTTAAGAATTTGATTCAACCTTATATTCATCATACATTTTTTGCAAAGTGGCAAGCACAATAGTTTCAATCTTTGAGAGATAATTTCCCACTTGGAACGATTATATCAGTTGTTGATTTTGCAAAGAACAATTCCTTTGTTCATTAGAAAGTAATTCAATCAGATTATTACTTTTCTAAGCAAGTCACTATTATGGTACATGTTTGTTATAGACATGCACAGTTAGATTTGGATGGTGTTCAAAGTATAGTTCAAGCATGAGTAATTAAAAAGGAATATCATTTCTATATAAGTGATGATAAAGAACATGACATTCACTATGTCGAACATTGCTTCAATATCTTCTTTTCTTATTTGAAAGAAAGAAACATAAATGTTGATAAACATTATGTTTGGTCTAATGGATGTGCCGTACAATTCAAATCATCTAGACCATTTTATGCATTGTGTAGATATCATCACAATGAGAATATAAAACACATGGAATTTCTTTGAGAATGGTCATGGAAAAGGTGAACATGATGGTGCTAGAGCTTGCATCAAACGTGCTCTGCGAAAGTATCAAATGAATTATCAGGGAGTTCATATAAATGATGCACATGTTGTTGTTGAATGGTGTAAGACACATTTTGCATTAGATGAGGTTGGGACATCATCAACAATGAGTCGATAGGTACCATATAAAGTCTTTTGGGAGATAATAGGTATGGATGTGTACATCTGTTTAATTTTTATGCAATTAAGTTATAAAAATTTATTGTTAAGTTTTATTTTTCAATTCATTGAAGTTTAAATTTAATTTGTCCATATTTTAAATTTAATGAACTTTCAGGTGTTACTAGAAAAAACAATCATGGTTGCAAGAGGATAGAAAACACAAGTTCCTTACATTTAGTCATGAGTATAGATAATTGCAATTGGACGTTGAAGACAAGAGAATATTCATGTTTTTGTGATAGTTGCATTGATGAAGATTATGAAGAATGCATCAATCAAGCACGTGGATATATAGGTGCATGGATTTCGGTACCACTTGATGTTACTGATACATTCGATAAAGATGATGAAATTTTTGAAGATATTTCGTTGATTTTTGATGATTATAATCATATCTCTAGATTGGTAAAAGTGGTTAAGTATCATAAAAATTAATTTGAACGAGTGTTATTTAATTATCAATTTGAATAGTCCTATATATGTACTATACACATACACATGTATACTTGTTATGTATGAGATATCTTTGTAGTGATTGCTGAGCTTGGAAATTATGAAGGTGTCAGTTATTATTTATTGTAATGTACTACAGAGACAACAAAGTTATATGACCTTGAAGAAAGTGATGGAATGTTGTTCCCCATAGGTAACTTTATATGAATATATATATATATATATATATATATATATATATATATATATATATATATATATATATATATATATATATATATATATATATATATATATATATATATATATATATATATATAACTTTATATTTATCAAATTTTAAAATAGTTAAATTTGTCGTGCAGGTTCTGTAGTGATAGAGGGAACATATTTGAAGCAAGACAAAATAGTCCAACATGGAATACACTTTGTTGATTATCAACCTAACAACAAGGTTTTACAATACAACCACATGGTCATTATTACCAGGCTTTGTCTACATCTAGTCAAAGTTAAGCATGCACGTCACAAGTGGAGACTAGACAATGAAGATCATAAGAAAATATTACATGTTATAAGTGTACATCATGGTTAAACTGATATTTGAGATTTATTTTATAATAATTTGAATATCAACTTCTTTTCAAACTATTGAATTTCATCTTGAATTAAATGTGTTTTTAATTGTATGATCATACTGTTAGTTATCATTAGTTTATTAAAAGCTATATAAATTAATAATATTAATTGTACCATGGATGAATTTAATAATTTAACAACTTGATATATAAATAGGCTAAGTTAGTTTGCACTTACACAATCATTATCTATAGATACATGTATCAAAGATAATTTAATATGTTAGAATTCTTAAATATCAACTTCTTTTCAAACTATTGAATTTCATCTTGAATTAAATGTGTTTTTAATTGTATGATCATAAGTTCTTAATTATCATTAGTTTATTAAAAAACTATATAATTTAATAATAAATTAATTTCATAACTGAATTAAATGTGCTTTTAAAATTGTAAGATTAATAAGTTCATCTAGTTAGATCATTAGTTTATTAAAAAACTATATATTTTAATGTTCGTTTATTACATCTACAGTCATACTCTTACTTTAAATTAGTTTAATTTAGTAGTTTTAAGCACCTATATTAATTCAATTCAATCACCCTATAAATTATTATTATTTTTGAAATTTTTTAATTAGGTTTGATAGAGATCAATTTGGAACTTCTTTGACTATTGAATTAGGTATTTAGAGAAGTTAATTTGATTATTTTATAATGATGACAATAAAATATAAAGTTTAAAAGCTATAATCTAAAAATTATACATGGTCTACTATAATACAAAAAAATAACAGATGTATATACACATGTGCATGTCTCAAGAACATGAACATTCTATAGCCATATAATAATAATAATAATAATAAAACACATGTGCACATATATACACATCTCAAGAATAAATATCTACATCTAATATATCTCTACAACTGAAATGGATACATATGCAAACTATATATCTCAAATAAATACATGTACGTAGCAAAACATAAAAAGTCATATATACATGTGACCATCTAACTACTGAAGTACTAAATAATCAAATAAATAGTGAAACATATGTATACATGTGTGTCATGTCAAGGTACTAAAATACACATATATGTGTATGTAAATTGTCTCCAATATATAAATGCATCAAAAAATATATAAAGATCTACTGTACTACTAGAGGGACCCCTCAAGATGCATATGAACAGAATGACCCTCTGATCGAGTCTCCTGTACATCCTCTTATCGAGGCGCATCAACTGAGCTTTGCAAATACACTCACACACACACACACACACATTAGAGTTCTAGATCTAAACATATATATACATGTGGGTACATTCAAATTAAATACTAGTGCATATATATATATATATATATATATATATATATATATATATATATATATAGTTTGAAACATAAAATTAACTTTAAAAAAAAACTATTTAAAACTTGTACCTAAGCACTACCGGGTGCCTCAATAGAATCATCTCTCTCACGTACATGATGCCCTAAACCAACGCTAGATGTAACCATGTGCTCAGTGACCTGTGCCTAGATGATTTATTATAGTTAAAGATTAAATTAAATATCTATCTGAATTGAATTTTTAAATAAATTCATATTTTTTTTTTCATTTACATATTTAAATTTAAAAATAAAAATTATATACATATACATATATATATATACATATATACATATATATATATATATACATATATATATATACATATATACATATATACATACATATATACATATACATATATACATATATATGTATATATATACATATATATATACATATATATATATATATACATATATGTATATATATATGTATATATGTATATGTATATATGTATATGTATATACATATATATCTATGTATATGTATATACATATATACATATATATATATATGTATATACATATACATAGATATATATGTATATACATATACATATATACATATACATATATACATACATATATATATATATATACATATATATACATATACATATACATATATATACATATACATATATATATATATATATATACATATATATATATATATATATACATATACATATATATATATATATACATATACATATATACATATACATATATATATATATATGTATATATATATATATATATAGATATATATATACATATACCTGGGTCTCCGGAGGTGGAGGATGATCAACAGACTCCATCTTATCATCTATGGATGCACCTCTTGAAACTCTAACACCTACTAAACCACCCTTAGCACCATGTCCAACTATTAGCAATGATGAGTGAAGTGGATTGTGTAACTAGCTGGGTAATGGTGTAGAATCATGGCTATTAGGTTAGAATAACATCTCCATGTACGATGAAATACCCATGCTCGAACTAGTATCAATCTTAGATAGGCCTCACAACTACTCAACTGTGATCCTAACATCTCCAACTCGTATGCCCAAGTCATTTGTAGAGTGCCATGAGCCTTGCACCAAATGTTGTGAGCTATGCATAGGTGTATTGTTTATCATTAGTGTGGCAGCCTGTTTTTGTGGAACTACAGGGCTCTGATGCTATCTAACAACATCCATCACTAAGTGAACTGACATCCCTTGTGTATCAGAAATGTAACTAATAATCTGTAACATATCCTCCAAAAAATATAGTGCCAAATCCATAAGTGTCTAATTTCCTAAAAGAGCATGAACATCACCTTGTAGTGGTAGCCTAGTAGCTCTATATGCATCATCAAAGGAGGTTCCTGAAGTGCTACTAGATGCCTCTGAAGATGGTTGACCAGGTGGACAAGGATGTTGACTATGAATATAATGACTGATAGAATCAAATGTGATACTAGTAGCCGTAGATGCAATGTGTCCAATGGTGCCAACTGCTCCCCTTTGGGAAGCAATGACAACTCTATCTGCAATAGGTGCATGTGCTAGAGTCACGGGAGGCAGTCTCTATCCAACAAATTGTCTGACATCTAGAGGTGGCAGACAATGTGCACTGCGATACTCATCATGATTTGCAATTCGACCATGCCCCTATCTACAATATTCTAGAATGTCCAAGTAGTTGATGTTGAGCCCCACGCAGAACTCAGCAAACAACTATTATCCAAAATAAAGAGATATATGGTTGTTATTAGGATAATGACCATGTGCAGCTAAAAACTAAGGATAGATCATGCTAGCAATAATAGGATCTATGCATCATGTGACTTGATAGCTTCTCACCCTACCCTGTGCTCCCTCATATCCTGGAAAGAGATCTCTTTTGATGACATCTTTGGGGGCAACTGTCTTGACATCATCAAAAGATGCATCTCCTAAAAGCTTAGTCCTAAGCTCCCTAGATATGGAAGCTAATATGGCAGGAGTAAATGAATGGTGAGCTCTAAATCTAGCTATCAGATCTTGTAAACTCCTACATATAGTAGGACACATGTCTCTATAAAGATCATCAGATGACAATATAGATTGCTATAATCTAGAAACCTCCTACTCTAAAAATGCAAATAAAGCATCAATATCAATGCGTGGAGGTGGTGCAGCAAGACCTCCAGTAGGAGCATCCTAACTTGGAATAAAAACTGCACCAAGAGCTGTACCAAGAGCCGAAACATGAGCTGCATGATGAGCCCTACCTCAAGGTACACCATGAGCCCTACCATGAGCTATAGCATGAGCCCTACCATGAGCAACACGATGAGCTACATGAGGATCTAGAATAGAAACTGCATTAGGTGCTACAACAGGAACCACATCAGGTGCCCCAACAAGAACTACATCAGGTGTTGCACCAGGAGCCACATCAAGTTGATTGTGTAAAGCCATATCTGTATCTAAATGTATCAAGAGCTAAGTCTACTGTACACACAATTTTTTATTTTTAATTAAAAATTATACATGTAATTGAATGTACATCACACATGTCTAGATAATCTGTAACATGTACATATGATTTGATAAAATTTAAATATATGATTGAATGCATATACATGTACATGAGAGTTAGAGTTAGAGTTAGAGTTATTTAGGGATAATCAAAACTTGCTAATATGCAAAATTTAAAAGTTTAAACAATTCAAAATATTGCTCAATTTCATGTGATAATCTAAGTAAATTCATTTTGTTAAGATAGATCACGTGTGGTGTCACAAAGGTTGGTCATGAATCCTTCTAAATTTATTCTAAACATGTGTAATTAATTATAAATTTGAACACATTGGTCCATAAACCATCAATTAAAAAAAGAAAAAAAAAAACATGATCTAAGGATATTAGATCTTATTCTATCCCCTAGATCAAATATTTGGAGTAGTTAAATTCTATATATATATATATATATATATATATATATACTTATTATTAATTAAAAATTAGCTAAGTCTACTGTACACTTAAAATACATGATTATATATTATGACATTGTGTTATTTCTATAAGGAAAATATAGAAAATCTAGCTAATGTAGCTAATTTAACACATTTTTAAGTAATAATAAGTAAATAATAAGTAAACTTAGATTTTCTATATTTCATTTAACAATAATTTATTCAAAACAAGCTTTCAAACATATAATAAGAAAGTGATAATATATTTACTTATTATTAATAAAAAATGTGTTAAATTAGCTAGATTTTCTATATTTTCCTTAAATAGAAACAACACAATGTCATAATACATAATAATGTGTGTTGTTTTCAAATAATTGAAAATAATATCATTTGATTAAAGATGTATTATCATTTAGATTTATGAAATAAAAAATGCATGTGCACTCAATTTTTTATTATACTAATTTTAACCATATCTCCAAATTTTCATAGATGTTCAAGTTTAGGTTATCTCAAGAAAAAAAAAGTCAACTTTTGATACCTTTTTTAATCCCTTATTTTCAAGCTTTTATCCAAACTAGCTTTTAAATCATTTACAAGAATCTCAATCTTTTATCATGAGATATGTTGTCCAAGGTCTAATATGATGGCTAAATAATTTTTTATTAATGTTGAACTACTAAGGTTCAAACAACCTCTAGGCTTTTATGATTTGGTCCTTATGCCCTAAGAAATTTAGTGTGCTTGCATTTAAAACTTCAACTTGACACAATGTTAGAGTTCATATCTAACTTAGTACTTAAATGCTTGTTGGGCTAGTATACCCATGGGAATTGTACCCCTAACAAGATATTGAGCTTGTGGATTAGGACTACTCATGTTAATATGATATCTTCACCTAAGATGGGATCCCTCATTTGCAACCTTAGCTAAATTGGGCTAGACTAAAAATTCCATAACGACCAATGACAATGAAGAGAAATAAATTGAATGTTATCCTCAAAACTAAAAATTTAATATCACATATTTTCCCTTGTTCTTCATTGATTTGGAGAGATAAATGGATTTAATCTAACCCTTGAGCAATAAGAAAATATTTGATAGTAGACCAATTTGTAAGTGCCCCAAGATAAAGAGACTTTGAAATTTATCCATTGTACTATGTGGGAGAGGATGATGTAGTTGAACCTTAGAAAACTAAATAATAAGCCACAAGATTAGAACCTAACCTTCATGATTGCTTCTTGTGCTTCAAATCTAAGCAACTAGAGATCAACTCTCTCATTCAAGGTATCAAAGCATGAACTTATTGAATCTAGTTGAGGAGTGAAGAAACTTACAGTAAGGAATTGTGAATTATGGTCTTTGGTGAATGATCAAGTATATCAAATACAACTCATGTGCATACTCCATTTTGACTATTATTTTTTTAGGGGCAACATAACATTGGCAACTTTAAACAATTAGATCATTTAGAGCCATGGGTATGATGGTCATGACTAATTTCTAGGTAGACACAAAAGAATTAAAATGGATAGACAATGTTGTGAACCTTGCATGAACTTCTTGTATAATATCTTTAGGTTCCCTTTGTTAACATATTTAATAGAAGTAGATCTAGTTACCTCTCTTTGTTTTCAAACTAAGTTAGTGTGAACATGTATATATAATTGGTCTTAATAAAGTGTAAAAATATGTAGGAGTTTGAAATTAGGGTTAGTGTTAGAAATTAGGGTTATAGTTTTCAAGTTAGGGTTAGAAATTAGGGTTAGAGTTTGAGTTAGGATTAAAGGGTTACATGGTTAGAGTTATCTTTTAGCCTGGCTATAGTTAGTTTTAGAGTTATGTGTAGACATTGTTTATGTTTTCTTATGATCAAGTTCATGTTGTTATGTATTTATAAATATATATAATATTTACATGTTCTTATATGATGTACATTCTTTATGTTTGTATATAATCAAGTTATGTTCTTATAATTAACTTTTATTAATTAAACGTTGTAACATGTATTCTTTAGGTCATACATTCTTTATGTTCTTATGTATGTATGTATGTTATATTCTTACCTATGCAAATTAATCTACATCCTTATATATGTATTTAATTTAGGATCTCCCCTTAAGACATGTCATTGAATATAGTTAATCATATACTTAGATTAAGGCATTAAAAATCATAACATATACATAAACTTGTTCATATTGTATACTTAGATTAAGGCATTAAAAATAATATACTTAGATGAGTTAATTATATACTTAGATTAAGGCATTAAAAATAATGACATATTCATATTAGAGAAGAAAGCTGATTTGTTCATGGTGAGTTGTGGGGTCTTACATATAGTTGCTTACAATTCAGAACAGTGACAAGGGAGATGTTATAGGTACCTATCTCAGTTAAAATTGAATGATTTACATTTATAGACACTGAGGGTTGTACATGTGGTGGAAGATGATTGGATGGAGGTTGATTTTAGGGAAAGGAGGGCATGAGAATCCAATCTTATGGGTAGTAAGTCGAATGATAAGCTACTCTATTTGGTTCAGTCCACATACTTGCTTATGTAAGCATTTTGCATGTGAGATTCAAGATGATACTAGATCCTTAGGCCTCTTTGATGTAGGGTCATCTGAAGTTGTATCTTTGTATCCTTAGGAGGTTGATTTCAATGTGAGGGCTTAATTCAATCTAGTAGGTTAAATATAGTTAATTATAGTTAGATTAAATATAGTTAATTAAGACATGTCATTAAATATTATAGTTAATTAAGACATTAAATATAGTTAGATTAAATATAGTTAATTATGCTTAGATTATAGCATTAAAAATAGTAATATATACATAAACATGAATATTGAAAGCATACACATGTCTACATTTAACATGAACATATGTATTTACATACATCTATGAAATACAATATACATTCTTTATGTTTGTATAAAATCTAAGTTATGTTCTTATATGTATTAACTTAAATTATTAATTAAATGTTGTAACATGCATTCTTTGGGTCATAGTCTTAATATATGTTCTTATGTACATGTATATGTTATATTCTTACCTGTGCATTAATCTAGACATTCTTATAACATATTAAGTTTAGGATCTCCCCTTAAGACATGTCATTAAATATAGTTAATTGTATACTTAGATTTTAAGGCATTAAAAATTTAACATATACATAAACATGATTAAATTGAAAACATACATGTCTACATTTAACATGGACACATTTACATGTATATTTATGAAATAAAATATACATTAATCTACATTCTTATGTATAATTGAGGATCTCCCCTTAAGACATGTCATTAAATATAGTTAATTACACTTAGTTATAAGACAAATTAAGATCAATAGTTAACATATGTACATATAAAAATGTGAATATTGAAAACATGTACATGTCTACTTTTAACCATGAACAAATATACATACATCTATGTTCAAAATAAAAAATACATTTTAATCTACATTCTTATGTATAGTTTAGGATCTAGACCCTTAAGACATGTCATTTAATTACACTTAGATTAAGACATTAAGATGAATTTGACATATACATAAACATGAATATTGAAAACATACATGTCTACATTTAACATGAACATATATTCATATATCTATGAAATAAAATATGTATATTTTAATCTACATTCTTATGTATAATTCAGGATCTCCCCTTAAGATGTATGCCATTAAATATAGTTAATTACACAATTTAGATTAAGCCATAAAGATGAATAACATATACATAAACATGAATATTGAAAATATGAATAAGGCATTAAGATGAATAATATACGTACAGAAACATGAATAAAACATATACGTAAACATAAAAGATTAAGATGTATTAAAAAATCAATAACATGTACATTAACATTAATAAATTTGTATGAATATTGAAAATATTTTTCTAAATTTTATTTTCTACACTATTGTGTTTTAAATGTTTTTAAATATTCTTCTAATGTTTTCTATTTTCAAGACTAATATTTTTAAAAATATTTTCTAATGTTTTTTCTAACATTTTCTATTGTTTAAATCCTAATTTATTTTCTCATAGTTTTCTAATATTAAATTCTAAACTATTTTTTAAAATACATTTTCTAATATTTTTCTAATATTTAAATGTAATGTTTTTTTCTAATATTTTTCTAAAAAAAATTTCTAATGTTATATTATTATAAATTTTCTATTTTTTAAAATGTTTTTCTAAATTTGTTTTCTAAATTTTATATTATTATAATTTTTCTAATGTTTTTTCTAATATTTTTCTAAATTTGTTTTCTAAAATTTATATTATTATTAATTTTCTAATTTTTTTCTAATATTTTTTTTCTAAATTTATTTTATAAATTTTATATTATTATAAATTTTCTAATTTTTTCTAATGTTTTTCTAAAAAAAATTTCTAAAATTTATATTATTATAAAATTTCTAATGTTTTTTCTTAGTTTGTTTTCTAAATTTTATATTATTATAAATTTTCTAATTTTTTCTAATATTTTTTTCTAATGTTTTCTAAATTTGTTTTTAAAATTTTTTTATAATGTTTTTCTAATGTTTTCCAAATTTGTTTTCTAATATTTTTTATATAATATTTTTCTAATGTTTTATAAATTAATATAATTAATTTTAACATAAATAAACAATAAAAATATTAAATTAACATTAAAATATGCTTTGAAAACATTAAAAAATGCTTTAAAAATATTTAAAACTTAAAAAATATTAAAATAATAATATATAGACATACCTGAAGATGAGAATCTCAAGGAAAATGACAAGGCAATGCTGACAAAAAGCACACGTTCGCTTCAACCCTTGCTTGAATAGGAAATGCCATAAAAAATGATGAAAATAGGAGAAAAATGACGTTTTAAAACACCAAAAGTCAATGTTTTATATGTTTGTAGCGAACATATTTATTATGTATGTTCACTGCGAACATAGGAAATTATTTTTAAATATGTTCACTACAACATTGTTTAAAAATATGTTCACAACGAACATATTAAGTATGTTCGTAGTGAACATATGCTAAATTTGATTTTGCATTTTGCAATTTTTTTCCATTTTTGTTTGTCCCACTAAAGTGAAACCCATTATTGTGGGTTCACCCCATGCATGAATTGTACCTTGAATCCAATGTTGATTAGTTGTGCTACACTTGGCAGATTATGTTCAACCCAATAGGCATTGTCACATACAAGTTCATTGGTTAATGAGATTCGGTCTTTCCCTTTTATGCAACAAGGTTCATTGTTTCCAAACCTTACACCATCTCCATTATAATGTTCAAAGTGTTCAAATTTTGTTCTATCTTTAGTCATATGATGTGAACATCCACTATCTATGATCCATGTATCATTTTTACTGACATGAGAGATAAGTGCCATCTTATCTTCTTCTTCATCATATTCATCTTTTACAACAATGTATACTATTTCATCCTCACTGTTATTAGAATCCTTAGCCATAAAACAAGTTTTCTTACCTTTTTCTTTGAATGATTTGTGATTTTTGAAATCTTTTTTGCCTTTGTACTTGTGACTCTTCTTCTCATCCTTGCTCTCTTTATTTGGGCACCTGACAACAATATGACCAAATTCTTCACATGAAAAATAGATTAGGGGAATTTTACCTTTGTATTTTCCTCTACTTCTAGAATATTTCTTTGCAAGTAAAGCTTCAACAACTTCAAGATCACTATTTGAGCTTTCCTCTATTTCCTCTTCAGTGTTTGACTGAATGTCCTTTATTTTCTTGCCTTTTTCTTTGAGTCAAGAAAGTTTAGCTTCAAATGTAGACTCAATATTTTTGGAAGCTGAAACATAATTGTCAAAGTTGTCTAGCTCAAAAGCTATCAATCTTCCTACTAAGGCATCCAAACTTAACTTGTGATTTGGATCACACATCTTTTCTTGAATAGCAGATACTCTAATTGTATAGATAGGAAGAAATGTTATGAGAACTTTACTCACAATAGTTTGTTCCTTGATTTCTCCTCCAGAAGCTTTGATTGCATTGACACTAGCTTTGATTCTTTCCATATATTTGGCAACATTTTCATCTTCTCTTATTCTCATTGGGTCAAACTGTCCTCTAAGGCTTTTTTCTTTGGCTCTCCTTACATTGTCATCACCACCATAGATGTCCTTTAGCTTGTTCCACATATCAAAAGTAGTTTTATAGTCTATGATCTCATCAAATTCATTATAGCAGAGAGTAGATGCAATATCAATCATCATGATGTTATGGTTCTTTTTCTCAGCAAGATCTCCAACAGATAATGTACCAGCAGGAGTTTTATATTCTTCATCAAGGTATTTATAGCTTGAATCACTAATGGCGGCTAGATGAAGTCTCATGAGTCCCTGTCATGCTAAAAAGTTGTCTCTATTTAGCTTTGGAATCTCTCTCTTGTAAGACATCTTGATCTTTAGCTTAGGTCCTTGAAACCCTCCTTGCAAGAACCAAAAGCTCTAATACCAATTTTTGGAAATATAGGAGTAACTGAGAGGGGGGGTGAATCAATTACCACTAAAATCAATTTCAGATCCTTTAGATGTCAACAAAAGTAAACTGATAAAACTGATTACTGCTATAGCTCGGTAAACATATAAAAATTGTTGTAACTTGGTAAATCTAGAATGTCTATTACTTTAGCAAATCTAACATTAATAGTAGTAACTTGCAAACATGAGAGAAAGGAAATGAACACATGAGACACTAGAATTTAATGTGAAAACCCAATATGGGAAAAATCACCAAAGTAACTAGTTACTATTTTTCACTCTTCTAAGGCGAGTCCTGTTAGGAGCCAACTCTATTAAAGGTTACAAAACACACTATTAGGTGTGACCTTCTTAGAAGATTTAATCACCTTGTTAGGAGTGGCCTTGTGAGAGGTCTTAAAACAATCCAATGGAACTATCACTTTGTTAGAGGATTTACATCTGGCAGTTAAACCAACTTTGTTAAGAGATTTTATATCACTGCTACAATGGTTAGAGAGTAACAATGAAAATACCTGATTGTGATGCAACTGAATTGCTAAATCCAGATCTCTATTCTACTTAAAATTTGATCCTTCCTAATCAAATATTACTTTTCTGCTCCACAAGGATATATGCTTATCCTTCAAGTTTGCTCCCTCTCTTTCCTTCTTAATCCAATCAACACACTTGCAAACACTTGAAAACCACAACTTAGCCTTACATTTATATCATTCATATTGTCAAGCTAGCTCACTACAAATTAAAATGGCCACTAATCATTACCATAGTCGGCTAGAACCAATACTTAAAATAATTAAGCTTCTCATGCCAAAACAACAAAATTCTTTATTAGCCAACCCTACTCGGTAAACCCTAGTTCTGAGATGAATTTCTATGTTAACCAATAGAAGCTCAGTTAACACTATGAACTTGCAAAAATCCTTTGGTAACCAAGTGAACTCCATTAGCGCTAACTCTATCCAACTTTCCGTTGTTAACCATGTGAACTCAATTAACATTATTTTATGCCATAATTTCCTTTGACGCCTGAGTGAGTTTGATAAACACTATCTTCGTAGAGTAAACTTCAAGATTGCTCTGTGGACAAGGAAAACTGTCTAGTTGACCAAATGAGCTCGGTAAGCACTAACTAACAATTGATATGACATTTGTGTAACATCAAAGACAACACAAAATTAATCAATTGTATCCAACAATTTTCATCATGCATGAATCCATAAGATTATGCAATCACTTAAAACTTATATGTTACTATCAAATTAATCTGCAAAAATGTAAACATGAAAGATAACAGATTCAATTACACACTTGACACAATGATTTACATAGAAACCTAATTTGGGAAAAACACCAGTAACATGCTACTCTTTCTTACTCTTCGAAAGAGATGCCCCGTGAAAGGCCAACCCTATTAAAAGTTACAATACACACTATTAAATGTGACCCTGTTAAAGGATTTCAATCACCCTATTAGTAGTGAACCTTGTTAGAGGACTTTAGACCATTCAATTGGAATGTCACCTAGTTAAAGGAATTAAAAATGACTATTAGGTCAACCTTATTCCAAAGAATTTACCCTAGATTGATAAAATTATTAGAGAGTAATAGTAAGGCTTGATTTGATAACAACTTACAACTCCATTTGCAAATTATAGATCTATGTTTTGGTCCTCCATTGCACTTGGCTTTCACACAATTTAGCTCTGATAGCTTGTTCACCCTTTAAGCATCCCTACCCTTAAGCCTTCTTGCTCAACTCACTAATGCATAATCTTCTCTTAGATCACTGAATGAAGCAATACTCTAGACTCTCTGTCTTCCTTAGGTTTTCACACATGACAACCTTTTCTTCTAACTAGCCATCTCTATAAATAGTGAATTAAGATAATTTTTCATTCATCCTCCATCATCCAATTTAGGGCTATGAAAAATTAGGTAGGATTCAATGAATCTACCGCTTATTTTGTTTTATTCCCTTCTAAAAACTTCTCCTTCAATCCTCTTTGAATTCGCCTAAAAATGGTTTACCATGAATTCTGTGCCACTAGCTCATCAATCTTATCTTCCACACTATTCACATAATCCAAGAAATTAACTTTGACAACTTAGATTCATTAAACTTATGATCTTTCTAATAATATTAAAACTCAACATTAACTAGCTTTTGATGCTCGACACATACAACATTGCTCTACATCCACTATAAAATCACTCAACACTAACTAAAGTTTGTTGGTGCTTGGCATCAACTAAACTTTAGTTGGCATCAACTGTTTCACTTAGCTTACACTAAAATAGACTTTTTCTTGGCTCCAACTGATTTTTTTCTTGACTTGCACTAACATTGGTCAACACCTACCATGCAAATTGTCAAGCTTAGCATACTAACTTCGTTTAACTTGTTCTTCTAAACTTGCTCAATGTAACCAACCTTTGTAAACTTAAGTATATTATCAATGCACTATAATATCACTGTCTTAGTTGATTCTTGTACACCTTTTCTATAACTCAACCTTTCCTCTAGGTGTTGTTGTTACCTCATTTGATCAAATCCTCTTCATCAATCAAAAAAATGATAGTAATTTAAATCTTATAAGAAATTGTCTTACTAGTAGATAACAGGTTTGACATCAATGAAAAAATAATATTTGAAACATATTTATCATACTTGTACCTATCTATTTTCAATAATCTCCCTCTTTGGCATTGATGAAAAACCAAACCAATTAGCCAAACTAACTAGGTTTAAATAGTAAGGCCAACAAAATACCAAAAAAGAAAATTATTCCTTGTATTGAAATCTCTCCCTCTACCAACAACTTTCATCTTATAAATAGGTTAAAAAGTTTTGTTCTTTCATAATAAATAGAAAATCAACTCATCCTTATGACTTCTCAATAACTTCTTATATCTCTCTCTACATTATCTCCCTCTTACTAGGCAGATGTAGTCAGCAGATACACTTTCTCTTTTAGTAATCAGAATTTCTCCCTTATATTGTGTGTTAGGATTTGTCCCTCTTTTTAAAGTTCCTTTATGTGCTTTCACCAATGTCTCCCTCTTTGATAACAATCTCTATCTCCCTCATAGGATTTCTCCCTTCAATATCTCTCAGGTTTCTTCTTAGTTTCCTTGTATATCTTCCTCTTTGACAACAATGCCAAAGACTCATCATCTTAAATATGCAGATATGAACAATTTCAGTTTCTCCCTCGATCACTTTGCTTGTGACTAATTTGTAAATCCAACTCTTTGATTACCTTTGGCAACTCCTAAACTAGGATGCACTGCATCAATGTTTAACATATGTTAATCAACTTGTTTGATGTAGGGTACTCCTCTTGTTTCTTAGATAGCCTTTGATAAGGGTGTCATTGCTAGTTTACCTCTTAGATACTCATGAGCATCCTTGGGAAATTCTTTTATAAAGATATCAACAATTTTTTCTTCTGTGTTAACATATTTCATCTTCACCTCTTTATCTTGAACTAATACCCTTAAGTAATGATACTTGATTTCAATGTGCTCAGTCTTTGTGTGCATCACACGATTCTTTGATATATGTATACCACATATATTATTACAATAAAGTATCACTAGTTCAGTGATCTCTTCCTTCATACCTTTGAGTAGTTTTTTGATCCATACAATATTTGTACAATTTACTAGAACAACAACATATTCAGATTCAATAGTAGTTTGAGAAATGTAGTTTTGTTTCTTTCTAGTCCATGTAACCAACCTCTTGCATAATAAAAATGCTCCTCCACTGGTGCTCTTTCTGTCATCAATATTTCCAGCCCAATCAACATTAGTATAGGTTCTCAATTCAAATTCATCATTTTTCTTATAGTATAGACCATATTCCTCTATTCCTTTATGATATCTCATTATTCTCTTTACAACCATCAAATGATTCTCCCTAGGATTAGCAGAGAATTTTGCAACTATCCCTACAGATAATGCAATATTAGGTCTACTATGTACTACATATTGTAATTTGCTAATCATAGACCTATATAATGTTTGATTCACCTTAGTTGAATTATCATTCTTTGAAAATTTATGTCTTGTCACCATAGGTGTACCTACTAGCTTGGAATCTTCCAATCCAAACATTTTTAGTAATTCCTTAACATACTTTGACTAAGTGATGTATATACCATATTTGATCTTATGTACTTGCAAACCCACAAAGAACTTAATCTCTCCAAACATAGACATCTCAAATTCTTGCTTCAATTGATTTTCAAAAGCCTTACATAAAGTATCTTGACCTCAAAATATTATATCATCAACAAAAATTTTAGATAAAAAAAATACCTTTGCCTTTCTCTATCTTCAAGTACAAATTGTTGTCATCAATGGTTCTCTCAAATCTAGTCTTCACAAGAAAATTATGAAGTCTCTCATACCATGCTCTTGGTGCTTGCTTCAAACCATATAAAGCTTTGTGTAATCTACATACGATGTTTTTGTTGTTGGCATCAACAAATCCTTCAGGCTATTCTATATAGACTTCTTCCTCTAATATGAAATTTAGAAATACAAACTTAACTTCCATTTGATAAACTTTGGAACCTTTGTATGTGGAATAAGAAAGCATAGTTCTTACTCCTTCCAATCTAGCAATAGGGGAAAATGTTTCTCCATAGTCAATCCCTTCTTCTTGTGCATATCCTTTACAATCTAATCTTTCCTTGTTCCTTGTGACTTCACCATTTTCATCTAACTTCCTTTTGTATACCCACTTGGTGCCAATCACATTTTTTATCTTTTGGTCTAGGAACTAGAGTCCATGTTTTATTTTTCTCAATTTGTTCAATCTCTTTTTCCATTGCTTTACTCCAATCCACATCTTCTAAGGCATAATTTCACTATTTTGGGTTCTTTCATGCTCAAAAAACATAAATCATTTCTCAACTTGTTCCTTATCATTGGTCTAGCATCTTTATCTCAAATGGTTTGTGCAGTAGGATGATGTCTCTTTATCTTGACATATTTAGGCAGTCTCGATTCAGCTCTGGTTTCTTCATTTAGTCTCTCAACTTCTAAATCACTATATACATCTTTGTTAGGTAGTTCAACATATCTTTCATTTACACTAATCTCATAATCAAAATGTGCCTCAACTTCATTCTATAACTCAGCACTTGAATGTAACTCGGTTCTTGAATATAGCTCGACATTCATATTATGTGACTCAAAAGTCACTAAAACTTGTTGTTGGTTGGTAACTTGAATTGCAACATCTTCTTCAATAGGCATAACTTCATAAAAGTATACAAATGATTTGAATTCTTCTAGTTCCTTCATAGGTTCAACCTCATATACTTTTGTATATTCATCAAATTTCACATTTGCACATAGTTCAAAAGGTGTTGAATGAGTACCTTTCTTGACTTGCACATGATTCAAGGTATAGACAATTGTACTTACAATTTCTCTCTGGTATTTTAAAGTAACATTTTTTCCATCATAAGTGTCCTAGCACAGTCCATTATAGAGATGTTCCTCCTTTTAGTAATTCTATTTTATAGAGGGGTTCTAGGAGCAGATGTCTATCTTTTGATTCCTTTTTCATTATAGAACATCTCAAACTCATTTGATGTGAATTATCCTCCTCTGTCAAATCTCAAACATTAATTTTACCTATTTCCTTTTCAACTCTTGCCAAGTACCACTTTAACATTTGAAAAGCATCAAATTTTTGTTTTAGAAATATAACTTTCATCATCCTAGAATAATCATTAACAAATAACATTATGTACTTATCTCCCTTGTAGCTTTTCACTTCAATTGATCCACACAAGCCAATATGAAAAATCTCTAGTGTTCCTTTAGAGGTATGAGTTTTACTTTTTAAAATTGACTTTGTCATCTTTCCTAACTTATATTGTTTGCACATTATATTGTTAGGCTTCTTCAACTTAGGCATACTCTAACCTTTCTCATGTTACTAATACTAACCAAGTTATCAAAATTAACATGACATAACCTCTTTTTCCATAACTACACATAATAAAATTCTACAACTAAATAAATAGCATCCTTTAAATCAAGGTAGAATAGATTACTTCTAGTTTGGTCACCCTTTCCAATCAGTTTTACATCAATATCATATATCTTAGCAATTTTGTTTTCAAACTCAACCTTACATCCTAAATTATTCAGTTGTGACACACTCAACAGATTATAGTTAAGTCCTTCAACATAGTAAGAATTATCACGTAAAATATTTTATGTGAGTTTGATATAACCTTTTCCTTTTATTAAACATGGTGCATCATTGCCAAATCTTACATTATTTCCATCATAAAAATTCAAGGTAATGGACTTACTTTTATCTCTAGTCATGTGATGTGAACATCCACTATCAATGATCCATCTATCATTCTTGTTCATACAAGACATAAATTTAGTTGCCTCATCTTCATTAGATTCATCCTTCATTGCAACATACAACACTTCATCATCATGATCATCAAATTCATATTTTTTTTCCTCTTCAACAATGTAGCAAGACTTCTTACCTGTTTCTTTATAATCTTTGTTGTCTTCATCTCTTCTACTTGTGTAGTTGTCATCATCTCTAAAATTCATCTTCACTAGGTATCTAGCAACAATGTGATCAGCCTCATTGCAATTGAAACAAATGATAGGTAATTTACCTTTGAACTTGCCTTTACCTTTGTGAAATCTCCTTGCTGGTAGTGCTTCAAGTTGATCTACATCTTCCTCATCTATATTACTATCACTAGACACACAATTTTTCTTTTTCTTTTTCTTCTCATTTGATTCCTTCAATGACATCTTAGCTTTGAAAGAAAATTCAATGTTTTTAAGTTTTTAATTGTCAAAATTAGATAGTTCAAATGTAGTGAGCTTGCCTACTAGACCTTCAAGAGTTAGGTCATTCCCTAGCACACATTTTAGTTCTTGTATTGCAAAAACTCTAATGACATATATGGGAAATAGTATTCTCAAAAATTTTCTTAGTATAATATCATCATCTATTTTACCAGTAGCTCCTCTTATTGCATTAACATATTTTATCCTAGATCAATATTGAGCAATATTTTCACCTTCTTGAACTCTCATATCATCAAACTTACCTCTGAGAATTTCATCTTTGGCTCTTAAAATATTCTTGTCACCTCCATAGATGGTTTGTAGATCATCCCACATTTTCTTTGCACTATCACATCCTTTGATATCAATAAACTTAGCATAGCTTAGGGCAGAGGCAATCTCCAAGATTGCCTAGTTGTGTTTTTTCTTCTTTTTTTTCAGATCTTCAGTAGTTAACTCTCCAAAAAGATCAATATGCTCAATAGAAATGGTAAATTTTGCATGATCTCCAAGTCCTCCAACATATAGCTTCATCAAAATTTTCCATGTAGGAAATTTATCTCTATTAAGCTTGTGTACTTCTCTTTTTGACATCTTGATCTTTGTGCTTCTAGTACCTTCAAACTAGTACTCTTAAGAAGATGGCTTTGATACCAAATTATTGGAATTCTTTAGAATAACTGAGGTGATAGGGAGGGGGTGAATTATTTATCCAAGGTCCAAATGTATAATCATAACTTTTCAGAGCTTAGTGAACCCATAAAATATTTTCATCATGCATGCATCCATAAGATTATGCAATCACTTAAAAACTTGTAGGTTACTGTCAAATAAATTTACTGAAATGTAAACATGAAGCATAATAGATTCAATAACACACTTGACATAATGATTTTCGGGGAAATCCAATTTTGGAAAAACCACTAGCAACATGCTACTCTTTCTCACTCTTATGAAGTAATGCCCTGTGAAAGGCCAAATTTGTTAAAGGTTACAATACATACTGTTAAATGTGACCCTATTAAAGGATTTCAATCACCTTGTTACGAGTAAGCATTGTTAAAGGACTTTAGACCATTCACTTGGAATGTCACCCAATTAAAGGATTTACAAATAACTGTTAGGTCAACCTTAATCCAAAGGATTTACTCTAGAATGATACAATAATAAGGCTTGATCTAATAACAACATACAACTCCATTTGTAGATTACAAATCTCTATTTCAATCTTCCATTTTTCTTTCACATACCTTAGCTCTGATAGCTTATTCAACCTTCAAGCATCCATATCCTTAAGCCTTCTTTCTTAAGTTTTCAATGCAAACTCTTCTCTTAGGTCACTAAATGAAGAAATACCCTAGACTCTTTATCTTCCTTAGGTTCTCACACATGAAAACCTTTTCTTTAGACCAACCATCTCTATAAATAAAGAGTTAAGAGATTTTGTCATTCATCCTCCATCATCCAATTTAGGGTTAGGACAAATTAGGTAGGATTTAACAAATCTACCCCTTATTTCATTTCATTCCCTTCTAGACACTTCTCCTTCAATCATCTTTGAATTCACCTACAAATAGTTTACTATGAATTTTGTGCCACTAGCTCATCAATCTTATCTTCCACATGGTTCAGATAATCCAAAAAAATCAACTTTGACAACTCAAATCCATCAAATTCATGATCTTTCTAATAATGCTGACACTCGATATTAACTAGCTTTTGATGCTTGGCACATACTATGTTGCTCAGTATCCACTATAAAATCACTTGGCATGAACTAAAATTTACTGGCACTTGACATCAACTGTTTCACTCAGCTTACACTAAAATAGACTTTTTTTTGGATCCTACTGATTTTCTACTTGGCTTGCACTAACTTTTCTTGGCACCTACTATGCAAATTGTCAAGCTTGGTAGACTAACTTTGTTTAACTTGTTCTTCTAAACTTTCTTAGTGTAACCAAATTTTGCAACCTTAAGTAGATTATCAATACACTATAATATCTCTGTCTTAGTTGTGATTCTTGTACACCATTTTCATATCATTACTCAACCTTTCCTCTAGGTGTTGTTGTTACCTCATTTGATCAAATCATCTTCATCAATCAAATAACTGATATTACTTTAAATCACATAAACAATTTTCTTACCAATAGATAGAAAGTTTGACATCAGTGACAAAATAATGATTGAAACATATTTATCATACTTGAATCAATCTGTTTTCAATACATATGAGTCCCTTTTAGGAGAGTTTGAATCCTTAGTAGAAGATTCTAACCCTGATAGGAGTTTTTCCAACCCTATTAGGAGTTGAAAGGAAGATAGATGGGCCCATTGTCCAAGAAACTTCAATACTATCTTCACTGAATAATACTTGAGTGTACATCAACAACTATTCAATGAAAATTTATCTTGCCAAATATAGTTCCTTGTAAGTTCACTGTGCCTCAACTACACCAATCACTTCTTTGATCCAAAAGATATTCATATTCAAGGTCACATAATACATCACATAGGTATAACTACATATCACATTATCCACTATTGGATACAATTGATTAATTCTATGTTGTCTTTGATGTTACACAAATATCATATCAGTTGATAGTCAGTGCATGCCAAGCTCACTTGGCCAATGAAGACAATTTTCCTAGTCTATCGAGCATTCCTAAGTTTACCCTGTATAAAAGGCTCTATCAATCAAGCTTACTTGGGCATCAAAAGAAGTTATGCAAAAAAGAGTGTTAATTGAGCTCACTCGGTTAATGAATAGAAAGCTGGATAGAGTTAGTATTAACCGAGTTCACTTGGTTACCAAAGGGACTTTGTAAGTTTGCAATATTAATCAAGCTTCTATTGGTTAACACATAAAATTACTTTAGAATCAGTTTCTACTGAGTTGGTTCAACTACCAAAGGATTTTTATTTTGGTGTGTAAAGCTTGATTATTTTACTTATTGATTTTAGCCAACTATGGTGATGAATATTGGTTATTCTAATTTGTAATTGAGTCGACTTGACAATCTGGAAGTTATAAGTAAAAGGTCAAGTTGTGATTTCAAAGAATGTGACATGCAAGTTGAATAAGTTGAAAGAAATAAGAAGAAAGGAAGAAAACTTGAAGGATAAGTAGGTATCCTTGTAGAGTAGAAAAGTGTTATTTGATTAGGAAGGATCCAACATGAACCAGAATAAAGATCTCTAATCAGCAATTTAGTTGTATCACAATCATGTCATTTCATTGTTACTCTCTAACCATTGTAGTGATGAACTAAAATCTCTCAATATAATTGGCTTAACCACCATTTGTAAATCCTCTAACAAGGTGGCAATTTCATTGAATTGTTTCAAGACCTCTTGTAAGGCCACTCCTAACAGGGTGATTAAATTTTTTAATAGGGTCACACCTATCAGTTTGTTTTGTAACCTTTAATAGGGTTGGTCCCTAACAGGGCTCACTTTAGAAGAGTAAAAAACAATAACTAGTTACATTTGGTGGTTTTTCTCAAATTAGGCTTCCACATTAAATCCTAGTGTCTTATGTGTTCATGTTATTTCTTTCATGCTTGCAAGTAATTACTGATAATATCTTAAGATTTGCTAAACAATACACACTCTGCATTTATCGAGTTACAACAATTTCTCTATTCTTACCAAGTATCAACAGTAATGAGTTTTATCAGTTTGAATTTTATTCGACATCCAAGGGATCTAGGATATATTTTAGTAGTAACTGATTCACCCCTCCCCTCTTAGTTACTCCTCTTATATTTCTAACAATTGGGATCAAAGTTTTTGGCACTTTCAAAGAAGGTTTCAAGGACCTAAGCTAAAGATCAGAATGTCTTACAAGATAGAGATTCCAAAGCTAAACAGAGATAACTTTGCAACATGCCAAGGAATTATGAAGCTTCATCTAGCTACCATTAGTGATTCAGGATGCAAATATCTTGATGAAGAATATAAAATTCCCACTGGAACATTATCATTTGAAGATATTGCTAAGAAAAAGAACCATAACATCATGATGATTGACATTGCATCTGCTCTCAGTTATGTTGAATTTGAAAAGAGAAAATACTATAAAACTACTTTTGATATGTGGAATAGACTGAATGAAATCTATGGAGGAGATGACGAGGTAATAAGAGCCAAATTAGAAAGCCTTAGAGGATAATTTGATCAAGTGAGAATGAGAGAAGATGAAAATATTGCAAAATATGTGGAAAGAATCAAAGCCAGTGTTAGTGCAATTAGAGCATCTGGAGGAGAAATCAAAGAAGAAACTATTCTAAGTAAAATACTCAGAGCCTTGCTTCCCATCTATGCAATTAGAGTATCTTCTATTCAAGAAAAGAGATGTGATCCAAATAACAAGTTAGGCTTGGATGCCCTTGTAGGAAGACTGATAGCTTTTGAACTAGACAACTTTGACAACTATGATCCTGCTTCCAAGAATATCGAGTCTGCATTTGAAGCTAAACTCTCACTCAAAGAAAAAGGAAAGAAAATAAAAGAAAATAAATCAAAAAGTGAGGAAGAAACTAAAGAAAGTTCTGATAGTGATCTTGAAATTGTTGAAGCTCTACTTGCAAAAAAAATTCTAGGAGCAAAGGAAATTACAAAGGTAAAATTCCTCTAATCTATTTTTCTTGTGAAGAAATTGGTTATATTGCTGCTAGGTGTCCAAACAAAGAAAACAAGGAAGAGAAGAAAAGCCACAAGTACAAAGGAAAGAAGGAATTCAAAGGTCACAAATACTACAAAGACAAAGGTAGGAAAACTTGTTTTATGGCTAAAGATTTTGATAACAGTGAAGATGAAATAGTGTATATTGCTGTAAAAGATGAATCTAATGATGAAGGAGATAAGATGGCACTTATCTCTCATGTTAGGAAAAATGACACATGGGTCGTAGATAGTGGATGTTCTCACCATATGTTTCGAGACAAAACTAAGTTTGAACATTTTGAACACTATGATGGAGGTAGTGTAAGATTTAGAAACAATGAACCTTGTTGCATAAAAGGAAAATGTCATATCTCATTAATCAATGAACTTGTATTTGACAATGCCTATTGGGTTGAAGGACTAAAACATAATTTAATAAGTGTGGCACAACTGAACAACATTGGATTCAAGGTAGAATTCATGAATGACAAGGAAAGATTACTAGATAACCAGGGAAATCTAATTGGATCAGGTAGGCAAACAAAATGTAATCTATTTTATCTTGATCTTGTTGATTGTTCATGCTTTATTGCTCAAGTAGAAGAAAGCTAGCTATGGCACAAAAGACTATTCCATGTAAAATTTGATAATATGATCAAGATAAGAAAACTCAGAAGAGTAAGAGGTCTTCCTAGTTTGAAGAAACCTGATGTTGGATTATGCAAAAATTGCCAAATTGGTAAAATGGGAAAGACTAGTTTTAAAAGCAAAACTATTAGTCAGAAGATGTCTTGGAAATTATGCATACTAATTTATGTGGACCCATTGGAATAAAAACTTATAGTGGAGAAATTTTTTTCATTCTTTTTGTTGATGATTATTCTAGAATGATGACTATTATGTATTTGAAAAAAAATCAGAAGCGTTTGAGAAATTTAAATGGTATCTGGCTAGAGTAAAAAAAAAAACTAAAAAAGGATTGAAATGATTAAGATCATATAGAGGTGGCGAATTCATCTCAAATGAATTCAAAAATTTCTACATTGAAAAATCAATCAAAAGACAAGTATCAACCCTTGGTACTCTTGAGCAGAATGGAATAGTTGAAAGAAGAAACATATCCATCATGGATTGTGGAAGGACACTAATGATTGAGAAGAATGCTGCTATCAAATACTGGAAGGAAGCTATCAATATTGTAGTTCACACTCTAAACCAAGTTTAGTTAAATAAGGACTCAAACAAAACTCCCTACGAACTATGATATGGCTACAAACCCAATGTAAGTTACTTGAAAGTATTTGGCAAAAAATTTTATATCTTAGAAGAATCTAGAAAAAGGAAATTTTGATATAAAAAGTGATGAAGGTATATTTCTAAGTTATTCCTGCAGAAGTAAAGCATACAAATGTTTAAATTTGTCCACTCACAAAATCATAGAAAGTACACATGTGAGAATTGATGAGTTTGCAGAAAAGACTAAAGAAGAAAGCAAAAAGGAGCCAGAAGATTACAAAAGATTTGTCTATTATGAATGTAATACATTGCCAAACACATTTGACAAAAAAGAGACTTCATCTCCCAAGCTCTCCAAGTCTCCATCAGTTACCGAGTTGCAAGAAGTGTAAACCGAGCCACAATGACCCGAGTCACATTCAAAGGCTACCTAGTTAGTGCATAATGAGTCTGAGGAACCTGAGCCACAAATAGAAGAACCCAAGCCTAAAGTTGAGATTCAAAATGAAGACAGTACAACTCATTCAAAAATCAAAGAACTTTTATTGGCTAAATATGTTAGAAGGTATCATGCACTTGATCATATCATTGGAGACAAATCATATGGAACAATGACAAGAAGAAAATTAAAAGGTACATGTTTACTTGCTGAATTTGAACCTAGAATTGTTAAAGATGCACTAGAAAATGAAAGTTGGATTGAGGCTATGAATGAAGAAATCAAATAGACAGCAAAGAATAAAACTTGGACTCTTGTACCTAGGCCCAAAGATAAAAAATGTGATTGGAACAAAATGGGTATTTAGAAATAAGCTGAATGAAGATGGAAAAGTGTCATAAAAAAAGCAAGGTTGGTATGTAAAGGCTATTCTCAAGAAGAAGGTATTGATTATGGTGAAAATTTTTCCCCTGTTGCAAGATTAGAAGGTGTTAGGACTTTACTGGCATATGTAGCTCATAGAGGATTCAAAGTACATTAGATGGATGTTAAATATGCATTCTTGAATGGAATTCTTGATGAGGAAGTCTACATTGAACAACTAGAAGGTTTTGTTGATCCAGACAAAAGGGACATGGTTTGCAAATTACACAAAGCCCTATATGGTCTAAAACAAGCTTCTAGAGCCTAGTGTGAAAGATAACATAACTATTTGATACAGATTAGTTTTCAAACAACAAATGATAAAAATAGCCTATATATCAAGGAAGGACTAGATAAGAAGATTTTGTTGGTAGAAATATTTGTGGATGACACTCTATTTATAGGAAATGATGACTTATGCAAAGCATTTTTAGAACAAATGAATAAAGAATTTGAGATGTCCATGTTTGGTGAAATAAAATTATTTGTTGGATTGTAGATACAATAGAATAGAAATGGAATCTATCACTCAATCTAATTATATCAAAGAGATACTCAAAAAATTTGGAATAGAGGATTCAAAACTAGTTGGAACCCCCATGTGTACTAGACTTAAGCTTATCAAATATGGTGACTCTAAAGAAGTAGATTAGACCTTATATAGATCAATGATTGGGAGATTATAGTATGTGGTACATACAAGGTCTAATATTGCCTTAGCAATCGGGATAGTGGCAAGATTCTCAGCAAAACCCAAAGAAAATCACATGATGGCAATAAAAAGAATCTTGAGATATCTAAAAGGTACTAAAGACTATGGCTTATAATACAAATTTGGAGGCAACCTTGACCTAAAAGTATTTACTGGTGCTGATTGGGTAGGAAATCTTGATGATAGAAAAAGCACTAGTGGTGAAGCATTTTTTTTTTGGTAAAAGCCTGGTATCTTGGACAAGAAAGAAGCAAAATTGCACATCTCAATCCACATCAAAAGCAAAATATGTAGCAGCAATAGTGAATTGCACTAACATTGTTTGGTTCAAATAATTGTTGGAAGGAATGAAGGTTGAAATTAAAAAGCCAATAGTCATGTATTGTGATAACACTTGTGCACTCAACATATCAAAGAATCCAGTGATGCGCTCCAAAATAAAACACACTGCTAGAAAATATCACTTTGTAATAGAATTAGTACAGGACAAAGAAATCGGATTAGAATTTGTGCCTATAAAAGAACAAATTGCAGATATATTCACCAAGCTATTACCTAAGGATGCGTTTTTGTATCTAAGAGGTAAGCTAGGGGTCATTCCCCTATCTAAAGTTCACTAAATAAAGTTTAGTGATGCATCAATAGGAACCAAGTTGAAAATCAATCAGCTGATGCAGTATTGACAAGGACATATTGTAGATGAATCTTTACTCAAGGTACATTGATACTAATCAAAATTATCTTTGGCATGTGTTGTCAAAGAGGGAGAAGTTTACTGTCATATTTTTCTAAAATTTTGTAGAGGGAGAAGTTAAGTAGTTCCTTCATAGAGGGAGAATACTATAGGAGAAATTTTCTGATAGATGGAGTCTTGTTCTCAAAATTTTATTGTGCTATGACATGTTGTGTTGCTATCAATGCCAAAGAGGGAGATTGTCAAATATAGTTGATTAATTGTGTGTTGTCTTTGATGTTACACAAATGTCATATCAATTGACAATTAGTGCATGTTGAGATCACTTGGTTAGTGAAGATAGTTTTCCTAGTCTACTAAGTGTTCCTAAGTTTACTCTATATAGAAGGCAGTATATACCAAGCTCACTCAAGTGTTGAAAGAAGTTATGTAGAAAAGAGTGTTAACCAAGCTCACTTGGTTAACGAAGGGTAAGTTGAATAGAGTTAGTATTAACTGAGTTCACTTGGTTACCAAAGGGATTTTTTATGTTCGTAGTATTAAGTGAGCTTCTATTTGTTAACACAAGAAATTGCTTCAGAATCAGTCTCTACCAAGTTGGGTCAACTACCAAAGGATTTTCTTATTTTGGTGTGTAAAGCTTAATTATTTTACCTATTGATTCTAGCTAACTATGGTGATGAATATTGGTTATTCTAATTTGTATTTGAGCTGAATTGACAATCTAAAGGTATAAGTAAAATTTCAAGTTGTGATTTCAAAGAGTGTGACATGTAAGTTAAATAAGTTGAAAGAAATAAGAAGAAATGAAGCAAACTCGAAGGATAAGCAGGTATCCTTGCGGAGCAGAAAAGTTTTATTTGATTAGGAAGGATTAAGTATGAACCAAAATAGAGATCTCTAATCAGCAATTCAATTGCATCACAATCAGGTCATTTCATTATTACTCTCTAACCATTTTAGCAGTGAATTGAGTTGGTTTAACAACCATTTTTAAATCCTCTAAAAAGGTGGCAATTCCATTGAATTTTTTCAAGACCTCCTGAAAGGCCACTTCTAATAGGGTGATTAAATCATTTAACAAGGTCATTAGACAATGTGTTTTGTAAACTTTAATAGGGTTGGCTCCTAACAGGGCTCACTTCAAAAGAGTGAAAAATAGTAACTGGTTACATTTGGTGGTTTTTTTCAAAATTGGGTTTCCACATTAAATCCTAGTGTCTTATGTGTTCATTTTATTTCTTTCATGCTTGCAAGTAATTACTGATAATATCTTAAGATCTGCAAAGCAATACACACTCTGCATTTACCAAGTTAAAACAAGTTTTGTATGCTTACCAAGTACCAAAAGTAATCAGTTTTATTAGTCTAAATTTTATTTAACATCTAGGTGATCTAGGATAAATTTTAGTAGTAACTAATTCACCTCTCCCCTCTTAGTTACTCTTCTCATATTTCCAACAATCCACACTAGATCTCATTGATCTCAGAATCAGACAATCACACTCTACCACAAGTAAATTGTTATCTCAGATTGGTTTTGACAAGGTAGTGACAAAACTTAGTCATTATCTATTAGAATTATAGTGCAAGCTGAATGATCAAAGCAAGGAAAGAAATCAATGCGAGCTGAGTGATCAAAGCATGTCGAGCATCAATTGCTAGACAATACATGCCAAGTAATATACCTAGTCAGTGTTGAACACCAGTATGTGTCAAGTAGATAGTTAGTGTCAAGTCACTCAAGAGTTGAATAGTGTATGTAGAGTCATTTAGAAGATGAGTTACAACATTGAAGATATAGTGGATGCTGAGCATTAAATACTTCAATTTTCTAGTCAACAGTTTTGGACATAGTTTTTTGTAATGGAAAAAACTTCTATGTAAACCATTTTTGGGCTGACCTAATGATTTCTATATGATTATAGAAGATTATACAGATGTATATTACAAATTCTTATGTAGTACATGCAACCAATCAAATTGATGGATGTTTTAAGCAGTAAAATTGATCAACTTCAGCCATTGATTCCCGTGTAACCCAAGCCCACTTGTGTTTACTTAAGGAGACAAACACTAAATAGTTTGTATGCATGAAGGAAGAGAAGGAGACACAAGAGAGATGAATGCTACGTGCAGAGATGGTATTGATGGTGCCTATGGAGGTTGCAATAATGTTATGAATTATAGAATCAGTTACAAAGAATAGAGGAAAGCAGAGAGAGGAAAAAGGAGTCATATATGATCAGAAGGATCAAGTTTACATCAGGAAAGAGAAGATATGACATCTAGGAATAGAGTGCTAACCAAAGGATCATGGTGCTAAATCATTCTAATAGGTGATGCAGAGAAAATATCCTAACAGAGTAGTCTTAACTGACTTGTGTAAATCTCTTAATCGAGTGCTTATTTTATTCCAAGTTAAAGTCCTCTAACAAGGCATACTTTTAGCATGGTGTTTAAATCCTTTAATAGGGTGAGACCTAATAGTCTTTGTATGCCTTTAATAGGGAAAACCTTTCACAAGGTAGATCATAGTTTATGGTAAAACTTCTTGTAACCTTAATTGGCTACACTTTACACCTATAGTAGTGAAGATTTGTGAGTGTCATCCCCACCCTAGTTTTACCTTCTCATTGGAGGGTTTTTGGGTAAAAAATTATTGTGTTATGTGTTATTTGTTTCATGCTATGGATGAATATGTGTATTTAGCTATTTCGATTTACATGATAAATTGTGAGATGGATGTGTGGTGAATGTTTTATAGTTAAAGTTTTGAAGTGTTGATTCACCCCCCCCCCCCCCCCATAGAGTTTATTTTTCTATTGTAATTTTCAACAATTGGCATCATAGCCTTATTCTCTGGAAAGAAAAGCTTTACTCTTTAAGGAAAGATCTTGAAGATGGAAGTCTACAAGTTGAGAAAGACTATTGAAAACCAAAATATTGAAATCTAGCTTTCCCTATGACAACTCATCGAAGCCTTATTCTCTGGAAAGAAAAGCTTTACTCTCTAAGGAAAGATCTTGAAGATGGAAGTCTACAAGTTGAGAAAGACTATTGAAAACCAAAATATTGAAATCTAGCTTTCCCTATGACAACTCAACTTTCGATTTACATGATAAATTGTGAGATGGATGTGTGGTGAATGTTTTATAGTTAAAGTTTTGAAGTGTTGATTCACCACCCCCCCCCCCCATAGAGTTTATTTTTCTATTGTAATTTTCAACAATTGGCATCATAGCCTTATTCTCTAGAAAGAAAAGCTTTACTCTTTAAGGAAAGATCTTGAAGATGGAAGTCTACAAGTTGAGAAAGACTATTGAAAACCAAAATATTGAAATCTAGCTTTCCCTATGACAACTCATCGAAGCAAGAGAAGAACTATAGCGTTCGTTGAGGAGAAGGAAAGAGAGAGCTATTGAGAAAAATGACACTACTGAATTGTTTGAGAATGGGAATTCAAGTGATTTTGATGCAGTAGTTGTAGATCTAATGGGAAAGAATGGTGTCCTAACTAAAGAGGTCAAAAATCTTAAGATAGAACAAGAAGTCCAATCTGTATTGCTATGTAAGGTGACCAAGAAGAAAAAGAAAGTTGAACAAGAAAAAGTCATAATTGAAGATGACAAAAGGACATTGACAAACATATTGGAAGAGAAGACATTAGATGTGAAAAAGATTGCTAACATGCAATTAGAATGAATTAATTGATGATTGTAAACCATGAATTGAATGGAAAGGATATTGAGATCACAATCTTGAAGTTATAGAATGAACAACTAAGGAATAAATTGAGAAAAGAAAAAGAAATTGCTAAAATTTTCAAAAAACTTAGTGAAGCCATCAAATACTTTGAGAAATTGATGAGATCTACTAGATCTAACAATGATACTGTGGACTAGGATACACCAGTACTAAGAAAGGAGAATCATCTAAAAGTGGTGAACAAAGAAGCAACAAAGGTAAGAACTACAAATCCACTTGCCATAATTGTGGAAAGTTAGGTCATACAACACATGTTTGTAGGTGCAACAATGCAAATCAAAATCCTAAGCAAAAATTTAAGGGTTACTATCATAAGTTCAACAAACAAGGACATCAAGCACATGAATGCAAAAGCAAGACCTTAAGCACATAGAGATTTGAAGAATATTGCCACAATTTTTAGAAGTATGGACATAAAGCATATGAATGCATATCTAATGCCAAGTGGACATCAAACAAGCATACAAAGGTACAAAAAAATGGAAAATCTTACAATTGGGATTACAACACAAGGTACAGTTGTTACTATTCTTAAGAAAATGGGCATTTTCTTGAGAATTGGATTAGAACACATTTCAAAGGCAACTACAATAGATGCTTGAGTGAGACTACATACTTTAGTTGTTTGAAGACTGGTTATATCAACAGAAGCTGTCCAACTAGATCACCAACATTGAGTAATGGAAATAATAAAGGAAAAGAAAATGTCAATGTTGAGAAGGTCAAAGTGCAGATGAATAGAACATGGAAGAAGAAGAAAGATTATGGCACATTAAGTTTAGATGAGGTCACTTCATCCAATGGATCAGGTGATCACATCACCTTTAACTAGGCAATCAAAAGGTATGTGTTAGACTAATATTTCAAAGTTGTATTATACATCAGTTCCAAGAATCTAAGTTCTAAAAAAATAATATATGCATGAATTAAGATGCAATGCATGGGTTAGAACCTGGAAGAAACCTATAGTTTTGTTTGTTTTCATGCTGTTGCCGAGCATAAAAAGTTCCATAGTAACTATCGAACATGCATGGAATTTTAGTTGTTGCTGAGTAATGAAAGTATGGTTGTAATGGATGAGTTTTCTATGTTAACCAAATGTAGTGGAAATCATGTGTAAGACAAGTGAGTTGGAAACCCTATAGTAGTTGAGCTTACAATTATGTAAGCATTGAGCATTTATTGTAGAATTCTAATGGTTATATAGTCATTTTTTGACTCATTTGCATTCACCAATGATCAAAGAGAGCATGAAGAGGACAAAGGTGAATTACAATAGGAGATTCTTACATTTGAAAACCAAATTCAACTACAGCTTGACTTGTTCATCAAATTGAAAGATATTTTACTGGTGCTGAGTTTTGTTGTTTGAATTTTCGTGAACCCTAAGTAGAAAATATGTCACCTAGCTCTTCTGTGAGTATTAGGAAAGAGGCAAAGGAGGTTTTTAATGTGCAATTCATTAGTAATGATGTAAGACAACCACCTTTCTGAGCCATACCTAAAATTGCATATAAAGGAGACATGTTTGATGTATGCCTAAAATGTGAGCACACTTCTATGAGTCATTATATCCAAGATTGTTTAAGAATGAGGTCTCAAATGGTGGCTCATAGCTCTCTATTCATGAAGTGCAAGGGTTTGTGTTGGAGACCCTCAGTTTGACCTAGTTTGTGTCCATGCACCATAATATGAGAGATTCAAAGACCAAAATATGAATGCAAATGAAGATGCAAACTAATCTAAATGATGACAATGCAAAGCAATGTAAGAAAAGAAATCTGATCTATGAAAGGAAATACTAATGTAATATTAATCTATGAAAAAAAACATGGATCTAAGCTAATATGAAAATTCAAGGATGGATCATGATGATGGAAGCCATGGATGCATGAGAGAAGAAGACAAGAAGATATAAGTTCTCCACAAAAAAATTAATGCTCAAACTCCTCCAAAATCGCTCTCCAAACCTACAACATAACAATAGCATAATCGTGGATGTCACAAATGAGGAGAGGGCTCTCCCTTATAAAGAAGAATGGATGATTAAGATTAAGAGGCAATAATATTTAATTAAGGGTGGAGAAAGAATGATCTGTGTGAGACAAAATTCCACCAATGAGAAAAGAGGAGGAAAATTAAATGGAATCCCACTTAGAAATATGTACATTTAATTGTAGAGGAAAAAAAAATTATTTAATTTTTATTTGTTTTATTTCCTTTTTAAAGTGAGATTCTATTTAACTAAAAGAGGAATTTTCTTTTAATTCAAAGGGGATTTTATTTAATTAAAAGGGAGAAAGTTCTTTTAATTAAATAGGAAATATTTAATTAAATTAAAAGAGGGGTTTTTCTCTTAATTAATTAAATGTGGATGAACTATTTAATAAAAGAGAGGTTTTCTTTCAATTAAATAAAACTTAGGATAAAAATGATCAACCTTAGGAAATGTTGAAATAATTGAACTAATTACAATTTGATCAAAGAAATTGCTTTGGATTGATTTAATAAAATATTGCAAACCATTGATTGAGGAAATTTGATAAATTGAATAATTAGCCCATAGTCTAGGTGACCATTTTAGGGTGCATACATTTGCCCCTCTTTGAATAATGTGTGATTGATTTGGCAACACATGTAGTCAAAGAAAGAAATTGAAGTGTGAGATCAATTTGGGATCACAAAAGAACCCAGATGTGTTGTCGATTTAGGAACACGCCAGGACAAAGAATACAAATATATTTTGACTTTAAAAAGTTGAGGATAAAATTAATAAAATGGAATCAAGGATTGAAGTTGATAGGTATTGCCCCCTCATGGTAGAAATCAAAATGAGATAGAGAAGAAACAAAAAATTGATAAATTTTAAAGTTCTTGATGTAAAATGTAAAATATAAGAATCACAGAACCAAGGTAGATCATCAAGCATGAAATATTATGTCCGAAAGGGGAATTCAAAGAAAAGAAGTGAGGTGAGAGAAAATGAAAGGTAGAAATTTGGAAGATATGGAAATAAATAAAAAGAAGAAAAGAAAACTTTTTGTAAGAAATAGAATGCACCAAAATCAATCAACTATTTAAGATAGAAATTTCGATTGAGATAATGAAAGAAGATAAGCAAATGAAGATCAAAACATGACCATTGTTGATTAAAAGTCCACAAGAAAGATGAAGAGAAAACCCTCTCAAACTCATAATGCGGCCTAAAAATACAAACTAACATGAAGTCTAATAATGCAAGCTACATGAAAATGCAAAGGTGTACTTGCAAAACATCAATTGTAACATAGGATTTTGTGTTCATCATTCATTAGAGAATGTTAAAGAACTTATTTTCATCATTGGACCATTATTAACAGACATCAAAAAATCACACAATCATCAGTAGCCACAAGCACAACTATGAAGATATGAATGCAATTTATATCAGATTGGAATATGGAAAGATTTTAACATAAGCATCAAAGACATAAAGGTCAAGATGACTTTGATGTTAGCTTACCCAATTTAATGTAGCAAAATCATGCTTGCATCAAGGCATACATGTTAGGATGATCGTAAGAATAGTTGTGAAAAAAATAGTCAAGAATGATGCCTCAAATCTCCTAAGTGTTTCAAGGGGATAACAAGAGACACTCTAGAGTTTCAAGACCACACCCACAAATGGAAAATAAATAAAAACATGCCCCATGCCCTAGGTCCCCTAGCTATGCATCTCGAAGAGACTTGTCAAATAAGGACACTCAATGAAAATTAATAATAGTCAATGTACAAAGAAAAAAATATGACATAGGTCAAGCATTAAGTGTTTGCGTTAAAAAATTTAAGTGTTAACTAATACTGAGTTCTGAGGATAAGCATCAAATGCTTGCAAGTAGGTAAGATCACATAACAAAATTGGGTAAGATCAAACTGATAAGTGCTTGAAAAACACTCGATGTCAGGGGTTGTATTGAAAAATATAGTTGAGGTGGTGTCAAAAAACACCATTTGCAAGGTGTTCTAAAGATTAACATAGCCAAGAGACCAAAGCAAACATAATTATTCCCCCTACATAAAGACCAATTTCAAACCAAGTCAACAAGGACAAGGGATGATGAAGAAATGCCAAGTGTTGAGGACACACGCTAAGAAGCAAGGGTGCAAATGTCTCAAGTAGCGGCCTTTTCCAGGTTTTCACCACTTGGATTTTTTGTTTTGTTTTTGGAATATATAATTGTTTTGGAGATACATCAAAGCACTTATTACTAAAATGATCATTTTTTTAGGACATTTTCCAATTTTTATAATTTTGAGAGTATATCATTTTTTTAGATTTTTGAAATATATCATGTTTTTGTATTTTTGAGACATGCCATTTTATTTTTATTTTTTTAGGATAATAAGTATGTACACAGATGCCCCTAGATAAAATAGTCATCATGGATAGAACTTCTTCAGGTGCACGACATTGATAGAATTAGGGAGCTGCTCTCCCTCTACTGTAGATAGTAAATAGGCACCAGACCCAAAAGTTGCTATAATAATGTAAAGTCCAAGTCAATTAGGTTCAAATTTACCCTTTTGATCTTTACTATGTTGATTCTTAGGATTTTCACGTAGAACAAGATCTCCCACCTAGAATTCTCTAGGGTGAACCTTTTTGTTAAATGTTTTTGACATGCACTTTTGATAGATCCTCATATGGTCAAATAATGCTTGGCATTTCTCATCTAGAAGTTCTAACTCTTGAAGTCTAATGGTGTGGTAGTCTTCCTTTGTGACTAGACCTTTGAGGGAAACTCTGAGTGAATGAGTCTTAACCTTTAAAGGTAACACTGCTTTAGCACCATATCTAAGGGCAAAAGGAGTAGCCCTAGTAGGAGTATGAATACTCATTCTATAGGCCCACAAATCCAGATTTAGTTGTAAGTGCCAATCCCTACCATTCTTATGAACTGTTTGTAATGCCCCGCCAAGGGATCCAAAAGAATTAACCTAAAGTTTTACTAAGTTTGCCAAACAATTTTTTTTTTTTTAAAACAAGAAAGTATAACGTACACATCAAACACATAGTAGTGGAAGCAATAATATGTAATCATCAAAAAACATACCTAACAGGTTACATTCCTTAAGGATCCCAAGACGTTGAGTCACATTTAAATTTAATTAATACTAACTCTAACAACTACCACATCCACATGAAAGAATAATGAAAAGTCCAAAGTCCATATTATAGATTTGTTCCGAATGCCTCTTGGCAAATTAATTTGGAATGCTCAATCATCCATTGTACATGTCACAGGGTATGAAAGGCTAAAAGAATATACATATGTAGAAACAATAAATATACATCATCCCCATTGAATCCATGATACAAATGCAATAAGGTAACTAAATCTAATAACATACATGATACATCTATCCATCATAAAGATCATAGCCATCAATAGCATCATTAGACCATCGTGGGCCCTAGCCATCCTCCACACGTAACATCCCAAGTCATCGATAAGATCATCAGTACTATGGTAATAGGGACATCACTACTAAACATACTACAACATAATCATAAGGAAGTCTAATATGCTAATCATCAATATAAGAAAATACATCAGTAAATAACATCATCTAATCATGATAAACAAGCATCCCAAGAAGCTCTAGCCACGGTAGCAATGAGCGGATGGATCTCAAATGGTAAGAGTGAAAAGCACTACCACCCGACCGCGTGAAACCTAAATGGTCCACTCCCACCGCGCTAAGGAGATTATCTCAAGTCCCAAACAGGATATCAATTCACATAATCACAAATACTCTCTAAGTCTAGGAAATCCTAAAAGTATACTAACTCAAAGGTTCCAACACATAGATCGACATCTAGACCCAGAGGCACCACAAAGATATGTAGGAAACCTACTATGCAAGTGGGAAAGTTTCATCGCAAAAGTCACGTAGAAGTTACCCAAGCAATCCCTTAGGAATCTCGAGTCCCTAATGATCCCTGCGGCCACTAGTATCCTCTCATATTGACGAGGCATACTACAGAATGCAAAGTCGTAACCAAGCATTCTCTCTACCCCATCCTAGTTTGTACTAGCACTCAAGGCATGGGAGAGAACATACAATTATCTTATTAGGTTCATTTTAATCCCCATTTAGTGTAAATGTTATCACTTATTAAAACAACTTACAATGGGTTTCTCCAGGCAGCCTCTTAGGGCTCCGACCCCCATTGCAAGCCACTTCCCGACA